>CM042222.1:7411564-8794064 GCA_023566465.1 Cottus gobio
TTTGCATTCTTTAAACCATGACCAGGATCTTACAGAAACCTACAAACCTACTGATATCTAATTAACTTTCTACTCCCATGGACTTTACCTGGTTATTAAACCACTTGTTCAGCTCATTTCTCCTCTCTGTTCACATCATTGTTGGGCAGTTCATTCATGTTTTAGGGTTCTGATCATATTAATTCATGTTTTAGGGTTCTGATCATATTCATTCATGTTATAGGGTTCTGATCATATTCATTCATGTTATAGGGTTCTGATCATATTAATTCATGTTATAGGGTTAATTCATGTGTGAGGGCTCTGATCATTTTGGGCTCATAGCTTTAGCTGTGCATAGCTGTCCGTTTGCTCTAAAGATCTGTGCTTTGTCTCGTGGTGGCGCTTAACATCGCTGCTTTTAATATCGCTGACCATGAGACATACTGCTCTTGAACTGGTTGTGGGAATAATAAACATATAAGAGTCTGTCCATTGTTAAAGACTCTGGTCAAAATGTCCACATTTCTCTTTTTTGGTGTGTGAAATAACTTCTTTGACTCACGTACTTTTTCCAACAATCGCGTCTCTCTCAGTCTCCTGTCGCTCCGTGTGTGAACATCTCACTTGAGTCTAGGGCGGCGCTTATAGGAAAACACACATGTGACTGGTCAAGTAGGATCATGTGAGATGATTTACAAAGCGTGTGATTGGTCGATGTGTTTCCTGGACCGCTGAACGAGAGCCGTAAAGGCAGGAAATGCTGCGTCGGTTAAATTGGAGCGATCCATCAACAGTTAATAACTCGGTTATAATAATTGGTTTTCGGACCAGAGACAACGGTGTCTGGGTCCGGGCCGCGGTCCGCCCGTTAGTGACCACTGGGATAAAGAGTATAATACCATCCTTTTAGAGACTATCAAATGGGTCGTTTTGCTAGGTAATTGCAGATTAAGTGGTTCAATTTGAAGTAATAAAACTGGAACTGCTTATGACTTACTAACGATTAGTTGGTATGTCAGCAGTCCTATTGTGTAAAACTTAATCAAAAACTAAAAGAGTTCCTGCGACAAATGTGAAGTGTGAAATGTGAACAACTGAAGAAAGGGATAGTGATTATGTTGAAATATAATTTGATCTGGTTCATCCATGCTGGGCTGGTTCTTTTAGCATGGCCTCACTTATTCAGCCTCCTTGATAATTAATGGCTGCCGTGTAAAACACATATCAGAGGCCCCCATACACACACATACACACACATACACACACATACACACACACACACACATTTGGTGATCACACTCCAGCAATGGTTCCAGCTGTGTTAATTAAAGAAGTGTTAGCTGTGAGTGAATAAAACATGCATCAATCCCACTTCCCCTTCATTTGAACTCCCTCCTCCATTCTCTCTCCTCTGGTGTTATTTTCCCCTTTTATCTATTTCTTTTCTTTTGATCATCCTCATCTCATCCTTCTTCATCTTCTCTTTTTTTTGTCGCTCTTTCTTCTTTTTTTCTGCCTCCTATTACTCTTCTCCTTCCCTACCTCTGTTTCCCTGCTCCGGTCTATCTCTCCTCCCCCCCTTCCTGCTTTATCATTGTCTTCCTCCTCCCCTCCTCCTCCTGCTCTCCTTCATTTCCCCAGAGGTGAACAGTGTGTTCAAGCTGTTGCAGCAAAGGGCAGCACTGGCGTACACACAGCTAGTCTAGCAGGGATGAGCTATACAGTGTGTGTCTGTGTGTGTGTGTGTCTGCACACACACACACTCTTTCCGACACACACACATGCACCTTGTAGACACTGCAGGTGCTGCATCAAGATAAATGAGCCGTCATTAGCCAATCAGGTCAGCCAGTGGGAGGGCGATGGGACGCCGAGGAGCGAGATCAGCCAGTGGAGGTCAAGCCTCTGACGGTGTGTGTGTGTGTGTGTGTGTGTGTGTGTGTGTGTGTGTGTGTGCGCGTGCATTTGTGTGCGTGTTTCTCTGCACACAGTGTGATTGAGAAGGAGGATTCCCTGATTAGATGTGAGCCCTGGCAAAGTTTTTCTCCTCCTCCCCCCTTCCTCTTCCTTCCACCTCTGAGAAGCAGAGGAGGCGTGTTGAAGATGGTTGCGCTGCCATTCGACGGCCTAATTACTATCTCCAGCCCGTTGTGCATCTCTTCATCGGCAACTTGTCAAGAGCGGAGACAGAGGTTGGGCGGGAATTAAAAGCATTTCAGAACTCGAGGTTCCAGCCTGGTTGTGTGTCAAAAGGAGGGGGGGGGGGGGGGGGTGATGTCATGTTGTGTTTTTCCTGAAGGGGGGACGGGGGGCAATGAAACCAATTAGAGAGAAAGTTAGACTGGCACATAATTCTCATTACGCCGCCGTAATCAATCAATGTGTGTGGGTGTGTGTCTGTGTGTGGGTGTGTGTGTCTGTGTGTGGGTGTGTGTGTGTGGGTGTGTGTGTCTGTGTGTGGGTGAGTGTTTGCCCTCTTAACATTTACACTGCGGCTAATGCAAATGGGTTTATGCATAAAGAGGCGCTCGTTCTCACAGTCAAGGTGCTGCTGGCGAAGAGGGAGGTAAATGATTAACCCCATGGAAAAACTCTAATCTCCCTCATTCTCTCTCTCTCTATGAATGTTTGTGTGTGTGTGTGTGTGTGTGTGTGTAGGGGGGCTTTCAGGATGGCCGGTGGCTTTCTTTGATCGCAAATCCTTTTCTCTGACTTTCTGTCCCTGGTTCCGTTCCCGCGCTCGCCACGGCCAGCCACCGTGTCTGGATTGTGAGCGGCTCACGGGCAGATATCTGGGGCAGGGTGCCCTCTCCCTCTCTGTCTTTTCTCTCTCCCCTCTTTCCTCCCTCTGCCCCTCCCTCTGCTTTTTATTTTATTTTTAGAGTGCTTAAAAGGATTGGTTCTGATTTTCAACATGGCCCTCCGAGCAAGTTGATGCGACTTTATATGAAATTGCGTATAAAATAATTGTGGGGGAAAAGTCAAAATAGTGCACGTTCTAGTCATCATTTCATACATCGTCCTTTATAAAGTAACTTGTTATAGTTCTAGTCATCATTTCATACATCGTCCTTTATAAAGTAACTTGTTATAGTTCTAGTCATCATTTCATACATCGTCCTTTATAAAGTAACTTGTTATAGTTCTAGTCATCATTTCATACATCGTCCTTTATAAAGTAACTTGTTATAGTTCTAGTCATCATTTCATACATCGTCCTTTATAAAGTAACTTGTTATAGTTCTAGTCATCATTTCATACATCGTCCTTTATAAAGTAACTTGTAATAGTTCTAGTCATCATTTCATACATCGTCCTTTATAAAGTAACTTGTAATAGTTCTAGTCATCATTTCATACATCGTCCTTTATAAAGTAACTTGTAATAGTTCTAGTCATCATTTCATACATCGTCCTTTATAAAGTAACTTGTAATAGTTCTAGTCATCATTTCATACATCGTCCTTTATAAACTTGTAATAGTTCTAGTCATCATTTCATACATCGTCCTTTATAAAGTAACTTGTAATAGTTCTAGTCATCATTTCATACATCGTCCTTTATAAACTTGTTATAGTTCTAGTCATCATTTCATACATCGTCCTTCACAGTGACCTGTTCTTTGTAAACGAGTTGGTCTTTGAGATGACATGCTGTGATCCGAGGCTCGAGCTCGCTGCAATAAGTGGTTCAGAGGTGGAGAGAAAATGTTGCAAATACTTTAGACATCTCTCATGCTTTCGCAGATATTGTCAGATTCTCTTTTCATGGCAATACAGAAAGTTGTTGCCAATGCGTTTCTAATGCCGCGTTCACACCAAACTCGCGTGAGTCTACTCGCTCGACTCTTTGTGGTTAATTCGCGTCATTCGCTTTACTCATGCCTGAAAAGGGGCGGGGCTTATCTACGTGGCTTATCTCAGTAAAAACAGTACCGAAATTCGTGTCATTCCAACCATTCGCGTCTGTGCATTGACTTTGCATGTAATCATGCAAAATAAACCCAGCTTTAGGTAATAAAGGGGGAAATCCACAGTCCTAGTGATCTAAGTGCAGTATATGGGCGTGAGGTAGAATCAAGTGGGTGTTTTTCAAATGTTCTTTCTTTCTAACTCCACATATTCTCTTCATACCCCCTTCCTCCCTTTCTGTTTCCATCTGTCTTCCTCCTCTCCCTCTGCTCTGAGATCACTGTGACCTTTCTGTCGTCGTTTCTCGTACTTTCTGTCTCACTCGCTATATATATTTCATTCCCCCTCTCCGTTTCAGGTAATCTGTCCAACCAGCTGAGGCGAGAAATCTCTTGGCTGCAGCACACACACACACACACACACACACACACACACACACACTCTCTCTCTCTGGCTCTCTCTCTGTCACTCTCTCTCCCAACTCTCAGGCTCCTGCGAATACCTACCAGTATTATTATTCAGCACATTCATAACTTCATAGAGGAGCGCTCAATGGTTAGCCAGGCCATCATAGTGCTAGTGAGACCTCTTAATCCCTCTCGTTATTGTATCGCTAATTGTATGTATTATTATTTTTACTGCAAAAATGACCTGGGAAGTTTTAAAACCGTGGGTGATGTATCTATAGCAGCTGTGACGTCTGAATGCATCGTTATTCCGCTCAACCCACAGAAGTAAGATCCAGTTAGTCTTTAATGCTGGAACAATTACTGGATTAATCACTCAGTCAGAGGAGTAATCAACAGCTTTTCTAACAACATTTGGTGGGTTCCAGCCCCCAAAACTGCTTCTGTTGTGTATGATGGCTAATCGAACCTCTTTGGGTCTTGTCAGATAAAAGAAGCCATTGGAGGACGTCCACCGTTGACTCTGGGAACGAATGAATGGGAATGAAGTGTCATTGGCATTTGTCGCAATAACACTCTAAACTCATTTCAATACCACAGTCAAAAAACAAACAATAAAGCCCAACATACACTCCTTTATTACTGTTTGGATATTGTTTTTATGAATGTATAATTCATCCCTGATGATATGCTTTGAGTTGAAATTTAATGTTTTTACAATATTCAATTTGAACATTTGATAATTTACCTTTGCCCCAAGCCTTTCCTGGATAGAGCTTGAACGCATCGTGATGTAACTCAATGCAAGCTCCGTACGTGGCACTGTTAGCTCAGTTTATTTTAACGTCACTAGTTACTGGTCTGCCAGTTTCTACTCTGATTTGTTCTAAATGTATCAGGGACGACGGTGCAAAGGTCTCGAGTCCTGATCGCCGCTCCTAAACGAGTACCATCACAGTTTTATTTCATCTAATACAGAGTCTTTGAATCATACTTTTCACAAGCTCAACTAAATCACATTTGCACCAGATGCTTTTACTTGCCGATGTGGTCGATATAATAACATTGTATAAGGTGAGTCACTCCACAAAGTGTCAAGTAAATGCCACTTGATTCATAAAACCTGATTTGTCATGCTGAGACATCTCATTCTGGGTTTTTTCCACTTCATTAGTAAAGTCAGTAAAAAAAATAAGGTATTTTTCCCATTGCACCGGACAAAATGGACTTTGAGTATCAAGCGAGATGGGAGATATATCTAGGCACAGGTGGAGTGGTGGTGTGGGTGCCTTTGTGTGTGTGTGTGTGTGTGTGTGTGTGTGTGTGTGTGTGTGTGTGTGTGTGTGTGTTGAAGGGGACATGCACAAAGCACTGGCCTGTGGAGAAGACAGAAAGCTCCTGTGTGTTACTGAGTCAATAGGCTCTTTGTTCACTAGGACTGGGAGACAGTTAGCCATGAGGACAGACTGAGACTCCCAACGCTCCACAGCGTACCTGAACCTGCACACACACACACACACACACACACACACAAACTATTCAAATACCTAAACCTGACAGGACGTCATTCAATCTCTGTCCCGTTCCTGCTTTACGTCCTTTATCACCTTATCAGTTTTTACCTCGTGACTTTCTCCTCTCTTTCCTTTATCTCTCTTTCTATATCCATCCTTCCGAACCTCCTCATCCCACCCACTGTTGGCGTCTTTGTGTTGGAACAACAGAAACAGTTCCCTGTTTTGTTTTTTCAGCCCTCGGTTATCTATACTGGGGGGAGGTTGGTAGGTAGGAGTTTTTACCTGAGAGCAGGACAGAGGGCATTTTGTGTTGGACCAAGGGAGTGAGGGACATGGAGAGGGGAACAGAAGAGAGTTGGGAGGGCGTGTAGAGTGGGGGAAGAATGCTACAGACACAGGTGAAGGCTTTGTGCAGGGTATGGGAACAAGTGCAGGAATCCCGGGTGCACAGGCGTTTTTTATTGGCTACGCGACGGTAAAGAGTGAGTGGAAGTGGGGCTCATAGCCAGGAAAGACGGACACGGAGACAGGAAATGAAGAGGGGGAGACGATCTGTGTGTCTGACTCGATCAAATAAGTGGCTCGTGTGTGGCCACGCAGTGGAAACGTGCAGGATTGCTGCAGCTACGCAGCAAATGTGAGATGTAAGTAAAACCAAATCTCTTTAAAATGTGTCCCATTTTTAAGATCTTAAGATTGTACTGCTTTAATAAAGGGTTATGTAAATTGTGTAAACTGCAATGTGCCTCTTTAGCATTCAATGACCTGCGGGGGGAGAAATGCGCTTTCGGATTAAGAATTGGGAATATTCGAAGTCGTTGTAGATTAAAACTTTTTTTTCACACCAGTAAGAGCGTCCTGTTGTTTAGTGGCTACTTATATTCCCTGAGTAGAAGTCATGCACATGGTTTCTGCTTCGTGTGTGGGCGCGTGTGTGTGCATGTGTGAGTGTGCATGTGTGTGTGTGAGCCTGGCACGGTATAAATAATGGATACAGTTTAATAAGCTTTCTCCGGAACGTCTCTGGGCTGTTGACCATCGGGATCAGCATTAGGGATTCTGTCACTCAAACTCAAAAGGCACAACGCTGAGCGTATCTGTTGCTCTGCACACACACAGACACACACACACACACACACACACACAGTTCGACTGCGCGCATACATACGTTGCCGCTCGCTCGACGCCAACGCCGATCGCCTTATCTCGCCGTCCAAACAAGGCGATAACAAATAAACCACATTGTCTGTTTCCACAGAGGATCTCGATAAGACACGAATCAGCTTAGGCACACAACACGCAGACAGAAACAAACACGGGCATAGCGAGGAAGCAGGGCGGGGTTTCACGGGGAAACAAGGTTGGAGAAAGAGTGACTAAAATCAGGATGGACGACTTTGACATTAATCCTCGAACTATCTCTGAGTGCCCGTCCTGCTTTATTCTTAAACCTCGCTCCTTTATCTCATGTCCTTTAATCTCGGCATGTCTTTCCAGCCCTCTGACTTCCCATCCCCCATGCCTGTTGCTGGAGCAGTCTCTCTCGGAAAGAAGCGATTCCCCTCCGAACTGTAAAGTCGCTCTTTGTTCACCCGATGCCAACAAAACGTTTGGTTATTGCAATTTTGAAGGTGGTCTTTGCGGAGTTGGACGTTTTGGGGAAGGGATTTATTTCTTTCTGAGAGTTAAATTGAAAGGTCCTAATCACATTTGTACGGAAAATATGAAGCTTTAGCCAGCGGCCAGTTTAGCACAAAGATTTACGCCAGAGGGAAACAGCTAGCAGCGCTGTTCGAAGGTTAAAAGTGAATAAGCTGTTCTTTTAAAGTTCCTTTGAAATGAAAGTTAAAACCAAAAGTCCCTCACATTTGATTAGTTGATTTAATATAGCTCAATATTAAGGACTGTTGGCTCTCCACCAAGGGCAGGAACTATGAAGCGAATCTGACATAGTGTCCAATCAGTGGAATTACAACTTCACGTGAGGCTATTGGGTCCAAAAACACTTTTCCCCAAAGACTTACATTGTGAAAGAGATGTCTGTAAAAAAAGTAAAGTTGGACTGAGTGGTGGGAGGCGGGGTTAAATGGGCACATGGTTGCAGAAGGTCGCTCAGGATCAGGGGAAGAACTGGGTGCAGCCTCCAGCTCTGCATCAGTTCTCTTTATACACACACACACACACACACACACACACAGACACACACACACAGACACACTTTTCTTGTTGCTAAAAGTTGCAAATTGATTGATGGATGGACGTCATGATGTTATTTGTTAAAATTGGTCGGTACTAAAACACGTCATATTTTGTTTTACAGGAAGAAAAGACAATCGTACTTTGATTTTTTTTTTAAATATTTTTTATCTTTTTGCATATGTTGTTAAATAGGTGCACAATATGATATGGCTCATACCAAGGATACGCCTCTTTTTATTATTATTATAATTTTTTTAAATAACTTAAACGGTTGTCAATTTATTTTCATCTTTAAAATGCAATGTACATGCAATTTTGATTATAATTTGAAACTCTCAAAATCCAATATTGGTCATATAATGCATTAATTACAGTGTGATGGTGCAGAAGAAGTCAACCAATGATTCAGTGGTGGGGATACTTTGGGACATCATTACCTTGAAATTAATAATTTACAAGTTAACTTTTAACAAAGTGTTGAATTAATTCAAATTCATTGCATTCAGAACTTTTTCCCTCTTTTCTTGAGAAATATCATTCCCACCCCAGTTTGGGTCCCACCACAGACGGCTCATTTATGAACTCTTTTCATTTATGTGTTTATTTCTGGACGCACGTGGGCCGTTTTGCCTCCCTCGTCCTCTCAGTTAACGTTGACGCATCCCTTTTTATTTTTTTTGCCAGTTAATAATTCAGAGGGGGTCTGCAGGCTGTGTTTTTCATCCGTCTCATCACTGCGCTCGCCTGTGAAAGAACCCCGAGTAATTACGCACCCAGCAAAACAAGATGCCACCGACTCTCCGCGATGGACAGTGAGGGGAAAAAAGAAAGGAAGGAGGGAAGAAAGGGAAAAAGCGGAGTGAGGAGAGAACGGAGGGATTGGAGGACATGCAGGAGACGAGTGCGTCTTCAGCACTGTTGTAAATCCTCTGCAGGGCCTTGTTAAGCTGTCAGACAAGCTGAGGGTGTTAAAGGCACGGAGAAAGAGCGGCGCGTACTCCTGGAAAAAGTTTACTCCTGCTGTCGGATTGACTGGCTCGCTGCTGTGTTTTATGGCTTTCTATTCCTATGTGATTTTCTCTGGCATGTCACATAGGGTCTAAAGCCATTGGGTACAGAGTGGGAGATCTGCAGAGAGGGATTAGATGGATATCCGAAATGACAGAGGAAGGATTAGCGAAGCGCACATGGAGGTTTAATATATATATATAGATAGATATATATGTACACACACACACACACAGACATGGCCTGAGGCATTTTTCTCTCCGCTTGCAGGCAGCCCGGAGTCTTGCTCAGCTAATTGCCCCCATATGAGATAGGTTGAAGCGCACATCAATCCCTAAAACCACACACACACACACACACACACACTTTATGTTTGGTCTGTGCTTTTTGTCACCCACTCTCTCTCACTTGCATTACACACACACACACACACACACACACACACACACGGTACACACTCCCCGGCCAGACCTGCCGGTGCTGCTGACTCAGGTTGGTATTTAATGAAGCTCTCAGTTTCACCTCGCGTCTCCTAATCTCTGTGCCCGTTCACGATTGGCTGCGAGCACGCCACGGTGAAGAAAAGTGTTAACGTTGGGAGTTTGGTGAGCCTGAAGACTACTTCTGGCTGTGTGTGTGTGTGTGTGTGTGTGTGTGTGTGTGTGTGTGTGTGTGTGTGAGAGAGAGAGAGAAAGAAGGAAGGAAGGAGAGAGAGAGACCAGCTAAAGCGCAAATATGTGTGGGAAGAAAATTGTAGGTAGAAGTGTAATGGCGCAGTGTGTGTGTGTGTGTGTGTGTGTGTGTGTCCTCCTCCTCAGTGAGTGACACCGTTCAATAGACCACCGGGCCAGTCTTTACCGCAGTGTATGTGCGAGTGTGCAATGTGTGTTGACTGACCTATTGACTAGACCGCAGTAACAGTTTTTCTTTTTTTTGCTGACAGTGCTGCAAAAACATCTAAGAGACACACATACACACACGCAGCCTTAAGCATTATCGACAGCTGTCCGCTATGTATTTGGTGGATTACAGTTTTCCCGCTGTAGGCCTGCAGAATAGATTATGGGAAAACTCAGGCGATTGAGATTAGAAGCCACATGGTCACGAGTGTGAGGTTATGTTCCTGACCATGTAGCCATGCAGGGGTCAACCAAAGGTACGTTCCTGACCATGTAGCCATGCAGGGGTCAACCAAAGGTACGTTCCTGACCATGTAGCCATGCGGGGGTCAACCAAAGGTACGTTCCTGACCATGTAGCCATGCGGGGGTCAACCAAAGGTACGTTCCTGACCATGTAGCCATGCGGGGGTCAACCAAAGGTACGTTCCTGACCATGTAGCCATGCGGGGGTCAACCAAAGGTACGTTCCTGACCATGTAGCCATGCGGGGGTCAACCAAAGGTACGTTCCTGACCATGTAGCCATGCGGGGGTCAACCAAAGGTACGTTCCTGACCATGTAGCCATGCGGGGGTCAACCAAAGGTACGTTCCTGACCATGTAGCCATGCAGGGGTCAACCAAAGGTACGTTCCTGACCATGTAGCCATGATGGGTCAACCAAAGGTACGTTCCTGACCATGTAGCCATGATGGGTCAACCAAAGGTACGTTCCTGACCATGTAGCCATGATGGGTCAACCAAAGGTACGTTCCTGACCATGTAGCCATGATGGGTCAACCAAAGGTACGTTCCTGACCATGTAGCCATGATGGGTCAACCAAAGGTACGTTCCTGGCCATGTAGCCATGATGGGTCAACCAAAGGTACGTTCCTGACCATGTAGCCATGATGGGTCAACCAAAGGTACGTTCCTGGCCATGTAGCTATGATGGGGTCTTTTTTTTTTTAAAATAACATCACCTCTAGAGTTCCATTCTGGGAAGAGACATTTTAAAAACGGAATGTAAAGATTAGGATTAGTAGTGTTTTGTTGAGAAAAAAAAGATGGCATTGGCCAAAAACCAAGATGGCAACTGTCAAAAGTTGAAATGTGCAGTCCATAGACCAATGGGTGACTCCTTGGTCACTACGTCCACGTCTTATATAGGCTACAATCTATGATTTGAACTAATGGCTATAACATATATTAAATTATCTTAACATTTTCAAGAGACTTCTGTGTTTTCATAAAACAGTAAAAAGTATTTCAGGAACTAGTACTGGAAAATAGCATCTCCTCCAGCCACTATAGCTGTAGCTGTTGGCTTTTCGGTTACAAACTATTATACAAAGATGCACACAATTAACAATTAACATTTTCATCCCTGACATTTTGTATATTTGGCCCATCAATGCTAGATGCTGAGACAACTAACCAGTAGCTACTAGCTAGCAAGAAACAATCTCAACAAAATAAATTGACAAGTAGTCGACAAGTTTAAGTCCAAGAAAGACAAGTTGCTAACTTTTTCCATCCAAAGTGCTTGCGTGTGGTGATTCCGCTTGGTACAATGTGTGCTGTACAGTAACGAGATCAGAGCTGAACATTGACGGCTGCACTATGGTGGGAGGCACTTTTTTTTGCCGGAAGCATCCACTGCACAGCTTGACATGGCAACTGCATGCCCACTTGATCATATTCTTCACTTTAGTTCAGTCCTTCAGGCGGACCGTGAGTGATTCAAACGGAGCCGGATGAGGCAGAATCTCTTCATCTTCAAGTTGTGTAGTTAAAAGTTTTATCAGGAAACTCACGTGGCCTCAATATATCCTCCTCCTCCTCCTCCTCCTCCTTTAAATCCAGCGGTGTGTGTGATGTCATGGCAGATATGCCAGATGATGGAGGTACCGTCCTAATGCCTCCCCTCCTCTCTTCTCCCACTCTCCCTCCCCCTACCACAGGTCTACGGCTCGATAGGCAATGCCCTTCACCTGCGCCTGCTTCTGCGGCCTGAACGGCTTCTGCCGCGGACGGGGGAAGAAGAAAAAGGAACAAGTGCAGGAGGAGGAAGAGGGTGAGGAGGTAGAGCGAGGGAGGGATCAGGAGACGGTGGTGTGACGGCGCCACTGTCCTCACCTTCATCAGGGTTTTATCCTTTAACAGGGATGGGCTTCAGTGGGCACAGGCTTTCATCGGAAAAAACATTTTAATTTGATCAAATAAAACAGTTTCTGTGGCTTTAGGTTTGACGTATTTTTCTTTTTTTGGAGCTGCATGGTTTTGAGCCATTTCCCTCAAGAAAATGAAAGCCTGTAAACTCTGAGCTCATTCCCTTTACCCATCCTTGCTGCACTCTTGGCAGTAGGCTGGGAACATTTCTAATCTGTTTGATCCATTTCTCACCGTACTTGGTGTACTGTGTAAGGTGTGAGGAGACGTCAGGCCCCTGGAAATCCATTATTCCCCCTCAGTCACACTCTGCGTCCCTCCCATCACCGCTCCGCGGAGGCTGAATTCGCCTGCTCACCTAGCTGCTTGTGTCAGATCAACTTAGCAGAAACTTCAGCCAAGTGAAAAAAAAGTGTACAGTAATTTCCAAAGTCACCCGTGGAGGGCTGGGAGAACCGTCTCGGCTTTCACGCCTGAGCTGGGCCCGATCGAAAGCGGAGCAGCTGTCCAATCAGCGGCTTAGCTGGAGTGTGAAGATAGGAGTCAAGGGGTCAGGATGAGCAACAGGGCTTTGAGACGTCCCTCCTCTGATGCCGTAGTGTCTCCGTCTCATCAATAGGCAGACAAGTAATTACAAAACACACACACACACACTCCGATGCCCATCCATTAATGTCCCCTCCCCCCCGGTGGGAGTGGTGTGTCTGTCCGTAAATGCCAGTGCGGTGCTCTTCCAGCTGTTGCCCGTGTGCAAGCGCGTGCTTGTGTATCTCCTCGGCTGCAACAATAGACTTTCGAAAGCTGAAACAAGTGGCCAAGAGATCTATTCAACTGCCATATAACTGCCTTTTCACGATTGCACGTCGGGAGACAAACACACACACACACACACACACACACACACATACACAGGTCTCATTAGGCGCATGCTATTATGCGCGGCACGTCCGGTCGGGCGGCAGAGATGTAATTAACCTTTTCCGGCAGGAAACAGATGCCTGGATGTCACGCGCAACACTCAAAATGACGATACGTGTACACACACACACACACACACACAGTCTGCTGTCAGGGAAACAAAGCCGACGTCATGGTGTCACAGAGAAACAAAGCCCCAAAAGCGCCGCCTGGCACTCTGTGATAATCCCCTCACGCGTATTTACATTCAGGGATAGAATACGCCTCGCCGCCGCCGCCTCCACCCGCTGCCGCACTTCGCTACCACCCCCCACAACACCCACCCCATGCCGCCGCCCATCCACCCTCTCCCTCTCCTCTCCGTCTACCTTCCATCACATTTACCTTCATCTCTCTCTTCCTCTCCTCCGTCTTTTACATCCCTCCTGAACAACTCTTCTTCGCGGGGATATGTTTATCGCCAGTGTATCGTAGGCGGCCTTGAATGGCATCACCCGCAGATTAGCCCCCCCCCCCCCCCCCGCACACACACACTTTCTCCCTCTCTGAATATTGGGGATTTCTTCTAAAGCTGCTTTACGACAGATTAATGGACGGCCTCGATTGCGTCCGTCGTTGTGCGTCTGTGCTTTTTCGGCGAATTGGATCGTCTGTTTACCCATTCTCCTGGCGAGACGAGAGAAAGCTTAAGCCATTTCACAGTGCGAAGCACCTATTATGATTCACTGTGTTACGACGCGGCCCTAATGAGAAAGAGATAGAATGAGAAGAAGGGCTGGAGGGGGATAGGGGAGGTAGAGAGAGAGAGAGAGAGAGAGAGAGAGAGAAAAAAAAGACGATAATGAGAGCGAGAGCTGGGTATGGACGAGGGGGGCTAATGCTAGACAGAGCAGTCATGCTAATTGGCTACAGTGGATAACTTTCTGAGGCGGGGGGTGGGGGGTGGTGCAGAGAAAAGAACCGCCTGATCTGTTGGCGTTACACTCGTTTAACACTCCCTCCATTTCACCTCTTTAATGAGAAAAATATTCGCTCCAGTAATGGCGAAAGACTTGAAATTGGTAACGATTTGTTGCTCACGCACACACACACACTCGGAGGTGGCAATGGGGAGGGGGGAGGGGGGGGGGGGGGGGGGAGTGCGGGCTGGAGGGAGGATGGTTTTGGCGATTGCGGTTGTGCGTTTTCCCCCTCAAGCACCACAAACCAGTCCTTTATGGATCATGACCATTTTCAGGGATTGTAACTCAAGGACAAACAGCTAAAAATAGAAGGGGTGGTGCACGACTCAGGGAGGTGGGAGGAGGTGTGTGTGTGTGTGTGTGTGTGTGTGTACAGGTCTGTGGGTGGGGGCGACGAAAACGAGTCCTGTCGCATTAGATTTGGGTCAGAAAACGAGGGGGAGAGCCGACGAGGCGGAGACTGTTGCAGACGGCGGGGGATATTCATCACTAGCTGCTCGCACTCGTCTCCTCCAACACCTCGTCGTCCTCCATCCCCCCCACCCCCACTCCCTGCCCCCTCCCTCCCCTCCAGGGTGGTAAAACCGCTGCAAAGACAAACGGGAAGCAGCGGCAAAGAAAAGGAGGGAGAAGTGAATGTGAGCGAAAAGAGAGACTAGATAACATTAACATATGCCGTTCCATCCCAGGCTCCTCGCTGTATAATGAGTGCATGCATACATATTATGGCAGATCCCAGCAGGGATCGAACTCAGAACCGTCTTCTTACCTCTCAACCGTGTCGGAGGAATAGTTTAATTTATTTTTAAAGGAATAGTTTGACATTTTCAGATGATTACCTTCCTGTCCAACATGAGTTGAGAGGAACGATACCTGTAGTATGTTCAGCGTCGGGTAAATGGGATGCGATTAGCAAGACGGTGCCTGGAATCAAGCGGGTAGTTTGATGCGAGGTTACAGCAGACTGGCGATAGAGTCAGGAGGGAAGTGCTTCGAGCTCCCTACCAGTCCTGGATCATCAGAGGAGGGAAAGGGATGCCAAGAGAGAAAATACAAACGAGCGGAGGACGAGAAGAGGGAGGCAGAGAGAGAGAGATAGATAGCGTAATTGAGACTGTAATGGGTTTTGTCAGAAGCACCTGTCAGGGTCAAGTTAAAACGACTTTGGTGCGGGAAGACGAGAGGGTGGGAAGGGGGCCAATTGGAGTCAGGATCCCGCTGAGGAGAGGCCCTCGTCCATGCCAACCTCACCTGATTGCCAATTTGTGCCAGTCCACAGATATCAAACGGCCAATACAAGCCACGCGCAGACACACACAAAAAAGAGCGCCAATACGTTTCAGATCACACACACACACACACACACACACACACACGCATGCAAACTCCCGCTGTCAACCCACATACGCCGGCTGATTGGACCCATCTAGCCACTTAACACGGTGTCCACGGTGCAGACCTGAGCCGCGTGATTGGAAGATAAAGCCGCCGCCGTTAAATATCTAATTCTCCCCCCACGTCTACATGAAAATAAGGTGCAGCGCTGATTAGATTGCAGCCTGCTGTGCCAACCTCGGATCTGCGCCATGTTCATTACTAGCCCTCAAACCCCAACCGAGGCCAATCTTATCTCTGTTCACGTTCTCCTGCCAACCACAAATACTCTATTTTGTGACGGAAAAGCAATTCTGACACCCTCGAGACGTGAGGGCGATGCCTGAGGAGTGATGAAATTAAGCAGAGTAAAATGTATTTGTACATCGCTGTTAAAGCTGCGCCTGGCAAATTGAACATGTTGACAGCCCCCCGAACGGCAGCGAGATGCATCTGATTGAAATTTAGGACCTCAGCGCCGAGAAATTCTGTGAGGGAGGTGTCAGTGAATGCCCCGGCTCTCGGTCCGGAGAGGGGGGAGGTGATGAAGAGGTTTAGGCATCATCCTCCTGCGGCAAAGTTCTAACCAATGCTGTTTGGGATTTTTAATTGTTTTTATTTCGTCAAACATGTTTGCTTCCCTGAAACATTTTTACAGCAGGATTTCATTTAACAGTAAAAAAAAAACAACGTTGTCACCTTTGCTGATACGACAGATGTATTTCCACGTGGTACGTCCAATAAAACCGCTCAAAGAGTTATGGAGATGAAAAGGACAGTCAGATGTCCTTGTTATTTGGGTTTTTTAGAAACCTTCGTGAAGGTTACGTTCTATTTTAGTGGATATTTTACATTACATGTACATTACATACTTTTTTTTTCATTTTGACCAATTGATTATTTCCCCACCAGATTTTTACTCCTATTCAATTCAATTCCGTTTATTTTGCATAGCCCAGAATCAGAAATTACAAATTTGCCTCGCAGGGCTTTACAATCTGTACAGACGACATCCCTGTCCCAGGACTTCACATCGGATCAGGAAAAACCCTTTGGATTATGGGAACACTGCATGCATGGCTTTCACAGACCAGAGGTCTTCGTGTTGGGAAATGAAATGCACAGAAAATGTAAATGAATGGTTCACTGAATGAATATATTAGAGGGCCACTCAGAGATTTAGTATTGCACTTCTTTAAAGTTGGGGACATTTTAAAAAGACCAAGAAAAAAAATGGATCATAGAATTCCCATAATGCAACTCAACAGCATCTTACACTGTCACGCCTCCCACCCCCGCCTTTGAACTGCCCGAAATTATGAGAGGTTGTATTTCCCAGACTTTAGAAAAAGAGCCACAGAAGACAATCGACAAACTCTTTTACTAAACTTCACACAAGAGTGCCCCTTGAAATGGAGTATAATTAAAAAACACTTTGAGACTTTATTTGCACTACTTATTGCTTTTTGTAAATACTCACCAGGAACATTCACCTGGTTCCCTGCCACGCTTTTGGGTTGCGCTTTTGGGTTTGCTTAATAGTCTTAAGTATCAGAATTGAATACGAGTAATGAGAACACTTTATTTATTCTCTTTTTATTGTTTCAAACCAGCAGCAGAGTCAGCAGCAGCTCTCTAGGTCAAATTTATGTGTTCCAACGCGTAAAATCTCCCGGAGGCTTCGGTGTTGGTGGGCTGAAGGTTAGAGGAGACGCACAGATCGAGGTGGACACTATATTTTTCCTCATAACCTCTAACAGAATCTTCCACTCAACTCTTCAGCAACTTCTGCGGCTGCTCCAGGCTATCGCCACCTTCCCCTATATCATAAGGGAGGGAGAAAAATAATTATGTTGAGCTGGTGTTTTGATCAGATAAAAACTTTTCTAATTGCCCGGGGGGTTACGTCGTATCTGATGCCAAATCGCCATCACCAGATAAATCAATTTCTTGCCACGATTCTTTTATCCCTCGGCCCTTTCTCTCCATCCTGCCCCACCTCTCTCTCACACTCTCACACTCTCCCCCCCACACTCCCTCTCCCGCCGGTCGATAGCGGAGCGGGTATCGAGCAGAGGCTGTGGTCTAAATGAGAGATTGATTTCTCTGAGGGGGAGTAACCATGGCGTTTGAGTCGCCATCAGAGACCTCTTCGCCAAAACGCTCACTGATGTGTGCGTGTGAGCACATGAGTGTGCGTGCTTGTGGCGCGCACGCTTTGGACACCTTTTGATTTAGTTGTGCTCAACAACAATACTTTTGATTAGCGGCTGATAGCATTCATTAGGGGCGATACAGCGGGGCCACTAATGAGCCGAGCACTTCATCCTCCTCGAAGCTCAACGAAGCGAACACGCACAGGAAGACAACACTTGTCCTGATTGCCGGCTCGAGTCGATTCTAAGAACCGTTGGTTCATCAGAGCGCCGCGGAAAGCAAGAGAGTAGCTTGGCCAGGAGTCTTTGTGTTGGAAGCTCCAACTGCATTACATTTACTGAGCCACTGATATCGTCAGACCCAACACAAAAGGGCCGCGCTCCGACCTGTTGGCCTGCCGCGCACGCTGCCGCGCACGCTGCCACCTGGCGACGCGCACGCTCTACCGGTCCGCCTGCCGGCATCCGACTGCGTGCAACTCCATCTCCCTTTGTTTTTCCTCCAGATGTTTTGTATTATTCATATCTCTAGGATCTTATGCGGCCGGTAGGAGTGGGGGGGAGGGGGCAGGGCAAAGCAGAGATTGAATAGCAAGAGGAGAACAGAGGGAGGCCATTCGGCGGAGTAGCATCGACGAGCGGTGCGATACATAAACATGAGGTCAGGCCGCTGGGAGACGGAGAGGGAAGGAGAAAGGGCGAGAGGCAGAAAAGTGTGTGAGAGCGAGAGCAGGACACTGCGTCAGAAAGGTTGTCTCTCATTGACAAGATCTCGCTCCGATCCGGAAAACCCACCGATCGATGCTTTGGCACAGCAGGGCACACACACACACACACACACACACACACAAACCTGCGAGGTACTGTGTGTGTGTTTGTGTGTGTGTGTGACAGAGGATGTGCTAGTGGTCCTCGTGCTGCAGGAGAGTGTTTGAAATGCAGAGCACGTCAAGAGTCCTAGGGAGCTCCTTTTGCAGCAAAGCCTCATTAAATAGACACTTGCCTTAAAGCAAGGATATACTGCCAAGACCACACACACACACACACACACACACACGCTCACGCTCTCACACACACACACACACACACAAACACACAAAACACACACGCACAACACCAACACCAGAGATTTGTTCAGGCACCAGAAAGCGGCGCACACACGGAAGAGGCTTCAGACAAATCGAATAGAAATCTCTGCGGAGGAATAAAAAAAAAACGTGGTGGAGTAAATGTCCTCCTCTCCTCCCCACAGCCCCCCCCCCCCCCCCACACCTCCCACCTCCCCGTTTCCTCTCCTTGTTCTCCATATGAATAAAGTTGAACCCATGCACAACACCCATCCCCCCCCCACACTAATATTGTATTCATGTATATTTGATTGTGTCGACTCGTGGAGATCGGCGGTGCTGTATCTTGTGTGCCTTTTTAAAAATGCATCTATGAATAAATAATGTCTGTATCCGCTGATTGAAAAAAAAAAGAAAAGCCATATTGCCAAAAAGCCATGATGAAATGATAATGTAATATCTGTCGCTGTGTTGAATAAAGCGAAGCGCCCTTCATCCTCTCAGTTTTTTTCTTAATTAGTTTTATTTGTATTTCTTTTTTGTTTATTCTCACTCTCAGTAAATGAAACATGAAGCTCTGTCTGCAACTGAGTGTTTTAATAAAGAGAGAGTCTCTTTCTATACATCCGAGTGCTGGGTGGTTATTTGGCGAAATTAATAAAGAGAAACGAGCCCCCCCCCCCCCCCCCCCCCCCCCCATCCCCATCCCCATCCCAAGCGGCTCCCCTGCTAATTGACAGTGATAGCGGAGACTTGTCTCCTGGGCTGACGTCGGGAGGCCTAATAAAGATGCATTACTACGAGGATGTGAGAATGATGCAGATCCCCCCCTCACCCCCCCTCCTTCTCTCCCAATGAAAAAAAGGTGGGGGTGAGTAATGAAATAGAGAGGAAAAGTAAGAGTCAGTAACGGAGGTGGGGAGAGACTTTGAGAGGAATCCCATCACGCCTAATGAACAGAGCGCTACCTTTGATATCGCTCGCCTCATTCCCCTAAAATCTTAATTGCCGTGACATTTCACGTTAAAAAGCTCTGGCCCCTCCATGACCCCACGGTGTTTCCGGGCGGTAAATGAAGGGCCCACGCACGCGTACCGTGTGCATCCTCTCATTAGCATAGCAACCGGCGAGCTGACCATCCACCAAGGGAAGCGAGGAGCCCTCCTCCTTTCCTGATGTGTCAACACTCGCGGGGTCTCTGCAAACACGGCGAGAAAAAACTTGTTTACGCCCATGGGTGGAGGCGATGATTTGCAATTGTTTCCACGAGCGAGCCGCGTTTATGTGAATCGCTTGTGCCTGGCTGAATTTTGAATGGCGTCTAATGTCTGCAAGCTCAAGACCTCAGCATGTTATGAGACTACATGCACAAAACACACTGGATTCATTTCTTTTAACCTTTTGAGCCCAAGTGTGGACGTACAGAATCAAAGATATCAAAGAGGGTCTGACGGTCCACGAATAACAAAATATGTGTTCATGTAAGGACATCACCAGACAGCTTTACATTACATTACATTTAGCTGAGGCTTTTATCCAAAGCGACTTACATGATATACAGTAGACCAAAGACACAGCAACGGTGAGCAATGAGGGTTAAGTGTCTTGCTCAAGGACACAACGACATGGACTGGCTGAGCCGGGGTTTGAACCACCGACCCTCTGATTGAAAGACTGACTTGCTAACCACTGAGCCACAGTCGCCCCTTAAGCTTTGATGCTGCAAAACCCTGAATTACATATAACACACCTTGTTGTTAAGAGCAATGGTTTACAATGTTTGCTCTCTGCAGTGTCTGCACATGGCAAGTCTAGTATGGTTAAGAAACAAATAAACTATAGATCAAGGTTAAGATTAAATTATTGTTAATAAACGCATGTAACATTAGTGGCAGAGCCACACACAGATGTTCTGCCTGGTTACAAAGGATCGAGTCCTCAGGAAGTCAGTGCTGGGCTGTGAATCCAATTTCTGCAGTGGCGAGCAGTGGAATTACAACGTCAGGTGATGCCAGGGCCCAAAACTAACTTTTTTCACACAGACTTACATTGTGAAAAAACTGTTTTTTAAAGGTAAGTCAACTTCCAAGTACGAACACTCGAACAGCCCTTTTCCAAATCATTAGGTCCTAAAAGTTGTGTAATATATTTTTTGAAGATAAAAGGTCATCTTGAACTCGGAAATCAAACTTTTTGGGGAAGGCGGTGCCGAGCAGCCAAAACAGAGCTCTTCAAAAAACTGAGTGAGACATGGTAACACATCTCTCCCAGCCCTGTCCGTGCCCACGCACACTCAAACACGGTCTCCACACTGGCAGATTGTGTCAATCTCACTCTCTGCAGTTTGGCATCGGAAAGCTTTTTGGAAACGCATACGGTGGATCCTGCACAGACGGAACCCTAACACCGGCAATTTACACCTGTCAGTGTGTACCTGCCTTAATCACACACACACTGTAGAGCAGTGGAGGCGGTAGTGCTGTAGTTAATTAGGATTGAACATATCAAACTGTGTTTTCCTCAGTACCTCGGTGTGTGTGGGGGTTAATTGCGTGGGCAGTGACTCGCTGCATGGCTGTTTTTTCGTTAACTCGACAACGAAAACACACGCGGGCTATGTGTGCGGGAGTTTCTAATAATAGATGCACGGACAGATTGGGAAGAAAAATATTACAAAATCCTCTGCGCAAGCAGAATGAAAGCGCTTCGACCGCATCGGAGAGAGGAGGGGAAGTAGGAAGGGGGGTGGAAGAAGAGAGGGATTGTTTGTTGCTTTGTTGAGGCGTTAAAAGCGAGGGCTTTTTCCTCCAGAGTGGCGATTCTCTTCCCTTTTTTGTGCTCTTTGTGTGCAGACCCTCTGCAGAGACACAACTCTTTAATGAGCGTATCGATCAGCATTTCTCACACCTCCATTTCCCCCCACTGAGAGAGAGAGAGAGAAGAAAAGAAAAAGAAAAAGGGGGGGAAAGAAAAAAAGCAATGAAGAGACGAAAGCTTTAAAAAAGCTTTAGACTCACAAAGTGGGGATTTTTTTCTTCTTCTTCTTCTGAAGACCACAGGGGAGTCGGCTTTGTGCCTGTACAAATTCAATTTACCTTTTCACAGATGGGCTGTGCCGCGGCTGGTATTGAGGCACACAACTCATAAGCCGCTCCGAGAGCTCTTATACTGTACGCATGCGCGTCTGTGCAAACCCCCTTGAATATGCATGCTTGTGCAAGTGCTCTTACATGTGTGTATGAGTGTGTGTGTGTGTGTGTGTGTGTGTGTGTGTGTGTGTGTGTGTGTGTGTGTGTGTGTGTGTGTGTGTGTGTGTGTGTGTGTGTGTGTGTGTGTGTGTTTCAGAGAGTGGAGCGGCGGTGTAAGCCACCCTGGTGTGAACCTTGGGTTTTTTCTTTTTTTCCTTTCTACTCTTGGAGCTCCGTCTCGCTCCAGTCGCTCCTCTGCATCGCATTACCTCCATCCGCCTCCACCCACCCAGCACCGCAGACAGAGAGGGGAGGGGAGGGGAAGAAATAACACATCAAAGATGGCCTGTAAGGGTGTTATAACAACTTTTCTTTTTAAATGTTAAAAAAGAAAAATTGCTGGGATAGGACTTCTTTGTTGACTCGAAGGAGAACAGTCAATACTGTACTGAGCAGGTTTTTTCTCTTTCTTCGCTCACTTCAGAGACATCATCCCCGTGTCTGCCGGGGCGCGGTGCTGCACTTAAGCAAACACCTCGTTGAGTGATAACAATGCGCTGTGTCAGCGGAACATCCACTTCCACTTGGCATGCCGCTGTGGTTCTTTTTCAAGTGACGCTCTGCAGCACCTTCAAGATCGATTCCTCTCAGCTAACGCTGGGGAACTACGTGCTGGTAACTTTACAACGCACACACCACTGGCTTGCAGACCTAGCAGTTTGTTTGTTTGGCCCCCCCATGAATTTGCTGGCTTATTGATGACCATTAAATATAAATCTAGTCCCATCCTGTACCGTATTCGGGGCACGTGCAGAGTTGCAAGTTAGGGAGGAAGTAGTGGAGGGAATACACACGTTGGATTAAAACTTCTAAAATGTTTATTGGGTTGGGAAAAAAAGGCGACATTCCGACCCGTGTCGTGCAGGTTCCCGCTTCACAAGAGCTAGCTTGGAGTCAAATTCACACAGATTAACATGAATTATAGTTTGCGTGCATTATCTCTGTAATAAAACCAATTTCTAAGGGTAAATTGGTTGGATTAGACGTTAAAAACCAGGCGCGCATGCGTTAAGAGCACCCACTTTAATGTTGGATTATATTGTGTCCTTTTTAGCAGACGTAATCATCAGACCTTTGTTAGAAAACAAAAGGCTGGGACGTCTTGGTTGCTCTTCAGTAGAGAGTGCACCCCGTGCACCAAAGGCCGTTTTCTGCATGTTGTCCCGGCAAAAATTAAGAAAATTAAGAAAATAAAAGCCTACGTTCAAGTGTGCATATGCACAATATTGCAAAATCGCTGAAAACTCTGGGTTGAAAGCTAGTTTGGAGAGCCAGTAAGATGCTCCAAAGAAAAAAAAATTGTGGTGTTAGCTCGTTAGCTTGAGAGGATTTGTGTTATTTGGGCTTTCTGCCCGATACAATACCATACTTCGACAGGGTTTGATAAATTGAGGAATGTATACATTTCTAACTTGATGAACGCTCAACATTTTAATGAATCGCAATGCAATGCTACCGACTATACTCAACTATTTGATCCACAATCTCGCTGCGCATTCATGACAGTAAATAACTTTCAGGATAAAACAAACCGGCAGTCCCGACACTGTGTGCGTTTATTATTATTATTATTATTATTATTGTGGACCCCGATTCAAAGATGAGTTTAAAAAATGTATTATTCATTAAAGTCTGAGAATGCAAGAACGCCCTTGAGAAGTTTCCTAACGTTTTGGGAATCATTGAAATCCATGGGATTCATCCTGTTTCTGTTGAATGTAAATTTGAAATTATCACCGCTCACACTACTCACCTTCCTCCAGCCTTCATAACTCCGTTAGGAGTACAACTTAATGAACATGTGATTGCAGAAGTCTACCTTTACAGTTTTGAGAATGACTTCATGGTTGGTGTTATTCATCAACAGTCCGTGTGTTCATTTTACAGTTAATGTTAATAGTTTGCGTTCATTTTGCTCAGAGAAAAAAAGAAAATACAGGATGCTAAACCGGCAATGAAGTAAAACAAAATAACAACAGTTTTGAACGTGACCGAGGACGAATCTGTGTATCATTTGTTCTTTTCATATTCAGATGTCACAGACTTCATAGTCTTATCAAACCATTTTCCATACAAAGCATTCCTGCGTCGAACCTTTCATCTCTGCACGAGGAACCCAGGTGCTGTTTCACATCTGTCTGCCAGTACACCAGATGTTGTAGTGGTCAATGAAGAGTCCTATAAAAGTGTTTTTTTTTCAGAGGTGGACCTGCACCTTTGAGTCTAGCCCAAAGGATGACCAGGTCTACCTACCCCTCCTGAATAGCATCTCAGAGCTGGGTTTGAGGTTCAGACTACATATGTGGCCGCCTGGGACCCGCTCACAGGTTGATAGTGATCGGGCTTCAAGGGGCTCGAGGCTCGCTCTGCTGTCTTTAGCAGCCGCCGTATGTATCAAATATCCCGCTACTAGTATCTTTAAGACCTAAGTAGGTGTGCTTTCTATTGAGAAGACCTAAGTCACTGGTCCGTGGTTTTGTTATTGTATTCTACAGCATGAGTGTCTCCGGGTTGTTCTTCTCTATGCGGACATTAACCAATTGTGAAAAAGTTGCTTCAACATCAATGTGTTTTTGCAGTTGTTGTTTTTTTTCAACAGTCGTCTATATTGAAAAAAAATTCACGTTAAAAGTCTTCATTTTCAACTTTTACAATAAACAGGAAGAGCCCTGTTTTTGTATTTATTTACATCTTGGGAAATTAACTTGGCCAAATGAACTATTAACAGTTTCGTTTTTTGCAAAACGTTTATGTTTAACTCAAAAATCAAAAGTACGAAAACAAGCTGTGTTTGTGTGTGTATGTGTGTGTGTGTGTGCATGTGTGTGTGTGTGTTTGTGCGTGTGTGTGTGCGTGTGCGTGCGTGTGTGTTTGTGTGTACAGGTGTGTGTGAGTGTGTGTGTGTGTGTGTATACTGAAAAATGATTTGATTTATTTTCTCCCAATTGTAGATTCCCTGAATCTGAAACCTGAATATGAAAAGAAAGAATGACACTCTGATTGTGAAGCAGTGGAGGAGGAAAAACAGGAATGCAACAGCGAGGGGGCGGGGGGGTGGAAGAGGGTAAAAAAGGTGAGGACGACGATGGGAGGGAGATGAAACGGAGCGGAGATGAAAAGAGAGAGGCGCTTGTATGCGACTGTGATTGCTCAGTCAGGTTGCGTTAGCTTGACTGAGCCTCGCTGCCGCGTGTTTACGTTGGTGCTTCTGTGTGCAACGCCAGCCTCTGCTCCTCTTCCCGGGGTTTTTAATGAGGAGGAACATCCTCTCCTCGGCATCCCGAATATCTGCAAACTCAACTATGAAGAAGAAAAAAGAGAGAGAGAGAGCGGTAGTAGTCCTCCTACCACAATCACACTGACTCTCCCCCGATCCCTCTGGTAGTGGAGACGCAGCTCGGCAGCAGCAGAACCTTCTTTGACGATCCAGAAGTTACAGGAGCAGTGGGGGAATGTCTTCCTTCTGTCTCCGTCAGTGTGGTCTCTCTGCTCCCTCACACGCCGTCTCCACGCATGTTGTGTTGCCGAGGTTTTTACTTCAGGCCTTGAACCGTTGCCAGCATATTTTATCACGTAATCACTCTCAAAACAAAGGGAAGAAAAATACATGCAGCTGAACAGACATCAAGTGCCAAAGGACCCGAGATAGCATCTACCTGTCAACAGTTGTGCCCTCAGTTATCCATCCATCCATCCATTTTCCACCGCTTATCCGGGGTCGGGTCGCGGAGGCAGCAGGTCAAGCAGGCTGACCCAGACTTCTCTCTCACCCGCAACATCTACCAGCTCATTCTGGGGGATCCCGAGGCGTTCCCAGGCCAGCTGGGAGATATAATCCCTCCAGCGTGTCCTGGGTCTTCCCCGGGGCCTCCTACCAGATGGACGTGCCTGGAAAACCTCTAAAGGGAGGCGTCCTGGAGGCATCCTAATTAGATGCCCGAACCACCTCAGCTGACTCCTTTCGACACGAAGGAGTAGCGGCTCAACTTCAAGCTCCCTCCTGATGTCCGAGCTCCTTACCCTATCTCTAAGGCTGAGCCCGGCCACTCTACGGAGGAAACTCATTTCGGCCGCTTGTATCCGCGACCTCGTTCTTTCGGACACGATCCAAAGCTCGTGACCATAGGTGAGGGTTGGGACGTAGACCGACCAGTAAATTGAGAGCTTCGCCTTCCGGCTCAGCTCCTTCTTCACCAAGACGGCCCGGTGCAACGCCTGTTTTACTGCTGCAGCCGCACCGATACGCCTGTCGATCTCCCGCTCCATTTTACCCTCACTCGTGAACAAGACCCCGAGATACTTGAACTCCTTCGCTTGTGGTAGGCACTCTGTCCCCACCCGGAGGGAGCAATCCACCGGTTTCCGGCAGAGCACCATGGCCTCAGATTTCGTGGTGCTGACTCTCATCCCCGCCGCTTCACACTTGGCTGCAAAACGCCCCAGTGAATGCTGGAGGTCATGGTCCGAGGAGGCAAACAGGACCACATCATCTGCAAACAGCAGAGAGGCTATCCTGAGATCCCCGAACCTGACATTCTCCGCCCCACGGCTGCGCCTAGATATCCTGTCCATGAAAGTCACGAACAGGACCGGTGATAAAGGGCAGCCCTGGCGGAGGCCGACACCCACCGGGAACGTATCTGACTTACTGCCGAGGATACGAACACAGCTCCTACTGCAGGCGTACAGAGACCGGATGGCCCGTTGCAACGGGTCCGGCACACCATACTCCCGCAGCACCCCCCACAAAAAGCCCCGAGGGACCCGGTCGAAAGCCTTCTCCAAGTCCACAAAGCACATGTAGACTGGTTGGGCAAACTCCCAGGACCCCTCCAGTATCCTTGCAAGGGTAAAGAGCTGGTCCACTGTTCCACGACCAGGACGAAACCCGCACTGTTCTTCTTGAATCCGAGGTTCGACAAACGGTCGGGGCCTCCGTTCCAGCACCCTGGCATAAGCTTTTCCCGGGAGGCTGAGTAGTGTGATACCCCGATAATTCGAGCACACTCTCTGGTCCCCCTTCTTGAAGATGGGAACCACCACCCCGGTCTGCCAGTCCATGGGCACTGTGCCCGACCCCCATGCGACATTGAAGAGGCGTGTCAGCCAAGACAGCCCAACAAAGTCCAGCGCCTTCAGCATCTCAGGGCGGATTTCATCCACCCCCGGCGCCTTGCCACCAAGGAGCTTTTTGACTACCTTAGTGGCCTCTGCCAGGGATATGGGTTCATCCAACCCCAAGTCTTCAGGCGCTGCCCCCTGTTCAGGGGACATGTTGACCGGGTTTAGGAGTTCCTCAAAGTGCTCCTTCCACCGCCCGACGATATCCTCTGTCTGGGTCAGCAGCAACCCTCCCCCGCTGATAACAGCCTGGGGAAGGCCCTGCTTTCCCTTCCTGAGTCGTCGGATGGTTTGCCAGAACCTCCTTGAGGCCAACCGAAAGTCCTTCTCCATGGCCTCCCCGAACTCCTCCCATGCCCGAGTTTTAGCATCCGTGACCACCGCAGCTGCAGTCCTTCTGGCCTGCCTGTACCTGTCAGCTGCTTCAGGAGACCCCTGGGCCAACCAAGCCCGAAAGGCCTCCTTCTTCAGCTTGACGGCTTCCCTCACCCCCGGTGTCCACCACCGGGTTCTCGGGTTGCCGCCACGACAGGCACCGATGACCTTCTGACCACAGCTCCTAGCGGCCGCGTCCACAATAGAGGCTTTGAACATGATCCACTCGGATTCCATGTCCCCAACCTCCCTCGGGAAGTGTGAGAAGAAGACCTCCCGGACAGGATCCTCCGCCAGACGTTCCCAGTTCACCCTCACTACACGTTTGGGCTTGCCAGGTCTTTCTGGCCGACTCCCCCGCCATCTGATCCAACTCACCACCAGGTGGTGGTCAGTTGACAGCTCTGCTCCTCTCTTCACCCGAGTGTCCAAAACATACGGCCGCAGATCAGATGATACGATTACGAAGTCGATCATTGATCTCCGGCCTAAGGTGCTCTGGTACCAGGTACACTTATGAGCCACCTTATGTTCAAACATGGTGTTTGTTATGGACAAACTGTGGCTAGCACAGAAGTCCAACAACGAAACACCACTCGGGTTCAGATCAGGCAAGCCGTTCCTCCCAATCACTCCCCGCCAGGTTTCTCTGTCGTCGCCCACATGAGCGTTGAAGTCTCCCAGGAGAACTATGGAGTCGGCAGGCGGCGCCCTTTCCAGGACCCCTCCCACCAACTCCAAGAAGGCCGGATACTCCGAAATGCTGTTTGGTGCATAAGCACAAACAACAGTCAGAGCCTTACTCCCCGCAACCCGTAGGCGCAGGGAGGCGACCCTCTCGTTCTCCGGGGAAAACTCCAACACAGCGGCGCTCAGCCGGGGACTCGTGAGTATCCCCACTCCGGCCCGGCGCCTCTCACCCTGGGCGACTCCAGAAAAGAACAAAGTCCAACCCTTCTCCAGGAGTTTGGTTCCAGAGCCAGCGCTGTGCGTGGAGGTGAGCCCAACTATATCTAGCTGGTACCGCTCCACCTCCCTCACCAGCTCCGGCTCCTTCCCCGCTAGCGAGGTGACGTTCCACGTCCCTAGAGCTAGTCTATGTCGCCGGCGATCGGCTCGCCCAGGCCCCCTGCCCGGCCCGCCGCCCGGTCTACATAGCACCCGACCCCGATGTCTCTCCCTGCGGGTGGTGGGTCCACAGGGTGGCTGCACCATGATGTTTCTTCGGGCTGAGCCCGACCGGGCCCCATGGGCGAAAGCCCGGCCACCAGACGCTCGCCGACGAGCTCGCCTCCCGGGTCTGGCTCCGGGAGGGTGCCCCGGTTTCCCTGGTCCGGGCGAGGTAGCTACATTCCGTGTGCTGCTATTCATCAGGGTTTTTTGAACCGCTCTTAGTCTGGGCTCTCCCCCGAGACCTGTTTGCCTTGGGAGACCCTACCAGGGGCAGATGCCCCGGACAACATAGCTCCCAGGATCATTGAGCCACTCAAACTCCTTCACCGCGTTAAGGTGGCGATTCGCGAAGGAGCCCTCAGTTATGCATACATTTAAGCCTCAATATAGTTTAAACGGGTGCTTTTTATAAAAAAATCTGCATGAAAGTGGCAACGCATTCTCTTCCCAACTCGTCGCATGCTGACGCTCGGTCCGAGCCCTCGTCGTCACTGTCTAGCCCGGCGCGTCAAACTATGGCGCGCCGCTACGGTCGCAGAAAACTAAAGGTTCACGTTGTGAATGTAAACAAAAACAGTTGTTTAGGATTAAGGTTGGGCTTAAAATAAGCACATCAAGTAAAATGTAAACATAACGTTATTACTATTATTATCAATATCATGAGCTACATTTATTTGACTATTGCTGCCTTTATTACTATTAACATTAACTATATATTACCTGTTGAATAGTAAAAATAATGAATATAAATAATATATTATGTACATATAACCTGCATAAGATGCTATAATGTATAATCGTTCTGTATACTGGGTATTATGTAACCGATTCTGTGTAAAAGGATGTTTTTCTTTATTAACATATAAGGCAACAAACGTCCTGTAGTCTGTATGACGACAGGATGTAATATGTAGTCGTGACACATGAAGAGGAGGAGGAGTGGACCGCTTCTGTGTCTATAAAACAGCTCCTCAGATAAGAGACTGCAGATTTTACCAGATCTCTGTGCCTGGATAGGGAACCCGCCAATTCTTAAACATCAACTTCTTTACCAAAAAGAGAAAAATCATTTGCCCAGCCCTTAGGGGTCTTTAGAGACCGAGAGACACTTCTGAATATCAGAAGACTTAGAATTCCTAGCCTCTCTGAGACTAGACAGACAATCTGCCAGCTTCTTAGAAGACTGGACCAAACAAGCTCCGTTATCCTTAAGAGGATCAAGCTTGACTTGGGGACCACGTGTAGAAAACCCCTGAACACTTAGAACGTTTTGCATCTGCCACTATAACTGTTTCATTGAATTGAAAGTGTCGGTGACGATCTAACCTTCTTCCCCTGTCCTGAACAAGTGTGATACTGAGGTGACGACCGACGCGGCCAGAGGAACTTAAGGTAAAAACCCTGGTTGAAGACTTTGCCGTGTGTCTAAAATGTGAGTGTCCAAAATAAGCAATAGTAAATTACAGACGATGTAAATAACTATTCATACTGGGTGTTAGGGTTACATTCTACTGAAAGCGCCTACGGCTTTTAGCCCTAAAAAGACAATAATTACAAAAATCTTAACGATCAAACTACGGGGTGAGATAAAAGGCATTATACCCATATCGGTGAATATTATCATTTACTCCGGGATTACTGGGTGAGTGACCACCGTGTTAGGTGGGGAACCTGTTCCCCCCTTATTCTTCACCCCCCAAACCCCCCTTCCTTCCACTCTTCCCGGAGCAGGACTTCCATATACGTTACAACACTGTTGTTGTTGTTATTATTAGTAAAAGGTTCCTTATCCGATGCGAGGGTCCAAGGATAGAGGATGTTGCATGCTGTACAGACTGTGAAGCCCACTGAGGCAGAATTGTGATCCGTGACATCGGGGCTATGCAAATAAACGTCTTGAATTGAGCATAAGTAAGTAAAGGACGTCACAAACACTAACGTAACTTCATACAACTCAACAACCTTGTGGGACTTGAACACAGTCTCCTTCTTTGACCGCCTAATATGAGTTTGTTGAACGCCTGATGCGTCTAATTCAGACGCCGTAAAGGAGCAACACTGATGTCCCAGAAGCAGTTCAAACCTCCTCTGAGTTGCCACCTCTATTGTTAAGGGCCGATTAGATTTTATCACCAAAAATACCTGGTTATTGCGAGGGAAGTTTTATGAAATCTTTAGCTGCCAATAACGAAATGAAGACTAAAAAAAGGTATCCTAGTAGTGAGCTCTCTACCATTGTCCCACAGACAGCTGTTAATGTAGGAGCCCATGTATTTCTGACTGAAATGTACATGGGTTTGCCTCCAGCTGTATTTATGACTTACAAAGTGGGACACCTGAGCATACAGCGGGCACATTAAAGCAGCATGACTCTTCCTGCAAATCAGTATCAGGCAACCTGAGATTTGTAAATGAGGAACACATAGAGGATAATGAAGTAAATATTAGAGTTATGGAGCCACAGTGCATTCATTCAGCTGCAATGTGTTGGCACGGGGTGTTTGGACTCATTTCTATTCACTCTTTGCCTCTGATGGAACTTGGATGGATTGATTTGATTGGTCAAATTGAACTGACGCTGCACTCGATTACTCTTTTGACACACAGATATCCCTAGTGTTTTGGCAGAAAGACGATGGGCTTAGAAATGTGTTTAAAAGCTGAAAACAACATGTTTTTCCTGACGAGCAATCTCCTGCCGTCTTGTGAATAATGACTCAGTCAGTGGCAAAAAGACAAAAATCGTGCCACGTGATGGTTTGTTGGTAAAGAGACTTCAACGGTGCAGACTGGTCCGCATCTCGTCTTTGAGCCAAAGTCAACGTTATTTTGAATCATGAAGGCAATCTTTTACGAATTTAGGATGATGACAGAAGGGATTTGTTGTTATTGTGGTTCTATAAATGTTATTTATGGTGCTGTTAGATTGGTTGTGTGTGTCTATGTGTGTGTGTGTGTGTGTGTGTGTGCCCTTTGCAAGCAGTAAGCAGGAGATCAAACGTTTTTTTGACCCCAGTTAAAATGTCTAAACACCAACAAATATGGAATAAAGCAAAATGTTTCATGAGAAAAAAAAAGTTATTGTATTGTTTTTGTAGAATTTTGGAAAGGATTCTGTCAATGTTTTTAAATTTTTTTTAATACATTTTGGACTCTGGATTTATTCGTAATGTTTGGATCCCACACGTACCGGGTTTAAATACAATAAACAGATGTGTAGAAGTGCAACCTGTGCTGTTGATTATTATTACAGATATGGCGTCACATTAGGAGTCGTTTTGGTCTCAGCTTGATTCACGTAAGTCCAATATTCACTCTCTTTTAGCTCTGCACCAGCTGAGGGCAATATCTGGCTCTTTAGCTTCTAAATGCTCCACAGCATCACCTAGTTGCCACATTTATCTGCCAAACCTTTTAATTGAAAACTGCCTGCTGGATAAAAAAAAAAAGAAAACACTGTTGATGAAAGCAGTGAGACTGAACCAAAGAAGTGACGCCCCAGGCTGTTAAACCCCAAAACATCTAAAAGACGAGAGCTGAAGGGAATGGCAGAATCCCAGAGCGTCACATTACACATTTATTCCACTGTTAATATAAAAAAAAGATTATAGGAGCAGTAGTTGCTGCTCAAAGTCCTCAGGGTCATTTTGGATTGCAACCTATTTTGCCCTTCAGTTATGCCGGCTTGTTGCCCGAAAAGGATATCTGGTCCTCACACTGATAGAGGTGCACAATCCCACACTGGATGGGGAAATAAATAGAAAGGAGAGCTGCTGGGTTTCATTTAGACTTCCTGTCCATTTACCAGGCGTACTGGTAGCACGGAGGAGAAAACCTCATCAAGAGTCCACAGACATCCCATGGATGTTGCTGGTGGAGCAGGGACACCCGATGGCAGCTCGCGGTACTGCACCTGCCTCAGACGCAGGATCCTCACTTTGACACTGATGCTGTCGGACTGATTTAAATCCTCGATGACCCAGGCTGCTTAAATGCAACAGCGAACCAAACAGACCGTCTATCTTGAAGTAATCAACCTCTTTCATCAATCCACCTGTGTGTCTGTGTGTTTGAATATCTGTCAAAGCCTGAGCCTCTTTGGCTCTTATCAGGAGTCTGATTCCAGCCCAGGCTGTCTCCGTTCTCTTCAGGCTGTGTCAGCCACTTGGGATTTTTTTGGGCAGACAGTGTTATTGGGTAGATAGCCACACACCAGGACTGAGGGTGGTTCCCTCGGGAGATAAGGGAGCTTGACGGGTGGTTGCGTCGCAGCATGGCGGGGGCCAGTTTTCAGCCGGGGGACTGGAACATCTTTCCTTATCCGTAAAGTTGAGGGTCAAGAACTTAAGTTGTGCGGGCTGAAGGACGTCGATTGGCTCAGAAAGTTACTGACAGGCACGCGTTTTAAGCTGTTTGTGTCCACTTCTTTTCAGCTTTTATTTTCAACATATGAACACACTGAGCACATTTACAGTACATGCACGTTATATCTTACATCATCTTTAGGCGGAAAGAAAGCGGAAGCGCTCTGGTTTCTGCTCGTACTCCGAGTAGTCGTGACTAACTTTGGTGATCCTTTAACTTTTTATAGCACAATCATCAAGCCTAAACATAAACATGTTAGCATTGTTGCGGCGAGCGTGGCAGGATGCTACCTGTCGACTCTCAGATAAATTACATCTGGGATTATTGTGAGCACAATTCCATCGACCTGGTGCATGCAAATCGCTGGCAGGAATCCACAGGGCCAAATACGGAATGTGAAGAATGTGAAGGGTAAAGGATATTAGGCAAAACATTTTGTCATTATCGTACATTTTTATTGTCAAAACATGGCGTGAACACTGTGGATGTGTGTGTGCAGACATTTGTACCGCTCCGTCTTCACACCTCATCCGATCCGTGTTTGGATTTTCCAGCACGGACTCTCTCTGAGGCTCCGAGCCCGCTCGATTTACTGGAATGTTTCACCACTCGTTACATCGCTGATTCACACTTCCAAGGACATGAAAAGGCAGAGTTGGTAATGATACATCCCTTGTGTCACGGCAAGCAGACAGGAAGGAGATTTCACTGTCTTTCCAATTCTGATGCAATGTCTTATTCATTACAAGCCTATTGCAGCCCTTGGAGGGTCTCTCTCTCTCTTTTTCTTCTTAAACCCTCGGGGGAAATACACATCTGATATAGACTGGAATTCCTAGTTTTGTTTTTCTTGAGCCGACAATCCTGTGTGTTGGCGCTGTGGTTACAGCACGCCTTCTAATGTGCATAAAATGCTAACGCGCCCTATGGAAGTAGGTGTGCGCCGATGGAAACAATTCCCACTGCGGTTTGCCTCATGCCGGCTGTTTGATTTTTCTCTTGTTTTGCACGCTTTCATCCTCCCTTCTGTGGTACACGGTGTGTACCCCCATTCTTCCACCCTCCTCTCTGTTTGTTCTGATAACGAGCGTCGAGGCGCACGCGGCCCAACCCGCACGAGGAAGCGACAGAGGCAGGAGGAGGGAGAGAGAACACTCATAGGAGACTCCTTGTGTTCCACTTCTCGCCATAATGGCCTATTTGTGTACGACAATCTCCCTCCGACACCTCGCCTCTGATGCCTGCTTTTTATTTTAAGCAATGCAGAGTGCACTCTCCCCAGATGTTGTGCATTCATTGTTTTAATATGTGTGCGTGTGTGTGTGTGCGTGCGCGTTTGTGTTTTTCCAACTATGTGGGAAGCCGGCTCCCGCGCCTCTCATCCGTCAGCTCAATGGGGGTTGCTATGGGAACGACGGAGGGCCAACACAAAGTAATGAGGATGCTCTGAATTGCTGCGAGGTGACCTTGGAAGAAAAAGAGCAGCAGCCCTCGTCTGCTGTGCGCGAGATGCGACGCTGACCAATTGCGTGCACACACACACATAGAGTTATTTGGAAAAGGTGTAAGTTGCCGGTCTGAGTCGTTCAACCCACAATGCACTGTGACAAGTGTCTCTTGCTTGTCAAGTCGCTGCCGAGACGAGACGCCCAATCCCCTCCCTTCGCTGGGGGCTGTTCGGTCGCAACCAGCAGATGCTTTCTCTAAGAATTCAAAATCCTCCTACCGTCCCAATCCGAGTCCCCTACTTTACACACAGGAGTGCTGGTGTTTACCCCACCACTTTAAATCAGAGGCTGATGGAGTGGCGTGGAAGCCAGGTGGAGGTTCTTTCAGAAAAAATAAGGGCCAGTAGCCAAGATGCACGACAGCAGCCGCAGCTGTACTCCCTAATGGAGAGAAAGGGCTAATAACTGTGTGTGTGTGTGTGTGTGTGTGTGTGTGTGTGTGTGTGTGTGTGTGTGTGTGTGTGTGTGTGTGTGTGTGCGTGTGCGTGTGAAAAAGAGCTACAGTAACAAAAATGCTTCTGTGTAAGTGTGTGTGTGTTGGTAGAGGAAATGAGTAATTGAGGTCAGAGGGAGTGCAGACCTACTTTGAAAGATTCCTGTTCGTTTGTTAATGTCAAGCAGCCACTGATCCCACCTCCTCATTGTCTTGTTCAGATTGACCTCTGTGACCCTGCGTGTGTGTGAGTGTGTGTGTGTGTGTGCAAGCGTGCACATGCTACCTCCACACCAATCAACAGCAGTACCGTTATTGATTGCGCTGCACTCGGCCCACCTTTCCACTTGTTTACTTGTTTCGGTGATTAGCCTTGTCCCCAACAAGCTCAGCGGAGCACATCAATGCTCCCTCAGGTCAGTGATGATGAGGTAATGTGTTCAGCTCTTGTCTGTTATCAGACAGCGTTTGCAGGCTTGAGGAGGAAGGGATTACATGAAAAGGTGAAAACAAAGACGTGATCAGAAAACCGACACATTTGGTAAAAATGGGGATCGCTAGCAGGGTTTTACACATCAAGAGTCTCACACGGCAGCAGCAGCGCTGCCAGTCGTCTAGGATTGTCTCAGTCTTCTGTCCAAGAGGCGAAACTTATGGGAAAAAAGATTGAAGGAATAATTTTCAAAATTCACAACACTTTTTAATCTATCGAAATACTCTGCCTAAATCCATTTTGTTGGTGTTTAGCCTTTCAAAAACAACATTTTCACTGCAGTCAGAATCTGCTTGCTCTGCCTGTATTGATGGGAGTGGTCTATCTGCAATCTAACAGCAACAGAAACTACGGTTTGATAACCACAATGACAAGAAATCACATTTCCCTCATTTTTTATTTTAGGGTGATGACATCCAAGAATATGACAACAGACAATCAAACCTTCATTTGAAAAATAAACTTTGAATGCAAAAAAAAAAAATTGGCATAACTTAATTTATATGTGTAGTAATCTTCATTTATATTGTAGTAATCTACCAAAGTAAACATATGCTAAATGACCTAGCACTGTTCCTCTTTTCTTCTTTAGATACAACATTGAAATGATACAAATATCAGTATGTCTCTTTTCAATTGGGTTAACTTGCATATTTAGTATCGGGGTAATCCAAAAGTAAAGGAAATATTACTTTTATATTACTTGGATTAGGTAACTGATCACATTGTTTAACAGGCAATTAGTAATTGTAAAGTAATTATCCTGTCCCTGTGTGTTAGCATAGGTCAGAGGAGATGTGATAAGAGATCATACGAGACGAGGGGGAGGAGGTGAGGAAATGAGGAGACGAGAGAAGGAGGCGTGAAATCCCATGATGGATTCCACTCAGCATCCTGAGGATTACAGCAACGGCCACAATCGCCGGAGCAGCGGAAGAGAGCGTCCCTGATGTACACACCAGCTCTTTTCAAATGAAATATCCAGCACCGGAAAGAAAAACAGACGCACACTTTATAAGAGGGTTTGTAAGTTTGTAAAAAATAACTGCTTTAGTATTGATTATTATAGTATTGAGGCAGAGGTGAAAAACACCAGTTAAACCACATCAGAGCCATTTTCTAGTATAATATTCATGTCCAAAAAAAAGGTAGTCTAAAAATCGGTTTAATTGAGTTACACACAGATAATAAAGATGATATAAAAAGGAGAAGACAGAGAGCATTAGGTATATGTTTGGCATGTGTGTTCATGTTAATATGGAGTTGTTTTGGAGAACAGGTAGCAGGTGTTCCTGAAACTGGCAGTTTGTTGCTTTGTAATTAATCTACAATATGTACAATATGAACAGGGGCCAGGATTGTAGGAATATGGCGGTCATAGCAGAATACCGCCCAAATATGAAGGTTTGACCAGCCAACGACCAAACTCTGTGGAACTTAGTTACATTAAATTTAGCTGACGCTTTTATCCAAAGCGACTTACATGCATACAGTAGACACAGCAACGGTGAGCAATTTGGGTTAAGTGTCTTGCTCAAGGACACATCGACATGGACTAGCGGTGCCGGGGATCAAACCTCTGATCATCTGAGTGGAAGACGGACCTGCTAGCCACTGAGCCACTGAGCCACAGTCACCCCCCATGTTCCCCATTTTACACTTTTACATGTGAATAACAACCAAGTGAATAACCCTTAACTGACCCATAGCTTATTTACAAATGTACAGAACTTGGCCTTCGGGCATCGCAAAAATGTGAAAGGCCCTTTCTGGGTTCCCGGTGTTTGGTTTGTACGTTCTGGGCTTCTGTAGAAACATGGCGGTGCAGCATGGCGGACCCGCTCCCTAGGTTTTAGTTGAATGAAAACATAGTTATGTATATTATACTAACAAAAAACCTAAATACAGTCCCTTTAATTAAGATATTTAGTCCAATAGGAAATACTTACATATTGAGGCCAGCTCTCAAAACACTGATGTTTAGCCGTTTGCATTCTATTTTGCTCTTCAGTCCTTACCCATCATCATTGAAAGACCATAAGACCATCGAAATTCAAAGTGGACAAAATGACACGCCCCTCTCTGTTGGATCGCCTCTTTGAGATGTTTCTTACAAGACAAGCCTACAGTGGGCTCATCACACAGCAACACGGCTGACCAATCAGCTCCACCACTTCAAGCTGTGTCAGTGTGGCGGGTACTCAGCGTTGATTAGGATGCGTCACGAGGCGTGTTTGTCGTTTCCAGGAAGCCATGATTTTTTCCACATGCTGTGAACATACTCGAGCTTGACGGGGTTTGCTGCTGATTGACACTCACGAACAAACCCAGTTAGGCAATAGGTGACATTGGGCTTGGTCTCTAGCACAAATGGACAGTGTAATTTCTGAAGAAGAGTTTTTGCTCCACTTTCGTTCTTTTATTATTCTCTTGCAAAATGCAACTTTTGGACATATCTGAAGCACTGCCAACCTCATCCCTCAAGAACAGGAATTCTTTGTTTTGCAAATATACTAGACGTGCACACATTGAACACCGACCAGAGAAAGGTCCTCATGTTACAGCTCTAGGCTATCTCAGCCATAAACCTGCAGCATAAAGTGAGCGGGTTCACATCATGAGTCATGGAGACGGGATAAATTACTTCCAAAACATTTTCTTTCACTTTCGGTTCTGAGAACCGACAATTCAACTCTCTTTCCCTACTTGACGCAGTTTGCAGAGGTTAGAAAGTAAGCAAGTTTGGAAGTTTAACTCGAGGCATCGAACAAATGCCCACCATTGAGAAATGAACACCTTTGAGAATTAAAAAGAAATCATTCCAAAATTGTGCATCCTTATCCCCTTTTGAACAATTATCTGTTTCGATCCTCTCCATGGCAACAGGCTTTTTGCCCCACCTTTGAATGTTTATTTTGCCTTCGGGCATGGTTGGACGACTCAACAGTAGCCTTGTTTTTTTTTTTACCAGCGTTCTAAGAGGCCACATGGCTATATGGGACAATAGCATTGGCCTTGGCTCTGGTTACATGACTTCTGAGGATAAACCCCAGATATGCATGCCTTATTCCCTCTGCAAGGGAGGGACCGTTTTTTCAGTTTGTCAGCAGGATTTCAGAAAACTACTGGCCATATTGTCATGAAACTTGGTGGAAGGGTGGAGCAGGGTGACCTGATGCGCCAGATGGATTGTAAACCAGAACCATCCGGGAGCCATCATTGGAGGAGTAGTTTTGCCACAATCTCAATCCTCAAAGCCTTATAAGATGAATTTGTGCGTGATCCAGCTGTCATGCAAAAAGGTAAAAAAGTAGTCATGGTCAAGGTCAAGGTAAACTTTATTATCCACAGGTAGGAAATTCATATGGTCACCATTTACACGCTCCTGCCACATACCAATAAAAACAAATACATTAAATACAAAAACATTAAAACATTTAAGCATTAAAAACTAAGAAAAAAATTATAAAAATAAACTACCTGAGTGCCAACTGATTATTGTACAGTCTAATTGCTGTAGGCACAAAAGAATTGCTGTACCTCGTGGTCCTAACTTTCCTCTGCAGTAGTCTGCCGCTTGACCTATTGCTTCTTAAGAAACTCTGATGAAGAGGGTGGGTTAAATCTTTTAGAATTTGTTCTGTCTTTTTAAGAATAAGATCATTGTACAATTGGGCTACAGACACCTGATCAACGCCGATGATCCTACTAGCTGCTTTGACTATTCGTTGCAGTTTCTTCTGATCCTTAATATACATATTACCAAATACACAAATAAGACCAAATGATAAGACACTCTGCAAGAGAGCTTTGTAAAACATTTGAAGAATACTACTGTCTACTCTAAAATGGTTAAGTTTCCTCAGAAAAAACATCCTCTTCTGCAGCTTTTTGGACTTATTTTGTGCACATTCGTTAAAAGTCAGTTTATTGTCTATTTCAACCCCCAAGTATGTGTATGTTGTGACCCGCTCTACTACTACACCATTTATGCTTGAGGATGGAACTGTAATTCCCTTTTTATTAAAGTCTATGATCATCTCTTTTGTTTTCTTCACATTAACCACAAGGAAATTGTCTGTACACCAATTAATAAAACCCTGCACTTCAGTCTCAAAGCCCTCTAGGGATTCAGTATTGGACTGTACAAAACCAACTAATGCTGTATCATCAGCATATTTTAAAAAGGCATGGTTTGAGGTGGTTGCCTGGCAGTTGTTGGTGTATAAAGTGTATAGAATTGGAGACAGGACACACCCTTGTGGTGCCCCTGTATTTATGGCTTTTAAAGATGAGACACTTGAGTTAAATTTCACTTGTTGACTACGGTTTTTCAAGAAGTTAAAATCCACAAAACTAGTTTTGGGTTAACCCCGAGGTGAACCAATGTTTTTACCATCAGGTGGGGTTGGATTGTGTTGAAGGCACTGCTGAAGTCTATGAACACAATCTTGACAAGACTCTTTGCCTGTTCAAGGTGCTCATATATGCTGTTTGTCAGGGTCAGCAGTGCATCTTCAACCCCTCTCTCCACACGATATGCAAATTGGTTTGGGTCTAAGGATGGTGTGACCTCACATAAAAGCTGTTTCAAAATTATCTTTTCAAAACATTTCATTGCCGTAGATGTCAAGGCAACAGGGCGCAGATCATTAAGTTCCCTAGGTTTATTATTTTTGGGTATGGGCACGATCAAAGATTTTTTCCATAGACAGGGAACTACACCAGTGTCTACTGACAGCTGGAACAGCCTTTGAAAGGGCTGTGCCAGCTGATCTGCACACACCCTTAATGTCCTATTACTAAAACCATCGGGCCCGCTAGCTTTACGGGGATTCACATGTCTAAAATAAGGCAAGGCAAGGCAAGGCAAGTTTATTTGTATAGCACATTTCAACACAAGGTGATTCAAAGTGCTTCACATACAGCCATTAAAAGCATAAAAACACAATGCAGAATAAAAGATTTAAAAACAATTAAAAACAATTACACAATCCAAAATAAAAGATTTAAAAACAATTAAGAACAATCATTAAAACAATAAAAAACAGTTAGAAGGCAAAAAGCAGAAATAGATAGATACAGAATTGAATAAAAGTTGCAGTGCAGTTTAAGATATAAAATGCAGTAGTGAAATGTAGAATCTGGTTTAATTAAAGGCAACAGCAAACAGAAAGGTCTTCAGTCTGGATTTAAAGAGGCTGAGGATCTCTGCAGACCTGCAGCTCTCAGGGACCTTGTTCCAGATGTGTGGAGCAGAAAAGCTGAACGCTGCCTCTCCATGTTTAGTTCTGACTCTTGGAACAGAAAGTAGACCCGTCCCAGACGACCTGAGGGGTCGGGATGGTTCATAAGGCAGCAGCAGATCACTAATGTATTCAGGCCCTAAACCATTCAAGGCTTTATAAACCAGCAGCAGGATTTTAAAGTCAATTCTTTGTTGGACAGGAAGCCAGTGCAAGGACCTCAGAACTGGACTGATGTGATCCACTTTCCTGGTCTTAGTGAGGACTCGAGCTGCAGCGTTCTGAATCATCTGTAGCTTTCTGATTGACTTTTTACTGAGACCTGTGAACACACCGTTACAGTAGTCAAGTCTACTGAAGATGAATGCATGGACAAGTTTCTCCAAATCCTGTTGAGACATAAGTCCTCTAACCCTTGATATATTCTTCAGGTGATAGTAGGCTGATTTTGTAACTGTCTTGATATGACTGTTCAGGTTGAGATCTGAATCCATAACTACTCCTAGATTTCTGGCTTGGTTTGAGGTTTTTAACATCAGTGGTTGTAGCTCAGCGCTCACTTTCAATCGTTCGTCCTTGGAACCAAAAACAAGTACTTCTGTTTTATCTTTATTTAATTGAAGAAAATTCTGGCACATCCAGTTGTTGATTTCTTCAATACATTTAGCCAGCACTGGTATGGGATTATAGTCCCCTGGTGATATAGTTATGTAGATTTGTGTGTCGTCTGCATAGTTATGATAACACACTTTGTTGTTTTTCATAATCTCAGCCAGTGGAAGCATGTAGATATTGAACAAAAATAAGACTTAACATCATCTATAGTGATATCTATATCCACACACTTCATACTACTGATTTCTTTAAAAACCAGTTCCTGTTCAGCTGTAAAATCATGAGTATCAAATCTACAATAAAAATCATTCAAATCATTTGCCATTTCAAGTTCATTTTCCGCTGCCATAAGATGCCTCTTAGGCTTGTATCCTGTGATTTCCTGGACCCCCTGCCAGGCTCTCCTAGCATCATATCTAAAAAAGTTTTCTAATTTACGTTTATATGCAGCTTTGCAGTCCCTAATCATACCTTTAATTCTTTTCTGCACAATCCTTTTCTCTTCTCTGTTTCCTCCCAATTTAAACAGTCGCTTTTTTTGGTTGAGGAGTTGTTTTAATTCTGGAGTTACCCAGGGCTTATTGTTAGGGAACATCTTAACAGTCTTTTTGGGAATAATTGCGTCCTCGCAGAATGTTATATACCCCGAGATAGCAAGCGCCGCGTCGTTCACGTCTCCGGTCCCGTCTATCACTATGTCCCAATCCGTGCACTCTAGACAGTCTCGCAGCGCCTGGGATGCGTCAGCAGTCCAGCTCTTGACCTCCACCTTTCTGACTTTCTCACGCCGCAGCCTAGACACATAGGCGGGCATCAGTTTGACCATGTTGTGATCCGAGTTCCCCAGACCGGGCAGTGCTTTAGAATAAAAGGCGTCCTGGATATTTACATAGCACTGGTCGAGGCAGGCTGTGTTGCGGGTAGGGCAAGTGACGTATTGCTGATATGTGGGTAGGTGCTCTTTTAAGCTACATGAATTAAAATCTCCCATCACAAAGTTAGCAGAGTCTGGAGCCTCTGCCTCCGACTGAGCTACAAGTTCGTGGATAGTAGAGGCAGCAACTTGTATGTCTGCAGAGGGTGCGATATACACAACAAAAAGTCTGATTTGGTGTATCTCTCTGGGCAGGTGATAGGGCCTTAAGCTGAGCGCTAATAGATCAATGTCCTTCGTACAGACTTGGTGTTTCAGTGTAATATGAGCAGGGTAACAATACTTACTATTAATATATACACAAACACCTCCACCCTTGCTTTTCCCAGAATTTTGGTTACGATCCATCCTCACCAGCGTGAAACCCTCCAGGTCGGCTGCAGAATCAGGATCCGCCCCCGTGAACCAACTCTCTGTCAGGCAGATAAGGCAAGACTGCCGGTAGTCCGAAAGGTACTTAGTGCAGGCCCGCAGCTCATCCACTTTATTCCGTAGGCTTTGGACATTACCCAGCATGACAGTTGGAAGAGATTGTCTATAGGGTTGCCTTTTAATCCGCTCCCGAATTCCCCCTTTCCTCCCGCGTTTCCTTATGTTTGTGTTGTTGCCTCTAACACATCCGGGTGGTAACAGCGACGTGTCTTTGAAGCAAAGACGGGTTGAAGGGAGTCCGATGTTTAACAGAAAGTCCCGGGTGTAGGTGATCCGAGCCGTCTGGCCGCTGTGTATCTTAATGTTGTGGCCGACAACATATTGGAATTCGGCCAGCAACGTGAGGATCAGCAGAAAAAATACTTGATTCGGCCTCATAATGAGGGCCAACACGTTATATTATTTGGCTTAAATTAATCTTTGACGTTACGGCGTTTTAAAAAAACACACCTTAAAACAAAAACAAAAACAAATACAGATAGAAGACGACAAATACAGATAGGAGACGTGCATGGACCGTGTCGCCGCTCGCGCATGCGCCATCTAATCTAATCGAGAAGAGAAGACGAGAAGACGATCAAACTTGACTATCTAGAGGAAGTAAAAGTTTCCGTACAAGGTTTCCGTAGGTGAACCTGCGGAAGGATCATTAGTATGGGCCAATGAAGAACACATTCAGGTGCTAATTTTGAAAATTGCCGTGTTTTAGTGAGGAGGAACCGGAGCGTGGGCGCTCGTTTCTGCAACAACGCAGTTGGTCGGGACTGCATTTTGTCCATAGAAGCTATAACTACATGTTAACAACAACCAATGCCGTGTTGTTTCTCGGGGACAGTCATCATTTAACGTCTCAAGGAGGAAGATAACCTGTTTCGACCCAAGGATTCACGTTATCCCGTGATAGCACACACCAGAAACTAAAGTGTAACTATCTGTAAAACTGTACCCACAGTTGATTGTATCATTCTATATTTGAACAATAGTCTGTGCCTCACAATGTGGCAATCAGAACTCGTAGCGCTCCGTAAGAACAGCCGAAATGTCGACATGTGACGCCCAAGCTGGCCACTGCCCGCCAACGCCCGTCAGTCACTCACAGGGAACGGCAGAGCAGTCTGGATTGTCAAATGACTTTCTCGTGTCAGATTTGTACAAAAGCGGTTCGACTTGAAACTTGAAGGTCACAACTTGAGGAATTTATTCACCGTTTCATCTTTGCCTGGGACAGAACAATTACTCCCGCGTATTCTAATCTCGCCATGCATCCATGTACACTACCGGCGGACTTCAAAGAGCTCCTTTGAAAGCCTCCCCCCACCTCCATAACAAATTACCATACAAAAGTCTCCCAGCGCACAGCGCCATACTACGCCCAGTCTCTTCACAGACGGAGCTCCGCTGGATGATTGAAGTTGAGCTACCCTGAATTTCCTCAACTCGCCACCGTGATCAAAGTGGGATGAAGGCAGCCGGTTAGCGAGACGGGCCCAGAAGTGAAGCTCTGCCTGGGGCTCACTCTGCTCCACGCACGGGAGAGAGACTTCCCCCGCCTCGGACCCTTCACTTTGCAGAATACATCTTGTCTAGAGCTCGCACATGGCACATTTTTATTTCAATGGTTGTCACATTGGGCGTCATTGAACTTCTATTAGCGCTTTATTGTTGCGCGCACAGACACATTAAATGACTGAAGTGAATACAATATTAGAGGTGTTTAAAATGCAGACAGTGGAAGCTAGTTGCCCTCCCCCTCCCACCTCCTGGTTTTCACAGTAGTCCCATCTGAGGCCTGAAATATGACTGTAACGTCTTTCATCATTTTACAAGTTCATATTAGATCATCTGCAACCAAAACACGTTTTTATTTTGTATTTCTTTAATTTAGTTTGATATACTTAACAAAATGACATTATATTGCTGGACTTTCACTTCACAAGTTACTCTACACGGCCAAAGGTATGTGGACTCCTGGATTGTATCTATAAATTGATCATGGGGCATTACTCTGCTGCTATAATAGCAACAACACTCATTAAGTTTCCGGTTATTCCTCCCGATTATTGAACCTGACTGCAGGGAGTTTTGCTGGTGCTCGTCCACAACACTTGGAGCGACCTAGCGACATGCTGCAAGTCATTCTCAATGGAAGCCGTTGTTGGCGTTGGATGTACGAAAACATCAGCGAAATAATCCAGGGTCAACAAGTTGTTATTTCAACTGGTACATTAACTGTGTGTGTGAGGAAATAATGATGGATTCGATCTGTTATACAGCTAACTCTTTGTTTGGGAAAGTGCTGTGACGTATAGAATTATCTGTTGGAGGTGCTCGGCGTATGGATTGTTTTGTCACATTGTGGCGGTACTCATTGCCCTGATTTCTGCTGATCCAGAAGAAGATTGAGAACCGGATCCCAAACAAATAATAAAAAGTTAGAGAAATAAATCTCACAAGTGCCTTCATAATAACAAATAAAAAATGATTTAATTTTAAACAAATGCTTCTCCAATAAGGAAAGTGTATAAAAGAGAGTTCCAATAATACAAAATTTTAAAGTAAAGTTGTGCGTTATCGTTAGGCAAGCACAAACTCCTGCCCGTATGAGGTCTGCCCTGATGTAGTTGGGAAGTGAGTGGAAAGGTATATAAATATTTATAATATAAGTTTTCAGGATCAGAATGCGTTCAGTGCAGTTCTCCACCTCTAAAGCCTCCAGCCTGATTGGCCGATTGCACCAAGTGGCTCTCAATTCTTAATTAGGAGCTGGTCCTCACACCCTGAGAGTGATCTGAATAACCCTCCAATCAGCTCAGGGGAAAAATTTATTATAATAATATAAAAATAATAATAATATATATTATTATTTTATAATAAAAACGCTGTGGCATAAGTGTTTCACACATAGCCTTCACACAGTTAACTTTTAACACAATTTCACTAAAACTCCATTCATTTGTTCTCTTCACTGATAATCTGATATTTATACGAGAAGGTTGACTGAGTGTCCTGATAACACTGAGCCTGTATAAAATCTCTCTGCTGCAAAGTCTCTTTCCTGCATTGTGGAATGGGTTAGTACGATGAATGCACATATCTTTCTTTGATGGGTGGTGTGTGTATATATACATATATATATATACATATATATATATATATATATATATATATATATATATATATAAATGTAATTGAAACTCAATCAGATCTGTAATAATAAAATAGATACTGTAATGTATTAACGGAACAAGCTACATTCTTCTTCCCATTTCCAACATCTGCCGTCACTCCGCTCAGCCACTGAAGCATTCAGCCAAAGACAACCAGCTGCAACGTCGGAACAAGTTGGATCCAGTAACGAAGGCCCGAATTCCAATCCACGCTCCCACTCTGTGACGGAGAGAACTGTTTGTTGTCACACCCGCGGCTAAATGAAGCACCTCTGTCCAAACAGAAACAGTCTTTTTGTTTTTTTTGTTTTGTTTCCATGTTAAGTATCTTTAGAAGAAAACTAATGCTGGTGGCATTTCCTTCCTTCCATGTATATATATGTATGTACGTATGTATGCAGGCACGTGCACAGATAGACCCCTAGTGGTGCTCAAGCACCTGCCCTTTTGCCCTGAATGAGAAAAGTGCCCCTTCTACTGGAGCCCAATTTTTTCTTCATTCATCAGTATTTAAGAATACAAATTACTCTCTCTGTCGTCAATTCCCCCCAAATGTGTTTTGATATCTGACGGGGCACTTATTTGAGTTCTTGTGAGAATTTCGCCCTGACATGCTCCCCCCCCCTCCTCCTCCACTTAGTGCTCATGCAGTGAGCGCCAGGCCAAACGGGTGCAGCACTTCGTCTCTGACCCGCAGCATCAGACAAACAGGTAATGACGGTGTTTGTGCAATCCCCCGACGTTGTTTGGTGATAAATTAACCACAACATTAGCGCCGCTGAAAACATTACGTCACAACTGGTCCAACGTTTCCTAAAAAAATAAACAAACAAAAAACTCACGAAATCCGTGATTTCAAAGCCTTGTCCAGCTGTTTACTGACGTTAGTCATGTTTAATGAAGAGAGAGAGGGAGAGATATACAGGCAGGCATCTTCTTTGTGTTGTTGTATAAATGCCGTTTAGACAATTTCAAAAGTATGTTGATCAGTATGTAGTATGTAGCCAATCATCTTTATTCATAATGAAAATGTAAGCTAGCTGTCTAATCTAGCTAGCTGTCTAGTCAGAAAACAGTAAAAACATGTGTGTGTACTGTGTTGTCAGCTTTATAGAGATTATGTAAATCACTCATTGATTTATCTCATTTACAAAATTTGCAGCATAATGCCAAGAAAAGACTCCAAAAGCAGAAGGACAGGGAACTGCAGCAGCAGCTCAGGGTAGCAGCTCTCTTTTATCTTGGATCAGGCCATCAACTAGTAAAACAAATGAGGGAGAATTTATTTATTCAATTTGATAATTTGAGTTAGTTTGTTAACAACAATAAATATATAAGTTGAAAATATCCTACTGTGTTTTTTATTTATTTATTTATTATTATTTTTAATTTCATAAATAATTTTGGCGATGGATGCCCTTTTTTTTGGTTTGAGCACCTGCCCCCCAAAATGTCTGTGCACGTGCCTGTATGTATGTATGTATATATATATATATATATATATATATATATATGATGGAGAAAATAGATAAATTATGTATACTACAACATATAACAACAGTGTAAATTGTAATGCTGAAAAACAGGAACTATGATTATGTGTGTAAAAAGGCAAGAATAGCATAATAAATACATGCAATATTAATGCCACAGTGAACCAAAGTTGAATTATTGCACATTATTGCAACATTATGTTAGGAGAGTATTTTACAGTTAAAGATATAATACATTATGGGGTTATGGCATTTTCTAGACTAGACAATGGTGTGTTTTATCCTAAATACTATGTAACCTTTAAGTTGTTAATGTCTGACTGACAATATTAAATGTTAGTTAAATATTAATATTAGTTTGAGTAGTTAACGAGTAAATGTAACTTACATTTGTACGGTGACGAACACAACGCAACGTTGCACCTGGTCAGTAACGTCAGAATCGATGTCGACCCGCTTGAGGGTACCTGAAGATGGAAGTCGTTAAATACGGCAGCTTGGTGGCCCTGTGGGTCAAACTATGACTCTCTGAGGAAAGAAGGGCAGGTGATGTAACATAAAGAGCGTTAAAGTCTGCGTAGTTCGGGGTTCCAACCTGCATGTCATCCTCCAGGCAATAAAGTCCAAAATAAATCTTAATAAAAACACAGGACTTTCGCCCATGTCCTGTGTCAAACCAAAAGTCAACGTTGACTTATTTTAAGCGTACTTATGTAAAGTTACACAATGTTATGTAGACTACTTAACTTTGTAGCAGACACTTATTATCACTCAAACCAAAATATAATAGTGTATGTGTAACGGAGTGTAACGAACAGAAATAAAGTTGTATAAAACGGATGCTATAGGGGTATGGAGGCCCCTCAGCCCTTCAGACTTTGAGGCGTATTGAGTATTCAATGCATCTAGCAAGCCACACATGACCTGGTTTACTACATAAGCCCTATGAAACCCCTCAAAAAAATATTCCACTTACTGAATAATGGAGATTTGTAAAAAGTGTGAATTAGTGGACTTGTGTGAATTGTGGACTTCAGAAAGATCTCAGCCCCACCAGCCCCTCTCACCCTGTGTGACTCCCCCGTCAAAGCTGTGGAGTCCTTCCGCTTCCTGGGCTCCAGCATTACCCAGGACCTCAAGTGGGAACTAAACACCAGCTCCATCGCCAAGAAGGCGCAGCAGAGGATGTTCTTCCTGAGGCAGCTGAGGAAACTCAACTTGCCAAAGACAATGATGGTGCACTTCTACACTGCCATCATCGAGTCCATCCTCTGCTCCTCCATCACCGTCTGGTACGCTGCAGCCACTGCCAAGGACAAGGCCAGGCTGCAGCGCATCATTCGCTCTGCCGAGAGGGTGATTGGCTGCAATCTGCCGTCCCTCCAGGACTTGTTTGCTTCAAGGACCCTGAAGCGTGCGAGGAAGATTGTAGCTGATCCCTCTCACCCTGGACACAAACTGTTCGTGTCCCTCCCCTCTGGCAGGAGGATGCGGTCCATCAGGACCAAGACCTCACGCCACAAAAACAGTTTCTTCCCGTCTGCCGTCGGGCTCATCAACAGAGCCCGGGTCCCCCACTGACTCTAATGACTCTGTCACCCCCAGACAATTTCCCACCGGACACTCCCCTGCACATAGCCTTATACTTATACTTGACTTGAATACACTTGACACCTGGGCATTGCACTTGCCATTTTCACACAACACTTACACTCATGCACATTCCATGCACTTTATCTTACTTTGGTATTTTGTTATGCTGCTGTCTCAATGTAGATATTCATTCATCCATTCATCCTCATTTATTGCACTGCGTTAACTGTTAAATGTGTATTGTTAAATGTTAAATGTATGCACCTTCCCGCCAGGACAAATTCCTTGTATGTGTAAGCATACATGGCAATAAATGGTTCTGATTCTGATTCTGATTAGTGTTTCGTTATATGGTCAAAAGAAGACAAGCAAACAACTTTTAAAATGCTTGTTTTCTAAATGGAGTTTGGTTTGATTAGTTCTAGGCTTTGCTAACGTTGCGCTTACTCCATCTACACTCAAAATAGAGTCAGCCACACCATACACAAACATTTACACACATTTATGTCCGGTCCCTGTATAAATATGAGGTAGAGCTCTGGGTGTCAACAGACAGCTTTTTTACCACAACATCTGATTCAACAACGTCAGCACTTGGACAACAGGAGTTGAATCTCAATGCTGACACGGCGTCGCACACATTTCCTCAACGCGGGAATGCAAACATTTTGCCTATTCACGTCGCATCATTTGCGCAGCCTGTCACCATCGGGCGCAAATTTGCGTTTTTGCATTTAATTCGTATTGAATGGTCAAGGTATGTCTCCACAATGTGCCGTCCCATTCGTATTCCTCCCATTTCAAGCCCTTGCTGCCTCTCATTTAAGACCCTAGGGGTTCAGGACTTAAGGCCTTAGGTGGGAGGGTACATTGGACCAGTGTGTCATAGTTTAAAGCGCATAGGGCCGCTGAGGAAGAGAAAAAGAGAAAGTGTTGGAAATGCTGACGTAGACAGTTCTTCTGGAGCAAACTGTCACAGCGTAGTGTTTGATGAAGTGACAGCAGTGATCTGCCAGGGACAGATGGATCAGTTTGGTTCCTATCATCATGGAAGTTGACCAACAGGGCATTTCCTCTGAGTGAGGTTTAGCAATTGGTTTGCACAGACCAGAAAAACACTAAGTGACCCAATTAGCGCCCCTGTTAACCTGATATGAGACAAACACAAGCTCCTCATACCTGTGCCAAGTGCCGTGAGCTCCAAGTTTTGCAGAGTGAAAACCGCTGGCTGTCGACAGTTTTGAGTTTCAGCTGAATTATAGATGTGGCAGTGGACCAGTGTTCTGCTCCAATGGAGAGATCACAGATAGAGAGTGACATGTCGACATGCCAATTATGCGACCGGCCAGCTGTCGTAGGCGAACAATATCTCCGCCATCATCTCAAGTCTCCGACTCTGAGACTTCAGATAGCCTCGAAAATGCAGTCGACAGGAGACAACGCAGATTTCGACACTCTTGGAAAAAAATAATAATGCTGTTGGAAAGGCATTGCGATAAGCTGTGAAGTACAGATGTGCACAAAGAGCAGTGTGTGTGTGTGTGTGTGTGTGTGTGTATGGAGCTAGAAGAGAGAGAGAATGATGTCGCTGTAATCAGGCTAGGTCCCAGAAGGCCAGAGCAGCAGTGCTGACAGCGAGTTGGTACTCATCTTCAGAGCAGGATATCTGGGCCACAGCCCTCTGTCTGGCTTGTAAAAAAAAAAAAAAGAAAAGCAGCGGGTGCAGAGGGTGTGGAGGCGTAGACGGGAATAATAAAATGACCCGATGGCTGTGGAGCTTGATTTTCTCGAGGCAATGACAGGAACACAAGAGCTGGACTGCCGGTGTGAATGATGGCTGTGGCCATTACTGTCTTTACAAAGGCAAGAGGTCAGGCTGCTAGCCAGACTGCAACATGCACCAGCGATATAGTGTATGCTTTTTAGGCAGTTTATTAATCACTGTCACAGACTTACAAAACCTAAGTAGACATTTAGACACTGCAAAATCTACAGGGTTCTGGGAAATGTAGTTATTATAATGTAACACATTTAAAGTTGAAACTATGATGAACTTTTAACTGGTCATAATACAACATTTTAATAAATGTCTTTACATGACTGACATAAGTAAACGAGACCACTAGCGAGATATGCGTTTACTCTGCTGTTATTCTAAGGCACGGGGGAGAACCAGAACCAAGACTAAGAGGGGAAAGCCTGCCACGTCCCTGCTGCAGTAAAATGACCATGTTTTCAGAAAGGACTCTCACGCTCTGGAAAACATTACTGCTTTCCTCAACAGGGACCGCCAAAAACACACATCAAACTACGTGAACAAGATTCAGCGACTGCTTCACTGCTTAAGATCAATGAATTTGTATTTTCTGAGAAAATGAAAAGGGTACGTCGACAATAGTCACGATCACATATAATAAAAACACATAGCAGCTAACACAAAATGCTTGAAGACAGATTGTCTTCCTGTTACATTATGGTCGCATAAGGTCAATAAGCCCTGATGGAACCACTACCAAGCGGGTACATGGTAGCGGGTACAGTATATATAAGGCTAAAATATTCTCATGAAAATATAAATCCTCATTGTGGACCTGTGTGTGGCCTGGGGCAGAAAATAAATGTGCAGACTGGAAAGCAATATGTAGAGCTCCAGTTTAAATGAAAAGATGATGTGAAAATAGGGAGCTTGCCACTTTGTCACCGGGATAAAGCTCATTATTTACAGTAATTTAATCTATAATACATTTGTACTGTCACCTCAAATCAACTGGAAGACCATCAAAACGCCCACTGTTTCATTTGATGCATGAAATAGTGTCGGCGGTGCTCCCCTTAACCAAATATAGGTTATCACAGCACTCAGGCTCTCTCTCCCTCCCTCTCTCTCCGGATCGTACCATCGCAGGGATGCTTTTTTTACTTGTGCGATGAAGGCTGGAGATGAATACTTCATCCCTGACCCAGATAATGGCAATATATCAGGCTCGGAAAGCTCGGGAGCGCTGTCGTGTTCCTGCCCGCTCCTCCGCTGTGCGCTCCCGGTGCGGAGGGAGCTGTTAGCGGCGCGCCTCGCCTCGCCTCGCCGCGCATCTTCCTCCTCCGCCTGGATCCGCTCCCGATCCCTCTCGTCCGTCTGGCTGCTCTGAGAGAAGAGCGGAGGGGAAAGGAGAAGCGCCGCGCGCCGGGAGAGGGCGATGGAAACGGGGGAAAAGGTGAGTAGCTCGAGAGGGAAGGGGAGGGGAGGGGAATTAATGGGCATGTTAGTCGGTCTTCCTGAGAGGAGATCCCCTCGACTCCTGGGCTCAGAGGGAAAGTAAACGCTAATACTTAAACTGGCGGCATCTCGTTACTCGTTACATTTTGGCTACACGGTGCTCGGGAAGTTTCGAGAAAGCTCGCCGTCTTCGACTTTGAACTTTGGGCTAACTGGTGAGACGACCGTACAGTTGAGCTAGCGGCGCAATAAGGTCACTGCAGGCTAATATAAATAAATACAATCTCTTATAGAAGAAGGAGTCATTGTATGTGACTGTTAAATAACGTTAAAGTATTATTTCATACAGTCTATGGTTACATTACCGGAGCCCACCCCCTGCAACTGTTTGTGTGGCGATGTTGTAATTAGCAGCTTACAAGCCGCCATTACAAATATTAAGATAAACGACATGCAGCTGTCTGAAGAGTTCCTCGAGGTGTGAAGAGCAACGAAAGAAATAGAGAGAGAGAGAGTGATGAATAATGAAGGAACATTAAGAATGATAGGCATATTGAAACCAACCTACCACAAAGTGCCAGTGAGTGATAACACGGGGGCAATGGCAAAGTAGAGTGCTAAAAGGCCACTGCAATATGCACACAGTTGTCAGTTTATTAGGTACACCCAGCTAAAACTATTACAAGCTAATTCAACAAATTCAGCACAAAATAAATATCCTGCCTTCCAGAAGGTTGTTCTGTTGTTGTGGACACTGTATTAGAGAGGTGTCTTGTATTTGGGCTATTCTTAGTTAAGGGGTGGACAAAATATTTGAAACCAACACACTTTAAATAGCAAAACACTGAATCCTTATCTTTCTCCCACACTTTGACAACTTGAGTTTGAATATTATTGGATTGTTTACATCATTAGTCATTTTTTACGTCTGTCCCAAAAATCGTGTCGACCACTCAGAAGTCAGTGTAGACCATCAAACATGTTTATATGATGCTTTCTTTCAAGGTTACAGTCAACTATATTCATCTACAAAGACACAATTCAGATTAAGCGGTGGACAAAATATTTTAAACGCCTCCAATTTGGAACATTTAATTCAACCTCACCACACATTTCAGCGTTTTTATAGGTAAATACTGGATACCATGATTTTCAGCCAGTGAAGATTTTTCTTGCATTACTTCACAGTTTTTTTTAAAACTATTATTAGATTGTTTACATAATTTGTCACAACTCAAAAGGTTTTTCGACTCCCTCCCCAGCCCTCGAAATGATGATTGATGATGATGGATCTATTGTTTGGGGCCTCATGACAATGGCGACAGTGAATATAAAGACCACCCAGTCCTCATCTGAAAGGTCACTTACTCAATATTCACCACACTTGTCTGTCTTCAGTCTGTCTAGGTTTGGGCTGCAGCACAGTATACGTACAGAAGGAAGAGTGACATTTCTTTGTCCCCCTTTCTCCCTGAGGGAGATCGTCACTTTCCTCTGCCGTCATTCACACTGTGCCCCAAAGTTGGATACTCAACTTAACTGCATAACAATTTAAGGAAGACCTTTGTAATCTAGTGGTCCCCTTCAGAAACTCCATCGGGGACATACGTATGCATGAATTAAAGATAAATAAATTATACTTTGAAAAAATAACCCTGAAGAAGAAAAAAAAAATAATTAAATGCTCATTCTACCACCTATTATACTGAATTACGTTCACAAATGCAACACTTCAAAGTTTCTTTGAATATTTAACGTTACTTTTTCCAAATCCGCACAAAGCCCTCTTTATTCACATGGGCATAAATTAGATCCGCAGCACTTATTTAAAAAAGGAAATGCGTTACTTTTTTAAAGCTGGTTGAGTCCCGTTGTTGTCTTCCTCCAAAGCAGTGGTGAAGAACACAATGAGCCAGCAGCTGAGTTTTCATTAAAACAACATTATGACTGCTGTGTCAATCAGAGCACACACTTAGAGGCCAAACTGCCCTCTAAGTTACCATGTGACCGGTTGCTGACAAACAATCACTCACTTTTCACAGAATATAACGGGGCGCCGCGTTAAGTGTGGGACGTAATGCTCTGCGGTATCGCGTTTATTGTGTCATCATCTTCACAGGTGACTGAATCGAGCTGCTGAGAAATCATCCAGGGTTTCCTGCCTGGGATTCCGAACTGAAGGTACAGTCTTCCTTTTCTTCCTTTTCTTGTTTCAACGAGAGTTGATTACTTCAATTGCCATGCATAGCGTGCGGGCGTCACGTTAAATCGATGCGGTTCGATGCCAACCTCGGCCTGCTCCTATTTCTCACGAGACAAACGGGATGGAGTTCCTTCCCTGTCAAAGTTAGGAGGAAGTTAAAAACTGATATAACGCATTATGTCTGTCAGCCAGTGCTGCTGGGATGACGGGCCATCTCTCTCTGACAGGGTGAGTGACATTTTCAAAATTTTCAATTGGCAGCAGTGCTCCAGAGTCACAGTTTGATTGACAACCGCTGGCACAGATTTTATATCCTTCCTTCTAGGTACAGAGCGGTAACTTGCATTGGTTTACTCCATACTTGGTGGGCAAAAAAAAAAAATAATTTCAACCACTCTGAAGTCAGTGGGAACCATCAAAAAACGTTAATTGTTAAAGTCATCTGTATATATATACAAATAACACACAAATCAGATGATTAGGAAATAAAAGTTTTTATTTAATAATATAAATTAGGCAGTTATAATAATGTATGCTCCTTATCAATTCTACATTTCTACATCAAACAACTGTACTTATTGAAGTTGCAAAAACATGTTTTACAAAATTACATTTGATTAATTCATGAAAGAATCAATATTCTTATCTTCTAAGATTCTGAACTTCCAAGATTGATTTTTAAAAAGTTGTTTTTTCTAGATCTCGCTAATGATGGAGAGTAATACCTGGACACTAGGGCTGTCAACGAATATTCAGAATAAAATGATATATTTGAGGGCTCTCATCTTCTGACATTTCCGACAAAACACACGTTTAATGTTGTTATGTGTACTAGAAATGACACACAATACAGCTAAAAGCAAGTTGACTACCTTGCTACCTCATTTAGGTTTTTGACCTGAAATGAGGAGGTATGGTACAGATCAGCCGTTCCTCATTCACGACGCTGCATTGCGTCCCGACAAAAGCTCAGCTCGCTGACGGTCGAGACACGGCGTCAGGAACATCATGACAAAAACAGCTTTACCGTATTATTTGGTGTACAAGTTACTTTTAAAATTGGCAAGTTTCTAAGAAATAAAAAGGCAATTGTATTTTTTTCGTGATCCCGACAACCAAAATTCAACACCCCTTGTGAATATTCTTTAATGATGTATGTCGATATTCAGTACATGAATTTTGACTTATTGAACCTGAACTTAACTCGTCATGTGAGGCAATTTTGTATGAGATATTAGTGGAAAAAAGAAAATAATAAAATGTATTGAAAATATGGTACAGATATAATGTACTATATTTTTTGAAGCAGGGACTACTTTTCCGGTTTGTAGGGTAACAGAGCGCTAGAGGGAATGCTCGGGGACCGTGTGCAGCTTAATTAATTCACTTGTGAATTCCTGGTTGCTCAGCAGGTCCGAAAATAATCCTGGCAAGATCAGCTAATAACAAAAAAACTGAAACAAATGAATTTCCCAGTATAGCCCTCCTGGTCTGCTTTTACCCAACACTGGCATGCTGAAGTGTTAGCTCGCAGTCCTGGAGCCAGCGTTCTACAGGGACACACGCTGGTGTTGTTGTCCTCGTTGTGCTTAACTCAACAATGTGAGTGTGTGTACAGGCTGCAGCCTGGTAACTGTGCATCTGCAGAACAGGTAGATAAAAGCCAGACTGCCTGCAGAACACACTGTCCAGGCCTCCCGCTGCCTTATGATCCACATGCAGAGGAGGTAAACACACGCTTTGTGCTTTTTCTACAGATGCCTCTACCCATAACACCCCCCCTAACTCTCTTATAGAAGTGATGCTGAGAAAAAAGAAAAGAAAAGCCCTCCTTTTGCACAAACGCTCTGACTCTGAAAGTCAACCGTTAAAATCTTAAAAGGGTAACGTGCACACACACACAGACACGCACGCTCACATTAAAGCTTGGTGCAGTGAAATAACCGTTAGGGAGTTCATTCCAATTCTGCTGACAGCAGATAGGCCTCACCGTTCTCTTTCTCTATCACACAGTAATTACTTATAAGGCCACAGGGATTATGATGTCCCCGACTCCCCTCTGTAATAGAGCCGGTGCTCCATATAGCCCCGTTAACTGAGTATGCAGCCTCTATCACCCCCTCAAACCCCACCCCACCCCTCATTAAGCTGTCCCTCCCTCTCATTATTCCTCTCCATGTAATATCCTTCATCCATTAACTTAGCCCACTCCTCTGCCCGTCCTCCATCTTTTCCTTTTCCTCGCACTTCTTCCTCCTTTGCTCTTTTCTCCACTTGAGCCTTCACAGCGCTGCCGTGCTGGTATGCTTCAGGGACACAGGACGGTGGAAACTGAATATACATTGTCCTTATGTAACCAAGCATGTTCCTCGGTGCAGGCACGTCGTGTCCATGCATGCATCAAACTTTCCTTTTCTTTTCCACTCTGCTAATGTGTGCTTTTTCCTGTATCTATTTCTGTCTTTGTCTCCATGGCTTCTGGCGCAGCAGCATGCAAAAGAAAAAATGCAGCCTTGTCGTCTGATTCTAGACTCTTCCGATTTAAACTCTCGATGTTTGTGCAGCTGTGCATCAACGAGCAAGAGCGCGTGTGGTGTATATCCTGCAAGGTGGTTGAAGTCTGACCTAAAGTCAGTGATCCCCACGAGGCCCTCACCCAGTGAGTACCATGAAAAGCTATATTTAAAAAAAAATATCGGGGGGAGGAGTCGTAACATCTGCAACAGAACATCAGCAGCCATCGCCGATCTTTGACAACTTGGATCGCTAGACACCCATTCTTGTGTGGTCCTGCACTACTTCCCGTATCACTTCTCTCATGCCTTTTGTTGACTAAACGTAGTTTGGAGACCGTAAAGGTTTGTTTGCTACAAAGCTTATTTTCTGCTATTATCCAAAAACCAAAGGAGAAATCTCATTGGCTGTTTGTTGAAGGAACCAACACATGGCCAGCTTCCAGGTTGTCCTTCAAAAATACACCGTGCCTTCAGCACGCTACTCTTCCCTCTTCAACTCGTCGGCACACTTGGGTTGCTACGGTGACAAGTGTGCCCACTTTTGCAGCATCTGTCAGCCAAACACAGACGCAGCCGCACGCATGGACGGCGGCAGCCGACCGAGCTAGTTTTGTTTGCCTTTTAAATGCAGATAAGAGAAACGCCAACTGCTCCACAGCGGCCTCAGCCAACAATCAGCCACAACTTATTTAGACGCAGCGCTCTCATTACAAGACCCCGGACCCTGCACTGCCAGATTTAGCCCGCTAATTCACTTCATCAGTACCAATACAGACGCGGGAACAGCTGGGCTGGAGCGTTTAGCCATTTCAATCTGGTGTAAAATATGTAAATGGGAGCATTCACAGCGAGCTGGCCGGCAGCTAAAAGCAGCTCCAATGACAGCAGCAGGTCGTTTTCCTGCAACGTTATCATGCCGCATTGTCCCCTTCTTACCACGAGTCTCTGTCTGCTGCTGGGGATTTATTACAGATAGCCCACGGTGTGTTTACTGTATGTGTCCACGGTGGAGATAAGATTAGCAGAGAGGGCAGCTGGTGGCTCCGTTTGTTCCCAGGAGGCTGAGGGTTGCCGCCTCCACATGTGGCCTATTGATCCAGAGGTCAGCTCGGCCTCGGAGGAGAGTCTTCTCGGCTGAGCAACTCGTTCGCGGCCCCACAAACCCTTTGGACTTTAGCTTCCGGTCCCGCTCCGTCAAGGCAGCACACCCTCCTCATCCAGTCTGGGCCATTAGGTCGGAGCCGGGCGGCCAGGTAACCCGGAGCTTCGGGTAATGGAGCCGACCGGCGGCACAATAACTGCAGCTGCTGCTGCCGATTCAGTCGGCCTAGAGGAGCCGAGCTGTGGATCTGCCAGCCAGACAGGCTGGACATGTTCACGCCGGAGTGCGCTGCACGCTCACGAGGTAGAGAGGAGCACTCGAGGTATTACAGCCAAGAGGCCGTGTAAGTGTCAGGTACAGCACTGCGTTGGTCTGAAGAAGAGCAGAGAGAATGAGGCCTCCTGTCCTGTAATTCCCAACCTCCAGTTGTCTACAAGTACTCCTCTACTTTGGCTCCATTGCTTGTGCTCAAATACCTTTAAAAAAAACGTTTCTGCTCACTTTCCAGACTTCACCTGTCAGGGAAACTGTGGAGGCAGTATTTGCATTTTCTTCAGATGAAGTTTAGGCTCTTTACTTTCAACACTTCAATGTCTGGCAGTGAGATATACTGTGTATGAACAATCTTTTTTTTCAGTTAATTCCAAAGAAGCCAGAAACATCAAACGGATCAGTTTCTGTGCTTTAGGATAGCCCAACCTAACCCAACTCTTTGGAATAACACTTTAGAGGCGTTTAGGGACTAGCAGTTTGATGTGCTGCAGTTGCAACCTTGTCTACTGCAAAACTATTTAGTTTCCATACAACTAAACTACATTTTCTATTAAGTTGAGTGGGAAATGTATTTCCTCACGGATTATAATTGTATATTTAAACACGTGGTTAACGTAAATTGAAACGAAATTAAACTAAAATGGAACAAAATTACTTGGTTACGTTCAACCATCAACACTATTTGGTTAGGTTCAGTAAAACCTCCTGGTTTGCCATAAAATAAATACATTTGTTAAGTTTGTTTAGTTTTCAGACTTATATTACCAGTGTGAGAGAACCTATTATGGCCTTCAGGTAATGTTAAAACACAAGGCCCTCTCTAAAGCCAGGGTTTGGTTTGTCCATTCTGGGCTACAGTAGAAACATGGCAGACTCCGTGAAGAGGTCACATTCCCGATGTGGATGTGGAGAACTGAGCTAATGGAACGGAAAAATAATCTTAATTTCAGGTGTTTATACCATATGAAAACATATTTATGAATATTATCATCCGTTTCTGACAATAGATCCCTCTAAATCCTACACACTGGATCTTGAAATTGAAATAAGTAGAACGTGGCATTTTGGCTTTTAGTTTCACACAGGACATGAACAACGGCCTCCTGGGTGAAAGTCCTAGGTTAAGGACAATGATAAGAAACGTATTTGTGAAACGACAAGCACAATCACAAACGTAATCGACAATGGAGTTTTGTTGTATGTAACCATTTCTGTTAGGACACCACGCTGGCATCATAACTGGCTTTATCAAGCAGCCAAAAGCGATGCTTTGTGTACTTCAAACACAAGCGTCTGTTCCTGTTTGTTCCTCCCGGCTTCATTTACAGAAGGAAGATGAGGCTCCTGTGATATTGGACTTTGTGAAAGGGAGCCGAAAGAGAGAACAGAGTTGTGGTAACCGTGAAAAGTAATTAAAAGGATGACCAGGAGTGTTTTCTGTTCCCCAACAGGCTACATCAGTGATCGATCTCCATTTTCAAGCCTTAATTCATGACCATTCATCACCAGCATTTCCTCAGTGATAATTAAAAATACTAATGATACTTGTAAAGGTTACTGGTCAGAGTGACATTTACCACTCAGCACCGTCTTTATAGGCGTACATGTAATCTCAGGACCTCAACAGAGGAAACGACAAAACATTTATTCATATTAAAATGATGAAAAAAAAACTTGAAACTATAGATTGAGACATAAACTCATGTTTTCAATGTTTACTGAGGGAATAAATCAGGAGAGAACACACACACAAACATCCAGATAAGTGCACACACTCAACACATTTTGTAAACTTCGGCGGCGCACTGAGGTCTGCTCCAGTTGAATACTGCAGACTAATTAAACACGAGTCAATAAATGATCCCTTGGTGAACTGCCTGCGCCCACAGAGGGGGGAGTACACAGAAGGTCAGTTTGCGAGCAGAATGAAGCACACCTCTAAATAATGAAAATAGGTCGCTGCTCTAAGAATAACTCGCCGCCTCTTCCCAAATCACAGCCCGACCTGTAAGACAGACTTGAAAGGAAGATTAAAGGGGACTCGAGAGAAAAAGGATTGTTTTTGAGAAATTCAGCAGCAGGTTAAAGAGTGCTGCTTTATTTACAGCATAGAAAATGTGGTGGTCAGGGCCGGAGCCAGGAGGATGATGTTCCCCTTCATGGCTTCAAACCTCAGTGTATTGTTGAACACCATGGTCCATAAATACATATACAGATTATTGCGTAAAACAAGCTGAAACAAACATGTTAGCAGCTTTAAAATGAGCTGCTTCATCTTAAAGCCAGCCCACTTTAAGTTAGCCCCTCCCCCCTCTGACGACCCACCCTCGCTAACGTTACAGGGAGCTGCAGCACAGTGCTGACGGGAACCCGTCTTGTTTCGTCACCCCCTAAAAAAGAAAACACAAACCTTTTAGTAAACACATCATGTGCGCTGGGCCAGGTTTAGCTCATACACCGGCCGACAAGAAAACTTGGAAATGGACCCAGCTCAGGCGTCAGATACTTTTTTTTCAAAAATGTTTTATTATTATTTTGTTGGCCCGTCCAAAATCCCCAAATGCCTCTTTAGTGCTGTGAGTTCCCCTCATTCTCTTCAGCAAATATGTTGTACCTAAGTAGACCTCATTTAAAGGGGAACTCCAGTGTTTTGTCTTTCATAAAGTTGGGGGCCTCATGACGGACGGATTACAAAAACAAAGCAGGTGGATGCAAGATATCCAGGTCCCTCCCACCCCCACCCCCACGCAGGCACGTGTTCACCGGGGATCGGCCTCGTCACAGGTCGATGTTATGGACATTGGACTGTGTTTACACTGTGGGCACGTCATGTTTTTTATGTGAAAACAGCCTCTCTGTCTCGTCGCCACGCGCGATCATGTCAGATTTATGGTTTTTCATGGAAACTAGCTGCGTTTGGTTGCTGTGGTAACGGCCTAGATGTGTGTATGTTCGCTAACGAGTGGTGTGATTTTCCGACAGAAAAAAACAAAACAACGAGCTGCCATCCTGATGGAAATGTGTCCCTCTCAGTCCACTTCACACAGCGCAAGAGTCCTCCACAGAAAGTGGAGGGATGCACTCGTGTTGGGAGCCGTAATCATGGCCGACTTCCTGAGCCCCGTCTCTTCATGTTTATCATTTCATTCATGCGTCACAATTAGCTGATCGCTGATCAGCCGATTGGCTACCACCTGACTATGCAGTTATGTTGGGGGTGGCTGTCTATGTGGCTCATGGGTAGAGTGGTCATTCTGCGTCAGCAAGGGTAGCGGTTCGATCCCTGGACTCGCCATAGTTTGCATGTCAGAGTGACCTTGAGGAAGACACTGAACCCCCAGGTGCTCCCTGGGCGCTTCTCAGCAGCCCGCTGCTAAAGATGGTTTAAATGCAGAGACCTAGTTTAATGAATATGACAAACGTAATCAAGTTTATTACCTGACACCTCTCACTTGTACTCAGACCGTCAGAGTTTCGTGGCTCCGCAGGGAGCCGGCAGACACGAACCGCTTTAGACAACTTATGTTGCGTCCGTCTGGTCTGTTCAGTGAAGGTGAGACCTCAGGAACTCTGAGGGGATTTCCTCAAATTTGGGCAAACATCCACATGGGCTCAAGGATAAACCGATTGGATTTTAGAGGTCAAAGGTCACTCTGACTTCACAAAAACATGTCAGACAAATGCCTTAATAGGACAATAGACAATTAAGAAAATAATTGACATTGCTTTATTATTGATCTATGTAAACAAATATGTTTTCTCAAGCAGCAATACAAAATGTTTTATAATATTTATAATAGATTAGCAGCTAAACAATTAACTCAGCGATTATCTTTCATTAATGAGCCGGTTCTTATGCTCATGCCGGTATGACATCACTAACGTTACCTGCAGAGGACGAGGACGCTCGGCTGCTCCACAAACTGTAGAAAACGGAGCATTTGTGCAGGTTGATGCTCCGCTTGTTGGTCACATGTTGTGATCAACTGCTGCTGTTTTCTTCCTTTCACTACTGAGGCTTTTATTGTGTTTGAGACAACCAGAGTTATCGGCATCTACTGGAGACAAACGCAGCCTCACTTTGGATCTTTGCCTTCTCTCTGCCATGATGTGAGTCTCACGCTGTCCTGAGCCCCTCTCGGTCTCTTTGGTTGGTTTACAACGGTGCCGTAACTTCTAAAGTAGCGAAAGCAGAACAGTTCACTGCGGACCCGGTCCGTCACTGGCTTTTACTACTTTAAACCGGGTTTCAGAGGCCGTCCCTATGCAGTAGTAATCCCCAACACCCGCGAACAGACTGTGATGTGTAAAATCTTAGACACTAGACTGGCTCTGATTATGAGTGGAATCAGTCCAGTCTGGCCAGTTTGGAGCTTTTTGAAATGGAAAACTTTCCAGCGTTTTACCTTCCAATTATCAATTGAACTAATTCAATTAAATATGAACTGAAGAACATTTTCTTGAGAAAAAAAAAAGTGTTTTCATATCTGAAAACAACATTGTGAGCATTTTGTGTTGAATGTGAGTCTCTACTGAGGAAGAGCAGCACCGGGTTTCTTCCCTCCAGGTCGGATTAATAAGGGATTAACTCTGTCTGGATCCAGTTTAGTCATCTCAAATATTCCAATTTGTCCGATCAAACGTTATTACCGGCTGGATTTGTGCCGCGGCTTCAGGTCGGCTTTTGCAATCTCGCCCTTTGCATATAGATGCGTCTGAAGTCAGAGCAACCAACCCCTCTGCAACCTGTTATAAACCACATACGACGCCTGTTGCCATTCAATCTTGGATGGAAGGCTGATAAGAGGCTGATCAATGATAATGGCACGCAATTAACGCGCACTTCATTAGTCTTCGTTTAACGAGTGAAGCTTTTCCGCGGCTTTACATTTAGGGGCGGTCCCCGCGCGGGAGGCAGCCGAGAGAGAGCCGCTGCACCACCTAATTAAAAGTTTCAAGTCGGAGGCACGCTGATTGTAAATGATTTCAGACAATGCTGGTGGGCTCACTGTTGGATCTCAAGCTGCTCAAGCAGTTAATTAAAAAAATTAAATAATAAATAAATAAAAAAAATAGATAAAAACCAAATGGGTTACAGATTGCAATTAATGCACCCCGTGAGCCTGCCTCGTTAGCGGGCGTGTGCCCTGCTCAGTCAGCCCGGCGGAGAGCGGAGGGAAAAAACGCTCTCCATTCGTTTTTCATCCTTTTTCATGAGCCCGTTATTAACAGCTAAACCAAGCGATAAGCAATCATGTGCACAAGAAATGAAAAAAGAAAGAAATAACAAAAGCTGCGCCTCTTGGGAACAGCCTAACTGTTGCTATGGCAACCTACACTGAAACAGGGTGGAGGGGGGGATTTTATTTTGAAGGGCAGTCCTCTCTTTATATTCACCCTCCATCTTTTATTCCTCCGTCTGTGTGACAGGTAGATAAAGCGTGGCGGCAAAAGCGGAGGGAGACGGACAGGGAGGGGGAGAGAAGAAGGGAGGGGGGGATGTGCTGAAAGAGATGTGAAGCCTCGAAGAATAAACTGCTGAGCGGCTGTGTTAAATCAAAGCTTGGCCATTTAACAGCACTTGTGTTTTCACTTAAATCGCCTCCCGTGACCTCAACACAGAGCGTTGAACTGGGTTCGCAGTGCATCGTGGGTTTATTCTGGACGCTTCCTCCTACGCCAATGACAGACTTCCTCCCCCGTCCCCCAACGTGTTCGCTCGCCGGATAAGCGTACGTAGGCGGGAGAAGTGGGTTATGTGCAGGAAACAGACAGCTCCTGAGGGATGACACAGGGGAAAAAGAAGAGAAAGAAAACAACAACAGCGGGCACCCGACGCCGCGACGACAAGGAAGGAAACTTAACGGAGGAGAGACGCGGCGGCAGCTCGGTTGCGCTGGACCGCAGCTGCTACTCATCTGAGCGGAGCAAGGAAGAGGAGGATGTTTTGATTCTCAGTCAGCGATGTAGCGCTGAAGGGGAAGGTGGGTAGAGTCAAACTTATAGTCGGCGGCAACGCAAAAGTCTTTCAAGGCTCACGCTGCACAGAACGTTCACTATTAGCGTCATCCTTTCAATTAGAAGACCTCGTAGCAGCTCCGAGGCTGGATGGAGCATTTGAATGAGACATGTCTGCTTGAAGGGTAACCTCTGTACTTTTTGACCCGGTCACTATTTTCTCATGTCTTTTGTGTCTAAGTGACTTCAGGGGGACAACAATATTGGTTTAGTATTGAGCGAGAACAGGCAGCAGTGTAATCGCTCAGGCAACTCCTCACCGTCAATGACCGTCCACTAAAAGTGATTGTTTTTGGCCCCCAGCAGCTCCCATTGTCATTCTAAGTAACAAGTAAGAACCCTACTGGGAAAAACCTGTTTTCACCTATTGCATGATTCAAAGTGTTCGCCATCATGTCCAACCGAGCCTCGCTCAAGGAGAAGTCTCGTTCTGAAATCTCATGAGAGGCGTTGTAAACGAGAGTGAGGGCTGGGATGTTGTCAGAGTCGCTTTAGTTGGAGAACAGAAAGTGTGGATTATTGTTATTTTAAAGATTTTCAATGGAAGGGAAGCTGAATATTTAGTTGATTTCCACAATGTGGACGAGGTCTTTGAATCCGATTGTCAGAGTTCACCGTTATTTTACTAGCCCTTATACATTAGCATTGACCGCTCGCTCAGCTCATGAACTTTTGTTGGTCTGATCGCTCCGAGTGCATGTAACTGTCAACAGGAAGCGAGATGGCTCACACTTTAGCTACATCAGCTCTGGTGACGTGTTTTATTTGTTTTTTAGCACCTTAGTCGCTTGATTTACTAGCCACGTGGCATTTTACTTTCCCCAGGCAATCCTTATTGCTGAGCCCTGAGAAGTTTAAAGTAATTGTACTATATCAAATTATTATAGGCTAGAAATGTACCTGAAAACTATACTGTAGCAAACTACTTTAAATCCTCCTTATATTGCAACTGACATCCAGTAGGCTACAGTAAATGTCCACTCAGGTCTTTGCCGAAGCTCCTAAACATGTGTTTACTTTCTCATGCTCTGCATATTGCACCGCTTAATCCACGTTGCCTTCGTATCTCCTCCAGGGCCCTGCGTTAGGCGGAGCAACCTCCCCAGGAGAAGAGAGCTCAGCTGGGCCTTTAACTGGTCCGACCTTCCGGCCGCTCACCTCCGCTTCACCTTCCCAGTAAAGAACCTCCCCCTCATCCCTTGGGGGCCCCGACTCTACTCTCCCAGCTCTCCTACACCTCCATCCTCTCAGCTCCAGTGGATCAATCCGCCCCCCCAAAGAAAATTCCCTGACTCTGGCCTCCCCCGTGCCCCCTCCCTGAGTCTCCCCCAGGGCGTCAAGGGCATGGCAGTACCTTCGGTCCACGAGTTCCACTGGCAGAGCCTGGCGCGACTGCCCAGCGGCCGCGTCTACCACACTCTGTCCGAGGTGGGGGGGCAGATGTACATGCTGGGGGGCTGCGACGCTGCCGGGAGGCCCTGCCCGGCCCTGGAGCTCTACTCCCCCGAGGTACCAAACCGATGCACCAGTATCTGACGTTGCTTTTTTTTCTGGCTAGGAATAGACAGTGCATGATGTCATAGCAAAAACTGTTTTTAAAACTTTACTTTAAAATTGAAAAAAAATCAAAATATGTTGTATAGTAATAAAAGAGAGCAATCTGAATTACTTAAGGACAATGGGAAATATAGATGGAATATATAAATAATAAATATAATTTTCCTGGTAAATCAAACAGCAAAGCAAACCTGGACAGTAGCTGCATTTCAATTTCCACTGTGCAAATTCACCATGATTTATTTAAACACACAGTACCTTAAATCCCCCTGAAGGCGCTGTCACAAATCTGTTGATTTAAATTGTAAATAAACTAGCTCTGTACATAAAGCTAATCCCAGCACTGAGAGTGGTGCTTCAAATACCCCCCAAAAAACAGAAGAAATTCAATCTCTAACCCATCGATAAACTGATTTTGCTCGTCCCCGTGTCTGCAGAGCGACCGCTGGATGAGCTTGCCCCCCATGCCCACCCCTCGCGCCGGGGCGGCTGTGGCCGTGCTGGGAAAGCAAATCCTAGTGGTGGGAGGGGTGGGAGAGGACCAGAGCCCCCTGAAGGTGGTGGAGGTGTACAACACGGAGGAAGGCAGGTGGAGGAAGAGGAGCGCCCTGCGGGAGGCCTTGATGGGTCTGTCCATCGTGGTGAAAGGTACGGAACGAGGTCACGACAAGCAGTGACACGAGTGAACCCAGGTTTACAAGTTGTGCTTTACTAGTTGACTTCAATTGCAGCCATCAAGTCTGATGTCATTTGATGTCAATGGAGCAATTTTTATAGCACACATTTCTGGGTTCAGGTCCAGCAGTCTGTAGACAAACAAACAAACAAATGAGCTTGTGCTCAGTCCAGCGTTGCATCCGTCAGCGCCTGCTGGAACACAGATAAATGCTGTGTACACACAGACTTATTGCCGACCTCCTCCATCTTCCAGACCAATCTTCCAATCCTCGGCGCCTCTGTGTGCATTTTCATCCGTTCATTCCCCGGACGCTGAGAACGAGACAAATTGTCTGCCAAAATGATCGATGGGGCCAAATTAAAACAAATATGGTATTTTTGAATGCACAGTCGGTCACCGATGGATATTGACATTCGTTATTTTCCAGATATTAGCTAATGAGCTCCAGGTAATGAGCTCTGTTCCCCGAAATGAATACAACGTGTTTGGGAAACTTTTCTCCCTTTTTGGAAGTAAATATGTATGGTTTCTGAAGCAGAGCTGAAATGGATGAAGAAAAGCATTCTCCTTCTCCTCTTCACTCGTCAATGCTGCATTGTCGCTCGTGTCGACACTCACCCTCTTTCATTCTTGTGGTAGAGGCGTCATGTCGAGGTGCCAGACGTGGACTCTCGCATTTTGTTATTCTGCTGCTGTCCTCCCTGTCCTTCCCCGTGTCTGCCACAGTCTCTTGCTCCGTCACGAACTTCTCAGCCAACTCTCCAGCTTTGCAGATTTTTAGCACTTCATGAAATAAAATGCCAACGAGGTGTCTCCATCTGCTGGGATTGGTCTTTGGCAAGCTGGTTATTTTTAAACAGGTTGTTATTGTTTGACTCATTTTAGCAGCAATACTGTATACAAAGACAAACGGCATGACGGTGAAGCCAAAACCTCTCGTTCGCCCCCTGGTGACTTAGAAAGTCATAAACCCCGCCCCCTCCGTGTTAGCGAATGGGACACGGGCCAAACTACAAAATCTAAGTACACGTCAGATAAATTGTTCCAGAAGACGGCTTATGTCCTTTTAGGTAGTTTGTATTACACTGATGTGTGTTCATGTGTTTTTTTTGTTAATTATTTGACGCTACCAAGAGGCAGCTGTGTGTTCACGTAGCTCGGGAATCGTACGAGAGGAAATGTATATTTTACTTTCCATCAAATCTGTGTAAAACTTAGGCAGCAACCTCTGGTTCTGGAAAGTGAAGCCAATGCTGAAAGCCCTCAAACTTGAATTATCTCTACTGACCAGCAGGGGGCGACTCCTCTGGTTGAAAAAGTAGTCAGATTGTCTAGAACACTGGTGTCAAACTCAAGGCCCGCCATGTCATTGTATGTGTCCCGCGACGGCTTGAAAGGCATGATCACCAGCGCGGACCTGTTTTCAGGGGCAAAAAAAATCCTGTGCTTTTATTTTGAAAGGAATTTTTAAGGCAGCAGAGTGGCGTCTATTCACACTCCTCAGTGCTGCGTTCACAACACACGTTACTTGCGCGAGTTCTCTTTATTCCAGACCTTTTTTATGTTTGTGCATGAAAGCACTGCTGAGGCTGAGTTATAAAATGATTATGTGTGTTGTATTACCTCGTGTCCTGAACATGCACTTTTGGGTTTTTAATTGAGTGTAAAAGGGAATATTTCTAACTAGCTTTTTTGTTGGCATGTGTTGGCATGTGAGATTCTGTACCATTTCAGGCTCAAACTGCACCATCTTTTCAATAAATCAATTTGAGAAGTTGAACATGTTCCTCGCTTTGGATCTCGTTGGGTCATTCAGGGGTGATGGTGCAGCCAGACCAGTAGAACCACTGCCCCAGACCACATGCATGTTCTTATTAGCTCACAATTATGTGTTGGACCAGAGTTATGCCCTTCTCAACTGACAAAAAAGTTAATATAATAACGAGCATTTGATATTTGTCTTTGTTATTTTCTTCTGTTTAAAGTTGAATCCTTGAGGAGTAATGTGGGGTTCTTTATGTCATAGTAACAGAGACATTTACATGCATTTTATATAAATGCGTGTACAATATTTTTACACTTGAATAAACAATACAAAGACAGGTATTTAACAATATGTTCGGTAGTAGTTAAATGTATACAGTGTTACAGTTACAACCAACCATGATGCTGATGTGGCCCGCGGTGAAAATGAGTTTGACACCACTGCTCTAGAAAGTCTATGAGAAAATGACTGTACTTCGTTATTGATTTATTACCTCAGGAAACATTGTAAACATGAGTTTATGGTCTCATTCTCTTTCAAGTATTTTTCAATACAGCATGGTTTTTAAATTTCCATTCACTGGTTGCAAAAAAAGCCAAAATACCAAACTCGAGACAAACAAATGGTCGACGTCTCGACGACTACGTCCACTTTTTCTCCACAGCCTATGGTAATAGCACATGTCCCTTAGATCATATATGTACTCTTCAAGATATATGGGCCGTAGTAGTGTCTTTCTAGCCAAACATCTAACGTAGCATCGAGGTGGCTCTGACGCTAACAAGCTGTGACTGTGCTCGGCTCGGCTCGGAGGTTGGCTCTGGCGGGTGTGTGTAAGCGGGACGTTGATACCGCGTCCCCACCCCTGATGGCTGCTGCGCACCCGCTGGCTTTAAATGACGTCAGAAGCCCGAGGTGTCCAGTGGGAGGAAGTGGAGACGTGTCGTCTATCGTTATATACGGTCTTATGATCAAAATTGTGGTCAGCTAATGTGTGTGTGTGTGTGTGTGTGTGTGTGTGTGTGTGTGTGTGTGTGTGTGTGTGTGTGTGTAGATGGCCGGGCTCTGGCTGTGGGGGGAATGGGTGCCGACCTGCTCCCTCGTAGCATCCTGCAGCAGTATGACCTTCGAAAGGACGTGTGGGCACTACTTCCTCCCATGCCGACCCCTCGCTACGACGCCAACACACATCTGCTGGGCAACAAGCTCTACGTGGCAGGTACAAGCACACCCGCGTGCGTGTGTTCATTACTCCAATAGCTGTGTCCAAGCAACAGAAATGAATTCTCCAAATTTCAAGATGCGCTACGTTAGCATCTATCAAATTATAATTTGTGTCCTTTTCATGCAACCTTTAAGGCGGTCGCCAGTGTAAGCGACCCGTGAAGGCCTTCGAGGTGTATGATGCAGAGACGCGCTCCTGGACTACACTACCCATCATGCCTTGTAAACGGTCATATGGGGGCGTGATATGGGACGCGACCGGGAGGCTGTGTCTGCTCGGAGGACTGCGGCAGGGAGGGGGACACCAGAGCTCCAAGTTCACCAAGAACGTCAACATTTTTGACACCAACCAAGGTACCAAACACATTTTCCTTAATGGACTTCCATTTGAGAAGAGTTCCGTATTTTGGTTAATAACGTTAATAAAATCCTGCAAGTCCTCCCCTGTGGAGACAAATTTCATGAATCAAAACACAGGCCATGTGACAAAGCCTTGTTCGAAACCTCTGAATGTCCGGCAGATGCAAAATATGTCACAATTAATTGCACAGAAAAGCGCATTAAACAATCCAGTTGGAGCTGCAGATGCAACTCACAACATATTGACTTAATTTACTTGCATTCAGGGAAAGGTTAGAATGGGGACAAAATATTAAAAGGTGTTGAGGACTTTGAATACTGATTTATATGCAGCTCTGTATACCGAACTTTATATAATCGTTTAGTTGACTTGTTGCAAAGGTGTAGTTTGTATAGTCTGGAGGGTGTTTCAAGGAATAGTTCTATATTCATATTTACTCTCTCAGAAGTAGGAAAGATGGATTTTGATCCAAATTGGTCTTCATTGTCATTGTACGTGCGTACAAGAAAACATTGTCCTGGTTAGCTTAGCATATAGAGTGGAGGCAGGGGGAACTTAAAAAACAAGCCTATCAGCAACTCTTAAACAGTCTGTTTTGCTCAACATTTCCTGCTTGTAAAACGTGTGCATAGACAGAAATATAAAAATGAAAATTTGTGATACTTTTTTTTTAACTGGCACAGCACCAGTCATGGTTGGTTAGAACCGATTTTGCACCTGGCTGTTGTTCCTAAAGAAATCTTCAAGAACAAGTCCCAGGCATAAAAGCACAAATTGTCACTTCCAGTGGTTTAACAAGCCAGACACACAACAAGGAACTTGATTGTACACATCTACCTCTGTTCACGTTTTGGAGAGTACCACTGCATATGTGAAAAAAGTTTGATTAAAGTCTGATAAAGTGACGTCACTCGCTTGAGTACAGAAGAGCGAGGATACTTTGTCTGCTACGAGTATGACACACCTTAATCTCACACCTTCGTTGAGTCAAGATGCATTTTGGGAATAGTAGGAGCCAGGTTTTGACAAGTAAGAAGAATAAAAAAATAAGATACCTCTGAATCGACTGAATTGAAATGCACCGTTACTGTAGCTATTGGTTTAGTGCTCTTTTAAGCAGCCAGCTAGCTTAGCGAGGCAAGACATTTGTAGCTGTTTCCTGTCTTCAGCTACATACGTAATGCATAGATGTGAGATACACATCAATCACTAAAAAGGAGTATGCACGTTTCCCCAAAACCTTTCCTTTAATGTCCTAGGTCAGTCGGAAAAAGAAGTAATTCTGTTACGATGTTATGACATTGATATTTTTAGTATCCGCAAACATCCCATCTTCTTCTTCGCTGACAGCCTCCATCTTCAGTTTCACTTTACTGTGAGACAAAACCCTATTAACATCAACCTCTGTGCGAGGAGAAATGTTCCACACGGTGAAAAGATCCAGCGGAGACACCCCCAGAGTAACAGGTGAACAAATTAAGGGGGGATCGGAAGGACGAACGGGAGAGCATGAATCGATAAGTCATTTTAGACAGCTGGATTTGCGGTCACACATCAGGGTCGGTCGAACGGAAGCCAAATAAAGCGGAACGTGGGAGGGATAATGTTAATGTGTGATAATGGAGAGGGATAGTTTGCCTTGTGTGCGACAGAGAGAGAGGGAGAAAGAGGGAGAGAGAAGGCCAGCCAACAGACACAAACGCAGGCAGCCGCCTGTTCAAACTGATGGCGTAGCCACACACGCACACACACACACACACACACACACACACACAAATGGGGCAGCCGTACCCTGTTTCTCCAATCTAATTTAGGTGGAGATGAGATGGGAGATGAGCTGCAGAGGGAGGGCTGGGGGGACGAGGGGCGCTTTAAATTATAAGATCCAGAAGCAGATTGCTTTATTATCCATCTGCAGCAATATCTCTACACACACACACACACACACACACACACACAGCCATGCAATCTGCTGTCACACAGTGATATTCTATTACTGTTCCATTCCATATCGCCGGTATTAAGACACACAAGGCTGTTGGGTGACGATTCACCATTGTGGGCAAGCTGCATCAAGTATGACGGAAAACACAAAGCGGAGCTGTGAAAATTCACACAAAGAATGGGGGGAAAATGGGAGAATATATATTCATTTGAAGTAAAAAGAAATACCTATATACATACATATATACACACAAAAAAAACATTGTTATTCGGTCAAGACTGTCACAAATAATCCTCTGATAAAAGCGCTATTAACATGTCGGAGGAGTTAACAAAGAAGGCCAATTCGTTGTTAATGGAGTAGATATTTGGCAGCCAAATCAAATACTCAGCGTTTGTTTCTTTATAATGCATTTAATCCTTGACTTCCCTCTTTACAGGGCTTGTGCAAAGGCAATAAAGCAAGCCATGAATATGAGATATGAGTTTGCAGTAGATTACAGTTCCTCCTCGGCGTTGGGTTTTGGCTTCTTGATTCTCCATAACACATTTTGTCTGTACACCCTTCGGCATGTCAGAGAGAACTGAAACCAACCGCACATCGAGCCTTTGTGCTTATTTGTAGCTTGCGCGCCATCTGTGAAGGCTCACGCCACGGTGCCTCGCTCCAGTAGAAACAAAGTGTTTACACCAAACTCCCAGCATATTTTTTGATTCACTTCACTCACATGGAATGGAGTTCGCCAATAAGTGGAGTTCAGATCAGCCGGTGGCAAGCCAACACTGAAAATAACGGCATCAAGGCATAACTACGTATTGTCTGTTCCATTGACAGTCTTTTACATTTATACAGGTTGTAGACCAGCATGTCATATTCACTTCTGAATCAGTTTATTTAGACCAAACCAGAGTTGGTGATTGTTGGGAATAGTGGAAAGACGACCGATGAAGGGGAGTTTCATTGTGCGTCTGTCGAGGTTGAAGTGTGTCTACGATGCTCAGACACATCGGGGATGCAGCTCCGCACCGAAACACATGAGTGGATATATCGGTGGATGTTGGGCTGACAGTGTGTGTGTGTGTGTGTGTGTGTGTGTGTGTGTGTGTGTGTGTGTGTGTGTGTGTGTGTGTGTGTGAGGGGGGGGGGGGGGGGGGGACTATCAATATCGGGATGAAAGAGAGACATTTGCTTGAAATGTTCTTCTTTTTTTTGTAGTTTGACTTCCTGACAGGTCTAAAAAGAAGAAAAAGCAAGAAAACACATGTGAGTAGAGGGAAAGCAGGAGAGCACAATCGTGATCTGGACCGAAAAACAAGAAGAGGAGCAAAACATTACTTTCTATTAGATTCAGTTGGAGGATACTATGAAAGTTCACAGTCAGTATCCGTCTGTGAATGTTGCATAAAGATAAGCTCTTCTTCATCGTTTTTCAGACGCTATGAAAACTAAAACAGGAAGCCACAAAGGGCATTTTTTGGTGCTTTCTTTCCCCCGGCTCCTTAGTTTCTTGCACTGACAGGTTGTAAAGGGGAATAAAAATGATAAATAAAAAAGCTCTTTTTTTTCATATTGGAAATATGAATTCTGCTGCTTTTACTGCATCCAGTAAATAATGCAGAAACATCAGAAGCTTCTCTGAGGCTTGTGGAACTCAGCCAACAGTGACAAAAACCTCAAATGATGCCGTCCTCCTGGGGCTAACTAGTAACGAAGATATTCCCATGTTGTCTATGTTTGATTTATGTCCTGCTTAAAAACTACCCAAAAGACTTCAGAGCAGATGGAATCAAGCAGAATTGAAGCAAATGTGCTCTTGTTTTGGCCAAGACTGTGGGCCAATGTGCAATGATTGGAAAAAGCCACAACGAAACGGTGAGATTCTGTCCAAAAGGATCATCTGTGAGGGCCGCAGCGTCTTAAGATTTCACAATGGACAAGGCAGACAGAATCCATCAAGGACAGAGAAGCAATCACCATCCCTTTTCGAGTTTTAATCACGACGGACAATTACAGAGGAGAGCTGTGGACGGAATTACTACCACACAGACTACAAAGCCGCAGCCTTCAGAGAATCGCCTCCTCTCCCTCATTCTATTGTCACTCTCCCTCTCTGTCTTTATTCTCCCTCTCTGTATTTTCTCTCTCTCTCCCTCGGTCCCTTTATTCTCCTCCGCCGTCTTCCTCCAGGGTAGAATAATGCATGCTGGTGTTTTCCGACAAAGAAAATCTTTGCGCAAAGACTTGAGTAATCCATCCAAAGCAAACAGGAATAAAGCCTGCAGTCGTATCTCGGTCTCAGAGGACCGAACCATAAATCTGTAGTGTGATGTGTTGACACAAGTTTATTTTGTAGAGGAAAATCCAGCCAGTGACTGTCAGCGCCGTTTAAAAAGAAGAATTACTGGTGATGCAGCTGGCGTCCTGCATTCATTTTGTAGATCCTGATTTTATTCTTCATTGATTAATAAATGTAAAAAGAAATAGTCAATGTAATAGTGCGTATCCAGTATGTATAAATTAATATAATTTTGTTTTGTATCAGCTCCAGTTCCCAGTTCTTAAACAGTTGATACTGAATAATCCCACCTACAAACTGCCAACAAATTCATTTACATGTGACCAGCTTCGAAGAGACTTCAAAAAATGTCAAATGGATATTATATAAATGGATATATAAACAATATATCTTATCGGACATGATTCGGAACATTTACATTTTTTTTTTTTTTAATTAGATCATTTAAGTTTAAGTTTAGTAAATCATCAGTTTCAAAAGCTAAATTACAATTCTTTACCAGATGAGTATCGTATCAAATGTTTCTACTCTAGTGACAAAACCGTACTTTTGACATCTTACTTGCTTACTTTGAGGCTGTAAATACAATATGTTTTAATGCACCACCCTTTATTCTTTTAATGAACAAAGCCAGTATTCAGTGCCAACTTCCGGTACATCACAGTTTTACGCAATGCTCCATGTCCTCATACCTAAACAACATCCCACTACTTAGTTGTGTTTAGACGACAAAAATACATGTTAGTATATACTATCACAGTATGTACTAACATTGTTATGTACTAACGTTAGTTACATAGTATCACAGTATGTAACTAACATTGTTGTGTACTAACGTTAGTTACGTACTATCACAGTATGTACTAACATTGTTGTGTACTAACGTTAGTTACATACTATCACAGTATGTACTAACATTGTTTTGTACTAACGTTAGTTACATACTATCACAGTATGTACTAACATTGTTATGTACTAATGTTAGTTACGTACTATCACAGTATGTACTAACATTGTTGTGTACTAATGTTAGTTACGTACTATCACAGTATGTACTAACATTGTGTACTAACGTTAGTTACATACTATCACAGTATGTACTAACATTGTTATGTACTAATGTTAGTTACGTACTATCACAGTATGTACTAACATTGTTATGTACTAACGTTAGTTACATACTATCACAGTATGTACTAACATTGTTGTGTACTAACGTTAGTTACATACTATCACAGTATGTACTAACATTGTTATGTACTAATGTTAGTTACGTACTATCACAGTATGTACTAACATTGTTGTGTACTAACGTTAGTTACATAGTATCACAGTATGTACTAACATTGTTATGTACTAATGTTAGTTACGTACTATCACAGTATGTACTAACATTGTTGTGTACTAACGTTATTTACATACTATCACAGTATGTACTAACATTGTTATGTACTAACGTTAGTTACATAGTATCACAGTATGTACTAACATTGTGTACTAACGTTAGTTACGTACTATCACAGTATGTACTAACATTGTGTACTAATGTTAGTTACATACTATCACAGTATGTACTAACATTGTTGTGTACTAATGTTAGTTACATACTATCACAGTATAACTAACATTGTTATGTACTAACGTTAGTTACATACTATCACAGTATGTACTAACATTGTTGTGTACTAACGTTAGTTACATACTATCACAGTATGTACTAACATTGTTATGTACTAACATTGTTGTGTACTAACGTTAGTTACATACTATCACAGTATGTACTAACATTGTTGTGTACTAACATTAGTTACATACTAACATTGTTATGTACTAACGTTAGTTACATACTATCACAGTATGTACTAACATTGTTGTGTACTAACGTTAGTTACGTACTATCACAGTATGTACTAACATTGTTATGTACTAACGTTAGTTACATACTATCACAGTATGTACTAACATTGTTATGTACTAACGTTAGTTACGTACTATCACAGTATGTACTAACATTGTTGTCTACATTAGTTACATACTATCACAGTATGTACTAACATTGTTGTCTACATTAGTTACATACTATCACAGTATGTAACTAACATTGTTGTGTACTAACGTTAGTTACATACTATCACAGTATGTACTAACATTGTTGTCTACATTAGTTACATACTATCACAGTATGTAACTAACATTGTTGTGTACTAACGTTAGTTACATACTATCACAGTATGTACTAACATTGTTATGTACTATCGTTAGTTACGTACTATCACAGATACGTACTACCATTATTATGTACCATTGTTCGTTCCAACATCGTTACGTACTAGCCCTAGTTAATATATAACAAACATTAGTTTTGGGTGAGACCCGCTCGCACACATTTCGATCAGTAGCCTACGGCCTCATTCTTGACCTTTATTTAATATATGACAGACCAGCACCACATATCTGCCAGGAGGATTTAGCTCTGGGGAGAGAACAGCCACCTGTGATCTTTATTTCATTCACAGCTCTTCATTGCACACTGCTGCACCATCTGGCTACTTATCTCCCTTTCATTCTCCCCACATCTATTTGTTTCCCTCCACCTTGGTGTCTCTGCCTCTTGTTTAAGAGAAAGATTGAGAGTAAATGAGAAAGAGAGGTAGAAATAACAAGTATAAAAGGAAAGGGAGGAAGAGAACATGAAGGCAATGAGAGTGAGAGAACAAAGAAGAGAGTGCAAATAGAAGAAAGAAAATTGGAAAAGAAATAAGTATGAGAAAAGATAAGGTAAAGAAATAGATCCAGAAAAAGAAGAAGAAACATTTTCTCTATCTTTTTTGATCTTTTAATGAAGTTATCTTTCTTCCTCCGTCACGATTCTCTCCAGTCTGGGTTTCCTTCTGATAAACAAGACTTGGCAGCAACACAACCGAAAAGTGAAAAAGAAAACTTCTGCAGAATCTGCTGGGAAAAGAGAAAGGCGATGTCTTCATTTCCCCTTTATCATGTGGAGTGTTTCAGCCTTGAGTGTGAAGGAAAATGTCACTTCTGCTCCATAATGTCTTTAGAGGACTGTCTTAAGTGTCAGGTAATTAGGGAGATAAAATTAAATTGCAATGTCTTCCCTGCGGCTTGACTGATTTTCATTTTTTAATGCTGTTTCCAATACTTTGAGATGAAAGGTGCCAATAGCTGTTTAATGTGGTGGATAAGAAAAAAGCACCTGCTCATCACTACATCTGCAGGTTCAATTCCCAGCTGTGGCGGTTCCGTATTGGTGGCAGTGGCGTTACGGGTGGGAAGCTGTTGAGGGATCACGTGTGCCTCGATGTACTAGCAGCCACTACTGATAAAAATAAAGGATTCTCCAAACTCTGGTGAAACACGACCACTGGGCTAAATCCTGCAGTCCACCCTCCACTCAAAGTAAAGCACACAACTCGGACCACAACCCATGGCCACAAACAAAGCCCCCCACACTATAACACAGTGTACGATTCTTTTCTGTCACATATTGGAGCGAAAAGTCAGTCTATGTATGCAATGTATGGAACTTGATCCGTGTAAAACTGAAGCCACTGACCAAGCTCTGGAATGTATGATGTGCTGCTCTTAATTTGGTGCAATAACAAACACGGCGGTACACAGAGAGCCCGTCTCCGACCAGGAGACCTGGTGTCAGATGAACTGTGGCTTGTAGATGGCTGGTGTAATACTGAGACCCTAACTCCACCCCTCCTGTCCCCTCTCCGTCTGTTTGTAGTCTGTGTTAGTTCTAACCTTTGTTTGTCCTTGCCGGGTGTGTGCGTGTGTGTGTGTGTACTGCACATGGCTGCAGCTGGCTTAAGGGTGACCTGTTAACGCAGGTCATGCTCAGAAAACAAAGCTCAGCGGCATCCTGTCCAGCCAGAACAGAGACCACGGTGACACCGACCTCATGACCCGCGGCCCGCTTCGTAAGCCGGCGCACAACGCGAGCTCACACACACAAACATCCGCACGTGTCAGCTGTCGTGTCGTCCTCTGCAGGCGCCTGGTTGAAGTCGGAGGAGACGGTGGCGATGAAAACAAAGAGGGCTGACTTTGCCGCCGCTTTCCTGCGCGGCCGGATGGTTGTAGCAGGAGGACTGGGTAAGGGTGGACTGCCCGCTTGCTGCCAAAATATTGATTGAATTCTGCCGCATCCCGTGGTGTTTGATTCGTGACAGAACGATCTTAAAGTAACCCACATACACGTGTCCACATGACTGGCCTCACATGCTGCATTCTTTGTTCAAAATATAGCCTGAGGGGAAAATAACCTTCTGGGTCTTCTTCCAGGTCACGAGCCCTCGGCGCTGGACACAGTGGATGCCTTGCACCCTCAGAGGAAGAAGTGGGAGAAGTTGGCCCCTATGAACTTTCCCCGATGCTCCACGTCCTCCATCGTCATCAGAGACCGCCTCCTGGTGGTGGGAGGCGTCAACCAGGTAGCTAGATTTAACCTCAGACGGCGCTCGAATACTGTAACTCAAAACCAACGAGCACGGTGACAGATGTTGATTATTTATGCAGATGTTTGACATGGAAGTCTGTCGCATTCAAGCTCTCGGCAAGCGAACTTGCACAATGCTGATTGTCCGCCTGGGAAAGACCTTCCTTATTTAGAATAGCGGGGGGAGGCAAAGGCAGTGCAAACTGGGCCTCAGGGTGCTCCCACACCCAACCCTGTGTGGTTTGGTTTCATCGAACTCAGATCACTGTGTCGAGCTAGTTTGGTCCATTTGTGGTGTGAATTCTAACAGCAGTCATGGTATTTCTGCATGACGTAATGAAATCTGTTCAGCAAGCGACCTTATTGATCTGTATTGGAGGGCCACGTATATGAGCACGTCAAATCGGGTGCTTTCTGTTTTCCCGATAAAACAGGTAAAAATCTTGTAAAACTGCTGCGCACACTGTCCAGGTGTGTGACAGCGATCTAACGCGCTAATGTGACACTAATGTCACAATAATGCACACGTCAGAAGCATTGAAGTGCTAAATGATTTAGTTTTTTAGTCCGTTAAACCCTCAGTCAGTTTCTCCGCTGAGTATCATGAAGTGGAAATACTTCACACCTCTGACCACCTTTTCTTTCATTCTCTCTCTCTCAGGTTCCCAGCTCAGCCCACGAGATCCTGTACGTGAAAGAGGAAGAGTATCTGTAGCCGGCAGTGATTGAACGCAGCAGATCGGCCATTCCCCTCCTCTGTACGACCCTCCTGAATCAGACTGTAGTGCAATATACATCATATAAGCATTAAAGAAAAGAGCAGAGATGTCAGAGTGAAAGTCACCGCCTTTGAGAAGTACAGTAACAGACGGCACCGCCCCCTGCTGGGGCTGTACGGACACTGAGCCCCACATGTGAGCACACACATGCACACACACATGCACACTGGAGGAGCTGGGCTCTTCCTTTCTACCGCCGTGTGTTTGAGCACGCAACACTGCCGCGTTGTATGTTGCAGTGCCTCCTTGAAGAAAAACGATTTTGTAGCTTGTGAGTCTGGCAATGTGAACATGAGGACGAGCTGTTTTATGGCACATATGCATTTTAGTGTATGCCGATTCCACGTTTAATTCACTTTGACAACGTGACTGCAATATTTATCATCTCGCAAAAAAAAAAAAGGAAGAACCTCAGCAGGAAGTGGGAAAATGTTTGGTTGAGCTGCACTGTAACGACATTTGCACTAAAGCAATTAACACCGAGGTACCATGAATCCGTTCTGGTGTATTGTGGGGATTGCACTGGGAGTCATTCTTCTGTGCACATCTGTGGCCGTGATAACTATTATTTAATGCATTTCATTAAATGGCAATATGTTGTTTGTTGAAGACCGCTGTTGTAGGACAAAGGAATGGATCCAGTGAGACGCCGACCGATTGTACACGTGTAATTCCTGCAGCAATACTGTCGTTTCTTCGGTGTTTCCTCTGTGCAACGCGTGTCGTGCTGTAATGACCATCAGGTACTCAGGTTGTGACGTTACAGACATGTTAATGTGACTGCAGAGATAATCTACCCACTGGTGTTAGGTTGATGTATGAGATGTGTGAAATATTTCTTTGTGTTGAGACTTGTGTTTCATCCTTCAGCATGATCCATTTCCAATCCGTCCGTAGTCTTGAGGATACCAGTAGTGTTATTCGGTGGAATAAATTGGATCTGTGGTTTGTATTGCACTTGTTTTCCACTAGATGGCGGTGATCCCTCACATGAGCTGGTGAGGCCTTCGCTGACTCCTTACGCTGTCTGCAAGTTCTCTAATGAAGTAATATAAAATTATATTATTACATGTGCAGGTAAGTTGTCTCACTCTCATCATTTCCTTGGATTTTATTTGAATAGAATAAACTACATTCCAGGTTTACAATATGATAAGCAATATGAACAGGGAAAAGCTTCCTGAAAATGTTTCTTATATAAGTGTCACGTGTAATGATGTTTGTTTTTTTGACAGTTTTTCGCTATAATGGAATTTTTAAAAAGAGGCCACTCTTTGTTTAAAATGCGACGCACACAAACAAGTACACAAAATTCAAAACAGCTTCCACCTCTTGCAAAAGCGAACACTTCTTTCAACGCTCTATGAATTCTTCTGAACATTTTATTTTTGCATCACAATTTCACACACAAACAGCACATACATTGCTCTTTCCACAAGCCAAGGGTAAAACACTATCGACATTTTCATTTCTAGCGTGCGCTAAATATAGATTATGAAAACCAATGCAATGGATTTATTCTCAATCTAAAATACTAGTATAAGACCAAAGAGCAAACCTGTGGTGTTCCAGCTCGGATTTGGAATTGGTGGCAGGTGTTTTCACAGGTGCATTCTGGGTGCAGGGGATTGTTACTTGAGCGGGATATTTAAATAGTATTTAACGACCAACACACACAGGCTCATAGTGTTACACAATGTGTTTTATGCAGATAACTATAGCTTTTTTGCAAAAACGAAACTATGGACACAAAAGGCAGAGCCAAACAACAAGATATTTAGATTTAGCATTTATTAATCACTTGTTAGACTTTGTTATTTATTATCAATATATTGGCCGCGTTAAGTCGTATGTATGTGTATCATCAGTTTGCAACAACTGTGTTTTACAGCTGTCGTCATACTTATGGTCCGTCACACAAGCACACTTTACTTACATCCGCTCTATCAGAACCGTCACTAGCACCAGCATGGATCATTAACGTGTTATTGTATTTACTTCATGTGTATTTCTGATGAAAAGTTTACATCAGTTCACGGTCGCCAGATTCCCAAACGTGCCTGACTGTGCCAAACGCTGGTACCATCCCTTTCTGGAAAAGGTAACGCACTTGTCACAAACACAGCGACCACGGGTCATTTGGAATTTCGACCTCTACTTTTTTCTAAAAAAAAAAAAGATATTGTATTCACAATCAATAGGTACAATCATTACAAATCATGTGTATATATTCAGTATAACTTCAGTAGCTAGCATAGTAATGCTAATTGTAGTTAATGATGTGCTAACATACTCTGATAATGTTGGCTCCATTGGATTTTTTATACTGTCACGACCCGGCACAGGCGCCGTGACAAGATTAAGGAAGGACACAGCTCTCCAAGTAAAACACGGTTTATTTATCAACCAAGCTGGGTTGCAAAACCCCAAAAACAGTTGCAAGCGAAGTTGTCGCCTGGCTGGCCTCCCACGGACCATGCCCAGCGGTGGAGCGAGGGAGAGCCTGAGAGCTGGCCAGAGGCGGAGCTTATAGCCGGAGAGCACCGGGCCCAGGTGCTTTCCATTAGGCCATCAGGGTGTCCCCCTCCTGTCACCTGTAGGGGACAGACAGACAGGGGAACCGTCACATATACATTGTAAAGTAACATTTTAGAAACGTATGTATCTCCTTCTAACGTCTCCAGGTAACGTGTACACATGAAACAAAGATTAACCAGGATTAGCTCCAAATTCACTAAACCGGCCAGAAAATGACTAACATCTGAAACGATTACATGAGAATCTACGGAGCAAAGCCGGATCGCTGTCGGACCCCAGTCACTGCTGGTTGATGCTGCGCTAAGGGCACTTTTTTGTAGATTGGAAATCCATTTATAGCACAAGTACTTTATTCATACTCTATTGCAGTGAGATATCTGGCAATGCTTAAAATCTGGAAATGAATAGTCACAAAAGGGCAGCAGAGGAAGATACACAATTAATGTAATATAGAGCATTAATTGCTACTTTTTACAGCCAGGCTTAGTAATAGTTGTAATGTTAAAGGCTTTTACTGCCACCTGGTGAGGATCAAAAATTTGCTTGACGCGCCCACGCACATTTTGGACATCGTCCAGGCTAAAATGGGTTGATGGCAATTCAAGTGAGGCTGTTTATGACCACTGTATTCCTCTCTGTGTTTTTTTCCACAGTAATGCAGTCAAACTAACTGCCCTGGCAAAAACAGCAGAGAGACACAGGGGGGCACTGTTATTAGCCTGAACTAGTAACCTTCACTTAACCATTCCAGTATAAGGAAATTCAAAAGCACAGTATATTTTATTTCCTGTTTATTTGTACAGGGATAAGTTTGTAGCGAAACACAGATGCCACACACATCAGCATTTACAGCCGGAGCTAATATGCAATGCTTAGCCCATAGGCCTTTGACATAAAGAAACTCAACAACAAATAGACAAAACAATACAAAACACAAGCTACAGTATAGGTGCAAAATATGACTTACACTACTCCACAAAGAAAATAAATTAATCTTACATGTGTTGAAATGTTATCTGAAAAGAGAGACATTTATATTATTTAAATAATGAGGGAAATACTGATATATTTGACCCTGCTTTAACAAAGCTCACATTCTTACTCCAAACTTGTCAAATAGGGCAGCTGGTTCAGTGGTTCTACGCTTTAAACTATGACCCCTCCAGCACCAGTTATGGATGCGTCAGGGACGGTTTGTCAATATGAACTCCTTAAACACAGTGTCTTTTCAAAATCAACTTAAGTCTCCACAGGACGTTAGGTTCAGGCAACGAAAAAGCTTAGTTAGTTTCCGGAAAAAGAGCGTTGTTAACTAGACTGACAACACAGTTGTCTTCCGAGGGACTAATGGGTCACGTGAGTTACGACTGACCCACGGGACACGAACAGCTCCTGAGTGTTTATTTAGTGTATATAAATATATTCATGTGTTTGCATTAGCTTAGAATGAGCCCCTCCTTCTACACATGGGGAGGGTCTTCTATAACAGCGGCCCCCAACCATCAGGCCGGGGACCAGTACCTGTCCGTAGGTCCCTTGGTACCGGGCCGCACAGAAAGAATGAATGAACAAAATGTTGATTGATTATCAAGGTCGGAAAGATGTTTTCGCATCAGCCACATTAGCTCTCCTACGAGTTTGGCACAACGGGAGAAGTTTCATTTGGTTGCTATCTGCAAACCCACCGCTAGATGCCGCCAAATACTACACACTGGCCTGTAAAATGCAATGAATGCATCCCATCACAGATCTTCCGGAGGAGGCCCATAACATCCGTCTCATCTTTGTCATAAATTCAGCCAGAGGGCGCCGTGCCGACACGGAACAGCACATATGAGCACACATGTTGTCCGATTTCTGACAAAAGAACACCAGACTGTAAAATTACTCTATTCCATGTAAATATCTTGATCTCAAAATCTTACGCATAATAATGGCCCACATTGGACCACAGCATTATAAATACTGGCATATTAAAGCAGTAGTGTGACATTTTTTAAAGATCGATACTACTCATCATAGAGGGAGTGATATTCTTATCAGCTAACTCGCAGCAAGAAAGCTAAATGCCGTATTTTCCAAAATGACAGAAAGCGGTATTTTTGTTTAAGTTTAGACTTCAACATTTCTGTCTGAAATGTGGTGAAATAGTAGTTTTTGTTTCTTCTTCTTCTCTTTTGTAAAGCATATTTGAATACATTTAGAAGCTCTAAATAAATAATTGCGAGTTTTAAGTTGAAACTATGAATAGTGATGTTTTTCTTAAGTCTTGAAATTTTTTTACTTAGAGCAGGGATCCAGACGCTGTTCAAAGTCAAAGTCAGCTTTAATGTCAATTTTTTACATGTGCAAACATACAAAAGATCGAAAGTACGTTTCTCTTCTGTCCAACATAAAGTGAATAGTGAATAATAATAATAATAATAAAGTTCAAATAGGTTTTTAAAAAAAACAAAAGACAAAACAAATTAAGAAAAAGAGAGAAACATAAGCAGTTATAACAACATAAATAACATAAATTTGGAACTGTGAATGACGTTAGCAGCAGTCAGACAGAGTTCAGCAGCATTTAGACGTGTGTGTCTAAAGAGGACGGAGTGGGAGGGTGGGGAGAGAGTTCAGCTTCCTGACAGCCTGGTGGATGAAGCTGTTGGACAGCCTGGTGGTGCGAGCCCGGAGGCTCCGGTATCTCCTACCGGAGGGCAGGAGGCTGAAGAGACCGTGTGAGGGGTGGCAGGAGTCGCTCACAATCATGGTCACTTTGCGAGTGTGGCGGGTGTCATATATGTCCTGCAGGGAGGGGAGGGGGGGGAGTGAGGCACCAATGATCCGTCCAGCTGCATTCACTATGCGCTGCAGGGCTTTCCTGTTGTAGTCTGTGCAGCTTCCGCCCCACACAGTGATGCTGCTGGTCAGGATGCTCTCAATGGTGCCACGGTAGAAGGTGCACATGATGGATGGGGGGCTTCCTGCTTTCCTCAGCTTGCAGAGGAAGTAGAGGCGCCTCTGTGCCTTCTTTGCCAGCGATGACGTGTTGGCTGTCCAGGAGAGGTCCTCACTGATTCCACCCCCAGGAATTTGGTGCTGCTGACTCGCTCAATGTCCGCACCGTTGATGGTCAGTGGTGGGTGATGAGTGTGGCCTTTCCGGAAGTCAACAACAATCTCCTTGGTCTTGCTGTTGTTGAGCAGGAGGTTGTTGTCTCCGCACCACGTGGTCAGAAGGTTGACCTCCTTCCTGTAGAGGGTCTCATCATCCTTGGTGATGAGACCTATCAGCGTTGTGTTGTCTGCAAACTTGACCAGGTTATTGGTGCTGTAGGTGGTTTTGCAGTCGTGTGTCAGCAAAGTGAAGAGCAGTGGACTGAGCACACAGCCCTGAGGGGCCCCTGTACTCAGTGTGATGCTGTCTCTGGACCGAAAAACTAAAGATAATTGAGAATAATTAAATTTTCATTGATCACTTCTATTTAATTGGCGCATCTTTTCTAGCCTTCACGGCTCTCGTTCAGCGGTCCAGGAAACACACCGACCAATTGCACGCCTTGTAAATCATCTCATGTGATCCTACTCGGCCAATTACATGTGTGTATTCCGTTAAGCACCGCCCTCGACTCGAGTGAGATATTCACACACACGTGAGTTGGAAAAGGTACGTGAGTCAGGGAGGTTATTTCACTTGGCGCTCCAAAAAGAATGTGGACGGCTTAACCAGAGCCTTTAACTAAGAATAGACGGACTCTTGTATGTTTATTATTCCCACAACCAGTTCAAGAGCAGTATGTCTCATGGTTAGCGATATTAAAAGCAGCGATATTAAGCGCCACCACGTGACAAAGCACAGATCTTTAGAGCAAACAGACCGACTCACATCAGAGGCACAGAAAATAAAGGTATGAGCCCAAAATGATTAGAACCCTAATACATTAATTAATATGATCAGATTCCTAACACATTAATGATCTGCCCAACAATGATGTGAACAGAGAGGAGAAATGAGGAGAAACAAAACCAGGTAAAGTCCCTGCACACACATTTCTCTTTTTAGCATAGAACCCTGAGATCAGAGAATAGAACCTTGAGGTCAGAGCATAGAACCTTGAGGTCAGAGCATAGAACCCTGAGATCAGAGAATAGAACCTTGAGGTCAGAGCATAGAACCTTGAGGTCAGAGCATAGAACCTTGAGGTCAGAGCATAGAACATTGAGATCAGAGAACCCTGAGGTCAGAGCATTGAACCCTGAGATCAGAGAACCCTGAGGTCAGATCATAGAAGCCTGAGGTCACCTACGACTGCAGACCTATGCATGGATCCAACTCCATCATCAAGTTCGCAGACGACACCACGGTGATTGGTCTCATCAGCAACAACGATGAGACAGCCTACAGGGAAGAGGTACAGCACCTGGCCACATGGTGCGCTGAAAATAACCTGCTCCTGAACACCAGCAAAACCAAGGAGCTCATCGTGGACTTCAGGAAGGAGAAAAGAAGCAAGCATGCGCCCATCCACATCAATGGGATGGATGTTGAGCGTGTCTCCAGCTTCAAGTTCCTGGGGACCCACATCTCGGAAGACCTGTCTTGGACCACCAACACCTCCAGCCTTGTCAAGAAAGCTCACCAGCGCCTCTTCTTCTTGAGGACACTGAAGAAAAACCATCTGTCTTCAGCCATCCTGGTGAACTTTTACCGCTGTGTGATCGAGAGCATCCTAACCAACTGTGTCACAGTCTGGTATGGGAGCTGCTCTGTTGCGGAGCGCAAGGGACTGCAGCGGGTGGTGAAAACTGCCCAACGCATCACAGGAACTCCACTTCCGGCCATTGAGGAAATCCAGAGGAAACGCTGTCTGCGTCGAGCTCGCAGCATTCTCAAGGACGCCTCCCACCCTGCACACAGACTGTTTTCCCTCCTGCCCTCAGGCAGACGGTTCAGATGCTTCCGGACAAGGACCAGCAGACTGAGGAACAGTTTCTTCCCCAGAGCTGTTTCCTTATTGAACTCTGCCCCATGCTGACACCCCCCCTACTCCCCAACCACCTCCACCCACAAACCCATCTCCTCGTCATCTCCCCCCACTGACCAAAGACTCTACACCTGCACTCAAACACTTTTGAACTGTCTGCACTAAAAACTGAGCATTGCACTAGTCTAGTAACGTTAGGCAGCTACTGTTTATTATTATTATGCACTATTTAACGTTCACTCAATCTGTATTACTTAACTTATCATATGCCCATTTGCCTTTTGTAAATTATGTTTATAGTTCCTGCTTATAGTCTACCTACATTTAATGCACAAATCAACCTGTATAACATGTACATATTACCGCAATCAATCTGTATATCCCGTACCTATATCACTAACTTATTATCTGTAAAATACTTATTATTATCTGTATATTGGTATTTACTGCTATTGCACTTCTGGTTGGATGCTAAACTGCATTTCGTTGCTCTGTACTTGTACATGTGTAATGACAATAAAGTTGAATCTAATCTAATCTAAAATAGCATAGAACTCCAATTTTTCTAAAATGAAGTACTTTATTTTAAGTCACATTTTTCAAAAGCTTTCTGTTTTAAATCCAGCCTTTATTTGACTTGAAATAAGACAAGATAATGTATTTATTATTAGAGTATGTATTATTTATAATGAATCCAGTTCAATTGGAAATCTGTAATAATAAATATTTTTTAGATGTTATTCAATTTAACTTTCTTCATTTAATTTGACAGTCAGTTATTCATTACATACAGATGTTAATACAATTGTTGGCTACTTCAATACATATGGCACAACATCATAGCAATTTGGCAAATTGTACATTATTGTGATGTTCCGGACCTTTGCATGAGAACATTCTCTCTAACTGGACCTCTCTGATGTTTAGTTGAATACCCCTTTGATGTGCGGTTTGCCTGAGGCTGTAATGACCATTTCACTAAGAAATGGCAACCTTTCATTTCATTTTTCAAAATCTGTCAGTGTTGTCCACTGAATGAGACACGTCAGGTCCTCTGTCCATCTGTCTGCTGAACTAACTAAACCTAACTACTTAACTGCAGTTGTACATTACTGTACTACACAAACTATGTTGACGAACGTGAAGGCCATTATTGTGGGTGGGCGTTTTTGATTAATTATTTGTATTATTTTTTATTTGTATTTATTTATTCACTTTTGTTTGTTTGCTTTACTTTCCTGTTATTACTTTACTATTGTAAACAGATTAACACATACACAAACATTGACAATACTTGTTCTCTGATCCTTGTATGTGCATTCTCATCAATAGTATATTTAACAAACATAATACAAATAATAAGAGAAAACTATGAATAGTAATTAATAGTATATTTATACCACTGGCATATGAAGAATTGTGCAACATAATGGATTTCTCATCACTGCCTGGTTGAATAAAGACAGTATACCAGTCTGACTAGAAACATCCATGCAAAAAAAGTGCATGGGAAGACACTTGCATGCAAGCACCAGGATAAATACAGTATGATCTGTGCATGCACAAGCCCAATGCTCAGCAGCGGTGTACATTGTCCACACCCTTCATTAGCATGTTAATTGATGATGGATATTATTACAGGATCCTTCTGAGAGTTCTGCACAAAGTGTTTACATTTCCTGTAGCTATTTCCCAAAGACTAATTTGAGGTGCTTCTGTTTGCTTAGTTAAAGGGAAACTCTTTTCAGCGTGCTACGGAACTTCAAACTTGCTTCTTACTTGCTTCTTCCACTTTTTACATCAGGCAGAATGACAAAAAAGGAAAAGCAGGGGTTGACATTCATTGTAATGGTTTACCTAACTCCTTCTCTGACCTGCAACAAACTATTTCAGTTTCCATTTTAAAATGTTCCATCTCTTCGTGATGCCATGATTATGTCTGTTTTGTTTAATGGCTGAGCCATGTGCTGCCTATGGGAGGTTACTCTTCACCCACCCATATACACACACACGAGTGTGTAAGGTGGTTAATCGGTGGGAATGTTTGTACTTCTCTGATGCCTCGCGGATTCTCGATGTTGCAGAGTGTCTGTCTGAATGAGTAACTTGTTTTAATCATCACACCATGTTTGACATAAATTCCTTCCTGGAACTGCCGGCACAGACGTTTGGAAAGGTTGCAGCTCATTCATTACAAGAGCCTGGGGGGTCACAGGTCAGGACTTTCCATCTGCACCGATCCCAACTTGCAGAAATAAAGAATACAGGAATAGGAACGTAATTGATATGGAAGGGATTCTAGAATGTGGCTTTCCAAAAACTCTGGAATTTAGTAATTAAGTTGTTTTGGTCCAATGATTTTTGTGCCGATAGAAATAAGGATCAAAACTACAAAAATAAGACCCAGTTGTAATAAGAGGAGCTAATTTACCCAATGGGTACCTCTCTGCAGGTGTGATGATGACTCTGGAGAACGAGGAGAAGAAGTGAACGCTCGAGCTGAGGCCTGTCGCGGTTTTCTGCTTCTCCTCGTGAGTATGAGGGAGGTTTGGAGGAGGACGGGAGAGAGAGCTGGGGGAGTGGGCTCAGTGGACAGCCATTCATCCTGAGCTGAGGGAAGGTTTCCAAGTCTCCCCCTGACATTCTTCTGGGCTCAAAGAAGTCCCGGGACAGAAGTGGCCCAAAACTGGCACAGACCACCTCGGCGTTGCCAGGGACAGCCACTCTGGCGAGGCGTTGCTAGGGCCCAGCGCTGTTGTGTCTTCCGTTCTCACCTTACTTCCTGGTTTTGGGAGAAAAAAAATAAGGAAGACTGGAGGATCATTAACCACCAGAAGGATCATGTACTATACTGTACGTCCACATGTAACCAGACCTCAGCACAGAGTCGCACGACTTCATTCAGTTAGTTATTTCTGTCTTCACTGGCCATCAGCCAGCTTCCTTTTATTCCACTGTAAAGCCATCCAGTTTCTATTGTCAGGTAGATGTATTAACCAAAAGGAAAGATCAGTCATGTCTGAAGTAGCTACACAGAGCTGTTGCCGAATGGGTCACGCCAACCTGTCCTGTCTCGGCTCTACAGCCTACAGTGGATGAATACTGCCTTTAGGATCATATGAGTTTCAAAGAGAAGGAAGGGCGTTCTTCTTCATTCTTAACTTCCTTTCCACACAGGAAGTGGAAATGTGTCAGGTTGTTTCGGCTGCTGCTTGTGTTCAGTTTCGACAGAACCGAAAGACAACATAAAACTTTTACATAGCGACGCTAACTTGATTATTTAGATCAGCTCAGTCATGGCGACTGATCAGAATGTTTTTGTGTTTTATTAAGTGTTGATAACAATATGAAGTCATAGCAGAAGTTCTTCGGTGGCCTTTCAATGTGATATGTCTTCTAGTTACACCAGTTTTGGTCTTATTATTGTGTATTGAGATTTACATTAATTGTAAAGACATATCTTTAATTGTTGAGCCTGCTTGTAAATAAATGCCACAATTCCCATTAAATTGACAGAAGAAAAACAATGATTAAGTCAAAGAAAATGTCCTTCAAGATTCCCATAATGTACTCACCATGGCTAATAACAATATAATGTCCAATGCAATATAATTGTCACTCTTGATCTTTTTTATCCGGAATTTTTGGTAAAACTGAGAAAACCCCCCATCAATAAGTAAAAAGAGCTTTTCCGCTCTATGTTTGGTAAGCTATAGAGACCATGAAAACACCAGGGAAACACCCTCATCAGATCACAACACAGGAAAAGTTTGAGAACCACTGCTTTATGTCCTCTAGACCGTTGTGGCCTCTGCTCTTCGGGCGATGCTGCTGATGCTGAGCCGAGCGGCTGTATAGCAACAGGCAACCCGCACAACAAAGCTGGAGGGCCTCCGGGGACATTGTTCGAGCTGCTGCTCTCCTAGGAGCAGAGTGTGCAATGTAGTTAGACAACACACAAACACATGCACTCTGCAATCCCTTGATAAAGGAAAGGCTTCAGTATTCTCAATATGTTACGATATGCAGCGAAACAAAAACCCACAATGTCATTGAATTGAATTAATGGTAGCACAGGAGATGTAATAAAGAAAGGAAAACAGGGGAAGAATGGCATTCAATATCAATACATGGATGTTTATCACTGTGGCACTCATGCTGAATATAGAGACACCTTATTTATATAATCATAAAGTGGAGTCTTTCTTTCTTCGTCTTTGAATATCGTGCCATTCAAAGAAAATTCTAGATCCCGCGAGTCTCAAGTTCGGTTTCGGGTCATTTCAAAAAGCTCCACTTATGTAAGAATTGCGTTTATTTATTCTCTGTGTATATGGATCATTGACTCGAGACCGCCCCGGCTAGACGGCACTGGCGTGCGTGCACATTCATTCAGGAACCTCGGGCTGCTGTTAAATTAAAACTTCTATCTCTGAGCCTCCCTGGTAGTAAATTAGCAGGCTTGTGCAGGAGACTGGCACCGCACGGGCACACATTTCCACACGCATGGGGCGGGGGGGCAGAGCCCAGAGTTAGGAGGGAGGGCCCGCCTTGTGGCTTCCTGGGCCCCCGCACCGGACGGGGTGTATTATAGACGCGCATCCAAGCAGCCGGGGCGGCGGGGGCCACTTGTCGGGTTTGCAATGTGACGGGGTCGAGTGGAAGGAGAGACTGGGGACAACACCGCGCGGGAGGAGGACGTGTTGAACTATTAACCAGCATTAACCACCGCGGCGGCTGTGTACCGGTACCGTGGGGCTACATAAAGGCGCGCGCACCGGCGTCCTCGCCTCAGCCGGAGCGCGTTACCCAGAGGTGGAGGGTTCATCCAGCCGGCCACGCGAAGCGCGTCTGTTCCTACCCACTCCTCACTCTTCCGGACCCCGCTGACACCACCAGGTAACCACCGCCGAGGAGCTTTCTTTTTTAATAAATCGTACAACCTGCTGGACATTTTAAGCAGCGGTTTTATATCGAACATAACGGGCGACTGCGGCTGTGAGAGCGGTGCCTTTATCTAACGAAATGTCACTTGGCCACTCAAACTTCCAAAGACACAACCGCTTGCACCCCTAGGTGATAAAAATAAAATAAAAAATGATGCACAGACTCTCACGAGTTAAAATGCTCGTGGCGGTAGCGGCCAGTGACATGAGCTCCGGCCCCGGTGCTGGAACAGAAAGCCCTCTGCCCTCGTCTAAACGAGCAGCAGAATAGAAAAGAAGGACTCGTCTATTCAGCTCGGACCAGGGGAGCACTAATTTACGCCTTTGCCATGTTGGGTTCGGGCGGTATTGGTCCTGACTACTAAACAGAGGATTGCTTCAGCGGCGGAGAGCTAACAGACTGCGTGCGGATGTCGCAACGCGCAGCAGGATGAAAAGCCGCGTCAAGCCGGCAGAGGTACGGCCGGAAAGCGAGCAGACTGGCCTTCATAATAAGAGCGTGAATCGTGTAGGTCTGTGTAACTTTGTGTAACTTTCTTCGTGTCTGCGGTGTCAGTCAGCACTAACCGTATCTCTAAATAGGCCTGGCGTACATTGTCAGTCATTGCCGATGCACGAGTCAAGAGTCTGTGTGTGGAGTTGCTGTGGTTTGTTTTGAAGAGCGGGACGAAGGAAATTACGCCATGCTAGACCGTAACAAGAAGACGTCCTGTTAGCTTCTTTTTTTATTTCTGTCATGCCTGGGTGGAGAATCATCATTATTAAAGGTTACCTTAATAACTAAACCTGTTACGTGCTCGTTGCGTTTGAATACCCCCCCCCCCCCCCCCACTCCCTACGGTTTTGTGGGCTTTTACTTTGAAAGGTGCGACAGGAACTGTCATCCTTGCGTCGCGGGGGGGTGAATTGATGGTCGTGTGACACTCCGTTGCAGAGGATGTACGCAGCACCTCAGTTAATGGTAGAAATATTTTTAGCCGCCGGGAGGAAATCTGGCGCTGGATGAAACTGTTTTCAAACTGTTGCGCTGTCCTCACTCCTCACGAAGTCCCGGCGGAGAGCGCAGCGAGTTCACTTTGTGTCATCAATCTAAACTCTCGCTTTCCAGCAGTTTTCCGGTAGTTTTGTTATATTATTGTGGTGAGTTTACATTGTCTATGTGTTTTTTTAATATTTATGCAATATTCCAGTAACATTCACATATTTTGTAGTCTCCAGTTGTGATATTTGCTCTGTCATCTGATACATTAATCCTGGATTTATGTTTTTTGATAAATTAAATATAAAGTAGGTTTTTATAAAGTTTTATGAAGTAAAAAAAGAAGGAAGTATTTTTTTTCAAAAATGGAGGGTTGAGCACCATAGTTTTCAGCTCTTACATGTTGCTGTACTTTGTTGTTAATATCACTATTAAAGAGTATTTATTTGTGGATCAGGACATTCTTGATTCAGGAAACTAGCTGTCGGTATTTGGAAATCAAAGTGTAAAGGGTCTGAAACCGATTTATATTAGGAGTGAATAATCAATGAATGCGTTCTTTTCCAGGTGACTGTCCACTCTGGTTGGAGGGGGACCTTTCCGCAGGCTGTAATTCAATCTTCATACTGCAGACCCTTAAATATCTCCCTTGAAAACCTCCCAGCAGCCACGTGGTGTAAGGTGAGACATTTGCAGCCTGGTACACTCACCAGTCTGACATGATCAGTGGACTGAGAGCATGACCAGTCAGCGCTGCAATCTGCCCACTCCAGACCTCTGATTTGAGGGTTTTTTTCTGCAGCTCACACTGAACTTTCCAAGGACTGTTTACAAGTGACTGGTAGGGGATTTCTCTGGCGAGTCCCAGAACCTATTGTTTTCATTTTCTCTTCCGCTTTGAACCAGTATGCCCTCTTCTTTTTTTTGCCAGTCTACCCTGAGCACCTTGCAGTGAATGGAGAACATACTGGTTCTGCTCCCGAAGCACCGTCAGGAACACAGGCTCAGCAGACGCACGGCTGCTTGTGGCTCGCTGCAGGTTTTTCCCTCCAGTGCCATCTTCTCCCGGTCTTTAGTAGCGCCCCTAACTCCCTGTCAGCCTCTTTAATGGGATAAATCAATTGGACTGATCAGGTTCAAAACCAGATCAGGTGGCTGATTCCATTCTGACTTCCCCGAAACAACTTGAACTTTTCTTGTCAAGCCCACTGTCCTCCAAAGGCGTCCGCATGGTACTTTGGTCGAAGGAACAAGAAAAACTCCCTGACATCGACATGTCCTCCGGGGCCATTGAGGCGAAGAAGGAGGGAGGGCCCCCGTCATCGGCCCTGCTCAACTCCAACTGCTCCGTCCACCCGGTGATCCTCACAGAGGGCTCCGAGGAGGTGGGCCCGGGGACTGGCGGCGAGTTAGAGCTCAAAGAGGTCACATCTTTAACAGAGAGGGCCGGTGAGACCGGGGAGGATGAGGAGAGGATGGAGATTGTGGTGGTGATGGACTGCCGGGCCAACGCCAAAGGTCAGCGGGAGGAGGACGCTCTCCTGGAGAACGCCAGCCAGAGCAACGAGAGCGACGACACCAGCACCGACCGGAGCCCGGAGCCGCCAGCCCCCCTCAAGGAGACCTCCTTCTCCATTGGCCTGCAGGTGGTCTTCCCCTTCCTGCTGGCCGGGTTCGGGACAGTGGCGGCTGGAATGGTGCTAGACATTGTTCAGGTGAGTGATCACCAATATGTTCTGACACTTCACAGTGAGCACATAGCTTTTATACATGTTTATAGGAAATGGGCTTGTTTCTGATTCTGATTATAAACTGGTGAATCTAGATAAATGATTTGAGGTGATCTGTTCTCTTTTAGGCTCAAAAAAGATCTAAAGATCATCTATGCTCACGCTAATGGAAAAATCATTAGTTAAGGTAATTTGGGAGATGGTGAGAAATGGGTAACAAAATTGTTCTGGAAAGCAAAAAGAGAAAATAGCGGGTGCTTTCGGTTGTAAAGTAGTAAACTCCAGGTGAATGCAAGGTGCTCTAGATGTGTCGTCAACTAGTCAACTATTGAAAAAGGGAAGCCTCTGTGGTTTCTTCAGGGACACTCGCACTGAGCCAAGGATGTAGTACCAAAAAAAAGAAATACAAACAGAAGAACGCCACATTTTTATCCTAATTCAATAAAGGCATTTTAATTACACCCTTGGTGTGCCTGAAGAAAGCCCAGGGGCTTCTCCTTTTCTATAATTTACTCAGTCAGACGTAAATCCTGTTAGTATAACTCATTTGTCTTAACTGGTTCGACGAGCCCCGCTCACATCATGTGTCTGTCACAGGGCTGCTGGCCTGTCGGATGTTATGTGTTTGGGGATGGGTGTGGCTCTGGTCACACACACCATGGTGGTATTTATGTAACCTTTCTCACCTCTAAGGCCTGCCCGTCCTCAGGTACACTCTGTGTGTCTGTCACTCTGTTTGTAGTGCCGTGTGTGGCCAGAGCGCTGCTGCCTCCAAGAAAAGACATGAGTGCATTTATAATTGCTCTTTTTTCCTGTTGACTCGATGTCTTTCGCCCCGAGTATGCATCTGCGGGTGTAGCAATGCAGGCCAAAGTCACACTGACAGCTCATATATGTCTTTAAAGTCAGCGTGTGATGCAGATAAAGCTGGAGGAGTCAGGCTGCCAGGGGACCGTCCCGGCACATTGTGTACATGCAAACAGGTGCCAACATGGTGGACCCAGGAGAACTCAGCACAGGGAGGAGGTGGAAGAGGCTTGTCTTTCGAGCACCTGTAATGGCCCCGGGCGAGTTGTGATTCAGAGTGGGGGAAAAAACAAAAAACGCAATGCGCCGTCAAAGCCTCCATTACCGCGCGGTTAGGTATCCCCACTAAACCAGGAATGCAGAGGTTTGAGGTCAAAAAAGTTTTCATGCTGCCTCAACTTAGGCACCATGCTGCTGCAGCCTCTCCAGTTTCCAAAACACACAGCGCACCAATGAGTGAGGCTGGGACACAGAGGAGACGCAGGACTTCTGGTCAGCCGTGCTTGTGCCGGAGAGGGCGAACCATGAAGTAGCGCTCACCGCGAGGTGAGAGGTGAGGCCTGACGGTCCGCTCGAAACACTTGTTCCAGTGACTTCGGCGGAGCATCTAGCAGGTTGTCTCGCTGCCTAATTCCCCCCTCCATGACACCGGGAAACGCTAACTCAGCTAATCCCCCCCCCCGTCCTTGCAGGATTGTAATTATCTAACTCTCTCTCCGCCTCTCTCTCACTCTCTCTGGTTCGGCCAGTGTGCGCCAGCTCTCTGCTAAAAGCAAGCTTGGATGCTCCAACAAAGCTCCAGCCTTTATTCGACGCGCCTGCCTGTTCTCTGAGTTTGAGAAGTTACGGCTTGGTGCATGACTTGGCATTTTTTGTAAGAGCTGAACACTCTATTGAAATGTGACCTCTTCAACCTTCGTCACTTTGACTATGTACAGCACCTACACACACAAACAGAGCTCATGGTCTCATTCCCACTTGGGGGTTGGCTTAGAAAGGACTGTCCAGGCTGGTATAGAGGAGTGAGACGTCTGCATAGTTCTGCTCAGCGACTTGGCAGCCGAATGGCCTCAAACCGTCAGCCTCCCAAAGCCAGGGCTAGAAACGGGGCTCACGTGGGCGACTCGCTAAAGGTTACGCGTGGTTGGTAAAGGTCAAGCAGTGCTAGTTTTTCTGACAATGCTGAGGTCAAAGGCCAAACGAGTCATTTGTTATCAGTCACACAGATTCTGAAACCTGCGGTACCATCTCCCTGCGCAGACTACGAACCAAGAATGCAACTTGTTGACGCGGTACATTCTCATTATCATACGTGTGTCTGCCTCGGTGTCTAGCCATCCATCCTGCGTGGTCCTAGACTTAAACACCAAAATAAAGCAATAAAGAGGTGGGACACAGCTTCAGACAGACTAAAAATACAGCCACCAGTAAACAGTCAATCACAATCTGCCCACCAGACACCATTTTGGTCCGACCACATCCACTCAAAGTGAATCATCCTTCCAGCTGCTGCATCATTGTCCAAAGACTTCCAAGTATAAAATGACCAGGTGTGTTTTTCTAAACCTGTAATGGTGTCTGACTATTTGCACTTCCTTTTGTGTCTGCTTGCTTTGGCCCTCATATACTCATATTGGTCAGTCTTTTCCATCAGCCAAAGATGTTATGTTCCGACAATCATTAACAACATATCAGGTCACAGCTTTTAAAACCTGACAACATCCCAGACAGCTACTGGTTAGGATCTGAGTGATAACGATTTGAAGGATTAGAGGGTTAGGGTCAGAATGCTTTTGTGTCTTCCCAAACCCGGGCTAGTAGTTCACTGTTCAGGACTCTCAGGAGTCCTTGGAGGGTCCTGGGTTGCGTATTTGCACTTCCCCTTGTCAGATATGTCAAACTTTCACCCTGCACCCACCTTTATCTGGTCCCCTGACGCCAACAGTCCACATCTCAGGCTTCTTTAGGGCTTAGCTTCAAGCTTATGGGAGCCTCAGAGCCTGAGAACTCATTAGCATGTTTCACTAGTAAGTGTACCTCTATTGGCATCTATTTGAAGCCACACATAATTACCATTTGTTTCACATTTGTGATCCACTCCGCGTTACCCAGTTTTCTTGAAAAAAAAAATATATATATAAAAAACAGGCAAAATCCATTTCTTCAGAAGTGTGTTTAATAGTTTTAGCAAAGATGCATGTGTTTGGAGAGTAGTGAGCATACGACTCGTAATATACTGCTCAAGTTGTTTGGGATTTAACGGATGTCTTCATTTAGTTTTGCTGTTGTTAAACGCAACCCCTGTTTACTTCAATTCATCAAGACTTTTCTCAGTTTTTTGTTCACCGTGAAGTTTTCACTGGTTACTGATGTTCAAATGTTCATTTTGTGGGTGAAGTGTTCCTTTAATGCCAATGAGATCTTGTTTCATAGCTGACGTTCATCTTTCAGGTTCAACTCCAGGCCCAAGCTATAATTTTACCCTTCACGGCATGCCTTTGCACACGAGGCTGGGCCCAACCTGTACTGGCCGTGGAAACAGACACCACCTGATGTAGTTTCTGTGACGCTGCCGGAGTTGCGTTGACATTGCGTGCTATCAACTTCAGCTCCCCACTCTATACAGCAATTACAGTGAACACAAATACAATTGGGCCATGTTACTCAACTGGGCAACCCGACCCTTGGGGGGCTCGCATACCAGAGCTCCTATAGGTCTGTACACAGAGGTACTGGGGTTGTCCAGTAGAGTTCCTGGAACCGAGGAGGTGGCCATGAGGAGAGAGGGGGGGCTATCTTGGCTCAGGGCCAGTGTTCCATGGAGACAACAACATATATCACCACAGGGGGGGCAAAGAGGGAGATAGGGGAGTGAGACAGAAGTAGAGAGGGGGAGAAAGCCTGAAAACATGCGGCTGTGAAATAAGAGAGTGCTCACAGAGGTGCTCACAAGGCTGCTGGGTTGGCAGAGGGCTGTGAGCCAAGCTGAGGGACTGGCTGTTGGAAAGGAGCTCTGCTTGGCCTGGTGACAGCGAGCGGAGAGACGAAGGGAGTTTAACCCACACTGGCGTTTCGGTGCCACGCCTTCTGATACAACTCAAACGGAGCTGTAGACGGCACCCCTTCTCCGTCCTGTACATCTGGATGCACAGTGGGAGCAGCGTAGTGAAACAGAAACACAAGCTTGCTCGCGTGAGAAAATGAAGGCCGACAGTGTTCAGCTACTCTGTTTCCCTCCCCTCGTCTACTTTCTCTGTCCCTTTTCTTTTCCGTGTCAGCCTTGAATATTGATTCAGCTCTGGCCAGACTGGACCGCAAGTGCTGGGGGCCTGTGGGACCGGTGGCCCCCAAAGATAAGCACTTTTACTGAAGGTAGATCGATAGCCCCCAGGCCTCCGCAATAGCTTTGTTTCTGGCCACAGAAGGCAGCAAACCTGCTACCACTGCATGAACACTAATGGAGGCACAGCACTTTACCACAGTGGCTGACCAGCCCAGAAATTCAGGCCGTGGTTACAGTCATCATTTCAATGGAACTTTTTTCATCCGATAACGGCAGTACGCTTTAACTGTCAAGTCTGTAGACTCCGAGATCGGATCTCGTTTGTATTGGGATCCAATCGTCCAGACCACATGCAGAAGTGGCACGGCTCGCATCGAGTTCGGTGTACCAATAATGTAGGGAGGAAGAGGACGTGGCAAAAATATTGGAGGACTTTTATTTTGAAGAATTTATAGGAAATTAAATGTTTTTAATAAATTGTTTTACAGCTGCTCCACTAACCACAACATATATCCTTTTACTATCCGGTCAGGCAGGTCTCATTGAAGTGTGAAGTGTGGAGACACGTATCTGGCACATGCCATCACAAAAGTCGCATGGAAGTGTAACCACAATCTCACAGGGAACCCGCTTCTGACTCAAGTTTTGTTTTGTCCAGCAGCCAGAGAGGAGGTTATCGAGGGCCAGGTCTAATCACACCATCTATACATTTCATTTCAAGGACATCTACTAGGATCTGGAAGCACAGACAAGCAGAATTGTTCTCTTGCTCGTGCTGAACAGGATTTGTGATCCTCTCAAGCGAGCCCAACACTTGCCCAAGTTGTCCTTTAGATTTAGCTGGCCTAGCTCCTGGCTGACTAAACTGTATGTTTTTGGTTCTGGGGGGAATACATCATTTTTTTTTGCTTTTTTTGCTGAGGTAGGGGCTGAGTTGCACAGCAAGGTCATGAGTGTCCCAACGCTGAAGAGGCTTTCCATGACTTCTTGTACTTTACTGGATGTATTATTGGTTTGTACTTCCACCATGGTACATGGGTTCTCTGTCATCATGGTGCCATCTTGACCTTTTGTTTCACTTAATCACTTATCACAAATCATGTCCAAATTCAGTTTTGAAGAGGAGGTATCCAGTTGCTATGTTCACCTAGCTTAGTGTTAAGAAAATTGATGACATTATCAGATGTTATTTCCTTAAAAGGGAACACTATGTCAATAGCCACAAGAGTTCAATAATTATTTGTATACATGAGCCACTGTCTTTCAAAGCTAGAAACCAGAGAAGTAATATTCAAACTTGTGATGTCATCACAAATTTGATTCTTAGCACTTGACTTTAGATTTGGGAGAAAGTTGTTCATGCTCACTAATATATTTGGACTGTCTTAGACCATAGTAATAACATGTATAGATTGGGGAAATGGGCGTAGTTCCCCTTTAAGTTGACTAACAACAAAATGTACATGTCTGTCCATCTCATACATGCTTTATTTTTGCCATTTTTATTGTTGTGTCGCAAAGTAACTAGCTGGCACTTTAGGAAGACAATGTTCCCATTCCTAAAAGCTATGTTAGGTTAACTCTGATTGGTTGGGGAATCACACAAGACCTTTGAATCGCTGAACAAATAAAATCTGGATCCAGGCTAAAGACTCTACACAACTCTTAAACTACATGAAATGAAATTTATAATCACATGAAATGTGAGTATAAAGCTAATTTCCAAATAATGGAATGCCACACTGTACTTATTTCAGAAGTAATAATAAAGAGAGTTTCAAGTCAGTGTGAACCGCCCATGTGTATTGACATAGGTTTTTGCTTTAAGCTAGGGTTGGTAATGATGAGAAACCACAGCCCGAAGTTGTTGACTCTTTTCCAATGAAAGTAGCGCGAGCCCTAAAAGTAGCTAAATCTACAGAGAAAGCCGCCGAGTCGGAAACACTGAAAGCCCGTCTTTTCAGGCCTCCCTCCAAAGCCACTCCCCCCAAATGAGCATCATGGACGTAAACAACAAACATGACTTCCGTTAGCTCTCAGAGCTGCTAAGCTAGCAGCGTGTGTAAGACGGGCAATGAGCACACAGGTGGGCAGATAGTTAGGTGTGATTAGATAAGCTTATTACAGCCATGTAGCTGCTACAGATGCTAGATACCATACCACAACAGAGCCTTTGAGCATTTTCTTGTTTTTTTAATTATTATTATGATTATTATTATTATTATTTTTATAAAACAAAACTTGATTAATTTCTGCTGACATGTAAGACTTTCAAAAATGTATAAAAAAAATGCTCTTGAAGAAGATTACCAACCCTTGCTGTAAAGTATTAGCACCCGTATCATAACTGTTGAAGCTGCAGTAAATGAAGATGGGTGGGAAAAGGTGAAAGCCACAAGGGAGTAGGAGGATAATAAATACTTTCAGCACAAAGTCCCAGTGACCTTGATCTTGCTAAAGGAGAGCAGAGAGCTGAAATGATACATAGTGTAAAAGGCCTGTAGAGACACACTATCTGTCCATCGTACAGGTCTGGTGTCACCGCTGAATCAATGCTAAAGAACAAGACATTCTTCTCCTCAACCAAGGGTACAAGATGCCGTATCTCTGTGAATCTGATATGTCCCGTTTCAATAGGGCAGTGAGTTCATTACATTGGGTGTTGTGTCATTGACATTGCGTGGTGGTCGTTGCAGCACTGGACGGTGTTCACGGAGGTGTCAGAGGTGTTCATCCTGGTTCCAGCGCTGCTGGGGCTCAAAGGCAACCTGGAGATGACGCTGGCCTCCAGACTTTCCACCGCGGTAAGAAATGTGTGTGTGTGTGTGTGTGTGTGTGTGTGTGAGAGTGTGTGTGTCATCCCGAAGTACCTAATATAGACTATGCCCCACCAGACCAGTGCCATTGGTTGTATTATGTTCCATTAAAAAAAAAGATCTTATCTGTAAAGTATCCATATCTGGAGGTTTTTTTGAACTCTTTGTATAACACTGCAAAATTATCTAATCTTAGCCTGGGGAATTGTTTCAATTGATTGTGGTTGTGGAAAGTTACCTATCTCTCATTGCCTGGCAACCCCTGTCAGACCCACTAAAGCTGATTGTTCTTGGGGTCAAAGGTCGTATTGCCAAACGTGACCTGGGTTTCAAACAAACTGATATCAACATTCCTGACCCATTGCTTGTTTTTTGCTTTAAGACTTTCACTGGCCATGGCCAGTTTATCTGAGCATGCAGCTTGGTTTGTCTGAATATGTTGTTCATCCCAGACATCCTCTGAGTAGCAAGAAATTATTTGAACATTGCATATTTATATTAATTTGAACTAGTAATTAATAGTTAGCTTGTCACTTCCCAAGCTGGTTTAGTCAAACCAAAGTCCATGGTGCTTTAGTGTTAGGCCTGGAAATGGGGGGCAAACATGGAAGGATACATAATTAGTCTGTGGGTCCTCCCCACAGAAAAAAGTTAATGAATACAAATTTCCTGCTTTTCTTCATAACTTAACCAATTAACTCTTAAGCCTATAAACAGCCACCTAGTCTAGATTAGTCTCATTGAGGGAGATAGTATACCCATGAGTCCTTATAGAACAGTATATAATTAGGGAGATTAGGATAGGAAATAATGGTAATCTTATAAAAAGTTAAGTAAAACTTGTTTCATTTGAAAAACATGAACTGTGTTTGTGTGCGTTTACACATCCCAAATAATAAAATCAACAAAGCCAATGCAATCTATTCATAGCCACGTTACACGTAAAAAAAAGAGCCGACTCTTTGATTCGGCTCCTTCGGGAATGTCCTATCTTCATAGCCGAATGTGTACGGTCTAAGGGGTCAGTGACCCTGCAGCACACCCTGCCGTTATGAAGGCATAAGAGAATTAGTCCACAATTGCTCTTAAGCGCACCAGCCCTCACATTCTTTCCACTGGCCTGAGGGAGACAGGGGACCAAGCTGATCAGCATTGCTAACAGAGGCCCACATAGCATGGGGAGCTCCACTCAGACACAGAAATAATCTATTATATATATAGATTACTATACTACACTATAAGATGAGCAACATTCATGTTTCCCCAAATTTCTATAGTAATCCATCTGACTTTAAGCTACGACAAATCCACATTCGCTGCAAAAGTTCCAATACTACTCTACTCTATTGAGTAGTTGTAGAATATGTATGACCAGCAAGATCATATTGCCGTATGTTAAATCAGCAAGTTAAAATGATCTACACTTCAAAACTGAAAAATAGGTCTGCAATGATGAATTGATTAGTTGACAACCTTTTAATGAACCGGCAACTCTTTTTGTAATCGATTAATCGGTTTTAACAATTTTAAAATTAGCAGTTTTTAGAAAGTAAGATTCTCTGATTCCGGCTTCTAAACAACTAATTAATTAATCAAGAGAAATAAAGTTTTAGTTGCAGCCGTCACTGATAATATCTATCAGTCATGAGTCATAAAACATCCAGTAAAAAAGATAATGGTAAAGTCACGCCTCAGCCTGCCAGTTTTATGTTGCTCAAAGTTGCATTTTATAGACATAAATGTATCTTAAATATATAATGTTGAGCTTGTTTGTCACAATACAAGCCAACACATGGCTGTAGATGATGTAGAACTGACAAGAAGTTTAATATTTGATGAGATGCCAATGTCAATCTTTTTTTTTTCTTTCACTTGTTTTAAGTTCGTGTTTTGTTGAACTTTCCGTGACGTTTCCATGTTAATTATGAGTGCGGATGTGATGGTGAATCAATGACGGGTCGGAGAGTTGATACAACAATATGTCACCGATGCTTCAACACTGATTTAAGAAAACTATCAATGGTTGTTGGCGTCTGGCTATGATGTTAAATGTCCATGCTCTTTTTAAAGTTGCTGAAAAATCTTGAAAGAAATGGCAGCAGCGTGGAACATGTTCACTACGATCAAACTTCCTGAAAACACATCTATTATTTGCAGGAAATTGGATTTGAAGTCATTTTTATTAAGACGTATTAGCCAATAGAATTACTTTTTCATATCTTTCATTTTTTTTTTACAATGGTCCCATTTGTCAAGCTTTAGAGGTCAGCAGGAAAAATGATTCTCACATCCATCATCACAAAGTAGGCCAGAGCGAGGCGCTTGCCCTCAGACATTAGCGCTAGCTCTCTGCTGGCAGGCCCCAGCAGGACCACGTTTCTTTCCATGCCGCCGCTAATTATGAGCAGATTAAGACCACTGCAAGTTTCCTAATGTGCTTATTAGTGAAAAAAATAATGTAATCCCTTGGACTGGCTGGCTGTTGGAGTTTTCAACTCACATGACCGTGTTGCCTTTTTGACTCTTTTTTTAACCACTTTGTCTCGGATATATCGCCGAAATGAGTCTTGTCTCGCATCATTACTTATTTGACCACAGGAAATACGCAGTTGTTTTCTCACTTCTGTTCTGTCCCGTCTCATGTTCATGATTATACATATTTGCATCATGATATTGCTCGAACTCGGCAGCACCTGCATCACAACTGTGTCTGAGTTGGGCCTGTTTTCACCGCACTCTAATCAGAGATTACAACCGCTCCAAAAGCCGTCTTCATCCTCATTCGATGTGTATTAGCTCTATTAACATGCACCTTACACCCTGTGAGGGAGTTTGAAAAGTAGCGATGCTTTTGAATCGTCAACCTCTCATCTATCTTATGTCATCGCCTGAATCGCTTTCACGACACTCCAACACCACTAATCCAGCCGCCCACACACACACACACACACACACACACACACACACACTCTCACACACACACACATAGCCGAGGCTCTGGCATCATCATCATCACTCATCATCACATAACACCAGGCGACGCTTCTGTGAATTCCTGAGCTCTTCTGTGTACTGAGTTGTTTTTTGCATATTGTCGCTCTCAAAGGGAATTTTGCGATGAGTTGCAAACACCTACTTCAACTCTCATCACATAAAAAAAGTCTTCTTATCTGCAGCCCTTAAAGGTTTCACAGATACACGTTCTCTCCCTCTCTTTGCGAGTGGAGTTCACCGTGAGACCGCGATTCCCCCGATGCTCTGCACAGATGTTATCCTGACTCTCTTATCTAATACGATTAGCATGTCTCGGTAGCAGGAGGCGTTTCGCACGGCACGAGGAGTGTGTTTGCGCGGCTGAAATGCTATCTGGCGGCAACTATCTGGCAGATGCACAGGTCACAATGACGTGCGGCGCTAAGCGCATGGCCGCCATGTCAGCCAGGCTGGCGAGCGTTCCTTGTCGTCCTGCCAGATAGAGTCGTCCAATGAGGACAAGAGCCTCGAACACACACTCGGACAATTTATAGTTGGCCTCAATTCCCCCTTATGATAAGAGTTTGACCGATATTTTATGTTATATAGTGTTTCTAATCCTCTTAATATTTGTTTTAATAGTTACATTTGTAAGTCAGTTATTCATTATGTAAAAGTCACTTTCAGCATTGCTGTAGTAGTGTCATTGCTAATAAAAAGTAGTCCGATGGACAACAAACTACACCTATCCGTTGTAAACATCCATCCCAGTTTACAGAACGACTTCCTGCAACTGACCAACCTTGCTTGCATGCTTTTAGCATCATTTTGTGCGCGTCCCTTTTACGTTCCACCTCCAAATAAAGTGGTTTCGATAATCTGGCTCAACTGTCCCGTCAGACGTCGTTGTTGTGACGTTCCCAGAACTGTATTTGTATAAAATTCTTATGCTGCTTTTTTTAAAAGTGTGAAGCGCATAAACCCCCCCCAGCAGACTAGTATGTGTTTCCATGCGTCCAGATGTTTACCTTCCCTCTGCAGATGTAAATGTTAGAGGAGAGGAAGGAAGAGGGGATCCTCTGTTTGTGTCCTCTCACTGTGGATGAGCATCAGGATCATTGCTCTGGACACACAGAAGCCCACTGTAGCCACAGACACTTGAGACCATCTGTGTGTGTGTGTGTGTGTGTGTGTGTGTGTGTGTGTGTGTGTGTGTGTGTGTGTGTGTGTGTGTGTGTGTGTGTGTGTGTGTGTGTGTGTGTGTGTGTGTGTGTGTGTGTGTGTGTGTGTGTGTGTGTGAGCAGGGAGATGAGATAACTGGAGTCGGCCGCAGGGTGGGGGATCAGATCAAAGTGTCTTTGTCCAGAGAACTGACATCTGATTGTTCTTTTGGGACCAAGAGGCTAAAGCATGTACACACTCTACACACACACACACACACGCACACACACACACACACATATGATAATATGTTGACCTTGTGTGTTCTTGACTCTCTTTCAGGCTAACATTGGTCAGATGGACTCGGCTAAAAACATGTGGAAGATGATAATGGGGAATTTGGCCCTCATCCAGGTAAGTGAAACACGTCTCTGGAGCCTCTCTGACACACATTCCACTTAACAAAGCAGGTGGCAGCGAGAAATCAGGTTCAATTTGATGGTCAGATTGCTCTAAAACACAGGTTACATCCAAACATTTTAATTTCAGTTTAAAGGGTAACTCCTGCATTTTTCAACCTGGGCACTATATGCCCATGTTCTTGTGTTACGAATGGGAACAACAAATGTTTTAATTGGTCCAGTATTGAGTGAGATTGTTGCAGACGGCAGCCGGTAAATGGGCTGTAATGTAATCGCTCATTGCAACTCCTCACAGCTGACAGGCTCAGATTGATAATATAAGTGTCTGACAACATATTGGAAAGAACCTGACAGAGAAATAAAACCCTTCTGCTGGTTATTGTGGCGAGCCAAGTCTCGCTCAACAAGAAGTCTCGTTCCGAAGTGTCTCTAAAGGGTTAGTCTGAAATTAGCTAAATATTCAGCCGTGATATTGCAAATCTGTTAAATAACACTAAGATACGCTTTCTGGACTCCAACACAGCAAACTCTGACAACACCGGCCCTCTCTCACTCACGTTTCCTCCGTCATCTCCCGGCAACAATTCCCTCCTCATGAGATTTCAGAACGAGACTTCTCCATGAACAAGCCTTGGTTAGACACAGTAACAAATATAGGGGATGAAGGGAAAACAAAAAAGGTTGTATTTCTTTGTGTGGTTCTTAAAATAACAATCTGAGTCTCTCAGTGGCAAGAACAAGCACTTTTAGTGGACTTACATTGATGGCGAGGAGTTGCAACCCGTTTAGCAGCGTTCTCACTCAATACTGGACCAGTTTCAAAAAATGTTGTAACCATTAGTCACAGAGACACAAATCATGTGAAATAAGGGTTGAAAGGTAGGTGTAAAATTATCATTTTTCTATCCTTTAAGTGACGAGGCTTTTTCTTTCCTCCGGTCGAACTTGTGTCACAGCATCTTGATCCTTGTCCAGGATCTTTATCCTGCAAAAAATCAGGTTTCTCTTGATCACGTTAACCTAATAAAAGAAACCCAGTTTCTGCTTTACATGACATTTCAGGAATCAAATTACTGCCAAGCCTGTGGAAACAATCTGGTTTCATGAGGGCAGTAAACACAGCAACTGCTCGATACTGGGACACCAAGAACACGTGTGTTGCTGTGTTCAGAACACTTGGCTCTCGTCGTAAATAAAACAATGGGAGTCAATTATGCCCAGGGGGCGGGGGGTCTTTCAGAGGCTCTCTATTCCTTCACAAAACGTTACAGTGTTTGCTAGCAAGTGTTAAGTTCAAAGATCTTTGGATGGTTGTGTGAAGAGAAGTCCCAGATGCAGAAAGTTATAATAAAAATGTATTTAATAAAAATATGATGAACAGCATTTCAAAATGAATCACACTAATAACTACACAATATATATACAAATATATCCCATGGGAGAGAGAAATCCCATGAGACAGAGATCCAGTGGCTTCAATCAACCCCCACTCAGGGACATACATATATATATATATATATATATATATATATATATATATTAGAGTATACACATTAATGCCATGGAAGTGAGTCCATTCTGAAAGCTGATCAGATGTAACGAGATAGTCTCACATACAACTGGAGTTTACATGTGAACTGTAATCGAGTAATGTCAACCGTGTGTGTGTGTGTGTGTCTGTGTGTGTTTGTGTGTGTTCGTTCAGGTCCAGGCCACGGTGGTGGGCTTCCTGGCCTCCATTGCTGCTGTGATCTTCGGCTGGATCCCAGAGGGACACTTCAGGCTGGGCCACGCCGTGCTGCTGTGTGCCTCCAGTGTGGCGACTGCCTTCATCGCCTCTCTGCTGCTAGGTACGGCCACCACACACAGGATGTGAGGCTGACTCAGTGTTAACTGACTCATCGTGCTCGTCTGGGTCACATCCAACTCCCACCTAAACTAGCAAATGTAACATAACTCATCAATGTTGGTGATATAGTGAGGGGCAACTTCCTCTCCATCAACCTCAATCTGTAGTTTCAGGTCTTCTAAATTATGGTCCATTTAGAGTCAAATAGACCATAAAGCTGAGTTGAGCTTCAGGGCGGGCTTATTGTGATTGACAGGTCGCTACCGCTACCAGAGACCTACGTATACGGCGTCTCTACGTCACTCCTCCACATTCCAAATATGGTAACTTCTGTTCATTGGTTACAAAAGAGCCAAGCTGATGCCTAATTGGCAAACTCAAGGCTCCCAAACGGCAGCCCACAAGCCAGCGGGTGACGTCACAATGACCACGTCCACTTCTTATATACATCCTATGGGTTGTATATCTAGCTAAATCACTGATATGTACAATTAATTTACATACATATTTTGTAGCGTTCCTTTTGAATGTAAAGAAATTGAGATTTGAAGTTTACAAGACTTTGGGTTCTGTCTTACACTCGACTCAAAGCAGCACCCGCTGTGTAGAATTGTTTTTCCACTTCTGTGACCCAAACATTTCCAATAACTCAAGAGTGTTGTAAAGTCTAAAAGTCCAGATGTAATCATTTCCATAGTGCACAATGTCGTACATGTTTTTATCTCGTGAAATATTTTGCTTCAATCCATATTTATTGCCACCAATTAGCCACCTGCACCAACACATACTCATCAATCATGTGAGTGTTATAAAAACACCACAGTTGAGTTTCACGTGTCCAACAACAATGGAAGCTAGCATGGCAGCAAGAGGCCTGTTTTCCAAAACGTGTATTATCAGCTTGTCTCCACAACAGATTTGTACTTGTTTAACTAAATATTATATTTAGAATATGATTTTATCCGATTTCCAGTGCAAATTGCAAACTCTGATCATGCAGTCTACATTACATTACATTACATTTCATTTAGCTGACGCTTTTATCCAAAGCGACTTACATGATATACAGTATACAGTAGACCGTAGACACAGCAACGGTGAGCAATGAGGGTTAAGTGTCTTGCTCAAGGACACAACGACATGGACTGGCTGAGCCGGGGTTTGAACCACCGACCCTCTGATTGAAAGACTGACTTGCTAACCACTGAGCCACAGTCTACAGTATATATATATATATTTGTGTATATATATATTTATTCTTTCTTTCTTTCAGGGTGTATATGCATATATATATATACACCCTGAAAGACTCCATTTTCTACTCTTTGTTTTCGCGCTTGACCCCAGAACCTCCAATGACAGTGACACGTGTAACAGACATTACCACATATCAACACAACTGTTCGTGACTATCGCCCTAGCGTGTCTTCTACATTGTGACATCTCTTGATCTTAAAATCCCACAGGGCTCATCATGATCGGCGTGATCATCGCGTCCAGGAAAGTCGGCATCAACCCTGACAACGTGGCCACGCCCATTGCCGCCAGCCTGGGAGACCTGATCACCCTGTCCCTGCTGGCAGGCATCTCAACTGGACTCTACAAGGAGATAGGTAAGCATGCACGGGTGATGCTCGGTTTTTGTTTTTCGCCCATTTGCTATTTGCAAGAGCGTGGGCAAAACCCGTATGGAGGAGATGGGATGTAAAAGTGATTATTCCGTTAATTCGAAAGCAAGTTAGTGCAAAAGAATCACCATTCTTACAGCTTTCTTCAGATGGCACATACAAATAGTCTGCTCCTTTATGACAGGAGTAATCATGCACAACAATAAAGCGGCATGTCTAGAAATGTTTGACATATGGCCACACCTGGCCTCACTGTGTCCGGGGGCCAGAGAGCCACAAGCTATTGTTAGCTGTGGCGTTCTGTCAAACACGTTTTCACTGAGCTATCCTCTTCCACACAACAGACAAAACACACACAGGAGCAGTGAACACATCCTGACTGCACCGTCTGAGGAGAGTCTGCAAACCTTACAGTCGTACTCACTTTGAATGCCACAGTCTGGGGCCAAACAAGCTTATTTGGCTTCTTCTGGCTGTTGTGTTTGAGTTGGTTGTCGTCCCCCGTAGTGTCAATTTAGTGGTAACATTACATTACACTGCCCCCTAGAGGCACCAGGGAGGTCTTACTGTCAGTCCAAATGTAGTCCTGCACCTTCCTTCCAAGCTCTCTGCAATTCATTTTCATGAAGTATAATGTGCTTTTGATAACAATGCTAATGCAATTATTACTAAGCTATTTAAAAATGATATTACAATACAATGATAGTAAAATAATACCTTTTCTGTATAGTGAGACTATTGCTCTTCAGCTTCAGACTTGGTGGATTTGGCAGGATTATATTATTTTGTAATGTATAGCAGCAGGAATGATGGGAAACGTAGTATTCATTTTGTGGAACACTGACATCCCGTAGCGTTGTTTCCCCTCATATTTAGCACACAAACATGTCAGGTTATGATGCAGTTGATGTTGAAAATACTCAACCCATTTGAATATGTCACACATCACAGCATGCCGAGGAGTCACTGGTCCTCACTCAAAGTTTAGGAACACACAACACCTCTTTATAATGAAAGCATTGTGTGAATCTGTCTCCTCTTCCTCCGGCTCAGAGTTCAACGACTACGCCAACCCGCTGGTGTGTGCTGTGTTTGTGGCCTTGTGCCCCCTTTGGGTGCTGATAGCCAGGAGGATCCCCTCCACCAGAGAACTCCTGTACTCCGGCTGGGAGCCAGTCATCATCGCCATGGCCATCAGCAGGTACAGCACGCAGGGATCATGTCACCTCGCTTCACCTGAATCAAATCGCAGAACACTACGGAGTCCAGGAGGGAGAGAGAGAAAAAAATGTGACCTTGATTAAATTCAATTTAATCAAGGTTCATTTGGTTTTGGTTAATTCGCCCTTGTGCACACAAGATAAGTGTATTTACAGAGTCAGCACAAACAGAGCGGGCCTTTCTCGCCGAAGCATGAAGTGTACCTGCTTCCAGCGTGACGTGGCCAAGGGCTTTAAGATCAACCTTAATGTTTACAACCAAGGAATCAAGTGCCTCAAGGCGACGTGTCATGCTCATTCTGGGTTTCTATTTGAACAAGTTTATAAGTTTTTATTTTTAAAACAAACACATTATTCGTCTCATACTGTCAGTCTGAATATTCCTGTTTTCACTGTCTGTCTGAAACTCTTCGTTTTAGCGCCTGTCTCTTTAAGCTCCCCGCCAAAAAAAAGCCCAATCTGACTTTGCCAACGTTCATGTCCTCCGTTTACTTAACATTTTGCACTAACATGAGTAAATCATGTGTATTATTCATCTCTCTATAGCGTGACTCATTAAAATACACATACTGTGGGTTTTCAGGTTTTTACAACCTATTTGACAGCTTTCAAACTATATACTTTAAGTTCTTCTAGTCGCACAATTATATTCAAGTTGTTCACTTTTGCATTAACTTATAATAAATATGTAATTTTTTTTAAATCAAATACTGAAAGTATGCAAAATGTACGCATGACCACTTACAACCTGTATATCTCAGATTCTTGATTGTGGGAAGGATCTCTGTGTAATTCACTGTATTGATGTCTAGTCATGACTCAGCTATTCACTAATTCCTTTCTTTTAGTGTTGGTGGCTTGATCCTCGACAAGACTGTCACCAACCCAAACTTTGCTGGCATGGCGGTCTTCACCCCGGTCATCAATGGTGAGGAGTCATAAAACCTCACAGATCTTGAATGGCTCCTTTGTTAAAAATGGGCGGAAAGAAAGAACAAAAAGAGAAGCGAGTGGTGCAGAGAACAACAGCCAATATGCTAATAAGTGAAACATCAAACAGTGATGGAGATAACGGTTGAGTTGGTGTGGAGAACACATATAGAAACATCTGTTCCAGCGCTGAAACATTTATTTATTTATTTTATTTAAAGCTGTTCAAGTTTCCTCACACATGGTTTAATGACGGCCAGATGGAGATAGCATGTAGCTCCTGATGGATTAAATGCCAGGTTGTTGTTTTATTGAGACATGACAAATGAGAAGCGGGGGGAAATGTATTGTGCATCTCACTGTTCAATTGAAAAGCACCAGAACATACACATGTTTGTATGTCATCACACCAATAATGAGGCTGTTGTGTTTTCACCCTGTGCGTGTGCGTGTGCGTGTGCGTGTGTGTGTGTGTGTCTGTGTGTGTCTGTGTGTGCGTGTGTGCGTGTCTGTGTGTGTGTGTGTGTCTGTGTGTGCGTGTGTGTGTGTGTGTGTGTGTGTGTGTGTGCGTGTGTGTGTGTCTGTGTGTGTGTGTGTGTGTGTGTGTGTGTGTGTGTGTGTGTGTGTGTGTGTGTGTGTGTGTGTGTGTGTGTGTGTGTGTGTGTGTGTGTGTGTGTGTGTGCATGCGTGTACATGTACATGTGTGTGTGTGTGTGTGTGTGTGTGTGTGTGTGCATGTGTGTGCATGCGTGTACATGTGTGTGTGTGTGTGTGTGCATGCGTGTACATGTACATGTGTGTGTGTGTGTGCATGTGTGTGTGTGTGTGTGCATGCGTGTACATGTACATGTGTGTGTGTGTGTGCATGCGTGTACATGTGTGTGTGTGTGCATGCGTGTACATGTACATGTGTGTGTGTGTGTCAGGTGTGGGAGGGAACCTGGTTGCGGTTCAGGCCAGTCGAATCTCTACCTATCTGCACATGAACGGTCTCCCCATGGGGGATCCCAACGCCACCCCCAGGAAGTGCCCCACACCCTGCATCTCCTTCTTCGGCTCCTGTGAGTTGTTCCTTGTTTCTCTCTCGTCGTTTTATCTCATGAAGGCAGATCTTTTTCTACGACGGGATTTGGCCTCGGCAACGAGTTACAGCTCACGTACTCTTGAATGGTTATAAAAGTGGGTCCTCTTTCTGTTCCAGCTGTGAACTCCCGTTCAGCCCGCGTGCTCTTCCTCCTGGTCGCCCCGGGTCACCTCGCCTTCCTCTACACCATCAACTCCCTGAGGGGGGGACACACCACCCTGACAGCCGTCTTCATCACGTTCTACATGGTTGCTGCGCTACTACAGGTACCCACGGACACACGCTTGACTCCCTACCTGCAACTGAGGAGAGAGAAATATCTAGAAAACTGGGTGCAGTCTTCACATACTTTAATTTACTGGGAGTTTTATAAAACGTTGTCAAACGATAAGCGGTAGGGTTTTGAGATTGCATTGCAGCCAATATGTTTACCTGCATGCAACCAAAGTGTGAATCGTCAATACTACTCTGAATTCAAACAGAAATCAGAATCCTTCTGATATCTAAATCTCGTCCCGTGACATCTACATGCAGGATCTGTTTATAGAGATTATCCAAAAACTGACCCAGTCAATCAAGTACTGCCTTCCTTTAGTTCCTTTTTGAGAGCAGTAAAGTCTCAGTGGTACATTGTGCTTCTGCTCCTGTCTCCCTCCAGGTGTTAATCCTTCTCTACCTAGCAGACTGGATGGTGCACTGGATGTGGGGGCGAGGCATGAACCCCGACAACTTCTCCATCCCCTACCTGACCGCTCTGGGCGACCTGCTGGGGACCGGCTTCCTCGCCCTCTGCTTCCACATGCGCTGGTTTATTGGCGACACGGACTCGAGCGCGGGCAACTGAATGCATGCACAGCGACTCCACAACACAAAAAAACGACAAAAACAGCACGTACTCTACGCTTGCACACACGGACAGTGACGAACATTGGACATGTGGACATTATCTGAAAGCGGACATTGTCAACTATATAAGGGCTAATCTTCTGTAGGGCTCCGATTGATGGTCTAGCATTTGAAGGGGTAGTAAAGTTTCATCTTCAGGATATCAGGACTCTGGTGCACCCCAGCAGCAGCCCAGATTCTGGATAGTACCCTAAACACACATATCTCCACCTCAACCAGTGAGCAGAAACTCAGCAAACTACCCCACTCCTCCTATATCTGACTTAATAACTGCTTTTTTTATTACCACACTATTGACAATGATTACTATTGTTGATAAATAATGCATTTGATATGAACTGTTCCATGTGCAGGGCCAGTCCTCATTATTTTCAATGGGAACGTTAGTCCTACTATTTTTTTTTTTTTAAAGATCAAGTTTTAACACTTGAAACCAAGACCGCAAAAAATATGTCCAAACAAGCCTAGAATGCTTAATCACCAAGTGCTATGTCATATGATACGTGTCTCAATTCTGATTTAGAGATTGGAAAGGGCTATAAATGGGGGGGGGGTTACAGGGGACTGGACTGAAAACTCAACAAGATAAATCCTTTCTTGCTGTCGCTCCCCGTCAGCGGATCGCTTAATTTGAGACGAGTCTAATTCTTGAGTCCAGCAAATGCTTATGTCAGCCACAACTAGAAGGGATTTACCTCTTCTTCCATCAGCAGTTGAGAATATCCTAATTAAGGCCTATTTAAAAGTTTCCGTTCATGAGAATTGCGTGCTCACTCGCACAACCCTAACCCTAACAACTCCCTCCACCCCTCCCCATCTGAAGCCATCCGCCCAATATCTACCAGAGCAAGCAAGTTTTTGTTGTTGCTGTTATGTTGTCCAGGCCAGGCTTACAGTAAGTGAAAAGAGGCTCGACATGCTGCGACGCACTAGAAAACAACTTGCAGAGCTCAGCCAACTCAACGCCATTGTTTTCACGCATTGGTACAATGTGTTGAGTTGCCTCAGTCAGGATGTGCCCACTCAGGTTCAGCGGTCTGGTACCAGATGAAAGCTTCCGATCGCTTTACTTTGGTTCCTTGTTGGGAATCAAAACTGGAGCGTTGATCCTTTCCTATGTAAGACAGACCAATGATGTTGTCTGAGGTTGGTTAACAGTTAGGTGACAGTGGCTACAGGAAGTTGTAGCAAACCCTTTTGTTGTGTTTTTGTATTGGTTTTCGTTCCGTTGCCTTTGGATTCAGATTCACCAAAAGACCAGCGCAGCTCTTAAAGCTGTCCTACGGATCAGTCAAAGCCGCGTTGATAAAGACCCAGTCACACTAATGTGCAAAACATATACATTTAGATTAATTCACTTAAATATAATCAGTGGCGGGGTGAAGTAAACATATGCTAAGTTTTTTTTGTAAAGAGAGAGGAGCGCTAGCTATCGTAGCTTATTAGCCACTTGTATCTATCCCTCCTCTGTCGGAGCACGATTAAACGTTCTCTAAGCTAACAAACTTGCCGTCAGTTAGCAAGTTTTGTTAGCTTAGATCACTTTTCTTTCCCTCTCTCCCCATTATATTAATGCTATGTCGAATTAAATGATCTACAATCTTGAGAACAAGGCACAGTGCAGAGAAAATAGAAAGAGACTGAGAGCTATTGTGACCGACTAGTGTTAGCTTGTTTTTCAGTTAGCTATTTTCCCTATTTTCTCAAGAAATTTTGCTGTGCTAGTTTCTGGTGTGACCGGGCACCAAGGAATTTTATTACTTTTCTTTCAGATTCTGTAGAGTGCGTTAGAGTAAAATTCTGGTAAAAACGTGTTTTTCTCACTACGGAAGCCCTGGGAAGAAATAAATCTAGTGATCCATCTTTCGGATCCTCTCTGAAAGCTTAATCCTGGCAAAACATCCCTCCACTTGCTTCACAGATGAGAAAGAAATTTCAGGAAATCAGAAAGATCATTCTGCCAAAACATTTCACCTGTTAAGCCCTAAACACAGGAGAGAAAACAATTCAGATCAGGACTTGGAAAACAGAATTATTTTGTTCTCACTTCCGGGCCTCTCAGGGCTTCCGTATGTCACACAAATAATTGATAAGAAATAACTAATAATAATCTCTCTGGTGAGGGAGGAGCTTTTATAAGTGAATGACTCGACTGGGCAAAAATCGGTTTAACCTCAGTAACACTATCTGCCGCCTGACTGTGAGACGCCATTTCCCTGTTCGGCTGAATGTACCGAGTACAGACGCAACCCCGACGCGAAGCCCAGTGTCTTAGGAGAGACCCGCATGTGATGCTCGACTTAGCCGGCACTTGTAGAACTTCTGTGCTGTTTCGAAGGGGCCAGCAGAATGCATGTGCAGGGCACATAATGTGAATGTGCAAAACTTGATTATTATTATATCTGTTGGAAATCGTGTTATGGTCTTACTGATTTATTTTTTTTATGTGTCAATTATGTGATTTTTTTGGGTGGGGGTTCTATTCCTTTCCTCCTCTCCCTAATCTTTTTAACTCTTCGTGATTTTAAAATTTGTGTCGTAATATTTCACTGGGCAAACAACCACTGTAAAGATGAAGCAAGTTCTCCGCACTGGTCAAAGGCACAATGTACTGTAATCTGCAAACGGACACCAGAGGGCGCCGCAGGGATCCTCTTAACTGTACAACTTTTCAGTGCATCTCTGGGTCCTCTGGATTCGAACCTGCGCGAGTCCAACTGGAGTGACGCTTTTATTTTGTCTTCTTTTCTACAGACGTGTTGTAAAAGTTGCATCCTTCCATCCGTTCACTCTCAGTCTGTATCCTCCACTCTCTTACTGACCAGGTGCCGGCGTTCTGCCTCTGTGTCAAATGGAAAGTTGTGAATACTTCTATAAAAGGGGCAAGTAATGCTTTGTCTATTTATTTTTAGATTGCACACAAAGCAAATTGTACATATTATATTTATTCTATATATAAGGTTGTTTATTTTGTCATTTCATTTTGGCTCTGTTTCCTTGTCACCATGTTGTTTTTGTCATTTTTCTCTTCTCTTTCACCTTTTTTTTGCAAAAGGCCAGTAGAGCTTCTTCGTTCTCACCGACGGTGAGGCTAACGAATAGCACAGTGCCTAATACCAGTCTTTACACATCTCGCGCACACACACACACACACACACACACACACACACGCACACACACCCTGTCACACACAGGGAAAGCATACTGTACTTATAAAACATAGAATTGCCTTAACCTATGAGAGCCGAGCTCAACTCAGAAGTAACCCAATCAGGAGCTAGGTTCGCCACAGAGTAGCGTCCCTTTAATTAGCTTTGATTAATAAAAGATGTACAGTTGATTGTGATTGTAATGTAATAATGACTTTATATGACGCAGCAGCAGAGAGGAGGGCGGGTGGCAGCAGTCATTCACGTCGGGAATGTGCAAAAAACGAGGACTTTGAAGCTTAAAAAGCTCAGTAGGCTGGTTTCACGGGGCAGGAGTAAGAAGAAGGATTTCAAGCCACAAATGCAGAAGAAAAAAAAAAGAAATGTCACTTCTCCTTATGTCTTCAGATGTTTCCACCTGTCTATGAAATAGTCAGCCTTTAAAAACCCTTCAACCACCCACTGCCTTGTTAACCTCAGTGCTTCAAAACCCCCAAGCCCCTGAATCCTCGGGCTGCCAACCCCCAGGTGGAGGTGGAGCCTCTGATCTCATGCTGCCTCTGACGCTGACATAACCCTGGTGTCCGTCTCACTGGGGCCGAGGTCTTTGCATTCTCTGTGTGCTCGTCTTGTAAAAGCCCTCCCTCTGTGGGGCTGGAGGAAGGCTCTCCCTGCAGAATTTTGTAAATTGCTGGAAATAAAGGACTATATTATTTCATACCATTCCTCCGTCTTACTGTCTGTTTTTGTGTTGGTGATCTGACGGGATCCATGCACTCCGGTCTGCTCATCTTTTCTAAATACAGATGTTCAGAAGCAGAGATAAGACCATAAGATAATAAGTTATCCCCACAAGATAACAACTTTACAGTATAATAACTTGGTTACAAAAGATAGTAACTTATTCCCATAAGATAATAACTTATTCCCACAAGACAATATTTATTTCCCACAATACAATATTTTATACAATGTTTTATACTACCAGGATTTGAAGAACCTTTCTGGACTTTAGGGACTCTGTAACAGTGCCTTTGCTATGTGGAATGTTTTGGGGTTTTCACATTAATTTAAAAGCAGCAGAAGTTAAAGTGACAAAGCAAAGCAACATAAACTAAACTAATTACAGAAAAAGCAAAGTGCAATGGTCGGCATAAAACCCAACAAAGGATTGTAAGGGATGATGATGTGAGGATCCTGAAGGCACCACCGCCAGGGGGTGCCGGAGTAACCCTGGGTGCGGCCAGGGTGTGTGTGTGCAGGTAGAGGAGGGGCAGTGTGAGGAGAGCGCTCCGCAGCTGCAGCGCATGACGTCGACACAGCTGAGACTGATCCGGGCTCGTCAAGGGGGAGTTAAAGCCAGCGTCCTTCCGGAACCCCGTTGTCGGGTGATTACGGAGAGTGCCCCTGTCCAGAGGGTTTCACGCCTGGAGCTACGCTACGCCACGCCACGCCACGCCACGCCACGCCACGCCACGAGCTACGCCTGGAGCTACGCTACGCCACGAGCTACGCCTGGAGCTACGCTACGCCACGAGCTACGCCGGGAGCTACGCTACGCCACGAGCTACGCCTGGAGCTACGCTACGCCACGAGCTACGCCTGGAGCTACGCTACGCCACGAGCTACGCCTGGAGCTACGGTACGCCACGAGCTACGCCTGGAGCTACGCCACGCCGAGAGTCACGAGTCACGTCAAGAGTCACGAGCCACGCCGAGAGTCACGAGTCACGTCAAGAGTCACGAGTCACGCCAAGAGTCACGGGTCAGCACGGAGCACCGCCAGGATGAGCGGCTGAGTACATGTTATGTTTTGGAGGACATTCTGAGTTTTCACTTTCCTTGGTTTTTGTTTTCCCCCGGTTACCTGGCTTGTGAAGTGAAATAAACCTTTTTGTTTTCCCACTGCACTCTGGTTGTCCGAGGGTTGCTTTTGGGTCCGGAACATAACCCTGACAGAATCACCCGACCGCACAAGGACCCAGCAAAACCTGGAGAGGATGGGTAGCCCACAGATACCCCGGTGGGAATGGAATGATTCCGACTCCGAAGACGACTTCTTAAGTGACTTCGGTCAGGTAGAGGATCCCTGGTATGACCAGTGGAGGGAACCCCGGATGGCCCTGGATGGGCCATCGGACTACGTGCGGGATCCCGGATACAAGGTTCCTGAGGTGGTGGTGCAGCCCCCCCAGTTCTATTTTCGGAATGGCCGGTGATACGTGCGGGAGCCAGGATACCAGGATCCCAATGTGGGGAAGGACCCCGAACCGGATCCCTGGGCCGGCGCCCGGCTGGCGTTTGGTGGGCCCCGGTGCCTCCAACGGGCTAGGGGTTCTGACCCGAAGGCCGGAGCCTCGGGCCGTCGACGTCGGCGGAGGGGGCCCCCAGCGCAGGCTGCTGCTGTGGGGAAGCCGGTCACGCCCGCTCCCTGTATTCCGTTGACGCCGTCACCGACCCCGGCTCCACGGGTCTTGTCGGCGCCGTCGCCGACCCCTGCTCCACGTGACCTGTCGCCGGTCCGGCCAACCCCAGCTCCCCGTGTCTTGTCGGCGCCCCGGCCGACTCCAGCTCCCCGTGTCTTGTCGGCGCCCCGGCCGACTCCAGCTCCCCGTGTCTTGTCGGCGCCCCGGCCGACTCCAGCTCCCCGTGTCTTGTCGGCGCCCCGGCCGACTCCAGCTCCCCGTGTCCTGTCGGCGCTCCGGCCGACTCCAGCTCCCAGAGTTTCTGCCACCGTGCCTCTGCCAGCCCCGAGCTCAGTTTCTGCCACCGTGCCGTTGCCAGCCCCGAGCCCAGTTTCTGCCACCGTGCCTTTGCCAGCCCCGAGCCCAGTTTCTGCCACCGTGCCTTTGCCAGCCCCGGTCCCAGTTTCTGTCCCCGTGCTGCTTCCAGTCCCGGTCCCGGTTTCTGCCCCCGTGTCGCTCCCAGCCCCGCTCCCAGTTTCTGTCCCCGTGCTGCCTTCAGTCCCGGTCCCGGTTTCTGCCCCCGTGCCGCTACCAGCCTCGGTCCCCTGTCCCGTCACGGTGCTAGTCCCGGTCCCGGCTTCCCCAACTATGCCGCCGTCAGCCCCGGTCCGAGCCTCCCCACACGTGCTGCGGGTAGTCCCGGCCCGGTTGGTGGCTCAGCCGACCCTAGATCCCCGAGTCCCGCCGGCAGTCCGGTCCGGCTCTTATTCACGAGTCCCGTCGGCGGTCCGGCCGACACCCGTTTCTCGAGTCCCGTCGGCGGTCCGGCCGACACCCGTTTCTCGAGTCCCGTCGGCGGTCCGGCCGACACCCGTTTCTCGAGTCCCGTCGGCGGTCCGGCCGACACCCGTTTCTCGAGTCCCGTCGGCGGTCCGGCCGACACCCGTTTCTCGAGTCCCGTCGGCGGTCCGGCCGACACCCGTTTCTCGAGTCCCGTCGGCGGTCCGGCCGACACCTGTTTCTCGAGTCCCGTCGGCGGTCCGGCCGACACCTGTTTCTCGAGTCCCGTCGGCGGTCCGGCCGACACCTGTTTCTCGAGTCCCGTCGGCGGTCCGGCCGACACCTGTTTCTCGAGTCCCGTCGGCGGTCCGGCCGACACCTGTTTCTCGAGCCCCGTCGGCGGTCCGGCCGACACCTGTTTCACGAGCCCCGTCGGCGGTCCGGCCGACACCTGTTTCACGAGTGCCGTCGGCCCGGCCGACACCTGTCCCACGAGTCCCGTCGGCCCGGCCGACACCTGTCCCACGAGTCTTGTCGGCGGTCCGGCCGACACCTGTTCTCCAAGTCCTGCCGGCAGGCCGGTCCGGCTCTGATTCTATGATTCTCACCGTCGGTCCGGTCGACACATGCGCCTCGAGTCCCGTCGGAGGTTCGTCCGACGCCCGCTCCCAGAGTTCGGTTGGTGTCCCGACAATCCCCGGTTCCCCGAGTCCTGTCAAGTCCCGTCCCGAGTCCCGTCTAGTCAAGCCTCGTTACGAGCCCAGTCCAGTCCGGTCCTGTCCCGAGCCCAGTCTAGTCAGGTCCCGTTCTGGTCCCAGTCTTGTCATGTCCCGTTCCACGTCGAGCCCTGTCAAGTCCCGTTCTGGTCCCCGTATGGTCAGATCCCGTTCTGGTCCCAGTCTCGTCAGGTCCCGTTCAGAGTCCCGTCAGGGCAGGTTCCGTTCTGGTGCCAGGCCCGGCAGTTTTAGTCCCGGGCCCAGGCCAGTTGGGTCTTTTTTCAATGCCAGTAGTGGTGGGTCACGTTCCCCTGAGTCCCTGCCTGAGGCCCGTCCTCCTGAGTCTCCGCCGGGTGGCTGTCCGCCGCCCCGTCCGCCGGAGTCTCCGCCGAGTGGCCGTCCTCCGGCCCGTCCTCCTGAGTCTCCGCCGAGTGGCCGTCCTCCGGCCCGTCCTCCTGAGTCTCCGCCTGGTGGCCGTCCGCCGCCCCGTCCGCCGGAGTCTCCGCCAGGTGGCCGTCCGCCGCCCCGTCCGCCGGAGTCTCCGCCGGGTGGCCGTCCTCCGCCCCGTCCGCCGGAGTCTCCGCCGAGTGGCCGTCCTCCGGCCCGTCCTCCTGAGTCTCCGCCAGGTGGCCGTCCGCCGGCCCGTCCTCCGGAGTCTCCGCCGAGTGGTCGTCCTCCGGCCCGTCCTCCGGAGTCTCCACCGAGTGGTCGTCCTCCTGAGTCTCCGTCGGGTGGCCGTTTCCCCGAGCCTGCATGTCCTGTCGTTTTCTCCTGTGTTTCAGGTTCCTCTCCGCCGGCCGGTTGGCGCCAGGGGCTTTGGCCCTCCTTCCGGGCCCCCGCCACCCACCCGTGTCAGGCAGTTCCGTGGACGCCAGGAGGCGTCCTTAGAGGGGGGGGTGCTGTGAGGATCCTGAAGGCACCACCGCCAGGGGGTGCCGGAGTAACCCTGAGTGTGGCCAGGGTGTGTGTTGTGCAGGCAGAGGAGGGGCAGTGTGAGGAGAGCGCTCCGCAGCTGCAGCGCATGACGTCGACACAGCTGAGACTGATCCGGGCTCGTCAAGGGGGAGTTAAAGCCAGCGTCCTTCCGGAACCCCGTTGTCGGGTGATTACGGAGAGTGCCCCTGTCCAGAGGGTTTCACGCCTGGAGCTACGCTACGCTACGCCACGAGCTACGCCTGGAGCTACGCTACGCCACGAGCTACGCCTGGAGCTACGCTACGCCACGAGCTACGCCGGGAGCTACGCTACGCCACGAGCTACGCCTGGAGCTACGCTACGCCACGAGCTACGCCTGGAGCTACGCTACGCCACGAGCTACGCCTGGAGCTACGGTACGCCACGAGCTACGCCTGGAGCTACGCCACGCCGAGAGTCACGAGTCACGTCAAGAGTCACGAGTCACGTCAAGAGTCACGAGTCACGCCAAGAGTCACGGGTCAGCACGGAGCACCGCCAGGATGAGCGGCTGAGTACATGTTATGTTTTGGAGGACATTCTGAGTTTTCACTTTCCTTGGTTTTTGTTTTCCCCCGGTTACCTGGCTTGTGAAGTGAAATAAACCTTTTTGTTTTCCCACTGCACTCTGGTTGTCCGAGGGTTGCTTTTGGGTCCGGAACATAACCCTGACAGATGAATGACTTTGGATCCCACCTGTTAGCGGCTGGCCACATCTCCTCACCCACATCCCAAATCGTTGGTCCTCTTCTTAGTCCTCGTCCTCCTCTTCCTCTTCCTCTCACTAACTTCATGTTTGCAAAGTTCTCACAAAAAAGGTGAGCTTACCTGGGGTCTAATTGTGCAAAGGTTTGTACTGATTGGTGTGTACGTGTTTTCACGTACGTTGTTTTTTGTGTGTGTTGTGAATTTCAGGCATGCTTTGCACTCTGATTAGTTTCCCAAATGATTGCAAGAGATTTAATTCTTGAACTCGTGTGACTAATGTAAGAAACAGTGTGCAGTGTTTTGTAAGAAGTCTGTTGCAGTTGTGTTTTATAATTTTTCTGTATTTGTTTAAGGCATGTTGGCAACAAATAAGGTTTTGATGCTTTTGTTGAAGCATTCACTCTCAGCAAAAGACATGGAATCTTGAAGCATACTTTGCTTTTTCCACTTCCAGTTCCTTGCAGCTTCATGTATTTTGACTCATTACCATGAGGTTAGCAGGGCCTCTCTGGATCCACTCTTACACTGGTAAATGTTTGGATAAAACGATTTATTCATTGAAATTAAATAGACACGAAATAGAACACAAAAGGCGTAAATAAAATGAATCTATAAATATGATGAACCAGTTTCGAAGCTCTCACACAACTGGGACACTCGCATGGGTGCAAACAAGTGGAAGACAAAAGGGAAAGCATGTCAGTTTATCTAGCAGGAGATGAGCAGAGGGTTGGCGCTGCTGGTTTTACACGAAGATGGACCCAGGTGTTTCTCCCCTCCTTCCTCCTCCCCTCCGTTTCCAAGGAGATCCCTGGAGGACAGCCGGACACAGAGGGCGTCAGCTATCTGCAAGACCTGAGATGGACCTGGGGAAACACCACGGATCATTCTTTAGGAGGGAGCCACTCTAAACTACGAATACTTGGACGAGTGGAGGAGGTGGAACACACCTACCGTCTCCACTCCTGCTGCACACATCCAGAGTGTCCATCACGATCTTCCCCAGAGCCCTGCGGGACACGTTCTACAGACAGGGGGAGAGGTTTGTCTTTTTCATTTAATCTAAGGAAATGTACAACATGGAAAACCAACCCGTCCTCATGCCCTAACGACTGTACCAGCGACAGGCGCGCGCTTTAACCGTGCGTTAACGTGGTGAATTGAAACAAACCACCGCTTGGTTTGTTACATGAGTGAAAGTAAGTAAGTGTTGACTTTTGGCTTCACACGGAACACAAACACAGGTTTCCTGGGTGGAGGGATGGATAGATGTGTTTATCTAATAGTAAACACTGTGGGGTCCGTAATCAAATGATTAAATTGTGTAAAATGTATACATGGAGTGTTTTAACAAGCATCCTTTTTTATTACACAATAACGTCAGAGGGCGGTGACCACAGTGTCGGGAAATGGTTATGAATTCAATATGTCATTATGAAAAGTGACATCATAGAATAAAACTTGATATGAAATAAAAGTTATTTGTCAGTTAATATATACACACACACACATATATATATTACACTTCATATGTTTATTTATTTCATAATGTCTTTGTTATTTATTTATTAGTGAACACTTTACACAAAATTACTGGCATGTATCTCACACAGTTTTACCGGAGACACTCAGCTTAAATACCCTCATCTTCTTCTTTGTGTGTATCCTTCATCCTTCCATCTCAGTAGCCCGCTGACGTCAAACTAGGATGGAATGAACACTAGATGGCAGTGAAGAGGTGTGTGTGTGTGTGTGTGTGTGTGTGTGTGTGTGTGTGTGTGTGTGTGTGTGTGTGTGTGTGTGTGTGTGTGTGGTACCTTGTTGCGGAGCTGCAGCAGCAGTGTGAGGGCATCTGTGAGTTTGTCCTCCAGCAAAGACAGACGTGTCTTCTCTCTCTCCTCCGGCCTGGTCTTGTCCACCTCTTCCTCGAGCCTCTGAGAAACAGGAAGGAGGAACACGTGAATGCAAACGAGCTCCTAAACCACGTCTGCGTGATCAGTTTCTAAAACGAGTTTGACACAGTTTGACACCTTCTCATGATCTACACTTGTAGGCGGAGCTTCAAAGACAAGGGAATGGGAGTTTTAGTCCAACCAGCATCTCTCTATCTGGATGCAGCAACACGATGATGAAGAGGATGGTGATGATGATGGCTTAATTAAACCTTTAAGGTTGAAGACAAAGAGACGGACTCAAGTTCTTAGAAGGGCCCGGGACTGTATCTTCCTTCTCTTTGACCTCTTGACCTCAACCAGCTTATGAACTTGTCCACAGTTTAAAAAAGGAAACGTCTGTATTTTTTCAACATGGACCACATTTCCCCGTAGTCTTTTATCAAAGTGACGAATGGGGACAACATTTAATTGCTCCAATATTGAGGGAGAACGCTGCAATGAAATCGCTTGGGGCGACTCCTCGCCGTCAACGTACGTCCACTAAAAGTGTCGTTTCTGCCACAGACTCAGATTGTTATTATAAGATTATAAGACATGTCTGACAACATGTTTGGAAAGCACCCTATATGGAGAAATAAAAGCTTTTGTCTTCACCTTTCGCTTCAGTCTGTTTGTTATTGTGTTTAACTCATTCAGAAATATCTCACAAGGGTTCGGCCTAGAAATGAACGGAGTACTCAGTCATGACGTTCTTTTAGGGAACACCGAGCTGGGATTTCTGTTCTCCCAACACAGCAAACTCTGACAACAGCCGGCGTTCCTCTTGCCGATGCATCAACAAGTCACCTCTCGTGAGACTTTTGGAACGAGACTTCTCTTTGCAGTAACGACACAGTAACAAACAGACAGGGCTGAAGTGCAGTGAAAGGTGAAGAAGAAAGGCTTTATTTCCCTGTGGGGTCCTTTCCATAATGTGGTCAGACACTTACAGTAACAATGTGAGCCTGGCGGCGGCAGAAACATCACTTTCAGTGGACGGATGGTGACTTCATCTGATATTAAAGCTCCAGAGCTTTACACCTGTTTGCAGCTCATCTGCCATCCATCTCCTTCCCACCTTTTCTTGTTCCAAGCATCTGTTTCCCTCTGGCTTCTCTTGATTTAGTTCTTTCCAGCTGCGGCACCCCCTGCTGATGAGGTTTCTATCATGCAGGTGAGGGACGACCTGATGGACCGCGTGGCTCTGGCATCTGGAAGGAGGAGCAAGAAAAACAACATCAATAAAAAAGTGACATTTGGAATTGAAGAGCGATGGGACAGATGTGGGCTAACCCTTTGCCACAGCCGTGTGGTCGGTGCTTCCTCGCCTCCAACAGGCTGCACTGCCCTTCCTCCCTCGTCCCTGTGTCCTCCTCCTCTTCATCGGAGGCAGCTTTCCCCTCCACCGCTCTCTGCAGACACTCTGTAGAAGCAGTTACTTTAAATGGTGTTAATTGTCTATGCTCTGTTGCAAAGCTTCATTTATTCATGAATATGTGTTCTGTGTGGGCTGAAAAGCACAACATCTGTTACACGTGCGCTTTGGCTGCCAAGACGAGTCAAACTGTCCGGCGTGGGAGAAACGGTACTCTGCAACGCCTTAAATACATCAACAACCCCTGCAAAAATGTAAAAATATGAAATATAGAAAGAGGTAGATTACCTGTCTTGCTGCAGGCGTCTGCTGATCCGATTGGGTACATCTCATGATGGGCGGGGTTGGGGATGCAGGCGCAGTGGGATCTGAGGGGGGCAACCAAAAGAGAGAACATAACTTGTTTGTGCTTTCGACTGTGTTTTCATTTGTTTAACCCGGTGGCGTGAGTGGTGTTTGTTGAACGTTAACCCCATCTGCTCTTCACCCGACACCATCACTCAGTGTGAGTTGTGTGTAACTGGAGCTGCTGGCTTTAGGGCAGTGCATCAAAGCAGTAAAGCGCAGAGGCAAATGATGTGTAAATAGATGTACACCTGTACTGGTGTAGTTCAGCCTCCAGTTGAGTGATCCTGGACTGGAGCTGCGGCACGGACTGAGCCTCCTCTTGGATGGTCCGCACCCTCTGAAGCCCCAAGCTCAGAGCCTCCCTGGCGTCCTCCGCCCGTCTCCTGATGGAGAGATCATCCCAGAGCATCAGAGCCATTCCTCCCATCTCCATTTACTCCAAACCTCATCCGGCCGACTTCACTTCAAAGATCAAAACCTGATGTGAGCGTTATCCTTCCTCAGCGCCGACTCCGCCCCGTGAAGCTTGCGCACCTCCTGGTACGCCCATCGCAGCTCCTCCTCCAGGCGCTCGTTGAACTTCATGGCCTCCTCCAGCTGCCCGTCGCGCGCCGAGCGGATCAGCTTCAGCTCCCTCTCGAGGGGGTCCCTGATGTCCCGTCGCCTCGCCGCCCTCCTCGCCCCGTCCCCTCCTTTAATCCTGCGCGTCGGCACCAGTTTGCCCTGCTCGAGGGTGATGGAGGTTGTTGGGGTTGAAGCTGGGGTGTTAAAGCTGGAGGGGCGTGGCAGCGCGCGGCTGCCCTCCCGCCGGAGGGCCACCTCCAGGGCCAGGCAGCGAGCGTCGCTCCCCTGCAGCGCCGAGCGGAGGTCCTCCACCAGCTCCCGTAGAGCGGCTACCTCCTCTGGTGGAGAAGAAGAAGAAGAAGAAGAAGAAGAAAAGATGAATCATGATGAAGTATATTAAATGAATCAATAATAATAATCCAAATCCCTAATATAACATGGAATACTACTATTAGTCTGCACTCTTGTACATTTTTCAGCGACATTTTTGAATGCTGAACTTTTTCTGATCAGCGTGGGATATTTTTATAGGACCTGAATACTTCATATTTATCGTTGGAGAATGCAGAACTATGGTGGAAAGTAACCAAGACCAAGGGTTCAATACTGCTTGGGTACTTCAATTCAATTCAGTTTATTTTGTATGGCCCAAAATCACAAATTACTAATTTGGAGGTCAAATTTCAATATTTCACATCGTTATACTCCTATCCGGCAGCTTGGTTACTTCACAGGTTCACCACATCAAAACATAGACACATTTGTTGTCAAAGGTGAAACCAGGGGCTCCCAACATTTTTCTTTGGCCCCTGACCCCTGACCCCTTTATGGAAAAAGCACTTGTGTCTCCTGTCTTTGAGTTGTTCTCAGAGTGAATCCCCCTCTAAACCTCACAGATGGCCGATGGATAAGACTCAAAGAAGTCAAACTCTACAATATTTCATAGAAAAAGAACAGAAGGTCTAAAATATGAACACAATGTTGTTGTTTCTTCTTTTCCTCTCTCACCAAACAGCTCACATTGACATTGTGAGCTTTAGGTCTAAAATAGCTATTGTATTTGGTACATTTGCTTAAGAAAAGGAGCAGATGGAGAGAACAGCGCAGGAGGTGGAGAAGGTGAAGAAGATCACACTAAGTTGGAAAGGTTACACACTGAGACAGAAACAATAACTGGTGCTATTATTGGAGCTCTAGCAACCCCTCAATATTCCCTGCAGGCCTTTCAATGCAATAACACGTGCAACATGGAGACATCCGGGCTGGTGCGGTACCTGACTCGCAGTCCTCTGCGGTTTGACCTTTCACCGACCGCTGAACGGTTCCATTCTGATCCCTCGCCAGGTCGAAACTCACACATTTTCTCCGCCTGACGCGCGGCCACCGGAGCCGGATCTGCCTCTCCACCAGCTCGGTGTCCTCGGTGACGGGCAGGCGCCCCGCACAATCCCCGGCGCCTCCGCCGCGCGCGCTCCGCACGCGGAAATGCCCACAGAGCCGCGAGTGGAAGTCTTTGAAGGCCAGCCGGCATGGCAGCGCGGAGCACGCATCCCCAAACTCCTCGTCTTCCTCGCCCTTCACTCCATCCTCAGCTCCCGCTTCCTTCTCCGATCCGGCGAGTCCCAGCACGGCGCACAGCGCGGTGAAGTCCTCCGCCGACACCGCGTCGTCCTGGCTGGGGTGGGCCAGGTGGTGGAAGACCTCCTGCAGGTATTGGTCCATCCCGGTGGCCAGGACGACGATCTCGTTATCTGCGCCGGGATCGGGGCGGTGGTGGTGGGCCAGGGCGCTCCGGAGCCACTCGCTCTTACGCGCCGCCCGCGGCGAGGGCAGCGCGCGCTGCGGGGCCAACGCGGTGCGCTCCATGACTGCACATGAACAGAGTCAGGCTTTGCGTTTGGATCTCAGCACAGGATTACAAAATATGAATACCTAAACACAAAACCCCGGTGTGGTGTCACGCGGCGCGATTCTCTGGAAAAATCACTTTGGTTTCCTTCCCGGCGCTCGAGTCAAGATCTGATCCCCTCGGGGAAGGAAAAAAAGTTAACCGACTCCACCCTTTTGTGTGTGTGTGTGTGTGTGTGTGTGTGTGTGTGTGTGTGTTTTAGAGAGAGAGAGACTGTATCAGCAAGGTGCGTTTCTTCCGCGTACAGTGAGCCATGCGAGACAATGGGGCCAATTCTGCCTCTGTGGTTGTTTGATCACAACAAAAGGTGGACCTCATATCCAAAGTTTTGCCCAAAAACACGTTGCACCCCTCATCTAGCCCCAGTGTTCTCCACGGGGAGCGATGAGCAACTCGTCCCATATCTGACACACGATCTGATCCATATAACGCACGGCACGCACGCGCGTGTTGGAGCCTCGAGGCGGCATTTTTCCGGTGTGCAAAAGGGACCCGCCACCACCAAACTGAGTCACGGTGGGTTTGAGTTTACACCTTCTTACCAGGTTGAATGACTCACTGCATCAACAACAGCAAAGTGTATCCTGATACTCTTCACCTGCTGTTCTCACTGCTGTTGTCACGCGCGCGGAAACTTCACTCGGAAGTTAAAGATGAATTAGTTTTCAGGGAAACGGAGCGGCAGGAAATACCTTTCCCCGCCCCTTGGTCCCCCCACACCTGACAGCCATAACAAAGAGTGCGTCTTGATTACGCTGACGGGTCGGGCCACAGGCATTACGCACGAGGAGCTCCGCTGCTGCCACCCGAAGGTTCACATAAAGGCATCGGAATTAGTGCCAAAAATCAATGATGACTAATGTTGTCATAAAATGTCGAGTATAGTGTGTCACGACAGATTAATAATACAGTAATAGTACTATACTATGTGTTAATTTTTTTAAGTCATAGTATATAGTTTCATTTTAAAAGGTATTAACAAATGCAGTATAATATTCTGTATAAAGTCATAAGACATGACTTGAGCTTACATCTGACGCTTTTATCCAAAGTCACGTCCAATATGTTCAACCACAACCCAAAAATTACAACAACACAAATTCAAGCACATCCTTCAGCAAATATGCTGAACTGCTTCAAGTGCAACATTTAGCAATACTAAAGAGACAGAGAAATATATTTGTTATTATATCTTCACCAGAACAGATGAGTTTTTGGGCTGTTTTGAGTTTCTCCCTGATGTCATTGGGGAGCTCGGGTTGCAGCAATAATTAATTTTATATATTAATTAAATTAATAACGCATTTTGTTTGCAATGTGTTTTAAAAGGTACTCAAGGTCTTTATGTGGTACAAAAACAGCAAAAGAAGCAATGTGGATTACAAAAACAAACAGCATCACAGTATAAAAGCAGTTGCATTGATTATTACATCAATACATCTCAGATCAAAAGCAGATTTTGGTTTTGGAGAACGTTTTGGAGAACGTTTTGGAGAACGTCTGTGTTCCAGAGGGACGGGGCAGCAATGAAAAAAGGTTTAGAATAATGATGCACACCATTTATATATTTATGTAGAACCTTTCTTAACATGGTTACAAAGTGTTTTTCAGAAGAAGAAAAAACAACAATCGGTTGAGTTGGTTGAGTCTTATTCCAGAGCTTAATCTTAAATAAGTTCAGATCTACACAGCTGTTTTAATTTCAAGGCAGGCCACATCAGCACACAACTCTTCATCATACACTCCCATCACTCCAGCCAAAAGCTCCCTTTGTGTGTCCTCTCCTTCTCCCATGTGTGTGCACACATTCCCTCCCTTTCTGGCACCATGGAGATCTGTGCCATTTAGGCTGCCACCAAAATAATATATAAGAGTATTGTGACCATTAATAGGAGCCTTCGCGTAGAGTCAGTCTCGCCTGAGACGTAAATAAAGGTATGTAAGTTGGAATTGTGTTTGTATGTTATTGAGATTTTATTTTTATTTGTTTATTATAATTTTTGTTTTACGAGCAAAATGTGGCAAAAGACACAGAGGGAGACTGAGGTTGTAGTGGAGACTGGAGTGTGAGTTTAAACGTTTTCAGAGATACATTTTGAAATCCTGAGCTCCATTCAATGGAGGTCAAATATTGTTTTTGATAGACCTCCAAAAGTATCAAAGTCGTTACTTATTAACTTGAAAGTGTATTTTTCTCTTGAAATACATTTAGCTTCACTGCCCCACCTTTATGGTTTCTGATGGCCTGAACTGTGCCCACATCTTGTTTTTACAATGTGTCTGTGTGAAATTTCTGCATGTGACATATTTTCATTTATAAGCCTCCAGACTCTGGTTATATAATAAATAATCATGTTGAAATGAATAAAGCTGTCCACTGTCCATGGATGGAAATGGGACTCGCAGACAGAACCCTGTCGAGGGTTGATGTGGTATGGTACCTTTTACCTTTTCCACTTTGCATCCTGCATGCTAATGTACTGAAGACCTGGCCTGCTGATGAGTCACCTGAGGTCACATGAGCTCAGAGAGAGAAACCTGAGATAATGCTTCGTCTTTGTTTTGCTTTCCAGCACTCATCTGAATACGGCTGAGTGACTCATCTGGGGCTTTTTCTTTACCTTTGGAAAGGTGTGTGAGCGTTCTGTTCCAGCTACTACCCCAAGACAAACAAATGCATCCTCTCAAGCACACACAAAGTGTCCCGAAGATACAAAAAAAGAAGAGACGCCTGTGGCCTGTTTAACGGACATGTGTGGGCAGGCAAAGCTTCGTTCAGGTCCTCTGGCTGGTGTCTCGAAAACTTTTATTCTTCCTTCGCAGCCTGCCGGAGGGGAAATGTGTGATAACATAGACCGAGGTGCAGGTGTGCACGACAGCCGCAGATATTAGCGTCATTAAACGCACCAGTGTACTGGAAGATGAAAAGCTAATCATGCTCATCATGCTGCAAGCGTTGGGGATCAGTAGAAATCATGTACAGTTTTGGGAAAACAAAAGAGGCGAATGTATATTTCAGCCGAAAAGGAGTCCAGCTGCAGTATGTGAGACCCTCCCTCCGTCCTGACTGCTGTTCTTTAGGAAATAAAGCTCTTGTTTCTCTATCAAGATACGTCCAAAAAGAGCACAGGCTTACATAAGCAACATAACAGATGTTTTGGTGAGGGTTAAAGCTATCTTTATCTGTTCTTCATATATGTGTGTGTGTGTGTGTGTGTGTGTGTAGGGGTGGGGGTAACTAGAAGTTAATGTGCAGCTCAGCATGAGTGCCTTCAGTCCTGCTGTCATGCTGCCTCCCTCTGAGAGTTCAGTCCTCCAGCTGCTGCCTGCTCCGGGTGAAAAGACCTGATCTGAAACTGAAAGGATGGGAAGCTGTAAATAAAAAGAGGAGGGGGGGGCAAGTGTGTCCTGTCGTTCACCTTTGAGAGGAGGAGTGAGGCGGTATCACTATTGATAGGAGTTGGGTTAAGGCTTTGTGTTGGCGGCCATATGCTCCTCCGAGGGTCAACAAAAAGACAAATACAGTCACACACTCCCAACACACACACACACACACACACACACACAAACACACACACACACCACCTCTTTGAAGTGGCCGATAGACCGATAGGCTGGGTCAGCTCACCGAGGGTTCGTCCCGGTGTGACCCCCCTCAGGGAAGTGAAGGTCCCTAAACGTGAGGTCACCCACGTCGACCTGTTCGCCAGCTTCTGGTTTTTCTTACTTTTTTTATTGATCTGCAACCACTTCCTGTCCAAGCCTTTCAGGGCTGAGCCACATGCCAAGGACAGGATGATGGTTTCATTTGTGGCTCCACTGCAAAGACAAAAGCGCTTCACACAGTGATCATCCCGCTTTATTGCCCATTTAAACAGCATTCATTTGTATGTCCACCTCACAAATTAAAGTCCAGTATTCACACTTCTTTTAGCTCTGTTTTTGGTCTCCACCAACTAAAATGCTCCACTGGTCTAAGCAGGTACAATGTACATGCAGGTTTTTTGCAACTTTTTTACTGAAAGCAGCTGGCTGCTGCGGCCAAAAACATCACAAATGAGTGCAGTGATGGTGGAAAAAATGAAGTTACGGGCTGTAAACCCGAACAATGAGCCAAATGACGGCAACAAGCTCGGTAGAGCTGAAGGGAAAGTGTTGGTTGATAAGTCTTCACTATCGGCAACCCCTCTCACACTGTTTAAGTAGCAGTATCTCAAAATGCAAAGTGGTACTTAAGTAGGCCTATTGAGTGAGTAAATGTTATTAGTTATTTTTAATCTTTGATAGGAGCCTTTTGTTTCTCAGCTTATGGGGTTTACCCATTACAGGTTTGAGTTTAAGACTAAGAACACAACCAATGATGCTATAACCTCTTCTCTGTATTGTAGGGCGACCTTATACTATACGTTTTTCAGAGCCACTCTAAGTTCCTGGTCATGTAATCCTGCTTTATTTTGGGATAGGACCAACAATCTTTTGTCAGCTGCACATCAGCTTGTGGTGCTCTGGTGATGTCACCACTTTGTGTGCTCAGGTGTGGTTATCTAGACTATGTGGAGTAGCACAGTATCTGACCTGAATCTCTCACACAACTATGAGGGGGCGGTGGGGTTATTATACATTTTACTTTAAGTGTGGGTTCCTGACCCAAAGTGACTTTTAAAGACTCTAATAGTAGAGCGGCTTTGAGTTTAGTGAAAATTACAACCTAAAGACCAACATGTGATGGAATCCCAAAGCCACAATGCCACATCAGGCCAGGGGCTCTACTTCCAGCTCACCGGCTCAAACCACACCACCTACAGCTTTCATTTTGAACGACAATGATTGACGCCAGATCAGGGGCATACCGTGTGTGTGTGTGTGTGTGTGTGTGTGAGAGGGGGTGGGGGGGGGGCAATGTTCCCCTCGTGCACCTTTCTCGGACCACCCCTATCTTCAAACTTGACTTTCAGTTTGATCTAAACCTTTTTGCATAAAGAAATCTGACAAACACCTAGAAAAGTACTCAAAAGCACATTCGTGGTAGCTCCGTGTCTCCAGGACCACATCGCCATTGTGCTGTGAGGACGCACAGAGATCGACAAGGTGAAAACAATACCAGCATTGCTGTTGCTGCTCAAAACTGCCAAATTGGACTGCAATTTTCTAGCTAGTAAAGAATACGTTAGACAGCAACAGAGACAGGCATTTTTTTAAGAGCCAAAAGGAAACAAAATACTGGTCTTTCATCTGCTGGGGACATAATTACAATAGGAAGATAATGATGCTCTGTGTCTTTGATGTGCAAGAAGAGGACTGTTACCTGTTATCTAACTTTAAAGGCGGGGCTTAAATGTAATTCTTCTGCGCCGTAGCAACTTTTTGTTCTTTTGCTTTAAAGTTTAGAATAAAGGCTTTTAGATTCATGTGAACACTCAGTCTTACAATGTTTTCACCATGGTGAGGCCACAGGATCAAGGGTAACCTTGATTTGACAGCTGTGGACAGCTGTAAGGGATGACAAGAAGAAGCCAACAAAGGACGTTACAGCAGACAAATACTAAAGGTCCATCAGTCTGACGAGCTCCAAACAGGCCAGATGGTCCGACGACCTTGAAAGGCCTCCCATTCACTCACTTTGTAGTCGATCATAAACTGAGCACATTGTTCAGCCACATCTGCCAACCTCTGAAAGCAATCCACGTCCTCCTTGTGTGTTTGTGCAAATGTTATGAAGTCGTGTGTGAAAGTAAACACTCCTCTCCCCAAACTGCCCGATTCATTCTCAACCACGCTCTGTGATCGATGTGGAGTGAGTCAACACGAAGCCTGACGTGAGAAATAAGGTGTTCGACAAGAAGCAGGCTCGGATTACTCATTCAATGGAGACGTGATTTGTTATCAATGTGTGTGTGTGTGTGTGTGTGTGTGTGTGTGTGTGTGTGTGTGTGTGTGTGTGTGTGTGTGTGCGTGTCTGTGTGTGTGCGTGTCACATTGTAAACAGCACTCCAGACTGTGACAATGTCAATATTTCCTCATTCCTGAGATATCCAAGGATCACCGGTCCACCTTTGAGCTGTCCCACCTGTGCACAAGGTTGCAGCTAAGATGCATGCATACACATTCACATGCAGCCATCTACCCACCCTCACACACACACACACACACACACACACACACACACACACACACACACACACTAACTCACACACACACAATTTTCCAACTGCATTCCTGAGAGCCAATGAAGAGCACTGGATGAGGTTAAAGGCAGAGCGGATGAGGCGTGTGGCTACAGGTAGAGGCGCTGAGCTGCTATGTTCACACACTGTCTGGGTGTGACTGACACACACCGAACACACACACCACCGTGTCCTGTGAAACTCTGTAAGAGTAAAAGAGGCCACTCGCCATTTGCAAACATGTGCAAAGCTTAGAGGCTCAGAATGCTTGGCCGTGAACTAATGATGCGTTCCTTGCCGTTTGCACATCCACAATACTCACAATAAACCTCCGGCTCACACGTGCACACACTCGCACACGACACAAACGTGCGACACATTTACGCTTCCCCTTAATGCCCGACAAGTATTGCAAGACTCACTTTATCAACTATAGGAGGCGGGCTTTCACACATGAAGCTGTATGCAGTAGTGCAGCAGACCAGAAGGTAAGAAAATGTGTTTTTTTTAGGTTCTGTAAGACTTGAACAGAGGTCAGCTGCTAGATGTCTTCAGACGCTTAAAACACTTTAAAAAATGGGAACATGAAAAAGCACATTTGGCTCAACAGATGCACTTAAAGAGGGGAACAGGATAATTCACATTTAGCTCAGCTTTTTATCAATGGAGGTTGTTTTGTTGTGCGTTGACGAGGTTTTGAAATATCGGCCGTGGAGATGTCTGCCTTCTCTCCAATATAATATAATATGGCACTGGCAAGAAAGAAATGAATCACATTTGAACAACTCAACAGAAAGACCTTGACCTTGGTTCCTCAGTATAATCCACAGACCGTGATGGTATACTGCTAGCTCACCTGAGCCAGCTGACGTTACGTTTGCATCTCGGGCTGTAAGGAGCGCGAGCCTCTCCTCCATGAGTAGGTGCACGCTTCCTTCTGCCCAAAACAAGGTCTGTTAATTAACTTGAATAACCGGGTTATGATTACTGTAAAGAGACATTTCTGTTTGTTATTGACTTTTCAAATTTATTTTGGGGTAGCTGTCCCTTTAAGTAATGTGCTGTGTATTAGCGTCAGTCAACAAAGGTGTTATTAGGTCTGTGAGAAATGTGTGAGCTGACAATTGTGCCCAGTTTTTCGAGATAAGAACGGGTATTTTAGTGTTCTTTTGACAATATTATGTCTATTTTCATGGTTTGATGATAGTGTGCAGACACACATCTAAGTTCCATTAAGGACTGCTGACAGAATAGGGGACGTGAGCTGGGTTTAGACCGTCGTGAGAACACAGAATTATTGTCAAGTGGGCTTTCACACGAGGAATCTGCCTTGGCATTTTGGTGCGTGCGGTCTCGAGTCATAAATAGAAAATAGAAATTTACAATTAAATATATGCAAGATATAAGTTTTATTCTGTATAGAGCTGAATTGTGTTTCAAAAGAGGCTGAAGGAATGGGCCACATACTGAACAAGGAATGTGAAGATAAATACATACATACAAGTGAACACAATGGGCTTTACATCGAAATACATAAAGCAAGTAAAAAGAAAAAATCATGAGCTACAAACCAGCTGGATTGTAATCAGGGAGCAGGTGAGAAATCAACAAGCGGCCCAAACCATGAAGTGCACTCAGAGCCAACGCAGGGAGCAATGTGCTCAGCACTGCGTGAGCGCGTGAGGAACTGCAATGAGAATGTTATGGGAAGATTAAACAGATGTGTCTACGTGGGCCCAATCGTGGCCCTCTGCTCCCAGACAGTAAACACTGCAGACGGGAATAAAAATCCCCCAAACTTCCTGTGGACTTGTTTATGTATTCCGGGCTTTGTGCGCATGCACGCACACACACACACACACACACACACACACACACACACACACACACACACCAGTGTTGCCTTCAGGAGAGTATGGGCGACAAGTTTGAGAAGATTTAATGTGGTCGGACGTCCGTGGTTGTTTATCTCATTGTTTCACCAGCTGTCTTTGGCTCTGTAGTGACGGCGTGGAAGCCAAAGCGAGTTTAACTGCACGGATCAAGGACGAGGATATCGTGCCCTCGCAAAGCGCCGGTGTCCTCCCCATCTTTCTGAACGTTTAACCAAACTCTTACACGTAGAAAAAGCAGACGACCTTCGACCAAAGAGGGGCCAGCTGGGACATATTAAAGAGGTTTTGGTCTAAAGTGGATCTTTGTTACCCCCCCCCCCCCCCCCCCCCCCCCACATTGTTTGCACTAGGGATGCACCGATACCGATATCGGGGCCGATACTGCGTTAAAATACTCGTACTCGTATCGGTTTCAATTGCCGATACCAAGAACCGATACCACTCAACAGTATTTCACTACAACAAACTGGTCGCACTTTGTGGAGAAAAAGATTTGTTGTCCTACCTGACTTCAACGTCTAGGGCAGGGGTCGGCAACCCGTGATCCAGAGCCGCATACGGCTCTTTCGTCGCTCTCTTGCGGCTCTTGCAGGAAGGTGTGTAGAGTAATGTGCGTCGCGTTCACACAGTAAAAAATTACTACTACTAAAAGTCCTGCCGGTTTGAATCAAACTGTTGCTGGTCCGCCAGAAGTAGCGCTGGCAGCGGCCTCATTCAGACGCTGTTGTGCGGCTACGGATGATATTATTGTAGCCGAGTGTCTGTTGTGTGTCTATATTTGTAATTCTAATAAAATTAAAACACGCTGCAGGGTAACTTGAACCACTTTTTTATCTCCTTCACACACGTATATCCCACAATTCCACTCCTCTTTTCCTTTCCGTTTCTCCCTCCACAATAAAAGCACCGGAAACATAACTTGGAACACAGCTTCCTATATAATTGCTCGATACCTAATATTATCGCTTACATTATGAACCTGGACACGGGGCGTTTTATGGTCCGACATTAGAGGGACTTCCACGAGAAGTTTAAAGCTTGGGATAGCCTTCTGTTAATTTTGTACTATAGGCTTGACATAATCTGCAGAGGATAAAATAAAATCTGCCTCCAAATTAATTGCACTTTCATGGAGACCAAATCTAAGAAGTATCGGTATCGGTACTCGGTATCGGCAAGTACACAAATAAAAATACTCGTACTCGTATCGGTTTGTAAAAAGTGGTATCGTTGCATCCCTAGTTTGCACCACCTGGTGAAGACATTTGCATTACTATACTGCCACCAGCTGACTGAGAGTTGTTACTGCCGTAGTGGAAGCTGCAGATAGCTGCAGGTCATGTTGCCTTCAAGTCTTCGACACAGTGTTGGCCGTTTGTGTGCTCATTTGGGCCTCTAAGCCGTCTACTTTATGCACAGCCGGCTACTACCCAACGGAGGTGGTGTTTTTTTCGGCACGCTTAAACCGATAAACTAGTAATGCGTCTGTTTCTGCATGCGGCACTCTGGATGAGATGTCACAGCTAGAAATAGGCAGAAAGTTTCAGAACAATGTAGCGATAGTGTAGAAAGGAGATCTTGTAGATTTCACTCGTTGTATTTATCCGATAGCTGTATTTTTTCTCTCAACTAATATAAGTTATTCAACAGTAGTTAGACTAAACATTTGGACCAGCTGTATAATAAAAACAACACATTTTCTCTCTGAACCATTTATCAAAATGACTTTGAATCAAGGTTTTTATTGGCTGAGGTCCGGCTTCCTGCACACTGTATTCTACATTAATACACATAGAGCACATGTATGTACACTGGCCTTGGGTACTTGATTATCTATACATCTTTGACTTGACACAGTGAACCACCAGATCCTCATCTCCTCCCTCCAGGACCTGGGTATCTCAGGCACTGCGCTCTCCCTCCTCTCATCCTACCTCAGTGATCGGACCTACCGGGTAACCTGGAGAGGATCTGTGTCTGAACCTTGTCCTCTCACTACTGGGGTCCCTCAAGGCTCAGTCCTCGGTCCTCTCCTCTTCTCCCTGTACACCAACTCTCTTGGCTCCGTCATTCGCTCGCATGGCTTTTCCTACCATAGCTATGCTGATGACACCCAACTGATCCTCTCGTTTCCACAATCGGAAACACAGATAGCAGCACGAATCTCTGCTTGTCTGACTGACATTTCACAATGGATGTCCGCACACCACCTGAAAATTAACCCTGACAAGACGGAATTACTTTTCCTTCCAGGAAAAGTCTCCCCCACTCACAACCTGACGATTACTTTCAACAACTCAGTCTTGGCCCCGACCCCGACTGCCAGGAACCTCGGTGTGACCCTGGACAGTCAACTCTCCCTGACTGCCAACATTACCGCAACAACTCGTTCCTGCAGATTCATGCTGCACAACATCAGGAGAATACGTCCACTTCTCACCCAGAAGGCAGCACAGGTTCTCGTCCAGGCTCTGGTCATCTTGCCTAGGCTACTGCAACTCCCTCCTGGCGGGTCTACCTGCTGGTGCCATCCGACCGTTGCAGCTCATCCAGAATGCAGCAGCTCGACTGGTCTTTAACCTCCCGAAATTCACCCACACTACTCCGCTCCTCCGCGACCTTCACTGGTTACCGGTGGCCGCCCGCATCCACTTCAAAACACTGGTACTGGCGTACCGTGCTATGAACAGATCTGGTCCAGTCTACATCCAGGACATGGTAAAACCTTACACCCCAACTCGTGCGCTCCGCTCGGCTTCTGCCAATCGGCTTGTAGCTCCGTCACTGCGAGCTAAACACTCAACAAAGTCTCGACTGTTCTCTGTCCTGGCTCCTCGATGGTGGAATGAGCTCCCCATTGACATCAGGACATCAGAAAGTCTCTACATCTTCCGTCGCAAACTAAAAACACATCTTTTCCGACTATACCTTGAATAAAGGAAGTAGCACTTTAGTAGCACTGAAACGGCTCTTACTGATAGCACTTTGTAGTTGAACTTTTTGTCGAAATTGTACCTTCGTGATTCTTGTTCTGATTCTTGTTGTAAACGGTAGAATGCACTTATTGTAAGTCGCTTTGGATAAAAGCGTCAGCTAAATGTAATGTAATGTAATGTAATGTAATCTTTCTTATTTAAATGTATTGTATACTTTTTGTACTCACTCACCTGTAGATTAATTCTTTTTTTTATTAAGTGAAAAATGCTCTCTTTGTGCTTTATTTATTGTGCTCTTTGTCTCTTGTGGTGTTGGAAGAATTAATTATCTTATCTCATCTTATCTATGACCAGGATGGTCATAGTATTAGTATATGTGTAACTACAGTAGTACATTCACTTTATCTTCTTTTCAAAATACACTTGGACCTGAAGACAGCTGTTCATTCCAGTAGGTACAGGAGGAATAATTCAAATGATTTGTTGCCTCCATCGAGTCCAGCAGCGTGTCACGCTTCTTTGTACTCGGCTGATCCCGGCTATACTCGGACACACTCGGAAATAATGGGCGTGTCCGGCTGGGGTGCGTCTCAACCGGCGGTACAATCGGATGATCCCGGGCGGGCGGAGCCAAGTAGGAGGAAATGGTACAGTTGGCTGGCTGCTCCCAAGAAAACCGGCGACGAGCATCCGTACCCGGCAGTTTGACCGTTCATCTTCGCTGCTTCAAATTTCGCCATCACCGCCACAGCCGTCGAGCCAGACAAACCTCTCACAGCCAAACGCCACCCATTCACCAAAAAGCAGCCCAGCCTTTAGCGACGCCACAAACCAAGCAGCGCGGTGTATGCCGCAGTTTCTAGAACAGGTCTGTGAAGGGCTCGGAGATTAGCGCTGGAGATAAACGGCCGCTGCAGGATGGAGACGCAGATACACGTGCCCGTCGGGTCGCCGGTAATTAGAAAAATTCCAATTTTCGTGGACGAACACAACGTGACGGAGGGCGCGATGAAGCTCATCAAGGAGCTGAGACCGGCGTGGGACCCGAGCGACGTCAGGACCAAGGTAACGTTATCCGCTAAGCTAGCCGCGCCGCGCGTGCTAGGCTACGGTTCAGATTGACAGCTCCGCAGCATCACCGGGAGGAGGGCCGTGGCACCGTTATCTACCGGCTGGGTTCATATAATGTCAACAAAAACGACGGGGAACCCCCTCCTCCCCCCGTCACCTCCACTTCCCTTCCGAGGCGACGAGAAATGAAGCAAATCTCGAGTTTTTAATGTGTTTGCGGTATTGTGAGCAGCGATGATGTGGACCCGTTAGCTGAGCTAGCGAGACGCTCTCCGTCAGCGGGAACTCTCACGCTAGCTGCCTGACGTCAGCAAGTAAGTTCACCTGGAGAGGACGGTAAGTCACGAGCCGCTCCGATGTACACGGCCCACGTCACCCAATAAAGCCCGGACGCCGCGGCCAGCTGGTGACGTGATGCGTGGGGTTTGGGTGGAGCAGACACACCTTACGGACACCGCCTTGCCGCTCTCCGGCTGCTCAGCCCGGCTTCTTTAGATGTCTCGCGCCGCTCTTTGTCAGGTGTTTTACTCCCAGTGCGGATGAACGTCACCAGAGCGTTACATAGAAACATTACAACGTAGGGCACAACTAATACCTGGAATGGGTGGAGCAGTCCTGTCATACACGGTGTGATGCACTCAGTTTCACAGATAGGATATGTTTAGGTTATTTTTTTTTTACATAAAATGTGTGTTGGATACAGGGCCCCGTTAATAAACAGACATTAAACCTTCACACTGGCACCTTATTTACATTAAAAGTACAAACAAATGTTAATCAATTGTATTACCACAAACTGGTCTGAGCCACCTTGCACCTGCACCATAGGTGGAGTATCTCTGTAAAAATATCTGAAGCTTGTTGGCGCGGCATAATGCCTACAAAGGGATGTTTGTGGTTTAAGCTGTGACTTGCTTGGTGTTAAATGACACACTGCAAAATCAGTCCTGCTTTCAAAGTTGGGCCGGAAATTAATTTGATGTTTTAGGCGAACACAGCTGGCGGAGATGGAGCTTTATCTTGGGAAAATAATACTCGCGCTAACAAGTCCCTAGAGACCAAGTGTCCAACCAGCAGTCCCAAACCCAGACATATCATTACTGAATGTTGTTTTATTTCATTTGTAAAGGGGCTGTAACTTTCCTTTCCTTGTGCAACCCGGTGTTGTGTCAAGGTTAATTTCATTCGTCCAATTGTGACCAATTGTTGTAGATGTTAATAAAATTGCATTTAAAATATTCAAACAACTAAAACAGTCGTACCTACGTAATGGAGACCTTTGTCTGAGAAATAGACTTAAATAATACATTTAAAATAGAAGAGAATATTACAAAAGTTATAAAAGGCATTAACAAAATCATTGATCCCAATCGTTTACCTCCTCTTCCCAAAGTACTTATTCTCTTTCAAAGTACCATATTAACCCGTGGTTGGCATTCTGCCATCAGTTTCCTTCACCGATCCTGTTGAACAGTATACTGTCAGTTTAATATTAAAGAGCGGGATCAGTTTTAAGTCGAGGGTTTGTAACCGAGGAACATACGCTGGACAAAAAACGTGTGTTCAATAAAAACCTGTACAACGCTGATAACATGGCAGCACAATTAGCATATTTAGGTCCTTTTCTTCTGCACTTTAGGATGTAAATGGACTCACTAACCATATTGGTGAAATTATGCATTTATGAAGGACTGTTTAATAATGAAAGAAAAGCAACAACAGAACATCATTGATTTCTGTAACAACATATTTGTACCTTTTTTTTTTTTTATGGAGGATGTGAGCTCAGGGCCAGTCGGTGCTCGTTTTTAAAACCTTTTGAAAATATACCCACAGATGGTACAGATAATAATCATTTAATAGTAATTTAACATCACCATCACATGTGGGCTGAGACCTATTGTAGAGATAGGACTCATTCATTTGGACAACCGCATTTTGTAAAATGTTAACATATGATCATGAGTGAATGATTTACTGATGAGTGTAATTTATAAACCCAACATTTGTAAATATATTAATGTGTTGGAGGATTCTGTTTTACACTTGAATTTGTAATTCTTAATGGTGTGAGTGGAGTTAGTAGATTTCACAGGGACATCAGACAGCATACAGCACCTTAGGGCGTGTAAAATGCAAGAGCAGATAATGACGCATATCAAGATGTTTTGCGGCAATGTGATGAACTAATTGTTATATTCTATACCTGTTTGTTAATGTTAAGGACAACTACAGATCAATAGGTCTAAGTATTGGTACTCAATACCTTTTTAATACTAAGTAGTATCAAAACTTCTCCAGACAAACAATACCTAGCATCCTTTTTGATCCCAGATATATAAAAAATAAAACACTGCTTCCATTCACATGATATAGGGATGAAATGAAGCAGAAAATGCATAATTGAACCCTCGTAAAATGATCAAGTGAATGATGTGTCGGGGACAGGTCAAAGTCTCTGACATTAGGTGTGACACCATTTACTGGTGTCGTGGGGCAATGCCAACCACGTGTTCACGGACCACTGTCCATGCTCTCTCTGGAACACACACACACACACACACACACACACACACATATACATATATATATATATACACACACACACACACACATACATATATATACACACACACACCTGCAGCCGAGCACATGACTGTGTTTACCTGGACCACTACAGGCCAGACCGGCGGAGCTTTTTCTCAGTAACCGCTGCCACACAGATGGGCGTTTGTTTTAACAGACCTCCATACGAAGTTGTGCAGCTGCACAACAAGGTCACGGCAGAAAAACGAATGAGGAGATTGTTACATGAATGGAAAAAACGTGGTGGGGGGGTTTGTTCTCGAGCAGCGGGGCTATTTTGATGGGAGCGGGAAGCGCTATATGTGTTGGAGAGCAGCAGGATTAGCCCCCCGCCACCTGGGCTTTCGCTGTGAATACAACACTCTCCATTTCCAAACATCGCACACAGAGTTCAAGAAAACAGCAGACTGTGCCAACAGCAACAGAGCAACAGTGTCCTCTTACACCTCTCCAATGCTGAAGGCCAAAGGATTCACCTCCGCCTCAGAGGCCTTGCCGTCAGAGCGTACACTCACTCATGAGAAGAAGAGAAGATAGAAAAAAGAAAGCGTCAGGCGGTATATGGCTGAATGTTTACCTCCGTCTGGGTCCAAGCTTATCGCTGTCTGTCGACGTATTGATCGCCGGCCTTAGCGGTGTATTGTGTGGCGGGGAGAAGGGATCATGTCATGTGGCGGCAAAGGCGCGTACGCTCGGGTGTGTGTGGTCATAACAGGGATTCCTGCGCGCCCATCTTTGTGGTCCGCAACGTGTGGAATGCCAGATATGTGCGAGTGAGCGTCTGGGCCGGTTGGGGGGGGGATGCCGGCAGCGTGCATGTTATTGTGCTCGCTGCAGTGGGATGGACTGGCCCCACTGGTTTCTACTGGGTGATGTTGTCACTCTGATATTTAGCTTTAAGCACAGAGGTATTTTCTTTTTTGCTTGCTCTTCATTTTCAAAAGAGGCGTCGGCCTTAACTTGTTGACCACCCTGCAGATGAGTTGAGTCGGGGGCCCAGACCCGACTGCATCCGCCACGCCACCCGTGCTGCGTTCAGGATGAGTGGGAGCTTCGGATGCTCGTCAACGTCCTGTGCATTTTAACATGCTGCATTTACGACACCTGCAGACTGTAGGATCTCTCCCTAGCATGTGTTTTCAAGGTCTGCGTTGCTGTTATGAAGAGTTGTTAGGCCGTTAACGTGTAGTGTAAAAATGTGTATACAGTATATAGCCTGTAATAAGCCAACACAGTAAATTAATCTATTGTAGGCTAACTGTATCATTAGGACATTGATTGGACAATATAAGATACTATACATATATAGTTTACACTAAATACATAATATTAGTAAATTATTGAATGTGTCAAATAAAATATACATTTGTTAAATTACATTTCAAAAATCCTAAGGATAAAAAAACAGCTTGGCATCGTCAGTTATCTGTGGTCCGACGGCACGTGACAGTGAATGCTGCTGCGTGACAACCGTTATCTCATGTAGGTCAGAGCTGCTTGGTGAGCCGATAGATTGAGAGAACAAATTCAAGACGTTTTTTCTGGGAGCCACAGTGGTGCTGTGCAGTCAGGGGTCTTCCTCACGTCATTTCTTCCTCCTCCAGCTCTTCACCGACGGAACCACTAACAAGCTCGTGGGCTGCTTCGTGGAGGACAGTCCAGAGGACGTGGTCCTGGTCCGGGTATACGGGCACAAAACCGAGCTGATTGTGGACCGAGACAACGAGCTCAAGAGCTTTCAGGTAGGGTGAAGGGTCGTGCTCTTCTCCTGTGAAGAAAAGTCCTCGAAATCCTGTCTCTCAAAATCCTGTCTCTCAATCTGATTATTTTTGTCTTATTTCTCGGGTCTCCTCTAGGTGCTACATGCTAACGGTTGTGCCCCTCGCCTCTACTGCACCTTTCAGAACGGCATCTGCTACGAGTTCATGCAGGGGGACGCGCTCGGGACGCAGGACGTCAGGGACCCTTCCTTGCTCAGGTCGGGAACACAGTAGAGTCACGAGGCTGAGCCAGGAGACGCTAGAATGCAGCTATTGTGCTCTGAATCGTCCTAGCTTTTCTACGTTGAGCCACAAACTACTTTACATTACATTTCATCTAGCTGACGCTTTTATCCAAAGCGACTTACAATAAATGCATTGCACCGTGAGTACAAACAAGAATCAGAACAACAAGAATCAAGAAGGTACAATTTCATCAATAAAGTTCAACTACAAAGTACTATCAGTAAGAGCATCCCGGTGCTACTAAAGTGCTACTTTACAATGTAGAGACGCCTCACAGGAAAGAAGCAAATGAGGCAAACGCATGCAAATCACTTTATCACTTCAGCGATCATCGCAATGTGCCCAAAGCCATCAGTACTACCACTAAATCTGGTACCACACATTGTCCTGGTTGTTGCTTTTAAAAACACATGTCCACATGAGCTCCGTGTGTGTACTCTGTTGTCTTCTTGATAACTTCAGGCTGAATCAGGATCATCAGTCATGTTCAAATGCAGTCAGGGCGATGACCTTGTGTATCTTTTCGTCTCCCTCAGACTGATATCCGGGGAGATGGCTCGTATCCACGCCATCCATGCACACAACGGCTGCATCCCCAAACCCAACCTCTGGATCAAGATGCGAAAATACTTCTCCCTTGTGGCCACCGAGTTCACCGACCAGGCGTCCAACGTGAGGTGAGAGCCGGCTCGCTAGTTTTTGGTTGGTACTCACTCACACACACTCTCTCTCACACACACACACTATTATTTTTAAAGATCGGCGGCTGGAAAAGCATAAATGCCGATATCCTGGTCGCCAGTAAAACTTTATTTCCCACTGTGATGTTTTAGTTAAACTTTGTAATGAATCCACTGTGCTGAACCGCGAGGGGGGGTCCGTACGGCCCCCGGATCGACAGAGGTACACCACTAATGACCTCTGTAGACATGGCAACGTTGGGCCGCCGGTCCATCAGACTGAAATATCTTAAGAATACTTGAATTATCAGAAATGTGTTTGACAGACATCTATGGTCCCCAGATGATGAATCCTACAGACCTTAGCGATCCGCTGCCTTTTCTTGTAGCGCCATCAGCAGGTTTTCTTGAAAAACTAGAAACATTCGTACGAGCGTGCATTGTGTTCAGTGCTGATGAGCGGATTTGGTTCGATATCACTTTTTCATCTCTGGTACCACAAAGTATCTGCCGATAACGATCCGATTCTGTGTTTTTTACTCCCTTAAACAACTAAGCTGTTAATACAATTTGTATGGATGCACTTTGCTTCACCTAACCATAAAAAATTAAATAAAATAAAAACACATATATTGTTGTTCTCCTTCCCTGAAAAGATACAAATACAGAGGTATGCAATACTGCTGCTTCTTTCTATTTAAACCTCTTCATACGCAACATTTTCAAGCGCATTTTTGATCGGTCAGCACCATTTAAAATACACAAAATTATATTTAATGTGCAACTTTGTGCAGAAGTTTAAATCTGAGTCTTGAGAATAACAAAATAATTTTAATTCCAGTGTAAAATAGTGGATATCATTAAACAATTAATGTTGCTTTCACTTTGATGACAGTTGTGGAGCGATATGGTTCTATTTCGAGGAGGGAGGTATCATCGGCTGCATTGTAAACTGAGCAGTCACACAGAAAGTTGGCTTGTCGACTGTGACGGAGCAGCGACACGCAGCCGGTGAAACCTCCATTCTCATAAGTGCTCGGTGTTAACAAGCAGTCAGAAGTCATTCCCATAATTCACAGACATAAATCCAGGTTAATGACAAAGTCCTATACAGTTCTTGTTCAATAGGATAGCTGATGTGATTCGTACATCGGACCGCTTTGGACCAAACTTTTGGACCTTTTTCCGGTCATAAATAGTCTGTATGAAATAACCGCATGGTAAGGTCTATTTCTGGATACTCTGTCGGAATCAAATACGTATAGATATAGACCTTTGGTGGAAAATTATTTGCGATTTTCGTGAGAGATTTGACTTGGAATCTCCCTGCTGTCATCAGTTCAGAGACGACGTAATTGTGTATCACGATGTTCTCTATACATGATTTCATCACGACATGATTCCATTGAACGACGATAGATCATCGTATACAATTACCAGGCCGAGCTGTACAGCCTGAGAGTTAACGCCTCCTAAAACATAACCAAACTCCTCTGACACCACGCGCAGTATGAGGCCGGTGCGTTTTGAGTATTTGATGAAATGTTCATCTCTGGGAAAGAGGCAGAAAAAAGGAAAGAGGCAAGATGGAAAAACAGCCATCTTCAGGCTGAAGATGGCTGTTTTTCCATCTCGGCACCGGACGCCTCAAAGGTAGAGCGTTTCATAACCTGGCCAGCTGCCCAGCCACAGCTGATATCTTTGTTCTGATGGCTATTAAATTAAGTCCAGCATGTGGCTTATATAACTGTAACAATAATAGCTGACTGGATTATGGAGTCGGAGGCATGCGGCGGGCCAGCAGATGTTTGCTCAGCTCAGTGTATCGGGTCACTCTCCTCCTTGGTTACGCAGACAGCCGGACCGCCCCGGTCCCGGACGCTAGACACTTGTTGCAATTTATTTTGACAAACCGAGAGATAAAATGATTAATATTCCTGTGTGATACGAATCATTTCAGCTGAGATGACGAAACACGCCGGCCTCCTCCGTGTGATATCTTTGCCACACAGCAGGCAGGGATTGAACCGTTGAGACTCAGGTAGAACTCGTGTGTGTGTGTGTGTGTGTGTGTGTGTGTGTGTGTGTGTGTGTGTGTGTGTGTGTGTGTGTGTGTGTGTGTGTGTGTGTGTGTGTGTGTGTGTGTGTGTGTGTGTGTGTGTGTGTGTGTGTGTGTGTGTGTGTGTGTGTGTGTGTGTGTGTGTGTGTGTGTGTGTGTGTGTGTGTGTGTGTGTGTGTGTGTGTGTGTGTGTGTGTGTGTGTGTGTGTGTGTGTGTGTGTGTGTGTGTGTGTGTGTGTGTGTGTGTGTGTGTGTGTGTTACACAGCCTCCCTCCCTCCCAGCCTGTCAGGCTGATTTTGGATTAAGCCCATTACAGTTGGCACAGGGGTCTCTGCTCGGCACGGCAGTCTGGTCGGCTACTTAACCCTTTCTCCACTTTGTCACATGACCGGGGCCCAAACGCAGGTCAGACGTGTTCATTAGGCGTGCGTCATACATTCATGGCGATAATAAACTGCTAATCACATGATTAGAATCAGAGCTGACAACTTCAAGAGGAGACATGGCAGTGTTGCCGTAGTGACTCTGCGGTACCACGGGGGTCCGCCGAGAGCTCGTTTCTCTGAATCGAGCTCCCCCGGTGCCGGGAGGGCCCAGAGCCCCGCTGGGCCTGTGTGCTGTTTGTGTGTGTTTGTCTCAGTTGTTTGTTTTTTTCTTCTTGACGTGTGTCCCCGCTTTGTGATGATGATGAAGCCAAAAACAAGGGAACGCTGTGCGTAAGGGTTCGGGGCCAACGCGCATCGGTGGCAAAAATCCCAGATGTCGCACAAGCTCATCTCGGCTGGTAAACAAGTGTTTGCATATTTGTCACAACGGCCCGAGGGGAGAAAACTGTGTGTGTTTCTGTGTGTTTAAAAAATAAAATAAAATGCGTACTCGTCTCTGTCTGTCCAGAATCCAGCAGGAGGTTCCCAGCAAGGCGGTGCTGGAGCAGGAGATGGCGTGGATGAAGGAGCATCTCTCCAATCTGGGCTCCCCTGTGGTGCTCTGCCACAATGACCTGCTCTGCAAGAACATCATCCACAATGAAAAAGAAGGTAGGCTCCTCCGGAGGTTTGCAGACCCCCCCATGAAAACTCTGTTTTGCAGGGCGGAGCTTTAGCTCGCCCCGCCATCGCCTCGACCCGTTTTTTCAGAACGCAGAACAACAAGTTTGAATTTTTTGGGAGTTTGTTGAAAATGAGAAGTTGGATGGAGTGGCAAAGCATGGGCTAGTTTTATTTGCTTTGGAATTTGTTCAAACTAGCTAAACAATACATGCACACAGTATGAGATCAGTTTATTTGATGTATGTCATTATAACGTTGTTTCCATATGATGTGTGTATTTGGTGTCAGACAGATATGAAAATCAATCGGCTGCCCTGTCGACCTTTTTGAACTGAAAGATTGATATTGATACCAGAATATAAACTCTTTGTTGTTGGGCATCATTTAGTTGCTCTAATTGTCAATATATTTTAGCACTATTTAGTTGGACATATTTTCCAGTACGATGGTCAATTTGGGTCATTGATTAGAAAGTCTAGTGGCGGTTGCATAGTACATCATAAAATCATAACGTTTGAAGTAAAAATTAGAGGCGTGAGGTCTCCAGTAGGTTCAGTCTTGAGGCGAAAGCAAAGTTTAGGTTCATAAACGGTTTTACTAGTTTATCCAAAAAGTAAAAATTTAGCGAGTCGACGAGAACGCACAACGGGCATCCAATAGTGGGAATGTTACTTCCAAACACGGACTTCCTCCTACTTCCTAACCCACCTGTGTGTTGAAGTGGAGCAGTTGCTGATCGCAAAATGTTCTTTTTCGTCATCGTGTTACCAGCGGAGCTACTGTACCTTTTACCTAAATGAGCACTTTCACCATTCCACTCTTCACATCACCAGCGTCCTCTTGTCGTCCCTCAGGTCACGTTCGCTTCATCGACTATGAATACTCCAGCTACAACTACCAGGCCTTCGACATCGGCAACCACTTCAATGAATTCGCAGGTTGGTCAAAAACCTGTTGTTTTTTTTTCACGTCGAATCCATGCTCATCCGCGGCTTATCGTGCAACTGTGCGTGTCCTTGTGTTTGGTCAGGAATGGCGGAGCTGGACTACGGGCTGTACCCCAGCCGGGAGATGCAGATGGACTGGCTCAAAGTCTACCTGCCGGCGTACAAACTCTTCACCAAGAAAACAGAAGAGGTCAGCCCGCGAGAGCTGGAGACGCTCTACGTGCAGGTCAACAAGTTTGCTCTGGTGAGGAGGAATTTGTTGTGTAACACACACACACACACACACACACACACACACACACACACACACTCTCCAGTGTCTCACAATTCTTTGCTTCACCTGACCTCTGATTCATGTCTCCCTCAAGGCTTCTCACTTCTTTTGGGGCTTCTGGGCGCTCATCCAGGCGAAATATTCCTCCATCGACTTTGACTTCCTTGGGTAAGTGTGTGTGTGTGTGTGTGGACCCCCCCCTCTCAAGCTTTTAATACTCACTCAGGGGGATTCAAACTTCCTCCTCCTGCCTTCAGCACCTCTTTGCTCTTCTGTCTCGCAGGTACGCCGTGCTGCGTTTCAACCGGTACTTCGAGACCAAACCTGCGGTCATGGCCCTGCAGATCCCAGAATGAAAGGAGACGGAGAGAAGACGGGAGGGAGGGTGTAACAGGTTGTTGTTGTGTTGTTTTTAACGCTGGGAACTCTTCTCCGCGTGGGCCAGCTGCTGACGGACCGCTGCCCGGTCTGCACCGGCATCCTGTCCTTTTGTCTTCAACGAGCAGCGGCCGCACCTTCGTCGCTCCAACTTAGCTCTGCGTCTGTCCCGGCTCTAGCTCCAGAATGAGAGAACTTCCATGGGTTCCCATGGGACAGAGTGTATGTTGTGCGTATGTTTGTGTGTCTTAATTTACCCACCAACCGTCTTGAGTTTAGGGTCGAGAAATGGTCCACAGCGCCTGGTAATGAAGGTGGAAAGAGAGACGAGACGCCTAAAGAGGAGTTTGATGCCGACACTGACAGACAGCCTGTTCTGCATTGACTCTATGGCTCGATGCCATGACTTCATTATGGTTAGAAACTGACATCACAACTGCATGTGGTGTGTGAGTGAGATGAGAGCGTTCCTCTTCCCTGTCTGCAGATATTTTAACTTTTTTTCTTGTGCTTGTAGCTGCTTTTCTGCACTGCACTTCCCAGAAATCACCTGTGTGTCACTGTGGGGAGGGTACTCTGTGGTCTTTTACTCTTGATTGAAATATATTTTTGGCTTCTGTCAGTCCCTCTTGTAGTTACTCCGAGCATGCTGCTGCTGCTAGTATACATTTGAAGCAAACCTCTGTGTGCCGACTTTTCCTCTTGGAAGGAAAAGCTTTTTAAGGACTCGCTGTAGGTTGCGTTACTGTTGTGTTCTAGCAATCGGTGCTAGAGAGTAGCTGAACGTGCATTTATTTATACGCGTGAATACGGATTATTTAACATCTCAGGTGAGCGTTGCTTCGTGTTGAATTGGGAAGTGATACAAAGCGGCAGAGGGAGGTCGAAGCTGGGTAAAAAAAACGAGAGGACCCGTGTTACTGCTCTGAGCGGTTTCCACCTACTTGACTTTTATGGTTACAGCGAATTGCTCCGTTTAACTTTCCATTTAGACATTCCAGACCGCTTGGAAAATCACAACCTCCGTCACCCCCCAAACCACCACCACCCTCTTTAATGCCCTCCTGTGTTCTCCCTCCTCACGTTACTCCCTCTGATCTCCTCTCACCCCAGTTTGTTTTGTTTTTTATCTGTTGGGATTGAGGCAGCCCTTCAGGGAATACTCAGGCCCCACGCTGTACTCCATTCACATCCCAGATTTGGAGACAAGTTTTGTTCCGTAATCGGACATTGCGCAAGACATATCTGGAGTAAGATCGAGGGTGGCTTTCAAGAAGAGGCAGGAAGTGGTTATGAGCCGGCCTTGTTGCTAACACGATATCGGCTTTTACTTGGATGGAAAAGCATGTCACCTGACACCCCAGAGTAAAACAAACGATACACTGACACACCACAGTGATCTCATCTGGATGCACAAGGTGCGTTGTTAATGTTGTAATACGTGGATATCGTAGGTAAACGGTCAGTTAACTCGAGGCAACCAAACCACTTAGGGTAGTAGAGGGTTGAATGAAAACACAAATGATACTTTAGTTTTGTAACTTAAGTTTGGGATGCAACACCATGTGACCCGGTGACGTAGCATCACATTTCCCGTTGATCAAAATAAATAAACTTTTGGTTTCACGTGGGACACAAACCCCCCCTCCCTGTGTTGGGCTGACCCGGCCACCAAACTCCTTCCCACCCTTAAAGGACTTTCTAGCTCGCTACTTCCTCTGCTGCTCTGAGAATCGAGTAATGACGGATGGTTTAACTTGGAGTTGAAAGCCCAAATGATTGTTTGGAACGCAAATAAATCTGAACTTCCCAAAGGCCAAAATAACTAATAACCCATAAATATTTCGTCACCATGATTTATGATGGTTTTCTTACAGTTTTTGCTTGCAAAAGGCCCATCAAGCATCAAATGTGTTGATTAGCAGCATGTCTGTCATTGAATTATATAATCTTTATTATAATAATTATTTCGACTAAAAGACTCTCCAGAGCTACAGGAGACAGACAACCGTTTTCACAGGCTGAGTTGCAGTAACAATGGCCAGTGAACTGATTTTGTGTCAATCAGGGCCCTTTAACAAGCACAGATCGGCCCTCTACTCATTCACTCCTATTTGTCCTCGTAGTTTGAGAACTCAGGTTTAACCACACCGTGGCAACTTCTCTCCTGTTTTTATTCCGTTGGCCTTAAACTCAATTAGAAAAAAGCAACTCATTCATGAATGTGAGCTCCGGCTCCTTCCTTCCTCTGAAGCCGTTCATCCGTGCGGGACGCCAGAGAAAGGGGACGCGTCCTCTCCGTCACCCACATGCTCCGCGGGATCGTCCAGACACCCAGCAGGGGGAGACACTGAGCCCTGACCTTTGTCCTCTACAGGTTTCATGTAACTGCTCAATAATTTACCAAGTGAGCAGCCGGAGGGACACCATCTGATGGTTTCAAGTCAGAACAGTTGACCCGAGAAAGTGGGTCTGAGGGTCTCGTAGCGAAAGGGTGCTCGTATGATGGCGCATGTTTGGGAACCAAAAGCTACCATTCTCAAAGCGGCCGCATCAGTGGTGCACTTTTTATTTTAGGCCCTTATTTTAGTGGACTAATAGGGGAGTCATCTGCTTAGATTTTCAGACAAAAGCCAAATTGGTGAATTTGCTGCTTGAACGCACAATCCTAATACCCTGGTAGGAATTCAGCCTAGATAGATGGAAAGAAAAAAAAAAAAAGGCAGTTTGCACTCGATGAATTTCTCCATCCACTTAATAGAGGACACTGACTCTGCGTGGACCTCAATCTGGTGACACAGTTTGGTATTTTTTTTTTTTTTTTGGGCGAGAGGGTTTAGGTTTATTTAGTTTATTAACGCTCGAGCAGCCAGTGATGGTACGAGCTAAATGTAGGGTTGAACTGAAAACACATTCCACACAGAATCGAGGTTGTCCTTTGAAAACTTTGCCCTCTTTTAGAAGTGGGCTGATATTTTAGCAGCCGTTTGGCCCATTGGTCCCCCTACCCACTGTGTTGTATTCATGTTGCATCAAAATGTTTGCTACCATAACAGTTCTCTTCCGAAGGCTTCGACATGTGTCGGCTCACTCTGCGTTGTAAAACTACTAAAGTGACCTTATCCTTGCACTGACAAACACTGGACCCTAGTAACCATACCGCATGTTAAAGGGAACCGTCCATCAAAATTCAAAACATAAACTCTCAGAATGATTGACATGTATAAACATACTTAACAGTGATGTCACCGTGTACCGAGTACACATCTACGTCATTGCAGCAAAGTAAGAAATTAGACCCGTACGAAATGTTCAACAGGCACAAACTGGCACGGGACAACTTAATTAAATAAATTGATTTCAACTTGAGGTTCATTTAATAGGTTTTTTGGGAGCTTTCAAATGCATCACACAGGCTGTACTCGAACCGGCTTACTGATATACACGGTATGTACTGATTTGGCCAAAATGTAGCAAACAAAGCAGAATATACAGTTATGCCAAAAATACCCAGATGTCCTACTGGTTTGGTAAAAAATTACCAGTATTCATCAGACTTGTCTACCTCGGCTACTGTTTTCCCACAATGCAAAGAGCAGGAACGGCACAGTCTATGGTAAAAAATGTCCAATTATTTTATTTATTTTCTTTAGAGTTTTTCACCCTGCAGCCAGTACATGGAGGCTGCTCAGTTGCCATGAAGATCTGTTGTCTGGCCAGAAGCTAAAAAATCACTTGCATCGCTTTGTGCATGTTTTTGCCTCGGTTGCATTCTTTAAGCGGATATACCTACCAGATATATTCTCCTAAATCTCGGTTCTTATTATGGGTGACTTTGTCCACACGTTTCTCGTGATGTCACACAGTGGGTAAGGTGAACATGAGCCAAACCAGAAGTTGGTGTTGGCCTCCAGGGAAGTCGTTGACGTCCGTCTGAATCTCTTGTTCCAAGCCGGCCGGCCACCAACAACTTCACCCGCTTTCCTTTTAGGCCTTATGTGGTGTTTTGAAGACGTTTTAACAGGGTTTATTTATTGGGTGCATGTTTTCCTTTTGCTCTTTTCTAATAATACCAAAACGGTAAGCTTCAGAGGGTTTGCACTGCAGTTCATTTGAGATTAACTATTTTTGTGTGTGAGTGTACTAACTTCAATTTAAGAAACACTGTACAGGTAATCGATTTTTTTCCCCCTCCTTTGTAAGTTGATATTTACTTTTTGTAAAGTGCTTCGAGCGCCGTCTAAAGGGACCCAGCGTTCTGCCCGCAGATTTAAATGTGCTCATCAAACTGCTAGAGGAGACGGCGGAGATGGAGGATGTAAATACTGTAAGAAATACTGTGAAAAAGCTTACTGTACAGTGATCCTTCACACCTCTGTAGGAGTGGCAAGAGGAATTATTTAACAGTTGTCAGTAAATATTTCCATTAAAATGTATAGAATAATAAATACAGTCTGTGTGCGTTTCATTGATCTGCTCTTAAAAAAAAAAAGGTCCTTTTGACCTGTTTGTGTCAGCTGACCTGGTGCCTCGGCCTCAGCAGGAAGGAGGAAGTAACTTGTGCTGGAGGATCTCTCTCTCACTATTCAAGAAATACAACCAGCAAGGAAGAAATGCAAAATATATATCCATTAGGTAGGATATCATTACGCATTGAGAATTGCAAGTGCAAGTTTTTATTTAAGACATTGATTTTTATTTTTTTAACCGGTGGTTTGATGCTTCTATCTGGCTTTGGAGTGCTGCAGGAATGGCTGCCATACCCCAGAAATGTGTTAGAAACTTTTGCACTCCAGATCCCCTCGTCTCAAAGTCAAAGGGTTTTTGGCTAGTTGACCAAAATTACGTTCATGTTGAGATTTTACCATTTCGTTCGCTGTTGGTTAATACTATTGTGAATTTTGATGCTTTTAAAACAAAAAGGCTGAAACCACAGAAATAGTTTGAAGACTAATTCACTCATTGTTTGTCTGCTTGCACACCATTGCAATTTATGGTGACGGAATATCTTTAATGTCAATGTAAAGATACGTGGCGAGAACAACTGTCGTCAAAGTGCTGATCTGCATTCTCCAATAATCTTCCATTAATTTCTATTCTTACGAAGAATCCTCAAGACCTGAGGCTGATGTCTCCGAGCTATACTATGCGGTTTGATTTCTTGATGCCTTTGCTTACTCATCTGACAAAAGGCATCTATTTGACAACCTTTGATGAAAGGTTTTGAATTCATATTTGAAGATAAAGGAAATATATCAAAGACATACTTGTTTGACAATCTGATCCAGTCATTGATTTAGCCGGGGGTCCGTTTGGCCGTAACCTCCACTTACAATTTGACCAGATCTTTGCATTGAAAAGTGAGCTCTTCATGACCTGAGGAAACCACAGCGGCCCACTGATCCAATTTATAAGATCCTCCCTCCACAGGTGGAACTAAACACCAACCACAGCTGCGACCCATTCAAGGTGCAGGTCCAGGGAGACAACCCCACGAGGGAGCGCAGCCATAATGTGTTTATAATTGCAGGTGTGCTCAGAAACACTTTCAAATACATACTGAATGTTGGTTTTGCGCGAGACGCTAATTTGTCAGCTGAGAAATTCAACATGGATGATGCTCTGATTCACTGAGCCAACCGAACCCGAGGCCTGTGGGGAGAAATTAAATAAATCATTCCAAACACAATTAGCACAACCAATTTATTGTCTTACAAGAAGAAAAGAAAAAAAAAAAACTCTGAAAACATAGAGAAACATACACCTTTAAATTACACAGGCTCTTATAAACAAAATAAAGTCTCTTTCTATATTTACATCAGCAGGGGCAACGACAGGTGACTCCTCAGCATGTCTCCGCTAAAATAAGATAAACGTTTTCCTCCGATATTCATCTTGTGCACAAAAGCCGGCATCTTTGCTCCACACGGACCTGACCCTGATTGTTTAGGATGAACCCTGAACCGAGATGTCTGAAATTAAGTTTTCTGAAGGTGGATCGACCCCGTTGTTATTTAGGCACGCTACGTTTTGGTCGAAACGGCCGTATTGGTCAATATAGTTGTTGAGTGATGAGAACAAGGACACCAAAACTCTCCGTGTGCTATGTATTTCTTTTAGCTAATAGTGTCATGCTATTAGCTAAAACTAAAACTATCAAGCCTACTTCTTACTATCAAGGAACGTAGCGTATGCTAAGTGCTAGCATGGAGCCCAATTTCCCTCGGCGAGCTAAACCGTTAGCACGGAGCACCATAGACAACAATGCCCTGAGGACCAGAGCCCTTTAAAGAGAGAGTCCCGGCACCTCTGCTCACTCCAATGGCCCTTTTGTTTTCACAGCAATGGCTGCTTATGGAGCCTCTCAATAGCTCCCGGATGTTAGCAGAGCCGTAGAGTTTTCGCAGATGGAACCGTTTGTGATGGACTTTTAGTAAAGAAAGTCACTACATACATATGTCAGTGTTCTATATGAATATTGTAAATTTGTTTTGATAAATTTCTACTCCCGGGAACTATTTGAAGTCTAGTGAGTCACGCGATGATCAAGCATTTTGAACTTCTGTTGACGAGACTTGGTTTTAAAGGCTTTTGGACTCGTGGATGATTTTGGTTTCTGCGTTCCCATGAAGTGGTTCAGTCACCCCGAAACTTTTGTTTCTGTTTCCATTTCTTTCACTTTGGGTCGCACTCTCAACAGCTCATAACCATTGATTGACCTTTTCCATATCTCAGTAGCAGCCACTGCTAAGAGAGTACATGCGGCCAATGAACTTCCGCTCCCGTGTGACTTGTGACTGAGTGATTTGTCTCTGAATTAAGCCTTTCAGCCTTGAAATATAAAAATAATTCCAACGCAGCTTCAGGAAATCCGAGGGAAACATCAGCGTCAACATCTTGGAACAAGGCCCCAGTGCGCTAGTACCAAGAAAATTATGATTTGCTGAAAAATCCTGAAAGTCGTTTTTGAAAACTGAACATGCACGATGTCGTATTTGCAGTACGGTGGGAAGCTGCATCTCAAGAGCAGCAAAAAAAGAAAAAAAACAAAAAAACATTTGGAAACACAGATAAGAGGTGCTCAACACAACAATCAATTAACACTCAAAGTAGCAAACACAGAGGTATATTTAAAAAAAAAAAGAAATAGGGTGAGGCTCGTTGTGGAGAGGCAACTGATCAGACAGGTACAGCATATACAGCACAGCTCAACCAAACGGGGGTGTGGGAGGACCGCGAAGAGGAGGGTTGGATTGTTGATTCACTGGACTTTGGGATGCAATGTCGTAAAAATCATTTCATTGGCAGTCTGATTGTAAACTGTTTGGGTGCAGTGAGAGATCCCTCACCTATTCAAAGTTTCTATACTTTAATTAGCTTTAAATTTGTGTGTGAAACGTGCTATACAAATAAACCTGCCTCGTCTAAACTGAAACAAATAAATATTTTTAAGGTACCTGTCTATAGTCGACAGTAGATGGTGGTCGACACGCCTGGCGATGGATGAGTACCTCATCTAACCCCCAGACTGTCCCTTTAAAGAGAAATTCTGTCCCCTTCAAAATGTTCCTGATTTTAATTTGTTCAAAGACAATTTTGCTCGTGAACAAGTTCAGTTTACACTACGTGAAAACAGCCGTTTGGCTCTGTCGGGAACGCTCCCAAAGACCAAAAAATGAACCTGTTGATGTCATCAGCAGGTTATCCCGCTTACTGTTAGCGCTTACAAATATATATTAGAAAAATCTCAGCTAGAAAAATGGGAGTAAAAAGTGGGCATGTAAAAACAAAACAAAAACATGAGTATTTATGGCAGGAAGGGAGTGTCTATTGTAACACGGTGCAAAGTTGCATTGTGGGTACTGGGGTCTAAAAGTCTGTGTAAAAGTCAATTTGACTATTCTTTCGTTAATCATAGCCCGTCCATCTTCATGAAAACAAAATGCAATACTGAATCTCTGAAATACACCTTTGAGCTCTCCATTTTTTTAACCCCCTTTAATCGTCCTGTGATAGAACTTGACAAATTCCATATAAAAAAAGGAGAAGATATTTTTTGTGTGAAAATGAAAGCAGACAGGAACTCTCCTCTGGGTGTTTTCATTGTGTAATAACCAGCTTTTACCAGCAGGGGGCAGTGCCGACATACTGATAATGAGAAGTTGCTTGGTTGGCCAACAGGTGAAAACAGGGATTCTGTTGATGCTTGTCCCCGCAAGTAGAAGCATGAGGGATTAAAGATAACGTCTGTATTCTAAAACAAAGCAGCTGGTGAAATGTCTATGAAGGGAAATGGGTAAGATAAGAGCTTGCCTTTATGTGTGTGTGTGTGTGTGTGTGTGTGTGTGTGTGTGTGTGTGTGTGTGTGTGTGTGTGTGTGTGTGTGTGTGTGTGTGTGTGTGTGTGTGTGTGTGTGTGTGTGTGTGTGTGTGTGTGTGTGTGTGTGGTTTCACTGAAAACAACTAATGTAAAAGGGAGTGACGTTCTAACATCTCTTCACTTTTGTCCTGACAGAGGGGCGATTTCCTCTCAACTCAATCTCTCCCTTTACCTCTCGTCCCATCCATCCATCCTCCATCAATTAACTAATGGCACCCTTCCCATCCCATCTTTTTTTTCTCCCTCTCCCATCACCCCCCAGCTTCAGTCTGTCAGGAGCACCAGTTCCCCCTCACTCCTCTCTCCCCCGTCGCTCTCCTCTCCTTCGCTGTACGGAGGGCGCTCCCTCTCGCGTTCCCTCTCCCTCTCTCGGGGCAGGGAAGTGGGCGTGGCCTGGCCCTCCACCCGACGCAGCGCGGTGGGGACCTGCGGCAGGTAGTGCTCCAGCAGCGCCGGGTGAAAGGGCACGGTCGCCACCGAGACCGAGCCGGCACCGCCCGGGTACTGGCCGTCGCTGTGGGGGTAGTGGAGCTGCTGGGGTTCTGTTTGACTGGAGAGACGGGAAGGGACACGGTACAATGAGACTGGAGGGCCAATGAACTGGGATTTCTTTCTGTTGATGCATCAGTTTGCTGATATTAAGAGATGGTCCCCCTTTCATATGATGAAAATTAAATTAAATTAAAATTGTATATTTGCTCAAACTGTCACTGTATGTCACTCTGTCAATCAGAGAAGTTTGCTTCAGCATGTGGGCGGTGCTTAGCTTTACCTTGACTTTCTCATAGTGACAGTTTGAGACTAATATGATAAAAAGGTTTTACGTCCAACAGCAGCTTTAATGTACTTCATATACTGGTTATTCTAAATTGAAGTATTCATGAATGTGTTTATTATATTGGTCGAGCTGTAATTTCAATTCTTACTTTTTTGCAAGGGAATATCAACGATAATGATATTGTGCATGTTTTATTTCATTTTTCAAAAGGATGAAACAAAGTTGGACACAGAGTTTATGCTGATTTTTCCTGTTAGGTGAAGCCCTTCTGTTAGGTGAAACTCTCCCAGCTAAAACTAAAATGTCAAAGCTACAAGATTGTGTAAAAAACAAAAGTTACAGGCCGCATGGTGCATTTCAGCGGGAAACGCCCAATCAGTCGCTGGGCAGAGAGTTGTGGTACATGTGCCACTAACGACGGCTGAAAGCAACGCAAACAAACACAATCGGCAGCTTAAATCCATTTTCATTTCGATTCTGGGTCAATGTTTTGGACAAATTCAGTAACCATGGCACCTAGTTTGGCAGCTGAGGCTCATGGGTAGTGTTCAGACCCGTGCCAAACTGCCAAAACAAAGTAGAAATAATTGAAAGCTGGCGGTCATAACATGAACCTATATGATCTTTCCATTATCTGAGATAATGTTTATTTCTAAAAGGTAGTCTGAAAGACGTGGTGAGTGTATCTGTGACGCAAATGGAAAAACAACACTCAAAACCTACCTCTCCTAACCGCTCCAACTCCCAACTCTTAACTAGTTGGAGGAGTTGGCGGGGAACAATGGCGAGGGATGCCATTCATTCAAAAATAAAAACAGCACAGCTGCGGTATCAATACCCCACTTTTGTTTGTGTCTCGGAGAATAAAAGAGTTGCTTTGGGAGCCGTGGGCATTGTCTTGATGTGCGGAGGTGCAGAGAAGACTCGCGAGTCGTGCCGGGGCCTCGCTGGTTCATCTACCTGTGCGTGTAGGTCGCCCTCTGCTCCTGCCGGCGGTTCTTCATCATGGCCTTGTACTCGCCCACCCGCAGCCTCCGGCCCTCCACGATGCAGGTCCGCTTGGGCCGGGGTTTGTACTTGTAGTCCGGGTAGCGCTCCAGATGCTGCCGGCTCAGCCGCGCCTGCTCCTCGTAGTAGGGCTGCTTCTCCTGGTTGGACATGCCCTTCCACCGTGAGCCTGAAGAGCATTAACGTAACGGCAAATTAAAGCACCTTTAGAAGCTACACACATGTGTTTGTCTTATTAACCATGTCTTTATGGATTTATTAAGGTTCCCAATCTCTCTGAGAGCTCGCCTGTCACCACAAGCTGAATTTCACACAAATTGAAAAAGAAAAACTAGTTGAAGGCCGTTGTAACATTCAACATATTAAGTTAAGTTACTACTGCGACTTGACCCCCTGGGATTTCAGATACAATCACGGGTATAATGCATGTCCCTTAAAAGGGCCAGTGTTTAGGATTCTGGGGGGATTTATTGGCAGAAATGGAATGTGATGGTCATTACTATGTTATTAATAGTGTATACACACCTGAGACTAAGAATTGTTGCGTTTTCGTCGGCTTAGAACTTTGACGGCGTCTGATATGTTTCTACAATAGCCCTAAACAGACAAACCCAAAACTGACCCTGGAGCGTGCCTAAAAGCCACCGTAGGTTCTCATCCCGCTTGCAAAGGGAGGGCTGATCAGAGGGGAACTCAGATGGCTTTAATCTGAAACTTTGTTAGTGAGATGCCACTAAATCCTACACACTGCCACAAACAGAGTTAAAGACAAAAGCTTTAAGTCTTCTTTACAAAGTCAATAAGTTCTCACTTTTCTGGCAAGACAGTTTGCAATAGAAAATCGTTTTGTTATTTCCGTGTGACAATTAACGTTGTATAACTGGTCAATAAAAACACTAATTATTACCTTTATCTTCAGCCAAACCAACTCTGTAATCAACAAGCATTTAAAGTCCTCACAAGAGACCCAGCTTTAATTTGTTAAAGGAAGACTGCGTTGTTTCTTCTTTAAAATGTGACATAGTTGTGCTTTAAGTTGATTGAAGTCCCCCCCCTTAGACGATCACTACATTTTCCTTAATGTGGCATACTCATGGTTTATGAAGCATGGTCGATTAAATCCCTCGTCTCTCAGGGTGAAGGTGTGGTTAACACATCTTCACCCGGAGAGGAGCGAGAGATAGCAATTGATGTGAAAGCCGGCACACATATATGGATCTCAATGATCCCAGCATTGTGTGTTGAGACAACAAATCTCTGTATGAGATGAGGTATTAAAATAGTAATTAGTCATAATTAGTCATACACTTGTGTAATTAAGTAGATTAATGGTTTATTTGTGTCTGTGTGAAGGGTGGTTGCTCCCAACAACAAGCGCTTCACAATAGTGGAATGAAATGTAAATGTTTGGTCCGTGTCTGTGTGTGTGTGTGTGTGTGTGTGTGTGTGTGTGTGTGTCTGGTGGGACAAGCAGGTGGCTGTTAGTGCCCTCACATATGCAAGGCAGCGTCTCAGAATAGAGGCACCCACCCCTACCCCGTGCAAGGCTCACCCAAGATCTTGCTGATGGAGGAGTTGTGCATGTCGGGGAAGGCCTGCAGGATCCTCCTGCGCTCGTCCTTGGCCCACACCATGAAGGCATTCATGGGTCTCTTTATGTGGCCCGAGGAGGGAGGGGGCCGGACCTCAACGTAGCTGCCTTGGCCCGAGACGGGCAGAGCACCTACAGGAAAGAAGGCTACAGTCAGAAGTCCAGACCAAACTGCCAGCTTTGTGATATAGTACTTATTCCCTCTTAAATATGTCTCTTTTTGTTCTTGCTGTGAAGCTTTTTTCCCATCTCTACAAAGTGCTTATGACGACCCATATTTACGTTTGTTGTTAGGCAGCAAACTGGAGTTGCCCTTGTAATTATGGCGGGGGCGAAGGAGGAGTCAGGTGACGTAGTATGAAGAGCAACAAAGTGAGGGTGGATAAATGGCTCAAACAAACGCAGTTTGTTAGTCTGTACGTAACGACATTAGCCCGGATGTAACTGTGTGAGCATGTAACTACCTTTTAGTGCGTCACTACATTACTACGTACGTTACGATGTTAATACGTAGCTGCATTATTACATAACTACATTAGCACGTATTCACCTTAGTAAATATGTAGCTATGTTAATACATAACTATCTTAGTACATAACTACCTTAGTGAATAACTACGTTAGTACGTATTTAACTACCTTAGTGAATAACTACGTTAGTACGTATTTAACTACCTTAGTGAATAACTACGTTAGTACGTATTTAACTACCTTAGTGAATAACTACGTTAGTACGTATTTAACTACCTTAGTGAATAACTACGTTAGTACGTATTTAACTACCTTAGTGAATAACTACGTTAGTACGTATTTAACTACCTTAGTGAATAACTACGTTAGTACGTATTTAACTACCTTAGTGAATAACTACGTTAGTACTTATTTAACTACCTTAGTACATAACTATGTTAGTACATATGTAACTACCTTAGTATATAACTACCTTAGTGAGTACTTAACTACCTTAGTACATAACTATGTTAGTACATATGTAACTACCTTAGTATATAACTACCTTAGTGAGTACTTAACTACCTTAGTACATAACTATGTTAGTACATATGTAACTACCTTAGTATATAACTACCTTAGTGAGTACTTAACTACCTTAGTACATAACTATGTTAGTACGTATGTAACTAGCTTAGTACACAACTACTGTAACTATGTTAGTATGCATGTAAATAGTAGTACCAAGTCACGTACTTCTGTAACAAACAGTTATTTGCAGTTCTGTTTCACAACCTACTACGGTAGTTTCATAATTGTATATATTATGTCATATATGTTGTTTTGGGAGTCGTTGGCAAACAACCTACTCTGTTGTTAAGGTAGGAGGATGTGTTGACCTTTTTTGTTCCACCCCTCATCTGGTTATTAACCATTGCTTTCTAAAGGTAAAGTCCCTTTCACCCACATCCTATTTTATCATGCAGTCATGCTTATCCACACCCACATTCTCCAGAAACATCTGTTCTGTTTACCAACCACACTTCGAGAAAATGATGATACAACTGAATTAGTATTTGGGGGATATTAAAATGTTAATCCCATATTCTAAAGGGGGTAATAGAAAAATATATTTTTTGTGTAAACTTTCTGTCTATAATGCATTATAAACAAACTTGTAATGTGTTATCTGTTTATAGAACTGTGTAATTATACAGTAGCTTCAACCACCAATATTCATACGGCTATATAACAATAATTATCATACGTTATGAAGCATTTCATAATGATCTATAAGGTTAAAATGTCTTAATAATTGCTGACTTAATATAAGTCACTGACTTTATTTTGCACGGATCATAGTGTATTATAATTCCTAAAATATTCCAAAATATTTATAACGCATTACAATCGCTGTTGTAATGACCTAGAATGTGAATTAAGTAATTCCACTCAACTTATAAGTGGTCATAGTTTGCTTTAGGTATAGTGAAAATATATCTATAAATCTATGCAAAAACAAAAAAAGCTTTGTAAAATACATTTTTACTTTACTTAAAGCAAACAATGACCACTTAGACTAGCTTATAATCAACTATAACAGTAATTATAATGCATTATTGAAGAATAATGTGTTATAACTAATGTAACTATAATACACGTTGATCCTTGGAAGACAGAATAAGCAGCAATTATGAAGTATAACGATACTTGACCTTTGAAGTAATTATAAAATGCTTTATTATGTGTTACGAGTATTGTTATAAAGAATAATGAATATTTATGGTTTTCTAACTATAATTACACAATGCTATAAGCAGATTACAAGCATACTAATGCATCATAGACATTGGCGTTTCTAAAAGTTATTATAAAAGTTATTAATAAAAACATGACCAATCGACATATCTGTCAGACCCCCCCAGAGACACCTACCCTCGGAGTCACTGCTGAGGTGGTCCTCGCCCCGCTCAGAGTGACAGATTCTCTCGCTGTGGGGTGAATCTTTATACTCCTGGAGACATGAAGAAGAACAAAGACGGATTAAGTCACACAAATATTCACACTCCAGCACAAAGAGGCGATTTAAACTCCGGCCGCAGTAAAAAAGGTGACCAGCATGTCCAAGGGGTGTGTCCAAAGCGTGTGTGACAGAATGCTATTTAAGGTAAAGAAACTGCACCCTCACCATATCAGCTGCTGTTTAAATGCAGAGCTGTAAATGCAAAGGAAGAGAATGACAACGCTAGGGAGGGGAGGAAGAATGGTGTTTATTGTTTGAGGGAGGAGAGGTGAAGGGGAGGAAAAGCTGGGAATGTAAACTACCACACCGTCAGCGTATTCATCACCCCCCTCCCCCCTTTCCTTGTGCTGTAAAACATGATTGATCCCCCATTCGGTGGAGTGTAATACCAAAATAGGTCAGTCATCGGTATTGGTGTTCAAGCAGGAGGCGAGATGGAGCGAGATAATGGAGGAGAGGAGGAGAGCCACAGAGTACAGTATTACTGTGGACAAAGAGAGAGAGGGCAGGTGGCCCAGTCAATGCCACACCGAGGCCTTTGTGGTTATTGTGAGGCTGCAACAGCTGCTGCTCCAGGACGAGGCTTAGACCAAAGCTTCCGCCACCTCAGAGTGAAAAAAAACAAAAGACCAGAATAGAAGACAATTTTTTTAAAAGAACGAAAACAAAAAAGTAACAGCCAGGTTTTTTTTTAAGATTCAATATGAATTGTTGAGGATGCTTTAATGGCTCTTTGAAAACAACAAGATATGCGCGAGATGCATGATTTTCCGACAGGAGACATTTCCATTTTGCTCCACACTAAAGTCGTTGTGTGCAGACATTCTGTACTTTTTCCCCGTCGCACACGACTGCACTCGCACAAAGAGGAGGAGCAGTCGATCGTATCTTTGTCAGAGGACACTGAATCAAGGCCCCTTTTCAATGACTAATAATAGAAACAACAGACACATAACTTCTTTGTCTTTTTTTTCCACACAGTGTTTATTTTCCAGAAGGCAACACTCCGATAACACTGCACTGTTACAGTGTGCTTCTGTGCGTGGTTCCACTACAGCTGGTCAAATCCTTGAGACGAATGACTCCCTGTAACCCTAAACCCGAATCTGACCCCTGATCGGACCCCTGGGGGTCAGTCAGAGGAAGAGAGTTTTGCATTCAACAAACTCCAGCTTATTACATTAAGGTTTGACATACCGGTATTTCTTTGTTGATAGTCTGGCCTTTTTCTGTACGATCGTAAGATAATCTAACTATTACAAATTTCAGTGGTGCAAAGAAATGGCCTTTTTGTAACTCAGACACAGTTGTCCATTATGTAAATGTATACCATAGCCTCGGAGAATTCCCAGTTCTGATTGGTTGACAGATGTTGATTTAGATACTAACAATGTATTACTTGACAGCGTGGAAACAATGTGACGGTGCAAAGTGGGCGCTAATAGTGATGAACCTACAGGGAATTATCACCCGGCGCTCCGCTTTATGGAGCTTTATAGCAAGTTTCAGCTTCTTGTTGAGGTGTCGGACCCACAACTCTTTTTGTTTCACTTCCTCCTTTGCTCCCGTCGGAAATACCACGGCCACTAGTGGTTGTTTTTTTTACTTTTCTTTAGTGATCAACCACGTGGACAGATAATACCGGCCTATTTTTGCTTTTTAACTGTTTTTTATTGTTTTAACGAATGTTCTTAATTGTTTTTAAATATTTTATTTTGGATTGTGTTTTTATGCTTTTAATGGTTGTATGTGAAGCACTTTGAATCGCCTTGTGTTGAAATGTGCTATACAAATAAACTTGCCTTGCCTTGCCTTGCCTTCTGAACCTACTAGTAGGTGTAGCAGGCCACTTACGATAACCGCTTATGACACCCATTCAATCGAATGATAACAATCGAAGCGGGTGGCTCTCACCAAATGGCAGACAGACACAGTTAGTTACTATCTGACGAGCATAGTGGAGCATTCAGCAGCTAACAGGACATACTTTCCCCCAGGAGTTGGTAGAGACCAAAAACGGAGCAATAAGAGTTTGAATATTGGACCTGAATTCATCAGGTCGTCAGACACACAACTCCAAATGAATGATAAGGTTGCTGCTAGATGTGCTCATATTGATCTATGTGTAAAGACCCCAACTGTGAGAAGAATTCTGGCGAAAACCACACAGAAAAAGATGTGAAGTCTTTGTGACTTTTATGGGAAAGTAATCCTAATTTACTTCTCTTAAAGGGGCTTCGAACCGAAACCTCCCGACTGTACGGGTGTGTGGACCTGGTTTGGTCATCATCTCACCATCTTCCCGCCGCTGTCTCTCTCTCTCTCCCTGTCCCTCTCTCGCCCTGCGGTGCTGTGGCCCCTCAGGAGCTGCTGGGCGTCATGGATGGCCTGGGTGACCACGTCGCCGTCTCCGAGGAAACCTGAAGACAAAAAAACACCGGTCAAGGAGGAAGGAGAAAGACAAAAACGATGAACCTCGCCTCCGTTTGTTTCTGTGAAATTACCCACAATTCCTGCTGCATATTCAACTCTTGTTGCCAAGCGCTCATAACTGTGACGGGTATGTTCATGTGAAACTATTTTTGTTTCTTTGCGTCTACTAATTCAGATTGGCTATTCGTGGCAATGCTGACTTCCCATTTCTTCATCTGTTTATAGAGTTACAAACAAGTAGAAATGCTTTCGTTGCAATACATGATGTGTTTAAAGGGGAACGCCACCGAAATTAAGAATGCCAATAGGTTATTTCCAGGGCCTTGGGAAGCTACTCTCTCTCTTGAAACCATAAAATTAAGTCTAAAATGTGTGAAGTCAACAAGTATAAAGTCTGGAGCTGCTCCAAAGTGAATGAAGGACTGGTTGTGTTTGTTTTCTTTCTTTTATATACCAAAAGAGCTTTATTCTATCGTAGTGAAACAAAAAGTGTACCCGCATACTGAAAACGTTCCCTTGATGCTCAGTGTCCACTATAACGTCTTCCTAATTCATTGTCTTTGTGGCCGTTCCAGGCCTTATTTTGGATGACATCACACATTTGAGTTTTAGGATTTTAGTTTTGTGTTCGAGCCCCGATCCCGGGCGGTCCTTCTGTGGGGAGGTTGCATGTTCTCCCCTTGGCAGCGTTGGTTCCCTACGGGTTCTCCGGCTTCCTCCCACAGTCCAAAGACATGCAGCTCAGGTTAATTGGAGACTCCAAATTGGAGCGTGAATGGTGTGCCGTGTGATAAACTGGTGACCTGTCCAGGTGAACACTGCCTTCACCCAATGTCAGCTGGGATCGGCTCCAGCACCTTTGGATAGGATAAGCGGTTTGGGGAATAGATAACATTTTTTGGGGGGTTTGAGTGTTGCTAATGTTCGCTAATATTTGTGGCGCATCTTAGACCAACAGAATAAATTGTATGAATTTACAATAAATGGACGTAGTATAAAGATATATACTTTATTCATCCCCAAGGGGAAATTAGTTTGTGACAGTTGCAAGCTTATAGACACAAAAATAACAAGAATGAAAGATGTATCCCTTTAAGGACAGACACTGCATGTGAAAGCTTTGTGTCGAGTCAGTAACAACTAAAAACAATAGATTGAATGAACGTGTGAGTCACATACAAACGGGGACCCACTCCTTATAGCAATTCTAGTGGTACTAAAAGAAATATATATTAAAAGAAACATGATTTCCCCCCCCCAACCACCATCTTTTGGGATCCCAATTGCTCACAGCAGCGTGACTCACTGAGGGTGGATCGTGACGGGCTGTGGGACACCTCTCTCTGGAGATCTCTGGGCCTGTAGGCCCCGTGCAGCGCCAGTGATCCCATCTCCATGCTCTGTGGACTTGGAGTTTTCCCCAGCTCCAGCCCTTTCGGCTTGGACGTCAGGTTCAAGGGCTGACTGGCTTCCTAAAAAATGAAAAAAAACACAAACGCACAGCAAGAGCAGGTGAGCAGGGGCGGGTCCACTGACGCACATTTCGAGCGCAACTGCAAAAGGGCGAGGGATTCCGGTTATGCACGGCAGATTTGGCATGTCGGAGCGCATCTGTCACACCTTTGTGGCGTTGCTGGTCTTTTGTCTTCACGCTCACCTCATCCTCTCTTCCCTTTTGTTTATTTAAGCTGTGTTAGTCTATCTCAGCTTGAGAACCAGCAGTGCAAACTCAGCACACACACACACACACACACACACACACACACACACACACACACACACACACACACACACACACACACACACACACACACACACACACACACACACACACACACACACACACACACACACACACACACACACACACACACACACACACACACACACACACACACACACACACACACACACATACACACACACACACTAAACAGAGGGTGTGGTGTATTCGAAAAGCCTTTTCAGCCACCCAAATACCAGAGTAGTGCATTATCTGTTTAATCCGGTGGGAATCACTTTCTTTAACATCCCCTAAAACGCACACATATAGTGTATAGTAGATACACACTGTGTACATTAAAACACACTGTCATGAGTTGCATTTTGGATATACAATGTAGGCGTGTGCATTACGACTGTTTGTATGGATAAGGGAAACAGGTTTGTCACAGTGAGATAAACAATCGCTGACACACAACACGCATACTGCAGCGCTACCGTACCTGTCGGTAGGAACCGCTGCTCCTCTTGACGGGGGTGGGGTGAGGGTTCGGCAGCAACTGCATGGCGTAGTCCACGGCTGTGGAAGGTGGAAGATTGTGTGTATTAAATACTTGAAAACCCCAAAACACCTGTGTGCTTCATCCAATTTACCACAAAATACAGAGTCTGGCAACAATTAGTAGCTAACGCTAGCTAACGGTTAGTAACTCGGAAGGAACCGCCAGGGTGGGGCGAGGGTTCGGCAGTAGCTGTGTGGTATACTCCATGGCTGTGGAAGGTGTGTAATTGTATGTATTTAATGACACGAACATTACAAATACCTGTGTAGTTACTCCAATTTGAAACTATTAGCAGCTAACGATAAGTAACTTAGAAGGAACCGGCGCTCCTCTTGACAAGGGTGCGGTGAAGGACGCTAGCTAACGGTAAGTAACTTAGAAGGAAAAGGCGCTCTTCTTGACGGGGGTGCGGTGAAGGACGCTAGCTAACGGTAAGTAACTTAGAAGGAAAAGGCGCTCTTCTTGACGGGGGGTGCGGTGAGGGACGCTAGCTAACGGTAAGTAACTTAGAAGGAAAAGGCGCTCTTCTTGACGGGGGTGCGGTGAAGGACGCTAGCTAACGGTAAGTAACTTAGAAGGAAAAGGCGCTCTTCTTGACGGGGGTGCGGTGAAGGACGCTAGCTAACGGTAAGTAACTTAGAAGGAAAAGGCGCTCTTCTTGACGGGGGTGCGGTGAGGGACGCTAGCTAACGGTAAGTAACTTAGAAGGAAAAGGCGCTCTTCTTGACAGGGGTCCGGTGAAGGACGCTAGCTAACGGTAAGTAACTTAGAAGGAAAAGGCGCTCTTCTTGACGGGGGTGCGGTGAAGGACGCTAGCTAACGGTAAGTAACTTAGAAGGAAAAGGCGCTCTTCTTGACGGGGGTGCGGTGAAGGACGCTAGCTAACGGTAAGTAACTTAGAAGGAAAAGGCGCTCTTCTTGACGGGAGTGCGGTGAGGGACGCTAGCTAACGGTAAGTAACTTAGAAGGAAAAGGCGCTCTTCTTGACGGGGGTGCGGTGAGGGACGCTAGCTAACGGTAAGTAACTTAGAAGGAAAAGGCGCTCTTCTTGACGGGGGTGCGGTGAGGGACGCTAGCTAACGGTAAGTAACTGAGGCATCAGCGACCCTCATGCTCTCACGCACCGCATTTTCTTTATAGCAAACACTCAATAGTGTACTTACGCTTTTCATTTAGTTTGCTTTGACATTGTGAATGACACAGTAACCAGGCAAAAAAGGAAACCGGTGTTTCACTGTTGTTTCCCATAGTTTACTGAAGGGCAAATTCACGAAAGGATTGAGCTGCTTTTTCGGCCGCTAATCCTGCGCAAATGAGACAAAAAGAATAAGTGTAATTCTCAAAAGCACCCGCTAAGGGTGAAATGCACTGCTAAATGCGTCTGCAACGCATACAGCGCCTCAGTGCTCCTTTGCTATTTGCAAATATTTAAATGAGTTAATACACTTGTCCCCTTTCTAAACAAATCAGCCTCATTGCAATAACAGTTCAACTCAAAGCTCAGCGCCACACACAGTTACAGTGACATTTCTAACATCTTGGTAAAAATCTGCGGCCACAATCCATTTGTTGTGCATGTGTCCCTCATAGTTTATTTGGCATGCATTATTTTCTATTTGTAGCGCAAACAGTGAGTTAAGTGTTCATATATTGTTCGCTATATATACAGTACCTATGTCAATCAATCTATCCATCCTAATCATACATTTAATTTCCTTAGAATATATTATGAAGTTTGGTACTTTTGTTTTCGTCAGTTGTTCTCTCTGTCTTTTGATTAAATCAGTTAAATACCTGACAAATTGAAATTCTTCATCACTAATGCAAAAAGAACCTTGAATCCAACATATCTAGTAATCAATGGTAGAGAAATACTGTATTACCTGAGATATTAACGGGATTGCTATATACAATAGAAATAATATGGCTAAATGGGTTTAAAGGCGGTTTGCTGACTTCATAACGTACGTAGTGAATTGTCTGGCTACCCAGGTAAAATGGAACAACGTCCACTTTATGTCTTAGGGTTAGGCTTTAGTTGTGCTACGATGCATATGAACAAATTACATGTTGGTTCTCATTCATCACACAGCCTTGAAGTCGATCCTGAAGTTAAATGCAAATGAGGAAACTATCCAAATAAAACGAAACAGTTTCTTCTTCCGTTCCATTCCCATCACAGAAAAGACAACCTCAAATGTCTGGCTGTAGATGACCTCTTACACACAATCCAACAGTCCTTCAACCATCTTTTACATTCATCTGTCAAAACATTCTGTAGCACACACACACACACACACACACACACACACACACACACACACACACACACACACACACACACACACACACACACACACACACACACACACACACACACACACACACACACACACACACACACACACACACACACACACACACACACACACACACACACACACACACACACACACACACACACACACACACACACAATGAATGACTATCCTTAAATTGCACCTACAATGTTTTAGAGGCTGGCCTTGTGTCTTTTGGGTTTGAAAAGATAGAGAAAGACGAGGTCACCCGGGAGCACAGCTTGTAAGACTCGTGAAAGCAGGACCGCACAAAGCCGCGGCTTTCTGAGCTGCACCCTCTATAGCCGGCTAACTGTACAAGCGAGTGTGTGAAAGCTATCAGCCGCATTGTTCAACTGAAGACAGCGTTCAGCGCTCACTAATGGCGTTCTATTTCCGTTGGAGTGGGGCCTTGGGTTGAAGAGTAAATGCTTAGGTTTCTCTTCAAAACACGTGAGCCTGAAGACTAGCGATGGTTGTCGTTCGGATTTATCGTTACTAGTGCTCTTATCAACTCTGCGTATCAGTTCGGTTCCATATCGATACTGCTACTGGTTCTTTTTGATTATTTTGTGAAAAAAAAGTTAATTAAGAAAAGAATCAAAATTGCATTATTATTGTTCAATTTAAACAAATATGTTTTCTCAAGCAGCAATACAAAATGTTTTATAATATTTATAATAGATTAGCAGCTAAACAATTAACTCAGCAATTATCTTTCATTTATGAGCCGGTTCTTATGCTCATGCCAGTATGACATCACTAACGTTACCTGCAGAGGACGAGGACGCTCGGCTGCTCCACAAACTGTAGAAAACGGAGCATTTGTGCAGGTTGATGCTCCGCTTGTTGGTCACATGTTGTGATCAACTGCTGCTGTTTTCTTCCTTTCACTACTGAGGCTTTTATTGTGTTTGAGACAACCAGAGTTATCGGCATCTACTGGAGACAAACGTAGCCTCACTTTCATCATATATTTTATTTACATTTGATTTTTATTGTGTTCTTCCTGTGTCAATTGCGTGCAATAGCATGTTTTGTTATTGCGGCAATAATGCACAAAAACATTTGAAAATATATTGTATGCTCCGGTGTAATAAGTACGTAATAAATTCAAATATACATGTATTCAATTGGACTGGATTTCTTTAATTTTGCCCTTTGCAACAATGGGTGCCAGTGTGTCCCAACCCAACTCTCCCCAAGGCTACGACTGACCTGGCTTGCAGGGGATCGGCTGCAGCGGCATGGTCATCTGGGGGTCGGAGGTGACGGCGAGGGACTGGGCGCTGGGATGGAAAGCCGGGATCATCACGTAGGGCATGTTCACCTGCTGGGACGAGGCAGGACAAACACATGAAAGTTCTTTCCTCAGATGCTGTGGTGCCGTCTTAAGTGAAGACCCCCATGCGGTCACGAGGGGTGCTGACCTGGATCTGCTGCTGAAGCAGGTTGATCTTGTGCTGCTGCTGGATCAGCTGCTGCTGCTGCTTGGCAATCTGGAAACACGAGACGTGGTCATTGTCACACACATACATGCATGTGGCAAACAGACACAAGTGCACACAGTGGAGGTGACCTGGATTGGGGTTTTGTTAAGGGACTCAACCTGAACTGCAGAACTTATGAATCGTATATCCTGTATAACAATTGTACTTGTACAAAGTCTAATTACTAAAAACATTCATACTGAAACGACAATTGAAACATAGTTATAGTTACATAGTTATATAAATATGTATACCGGTATTCACATTATCAAGACGCATTACAAAAAACTTTTAACTGAAAAAGAATATATCTTTTCACAAATCACACCTTTTTATTGTAAAATTCCCATTTAATTATATTGGCTTATGTGTACCAGCCAAGCTGAGACTAATCCTACAGCATGAGTATTCTAAGTAAACCATTTTTTTCGACCAAAGGAACCTTTTTTATTTTCCAAGTCAGGAACTTGCATTTCAACTGCAGAACCCTAGCTAGTAACCATTAAAGTGTGTTAACAGGTCTTGTGTGAAAAAAGAAAAAAATGTCTCCAAGAGGAAGCCGTGATAAGTCTGATCAATGGCCTTAAATCTATTAGGGATGTTTGAAAACGAAAATAAAAATATGGGGGTGTGGAGGAAGAAAAAAGTGAGCGAAGCCCTGAATCTCAGACTGAACTCTCAAAAGGCTGAACTGCATTGTGGGTAATGTAGCGTTTTTAAAAGAAAGAAGGATACGCATTTCCCTATCTCCATACATAAGTTTGACAACGTTATGCAATTACAATGATACATTGGTGGCAACACGCAGACTGCAAGAAGCACTCGTGATCAATAATATCAATGTTAGTATCAGGAATAAGAATTCCTTCTAATGTCACTGACTACATTGAAGCAAAGTCGTAAACAGCTCAATATGTTGAGTTTATATTTATCTCCAAAAATGGTGAGGTAAAAAGTCTGTGAACGGCAGACAAAGCTGAATAAAAACAGTTGCACAGAAGGGACATTTAGTTCCTGGTTTTCCACAGTATCTGGGTGTGGTTTCTGATCGGACACCTCCGGGTGGTACCTGTTCCTGCTGTTGCCGAGCCAGCTCCATCTGCTGCTGCTGCTTCTCCAGCAGCAGGGCGGCCATGTTCCTCTGCTCAGAGTGGGCCCCCAGCAGCTGCTCCCTCAGACCGCTCAGCTGGTTGATCATCATCAGCAACTGGAGCTCCTTCTCTGCCAGAGCCTCTGGGGTACCTGGATGAGGGGGTCAAGGGTCAGGTTTGATACTCAATGATTACTGTTGGGTTGTGATGGGCACAGGTTTACAATGTGTAGTGGAAGAAATTACTTTTTTTAAAGCGCCAATAGCGGAGCATTTGGTAGTGTTTTTTGCAACCTTTACATTTTCTAATAAATATTATTTAAATTAGGGAGACATGCGGTTTTCTGGGTTGGAACGTTCCCTGGTGATTTCATTCAGTAAAACAACAACAAGGACTATTCATTGGCTTGCTCATTCTAACAAGAGGAAACCATCTTTTTATATATATATATATATATATATGTTTGCTTTCTGCAAAATCACAAAGTGTGGTTTGCAATATTAGGACGGGAGCGATGACACGATCGAGGCCGAGTCCCTCTGAATAAAAGTTTAGCTGTATAAATAAGCTCGCCCTGTCCTCCTGTCTCCTTTTGTCTTTCCTTCCTTTTTGTCCCAACTTACTCGGATTTTAGGAGGAATGCCAGACGAAGCCAACAATTTTGACAGAAAAATGACCCATGTGGTGGTGTACCAAATTATCCCAGTTTTCTTTTGTGTAACAAGTTTCAAGTAACCGATGAAGTTAATTGCAAATAAATAAAAAACAAAAAAGGCAGGTATTTGCACAATCAAAACAGTGGTGTGTATTTAAGTGGTGTATAAGTGGTATAAAGGTGTTGTTTGCGTTTGAAAGCTGACCTTTTAGTCGCCCTGCCTCCACTGTGCTTTTATCCAGAAGTTTCTCCTTCCAGTCAGCATTCAGCAGCTTCTCAATGGTGGGCATTACTGTTAACAGGAGACAACAGGTACTCAGCGGTGCTGAACTCGGCGGCATGAAAAATATTATTCCGTCAAATCAAGTCCATCTGACACTAAAACCACGTTCTCGGCCTCTCCTCTGCCTTCCTTAATGGCATTGATTGAACAAGACGTTCGAGGTGCCGAAGGGCAGAGGTTGTTTGTGCCTCCAGGAGAAGTTTTGAGTGTTTGAGTGGATCGATATTTGGACAGAGAACAATCCAAGGTCAGCGAGTGGAGAGAATTTGAGAAAACATTTTTTTTTTTTTTTTGAAAGGGCGAGAAGTGCAGTGCTTGCTCGTGAAAGACCGGAGGGCAGTGAGTCTCTGGGAACAGCTCAGGAGAACAGCTTTTTACACTACATGTGAAGGATTGAACGAAATCAGACAAAAAGCACCAAGATCCCTCCGAAAAACCCATTCAGGAGGCAAAACAACACGCTCGCTTTTCGCGAGACAAACCGTCACTTCTGCTCATCGATTTATCAGCAGACTGCATTGTTTAATGCTGAATGGCGGCAGAATGTAGTGCACTTAAACACATAATATATGGACTCTGGTAGCTGAGAAAATTGTATGGACAAGTGTGTGTGTGTGTGTGTGTGTGTGTGTGTGTGTGTGTGTGTGTGTGTGTGTGTGTGTGTGTGTGTGTGTGTGTGTGTGTGTGTGTGTAGGCAGGAGACAGACTGTGGCAATGCACTGGTACCAATGTTTCAAATCCAATATTGAGGTGAATGCTGAGTACTTGCTGAATTAAGTGCCGGTCCAAATGCAAGTCGGCCTCTCATGCTACGCTTCTAAAACTTATGAAACTGTAGTTTGCATGATACATGTTTGCATATTAAATATTAAAAACAATATGTCGAGAGCAGGCAGCGATCTCTGGTTCTGCCGAGTGAAGCTGATGCGGAACTGTCTTAACACCTGCATTCTCTTTACTGGCCACCAGGGGGCAACTCCTCTGGTTGTATAGAAGTCTATAGATAATGACTCCACTCTCTTGATTTATTCCCTCAGTAAACATTGTAAACATGAGTTTATGTCTCAATCTCTAGTTTCAAGTCTTCTTCAATACAGCATGATGTTCATTTAGTAAATTATGGTTCATTTGGAGTCATAAAGCAGCAGATGCTTTAGGGCGGGCTTACTGGGATTCACAGGTTGCTGCTACTATCAGAGACGTATATGATGTTTCTACATCCCCCTTCTGCATTCTAAATATGGACATTTCTGTTCATTGGTTGCAAAGAAAAAACATCGCGACGGCCGTAATCTACCCGTGGGTGAACCATATTTACCCGTTAAATAATAATTTCTTAGAATTATTAATCAGGGATAATTAGGCTAGTTTGATATTGAGCCAAAGTGCCAAAGAGCCAAAGTGCGAGTGATTGGATGATCAATACTGGGGCGGCTTCTTCTGCCAATCTGAGTATGATTTCTCAGATTGGCAGCGGCGTCAACACAGAGCAGAAAGTGACTGAGCGAGCGCGTTGGTTGAGACCGACCTTCCTTGAAGTTGGATTGTCCTTCCGGTCGGTCATGCGTCCGGGCCTCCCTCAGTCCCATGGGGCTTTGCCTGTGAGGCAGCTCCTTACCTGGAGAGCCCTCCTGTCGGGGGCACAGAAAGTGAACGGACTCAGAACAAGACAAGAAAAAGTAAATTTTTCTGTGCCTTTTTCCTAAATTACCCGTTGATAACCTCTCTCTCGCCCCCTTGTCGCAATATGCTTACCGAAGGGGAGCGGGAGAGCGGCGGGGTCAGTTGGCGGGCCTCCAGCGGATGATTTCCCGACCAATCGCGCGAGGGCGACCTCTTGATGGGCTCGGCGTGGGTTATGACGCCGACCCCTCCGCCGGCCTCCTCCTGTTCCACTTTCACACCGACACACGTCATGCTGACATCCCTGCTAGACATGAAGCGCAGTGCTGGAGGGCTGGGCTCAACCATTCTGTTGAAAGACAAACGACAACAACAAAGCTCCGTGTCATTTAGGGTGTGGCGAGGTTTGGGCCCTCGCCATGGCAAGTTTTGATAGGGTATGTGATTTAATTACAGATTAAGAGAAGAACACGTTGCACTTTAGCACTACACACATTACATTCAGCTGAGGCTTTTATCCAAAGTGACTTACATGATATACAGTAGACCGTAGACACAGCAACGGTGAGCAATTAGGGTTAAGTGTCTTGCTCAAGGACACAACGACATGGACTAGCAGAGCCTGGGATCGAACCACCGACCCTCTGATTGAAAGACAGACTTGCTAACCACTGAGCCACAGTCGCCCCAGACATACATTTAAATGTATGGGAAACAAATCTCACAACATATAACTCATAACATATCAAGATGAACAAGTTAAAACAGCTTTCAGAGAAGAGCTGGTTGGACGGGATTAAGTCTACAGCGGCTATGTGCTGGCAGATGGCTCAAAGCATGATGATGACAGGTTTATGTAGCACGTTATGTTTACTATGCTCACCCTCTTAAATCAGCATGTAGCATGCTAACAATTGCTGATTAGCACGCAACACAGGCTGATGGGAATGCTATTCATTTTTCAGGTATCTGGTCAATAACCAAAACAGTGGACACACTTTTGTTGTTTAAATTCATCCACTGGGGACAACGACTGTCTACCAAAGTCCAACCACCAAGTAAATGTGGAGATGGTTCACATAGTAAGTGAAAACGTTGACTTGAGTGGTGCGAGAGGTAAATTCAGAGGATCGCCCAAAGTCCTTTGAATTTATCATCTGGCGACCTTGAATGTCTGAGGCAAAAAGCTACTATGTGTAAAAATTTGAAAATAAAAACAGTACAAATTACTACAAGGAATTTTAATTTGATACTAATGCCTCTATATGATCTCCATAAGTCAACAAGATTATTAGTAAGATCTGGTTCCATTCTCCCGCAAAATCAGAGGAAACTATTAACAGCAGGTTCAACAGAAACTCCTCCGACTCAGACTCCAGCGGGGCCTCCAGCAGAGACCCGGCCGCTACAGACCCAGATCGCCTTGCGACCTACAGCCAGAAACTCCGATGGGAGGTGAAGAGCAGTAGCATCTCCTCCTGGGGGTGGGGGGAGGGTGAGGGGGGGGGGGGGGTCTGCTTCAGGGCAAGAAATGAGAAGTGCTGTTTTAAGTCACCGCTGAAGTCAAGGTCAAAGGTTAGGTGATGGTTGTGTTACTACCACCTAAAGTCAAAGCCAGGCGTATTGTCCAAGTGTGTGTGTGTGTGTGTGTGTGTGTGTGTGTGTGTGTGTGTATGTGTGCGCGCGTGCGTGCGTGTGCGTGTGCGCGTGCGCGTGCGTGTTCTATTATTTCCCAGCTCTGCGACGGGAGAAAAGAAAAACACAGCAGACAGCAGAACAAAACAAACAAAACACACAAGGGCAAAAAGTGCACATATATATTAAGAGGCAGAGAAAAAAAAGCCATTGTTGGAGCCGGGGAACAAAGGAAGCCGGGACAATGGGGGAGAGGCTGACAAAAGCCGCCGGCCGCAGGAAACAGGCCGGATAACAATGCCAGCGGAATGTGCCGACCAACTCGGGAACACGGCAAAAAAAAAAGCGGAGCGCCACCGTTCTGCGGAAAGCATAATAATGACTAGGACCCCCCCACCACCCCCCTCCCCAGCCTGCATACCTTGTTTCGAACAAAGCCACCTGTCTGCCAGGGTCCGTGGCTCCAAACCCCAGTGATGTATGTACGTGTGTTTATTATGTGTGCGTTCAAAAGCTGCACCAATAAAGAAAACACAGCTACGAGTCTAAAACAAACAGCCATGCCAACACCTTCATCTTCGATCAACTGTGGCCAAGAGCTCTGAAACTCCCACAAGTCAACTCCCTCCGACTGACTGCGCTTGTGGTTGACAGCTCGACACAATTAACCTATTGTTCTTCGGCAATGGGAATGTTCTCAAGATCAACAAAAGGTGCCGGTATAGGGTTGGTAAACAACAAACAAACATGCTCAGCACATTTCCTTCCGAGAATGCAAAGCTGTTTGTTTGCAAACTGAAACCGGCTTCGTTTACATCCGTGTTTTGCTAGCTAGCGAGGCAGCTAGCGAGTCTGTGCGTATCAAAGAAAACATGGAGTGGACATTGCTCTATAGCGCCAGTAGTGGTCACTTTTAAATTATACTGCAAAGTTACCCTCTAGCTAAACTCCCTCACCTGCTACTGCAACTTCAACCGCCGTTCAGACAAGTAAAGACCAAACTAAATCCAGGATATACACATTTTGTGCACCTTGATGTTAATGAAACAACTAATAGTCCTAAAAGCGAGTGTGAATGATTGTCTGTCTCTATATGTGCCCAGCGATAAACGGGCGACCTGTCCAGGGGGATCCCTGCTTTCAGCCAATGGGATCGGCTCAAGCGCTCCTGAATAGGACGAGCTGTTCGGATAGTGGAATGGGATATATTTAGTTTTTCACAATGATGTAGAATCCTTATATTATTTATCCTTATATTTCTACTGTTGCTCCCACTGAAACAGCTGTTGCTGCTGCCATCAGTAATTACCATCAGTAATAGTACTGCAACTTCAACGAACATGTGTTACTACTACCACTGTTTCCACTATGTTGCCATGAGGTGCTGATACAGTGGTATTGTTTTTTTATTAATTTTTTTATAAATGGTAAATGAAACCGTTGTGGGAAACGTTGGAAATCAATGAGCAGCACAACGCCTTCTGATTGTTTTATCTATAAACAGTTTCTCAATTGACCTTTTAGAAGATTTACGACACCATGTACACCAATTATATCCAAATGTGCTGCTGACCATAAAACGTGTTCTACTAATACGACTGTTACTTCAGTTATTTTAGAAAACTGGTCTGAACTCAATGTCAGTTATTTTTTATATGTATAAAAATATATATATATATATAAAATATATAAAAACAATCCACTTTAAAAAAAATATATATATATAATATTTTTGAATCAACTTTTACACTCACTGTTTGTTACTTCCCACCCAGTGTCATATGGGTGAAGAAACCAGGTGTGCACCTATGAGGAGAGCCACTTTCATTCAACGGCTTCCTGGAGTTTGGCATGATAAAAAAAAGATCATAAGGAAATAAATAAATAGAATGCCAGCATTCCAAACACTTTTGTTACGGCACTGCAACACAAACCACACACATCGTCTGGCTGCCATTCCTCGAAACCTGCACCTGTGTGTTTGTTTGTTTGTACCTTGGCATGCGTGTGAGGATGCAAACTCTGAGTCATAATAAAACCGTCTCACATCGCTGAAGGTAACTAAAGCCTGGTAGCACATTAAGTAACATTAAATACAGCTGAAAGTGAGCACAGGGAGATGGGGGGAGGGGGAGGGGGAGAGAGAGAGAGAGAGAGAGAGAGAGAGAGAGAGAGAGAGAGAAAGAGAAAGAGAGAGAGAGAGAGAGAGAGAGAGAGAGAGAGAGAGAGAGAGATTATACGCAATATCACATTCACTCAAACTCGCCTGTGTTTGGGCCAAAATGTAAATTTCCCAAAGAACAAAATCTAAAAACTTCTGTCCTGCGATCTGAATGTTTAATGATCTGAATAACATGGATACTTGACATCTCCGGTGGCCATTGAAATGAAAATAACAGTTATCAGTAGACTTGACTACTGTAACGGTGTGTTCACAGGTCTCAGTAAAAAGTCAATCAGAAAGCTGCAGCTGATTCAGAACGCTGCAGCTCGAGTACTCACTAAGACCAGGAGAGTGGATCACATCACTCCGGTTCTGAGGTCTTTGCACTGGCTTCCTGTCCAACAAAGAATTTACTTTAAAATCCTGCTGCTGGTTTATAAAGCCCTGAATGGTTTAGGGCCTAAATACATTAGTGATCTGCTGCTACCTTATGAACCATCCCGACCCCTCAGGTCGTCTGGGACGGGTCTACTTCCTGTTCCAAGAGTCAGAACTAAACATGAAGAGGCAGCGTTCAGCTTTTCTGCTCCACACATCTGGACCCTCAGCCTCTTTAAATCCAGACTGAAGACCTTTCTGTTTGCTGTTGCCTTTAATTGAACCAGATTCTGCATCTCACTACTGCATTTTATATCTTAAACTGCACTGCAACTTTTTTTCAATTCTGTATTTTTTGATTTTTAACTGTTTTTTTAATGTTTTAATGAATGTTCCTAATTGTTTTTAAATCTTGTTTTATTTTGCATTATGTTTTTATGCCTTTAATGTTTTTATGTGAAGCACTTTGCATCGCCTTGTTGAATGATTTTTCAGGTGTTGTGTGTGTGCTGTTTTTTTTGTGGAGCTTTAGGGAGGAATGAGGATGGAAAGGTGGGAAGCTGTTTAGCCAACACTGCAGCAGCAACCACAGTCGGTATCAGCGAGGGGCTGTGTGCGTGTGTGTGTGTGTGTGTGTGTGTGTGTGTGTGTGTGAGGGGGGGGATCGTGCTGGCAAGGAGCAGCACACTGAGTTTTGTCCCACGGCGAGTTATTCCTGGGTCTGGGTCCACCCCCCCATCTCCACGTTCCACAGAGGACTGGTCTGTAGAGCTGCCACAGGTGGCTTTCACAGTGTGTGTGTGTGTGTGTGTGTGTGTGTATGTATATGTGTGTATGTGCGTGTGTCACCCAACGCTGAGGTATGCGCTGAATCTTGGCCATCCACAGAGCCGCTGACAGCAAGGAATGCGTCAAGGTGTGCGAGTGTTTTAAAAGCACAATGTTGTGATTTTCCTTCAAACAATGCTTTTAGATTCTTTGGCCTGAACAATGGGGAACTCCTCCTCGCTTTTTCCCTTCACATCTGTCTCATTTAATTAAAACGCACTTAGCCTGTATGCAACCTGACCTTGTGTATGTATGCATATATGTAGTCGGTGTGTGTGTGTGTGTGTGTGTGTGTGTGTGTGTGTGTGTGTGTGTGTGTACTGGATGATTTGCATGGCATTGCCTTCTTCCCGAGGTTATCCGATTGCCACCTGTTTTTGTTTTGTGGTGTGTTTACCAGGAGGGGGTGTGGTCTGGGTCATTGAGCCATTCATTGACACCTGTTGCTAAGAAATTGAAAGTGCATTGGAAACAAATGAGATAAACTAAGCGGGGCATTTTGACTGAACAGTTCAGTCAAATGGAGACTGTAAAAGACACAAATGTCAAGAGGTTTCTAACCGTACAACAAGAAGAGTATAAAAACTATCCAAGGGCATAAAGAGCTAAACATTGAAATAATGCAATGCTTATTTTAACAGTCAAGTTAGTTGCTGAACAGCACTTTTTTTTGTATCAACAATGGCTCAAAGTACATTAAATATGTATCAAATGTGCTCAAAATGACAAACCCACAGAGAATTATTACCCGACCATGTGTATTTCCTACGGCCTTTCATAGTTATATAGAAAATGCCATTGCAATTATTTTCTGAACACGGAAATATTTCTAAGGTTCCAATCTGAATCATTTGCAGAGGAAAGGTTACCACACTGTTGGAGAACCCCAAAACAAAAGTGTAACTTGTTGTCTCGCGAATAACTGACCCAGAATTTCGAGTACAACATCAACCATTTGAAAAACTGGAGGACTGGAGGATGGTGTGCAGGAACTGCGTGATTTGGGTGAAGTAAACCTTTTAAAAAAAGAATCCCATTCAGGCTACTGTCAGATGCCGGCCTCGGTTATGACCGTCCTGTTAAGAGCAGCACACTTGTCCCGTCCAGGCAGGGAGGGAGGATGACAGAGCACGGAGGGGAACATGCCTCCGTGCTCTGATTTAAAAAAAATAAAAAAAAGAAGGAAATCTGCTCCTCTCCTTTGAGTGCCGACAACAGTGAAACCCTACACTTCCCACGACATAAGAATCACTTCACACAAAACCGTCAGTTACCCAACAAGTTGTAACACGTGGAAAAAAAAAAACTAACATTCCCCCCTCCGGGGGATTGGCAATGCAAATCCCTTCTGTTGTTCTCCCTTTCTTTTCTTCCTTTGTTTCCTTCTTCTTTCTCTCAGTGTTTTCTTTTCCACCCCCCCAAAAGAAGCAGCTTGTCGGGTTATGTCGTCCATGCCGCTCTCCAACTTGTGCCCGAGGCAGAATAGCAGAGAGAGCACAATAGACAGCGAGAGAGAGAGAGAGAGAGAGGCAGGATTAAGTCTTCTAAAGAGGTTTTACTTGGTGATAAACAAATAAAGACATTCCCATTGTCAACCCTGAGACTGACAGCTGTAATTGCAGAAGGTATCAAAAGGCAGAAAACCACAACGTGTCTGGCGGCAGATCAAAACGACACACACACACACACACACACACACACACACACACACACACACACACACACACTAAACAGAGGGTGTGGTGTATATCTCACACCCTGATATGTTGCACATTTCCACAGCGAGGGCCATCGCACTTTGAATGAGAGGCAGTACGTTTTTCTCGCCATAAGTTTTGAACCCGCCGTGCGGTCGTGTCGAGCGGATGTCTAAACAAATGTTTGCGGAAATGTTTCACGGTTAGCAGCATTTGCGTCGGGGTGCCGTCTAACCCGGTGGCCTGGCTCGGCCGGATGATGCCCAGAGAGGGCTGCCAGCTAACTGAAACAAAGAAACCGCATCACATCCAATCTGCTTCTTTTTTTTTTTAGATCTGCTCTGTGACTCATCCAGGGTTCGCTTAACCTGCAATGTCGCCATTGGCCGACGATCAGTGAGGGATGTTGGCTCGGATTCAGCTCATCGGAAATGAGTTTGTAACTGGAGCGGTTAAAAGAAAAAAGTTAATTTATTGATAACAAACCGTTCGAATAGTCTAAAAACTAGATTTAAGAGAACGGAGTTCCATGTAGCGTGCAGGTTTTTGTACTCACATGGTAGGGAAGAGCGGATGCGAGGAGGTCCAGCAGCGCTCCGTCGGTGGAACAGACCTGCTGACACGAGTCATGGTGACTGGCTCTCCCTCGCCGGTAACGGCAGTTTTCTTTACTGCTCCCGTTACCTCTGACCCGACCAACCCACCCACCGTCCTGCCCGCCCGCCCTCTCTCTCAAGGAGGGGAAGTACAAAGAGCCTCTTCAAATCCCACCGGGCATTTGCATAATTAGCATGCCATTTCAGGTGAACCGCTGCTGCGGCCCCGATGCGTGCGATACCGATCGAACACCAGCCCACTAACAGGTGCGATGGCAGTGTGATAAGGGCGTCCGCGGGCGCTTTCTAACAAAGTTGGCTTTATCCCCTGTTATGATTTCCTGGACATGTGACTGAAACCGGCCCAAGCGAGGTCACGAATCGTGACAAAGCCGTGGAGTGTTAAGGGCCAGGAAATAAAAGCAACATGTAGACAACAGAGTGAGATAGAATCAGCCAATCCATTGTGACTGCAGTTTGATATCATCTTTTAACTAAGAAGAGAGGAACCTTTCAAATGTGCAGCCTAGCTGACACAATACCCTGATTATGAAATCACTAATGCACAAAAAAAGTCTTAATTAATGCTTTTCCTGGTGCTTATTACATTACTTTGAGTCCCGAAAAGAAACGAAAACCAGTTGGAAGCCCAATTAGGTTGCCATAAACTGTAATTTGTGATAAATGGCGCGTTGTGGTTCTTTTAGGTGGTAAAATATACAACTTTCTTACCATGCACAAAGAAAAGAAGCTCCATTCCCATGTTAAGCTGCAAGAAATGTTCCGTCACGCGTCTACTTCATCTCTTGTATGAAAATTCTGGTCCAGCGATTACATTTTGCTGCGTTACTACCGTTCTTTGTGACGCCCAACTGCACTTTTGGAGCGCTATTCGCAGTCCGCCATATTTCTCTGACACTATAAATGTGCGTTGATGCGTGTGTAGCCGGTGATGGAGAAAAAACTGCAGCCGGTTACTTGAGCTGGATGCAAATACAGTATGCCGTGTTCACTACAAGCAACAAAGCTCCAGCACGGGGCCATCTACATTGTCCCCATGAAGGGTTGCCCGAGCACTCGTTAATGTAGTTATGGCATTAAAACTGGGAACTGGCAAACAGCAAGAATACGTTTTTCTTTCATTTCGTGGACAATAACATAACGCAAATTTTAAGAGAGACCAGAAATGGTGAAATAAAAAGTGATTGGTTGACGCTTCACCGAGTCTTTCACCGATTGGAGCGCTGAAAACAGTTGAGGTCAGCTTGACTTTGATGTGTAGGGTAGTATTATCTAATAGAGAGCGGCTACGCAAACCATAGCGAAGCACGCTGCCCAGATCTTTCTGCCACGTTTGGCAGCCCAAAGGTGGAAAAGAAATACAGAAGAAAGTTATAATCCGTGTTAAGGGTAGCGAGTCAGCTGTCACTGGCATAAAACGATCAATAAATATGTTGTCAATGAAGTGTGTTTTACAAAATGTCATGCAGCCATAAATGAGCACAAACTAATATATTAGGCTGATGGGTGCCAGCAGTGTGCCAGATTAGCTGTGGACAGACACAGAGATGCACACTAACACAACCAAATACAGAATATCCTGGCATGCCGATATTACTTAATTATTTTTTTAAGTTCTAATTAGTAGTAGTAGAACGCGCTTTAAGGGTAAAAGCTGTTCATGTCTGTTCAGGGTGGGGGGGGGGGGGGGGGGCTGTAAACAAAGAACCAGACGCGCCGACTGCATGTGTGAGAACACCCAATATAGTATAAACATATATAGTATGTGCATCTGCTGTCTGTGTTTAGCGTCTGCGTTGGGCCTTTGGGTACATTTATGGAGACGTGCCGCCAGGCAGCACGCACCCGACTGGTTTTAAAAGTAACTTAAAAGTACGCGGACTGACAGTTTCGTTCGATATAAAACATGTTCTCTCAGCCGACTACGATGTGCTTCCAGTCCGCACAGACGAGATGGAAAGGACGGGTTTCTTCCGTCCCGTTGTTGTGCTCATGGTGACGAGTGTCTCTCGCCACAAACAGGAGAAGGGCGAATGCTATTGTCCACAAATGCCAACAGTCTGAGGGGAATGATTACAAATGAAAAAAAGAAATAAACAAATCCCCAATGTTGTCACTTCTTCCAGTCATAGAGAATAAATACTGTAATTAGGTGTTTAACATGTAAAAAAACTAAAACATGTAGTATACCTTAGTACTTGCAAATTCAGAGTTGTTGATAACAGTCAGGTATCAGTTAAGCCCAACACTATTTTTTTTAAGTTTGTATAATTAGATTTACTGCTCAAGCTGAAAATCTTGGTCTCAAAGCCTTTTGTACACCTGGCTGTAGTTTCTGTATGCATTTTTTAATTAATTTTTGTTAAATAATTAATAATATTGATTCCCAGCTGTTCTGCATTGCCACAATCCATTCTGTTCTGTGCTGTCATACAGTGCCTGGCAGTGTTTATTTAGATGCCAATTTGATGATGATGTTTGTACACGGACGGTGGCTCTGAGCGGTCAAACAACGCTCTTTTGAAAGATGCAAGGGGGGAAAAAAGAAAAGAAAATGCAACCTGTTCCCAAAACGTGATTGCGGCCTATTCGGCTTACAGTTCTACCTTGCTTTTCATTTCCACGACCGGCCCGGCTTTTGGTAAAGTTCAGCTTCTTAGTGAAATTACAAGACCTTCCAACAGAACGACCAAGTTGATGGAGTGTCAAAGAATTGTGTGTGTGTGTTTGGGGACTTGAATTATTTCTTTATTGGAAAGGTTGGTAAGACGTCCACACACACACACACACACACACACACACACACACACACACACACACACACACAGAGTTGTGGAACAAAGCTTCCTTGCGTTGCTGACTGGGCCTCATTAGAGAATGAGCTCTCAGGACTGGAGACACAAAAGCCTTCCCCTCTTCTCCTTTCCTTCCCTCTCCTCCTCTGTTCTCTTGGCCTTTTGATGTTGAGGGTACTGAACCACATAGTCCAAAGAATAAGCTCATCAAGAATACACACTTAGGTTTCCTCATTTTTTATTTTTTTGTTTCCTACCTACCTGTGTGTGTGTGTGTGTGTGTGTGTGTGTGTGTGTGTGTGTGTGTGTGTGTGTGTGTGTGTGTGTACACCTACAAGCACCGATAAGGGGCTGTTGTTCTGCGGTCGCTGGTCAGTTCGTCGCACAAAGAGCAGTGTTGGGAACTGCAGCGCTGCGATTGAGTGATAGAGACATCACAAAGACTACATTTTACTCCCTTTTCCTCTTGGAGTTCAGGGGCTGCCCCACTGAGGCCCGCCCACTGCACACACATGCGCACACACACACACACACACACTGATTAGACACACTGCTAGTTTCCCCCGTACCCATAAATATCACCTCGACACCAGGAGAGGTAGAAGTTACATAAAGAAGTGGACCATGAGGCAAAGGAAGGAACAGAAAGCTGTGACCCGCCGGCCCCACGTTGTGTTTCCGGCTGGGATACGGACTTCAGAGCCCTTCTGCCATGTGATCGCAGAGTTTCTTTTATCCTGATGAAAAGACCATTTGTGTCAGTAAAATGGCAGCTGCAGTAGTCTGAGCTCGGGAACAAGTTGCACGGCGCCGTCCACCCGTCAGCTAACAAACTACGTTTAAATGACAAAAAACAGGCCTTTACCTCATGATGCGCTGGGGTAAAGAGCGCAAAAAATCTGGGGTCCGTTTCCCACGACAATGGGGACGAAATACATGATTTCATAATAAAGGAAAGGATGTGTTAAGTTAGAGATATTATTTATGCATTTGCATGAAAAACAGGCTTACAAAACCATGCAAAAACTGGGACGACACCGCAGCCCGCCGCGGTGGAGCGGCCGACGCTGTCGAGGACTCACAATGAACAGCCGGCCGGTGACTCGCGGCTCATTTTCTTAAATTATACTACAAAGACTTTGGTCTGTTGTCAGGAGATCAGGGCCGATGATTTTACATACGCTGCGGCCCTTTCCACGGACACGGTTTTGTTTTAGATCACCTTTCAGAGCTCTCTTTTGTCAAAAAGATTATTACTGATAATCAACATAACTATCGTTTGCACCCCCTCGACTGATTACCTCGACTTGCCTGCACTTTCCTGTGTTCCGCTGATATTTTGTTTGCTCATCTGTTTGTGCGCAGTGGTTGGCTTCTGACAGAAATAATAAATGCTTATGAAATTGTTTTTGACCATGCAGCTCATTGTACTGAAGCGCACGCCCACAAGCACCAGGCTACATATGCAACAAGCGATTTTCGCGGTTCACCCCGGAAATAGGAGACGGCTTTAGTTTATGTCTAAAAGCACAAGATGATGGACACATTTTTTAGACTAAATTGGAAATTAGTGTTACTTTGTGTTTTTCACAATAGAAGCTTGTGTGGGTTTTGCAAGCGCGGGGATATCACTGCACAGGGGGGAATAAAATCTACGCTTAGCAATCCTCCCAGTCAACAGGTGAAGCCTCTCCAGACAGCAGCTGCTGCGCTGCTCAGTTCCTTTTGGGTTTTCAGCAGAATTACTGTTTCAGAGACAATGCTCCAACATCCACCATACGATTGTGACACTGTATCAGACAAACTTGCAGCAAAATATGTAACACCGCAATGGCTTTCTGTCAGCAAAAAATAAATAAGAAATATGAAAATATGAATATTGGCACTACTTGCACCCGTAACCAGGGTGACCAGCGTGGCCCAGCTGTTGCTATGAACTGTGTTGGAAGTATTTTGTCCGTGGTGGAAATAGGGCGTCTAAATCCTGGCAGACAAAGTGCCATGGTAAAACTAGGGCCTCAATTTACTACATGGCTACATGGTTACATGGTTACATGGCTACATGGTTACATGGTTACATGACTACATGGTTACAGGGCTACATGGTTACATGGTTACATGACTACATGGTTACATGACTACATGGCTACATGGTTACATGGTTACATGGTTACAGGGCTACATGGCTACATGGTTACATGGTTACATGGTTACAGGGCTACATGGTTACATGGTTACATGGCTACATGGTTACATGGTTACAGGGCTACATGGCTACATGGCTACATGGTTACAGGGCTACATGGCTACATGGTTACAGGGCTACATGGTTACATGGTTACAGGGCTACATGGCTACATGGCTACATGGCTACATGGTTACATGGTTACAGGGCTACATGGTTACATGGTTACATGGCTACATGGTTACAGGGCTACAGGGTTACAGGGTTACATGGTTACAGGGTTACATGGTTACAGGGCTACATGGCTACATGGCTACATGGTTACATGGCTACAGGGTTACATGGTTACATGGCTACATGGCTACATGGCTACAGGGTTACATGGTTACATGGCTACATGGCTACATGGCTACATGGCTACAGGGTTACATGGTTACAGGGCTACATGGTTACATGGCTACAGGGCTACAGGGCTACAGGGCTACAGGGCTACATGGCTACATGGCTACATGGCTACATGGCTACATGGCTACATGGCTACATGGCTACAGGGCTACAGGGCTACATGGCTACAGGGCTACAGGGCTACAGGGCTACATGGCTACAGGGCTACATGGCTACATGGTTACATGGCTACATGGCTACAGGGCTACATGGCTACAGGGCTACAGGGCTACATGGCTACAGGGCTACAGGGCTACATGGCTACATGGCTACAGGGCTACATGGCTACAGGGCTACAGGGCTACAGGGCTACATGGCTACAGGGCTACAGGGCTACATGGCTACAGGGCTACATGGCTACAGGGCTACAGGGCTACATGGCTACAGGGCTACAGGGCTACAGGGCTACATGGCTACAGGGCTACAGGGCTACATGGCTACAGGGCTACAGGGCTACATGGCTACATGGCTACATGGTTACAGGGCTACATGGCTACATGACTAGACTAAAATTTTAGTTCCAGGTTATTTTCTCCGTTTTCACTCTCGGCGGAGGCAAGATTCTTGAGCCGATCTCCATAACGACGCCACGCCAACCTGCTGTGACCTTTCTGACCAAACAGAAAGGACGTCAGCACACTTGTGTGCACCCACTGCGCGGTGAAGTACTGTACGGCGTTGTAAACGGCGTAGGGAGCGTTGTAGGGAACCTCGTAGGGAACGGCGTAGGGAGCGTTATAGGGAGCGTTATAGGGAGCGTCGTAGGGAACGGAGAAGTGTATCCATACCGTTTGCAAATAAATAAAATAAATAGAAAAAGCTAAATGTGAGAGGAGCCTTGCTGAACGCAGGTGGCATCTTCTTCATCCAGCGCTCTCTAGACGTATTGCCCCGCGGCCATTTCTCCTAAAGGTTGGTGGCCAAACGTCTCATCAGGGGCAGAAGCCATAAAAGAAGAGGAAGGAGATACAAACACAAGGAAGTTGGTGTGCTGCAGATTAACACAGCTCTTGTGGAGGACAATGTATGACAACCTTGCTCCAGGACCAGAGCTGCTCCTACTCACTTAAAAAGGACTTTTCTTGCAACTAGCAGATATGTCTTCATTCATGACTTGTTCATCTTGGAAATTATAATATTATAATACTATAATACTCAGTAGCGTTCAAACTTTAAGTCAAATTGGCTCCACGTTGACCAAATACACCACTAAAACGAATAATTAATTACAATCCATATGATAACATTTTGTTCATGGGCCATTCATGCAGCATGAGTACTTTTACTAATTGTATCACGTTATAGTACGGCAATGCTACTTTGACCGAGCTCAAAGGATCTGAACACGTCTTCCACTGAAAATATTCTACAGTTTAAGAGAAAAGAAGAAAAACACACAAGACAAAGCACAATAAGTCACTGATAGTTGGTATTTTTGTATACTAAATCTTTTTAAAGCCCAGTTGTAACTTGATGCGACCGCATGTCTTCATGTTGAACATGTCTGCTCCAGTGCACTTCACCAGCCTTTCTTTCTCTGACCACTCTCTCTCTCTCTCTCTCTCTCTCTCTCTCTCTCTCTCAAAAGCTTTCTAAATAAGATGTATAAATAGGCCGATGACACAACTGTGCCCTTCACAAAGACACAGAGGAGGGAGAAAAGAGAGGAGAACAGGACTCTGGCTTTAGTCACGGCTGCGTTATTCTTCTGCTTTTCAGAAGCACAGGTTAAAAAGCAGCCATTTCTCTTCTTCTTTTCATGCCTCCCTCCCTCTCATCCCTCTTTCTCTCTCTCACTCCCTCCCTCTGCGCCTCTCGCTCTCCGAAACAGGTCGCCTATTGTGGCGGCTAGCGAAAGGCTACTGTGGCATTTATCAGAGAGGAGGAGGAGGATGAGGAAGAGGAGGAGGAGGAGGAGGGGGAGAAGACAAAACACACTCCCAATAAAAGAGATAGAACAAGAGAAAAGGGAAGAAAGGATGTGTATGAAGGCCACTTTTTTTCCTCTTCCCTCACAAAGCCCCCCTCCCCTACTCCTTCAGGCCAGCTCAGACAAAAGGAATCCCCCCCCCCCACCCACCCCCCGACTCCCACAATGCACTCTCTCCTTCAACCCGGCACACTTTATATCCTCACTCCATTCACCGCTGCTTCTTGAGAGCGCCCACGTGTGCTCAGCATATGTGTGTGTGTGTGTGTGTGTGTGTGTGTGTGTGTGTGTGTGTGTGTGTGTGTGTGTGTGTGTGTGTGTGTGTGTGTGTGTGTGTGTGTGTGTGTTTTATGGAGTTTGTAACGGCGGTAGCGGCGGTCTATGTTTGCTGAGGGGCCTAAAGACCAAGGGGCCAGGGCTCGGAGGTGTTTCTATGGAAACGCCTTTGAGCAGTAAGGAGCACAACAGGTGATTCTGCTGAGGGCCCGCTGGTCTCAGCATTGAGAGGACCGCAGGGGGTCTGCTGTGTGAGTGTGTGTGTGTGTGTCTTTACAGTGGCACGCGCGCTTGCTTCTCACAAGTACAGCCGCGCTTATGCCACAAACAACTTAGAGCCATAGGTCTTAACCAGCTCCAATAAGCCGGAGATCATGCCCGAAGTCTCTGGCTGGCCGCGGTAATGACGCGCCGCACGGGTCAGGCCCACGGACCCGACTACACAGCAGACATGTCTGGGTAGTGTCTGAGAATACGGGGAAAACAACAGGGAGAAGAAACGAAGAAAAGTAAATACAAATCCATCAAATCTATTTCTTTTTTTACTCATGGCGTCGTGTCAGGCCGCAGCTGAAGAGCTGAAGACAAACTGCCGCTAGACAGCCAGCTTGTGGACGTAGTGACGGACTTCAGCACAGGAGGCCCTTCCCTCAGGGGGCCCTTCCCTCAGGAGGCCCTTCCCTCAGGAGGCCCTTCCCTCAGGAGGCATGGCGGACACCAACGCGACGCCCAGAGAATTGTGCCGCGGGGGCCGGATGTGCAAATAAACTGTTGTTAAACTGTTTGCTGTGCGTTATATCAACTGCAAACGGCCTGACTCTTTCTCACTAACTCTGCCACAGACACTGCCAAACAAGCCACTTTGTTGACTACTTTACAAAAAAGATGGATGACATACGCTCCTCATTCACTAATCCCTCACCCATAACTACATCCCCATTAACTTCATCCTCTTCCCCTTCGCTTTCCTCTTTCACCCCTCTGTCCCCCAATCAAGTTCTTACCTTGGTATCCTCTGCCCGCCCGACTACCTGCCCCCTTGACCCCATCCCATCTCACATCCTCCAGTCTATTGCTCCTGACCTTCTTCCCTTTCTCACCCATCTTATTAACACCTCCCTCTCAACTGGTTGTTTCCCTAACTCTCTGAAGGAGGCAAGAATTAACCCTCTTCTGAAGAAACACTCTCAACCCATCAGAAGTCAACAACTACAGACCTGTCTCTCTCCTTCCCCCCTGGAGCGAGCTATCTTTAACCAAGTCTCCTCCTTCCTCCATCAGAACAACCTTCTGGACCCTCACCAGTCTGGATTCAAGGCAGGCCACTCAACAGAGACTGCCCTCCTTGATGTCTCAGAGCAGCTTCACACTGCGAGAGAAGCCTCTCTCTCCTCTGTCCTTATCCTTCTGGACCTTTCTGCTGCCTTTGACACAGTGAACCACCAGATCCTCATCTCCTCCCTCCAGGACCTGGGTATCTCAGGCTCTACACTCTCCATCCTCTCATCCTACCTCAGTGATCGCACCTACCGGGTAACCTGGAGAGGATCTGTGTCTGACCCTTGTCCTCTCACTACTGGGGTCCCTCAAGGCTCCGTCCTCGGTCCTCTCCTCTTCTCCCTGTACACCAACTCTCTCGGCTCTGTCATTCGCTCACATGGTTTTTCCTACCATAGCTATGCTGATGACACCCAAATTATCCTCTCGTTTCCCCAATCGGAAACACAGGTAGCAGCACGAATCGCTGCCTGTCTGACTGACATTTCTCAGTGGATGTCCACACATCACCTGAAGATTAACCCTGTCAAGACTGAACTACTTTTCCTTCCAGGAAAAGTCTCTCCCATCCATGACCTGATGATTACTTTCAACAACTCAGTCTTGGCCCCGACCCCGACTGCCAGGAACCTCGGTGTGACCCTTGACAGTCAACTCTCCCTGACTGCCAACATTACCACAACAACTCGTTCCTGTAGATTCATGCTGCACAACATCAGGAGAATACGTCCACTTCTCACCCAGAAGGCGGCACAGGTTCTCGTCCAGGCTCTGGTCATCTTTACTACCTTTAGTAGTTAAGATAGTTTAGAAGTTACTTTACTACTATAACTCCCTCCTGGCGGGTCTACCGGCTGGTGCCATCCGACCTTTGTAGCTCATCCAGAATGCTGCAGCTCGACTGGTCTTCAACCTCCCGAAATTCACCCACACTACTCCGCTCCTCCACGACCTTCACTGGTTACCGGTGGCCGCCCGCATTCGATTCAAAACATTGGTACTTGCGAGCTAAACACTCAACAAAGTCTCGACTGTTCGCTGTCCTGGCTCCTCGGTGGTGGAATGAGCTCCCCATTGACATCAGAACAGCAGAAAGTCTCTACATCTTCCGTTGCAAATTAAAAACATCTTTTTCGACTATACCTTGAATAAAGAAAGTAGCACTTTAGTGGCACTGGAATGGCTCTTACTGATAGCACTTTGTAGTTTAACTATATTGATGTAATTGTACCTTCTTGATTCTTGTTCTTCTGATTCTTGTTTGTACTCATGGTTGAATGCACTTATTGTAAGTCGCTTTGGATAAAAGCGTCAGCTAAATGAAATGTAATGTAATGACATGTCGATGGTGTGTTTGCAACGTGAGTCTGTTTGCCCACCAGCTATTTTATAAAAGGATTGTTTGCACACACGCACACACACTTTGGATTAGCACAGCAGTTTCACAAAATGACATGGTATTTATTAATTGTTTAAGTTAAACTATATATTTGTGACTCATTTTTAAAGATTTACACCTCCAGTAGGAATGCATGCCACATTGCTGGGCCCTGCAGCGCAGAAGAACTAGGACTGAGAGCGGCAGACTGTCAAACCCTGCAGTAAAATGAGGTTTTCAACAAAAAGAAACATGACTGTAAAATTTTGTATTTTCCCCCAACCATAGCAATATCTGCAGATGAATGACTGAATTTTTATGAAATCAGTTATCATCAATTTCCCTGTTTGGTTTTCGTTACTTTGCCTGGAAACACTACCACCAAAATCAACACAATGAAATAGCAGCTTTAAAAAAAAGAATTATAAAAATCCTCATCCGAGTGCGGACGAGTGAGTATGCATGGCCACAATCAATCTCAGATTTCTTTTTTTTTTTTTTTACTTCTTCTTTCTCCCCCAGCGATCTGGTACGATTTAAATCGAGATGTTAAAAAGTGAGAAGGGTTACACGACGTGGACGGAGATATCAGCCATTGCAGAGTTATCACGCTGGCAGATAACAAAATAAATGCAGAACGGCCGCCGTTATATCCTCTGAAACTGAGAGACTGCAGATGCAGCTTGACACCTCTTTTATTCAATCTACTAGGGACCAAAAGATACCAAGGGCAGGCATGATAAAGAGTCCTATTACCGTTCTCAGCCGTTGGAGCCGACCCGTTTTGTACATCGCACCATGCACCGCAAACGTTAGGAGTCAAACAAGCTGCCAAACGTAAACAAAGTCGGGCGAGTAGCAGCCTACTGTCGCTTTAGATTCCACTGATTTGAAATGAAAAGTAAATAATGCTGCTGGACTCTGAGAGACACACACACACACACACAACAGTGCGATAGTGATGAACAAATGGGATTTGAGGGGGGAAAGGAAGAGGAAAAAGACTGTTCAGTCACCGGCAGACAACGAAACATCTGTATTCGTGCGCTCATCTCTGATGGCAATGCAAATCAGTTGGACCGATTTGGAAAAGGTAGCTGAAATATGTTCACATGACGAGCAGCGCCCTCAGGCCTTATTGGGTCACTGCGGTCGGGTAAAATGTCAACCTCTTTATCCCTCCATCTTCTCTCTCGCTCTCCAAATTAAGAGGCAGATTTGTCACAAACGAACCTGCTCGTTCATGTCCCGCGCGCCAAAACAACACGTGGATCGTTAGCGTGAGGAGCATCGCGGGAACAGCCAGACAAAAGGGAAACCCGTAGTTACAGACAAACGTCAGCATTAAAGAAAAAAAAGAAAAAAAAAAAAGCACATACTTCCCAACAAAAGCTTCCCTCTCCACTCGGTATTTAATGGAACACACCTTAGTCCTGTGGGAGCTTGTATTTTGACATAGCGTGCCGAGTGAGCACACACGTGCATCATCTTAACATCTGAACACGCAAAAGGAGTGCACAAAAAGTTTTTCCTTCTCTTTCTCTCCCCTCCGACTCGAGGGATTAGAAAGTGTTCAAAAGTGGCCCGATATTTTTTATTTTTTTTTTTAAATATGCTTCCACTCTTTCTTCTCCAAAAGTTGATTTACAGCTGTTGATAAACAGCCCGCTTCCCCTCCCCTCGGCCTTATTAGCGCATTAATATGAGCTTACGACGGCGTTCGCTGGCAAGTGAGTGCACATCCAAAGCGCAGCTGGCAGAACGCAAACGCGCAGAGTGACATCTCCTAAACAACGTTTTAAATCCCTGTTTAATCTGCAGCTTTACAGAGTAGAAACCGGCATTACTTCTCACACACGCACACACACACACACACACGCAACTTCGCCCCCAGTCGAAAACTCAGATTTACCTCGACACTAGACACTTGTGTGTGTGCGTGTTTGTTTGTGTGTGTGTGTGGGGACTCATCACCAGGATAAGACTTTACCACCCACCCAGCGTGAGCCCAGGTGCCTGTGTGTGTTTGCTCATATGCGTGTGTTTGTTTCCTATAAAGTTCCTATACAGTTGTTATTTTCTTCCTCTAACACGGCAACAGGTGGAAGAGATGTTAAGGGAACCTTTTCACGTTTTGTGCAGATTAAAGAGCTTCTCCTCAGCACATTTCTCATTTCACATCATGCAAAAGAGGACGTGGAAACCGTCCTCGATAACGCGCTCTTATCAAAGGATGCAGTAAAGAATTAACCGGGACAATCTCATTTTATTTGCTTTTTTTTGTCGCACAGAGAGAGAAAGAGAAACACTTTTAGCTGAATAGAAATGTCAAGTTATCCATTAATCCATTCATAATTTACATCTGCCATTTGTTTTCTGGATTTCTGAATCAGTTAATTATCAGAAGAGATTAAGGAACATTCCTCACAATTTCTCCAGAGCCAAAGGTGACACAATAATGACTGAAAAAAACAGCAAGCAAAACAAATACTTTCTTCCATTACTGCTTGAAAACTTACAGAAACAAAAACAAGTATTGCATATAAAAGTTCTGCAATACTCCTGGTCTGCAGACAAAATTAGCGAGTGCATCAAAAAGACTGTTTCTGATATGGCAGGTATTCGAGTTGAGCAACGGGTTTAAAACAGACGATAAACGTGAGCCATAGCTGTGCAACACGCACACATAAAAACACACCAGTACAAACTATAGGTTCATAACTTATGCTAACATTTAATTTAATTTGCCTGCACGCGTTTGCGCAATATTCAACAGAGTTGAACAACAAAACGTTTGGAAACTCCTAAAAACAACAATGTGCAGTAACGCTCAAAATTGCATTCGATCAGTAGTCTAGTCTCTAGTCCAACGTGGTTAGCCAAAGAAAAGAAAAGCTGACTTTCCATTTGGAAAAACATTCCTGCTCGTGCATCTTAACCGGATATCATTCGTGCTCTTTTGTAGCGTCTTTAATAGCATATTTATGTCTGTATGTTTATGCATGTATATTACATCTAGAATTAATGTAGCACTCCTGAATACAAATGTTAACAATATGGCAGATCCAAGTCACTTGTTAATAACTAAATTACATTGACTCGTTTCTGATAGAGCACAAGTTGCTGTCAGTTGAGGAGACCGAAAAGTTGCACAACTCATTAATAACACGCTGTGTGCCGTATGAAAGCAATAGGACTCGGCTGAAAGACGATAAACGAGCCTGTTAAAGAAGCTGGGAAAGGAGTCAAACGCATTGGGATGAATCATGAAAGGTTCCCCGTCACAGAGGCGTCACGTGGCGACCATCGGCGTGTTTACCAGGCGCTGTTTGAACGTTCACAGCTCTGGCGATCCTCCCGAGGAGACAATGGTGAGCCAGAGGGCTTTATTTAAAGAGATCACACGGCTTCCCCGAACCCGACATTGTTGTGTGTGATTGGCTTGGGCCTCACACTGCGCTAAAAGAGGAGAGGCTGAGGCTGAGACACACACACACACACACACACACACACACACACACACACACACACACACACACACACACACACACACACACACACACACACACCATTATTCTCCATTGTGGTGTTTCTCTGTGGACTCCTGGTTCAATAGGAATCAGAGAACAATGTCGAGAGGATATAGGAGGTCAGGAGGAGAGAGAGAGAGGGGAGGAAACAAAAAACAACCTTTGTCTGCTCTGCTGCCCTTATGGAGACGTCCGATGTATAGGAAATGGTACATACACACACATAATCTCACCAACACACACACACACACACATGACATAATCATTAGGAATGCAATGTAACAAATTCAAAAGTCTAACGCAAGTGTTAAAAATGTGTTAGAAATATCAGAAAATGACATTTAATCAGGGTTTGGTTCCATATCGTCTAAAGGCTTTGTAAGTAGTAACGTTACCCTTTATATAATTAAATAATGTAATCTAAATCAGAAAATGTTTGGGTTATTTGAGAAATTAAACATAAAAAAATATCGCACCTGATAGAGAAAAACAAATGGACGCAGCCACACAAATGTTTTTCAACATCTTCAAAATCATCCCAAAACACTTTCAGTGCAATCAAATAAGAAGAAAACGCAGGAACGAACTTGTTGTGCTTTTCACAAGCTAATCACAACAACAAAATATCAACATGTTTACAATCGGCGTATTTTAAAAGAGGTTATCGAAAATGTAACCGAGTTGTCCCTGAAAAACGTAACTTGTTTTTTCTAATCTGATTTATTAACACCCTGACAATAATGTACAGATTTAACTGATTGTTTATTTTGTTTACACACACTGACAGAGGAGATAAAGGTATTTCTGGCTGCCGTGTACGATTGTGTTAAAACAGATGCACTACTTGGGGAAACGGGCTAAACATATGTATTACATTATTATTATATATATTCAATAAATCAAGCAGTATGTGAAACATCGATCAGCGCCGCGCTGCTCAACAGACCTGCGGTATTTCCACCGATGCGACCCATCCCACAGAGGGCCTCATGTTGCCACGGTAACCTGGAGTTTAACGCAACTTCCGTCCGTTGGTTGAGCGCGAGACAATCTGGGGTTCAAAGCAACCTGAGCGACAAAGAGAGAGAGACTAGAGAGCGAGCGCCGGGTCACCTTTCGTCCTGCTTGAACCCGTTCACCTGAGAAGACAAAGCCCCAAAAGAGATAGAGAGAACGAGAGAGAGAGAGAGAGAGAGCCGGGGGAGGGGAGGCAGAGGTGAAGGGTGAAATGCCAAACCACTCCTTGAGATTAGTGTCACGCACTCTGTGCCGAGTGACAGACAGCGAGGCCCTACGCTTTGGCGTCCGCACTACCCGGGTCCCCGCTCGGTATCAGAGAGCATGATGGGAGGGTTGCGAGGCGGTTACTGTCCTTCCGAATGAGAAGACAGGAACAGGACAAATAAATAAAAAAGGAGCAGCGGCAGCAGGTGGTGGGGGACAGAAGATTGACGGGAAAAGAAAGGTCAGGGACTCCCCACTGACGGGGATAGCTTTGTAAGCGTCCAGCCACTGTAAACACACACACACACACACACACACACACACACACACACACACACACACACACACGCACGCCACCCCGAAGGACGACCCAGACCTCAGGGGGACCCCTGAATGCTGTGTGGGGACCCCCTACACACTCCCGTGACACGACCCCCCCAAACGCACACCTCACACAAAAGGACCGTTGAGCGTACTCCCTTAACTATAAGACAATTCCTCGTCACTGAGGAACTTCCTTAAACTTAAGTAGCAAACAAAACAACATTTTTTTTAAAGGTTAAGGCCTTAGGTAAAATGATGCCCGGCACCTATTCTCGGGGAACCTGCTGATAGCTGCTCATTAGCATCTGTCAACAGAGCTGACATCACATCACCATCATCATCACCCCATCCTCATCACCCCCTGCCAGATAACAGCATACGAAACTCAGGGAAAATGAATATTACGATTTCACAAAGACAGAGTGAGAGTCTAGAGGAGTTTAGTGTGGATAATAAAATAATTAAGGAGGAAAGCTAACTTTTTCTCTTTGTGGGGGGGGGGGGGGGGGTCGCGGACGAGTTTTGAGCCTCCCACTCCTTTTCCCTGTCCAGCTGCTTGGTTCTGATCAACAAGAAAACATCGCACAGCCACACCTGGACATTTACACACACGTTTGGACGTTGTTGTTGTTGTTGTTGTTATTTAGGTTTTCATTCACACACGGCGAGAAGTGACTGAACTCACCGGTCCCGGTGAGCGCTCTCCACGCGAAAGAAGGAGAGAGAGAAAAACAAAAACTTCCCGTCCTCCTCCTCTTCCTCTCCCGCTTTAATTCCTCACCGCATTCAGAGCACGCGGCTCGGGACGGAGTGGCCGCTGCTCGGGTCCGGGTGCGCGGACTCCTCTCTCTGCTCCGCTCGGCTCGGCTCCGGGGGGAGAGGGAGCGGGAGCCGGGGGGGGATGTTGCTTGAGGTGACGGCGTGGTCAAAGCGCTGAAGACGGCCGAGGCGGAACAGTGCGTGGACGTGACGGAGACACACAGAGCTGCCTTCACTCGCGGAGACTTTCGGTCCGTCTGCCGCTGTGTTGAGCCTCACTCAGCGTCCGCGCGCGCCGCTCACCTCCCACTTAAAGGGAGAGGGACTGGTTTCCAGGTGGGGTGGGGTGGGGGGCCATAAATCAGAACGATTATCTGTCACCGCCCCCTTGTCTCGTTTAAACACAAATGACACGGTATTGGTCGATATTGATTGGGTTAGTCGAAATCCAATTGACAGCCCCCCTTCCTTCCACTTTAGACTTCCAATTCAGGGTGGATGTACAGAAATGCTCACTTTACTTCAGTTCACTCTGCCACCAACACACACTTTGTTCATGTATAACCAGGTCCTATTTCCATTATTGGCTAATCTACCAATTATTTTTGTTGATTAATGCACTTATTATAATAATAATAGATTTTATTTGGATCGTGCTTTAAAAGGTACGCAAAGGCATTTGACATGACACAAAAGCAGACACAATGAAAGCAATTACAATATAAACAAAAGAGATGACATAACAGTAAGAAACAAAAACAAAAACATACTGAACTAGCATTACAGGGTTGACAGCATATGTAAATAAATGAGTTTTAAGTGCAGTTTTGAAAGTGGCGAGTGATGGAGAATGTCTGAGGTTCTGGGGCAGAGAGTTTCAGAAAGATTAGTTGTTTAATCCCCAAAAATGCCACTTGTTAATAATGCCACAATCTCAAATTCAAAAAGGTGGAAAATGTCTCAGGGACTGTATGAAAAAAAATGTATTCATTGTTTTGGTCATCCATGGACTTCAATTTATTTAGTTTTTGAATGCTTTTTAATGCTATTATTAATATATGTCCATGAATTCATAAGCGCATCCAAACAAGTGTCAATCTGCTCAGAATTTCTTTGGTCGAGGGCAGCCCTTGTCATGACATTTACCAGCTGTGACACTGGTAATACTTTTCCCTTGCGAGTCTATGTGTGTGTGTGTGTGTGTGTGTGTGTGTGTGTGTGTGTGTGTGTGTGTGTCATTGCAGCAAGGAGAGAAAGTCCTGAGGACTTTTCCCATGTTTCTATTTTCTGACACATTCCGGCGCTGCGACGAGCGTCACAAGCTACAAAACACAGTCACGAAACTTTACAGGTGTGTGGTTGAGGGCAAAACGAAGGCCGAGTTCAAAGAAGGGTGTGGGGTCCAAGCAACAGACACAAAAAACACACACAAAAAAATCCTGCCTCTGATCCAGGGTTTATTGCCCCATAATAATTGAACAAGTGACTAATGTAACCACTGTTTCTGTTGTGAGAAACACAATGCATTTGTATTTTTGTGTATGTATATTCTTTTTTCTATTTGAACACTAACCACTGTGCATCTGGTCCTTGTGCAGATATGTATGTGAATGTTACTGAATGTATCAAATTAAATAAACTCACTAATTAGCTTATCAGTAATTGAATCTCAAGGAGGACATTTGGTTCTCTAGCCATCGCACTCCTGGTTTCGTTCTGCATCAAAACAGGAAGCAGAATTGCAGAAGCGTGAAGTTTAGTCACCATCTACTAGTTAGTGTTGCGTGACGACGCATGTCGACCTTTGCTGTTTAGAAAGTTGCTTGTACGATCAGTTTTGCTCACAAATATAAATATATATATATATATATATTTATATCCTTTTTTTTGTCTAAATACCAAAAATTCAGCCAGCCTCCCCAGTAACTTTCATACAGTTTGTTAAATACTGTGGAAAAGCTGGAAATGATTAACAGATCATAGAAAAATGGTTGAAATGAGTTGTCAGTCGATCCAACAAACGGATCAATCAACTAATTAGTTCATCACATGTAACAAATTAACGTCTTAAAATTCTCCTCAAGCAGATTACAAAAATATTTATCCAATCTGGTGGTTTGCATTTACTGCAGAATGGTTCGGTTTTGTTCGTCACGGTTGTGAGATGTTCAGCTAAACATCTGCCGCAACCCGCCAACTCTAAAGAGATTAGACAGGATTTCATTGGTGATGCTTAAGAAGCAGAATAAATGACATTACACCGATTCAATTGCGGTAAATTGTTCCTTAACCTACTAACCAAAAATAGTTTTGTGACTTTGGGTACAAAAAAATAAATACAAATGATCTTCCTCACAGAAACATTTCAAAGAAAAGTTGTATCCAGCGTAAACTGTTATGTTTTCTTAAAAGGCAGTTTAGATTGTTTTCCAAATATCCTTGAATGCCTTAAACAGGACCAGCTGAGAAAAGTAGAACCAACTTTTTTTTTGTGTAATTTGGGAGAGATTAACCTTTAATAGCTTTACTTTAAACTTTACTTTGAAATTCCCTAGAAATTCCCCAGAAATGTTGGAACAAAGCCCTTTACAGACTGTAGGACCCCCCCCCCCCCCCCACACACACACACCCCCCCCACACCATGCTTACACTGAATGAGACCGTCAAACTTAAAAGTGATTTTTTTGACTGGCTGCACTTTTAAATGAAAATATCCTGGATGGCTTCTATATTTTGTACTTTTCTATACTGTGTCTTTGTAAACAATTTTGGAACATTTAATTCTACATGGCCGTTTCTAAACCTTCAGACTTGGTCCACGGCAAAGCGGGTACATTAGAAAATGTTATCTGAAATGCGCTAGCAGTTTTCCATTCATGTTTGTACTGTACATTTACTTACACGCCGTGAAGTCACCACCGAAGACGCACTGTTTTCCAAGAGGCCCAAGTACCCACTTCATGGGTGCTTTAAATCTCTTGTTTTTCCTCTTCCATTGCTAACGGTCATAATAGGAAACAACCCAGTGGTGCAAACAGAATACTGCTACTAAGTGGTTAAATTGATGGACCATCTTGACCTCTGTTTGTTCTGCATTTCAATATATCTGAACAAACAGCAGTTGTTGTCATTGATGCTCTGCCTCTTTGTCGTCACATGACAAAATAGTAATTTGTTTTTATCAGATGTCTTTTTAATACAGGAACAGGTGTCTCCTGGCAGAAACAGAAATACACCATATGTCGATGACATCACGTTGTTTTTGAATAGTTTCTTTTTAACGGTGCTGAAAAGCAGTGTCAGAAAATAGCGAAAAAAGGAGCCACAATCTCAAGTTCAGTGTTCAAGGTGGCAAATGTCTTAGGGACTGTCGGAGAGGGGGGAGGAGGGTCAACGTTATTAGGACCGCCCCCTCTTAGTCCATTAGCCGTTTTGGTCTGAGTTGACTGCAACTTCTTTGGGCGAACAGCCCTTTTCATGATTTGCCTTGCAGCAAAAACGAAGACATGTACTTTGTCCATGATTGCCAGAAGTTGTCAATTACACATCAGTGTTTCCAAAAAGCTTTCAACGGAAAAAAAACCTTGGCTTTGTGATAAAAAGCCAAAACTGTGCCTCGTTTTGAAAATGTTCTGAAACACATCTGCACAGCGCCTTGGTAGCCAAGCTGCCGACAGAGCGTCGGGGAAATGGGACTGAAGCAGCGAAGACCTCATATCAGGACGGGAAGAAAGAGAAGGACGGAATCGGCGAGGTCACGGGAGTGCACAACGGTGAGGAGAAGATAAAAGGAGGCGCGGCTCTGTGGGGACGGGGGAGAGATAGAGGGAGAAATAGGGACAAAGAGAGGAGGAGAGAGAATGAAAGAGAGGGAGAGAACGAGGTAGAGAGAGCCCGGCGGTGCGTTGGGGGAGCCGATGTGCCATTTCTAATCCCTCCTGTTCGTGGCTTTGTGCCGTGGCCCAGCAGGAAGTGGGAGCTGGGCAGACAACAATTAACAAAAGAGCTGTGAAGAATACAATTAGCCATCAATGGCCAACCACAGGCCTTTGTGCTTGTCGCCATGGTGACGGCACAACACCACTATACTGAGATTACAAAACCCTTTTCTACACTTCTCCTTTTTTCCTCTCTCCATCTACCCTTTCTCTTTTACCCTTTCCTTTTTTTCTGTTCCACTTTTCTCTTTTCTTCAGCTTTCAAACTAATGTCCCTTTTTTTCTCTTCAGTTCATCTTTTCAGTCTTTTCTTCTCCCCGACACACACAGACACAGACACACTTACATGTATGCTATATGTGAACAGTTGTTTCATGTTCTCTGTGAAGCAACGGGAAGTCTGTGTTGTGGTCTTCTGGCTCTTTAGATGTCTCATGACTGACGAGTCTGGAGATTCAAACACTGGATTGAACCCTTAAACCCTCCGACTAGATCAACTGGCACCATCAGCCAGGAGTTGGCTAGTTTTGTTCAGGCAGTCCTAGACAAGGATGTTACAGTCGATACCGTGTGACGGATGTAATTCTACCTGACGGCAGACTGCGTAGAGGTACCGGCCTCGACCGGTAGGGGTTTGCAAAGTGTTGGATGTGATTGGGTTGACCTTGAGTGTTGACCATAGTGTGCTCAATGGACGTTCTGGGGGGCTAATAAACAAAACGATTACGCAGCTTCAGCGGCCCCTAAACAAATGCACAAATAATTATTATTCATCATCAGAGAGTTGGTGGTAGTTGAAGCGCATTTATGAGGAGTCATTTTCTTGTTGGGATGCAATGTGTCATTGAATTATTATTCAATAAAGGTCCCCTACATGCCATTTTTGGAAATACATGAGGAAAAATGTAATGAAAAATAAACAAATCATGTATTCCCTCACAACCGACACACTGGCCTCAGGCGCATTTAGACATAAAAAAAGAAGGTACAATTGCACCAATCTGCAAAACTTTCTGGCTGTGTTTGTGCTGTATTATCATTTGTGTGATATATTTACGTAAATTGGACCTTGAGACGACATAGAGAGCGCTCGCATGTGATACTCAATTCATGGTGCAATCAGCGGCAGCAATCCATTCGGCGTGAATGCGCACGTCAGTTACCAGTTTTATTTTGTATCTCTAGCTAAAAAGAAATGAAATATAACAATCCTGTAATAATGTAATGGATCAGTTTATTTTAGAGAGATGATGATTCAACATTATGGTCATTTTCAAGACTGTAGCTTGTTGGGGTGCCCCGCTGAAAGTCGATGAGTTGAATTATCATCGTTGACCCCTCAGTACACTTGAAATTCCAAAAAGTGGAGCTTTTTGCTTTTAGTTTTTGGAAGACACTAGATCAATAAAGAACTTGTGTTCTCAACAATTTAATCATAAACACACAGGTTGGTTTTTGCCACTTTAGTCTCTTCACGCTCTTCAAAAAACTTAATATTTAACATGCTTTTTCTGCTTTAAATTTTCTAAAGTTTGACCCAAGAAAGAAATAATCAGTTTCTGCTGTGTTGACTCATTTACGTGCTGCATTTACATGCCACTTTTCTCCAAAGTGCTCTACAGTTTCGCCTTCCATTCATCCACAAACACATTGGCAGCAGCAGGCTACCATGCATGGTGCTGACCGTCCATCGGGAACAATTTGGTTTGCAGCACTTTTCCCTTGTGGTTTTGTAGAGTTTTAGAGAAGGTGGACTCGGTGATCTGTGTGATGTTGTGTATAAGAGGAAAACACCAGGCTGGCTACATAATGTCTGTCTAAACATTTGACTTAAAGAGAGATGGAATTGTGGCTGTGAGGTGTACAGTGCAGATGTGAAAAGATGCCAAACATTATCACAGTGTCACACTGAACAATGCGTAGCCATATGCTACATACAGGCCTAGGGGAATGCCCATTACTCCGAAACCCCAATAGTCCGAAAATGTCCCATTGGACCCAATGGGACATTTGCCCATTTGTCCGACAGCCCGTTATGCCACAGAAACAATGGCCTCCGCTCCAAAGGCCATATTGATTCATAAATACACACTCCACCTGCAACAAACAGAAGCACATGGTCTTCCTAGGTTGGGTTGGTTAGGTTGAGGCATGAGAAATGAGATTAGGGGTAAGAGTAGCATATGCCGAGGAGGGTGGGTCATGTTGTGTTCAGAAAAACTTCAAAGGAGGAGGTCCAATCAGGCCATTTTGCATAATAATTAGCCACGTGGTTATGTTTGTTGCAGGGGAATTTGCATTTTCTGAACAACTGGCTGTTTGCTTTCAGTCCAATAAGACATTTTTCAGACTACTGGGGTTTCGTAACAATAGGCCGTCAGAACAATGGCATGGCACCCAGGCCAGCATGGCTACCTCCCGCAACATGGCATGACAGCAGCACTCAGGCCACCGTGGCGATAAGCGGTAAGTGATGAAAGAGTCCTTCCCAACCTTGATGGTTTGTACTGACTTTGACAGAAGAGATATTTTCTCATCTGAATTAATCATGCTTTTGTTCCTTTTACGACCACCTGATGTAATTTTTCCTTGACTGAATTAATACATGTAAAATGTGTAATGTACAATGTTGAAAACATGAACATAACAGATGCTAGGATTAGTTTGAATGGATCTGTGACTGAAATGTTGAAGTTCAGGACCGTATAGGATATCGTCCTGAATCAGGGCAAGGCGACCATGCTATGATAATGTCGATGATAATTAGCAAGATAAAAAGAAGTACATACTGCCTCAAATATTTCCCCACATTTTTTTGTTTTGTTTATGACTGCAGGTGTGAACTGATTGTACGAGGGGGTTACAGCATCCCTCCGCTGCTTTGCAAACTGAAGCACGTCACCTTTCCTCAAAACTGTGCCTTTTGTCTTCACCAATGGAGATGAACTGCAGCATGTCAAACTATGGAAGTGGAGCGAGTAGGACATGCAGCTGTGAGACACGGGGGTGCACTGGAGGAGGCCTTTAGAGAAAAGAGCAAAATAAATCACAGTAGTAATTGGGGATGCAAAGTGGTATATATGGAGTAGTGAACATCTTGAAACTCTCTTTGTTCAAGGTTGAGCTGGAAAACAGTTCAAGCCCAGAACCTTCTGGGCTGTGAGCCACGTGCCATCCCTTCTTGTCTCTTACATTTCATGAAATGAACTGCTTTAGTTTTTTCGAAAAGAGGCAGTCATTTTTTTCTTTGTCGTAGCATTAGCTCACGCAACATTCTGTGATTTTTACTAATGGTATGAAGAGTCTCAGAACACGCTAACATTTCCAACATTTCAGCATCCATCATTCGCTATTTTGCAAACTGAAACATAGTTGTGTTGTGTGTCGACTAAACCCCCCCAAAAATATTCAGCGTTGTTTCTGACCTTTTTTTTTTAAATTGAATGAGTAAACTGAGTAGACAGTGACCACAAAGTATTTTGATTATTGCTTTTTTTTTTATGTTTTTGAAAAAACATTGCCATTTCCATGGCCCTAATATTGTGTTCTGCCACGTCGTAAGCCTCATTTTGGCAGTACATTTTCACTGTTGCTTTGGACCTCTTACCCTCTCTTACTATATAGTTGCATGAGGAGGGGATGACTTTACAGCGGGTATGAAGATGAGGAAACTGTCAGTCTTATCTGTTACTTAGGATTGTCTGATTTAAATGTAGCTTTATTCGCAAACCTAATTGCTTTTAGTATTGTTTGTTTTTAGCATTGTTTTATTCAATAAAACAATAATTCAGTCTTGAACTATTAGTAAAGTTAGCCAATGTCTTTATGTCATAGCTTGATATTTAATATTCCAAAAACCCAATAGTCTGAAAAATGTGCCATTGGATTTGTGCCCATTGTCTGACTATACCCGTTATCCCGAAGACAATCGGACATTGTTCTGTAGGCCCTGCCTCTATGGGTTCTAGATGAAGCCTTGGAATATAAAAGGGTTCTTGGTAAAAAAAAAACCTGAGTGGGTTCTTGATTGCTCCCTTAGATGGTGAAAAGGTTCTGGATAAAACCCCCAGAGCAGATTCTAGGTGGAACCATCATTACGCCACAGGACGGTTCTGTGTAGAACCTCTCACAGGGTTTCTGGGTGGAATAAGGCTTGACCAGGAACCAACCAGGGTTCTCCTACAAAGACAAGCCAAAGAACCCAAGACATTCTGGTGAGCATCTTCATTTCTAAGGGTTTTTTTATTCACTTGTGCCTGTTTGGTGACAGACAAATGTAACAAAGTTAGCTGTGCCAGTGTGGGGAGCAGGGTGCAGTTCTGATAACAACCAAGCTGTGAAGGGCTATTTTCATGTCAATTATTACTAGGATTTGCATTTGCTCACAATAGGGCAGCGCACAGGGTGCAAAGCACAGTTGTCAGTAATGTGCTTTCTGGCTTCGGTGTTATATATGTGTGAGTGGTTCAATTCAAAGCTGAACTTTTTTTAGAGATAAGTTGGCCACTGTAAATCTCTCAGGCTAAAACATGAAGGGAATAGCACTTTTCATTTGAACCCCACACATAGCTGTGGTGTGAGTGATCGTTATCCAACACACAGCTGTCAGTTTTTGCACCGTGATGCGGTTGTAGCTGTAAAGGTGGCTGCACACATTAAAGATGTTTCTTGTATGACTGGAGCGACGCAGTAACCATGGTGTTTCTTTTCTCCCTCACAAGCAAGGTACACCTTAACAATCTGTAGCAATTCAATACAACTGTTCTGTATAATCATGTTCAGCTTTTAATGACATAGTCGGAAATGTGGAAATTCAATTACACGTTTATTATTGAGCTCATGATCAAGGGGGGTGTTGTACCGGTGTTGTTGCTGGACCACATTATATGTTTTTTGTACATGCATGAGGTCAGCAGAGTAACAGTAACTTATAAAAATATTACGAAGTCTAGTTATGAACGAGCGGGAGTGGAAGGAGGGAATTATATTAGTCACAAATTAAGACAGACTTTCTATATCTGTTGACAATGAATTCCTCCTCGATGTGCTATCTCCGCTGCAGGTGTGCCATGTGCCTCTGGCCTCAAAATTCAAAAGTCACCGTTGTGTTTGCCAACACAAAACAGAGCTCTGCACGCAGTTATTTCTGCTACTTTCTGCTCTCATCCTGGTGTTGTGGAGCAAGGTGGGGTTCTGTCACTGGAGACACTTCGAAAGTTACTGCCGACAAAGTCATGTCCGCAAACTTCATCATTTTAATGTACAAGAGACAAAAAATGTCACACTGAAGAACAGGTGTTAAATATGTAGTGTGTTCTCTATGAATGCAAAACACACACACACACGTCCGCGTCAGACTTTGAAAACCTGTGCTCTACGGCACACTGAGTCAATTTCAATTGTATCAGAGAAGAAAACAATGTCGAAGATTATGCTGGATTTATTCATCATAGTCACCAAAGTAAATATTGGACGCATTTTTCATAAGCTGAAATCTCTTATACTGAAAATGTTGCATTTCCGGCAGACAAATAAGGAGAAAATTAACTTTGTTGTCAGTCGGAGCAACACTTGCGATATCCGACGCAAAGTCTAGCGTTGAAGATGTCGCCAAACTGTGTCAAAATCAAGCTAATGTCACTCGAAGTTGCTAACGCCCTAGCAAACACATTTACGTAATGCTAAATATGGCTGTTAGCGGTGTAAATTCGTCCAAAGTTAGCAAAAGACCGTATAAATACATCAGACTGTTCCCACTTAGGAGACAGGAAGTATTGACCGCTTCATACCGTCTAGCATCTTTGGTTGGCACTGCACAATTACAGATTGCCGAGCCACAAGAAGAAGAAAGACTGATTAAAGGCCTTTACAAAGCGTGTGAGGGGTTCTTTATTTTTCCGTTGCGTCTTTTATTTTTGAAAACAGTAGGCTCCGTAGTCAGATCCGAGATGGCAGCAAACTTTAGTACCTTTTTCAACCTCGACAAAGGAAGCACAGACCAGATCCACTCTTTCCGTTCTTACCTTTCACAATAAAAGCCCTGGACCAATCATATTTGTGTGTTTGTCGTTTAGGCCCGTTCTCTTGTGTCATTCAAGACCAAATACTGATGATGATGGGACTTCAAATCACCAAAACCTTTGGTGTTTCTATATCCTCCAAAAATGTATAATTCTCTCCATACAAACCACACCATTTTTTGTTTTTGTTTCAGCAGAACCCTATTGCCAGCTTTACAATCTCTGAGCTTTATTCTCCCTTCTGCCTTTCAGGTCGCCTACCTTTGTCAATGCTGTTGAAGCCGGCCAAGCTTAGCTGAGCAGTGCCAGCCCGCTCTGCTTGTTCTGCCAGGCTGGGCCGAGCGACAGCACCTTCAGCCACACAGTTAGCTGTAGGTCCCAGCGTAGCCTTGCGTTGACACGCTCTGTGATATACAGCCTCAACCTCTCTTTGTACTCTGTAGAGTAGCAGAGTTTCCATATTAGTGTGCCAGATTGTTTGGAAGATGAAACTTTAATTATTCCCATGGGGATATTGAGCTGTTGCAATAACAGAAAATGGGATGCAGCAGAGAATGGGAGGATGCAAATTGGTGCAGAGTAAATGACATACAGCAATCTGTAACACCTGCTTATTTTGACCTGGGTTAGTATAAACGTATCATTGAAAATAATGTTAATATTTTAGTTACAGGATTACAGGCATTAACACACATGGAAAATTAGGGCTGATCTCTAGTAACAGTTCACTTTGTATGTAAATCAAATGTTACAATCCGATTACAACGTGATTCTCAGTTAATCTGATACATCTTCATTTCGGGTTTTAAAAGAGCAAGAGCATTAAAGTTGCACTTAATACTTACAACTTTAAAATCAACATTGAATCACAGAGAATTATCATAGGTCCCCACAGCTCAACAACGTTTTGTTTTGTTTTTCCGGTCTGCGAACTACAAAACGTCATCACGGCAATTTATTCACAGTCTCTTGCATGTACTCGTATTCAAGTGACCGTTGTGTAGTTTGTTTACAGTCTAACGTTAGCTTTTTACTTGGAATGCATTCCCGCTTTAAAATACCATAAAGTATTGTATAAAGTATCATAAACTTGTGTTTGGCACAAAGCTTAATTTTTGCAATAAAATCCCGTTGGCTTTTTGGTGATGAATGCGATACTCACTCCCAGGGTTAGCCCGGAGTACGTCTTCTCCTGCAGCCCTCTATATGGTAATTATTAGGGCCGGGACTTTAACGCGTTAATTAAGATTAATTAATTACGGGACTTTAGCGCGTTAATTAATTACGCAAAAAATAAATAACATAATTTTAACCACACTTATTTTTGCACCGCGGAACGTTTTTCAATGAATGAGTTTCGACAGACCGATTATACTGGAGCACCAACTAGCGTTCTCGACTTCCGACAACAACAAACCACAGTGAACATGAACGAAGAAGCTGACGAGACCGCTTTGCTTGGCCCCGTGGATGGGAAATTTTATTTTAAAAAACGAAAGGATGGAAGCGTCGACAAGAGCATGGTTGTGTGCAAGCTATGCAACAAGGAATTTGCGTATCACCGCAGCACATCGAGCCTCAAATATCACCAGAACGCAGAACATATAGGAGTTAGCGTGGACCTTAGCCCGACTCCGAGTAAAGTTACAAGGACCCACACCCAACCCACACTCCACCAGATGAGTGGTTTCAGGACCAGGGTAACTAAGTCCACGTCTGAAAAAATAACCAACGGCCTGGCTCACTGGATTGCAAGTATCTGGGCACCCCTGCCACTTCTGTCCCTTGCGAGAGACTTTTCTCACTGGCAGGGAACATAGTTCAAAAGAAAAGGGCAGCCTTGAGCTCTGAAAATGTGAACAGGCTAGTTTGTCTCAGCAACTGGCTGAAAGAGAAGTATAAGAAATAGTCATAGAGGTATCCTGAGGCCAGTGAGGTTGTTGTTACTGAAATGTTGATCAAACAGTGGCCTAAGCAACAGAGATTTATTTTTCATATTGGAAGAATAGGGACTGAGGTCAATCACTGGCACTTTTTTTTAATTTTATTTTAAATGGCACACTTTATGTTGAACTATGTATTATGTTGTTGATGCAACTGGCACTTTATGTTGAATTTATTGTTTTGGCCAAGGTTATTGAGAGTTTGACTTTGTCTGTTATGGCCTCTGAAGCAACAGAGAGATGTTTTCTAATAGTCAGGGTTTCCAATGTTCTGAATGTACTTGAAAGTATTGTGTTTTACTTAAAAAAACATAGTTTACAGAAGGTCTACCTATCTATAGGCTACCTGAATTTCTGAAATGTACTGTATTTCTAAATATGCTATTGCTACACTTAATGGCAAACATTGCACTGGTCTGCTGGACTTAAACAAATAAACAATATTTTGTTGATTAAGCTTATGTATTCAGTCATTATTCAATGGTATACTAAAAATCCATGTGAAAAAAATTACTTCTCACTGTTCTCAGGTCAAATATTTATATGCAATTAAAATGCGATTAATTTCGATTAATTAATTACAAAGCCTCTAATTAATTAGATTAATTTTTTTAATCGAGTCCCGGCCCTAGTAATTATACAACTGTATTCCAGTGTAGTGTGTGCAGCTTCTTGTACTGAGCCTATTAGGTATTTAAAGGATCAAACTTGTGTTACTTTATCATTTTCTTACTGTTGGCAGATATTTAAAAATGGGTTACATGGGGTGCCCCGGATGGGAAATTTCAACAATTTCCCTTGGGTTAGATAATGTTCTACCTCATCTTATCTTTTCTTGTCGCGTGTCATTTCCCCATCTCCCCCTCATTTTCTGTCACTTCTCTTCTCTTGCTAGTTAATGCAAATAAATGCCTATAAAAATTATGTTGATAAGATTTGTACATCACGAAAATGATATAGTTTTCGTATAAACAGCTGAGCGCTGTGTTTTTTTACATAGCATCACTCAAACAAGGGTAAATAGTGCATTTGTTGGGGAGCATTTGTTGTCCCATAAATCCGTTAGCTTAGAGGACCTTAGTGTCCTCTTGTTGTAGCCTATCAGAGCATTATTCGGCTCGCTCTGAATAATTGTTTGTTGATACAGTTGTATGTATTATTGTCTGTATTGTACAATGCTGTGGATGGGTTTTCCAATTGGGGACAATAAAGTGTAAAAGTCGAAAGATATGAAACAAATGACACACAGTGTTTTCTTTTTTCAGTTCCAGATTTAACAACAGATTTAACCTTTTTTTCTCTTCTGTCCCTTTATTTTTTGCTACCATTTACTGTGCTTATTAAAGTTTTATACGTAAATTACTATTGCACACTATTATTCTAATATTATTATTATTTAATCAAGAGGTTTTGTACATTGGTGCTGTATCATCAGGAGAAAATGTTTCGTTTTTTGTATCTTTCTTTACACATTGGCACGTCATTTTCATGTATTCGACATGTGAAATGTAAGAAATCCCTCGCGAAAACTACACATTTCACAGCCCTGTCCTTGACATTGTTTGAATCAGGATCTTTCTTCCTTTTTTTATGGAGAAACATACATAATGCATAATTATTTCACGCAGAGGGGAACAAAATCTCAGTGAATGGTTTTGCTACGGCCCACCCAGTTAACATACTTTGGTAGATTTTTGTGTAATAGACAGCGCTCTCCACCACCATAATCAAAACGAATGAAGGACTATCTTTTCAAAGAGCGTTGACATCTGTCGCCCATCTGCATCTCAGCTGATGTTGAAATATATAAATAGATACTTGCAATATATACAAATCAGAGAAAATATGGCAAAAAGTAGATAACAAGGGTGATTTGTGTACTGCAGGCTTCATAAGATAGTGCTCATTATACATTACTGTAAAAGGTACCGTAATACATAAAGTAAAGTTACTGGTATCATGTTGCATTGAACATATGTTTCAACATAATGGTTTAGTGACGAAGGTTTATTTGCACTTATTGCAATCTGCTTGCAGTGTCTGATGACTGACCAGAAATGAAACTGAGGTTTCTTACAAATAACCAAAGGTATATGTTATGAGGACAATATGGGTTTTATAGGCTGCACACACACCAGGCCGGAGTGGCAGTTGCTGGAGGCTTGTTGTGCCTGAGCGGCCCAACGTAATCTAGGCGCAACATGTCATAACAACCCCCGACCTCAACCGAAGTCGATCAAGCCACACTGTCTTCCTGTGTCTCACTTCGGCCCCTTTCTTTTTTTTTCTGGGGTTGTCAGATCCTGGTGGTAGAGATTGGAATCAGGTCACTCGACTGCTGTCTCCACACAGATATCTGCTCTATCTAAAGGGCTGCTGACTGACAAAGCCTACCTGCCACTTCTCTCTGCTCCTCACGCACATGCACAAACATATGTACGCTCACCAAACCACTCGGGATGATACCCAGCAAATGCTTGAACATTAAGTCCATTCTCAGGTGATGGACTTCGCCAACGACGGAAAAACTCTGCAAATGGCGCAACAACATTTTTATTTTTGAAGTCAGTTGTTTCAGTATGAGCCTTAGTGGGGTGCAATATAATTTAGAGAGCGCCCTTCGTGTTTGCAAGACTTCGCAACCTTCTACTTCAGGGGTGCCCAATACGTCGATCGCGATCGACCAGTCGATCGCCAGGGTAGCGCAGGTAGATCGCATGCCATTAAAAAAGAAAAAAAAAAAAGTATCTTCCCTACGACATTTGCCACTTTATTGATATACAGACCAGCCAGTGTGTAAATCAATGTCCATCACCACGGACGGTGCGCCCGCATGGTCGGCCGCTTGAATGCATTATTTGCGCTTCTCTACTCCCGTGAGTTTACTCAACTTTATGTGGTTAATTTGCGCCATTTGCTTTACTCGCGGCTGAAAAGGGGCAGGGATATCTCCGTGGCTTATCTCCGTAAAAGCGGTACCATTTCCGCCATCCACCTTTGAACTAACCACTAGTTCTGCTTTATAGTTATTGTGGAAATCCCTCAAACGTCGGACCATCAGACGCCCCGTGTCCATAATATCATCTGTAGCCGCACAACAGCGTCTGAATGACGGCTGCTTCCAGCGCTGCTTCAGGCGGACCAGCAGCAGTTTGATTCAGCACCGGCAGGACAGCGGTGATGATGCGGCGCTTCTCAACGCTGATTGGCTTTCACTACGCAAATCTTTCGGCCAAGTTATTCGCGTCATTTGCGCTGCCCGGCTGAAATTTGCGTCATTCGCGTCTGTGCATTGACTTTGCATGTAATCTACTCGCGAATAATACGTGCCGCATTCAGTGTGAACGCAGCATAACCCTGGCTGTTTCTATTCAGTGCAAGTCAGAGTAAAATGTAATGACCAAAAATGTACAGAATTATATTGTGTCATAAAGGTTTATGCAGTTGTGCAAGGTACGCCAATATTGTAAATATAAAGTATACTCGGTATATTAATACATTAATAATGCTATTTATTAATATATATCTATATAGATTTATATAGATATATATCTATATAGATAGATATTTAGCATTATTAATATAGGTATATCTTTTTGACTAGGTCATTTTAAAAGTAGCTCGCAAGCCAAAAAAGTGTGGGCACCCCTGTTCTACTTCATTGCCTCTTGGACACACGCCAATGGTGTCACCTTCAGCTTTCCTTGCGTGGTACAGAGGAACGTTCCCAGCAGCTCATCTCACTGATCAACGCTGATAAAAACCAGAGAACGGTGATAATCATTGGGCTGCCGAAATGAAAACCCTGTGCGCACTCTTCATGGGTAGCGATGAATGAACCCCCGCCCCCCAAGAACGCAGAGATTGTTGGGTCACAGAACTGGTTCAGAGCACGGAAATAAACTGAGAAAACACTGGACGAGAGTTTCGAGAGGGAAAAGTAGGCCTGGGGAGGTTTTGGGTCAGTGATGCCGGCAGCAGTGGTCACTCAGAGCCAATTTGTTCACAATAACTAGTCAAAAACTTTTGTCAGATCAGTATCTGAAGGTATGATCTCTTGATGGTATTTTACTTTGCCACTTCTATTTTCCCTGTGGTGATAATACAGCGTGATACAGCGATGGTATCTTTAATTTTTTTGTCAATTCTGCATTAATCATTTGAATGTTGATGCTTTCCTGTTTAATGTAGTATTTATTTTGTTAGCAGCAATAAAATGCAGCTATTGCTCATTTTTAAATATATGTATTATTATTGTAATTAATTAATCCAATGTTGTGACCTTTCACACAACTTTTGTATTTAATTCAACCAGATTGTTTTCGTCCCATCCATGGAAATTCAAGAAGCAGACTGAGCGTCTACAATATGCGTTTGACCAACACAGTCTGAGGGCAGTTTGTGAAATAGTCACAGAATCGCTCTGAGCGACACACATTGCGAAAGTTAGGCTGAGGCACAAAACCACTGATAATAATGACATAGTCAGGTGTAGGCAACTAAATGAACGTTAGATTTACAGAATATGTCTGTCATGATACTGGGCTGGAAATATCCAAGATGTCAAACCAGGTTAAAAAGATAAAGATAGAAGCTGAAGTCTACAGATCACGTGTAAAGTTGGAGATGAAGACGATGAAATGAAGGTTCCTGTGAAGCCGGGTACGTTTTTATTCATGTTACAATCATTAGCAAGCAAAAGCAGCATTTGTATACATTCAATACACCTTCAGTTGATAACATAGCCTAGAAGGGCTCATGTGAGTTAGTGATGTGCTAACGTGCTCTGCTAATGTTAGCTCCACAAGTTTTTAATGTAGAATGTGTGTTTTAATGTGTTTTTGGAGACGTTAAACTCCTTCTAACCACTGGGCTGGACTTAGCAAATGCTTAATTACAGACATTTAAGCAATATTATGTGTTAGGATATTTCCTTTCGGTAGGTCCCAAGTGGATGTTCACAGGATTCAGGTGTTTAACAGACTTTATATAACTCAAGCAGAGTTCACTTACTTTTGTGGTTTTTCAATGAAAATACAAATGGTCCACTCTCCTTTGACTATATGTGGAATGACGAGTTTCGAAGTCCAGTACATTTTTACTGGCAGATTTCACAAACTGATTCGAGTGAATTTTGAATTTTAAATCCCCATTTTCTCTCTCTTTCCCCACATGGCGATAGAGAGCTAATTCCCTTCAGTGAGCACCTTCATGTGTGCCGAGTGTGAAAAAGCAAGGACTCGCTAAGAAAGAGAGAATGAATGAATGCACAAATTGCAAGAGTCCTTCAGTGCGATCCAAACAGCGGAACGGTGAAGCTAATAGTGGTATTGATTGCTGAATTTGTGAAAGTTTCTGTGTTGAATGCCGACAAATAATGCCGACTTACATCTGTTTTTATCACATTCTGTGTTCCTCCACAACAAACTGTGCTACAAGGTTGCAGGTTGATGAGTGCAGATAATTTGCAACAACCACAGAAAAAGCCCCATGAATGCACGAGCGCTGTCGATATGAACATCGAGCTTTTGATTCAGCCTCTTACTTCCAAAAGCTCTTAGTATAGTTTTATCGCAACCGTCTTCAGTGTGGCTCGTGACAGCCAGAGGGAGGGAGGGCCCCGCTGAGATAAACACCAACAGTGGAGAAAAACCTCAAAGATCATTCTGCTTAGCTGACACAATATCGCAGCGATAACACAGATCTGCTTTATGTGTGCATTTAGACAGAACAAGCTCGTCTTAACCAACATGCAAAATAGGCAAAGTGACAAACAACACACATACACACACACAGAGACACACACAGCAAACCGCACTAGGACGTCTGAATCGAAAACAAGCGTTTTTGTGAGGTTGTCGACATCCCGGCCGATAAGCAACGTTCGCATTATTTCCGAGAAGCAAGCACACCGCAACACCTTCTCTTTTCCGACCCTTTCATCCGCTGAACGCAGCAGTGCGGAGGGCGAGATGTGCTTTTTTGCAAACATCACCCCCATAGAGATACGGAGGCCGCATTGACCTGATTGGGTCGATAGCGATGTGCACGACGTTCTCCCAGAAGGTCTCCGGAGGGCGCTCCGCTCAGTGTCGGCGAACACCGTTTCGACGGGTGAGCCTGAACACAACGGGTCAGCGTGACGGGAGTCGGATGCCCCCGACCGGCCCCAGCTCCCCCCCCCCACACCCCCACCACCACCATCTCCCTCCATCTGACTGCAGCTCTGGCTCCACGTTTGCAGGCCACACTTTACCCTCCGCTGATGGAAAGCAAATAACAAGCCACACTGAAAAAGGCCTGCGCCGCGTCGACGGACACACACATGCACAAACACACACGGTCGCACGCGAGATAACAGGGCCTCTGCGGGGGCGAGGGTGCGGGAGGGGGGGGGACTCAGGGAGTTGAGGGTCGAGGGGGGGGGGGGGGGGTGTGGGGGGGAATATGGCACTGCCCCACACAAAGGCAGCCCTGAAATAGCCCCCTCTCACAATGAGACCTGCCACTCTGTCTATGAGATAATGTCTAATTGAAAACACTGCAGCCATTGTGCTCCTGTCACCGGCTCTATTGTCCAGATAGCCCTCTCCCCCCCCACCTCTCTTTTTCCATTGACGCGGCGCGATTGTTCCTCGCCATTGTAGCAACCCTACTCTCTCTCTCTCTCTTTCTTTCTCTGTCTCTCTATCTCCCCCTCTCCCTGTATTGTTATAATTTCATTACTTATTTGTTTTTTTGTTCCGCTTCTCCTTTCAGTCCCCTGCAGACCTTTTGTGCACCATATTTAGGCACTTCATTGGGATCCGCTGCCAATGTGTGTGTCCGTGTGTCCGTGTGTGTGAGCAGGTGTCAGTTTCACGAGGAGATAAAAAGAGGAAGCAAGATAAAATAGTTCTCTGAGATGAAATAAAAGCCCTTGCAGGCATCACAGCAGGGGGAGGTTGTTTTTTATCCGCTTGCAGCTCTTGATTCCGGTAATATGAAACACGGCCCTCGTCGTCCTCGGAGACAAGTGGTCATGAGGACAACAGGCATTGTCCTGAGTGAATTACAGTCTGTGTGGGGACATTGTTGCAGCCTGCCTCTGTCCAGAAACTATGGACAACCTATCACCTAATGACACAGATATCTGGCAGAGACGAGGCGAGCGTGGATCATGAATCAGGGGACTGACAGGGCCGGTCGACTTGAGAAGCACAGTAATGCACCAGAGGCCTTGTGCTTGTGCCATGCCTGTGTGCTAAAGAATCCCCTGCTCCTCATCTTACAGCTGCTATTCATATGGTTCTTCTCTGAAAAGTAGATTGAGAAAAGAACAATACGCAAAAAGATACAAGAAGGTTTTGTGCATTAAGTGTGTTGTGATGCTGTTTTTTTCTTGCCCATTAGCTTCAAAGAAATAATTTAACATTTTGTAGAATACGTTTAATTTACTTTCCTGCCGAGAATTAGATGAAAAGATCGATACCGTATGAAGCCAAAGTCAAGAGACGGTTAGCTTAGCTTAGCATTAAAACAGAAGGGAACAGCTAGCCCTGATATCTCATAGAAGATAAATAGTATTTATAGTAGCGAGTTACTAGCATGGACGGAGGGAATAAATCAAGAGAGAAGTAGAGTCATATTCTCATAGACTTCTATACAATCAGACCAGAAGAGTCGCCCCCTGCTGGTCAGCAGAGAGAATGCAGGTTTTAAGATGCTTCCCTCGGCTGCCGCCTGAGAGACGTGTTGACGGACAGCAGCAGAGAAGCAGATTAATCACTGTCGCCGTTCCTCTTTTGCTGATGGAATGTAAGTATGGCAACTTATTTAGCCGCCGCTGCACACTAACAAGTCAGGCCACAAATGTCACATTGGTTGAAAGAATTGCTCGGAACAATGCTAATTATCCCCTCTGTTGAGCTTCTCTACAGTCAGCAAATCATTCACACTTCAAAGGCACAGAGGATATGTGAGCATTTCCCCCTGTGGAGTCGCTGAAAGATGTCGGACCCTTACCCTGTCTGATTTGTGACATAAACCTGTAAAACAAATGGCTCCTGATTCCCCTCTGGCTCTCTTCAGACATGTGTTTACAGACATCTTCAACACCTCTCTGGAGACATGCCACGTACCAGCCTGCTTCAAGGCCTCCACCATCATCCCCGTCCCCAAAAAACCTAGGATCACAGGACTCAATGACTACAGGCCCGTCGCCCTGACCTCTGTGGTCATGAAGTCCTTTGAGCGTCTGGTCCTGTCCCACCTCAAAACCCTCACCGACCCACTCCTGGATCCCCTGCAGTTCGCCTACAGAGCCAACAGGTCTGTGGACGATGCAGTCAACATGGCCCACCACTCCATCCTCCAGCACCTGGACACCCCAGGAACCTACGCCAGGATCCTGTTTGTGGACTTCAGCTCTGCCTTCAACACCATCATCCCGTCTCTGCTGCAGGACAAGCTCTCCCAGCTGCACGTGCCCGACTCCACCTGCAAGTGGATCACAGACTTCCTGTCTGACAGGAAGCAGCACGTGAGGCTGGGGAAACACGTCTCAGCCTCTCGGTCCATCAGCACCGGTTCCCCCCAAGGCTACGTTCTTTCCCCTCTGCTCTTCTCCCTGTACACCAACAGCTGCACCTCCAGTCACCAGTCCGTCAAGCTCCTGAAGTTTGCGGATGACACCACCCTCATTGGACTCATCTCTGGTGGGGACGAGTCCGCCTACAGGCGGGAGACTGACCACCTGGTGACCTGGTGCAGCCAAAACAACCTGGAGCTCAACGCTCTGAAGACAGTGGAGATGGTTGTGGACTTCAGAAAGATCTCAGCCCCACCAGCCCCTCTCACCCTGTGTGACTCCCCCGTCAAAGCTGTGGAGTCCTTCCGCTTCCTGGGCTCCAGCATTACCCAGGACCTCAAGTGGGAACTAAACATCAGCTCCATCTCCAAGAAGGCGCAGCAGAGGATGTTCTTCCTGAGGCAGCGGAGGAAATTCAACCTGCCAAAGACAATGATGGTGCACTTCTACACTGCCATCATCGAGTCCATCCTCTGCTCCTCCATCACAGTCTGGTACGCTGCAGCCACTGCCAAGGACAAGGCCCGGCTGCAACGCATCATTCGCTCAGCTGAGAGGGTGATTGGCTGCAATCTGCCGTCCCTCCAGGACTTGTTTGCTTCAAGGACCCTGAAGCGGGCGAGGAAGATTGTAGCTGATCCCTCTCACCCTGGACACAAACTGTTCGTGTCCCTCCCCTCTGGCAGGAGGCTGCGGTCCATCAGGACCAAGACCTCACGCCACAAAAACAGTTTCTTCCCGTCTGCAGTCGGGCTCATCAACAGAGCCCGGGTCCCCCACTGACTCTAATGACTCTGTCACCCCCCAGACAATTCCCACCGGACACTCCCCTGCACATAGCCTTATACTTATACTTGACTTGAATACACTTGACACCTGGGCATTGCACTTGCCATTTTCACACAACACTTACACTCATGCACATTCCATGCACTTTATCTTACTTTGGTATTTTGTTATGCTGCTGTCTCAATGTAGATATTCATTCATCCATTCATCCTCATTTATTGCACTGCGTTAACTGTTAAATGTGTATTGTTAAATGTTAAATGTATGCACCTTCCCGCCAGGACAAATTCCTTGTATGTGTAAGCATACATGGCAATAAATGGTTCTGATTCTGATTCTTCTGGTGTGTTTTTTTGTTTTACGATTCAACTGCGCATGCAGGAATCCTTTCCTGCTAGTTTAATGTTTTGTCTTTTTGTGGCTCACATTGAGTGTTTGAGAAGAAACATGGCCCAACTTTTAAAAGTGGGAGCCAGGCTATATGTTGTGGTTGGCGAAACTGAAAATACAGTTGTCATTTGTAGCCATTTTATATTTTAAGTATATAGGATACTATGCAGTTATATATCAGCTTAATGACGACAATATGACATGAAAGAAAACAAAGCTGTAGTTTTTTTTCTGATGCTTTACATCATTTGTATCTTAAGTGTTAACCCTCAATTCCTGCATACAAAAGGTAAATGCAAAGATTGTCTCTAAAACAGATGTCCATGCAGTGTTGTCTGGTTCCAGGTTCTGACTCTAACATAAACATTTAAATGTCACCAATGCAACCAAAATAAAAAAAATACATATATTTTAGGTTGCACGTTTTGCTGTCAAAGGACATGGGTCTGCGCCGGCGACAGCCATGGGCGGCATTGTGCTTTTGGGTTCTCCGTCCGTCTGGTCCAACATTCTCGTGGACGCAAGAATGCAAGAAAGATCTCAAGAATGCTTCGAGGGGATTTCTTCAAATTTGGTCCAAAGTCTACCGAGACTCTGAAATAAACTGATCACCCCAATTTGGTGGTCGAAGGCCACTGTGACCAATTTTCTGCCATTGCTCAATAATTTAAATGGTAATTGTGACAATTTCCCACAAATGTCTAATCGTATAAAATTGTGACGGGATGACATGTTGACTGGTTGGTGGAAGCATACAATGTAATTTGTATATTAAGTCTCCACTGTTTGTATGTGTGTAGGTTTGCACTGCCATTCCGTAGCATGGCGTGTATGTAAGTAAACGTATTTATTTATTTCATTTTTATTCTTATATTTTATTTTACTCCTTTCAATTTCCGTCAAATTTTTCACGTTTTCGTTTGTAAAGCAATAAAATGTTATCACCAAAAGAAAGCGTAGGTTGATTATACATGCTTACTATTGTTTAGATTACAGCCCACCAATTACTATGTAGCCTAATTATTTAGTGTGTGAGGTTATCTATATGTTTGTTCAAGGAAAAAGCGCAACATGTTATGACCCTTTTGGGCTTTTAAAATAAAATACTGAGTACCTAAACAATGTATTTTAAAATAATCAGACATTTTTAACATTTTCAAAATGTGACTTTACTAAATGATGTACTTATTACGTACTTATTATTAATAATATAGGTTTAAAGCAGGCTGAGCATGGGAGGAATGGTGTGCCTAATGACTATTAAAATAAGGGCTGTAAAATATCTCTGACATTGTTCTTTGAGTTATCAAAGTAATTATACTGTAGTTACAGAGTATCACTGAGCCACACGCAGTCCAGCTCTTTTTCGTAGATGCAGTGAAAAGGACATAGAGGCTACAAGTCTGCTGGCATCCTGTTTGTACAGACATGTATCGTTACATTACTCAGTCAAGAGTAGAATGGGTTGTTTTTTTCATTCACACACAACATATTTATATATCATGACTGAATTTAGCAAGTCTGGGGGAAACCAAACTTCATGCAGAGCTCATAGTGAGACAGCGTGGAACATCATTTGTTCATTTGTTTGAATTGGGAAACTACCTTTAATTAATAATTAGAATACAATAATAGTCCTTAGAGACAGTGCAGATCTTTTCTTTCTTCTTTCTACCATAATATATCAAATAATAATGTTAATAGCATGAGTCAAATATATTTAACAGGGAAGTCAAAACATACTTACTCATACAATATTAGTTCCCATTGGCTGGATTTTCTTTAGTTCTGCTGAAGATACCTCACCAGTACTTACATCCAAAACTAGCTAATAGAGTAAAAATGAGTAAAAAAACCTGTTTCTACAATAAAATGTTTGGCATGGAAATGGCATAGTATTTTTAAACCAAAAGTAAGCTTCAGATAAACATTTCTACTGACGTGTATGTCAACTTGCTGGTGGCGCTTTCGCCGTTTCAAAAGATTTAGGTTTTAGTACAACAACATGGTTTGTGGAAAAATAAGTATGTTACTTTTGGTTTCACAGGGGACACGAACTGAGGTATCCTAGGTGAAAGTCCCGTGTTATGATAAAATTCGTGATGAAAAAATGAACATCATTCGGGAGAAAATATTATCCCTTAAAATACAATTGACATGCAGATTCGCTGTATGCAAATGTCATTTTTAAAGACAACAGAATTTTCTCAAACTAACGGTTTCAGGTGGGAATTCCCCAGCAGATGGGGTAGCTAAGAGGCCACTTTCTCATAATGCAAACTGTGTTGAGGATCAACTTGCAGGAAATAGAAATTCTGCGAAATAATGCCGTTAGGCCAAGGGTTTCGTCCCCATGTGAAAACAAAGAAACATTTACAGTTTTCAAAGGGAAAGTACTGTGATATGGATCTCTTAACCATTTCCCTAGTATTCGAACCAAGTTGATGCATTCTCATTTCTTTTTACTCTCCGGCTTCTATGCTGTAATTTGGAGACACTGAGAGCTCTACAACAAAAACACCAGGTTTTAACAAGAATATAATGCCTGAAGGGATGTGATCAAATTGCTTTGATTCTTTTCTTGTGTTTGTAAAGTGTGTTTAGACTATGGAGACTGCTCTTTAAATTACTTATGTGCTTGCTGCCAATCCTTGGCCAAAATGGATAAATCAAAACACAGTATATAATTTAGAATGGTATGAAATGAAGAACACCAAACAAATGATCATAGTTGAGAAGCAGTAAGGTCAGGCACTTGCACAGACATTTTGGGGGGCAGTTGCTCAAACCAAAAAAAAGGGCACCCATCGCCAAAATTATTTATGAAATTAAACATAATAATAATAAATAAATAAATGAAAAACACAGTAGGATATTTTCAACTTATATATTTTTGTGTGTTTACTGAGTACACACACATTTTTACTGTTTTCTGACTAGACAGCTAGCTAGATTAGACAGCTAGCTTACATTTTCATTATGAATAAAGATGATTGGCTACATACTACATACTGATCAACATACTTTCGAAATTGTCTAAACGGCATTTATACAACAACACAAAGAAGATGCCTGCCTGTATATCTCTCCCTCTCTCTCTTCATTAAACATGACTAACAGTAAACAGCTGGACAAGGCTTTGAAATCACGGATTTCGTGAGTTTTTTGTTTGTTTATTTTTTTAGGAAACGTCGGACCAGTTGTGACGTAATGTTTTCAGCGGCGCTAATGTTGTGGTTAATTTATCACCAAACAACGTCGGGGGATTGCACAAACACCGTCATTACCTGTTTGTCTGATGCTGCGGGTCAGAGGAGAAGTGCTGCACCCGTTTGGCCTGGCGCTCACTGCATGAGCACTAAGTGGAGGAGGGGGGGCGGGGCTTGTGAGCGCCGCGGAGCATGTCGGGACGAAATTCTCACAAGAACTCAAATAAGTGCCCCGTCAGATATCAAAACACATTTGGGGGGAATGGATGACAGAGAGAGTAATTTTTATTCTTAAATACTGATGAATGAAGAAAAAATTGGGCTCCAGTAGAGGGGGCACTTTTCTCATTCGGGGCAAAAGGGCAGGTGCTTGAGCACCACTAGGGGTCTATCTGTGCACCCGCCTGAGTAAGGTCCACATGTTTAATCATTTTACTCAAAGCTGCATTAATTGATTGATGGTTTGGCCAGCATGGGGCAGTGGAACACGCTGAAGGCACAACACTGACTCTAGAGCCGACGTATACAAGCAAACCATTGCATACACATTCAGTAGATTAAGGGCAACGTGTATTGCGTTGAGTTTTTTGTCCGTTTCTGTAAGGCCAATTTTCTGTCCTTTCAGCTCATCTTTTTTTGGTCTCCACCAATCGCTGAGAAAGATATCTCTCTCTTCCGCTGCTAAATGCAGTGCTATCTTCACCAGCAAGTCCTGGACAGGTACGGCGCACACAGCCTGATGCTGCTGGAAACCGGGTAGACGAGGTTTGACAGCAGAGTTGCAGGCCAAAAAAACAACTAACTAATGAGGTGAAACTATGTTCATTGTTCGCAAAGTCGATGTATGACCAAATCAGTAAAACGTTGCAGGGGCCTTGTCAGCCATAAAGACAGGTCTGTTAGCATTCTTGTAATGAGGGAGAAACACACTGGTTTGTTTATATTTCTTTAAACCAATCACAATCGTCTTGGGCGGTGCTAATGTAGCCCAGGATGCAGCGACGGTGGACTGAATGTTCAGATATTTATCCCATATAATTGATTAATAGTCAAAAACATATCAAACATCTCACTTAATATGTCGGGTTAGGACCACTCAGCATAATATATGACATTATAAAGTTTGTAAAATGGCTATAAGGAGCTCCCTGTCTGCACGGAGTGGGCTAAAATAATCAGTAGCTATAACTTGACGTATGGTCATATGATGTATGTCATTCCTGGACTATTTCATTCGCTTTGAAGATTTATAAAAACTGGATTAAGACTATTTTACCCCTGAATGTACGTGTCCTGTTATTGAACACTGCTTTTTCCTTGTTGGATGTTTGTTTGTTTTGCTTGTTATTTCGTTCTTTATGTGAAACTTTTTATGTTGCATTCTTGGCCAGGACTCCTTCAAGATTTGGAAATCACAATGGGAAAAATTCGTGGGCAAATAAAGGTTAAAAAATATCGATATCGATGAAGCTCTCCTCATCCTCCTCATCCTCCCTCACCCCCATGGTAGCCCTGTTCACTGACCCCTGCCACTTCTCGAGCAGCTCTGGCCGACATGTTCGTCAGATCCCGAGTGTTGCAGCCAACCAGCCTCACAATGAAAAATGCCTCCACATTTCCTCGGTTTCACAAACACTGTTTGGAACAAAAAGCCCTTATCGGACCTGCGTATTATTCACCGTGTTAATTGGAGGGAAAATAAATGTATTGTGCATCTCGACGGTGCTGTTAAAACAAGATAAGAACCACATGTGCGAGTCCGAGGCACTGGCTGTTGAATGAATTGTTTAACAGAGAAAGTGTGAACAAGTTGGAAACAATTTATTTTTCTTCTTCTTCCTCTTTTTTCTGTGCCGAGGGCCTGGCGTGGCTTATGGGACCAATCTGGCAATCCCCCACTAGATGTCATTTATTCATTGTCACTGATTCTGGCATTACTCATTCAAGAAACAAAGGTCATAGGTCAAACATATTCAAGCACGCTGAAGTTATAAACGGACATATTCACCACCCCAAAAAAAAAAGAAAATTACTACTTAAACAGTACTCCAAAATATGTTTCTGAAAACATTTTAGGTGAGAAATGGGAGGAGCTCTGTTTTGGCGTGACTGTTTTCAACATCAACAGTACACAAATATATTTTTTCTGAAGACATTTGAGGCAAGGAACAAGCGATACAGTAAGAGATCCTTTGATTGCTATTTGATCAGGGCCCACACTTCACGTAGCAGTGATTGACAGCTGCGTCAGAGACTCCGATTGGTCGTTTTCCTTCAGGCCTGGTGGACTCTTGTCCAAAAGGAGGCAGAGGAACCAAATGTTTTCACAGAGTATTTCTCTTACGTACGACTGTGAGGAAATAGTGATAGTCTCAGCAAATATGACAAAAAGCTGTTTTTTTTCTTCTAAAAGCTACCAACTGTAGCTTTAACAGCAATTGCGTGAAGCAGCATTTCCAAAGCGGCACTGGATATCACACTGTTAAATTAATTTGAATTAGTCACATGTCTTTAATTTACACAGAGAACTTTGTTACATTCTCAGCAGCTGTCAGGTGTCTGCTGTGAGGCGACATGCCACAAACCATAACCTGGTTTTTGCAGAATCTACTTATATATAAAGGCAGTACATTGAAGTGGAACATAAGAAACAATTGGGTCATGACTCACATCGGAAAATTCCATATTTGGTCAAGTTTGGCCACAGAAAATAAAAACAAAAACACAATCACACATGTTTCTATAATGGCTTCCCAGGGTAGAGCCTTTCTGATTGTCTCCTTTGAATGAAGGGAATATAAATGTCAGTAACCATGCTTGTTCTTACTGACTGCTATCACGCCCGTGAGCGATAGCATCGACTGGGGGGAGCAGCGCCACAAGATGCCGACCTGTGTGTCACACAGAGCATGAATAGGGAGGCGGTTCACATACTCACAAAACCCCCACTCAGAGTCTCTGGCTTAACAGTTTGTCTATCTCAACACATCAGGAGGCCGAAAGGTCTGTTGTGACACGTGAGTGATAAAGATATGCAAACTCTTCTGCTTTAAGAAATGGAATTGTATTAAAGCAGTCCATAGATATAAACATTCACTTTGTTTAAAGTGAGACTGTGTAAATTGTTTTAGTTTTCAAAGCCTGCACATGGACAGCAGCCCTGTCTCCTCAAAAATTACGTTCTCATACAATGAATTTGTGTTTTGAATTAGATTATTTTAGTTTTTGATACATTATGAAAAATATTGAAATGCCTCTGCAGCACTCTGCACACGGACGAGGTCGATTGGTGGGTGGGTCAAAAATACACAGGGCTTTCACCCAGGGGACCGCAGTTCGCATCACCTGTGCATAGAAGTCTATAAGAAAATGACTCTACTTCCCTCTTGATTTATTTCATTAAATATTGTAAACATGGGTTTATGGTCTCAATCTCTAGTATCAAGTCTTCTTCAATACAACATGATGTTAATTTGGTAAATTGTGGTCCATTTAAAGTCAGATAGGCCATAAGGCGGGCTTACTGTGATTGACATTTTGCTGCCGCTACTAAAGATGTATACAGTGTGTCAATGTCACTCCTCTGCATTCTAAATATGGTCACTTCCGTTCATAACTCCACTTATTTACAGTCTATGGTTGAAATTTCCAACTCGGAATGTACAAATTCCGACTTTGCAGTTCAAATGGAAGGCACCATAAGGTAACAACATTCCTCTTTTTGTGAGTCTAAGACGTTGCACACTGTAACCTCTCCTTCCCATAAGTGTAAATACGTAGCCTCAAGAATTGTTTTCATGGTTCTAATATTAAGTACAAAAATAAAATAAAGATATGTAATTAAACTGTGAAAGAAATCTTTTTTTATAGATTTTTTAAAAGAAAAATGGCAACACTGGCTCAGACTATCAGTCTAACACAAACTGTGTTTCCAGCATGCTACGAATATCCTGTCAGTCAGCGAGGCAGGAAACAGCCAGCCGGCAGGTCGTCTGGCTGGCTCTGCCATGGGTCAAGCCTGTCAGGTGTGTGTGTGTGTGTGTGTGTGTGTGTGGGAGGGGTGGGGGGGTCTGGCAGGTGAGGCAGATAGTGAAACAAAGCCTTAGCCCCCCGCCCCCCCTCCCCCCCACACACACACACACTCCACTGCTGGCCTCCATCCCCTTTTTCCCATCCCGTCTGCCTTCCCTTCCCCATCAGAACAATCACCACTAACAGGAACAGGAAGTGATGCCGAGAGGAGGTTGATCTAACCAGGACAATTCCGTTAAGGCCTGGTCGGAAAAGGGAAGAGAGGGGTAGGAAAAGAGAGGCGTGGAAATTGAGGACATTTTTTTAAACAACACACACACACACACACACACACACATGGCAATAGTGGCAGGGTATCCTGTTTGGGTGTGCGTACAACATTTCCTATTTATAGGATATTCCAGCAGTGTCTTCAATTTTAACTCGTTTCATCCTTCTCACTGATATAATTATGACCACTGTCCCTTTCCTGATAGCAGAAGATGGCCATATGACGTGGACTGAGACTAAGGCCTAGACAGCGTGTGCGTGTGTGCGCGTGTGCGTACGTGCGTGTGTGCCTGCGTGCGTGCGTGTGTGTGTGTGCGTGTGTGTGTGTGTGTGTGTGTGTGTGTGTGTGAGAGAGAGTGCATGTTAACATTGTTATCTGGACTCGGGGGGGCAGTGTCTCCCGTCTCTCTGCCCTCCTTGAGAATGTGAGCAGGCGCGTGGCATTGAGAGTCGGCGGGCCAATTCCTGCCCCCCCACCCCTGCCCCCCAAAAGCGCAAAGACAAGCATGTGGCACTTGACAGCGATGCCCGATGAGCGACGCACGCCACCGACCGGCCCTGCCTTTTAAGATGGGGTCCCAGCCTCAAACACCCACCACCCGAAAGGCGACACCTCGGCCTGCGCCGCCGAGGCTCCTTGCGTCTTCTCTTTCCCTCCCCACATGCGGACTCTCGTCTGTCCTCGGCTGCTAATTTCTGTCACACTTTCTCCTCTGGACGGGGGGGCGGGGGGTATGTTATTAATACTATTGTTAACTGCACACTCAAGGCTGCCCCCGCCTCGGCTCATCATGTTACAGGTATATTGTGCACAACAGAGAAATTTCCAATCCGGCTTTATATAATGCCCTCTATAAATATCAAGAGGGAATAACTTGGTCAATTATGGTTGGATGCAGGCTGATTGTTATGAAGTGTCTGGCAAACAGACTTCAGGGCCTTCTTCTTGGCACGAGAGCTGTGGGAGTGTTTAGACTGTTGTGTTTTTTTTTCTGAGATCAAAGATAAAGAGAGAGGTGGTTTCTAGAAGCTTAATCATAAATATGAGTGGCAACTTGTAGGAGACGAGATCGAGAGCAAAGCCGATTATTCGATGTATCTTCTGGAGAAGCTGCAGTTCAACTTCAGCCGCCCTGTCAGAATGCTGGCTCTGTGCCTGCTGGAGCGTTTAGTATGTGGCGCAGCGCCCTCTAGAGGCGTCCGCTGCTACCTGTCCCATTTTGGAAAAAACTAAAGTAAGTTTTTTTAATGATCATTTTTCTTCTTCTTTGCAAACTAAAGAATACAAGTTTGTATCACAACCCAAGTGAAAACCGACTCACATGAGTTGTGTCTTATCTGGTGGAACATTTAGAATTAAGAAAAGGGAAGTTGAACCTTTTTTTTTGCACACGATTTAAACATCTGATAACATGTAACACCATTTTTTTTCCATTGCATTCATTTGATATGCAAACAACAAGCAGGACGCTGTCGTGGATTATTTGTTTGCAGTCACTTAGCGTAGCGAGTCAATTCTTTGACGTACACACGCTGCAAAGTGTCTTTCCAGAGTCTTGGCCCCGACCCCGACTGCCAGGAACCTCGGTGTGACCCTGGACAGTCAACTCTCCCTGACTGCCAACATAACACAACAACTCGTTCCTGTAGATTCATGCTGCACAACATCAGGAGAATACGTCCACTCCTCACCCAGAAGGCAGCACAGGTTCTCGTCCAGGCTCTGGTCATCTTGCCTAGGCTACTGCAACTCCCTCCTGGCGGGTCTACCTGCTGGTGCCATCCGACCGTTGCAGCTCATCCAGAATGCAGCAGCTCGACTGGTCTTTAACCTCCCGAAATTCACCCACACTACTCCGCTCCTCCGCGACCTTCACTGGTTACCGGTGGCTGCCCGCATCCGCTTCAAAACATTGGTACTGGCGTACCGTGCTACGAACAGATCTGGTCCAGTCTACATCCAGGACATGGTAAAACCTTACACCCCAACTCGTGCGCTCCGCTCGGCTTCTGCCAATCGCCTTGTAGCTCCGTCACTGCGAGCTAAACACTCAACAAAGTCTCGACTGTTCTCTGTCCTGGCTCCTCGATGGTGGAATGAGCTCCCCATTGACATCAGGACATCAGAAAGTCTCTACATCTTCCGTCGCTAACTAAAAACAAATCTTTTCCGACTATACCTTGAATAAAGGATGTAGCACTATAGTAGCACTGAAATGGCTCTTACTGATAGCACTTTGTAGTCGAACCTTTGACGAAATTGTACCTTCTTGATTCTTGTTGTTCTGATTCTTGTTTGTAACCGTAGAATGCACTTATTGTAAGTCGCTTTGGATAAAAGCGTCAGCTAAATGACATGTAATGTAATGTAATGTTTTTCACATGTCCCGCTCCTGTCCATGGCAACACACTCCAATGTATTCATCCCTATTTATATTATACATATAATGTCACATATCAATATTATTATATATTTTTTATTAAATAAAAACATGTTTACATTAAAGGAGGACTTCTCAGCATGTTGTATAGAGAGGTCAAAGGTCGAGGTCTGCTTGTGACCTGATCATAAGCTTTTCCGTGGTATGGAAGCGTCAAAGGGCCACACAGATTGGAATCTTAAAAGCAACTGAATACCTAATTAAATTGTGACATTTCAACAATAACAAATGACGTTGAAAGTGAAGGACACCATTAAGGATAGGATTTATACGTTATTCATCCCCATGGGGAAATTTGGAGCTGGGTGAGTCTGTTGGAGAAAGTGCTCCTCTGTCCCTGCAGTAGGTGGAGAGGATGGTCCGGGTTATCTAGGACAATCATTTCTTCAGTGTCCTCCTCTCCACCACCTGTTCCGGATAGTCCTGTTTGCGGACAATGATGGAGCCGGCCTTCCTAACCAGTTTGTTAAGTCTGTTGGTGTCACCGGCTCCAATGCTGCTCCCCCAGCAGACTATGGCGAAGAACAGAGCTCTGGCCACAACCGACTGGTAGAACATCTCCAACATCCTGCTGCACACATTGAAGGATCGAAGCTTCCTCAAGAAAAAGAGTCGACTCATCCCCTTCTTGTAGACAGCGTCGATGTTGTTCTTCTTTAAGCATTGCTTTAAAAGCCGTTCAATCCCAATATGACATTGGAATTCCTCTTCTCTCCTCTATTTTGAAGCTGGGCCATATTCACACGGGAAGGAGGGGCTGAGCGGAATCAGTTGTCTGTCCTCTCGGCTTACGCTTTGTCAGTCGTGCGATATGAGAAGAAGAAAAAGGTTAAGACAAGCGATTAGAAAACACTTGAAAAGTCATGTATTTCTGAAAACTGCAGGTCTTGAAATTGACTTCTGAAACTTGTAAAGATAGGAGCGTAATGTTTGAATTCCATGGTGTTGAGTTCCTGGTCATTACAGCTCATCAGAGGTTAATACAATCCCCAAACACAAACACAAAGAATGTGGACCGCTCAACATTACAGCAGTGTCGTTCCAAAACCAATGCCAATAACGAGCCGCTGTACTGGCTTCCACTGTCCTTGGCCGCAAGGATTTGCTCCCATTCAGCTACAGGGGAGCGTATTAATGTAAGTTCAAGTCCAAGCACTAAGAGAACCATGCTGTTCACTGGTGGTGGCAGCATTGGTGGATGCCAACCAGCTTCTTTCCACTGGCCGTCACTCAATTAATCTGACACCTCCATCTATACTCTGACTACTCTGTTACCTTTACTTTTTTTTTTCTCTCTCTTGTCTTTAATGTCTTTTTATATTTATCTTGTTTGTTGTATATAATATGTATAAATGTACGATGAGAACATCGTGAAACCGGAGTCAAATTCCATGTGTAAACACACATGGCCAATAAAGACGTTTTTTTTCTTCTTCTTCCTCATGGGGCCACCTGCTGGGTTAACCTGGCCATCGCTTCCAAAGAACAAGCAAAAAAAAGGAAATTGTGTACATATTAAAAGCTGAATAATAATGCAACACATATGGTACACGTGTAATAATGACTTTTCATCATGGATGTAAGAATGTGCCAGTGGTGTGCATTGGAAGCACCTTGCATGAAAACCTGTTGAAAGTGATGAGCGTTTTTCACATTGATGTTAAAAATAATGGATGTTTGGATTCATTAAAAGTGAATGTTACATGTTGATGATTTTGACAGTGCCTCCTGTGCTCCTTTATCCTAAAATGAATGCGCAGATCAATTTAAATGAGTATGGATGTAGACATTGGCCATCATGAATGCTGCAAAGAGACGTTGACTAGCTTTGCTTTGATGGTGGACTCTGGAGCTTTTCTGCAGGTGGCTATACCAGGCAGTGCACTGTGACAGCGAGCAAGTGGCTGCACTCACTACTTTTTGAAGTCATGTAAATCACAAAAAAATACAAATAATAAAAACAATATATATACACAGCTGGTCAAAAGTTATTGGGTCATCTGGCAAGTTGATGTTTAGTCAAAGTCCACACAGTGTTACATGCCAGAGGACAATACTGTTGCCCCCCCAAATACACAGAAACAGGAACCCCAAATACCCTTCGTTTTTGAATTTGCATAAATGACCCAAGCTCATTCTTGAAAACAACAGTGCATTTGGACTCTATATTTTGGGCCCTCTGCAGTCTACTTCATGGTGGGATTGAATGGTTTTACACTGTGATTTGTTTGTCCATATGTTGTCCATCTTATATTTATTGTTCCAATTCCAATACTTCTAACCCTTTACTAACCTTCTATTTATATTCTGATGTTTTAAGAATAGCTGTTAATATTAACACACGTGTTAATATTCCATCGTTTTACAGGCATTGTTGTCCACTTGACACAGAAACAGGAACTTATTCCTTTTTAAATCTGCACTTGTTGATACCAATAACTGGTGATTCCTTCTATTCTTATTCAACTGTTGCTAAAAGTGATCTTTTTCTATTTCTGCACTTTCAATTGTCGTCCTCGTCGCACCGTTGTACGGCGTTTTGTTCTCCATGTTCTCCATCCAACACAACTTTTTTTACAAACCCTTTCGTAAAAAATAACATATATTTCCGGTGAGTACTTTCTGGGGGTTCAAGCTTTTGTGCCGGGTGACCCCAAACTTTTTACCAGCAGTGTATATATAGCTTTCTATCATCAGTTGTGAAAAGATCATTTTCGCCATTTTTTGTCAATAGCTTTCCAAAGTAAAATGTATGCGCGTGCACACCGGAAAAAACATCTGAATACACGTCCGTGCGTGTATACCTGTCTGTGGAGCAACAAGTGGATGCAGTGATGACCTCCCGCCCACAGGGGCGCTGTTACCAATCAATGCGACATCTTTATTATAACCGGCAGCTGCACGCGGAAGAAAACCCGCCATTAAAGCAAAAGCAACCTCACAACGTGAGCGTTTCGTTGGCTTGCACTCTAATAAAAAAAGGTGCAATTTTTAAACCAAATACCTACCGCTGGTATTTTCTTGGAAGAATGGCGTACAGGGGACAAGGACAGAAGGTCCAGAAGGTTATGGTGCAGCCCATCGTATCCTTTCGTATGTCACTGCGCGGTCGAATCGCTTGCTACAATAACTTAGCAGCTAGGCTAACCGTTGTCGTTAGCTCGCTAGCTAGTCATTCATTCTCCGTGTTTGAGCCGCGCTGTAGGGTTAGATAACGACGTATTGAAACCACGTGTCTTTGGTTTTAAAGTACGAAAAGTAGCAATGTGTACATTATAGGCGCTGTGAGGTAATCTACGTTGCTGAGCGTCCCGTGGCACGCCGAACTGCGTTCAACAAGTCCGGTTGTATGTGGCTTTATGACATGCAGAGTAATTGTTGCTTGGATTTGTAGTTCGATATCTAATTGATAACTTTGTATTTTAGGTGTGTAAGTTATCGGTTGATACTTTGAGCCACCTGACAACATTTTCAGTGCCCTGTGCAATAACCCTTGATTATGATGGAACATGTTTAGCTTGTGTGTCGGTGTGTGTTTGCTCTTGAACCGTGAATTTCCTTGACTCCATGTATCAGAACCTAATTTTCAGGTATCTACAAAATGTAAGTATTACCCCCCCCCCCCACTCTCTTTTTCTCTGATTTGTTTTGTCTGATGGTTAAACTGAAATATTCATCTCTCGTTCTCTCTCCCAGCGCTCACGAATCCAGGTCTGGTTGTATGAACAGGTGAACATGCGGATAGAGGGCTGCATTATTGTAAGTTTTTTTTTAATATATATATATAAAAATGTGTGTAATTTGTTTTGCTCTTTTCAATAGTTCAATAAAATAAGAGTAAAACGCATAGGAGAATTTGATTTATATACGTATGACTGACGAATACGTTTTTCACATGTAACTAACAATTACAGCTCAAAATCACAACTTACAATTTTGCCTAAGGACTTTCCAATCTGTACAAATACGGTCCCGAGACCTCGCATCGGTTCAGAAAACACAATAGTCCAAAGTAATTTTTGGAGAAGTTCTCTATCGACATCAAGATGCTAAAACACAAGACTAAGATCAGACTAAGACATGAGTCCATAAGTTACTTTTCTGTCGGAGTGGTCTGTGGTGCTTCTAACACTCCGAACTTTGAACACTTTGAACACTCTGAACACTTTAATTAATTTTGTGCAATATCTTGTATACTCAATATTCTTCTGTATATTCAATATTATTCTTGACTGTTTTTATTATGTTTATTACTGTTTATTTATATTGATTTTAAAAAAAAAATCTTTTACTTACTGTGAGGAATGCTGCTGTAATCCTGTAATTTCCCCACTGTGGTAGTAATAAAGGATTATCTTATCTTATCTTACTGTCCTTTGGCAATAGATGACTTCACAGATTTTGTTTAACATGTCGATGGTGACCTGGTGGTCAACCACGTCTTCTCAAGTGTCCACTACCTGAAATACTTTGGTTAACCGTAGCCGGGTTCCGACTGTTCAAACACCCATCGGCCCTCGCTGTACAGAATGTGCGCCTATTTTTCGGATAGTAAGTTGTTTCTGGCTCGTCCGAATTAGCTGTTAAAGTAGTTCTTAAACTTTAAATAGTAATACCACCGTGTAAAGCTCCTGCATTCAAAAATCCTATTTGTGGAAATTTATCAAAGTATTAAAAGCACAATATACTTAAACTATCAAAAATGAAAGTGCTCATCATGCAGAATGATCAAAATAATATATATTGATTACTGTATGCACCACATTAATATTGCAGCTTGTTATGGTGTGACAAATTGAACATACTTTTTAAATTTAAATCAGTAAAAGCGCCTTAGTTTACACCGTGACTTTATACCACAACATGCTGGATCTTTTTTAAAGGACTGATGTGAAGTTCCTGTTTTTGCTCTCGAGGTTAATGTTTATGACCGACAAACTGAGCAGAACTATATACATAATGCTTATGTTCAAATCTCATAAACGTGCACAAATGTGTGGCTAACTGTTTTGTCTGTCTTAAGGGTTTTGATGAGTACATGAACCTGGTTCTTGATGATGCAGAGGAGGTCCACATGAAGACCAAGAACAGAAAGCCGCTGGGTAATAAATGCATTTGATATGTTTTGTAGCTTTGTCTCTGTGTTTAGCAGGCATCTCAATTTTCACTCAAAATACGAGTATATCGCACCACACCAAATCGGAACAAAATAAATTGTTCATTGACTTTTTTTTCATCCCAAAACACTGCTCTGCTGGCATTTTTCAGACCCAAACATTGTACAGATCTTAATGTGACACTAGATTCCATATAGTCTGTGGCCAACCCGATTGTCCAAAAGTGAACTGTCACTTTGTATCTCTTTCCATCCATCATCTCGCTCTTCTGATCCACCGCCCCTTTTGTTTCTTCCTCTTGTGTCTCCAGGAAGGCTCATGTTGAAAGGAGACAACATAACCTTGCTGCAGAGTGTGGTGACCTCCACCACCTAGGACAGCGGCGACGCCTACAAAATTGTACCTTTCTTGGAAAGAAATGTTAACCTTTTTGTTTTCGTTTTTTCAAATTGGTGATGAGTATGTTTGCTTATACAACATGAATATTGTAATTGATTCTTTCTAACACGTGGTTTTCAGAATAAATCATTTTTTTCCTTTTCTTACAGCAGTTTGTATTTGACTTATTCTACTAAATGTTTATAATGCCACAATTGTTTGCTGAGTATTTGGGTCATTGTGCTACTGTGCCATCTAGTGGCAGACAGCACTATTGCAATGTGCTTATGTAGGTCAAGCTCCTACAGCTCCAAATAAGCAATAGATGAGACTGGTTGTGTTTTTTTTGTTGGGCCGTCTCCTATAATGTGACATGTTATGAAATGGGGGTGAGAAGTAGAATACTCTTAGGCACGTTGTAAAAAAAGGCTAAAAAAAATATTTCTACATGAAAATAGAGTGGCGCAAAAATCAAGCATGTTGAGATTGTGCCTTGAGGTGTTACATTTGCTTCGCTTGAAATGACTAATCTATTCTAAGATAAATATTGATGGGGACAAATGCAAAGTGAGGGCAACACTTCGTCACATCAAAAACTATCTCCAAACTGCACTATTTAGCTTGAGTTAATGTTTTAGTTTTTTTTTTAATCACAAGTTGAAATGTAGTTTTTAAATTATAACTTCCACAAATTACCTCTATGCTTGTGTTGGACTGCCGGTTAAACTATTTTAATTGCTTGCTTAGTTTAGTGTTTCTGCCTTTGCTATAGAAAAGCAGCCCGGTTGTCCTAAAATCGATTAACGTAATTACGTCGTACAGCACTACGCACGCAACGTGTCCCTGTACTGTTGACTGGGAAGCCCCTAGCGCGGAGCTGCCAACGCCCGGCGTAAAGACACAAATAGAGGATACGGTACGGAAAAAATATTGTTTTTTATGAATATTGGGCTGTAACTGTGGTTACATTTCCTATCTAATGCTGTTAATATAGTCTGTGCTCTGGTGCTCTGCATCTGTTATACATGGGTTGTGACTTTGGAATTAAATAGCTCATTCGACAACAGCATCCGCTAAGGTTAGCTCAGCCCGTTAGCTGGGCAAGAGGACATTAGTTAGCAACCAAGCAGGCAGCCGTAACATTGTGCCGGCTAGAGAACACACCTCTCTGGGCTGTTTGACAGCCACATCTCACTTCAAATGTATTGTTGTGATAATGTTATATCCTTTCTTCTAGAAGTAACGCTAAAGCAGTAAACGGCACTATATGTTGGTGGCTACTAGCTAGCGGTTAGCTGGTTAACGAGTTGAATAAAAAGAGGCGTAACAAACGCTCGGTCAGCAACGCTGCTTTTTATATTCCAAACATGGTCTCGGATTATAAAATGGTTGTTCAGTGTAACGTTAAAGTGTGTGTGTTAGCGCAAAGGTGTACAATACTGACTGGGTTCAAAAGAAGAAGAGGGACAGCTCAGGGAGTTCGTTTAAACAGCCGACCGGAAATTAGGCCAAAATACTGCAGCTAAGGCGTCCGAGCTAACGTTAGCTTGTAGCAATAGCAACATATCGGCTTTGGTCTCCAAATGTTCCTGTTACGTAACGTTAGTTGGCTTTAATTGACGTTTCACATACGGGCTGATAGTAGCAATTTCCCACACCACTGGCCGTCGCATACTCATTAGACGTGCCATAAATTGTGAGGACACTAATGTGACACAACATTGTGCTCTTCAAGACCGTGAGGGCATCACTAAATCTTTGTTTCAGGTGATCGCTTGACCAATTATTGAGGAATGTTTTAATTAATATGATGTAGTTGTGGTCACAACCTGCCACCATGAAGCTGCGAGGATTTCAGTGGTTGTTTCTGTGGTTGGTAGAAGTATTGTTATTCTATTTCCAAAAGAAGAGTACACTGGTCAGATCTGGTGAGCTAATCAGAGCATTGCAAAACTTCTCCCCATACACGGACTGTGTAGTTTACAGAGTTGATTTCAACTCATTGAAGTTTAGGGTTGTCGTGGAAAAAACAAATCAAACCGAATTTCAGCAGCTTCCACTACTACTCTTTAAGCTGGCCCGCCCTCTGAGTGCTTACTGGCCTACAAACACAAATGCGTGGATTAAGTCTAGAAGCATTATTGTAGCTGCAGCCAGTCACCATGTTGCTCATGGCCATCGTCTCACTGTGCGTGTTTGGCTTCAAGAGTTTGTCTAATGATTCAGAACTAATCCCATTTGAAGAAGTTTGACGCTTTCCACGGCCACATATTGTTCCATGAAACATGCAAGCCCTGCAGGGCACTACGATACTTCAGTTTCATACACTGTTGTGTGGATGAAACGGCGATGAATGGAACTGGTAAAAGTATTCCTCCAGATGATGGCAGGGCTTTTGCTTGCTAAACAGTCGGTTTAGTTGGTGCTTATGGCAAATCTTTTCTTATTTTTTTTTTGTATGTTGGAAAGTTTAATATCATCCAAATACCTAACCCAGGAAGGGTCCATCTAAAGTTAGGTGATTAAAACAAGACTTGATATGGCTGCTTTGCATCTAGACATGTTGGATGCATTCTTTGTAATTGCAAACTTCACTTGCTTGTGATAAGTTTACTGGGAGGTCCACATTTCCCCTCCCCCTCTTCATACAACAACAAAGCAGTAGAAGTAATGGCTACAAGGGTGAATGACATCAATTATGTATTCTATATTATTCACTATACACAGCCAATACATTGTTTTATAGTATGACCAACATAACATTGGATATTGTAACTATGTTACTCAACATTAATAATCTAATGTCATATATAGCCCATTTGGCTGCATAGTGTAATACACGTAGGCTTACATTTTCTCAATTATATACTTAAAAACTTTGGAGTAGAGATGCCCCAATTGATTGGCTGCCAATCGAAACCAGGTGGATTTCAGCAGAATAACTAGTTATTCGAAGAAGATGTTTTAACAGCAATATAAACCATATATTAGAAAAGGGACTGATGCCTTGTTTAACTTTCCGACACTACCTCTAAAGCAGCTTATAATTCAAATACTAATGTCAAGATTTTTACAATAATTTATTTCCTCATCATTCAAATTGTGTGTGTTTTTCAAATAACCACTATAGAGGACAATATGTTTTCCCTTTTCACTGACTTCGGGTTTTTTAAATTATTTATCAGACATTTGTGGGAAGATGGTGAAAAGAAAGTCAGTCTGGACCCGTGTTGTTAATTATGGTTCATAGAAAGAAAATCACAATTCAGGTTGTCAACGATCATCAATAATGGTCATCATCAGCCACTGCTGTGATTGCGACCAGGTGAAATTAAGATGGTTCTGTTTCCCTGTTTCCAGCACTGCACATGGTACAGGGGTTCTCAATTGTAGTGGAGTCCATTCAGACTGCAAAGGGACCTCCACAGCACCCTCCACTTGTCCTGCAGAACGTCCCATTATAATCGCGCATCAGCAATCACAGCGGCCCGCCGTGTTTTGAACACAGTTATGGAACTTACCCACAACGGCTTATTGTTTGGAAGCAAACAAAGCCATGCCTGTAACAGACATTTCACATTCTGTGTCTGATTCTTTGCACACAGATGATTGCATTTTTTTGGGACTTTGTGTGGGGAGCTTGTCTTAGTATCAAAATCTGCCGTGCAAATGCCCTGTTCTATTAATTGTGTCTAGTGGCAGGCTCTTCACAGTTTAGTCTACAGTGGTGGAAACCTCTTTTGAGCATTAAAGAAACAGGCCTTGCGTCAAGGTTGCAAATCTGTTGTGTCTGCACCTCCGTCCGTGCGGTCTGCACAAGTGTAATCTACTAGTTTGCCATTACCAGAAGCAGCTCTACGCTTTAATCACAATTTCTTGACCAGGTTTTTTTTGATATCATTTGCTGAAGAAATGCGTATAATTGTGTTCTCTGTGTTTCTGTGGGAGAACCACCTGAGCTCTGTTCCCCTGTTTAAACCATGTTCACACAGTAACATTTGGCGCATGCAATTCTGTCCCCTCCTGCTTCATTCAATGCCACCCCCACACTGTGGTGCAGAGCTCTGCAGTAGCTTGGCACCGACACACTGTAACTTGTGGGAGAGAAACAGGGGAATGCTGTGGCCCACATACTACATATAGCTTGTTGTCTCTAAATGCACTATGCACCAAGATGCATCACATCACCAAGATTGCAGACAATGATTCAAGGTCAACTTTCATTGTTGTTTATTTATTGTTTCACTCGTCTTGTAGGCCTTTTGTCGTTGAAGTCATTTCAACATAGGGGAAAACACATACATGCCGGCTGCAATTGAAGATTATGTTCATTAACCGGTGACATGCAGATTATTTTCTCCATTAATCATTATTGAAAAATATGGGGGAAAAAATGCTATTTCCAACAGATTTTGAGATTATCTGTTTTGTCGTCCAGCAGTCCAAAACCCAAAGATAAACAATGTATCGTTATTGAAAAGATAAGCAGCTGCTTTGAGGCTTTAACTGAATTCTGTGTAGCTGCTTTAGTTTTCCGGGGATTTTTCGTACTGTTTGGGACACATGAATAGAACAAAGCCATCGTTCATGTCATCTGTAGCACCTGTGCCCATGACCATGTTGCTGTTTGGATTCCGACAAAGGTTGTGTAATGATCACTTGGCCTTGAGTTCACAATTACTTTCGGAGTAGTTTCTCTGTGTGCAACCAAGTTTGCCCAGATTCCAGTTTCAACTATATGTTATGTCACTGGGCTAACTGGTCTGCTGCTTAGCTGAAAGGTGAGAAATTACACTTTTTTCAACCTCAGCAGCATTGGACTTAATCCTGAAAATATTGTTGTGACCGTATTTCGAATGCTTTATTATTTGTAAATATCATCAAAGTTCATATGATATCATATTTTTTTAAAGCACCACTATCAGAGCTGTCTGCTGGATGGCCGGACATTCAAACATTTCTTACTATGTTTTTTTTTTTTTTTTTTTTTCCAAGCAAGTTACCTGTCACCCTAATGATGGAAGGTGCATTGCATCCCTACTTTACAAAAGCTTGACTTGCTGCTTATTGTGTGTGTGTGAGAAGCAAAGAGTAGGCAGGATGACTGCATTCTTCCTCCACTAAATGTCCGATTCGCTGGTGGCTGCCGGGGGCAGCCCAACTTTTCTGACAAGTACTGTTAAGTGACTGTGGCTTGCTAGCATTATCAGCTGTGTAATTCACTAGATGACGCTAGCTAAACACCAACTTAGAGAATGATGTGTTTTTCTCTCCAACCTCTCTTCAACCCCAATCTGGTGTTTTTCCATAATTCTACATTAGCACAAGGCCGTTTGAGTGAATCACATTTCTACAGTATAATTTGTCCAGCTGTGGGTCTACATGATCCCTCAATCTTTAAATTAAAAGAAACCCAAATTATTTGGACAACTGGACACTACCATTGATCCTTTGATCCATTGGTTGATCAGGGAGACTAGGTTATTGATCTGTGACTGGACGGCGTTATCTCCCAATATACATCCCTTTGTCAAAAATATAAAGATAATTTTTATTCTGGGCTTGGGTCACCTCAATTTTCAGACTTGGGTCAAGCTACATCTTTATAGCTACACAGGTATGTTGAAAAGTGCTTTTACAAGCGGTTTGTCATTGACATTAATGCAAATGCCATCTGGTGTTGAGCTTTCCAAGGTCTCCCCCAGAAAATGTGTTGATCCCCACCCCACAGTTCCTCCCCTTCTGTGTGTCCTGTTGACATAAAATGTCCATGCCGTTCAATGCAGCTGCTAAATGTAAAAAAATCAAATAAATGAGTACTACGGCTAAACTAAATACAAATAATCTTTAACCTTTGGTCATGAGGACTTTACAGTTATAAAAAACACAGAGACAGAGACAGTGCGCAGCTTCTGTCAAGAGCGCTACCAGAGTTAGCTCCAAGCTAAGTTAAATCTGTAATCCCTGGGTGGGAAACAGAAAATATGTTATACGCATTCTTTTTTCTGTTCCAGATCTTGAATGAATAGCGAAGACTGTAAAACACAGCTATGCAGACCATCAAGTGTGTTGTAGTTGGGGACGGAGCGGTGGGTAAAACCTGCCTGCTCATCTCCTACACCACAAACAAGTTTCCTTCTGAATATGTACCTACGGTAAGTGGTAATTCCCATGCAACCCTGTGTTACTCTACGTAGCTCTGTTTTTTATTGTCATCAAGTAATTCACTGTTTGTGTTTTATCAACTAAAAAGTCAGTTTAAAATATATTGAATAAGCAAATTTGAATAACCAACTGTCAAACCCTTATGGTAATAACATGTTGTTCACTGTTGAGCAAATGAGCTAACCATTGTTTGTGGTCTGTTCTGTAGGTGTTTGATAACTATGCTGTAACTGTAATGATTGGAGGCGAGCCCTACACTTTGGGCTTGTTTGATACAGCAGGTATGTGTTTCTTATTCCAACCTACACTCTGGGTAGTTCTGTTCATCCTGGTATCCAGTTAATGTCACTATTTCCTATTAAGCCATTGTCATTCTATACATTTACTCTAAGGTGTTTCTGTGACGTTAAATGTAAATCATGGGGAAAAAATGGTCTTCCTTTATCTTCTATCCCCAACATTTGTGGGCGTAGGGTTTGTGTTCAATGTTTCCCAAAAGGTTTTATGAGAATATGGTAGGTGGACCTCGGACCCTCTTGGGGTCTGGGGGAAGGCCCCCCTGTAAGAACTAGTTGTAGTTAAAGTTGACTCAATCAACCTGGTTAATTTAGGAAGCAAAATTAGGAGGCTCGATCCATGAAGAGTTTTGTGCTCTAGCAGTGTTCGAATGTAACAAAACAGATTTAAACCACTCAAGTACTGTTTTTGAATAAACGTGTGAGGTACTTGTATGTTACTTGGGTATTTCCATTTTATGTAACTTTATACATGGCCATATATTTGAAATGGTCCATTCTGCATAAAGAGGTAATATTTACTTTTGGTGGGGTTTTATTTTGCGTGTATTTGATGCTAATCTTAATTTCTACTAATATTTTTAATCCAGGATTTAGTGTTTTTACACTGTGCTCTAGTAAACTTTAATCATCAACACATTGGTTGTATAAATATGAATAATGATGGCCAGACAGTGAGAGTTAAACATGTTTGTATGTGGTTTCTCTAGGTCAGGAAGACTACGACAGGTTACGACCTCTGAGTTATCCCCAGACAGATGTCTTCCTTGTCTGTTTCTCCGTTGTGTCCCCCTCCTCCTTTGAAAACGTCAAAGAAAAGGCAAGTCAAACCTTTAATTCTTAATTGTCTTGCCACTGTTTTCCCCCCCAGTACATTGTGAACTATGGATGCTTCCTTTTTCAATCAGGGACTTCTATTTTTCCTAGATAATGAAGCTGCACGGTGCACATTTAAAGAACATTCACTTTATTAATAACAATAAAATGGATATTTTTAACAGAGCTGTAGTTTCTAATGATCTCAGACAGACTTTGCATTATTTTTGTGTTGGATCTGAACATTCTGACCTCCACTGACTGCTGATCAGACTTGAGCCAGTGCGGAGGGAAGATAGATAGATATGTACTTTATTCATCCCCAGGGGGAAATTTGATTGTGGCTGTAGCAATCACGTTACATAGTAAACAAATGAAAAACCCAACGTTAAAGGCTTGTGATGCAGCGTGTCGGCCGTTCCATGACCCTGTTTTTGTGTATCCAGTGGGTTCCAGAGATAACCCACCATTGTCCAAAGACCCCCTTCCTGCTAGTTGGGACTCAGATCGACTTGCGGGATGACCCATCCACTATAGAGAAGCTGGCCAAGAACAAGCAGAAGCCCATCACCCCGGAGACGGCCGAGAAGCTGGCGAGAGACCTAAAGGCTGTGAAATACGTGGAGTGCTCAGCCCTCACGCAGGTAATATATATGAATATACACTGTCACACACACACACACACACACACACACACAAATGCATATACACGAATCACATCTGAATAGCACAAGCTAAGAAAAAGGTTTCTGTGTGTCGCGTATGTAACTCTTCAGAGTGGAGTCTCGTAGGGTTTCTTGTAAGGAGGGTCCGTCTACGTGGAACACAAAAGTCCAGTGGGAGTGACTTGATCTCTTTTTTTAAACCTTTTTCCTCGGGAGTCTGCCAGCACAACGTGGCCTTGAGCCTCGTCCTGGGATGTGATCCCCACACCCAGAGTTAAAGGTGTGCTGGAAGTGTCAACCCGCTCACACTTACTTGTGATAGCAGTACAGCTTTCTTTAGGAGCTACAACTCTTCTTATGTGAAACTGTTGCTGTTTTCGAAGTCAAAGGGAACGCTGCTTTTTGGCAGTGGAGCCAGGGTTGTGCAGGCGAACATTTGATGAGAATTCAGAGCTCAAAATACCAATAGTGCACGTAAAAATTTTCAGGTTATCCTAAGCTACACGAACACGGTGCACGCTTAGGTATTGTGATGCACGAGTGAATTTCAGCTCAAAATGTTTTCAATCTGAAGTCATATCAATATACATGACTTTAAAAACAAAGTCAGCTCAATTGATATTGTAAGACATTGGAAATAGTCTCATCTTTTCACGCTCATACGTTTTCATATGTTTTCCCTCAAAGGTTTGATTAAATTATCAACGTGATCTTGTAATAAGTAGTTGTACTTTCACTGCTAGATTAACGTTAAGCTACATGCACCAACAAAGCAGAAAAAAACATCTTGAGCCCTGTAATTTGAATGACCAGTTAGTGACAAGATCTACTGAGTTATATGCTATCAGTGGAAATGTTTAAGACCAAGAGTAGCATTGTGGTACTTAGTACTTGTGTGGGATTGTCTGATTGATTAATCAGTTGGTGGAGTTTATCTTGAGTAGTTGTGTTGTCATCAGTACTGAAGGAGGGAAGTGAGCAGAGGGAACATGACTCACAAGAGGACAGATCGGCCTCACTCGGGCCCGAGAACAATAGTGTTGATGGAGTCGAGGTGGAGCCCCCACCTCTCTGTTCTGCCCCTTCCTTCCTCCTTCCCCCCTCCCTTTCGCTCCCTGGCACAACTGTCGCATAGCTGATGTCATTTCCTGATTCCTGTGAGGGATCTCAGGCGCTCCACTCCGTCAATCGCCCGCCATTCAGCTCATCATCTTCCGCGCCATGCACCTCCTTCACACACTCGTCCTGTAACTTTCATACGGTCTCTTTGCATTTTACACAAACACTGTCCTTCCTCCTCCTTCTTCTCCTCATCCCCCATCTGTCTCTTTCTGTGTTTGCTGTTGCTAACTGTGCTGTTGTTCTCTTCCCTCTCCTGCCACTGTAGCGAGGGCTGAAGAATGTGTTTGACGAAGCTATCATAGCCGCCCTAGAGCCTCCTGAGACGCAGAGAAAGAGGAAATGCTGTATATTTTAATCTCTCTCTCCGTGCCACTGCTCCTCACTCACCTCATCTTTCTCATTTCCTCTCCTTTCCCCCATCAATGTATTTACATGTGCCACTTTTGAAATGAGGGCCGATCTCAAATCCCAGCCATCGACCTAGCCGATGTCCAACTCCAGACCCAAACCTCAGCTCTGTATTGGGAATGCTTTGCAACTTATCTTTGTTTCATGGCCTGCTTCTCTGACCTGCGGCCTCTCTTTGCTTCGATGACTTCACTCGTTGCCTTTTCTAACCTGCAATTGCTGACATTCAGTTTGGTTGGTGGGCGTATCTACGTCACATGTTACATCGATTTACATCTAAATCCTCACCTAGAGGTGAGCCATGTGTCAAATATACTCGATGTACTGGGGCTTGTTTTGCGTTGAAGTTAGTAAAACCATATTGCGAACATAGAGTACAAATGGTCCCGTAAGGTTTTTAGGCCGCCGGCTTCAAGACTTGCGTTGTCGTTTTGCATCTCGCTCTCTCTCACGGCGCACTCACTCACAGATCTGGAAAGCAGGCAACGGAGAAAAACTTGCCATAGCATGTTGATGTACATTTAGTTCAGAAACAGGAATGGAAGATGTCAGCCTACAAATAAACGGTCAAACTAGCCCCTGCCTTGTTTTACGGTACATGTATGTACTAAGCATTTCAGTAGGAGCATTTAGAAGAGACTTCAAGGTGTAGGCGGTGAATACAGTTTCACATGCATTCAATAAGTCAGTCAGTTGGTCAACCAGACTGTTGTTATTTTAGAGAAAATATGAAGATATATATGTTGTATGTAATGCGGCATACCCTGAAAGTACCCAGTTACCCAACTTCACCACTGTATTATTCCTAATTGGCGTCTGGCCAACAGTAGAGCGGTATGTTACTGAGGATGTAGGATGTCATTTGGGATGTAGCCATTGTTTTAGTCAGCCTTTCCCCTCTGTTGCAGTAGTCGTTAATGTGCCACTAAACAGAGCTTCTATTTTGAATGCTAATGTATATTTTGTACTACTGTCGATACTGTTTTACCTTGACAACATAAGCACTAACAGGGTGCTGTTGGGGGAGGAGCTGCTCGAGCGGTTAACAGACCTGTTAATGCTGTTTTTTATTATTCTTTTTTTACTTACTGTACTGTTTTAGCAGTAAGATTACGATAATTCTGGCGCGAGTTGTTTCCCATCAATGGAACAAATTCCCCTGTTACATTACACCAAACCTCTGGCAGCTACAGTCTGAAGCTGTTATTCTACAGTGTACTGTAATCTACAACAGCAGTGCATTACTGTAAAAATTACGACAGTACGGCGCTGCTAAGATTATATGCTTTACACTATGATACCATACTTCATGTTCAAAATGGGTTAAACTACTGTAGAATGTGATCTTTACATGATCCTCATGCTAAAAACAAGTGTGAATCAACATTTTATACCTAGGGGGTTTGGTGTCTTATGCTGCGTTCACACCGAACGTGGCGCAAATTATTTGTGCGTTCACATTACATGTAAAGTCAATGCACAGACACAAATGGTTGCAAATGGCGCAAATTTCCGCCGGATACAAGTATAAAGCAGAACTAGTGGTTAGTTCAATGGTGGATGGCAGAAACGATACTGTTTTTATGGAGATAAACCACAGATATAAGCCCCGCCCCCTTTCAGGCACGAGTGAAGCGAATGACGCAAATTAACCACATAAAGTTGAGCTAGTAAACTCACACAAGTTTAGTGTGAACGCAGCATTAGTCCCTTTTTCCTCTCTGGGTGATTTTGAGCCCCCGCTCTTCATTAATCATCCTGTTTGCTACCATGATGTTACTGTTACTGCCCTGGTTCATGGCTGAGCTACACTTACTGTTTTTTTAAAAACCCAAACTTTCTTTACATATGACACACGTGCCATTAATTGTGGTCCACATCCTGCTGTCGTGAAAGTCCAGATAATAATAATAAGACAAATAAAGAAGCTTTAATTGTGTGAAATTACCTGTGAAATGAATAATAAAGGACAAATGAACTTGCTCTCCTCTCTTGCTCTTGTTTCTTCTTCCAGCGCTTCGTCAGATAATTCAGTCGGGTTAATAAACCGAGTTAAACAGCGCCGAGGGGTTCACTGGTTCAGTAGCGCTGCTCTGGTTATGTCACATGACCACGCTCACAGCGTACGCAGCTCTGCTCAGGGGCAAATGCGAAGAGAGAGTTTGTGGTGGTTTTTATTTTACATATTTGAAATCTGGATGCCCTCTTGTGAGTAATTCAGCAAGTTTAATCTGAAGAGCAGAGGCAGGGAAGTAAAAAGAGAAACAGGTCGGCATTGAATGAAAAGGCCACTAGTACATTTTGGTTTTGTGTCGTGTCGCATCAGAGGGGCGTGCTCCTCTTCTCCTCCACTTTCTTGTTTGACTTGCCTTTTGGTTTCAGCTGTCACAGCTACACTTTGCACTCGAGCCTGCATGTGATTTGTCTTAATTCCTGATCTGGCTCACACAACTCAACACATTTTGTTGGAAAGCAGAACATTCTCCCCAATTGTTTGTTGTCACAGATCTGATTTGATTTCCTTGAAATAATTTACACAATTTGTTGAATTTTTGTTGTTGTCCCCAACAGCACATTTCCCCCACTGTTTCTTATGACTTGCCCCTTACTGATGATCAATGCTGCTTTTGTTCTCACTTTTGTTATTTTCCCTCTGTTTGAGCTGTTATTATTGTTTACTTCTCCTCTTCTCCCTCTGATTGACCTGTGTGCATTTGCGTTGTCCGTTTCAATTGAGCCTGTGCTTGTGTGTTTGTGTTCACAGAAAGGCCTAAAGAATGTGTTTGATGAGGCGATATTGGCTGCACTGGAGCCCCCAGAGCCCAAGAAGAAACGCAAATGTGTGCTGCTATGAGAGGCTCCTACCTTTTTCTAAACGCGTACACACACACACACACACACACACACACACACACACACACACACACAGAGACACACACACACACACACACCCTCGCCCCCCTCCTCACCCCTTGCTCTGCCGCAGTTGGCCGTCGGCATTGCCCTCCACAGAGAAGAATAGAAAGAAAGAAGGTTTCTGATAATTCTCTGCAATAATAAGAAGCTTCCGCCCTGAGACCCCCAGCGTGGCCAACAAGGCTCTGAGGGCGGCGCGGCCTCGGTGAGAGGGATCTGGACACCGAGCTCACACGCAAGTAGAATTAGCCCAGTCGAGCTTTTGATAGATTGGTTTTTGATTCCGTCAGTGTTGTGGCCCGATCGACTTTTTAGATGCCCGCGGATGTGAGCCCGGCCCCTCTCAGCTGTCCGATTGGTGGCTGCGCACGCTTGAAGGTCCCTGCCCCCTGTTGACGAGCACACTCGTCGGCCAATCCCTACGTTTCTTTCTCAGCGCTACCAGAAGAAACGCTAACAAAAGTAGTGTTTTGTTTCTGTTTTGCCAATCCCCCCCCCCCCTTTCCTCCTCAAACACATGACACGTCTGAGCTATTTATTCCATGTTCCACATAGATGCGCTCCTAACCACTATGGTAAGTCTGACAGGACCCAGCAACTCCTCCACACAGCTCTGAGAGGAAATTGACTTAGTAGATATCGCCATCTAGTGTCCATTTGGAGCGTGGTGACCACTTGAAGAGCTTAAACAGGTGTCCAGTAGTAAAGGGTCAGTCGACTACAAGGAATTGGGCCTTTTTAGATGCAGGGAACATAAACAGTGTTAGCAGAGCAAGCGGTGTGCTCTTGATGCGTTGCCGGGGGGAGGGAGGTGGGGTGGGGGAGACCAAGGACGGGTGAAGCAGGATGCCATTTTAACATTGTCGTCACCTCACACTTTGAACAGATACAGCAGAGCTGCACTCACTGGCAGCCAAATCCTGCAGAGTCATCCTTGAACAGCCGATTTCCAGCAGAATTCTGTGCCGCGTGTCTGATGCTCTGAAGGGCTCTCCGCTCTGTTGTACCCGTTCAGACCGCTCACGGTGCTGCAGGTAGCCGAGCCTTCGGTCTCCGTTCTAAATGATAGGTTTAACAGATGTGATTATAATGTAAGCTGGCACACAATGTTGATGTAGGCTCCGGGTGTTTTTACCAAAACAAACATTTTTTTTCTCATGTTTTTTTGTGCTGTTTTTTTATTTTATTTGATATATATATAAAAAAGGTTACTTTCACTCCTTTTACATTTAGGGGTGGGAACTCATCTGAACTCTTCCCTGCCAGTTTATACCAAGAAAAAGCTCTGATTGGTTTAGTTGAATAAAAAAAATTCCCCAACGGCAGAGACAGTTTAGGTAAAAATAATTTGTGATCGGTTGGTTCTTGTTTTTCTTTACTGGTGGCTTAGAGTTGGGTCAATTTCCAGCCCAAGTCAGTATACTTATTATAACCTGTTGTTGTTTTGGTGCAAAACCAAATGCTCTGTCGAAAGTCTTTGTTCTTTGTATATGCATTCTTTAAAAAAATATTAAACTTATACCTTAATTGCCTTTACCACTTGTCTCTTGCCATTCTTTGTTTATTGTGGCCATTGAACAACAACTACCATGACTGGAATATGTTATTTTAGCTTATTATATTTGAATCATGCCAAGGGGAGAAGTAAATAAACAAAACGGCTTCTTTATTTATTTATAGTTATTTATCGAGGAAATCGTGGACCACTACATTCATTTAACCTTCAGTTTGATTTCCATCACAGCTGGATGAGCCTGTTCAGCCAGCAGGAGGCGCTGTCCACCCAAACATTAGCGTCTCTGGTGTTGGTTCCACAAATTGGGAGAAACTGATGCTTTTCACAATCCACTACATTGAGTGTATGCACAGATTATATTGGGTGTGCATGTGACCCACAGGTATGAGGTGAGAGGAATCTCCATCACCATGAAGAGAATATTAAAAGTAGTCAAAAGCAGATCCCCCCGGTACAAAGACATGAAGATAAATATCTGAAAAAGTTAATTTAAGTGTAACACGCACTGAACTCACGTGTTGATTCTGCCTGAAGAGACCAATGGAGCCAAAAACATTTCATTTTACATTCTTAACTACAGGGTTCACTGTGAAGCTCCTTTTCTTATTTTTCTTAAAGATTTGAATAAGGCTTCATTTTCTTAACAGGCTTGGGGTTATGTAGCATAACATGTAACATTAGACTTCCTATATGTCCATGAATCTATTGTTGAAGTTGGTAAAAAGTAATAAAAGTGCACTGTTATTCAAGATTACTTTATCCTGGATTAACATAACCCCTTTCAAACAATTGTTCAGAGATCCAAAGTTAGCTGGATGACAGGATTACGTTAGCCTGAATTGAAGACCATGATAAACAATGGATTTATTGATAGAAATAAAGAAACACAATATGAAAAAGTTCACCTGTTTCACGCATCAAGTTTAATTTACTCATCATTGCGAGCCACCCTTCAGAATAAAACAGATGAATAATAAACATAATTTAAGCCTATAGTTGGCAGATTTAACAAGGGCATTTCTTAACGGGGACCTATCATCAAAAACTCATTTTTCAGTGCTTGTGCACATACTGACCCATAAACCATGAAATATGACAACCCACAGGTTTTCTTTTGATCAGAAAGAACAAACTAGCCAATCAGATTTGCCAAAATGCCATCTCAAATTTCTGTGGAGGAACCCAAAATTAAATTATGAACCAGCCAATAAAAATGACATGTCCCCTTTATGGGAATAAAACCCCTAAAAATATGAATCTTGGCTATTTGGTATTATTTTGTCATTAACAATGAAAACACAAGCTGGTATAGAGCCTTGTGGTACTCTTTTGTGTGATCTTCTGGTAATTGTTTTACCTCAAATCTCTCTGAAGGACAGTAAAGAAGTGTGTCTGTCATGGTCATCACTGGATGAAAATCAATATCAGAAGGACAATTAAAATACAGCACTGGAATTAGGCTCTCTAATTAATATTATGATCAAATTAAATTAGTTTGGCCTCAGCGATATTTGTGTAATTATGTACTTATGCACACACACACACACACACACACACACACACACACACACACACACACACACACACACACACACACACACCCACAGGCACATGCACACACACCATCATCCCCACATCTCATCCTCATTCCCTTCCCTCTATCCTCACACACACAGTATGTTGCTGTAATGTTGATGATATGTCCCAGGATTGGTGACCTGGATCATCTGAAACGGACGGTTGGGCGGGCTGCTTGCACCGCACCTCTCCACCCTCACCTCTCCACCCTCACCTCTCCACCCGCACCTCTCCACCGCACCTCTCCACCCTCACCTCTCCACCCTCACCTCTCCACCGCACCTCTCCACCCTCACCTCTCCACCCTCACCTCTCCACCCTCACCTCTCCACCCTCACCTCTCCACTCTCACCTCTCCACCCTCACCTCTCCACTCTCACCTCTCCACCCTCACCTCTCCACCGCACCTCTCCACCCTCACCTCTCCACCCTCACCTCTCCACCCTCACCTCTCCACCCTCACCTCTCCACTCTCACCTCTCCACCCTCACCTCTCCACCCACACCTCTCCACCCGCACCTCTCCACCGCACCTCTCCACCCTCACCTCTCCACTCTCACCTCTCCACCCTCACCTCTCCACCGCACCTCTCCACCCTCACCTCTCCACCCTCACCTCTCCACTCTCACCTCTCCACCCTCACCTCTCCACCCGCACCTCTCCACCGCACCTCTCCACCCTCACCTCTCCACCCTCACCTCTCCACCCGCACCTCTCCACCCTCACCTCTCCACTCTCACCTCTCCACCCTCACCTCTCCACCCTCACCTCTCCACCCTCACCTCTCCACCCGCACCTCTCCACCCTCACCTCTCCACTCTCACCTCTCCACCCTCACCTCTCCACCGCACCTCTCCACCCTCACCTCTCCACCCTCACCTCTCCACCCTCACCTCTCCACCGCACCTCTCCACCCTCACCTCTCCACCCTCACCTCTCCACCCTCACCTCTCCACCCTCACCTCTCCACCCTCACCTCTCCACCCTCACCTCTCCACCGCACCTCTCCACCCCTCACCTCTCCACCCTCACCTCTCCACCCTCACCTCTCCACCGCACCTCTCCACCCCTCACCTCTCCACCCACACCTCTCCACCGCACCTCTCCACCTCTCCACCCTCACCTCTCCACCCTCACCTCTCCACCGCACCTCTCCACCCTCACCTCTCCACCCACACCATCACAACCCTCTGCCCAACCCCCATGAGGCGTTCACACATTCCCCACGTTTCTGGAGTGCTGTCTGTCAGCGACCTCCTTCTGCTAAAGACGCTGACAGATATTAATTATCACGCAGGCCGAACGAAGGGCATTCCTCTCTGTTGAAATTTCGGTTACGCACACAAACACACACACACACACACACACACACACACACACACACACACACACACACACACACACACACACACACACATTCTCCTGTCCACACACAAACGCAGAGAGACACCACCTGGCCGTCATTGGTCTTCGCCATGTTTGACAAATGAGGCTAAATGTTTTTGGTCCTCCAAGGTCGTCCAATCACTGGGTGAGGCGAGCAGGCAGGGATGGGAATGTAATGATCAGGCAACCCACCAGGACATTTTAACTACCTGACACACACACACACACACACACACACACACACAATCACACACACACACACACACACACACACACACACACACACACACACACACAATCACACACAATCACACACAATGTGTGTGTGCTGCACCCATATTTATGAGACAATTTTATGATGATCCGCACAGATACTGGACTGGTGATGAAAAACACGGCAAGGATCTGAGCAGTTTATCAGAGCCGTAAATCGGTGTTCAGACACCTCGCCTGTGCACGGCGTGAGGGCACAGGCCGCCGTGTCTCCGCCCATGAGGGTAAATCTCTGTAAATCTGCTGGCTGGATCCGTGGACGCAGCCTGCTGAGCCGTGCCTGAACAGTTAGGCGTCCAAAGCTCCTGCCAACACACAGCGTTGGAATCCAAGGATGCCACATGAAGACATGAAGTACAATCTATTTGTATTTATTTAATTTGTCATGTTTATCTATTTTGCATCCGGATTATTAATGCTGTAATTCCTCTATTTCATACTTTACATTCTTAATTCCATTAAGAATGAAAAAAATAAAAATTCTATGCAACTCTCTGGTGCTGTAGTTGCGGTTGCATTGTGTTGCTGCTGTTAGGAGATGTGTCTCCTAAACGAAGCAGATCCACGCATCGCCCTCATTGGCGATTCAGGGCGACCATCAAGTGACGCCACCGCTGGTCACTGCGAGGATTATTTAGACACGGCAGGCTGCTGTCGGCTAATAGATACACGTAACCATTTGGCCCCCATACACACACCTTTTCAGGTGTTTAGTGTCCAGGTGTTAAGGGAAAGTTCTTTGCAGTTCAGCTCAAATCTTCTCCGATGACAGACACACGGCTGTAACCATCGATGAAAAGAGTGTGTGTGTGTGTGTGTGTGTGTGTGGAGACGTAAGCTCACAGTGATCCTCCATACCTGCATCCAGAGATGAAGCTGTGGCAGCTAAAGCCCTCATGTGTGTGTGTGTGTGTGTGTGTTGTCACTTTCACTCGTCCCGACTGATCTGCTCTTATCTGATCTGCCCGCACTGGGATACAATGTTGCCTCAAGATGACTGCTTGGAATTCACTACGATCAAGCTCAGTGACTTTGTTTGGATAGACGTGAACGACAGAGCTGGTTAGATTTCACTGTGACTGGAGTCTAACATCTCTTCTACTGGACATGTACGTCTTGTACGAGCCGTTTTGGGCTCTTTTGAGGGTCCTGGCCTGAAGTCTCTGTGAGGGATTGAAAGCAGTTCCACAGAGAGTGCACACTGCATGCTTCCATGTCTGTGCTTGTGTAGGTGCAGGGTCTTTAGCCCCAGTTTCCACGGGATGAAGAAGCTTCCGAGGCCAGTTGGGGGAAATGTTTCCAACGATCAAGCTCCCTCCTGCAGCCTGTGACGCAAATTTCGAGGACGTTCCAAATTGTCCCTCTGACTCCGATGCCGCAATAGATCAATGATCAGCATTGCCGCCGCAGTCATCAGACGACGTGATTTGCCTGTAAAGTGTTTGGTAGGGGACGCCTACGCGTTACAAGAAGGCGTTTGTGAGGAGCCAATGCCGAATGGAAAGCACGGATTACTCCACTGGACTGGTTGAGTGATGTGCACCGACCCCGATCCACCTCCTGCGGCGTCTGTGCCTCCACAATGACCTCAAATCAGCCAATGATCCACCATCTTTGCCTCCTCTGCTAAATTATTCCCACACTGGGGGCCCTTTTAATTTATTTTGTGTGTGTGTGTGATTGATTGGCATCTATTTTTTTTTCAAACCGTTGTTTTTGTTTTGAGTACTTTCGCACAGAACACAGAACTGTAACAGGGTAAAAAGAAAAGTGATGCAGTTTATTCCGGGACGGAGGTTTTGTTTTTCTGGCCTTTTGCGCCGAGAATAAAGGCCACTTGACCTTGACAAAGGCGGCACGTGCCCGGTCCCATCCTTCTGCTCCGACCTTTCACAATAAAAGCCCTAGACGTGACTGTATACCAGAGGGAACTCAAATTTACTGAAGAATGTTTGCCAAAAACAAAAATAACTTACAATAGCTTTGTCTGTACAACGACCCTCAGACAGACTGACAGACGCTGCTCATGGGTCAATAGGACCCTGGTCCTCTGCACCTGCACGGATCGATTCACACCTTTTATTGAGGACGTAAAAACCCCGAAGCAGAAGGTAAAATCAGTAAACAGACGGTTCCCCGCACTGCCGGTACGTAGCCGTGTCCGATGTGGAGAGTGTTGCCCCGCAGAGAGGAGAAGCCGAGAGGGAATAGTGGAGGGGGAGGGGGAGGGGAGAGGAGGAGGGGCCGCAGGAGAAAGAATTGCAACTGTCATCACAAACAAGAACCATCTGTCTCATTTGTGTAACTTGTTTTCTTTTAATATGAGAAGTATGCTGAAGAGATCTGGGAGTTTGAGAGAGGCCAGGGAGGGCCGGGCCCTGGGCTAAAGCCAGCCTTCTCTGAGCGAGTGGCAATAAGATCCAGCCAACCTGCACTGTTAACCCTTCACACTCACGGCACACGCAGACAGACAGACAGACAGACAGACAGACAGACAGACAGACAGACAGACAGACAGACAGACAGACAGACAGACAGACAGACAGACAGACAGAGAGAGAGAGAGAAAACCTTAACCCGAGGTATGCTGAGGTGTTATTCGAATTATTAGCCGCCTGTCTGGGAGGACAATTGTCTGGAAGATTTATGTGAAAGGGCAAAATCACACCATCATTATCTCCTCACCTCATTACCTCTCATACCTTCAGGAAGTATGCGTGAGAAGTGCACGTGCTTCTGTGGGTGCTGAATAACGCATAATGATTATGCAAAGCGTCACTTTCTTTCTTTTTTGTACTTTTTCTGACATTTTCTCTGATTTTGTTTATACTTTACAATGAATTTCGTACTTTACTTTGATGTGATGATGTTTGATGTTACTTGAAATGCTTTGGAGGTCTTTTTTTTTACATTATATACTTTTATTTTTTCCAACATAACACACTTTGACTTTTTCCCCGACATATTATATTGACTTTTCGTTGCATATTATACCATCTTGTTTTTATTACCTGATTGACGTTTTCGACATACATATTTTGACACACTGACTTTTTAAATATACTATCCTTTGACTTTTTGTTCAGACAAACTATATAATCACTTTTTTCAAAATGCTATACCAAGACCATTTTTTCAACATATATATTCTAGAATTATTTTTTGTTTACATTTTTTGTTTACTTTTTATTTAACATACTGTATTTTTTAGATCCTAGGGAGGTTTGCATCAGCGATAGGACATGCTTCTCTTCCCATTGTTTTCAAGAAGATGGAATTTAAGTATTTAAAAAATGTTTTATTACAATGTAGCACATGAACCCCTAATGACCCTTCTGAGTAAAATCAAGTAAGGATAAAGTGAAACACCTTGCTTCGGTCCGCAAACTGTGTACGCACCTAGAGAGGAAATAAGAAGTCAATATCAGCGTTTGCATCACGTTCACATACAAGTGTGGCTAAAATTACAAAAGGCGTTCATACATACTATACCATGAGTTGATTTCTTTTGACATAGTATACTATGACTTTCTTTTTACTTAGTTTCTTTTGTTTTTATGAGGCGTTTTTCAGCATACTATACTATACTGCATGTTTATGCTTTTTTCACCAAGACATTTTTGGGAAATAACATACCATGACTTTTTTATGCTTTTTTCAACTTACTATACTCTCATACTCTTTTTCAGTGGTTTAACAATAAATGGCAACCCACAAATAATGTAAATAAAGAGCCAAATAATGAAATCAATATATGGGAAACTATTTTCATTATAAAAATAAGGAACATTTCAAACACTTCTGTATTACACTGTTAATTAGTGAATGAATTATCTTCGGACTGGAGTTTGAGTGGTTTCCACGTGGTCCTAGGTTTATTTCTCCCGCCTTAGTTTCCGGACTGTTAAGTGGATTGGACCAATACTGATATGTATTGTGTCCTATTGGATTATAATGTGTTAGAGATGCAGGATGTGTACTACTGCAACCGTATGACCGTGACTCGCTTCTTATGTTGAGAAATGAGCATTATTGATGATTTGTTATCTCTTTATAATCTCCTCATGAATAATACATATAATTTATAACACAGCTACATTTCACCAAAAATATTAGATTTTAGTGCGCTAATGTAATTTCTGCTGAACGGCAGCCAGAAGTGATGATTACATAATAATAACAACAGCTGCACAAGTAGAGAAAAGGTCAATGAACTGGCACGATTATGTTAATTACACTGCAATGTCTACGTAAAGTTAACGTTAGCCATCATGAGCTACTCATATACAGTCTTTGGTTTGGCCATCAACCTGATCCAGTAGGCTAAATGAGTTACGCTCACTTTTTAATTAAATGACTAAAGAAAGACCACTTGGTTTTCAGTAGACTACACACTGTTTCCGATGTACACTATGTCTATCAAAGGAGTGTATGTATAGAGTATACATTTTTGGGGTATTCTTTGGCCTGAAAATTGTCTGTATGGATGTAAGATATTAGCTCAAAATATACACTATGGGTAATTTTTATTCCACAAACATTTGAACCAGCTTTTATAACCCTGTATTTGTTGCATCTTAACTTCGACACCAAACACACACCAAACACACACCAAACACACACACACACACACACACACACACACACACACACACACACACACACACGCACGCACACACGCACGCACGCACGCACGCACGCACGCACACACACACACACACACACACACACACACACACACACACACACACACACACACACACTAAGTGGTAAAACCCTACTGTCAGCCTCTTGTCTCCGCCACAACCGCAGCAAACCACAAAAGGCATTAGAGTTCTCTGACTAACTGACTGTCTGACTGTACATCTGGCTGTCTGACAGCTGACACACACACACGCACGCACGCACACGCACGCACGCACGCACGCACGCACGCACGCACGCACGCACGCACGCACGCACGCACGCACGCACGCACACACACACACACACACACACACACACACACACACACACACACACACACACACACACTAAGTGGTAAAACCCTACTGTCAGCCTCTTGTCTCCGCCACAACCGCAGCAAACCACAAAAGGCATTAGAGTTCTCTGACTAACTGACTGTCTGACTGTACATCTGGCTGTCTGACAGCTGACACACACACACGCACGCACGCACACGCACGCACGCACGCACGCACGCACGCACGCACGCACGCACGCACGCACGCACGCACGCACGCACGCACGCACGCACGCACGCACACACACACACACGCACACACACACACAAACCCACAGACATTTCCCAATCAGTGTGGCCCCACCACCCACCTCATCCCGGCCATCATGGTGGCTTAATGTAGGACAGATCCTCACCGTCGCAGACCGAGAGCGGTTAGGGTTACACTTTTCCGCAGAGACAGAGAGCGGACTGGAACCGGCACAAGTCAAAGATGTTGCAGGAGAAAGAACGAGAAAGCTTGAGAAAGAGGGGGGGCAGGATGATATTGATAGAGACAGAAAGAGGGAAAAAGCTTGTGCCATGTGGTCTGCATTTCGCTGTAATCCCTGCTCGAGCTCGGTGTTCCTTGCCTCTGTTCCCTCTTCAGGCCCGAACCCAATCAGACGGTCACTGAAACCCGACCGGCCGCTCTGGTTCTTCCCAAAACCAGACTACCCAGTTCCCAGCGCCGCGGGAAACACATCCATTTATCTCTGATTGATATGCTGTATGCAGGGATACATGGCACATTGCAATTGGGTTGGGAGGTGTCAGGGGTGCCTGGGAAGGACCTCGGGGTGTAATGTACCTCACACAAACAGCACACACACACACACACACACACACACACACACACACACACACACACACACACACACACACACACACACACACACACACACACACACACATACACATTGCACACTGTGGCCACATAATAACGCAGATGATAGACACGGGAAATGGACGATTTTATTGAAATATGTGTCTGTCTGTCAGCAGGGTTGTGTGTGTGTGTGTGTGTGTGTTCGTGTGTCAGGGCTTGATGGTGGAATGGGGATCTCTCTCACTTTCCATCTTTTTATCCCTCTCACGTTCTTTCTTTCCTTCTTGGCAAAATTGTTTTGGTGGCATTCTCTGTCTTGCTCACACACACACACACACACACACACACACACACACACACACACACACACACACACACACACACACACACACACGGCACTAAGTCTTTTGAAAGAAGCGACAACAGTCATTTTTGACACAGCATATATTCCGTATTAACATACATTCATAGGCAGTATAGTCTTCTTCAGTGTATAAGTCTTTACAGAACTACAGTATGTCTCTATAATGATAGCACGTTATTATAGGAAAGCTTGGCTTTATGGTGGTGGTACAAGACAACAATAGAGTCCTGACAGTGGCATGGGAAACCGTGTGTGTGTGTGTGTGTGTGTGTGTGTGTGAGAGAGTGAGGACCAGGGCAGATTGAGTATGTGGTGGTATCGTTGGTTGCTGTGGGGGTCGAGGGCTCTATGTGCGCTTGGAGAGAAAGTGCTTCAGTCTTCATGCATGGTGAGCATGCTCGGCAACCCTCTGGCAGACCCCGTTGTGTACGCGCGTGTTTACATTTGCGTGTTTGCCGGTGCATGCGCGTCTCGGCGCGTTCACTCGTGTTTGCATTAACCCAACTAGCGTTCTTGGCAGACGGCAACGTGCGGGTGGAGGCCAAGATCAACGGCAATCCTGAATCGTTTCAGATCGGATCTGGAAGATGTTTTGTTGCAAGGTGCCTGGTTTCTTTGTTGCCTGCAGAGCAGCTGAGGATGAATACGGGTGTGGATTTTGTCTCATGACCATCGCCTGCCAGTACTGTACAGAAAAGACAAGGAAGGAGCTGTTCAGCTGTCCATCACCCTGCTCCCTCTGACAGAAAGACAGTGAGCGTGTGTGTGTGTGTGTGTGTGTGTGTGTGTGTGTGTGAGAGAGTGGAGCAGCATCAGGGCATTGCAAGGGGGGCAAAATAAATGACTCAACAGCAACTGAACCTCATTGCAGCTCAGCCATGTTACACTCAGGAAGCGAATCACAGAAAGTCCGTCTGCAACATGTTCCTCCTTTTGTTCAAGTCCATCATCCGACTGACTCTGCATCTCCCTTTTTAATTCTTTTGACATCCAGCACTCCAACTGATTCCTCCAAAAGCAGCAGCAGCAGCAGCGAGGATCGAGGGCCAACGACCCTCCTCTTGACCCCACCCCAACCCTTTGAACCCCACCCACCCGGCTGCCCACCCGTGGGTCCAGTTTGTCCCTTACGACCTCCATTGGTCTGTCCCCTCCTTCTAGGTCCACACCTCATCAATCTCCTCGGTCTCATCGAAATAAGTTAAACATTACAAAAATAAGAAGCATCAATGACAAAGCAAACATCAGAGTGAGGGAGGGAGACAGAAAGGGAAAGACACTCTCTACTTGAGAAGAAACAAACTGCCTCTGTGGCTTTGTAGGACATCCCATGCATAATCTACTGATATCCATGAAGGTGTCATACATTGAATAGGATGACACTGGACTTCTAAGCCATTCAGTCTGTTTCCATGGACCAGTAGTAGGGGGTGGGGTGGTTTCAAGCAGGAGAAGAGGGAGGTTAACTAGTCCTCCTTGCTCCCTCTGTCTGGCGTTCCGTAATCGAGCAGGAGTGTGGGGCGTTTGTTTTGTTCATCAGCAGTGCCCTCTGTGCCCCGCCACTCCCATCACCGGCAAGTGTGCATCTCCACCATTTTGCGACACTGTTTGCACTTGACGTAACAGCACCAGTGGAACTTACAGCTGCACCTGTCCACCACCTCCACCTCCTGCGTCTGAAAGCCGCGGCCACAGCACATCAGCTCGCAGCCGTCGATGGCCTTCGACGTTCGGTTACACTGGCGGCCCACGGTGCCCAGCATTCCCGGCGTGCGCGGGTCATAGTCGCAGAAATCTGGACTGGGTTCCAGGTAGACCAGATCTTCGTCCGTGTGAGGTTTGAACTGGGAGTTCCGGGGCATCAGGACTTTGGTGGTGCCCACCTTGCGCTGCTCCACCTCAGTGGCGCCGTCAAACTTCTCCTTGATGACGTTGCCCACTTTGCGGAAGGGCGGCATGGCTTTCCAGCAGGTCTTTACCTCACAGGAGCCCGACACGCCGTGGCATTTGCACTCCACACGCATGTGGGACAGGATGGCCTGCAGAGATGCCGAAGAACTTTTGGTGAGCAGAAAGACCTTGAAATAATGTGATGACAATGCATAATACCCCTGACTGCGGCTACCTGAGCTGTAGACTTGAGTCTCAAAAATAATGGATCGGTATTTGCCTTGAGTTAAAATACTGTATTTTGTAATGTATTTTAAAATTGACTTTACTCATAAGACTTGACCTGGAATTATTTGAATGACTTGAAACTTGGCTGTGACTTGGCTGTGTCTGATTAATTAAGACCTGGATTTCTCTTGGATGACTTAAGACATCGACTTGTATCAAATACATATTGTGAGGGAACTAAAACAAGTGTACTGTATATATGTAAAGGGCAGCAACGTTACCTTCCTGCCAGCCTCGTTGTTGTGCAAGTTCATGAGAGCCCGACTGGAGGACTGGCCTTTACTCCTCTCCCTCACGTCCACAAAGGACTGGGAAAAGGCCACGCCATAGGCAATGTTATCACTGCAGCCCGACCACTGGAACCCTGTGAGAAGATCAGATGGGTCATTGTAGTAATGTGTGATATGGATATTGTAAAATATCTGGCTCTATACACATGGAGATAAGATGGCATAATTAATATGCTACCAATGACATCTGTCTGACCTTTTCAAAATGGAATGAATATTTAAAATGTTGCATTATTTAGCCTTTAAAATCATTGCATTCAAATGTACTGGATTAGTTGGTACTTCTGTTTCTTTTGGGTGTGTGTGTGTGTGTGTGTGTGTGTGTGTGTGTGAAAGGGAAAGAGAGACCTACCCTCTGGACTGACTCCATGTACATTGTGGTCGCAGCCACATTTTTCCAGCTCTCCGCTGCTGCAGGCCCTTGTGACCGCAAACGCCACACTGGCTGCTGAGATGGCATACACAAAGGCTGCCTCACGGGTGCCTAACACATACACAAACACAGGCACACACGGCCGTATTGTTTCATTATGTAACTGAAAAGAGCTTCTCATTTTGAATGGCAAGAAAACTTCTACAGATGAAGACTGTATTAAAGGGAGGGAGCCTTGACATAGACTTACAGGAGCTGGTTAAGCCAATACAAATAGAAACCAGCTCTAAAATGTCACAATACTTTAGAATGGAATGGAATAATCCACATTTCCTTAACGCATGCAGGTTGGACAGTTGACTGATGAAGTTGTTTTAGTGTCACTCAGCTGTAGGGCTCATTCCCAGGGCGTCAAATACCAACGTTTCGTCATGGCTCTTGGCATCTGACACCGACGCTCAGGGCTGTCAAGTAACCCCGATGTTAAGCAATATCTGTCGTTTGGATTGACAGCCATGATGATGACGTAGTGCAACGAGCGACAAGCCGGGGGGGGGGGGGTTGCGGTCTCCGCCAATGGATGGGTCAAACAAACACGGGGCTTTCATCCAGGAGACCAGTGTTTGTGTTAACAGTGAATCCCAAAGAGTTTTCATCAGTGTTGGTAGGCCACGTTGTGCAACATTCCTAATTTACATCACGTCGCTGAACATAAGCTACGTAGTGTAATTTTCACCCAAACCATTCTTTTTCACTAAGCCTAACCAAACCTAAGCTTCTCCAACCAAAAGTCTGTCTTATGTGACAAGTTGGTGCTGGGTTGCTCTCTTTCGTGCCAAGATGCCTGCGGGGAGTTGGGGGCAGGAATGTCCGCAGCGCGTCCTCTTACCCTGGGTGACGATTTTGCCAAACACGGGCATGGTCTCCAGAGTGGAGCAGTTCCATCGGCGGTTGCGAAACTGGAACTGACACTCGTCTATAGCCAGCTGGGCCCCACGACGCACCGCATCCATCACCTCCACACTGCGCTTACAGATCTGGACCTGGAGCAGAGACACACAGGAGCTGCGTCAAAGAGCACCAGCACACATCCTGACAAAATACTTCACTTTCTCATTAGACCTATATTTGTCCTGGAATAAGAAAGAAAAGGTACTCATGTATGTCATTGTCGAATCAATACAAGATACCAAAAGTTGATATCCCTTGTTGAAAGAAACCACTGGACCCACTTGACATTAACGAGGTGAGGTCTGTACCTGTCTCTGGATGAGGCCCCGTAACCTCTCACACGTCTCCTCGTCCCGGATGCTTCCCACTGACGACAGCTTGGCCAGGTACCTGACGGAAAGAGGAGAGACAACCAGCAGGACCTCGTTAGTGTGCAGCCGACGGCCTGGAAGAACATTCAGGAGAAGAAGCTGAAAGTGCAGCATCTGATGTCCGTGTTTTAAGGTGAGAAACAGGCGAGACAGGGATTTGACCACACCACTCAGATGAAGCGCAGCTTGTGGACAGAAGGGGTTTGGTTCCCATGACGTTGTGGGAATGTTTTGGATAAATGTCTGGTTGTGAGGACACTGAGAGGAGGGAAAGTGGCTTATCATACACACCACCTCCAGGCCAGACAGGTCGGGGAGATATACGGCACACACACACACACACACACACACACACACACACACACACACACACACACACACACACACACAATCTAAGATGTGTGAGAAAATGGCATCAGTCTGGATGCCCTGACCCTCACACATCCACCTCACCTCACTTCAGTCTCATATCTCCAGTCCCAGCTGCACCTTACAGAAATAGGCTTTCTCATAAGCAGGCGGTGAGTCTCAACACGGGAGCAGCCCTGATTATGTACCGTCTACACATGTAAACGTATGTTGAGTCTAGAAAGTGTACGTTCCTCAAACAATGGAACGTTTTGCAGATGCCCTGCGGAAACCAGGTCCACGTGACACGGTCCTGGAGTGTTGAAGGAAGGTTGAATTACACTGTAAAAAGTGGAAACTAGTCACATTTAGTCTTTACTTCATATTTACGGCTACTAAGTACTAGAATAACCTCATTCTGCCTTTTCTATAACTAGAATAAGTAGACAGATTGTTGACATAGATTTCCTTACGTAGTGTCAAGACATGGTTGTTGACAGTTTCTCTTTTCGCGCTCCTCAAACCTGTTTTCAGGTGTCATGTGGGGCAAAATACTCTGAAAGTTATTATTCGTACAAATGAACAGAACACAGGCTAGCTGCTGCCAAACATTATGCTAAGCTAGGCTACCCACACGGTGAATTTGCAGACTCAGTGAAATGGTCCCTCTCCATGTGTTGATAAAAAACAAATTAAGGTGATGAACTGCATTAAATCCGAGCAGCACATTTACACCTGATTGTCCATCGCTGACATCATATTTGAAATATAGCACCACTGCTGACTCTTTAAGGACAAGAAACGCATGTAGCTAATAAGAACTATTATTATAATAGTGAAAACTATTTTATTTGTCAGCATTTGCAGGCTCCTCCATACAGTGGACACGGTTTGAATATCAAAAAGCATCCTTAATAAAGGCAAATTGCAACAAAATTAATTTCAGACTATCGTTCCGTTCAGGCGGCCATGTTTTCCCTTAAGGTTTTTAAAAAGATTGTTTTATGAGTCCCGGGTTATGAGTTCCCAAGACCACACATACCTCGGCAAAGCCCTGCTAGTCCGTCTCAATCAAGCCGTGGCACACACCCAGATTCAGAGAGGTCGGCTGTCAGATCATTGACAGCGATTTATTAATGCACAGCACAAAGTCACTCACCAATGTTGCACACCAGCTGACTGGTGTCAAAGACTGAAATCCAAGTTATTGATTTTATTACGTATGGATCTTTTCTTTTATCTCAGCTCTTTTACAGCTTGCTGAGTGGTTGCATCGGTGCATTATCTTCTGTGCTATTTGTAAATGTGGTCGTATAATTAGTGCATCATCCTTCCAGAGGTCAAACAGCTCCCCCTCTCCATCCACCCTCTCGTCTCCTCCTCTCAACAGCTCAGATAACGTCTCTCTCTTTCTCTCTCTCTCTCTCTCTCTCTCCGTCTCTTTGATGGTCTTCCTTTTCTCTTCCGCTCCAGACACTGTCAGTATTTAGCACTCATCGCTGCGATAACCCCGCTCTCCGCCACTCCGCCTCATCTCCGCCACATCCGCCCCTCAGGGGTGACCTCACTCTCTGAGGTTGACTCAGGAGTGGTTCATTAAGCATATTTTAGCTGTATGTTTGGCAGCTATATTTCAAACAAGTATAAGGTGAGGAAGCTTTACACTGATTTTATTTTTTTTAAGTAGAATGTAGTCAAATTCATTTTATGTTTACACACTCAATACATTTGACTGGGTGGAAAACCAAGCCCGACAACATTTTAGAAAAGCCATGAGCAAGGCAGCATCTTTGGCTGGAGAGTTAAACTGCAGGTAGAGGTCTTTGGTCCAACATAGTGCACCTGATCTAAGATGGACATGTGGAAAACCTACCTGAACCGGAGGATCAATTCATTTAAAAAAGAGAGACCTGAGCCAACCGGATCTCGCTCCCAGGGCTTCAAACACTGACGACAATAAGTCAGCACGCGTTTCTGTACAAGCACACTTATTTTAAACTAAACCTTTTGTTTTTTTTCAAACTTTAACCAAACAGTTTTATTGTCTAAGCCAAACCAAACAGCGACCGGTTCACGACGCTGACCACACGCCTTCCACCTGCGTCAAGATACTACGCAAAGGCTTCTGACCAAGCGACAAAATAGGACGAGTATGGATATGTTCACGTGCCAGAGCTCACGTTTAGACCGATCTAAATAGACAATGGAGTATAATTAGACCCGACTCAAAGAGCGATCAACCCTAATAGACAGTAATAATAATAAAAAACACGGCAGCATGAGGCTCTATCAATTAGAAACACTCACTGTCAACAAGAGAAGCACTATAATGTGTCCTAAGAACAAATCTAAAGAAACTTTATAGAAAGTATTTTCGTATGCTGTTCGTCATATCAAAAACCTTAAAAGGGGATAATATGTCAATGTTGTGTTCACAGCCTCCAAGTGGCCAGTGGATTTGAAGTTTATTATTGATTTATTTATTGACACTAATAAATATAACACAAATCTAAACTCTTGGGAGAACCCTAAAGCCCACTGTCTCTCCTCGAGCCCTCTGCGTGGTTACATCTTTTCCCCAGATCTGCAGGTCCTGCCCCCTCCCCGGTGTGGATGGCGTCCAACTCGGCTCTGCCCAGCTCTGATTTGCTCTGTTGCAGTAGCGAGGGGGGTTTTCATCAGAGCCATGTGTGCCGCTTGATCCCTCTTTGTTGTGCAGCGTAGCCTTGGGCAGAGCGCTGCGTTCGGGTGGAGGCATCCAGCTGGGAGACCATCAGACGGCGATGAGAACAACCCACGGGCAGAAAAACACAAGGTGACAAACCAACTGGGCCCTGCCCGTCGGGACGGCAGCATCCCCCTCGCCAGAGACACAAACAGCTGGATGGCATCCCGCTGGCCCGACATTCACCCTGGAAACGTTTAATAAACATCGGATAAGCCGCTATGCGGTCCTTTTCTGGATACGTCTTTGTGTGTGTGTGTGTGTCTACACGCGTGGGAAAAGTTCAGCAGAGGCCTTGAGCCATTGTGTGTGAGCGTTTCATCCCCGTCTCACTTTTATCTGCTCCCTCTGCATGTGTATGCCCTTCGCTTCCCAGAGACGAGGTTAACGAAACGCCTCAACAAGACGGAGGAGTCGAACCGTAGAAGGACAGAGCATCACACACACACACACACACACACACACACACACACACACACACACACACACACACACACACACACACACACACACACACACACACACCATCATCCCCACATCTCATCCTCATTCCCTGCCCTCTATCCTCTCTGGCCTCTTGCTGGTTGCGTGCTTAAATCCCAGGGGCCTAAGCCCAGTGGAGCCAGTGGTGTTGTGAAGGCTGCGATGGGTAATGCAACACAAACACGCGAACGCACAACGGTCCAGGTGGAATGCTCCGTACCTCCCACCCAGAGCCCCCCCACGGCCCCATGGGAGGCTCGGGCTGAAAAGAAGAGATAATTCTAAACAGAGGAGCCGTTCATGACGCAGGTTGTTATCTGGAGACAGGAAATAAAGGATAACACAAGAAATGATGGATACCACGCAAAACTCCTGTTCCACTTTTGTGCATTATTAATCTGAATTACTGCATTGTTCATAATAAAGTTGCCGTTATTGAATCAAAAACATAAAGAACATAATCCTAAATCTTGCATGGCACTCCGGTCTTGGATCATTTGGATTTCTATTTGAGGGATTTGTGGAGTAAGAGTTTGGCACTCTGGAGTGGTTTTGTTGGGCATGAGCTTTAGGTTTTTCACAATTGTGTGCATATTTCCATTTTTGTATGTGTGTGCAATGGAGAAAGACTGCGGTACAGCACTTTTCCAGGCGTCGCCACAGACACCCAGTTGCTGGTATATAGTGTAAGTGAGCAGTGCCCACGGGCTCGGTCGCCTCATTGAGCATCAGCATTGTGATGATGGATGCTGACCATTTGCACTTCAAGACTAAGACTTAGTTATTTTCTTGGAGTTCTTTGTTGTTGTTTGTCTTTCTTTCCTAAATATTTAGTTTCATATTACTTTTACAAATCTTTGTGTGTTTTATTTATTTAAATAAATTAAATCGGAAAATGAATTCTTGCTTTGAAATTATCATTTTTTTTAAGTTGTAAAGTTTATTCGATTGTTTTAGTCAACACCAAATGTACCCATTTTTTGGGGAAAATCCATTCATAGTTATGTCATATGAAACTTAAATGTTTTACTAGCTGTCAGAGCTTCACTCTGAATGAAAACCTTGGGAAGCGATTGAGAGCTGGAAAGTGAAACTTTATTTGTTTCCTAAAGTGTGACCTTGGGTCCAGGTGCCCAACTTTTTTTTCTTGCAGAGAGAAGTTTTTAAAAGAAGTAATAATCTGTCGGGGAAATAGCTGCCTGGCTCTGTCCAAAGCAAAAGAAAACATAATCTATGGGCACCTCTGAAGCTCACTGATTCATCTGTTAATGATTACTAATTGTTTTATCAATACAAAGACTTGTAAAACAACAAGTTGGATGTTTTAAAACAATGTGCCAGATTATTTCTTCTACTGACTTCAGAAATTCGGATCTCCTCATCGAACTGTCAGCAGGAAGCCAGAAAGCCAAGTGTATTTTCCTAAAACATCAAACTGCATGAGTATTATCTTTGCTACTTATTTGTTTTTTACTGTTTGGTAAGATTTCTTTTAAATTGACTACATTTTGGGCTGTCAGACTGAAGAAGCGATTAGTATATACCCCCCAACGGTTCTGGCAACTTGTGAACAGCGTATTTCACTATCTTTCAGATATGCCAGAGATTAAACAACAAAGAAATGAATCCCACACAAAACCTGTTGACAGATGAAGCCTTAGCTGGGCCTTTCTTTATTGTTCTGCATGAAGAGAAACCTCCATACAGTGCAGTTTCCTGCCCTCATTATCCTTATTTTCAATACCGTTTCATACCATAGTAGGTCTATAAAGTCGGCTACAATGAAGGCCTAAAGGTGAGAAATAAGGGGCCGTAGAGAGGAGAGAAATGCAGGTGGAGGCTGGACACATCTGCATGACAGTAGTGCGCTTCAGCAAACTACTGCACTCTCTCTATGCATCCATCCCGTCTACTGTGTATTTATATGAAAATACCCTCATGTTTGCCTTTCCAGCGCTGAGCACACAGCAGAGGTACACAGCGACAGGTAAATATAGCATGGGTGGGAAGTGCAAGGAGGAGAGCTGCAAGAAAGGAGCCCAAGAGAGCTCTCCTCCACGAGGCGCTGTGCACAGACCTGCGAGCGGCGCTGCGGCGGGTTACAGCTCTTGATCTTCAGCTTTTTTCAATTCAGTTTATTTTGTATAGCCCAAAATCACAAAAACTAAATAACTTCGGAGGGCTTTACAATCTGCACATACGACATCCCCGTCCCAGGACCTCCCATCGACTTTGACGCGTGGGAAATAGTTTTTGTGCGGTAGTTTTCATGAAGTGCGACAGAAAACCCTTTTCATTGGCTGCGGCAGGCAAAGTGCTCTGTGAAGACAAGTGTGACCTGGACTAACCCTCCCCGCCCCCCCTCTGCAGTGGACACCTACAGGATGTAAAACATATAGCGAGCTGTAGAGGGCACTATCCTCTCAGTTTACCTCTAGCCACTTTACCGTACTGCTCCCCTGATTGACCAAATGCCTCCTTTGATTGCCTTACGTGCCCAAAAGACAGAAGAAAAAGCCTTTAAAACCGTTAAATATAGTCCCCGCTTTCCTAGGTAGACCAGTTTCTGATGGAATGTTCTATAATGAGAGATATTATATATTATTATATATCCAAGTTTGAATCTGGACTCTGGACCTGAACAATAAAGATCTACATTTAAAGAAATCAGCACGTGAATCATCTGACATGTCAGCAAATCCATAAAATGCTTCGATATGTGGTATTGTTGTACGCATCGCATCGATCTACACGTCCACAAAAAGCTGCCAGCAGACCGTGGATATTTCCAAAGGGAGAAAGGAGAGATCAGGCGGAGCGGCACAGAAACAAAAGCTTTCTAATTATGACCCAGCACTATGCTGACCTGTTGTCTGAAGAAGACACTGAATCTGAGCTGTGCTGAAGGTGACCTCTGACCTGTGTCTGATTCATACATTTTGACACATTTCAGCTATTCTTAAAGGGAGATTTTGGTATCTTCCATCCTGGACATGGTGTCCCCATGCTTTGTGTTTAAGTGGACAACGCTCAGTATTGAGGGGCAGCGCTGCATTTCTGAGCTTATAAGTTAGTGGCTAGTTTTTATAACTAGTAACTAGTTTTTGCCACCGACAGGCTCACAATGTTATTGTGTGTAAGTGTCTGACAACATTATGGAAAGCACCCTAGGGAGAAATAAAACCTTTTTCTTCACTGGATCCAGTCTGCAATTGCGTCTAACAAAGACTAGCTCAGGGGGAGTCTCTGTTCCCGAATCTCATGAGTGGTGACGTCGAAGTCTAAGGCCTCATCCACATTGCCCAACCCAGCCAAATATCCACGTTGACGATCTTCTAGATAACACTGAGCTACAATTTCTCCACTCCGACGCAACAAACTTCAACAACTCCGGCGCTCCTCGCTCCGACTCTCACGCATGTTTCAGCCGTTGTCCTTCGGAAACGAGTCAACGCTCCCTTAATACTAGACCAATTAATATTATTGTCCCCATATGTGCTTTGACACAAACACCCTTCAATATTTGGATGATACACTAAAGCGATCAGACACAAACGTAAAACAGAACGGTGAAGTTCAGTTTAAATCAGTGAATCTGATTGGCTGACAGGTTTCTGAGGCCGCCTCAAACATAACCACAGGAAACAGTTGAAGCACCGTAACAACTGTGCATCTGCTGTGTTTAATTAAGTGTCCATGATATAATGAGTATAACAACTCAGTTGTGTTCCATTTCCAAAAGTTGTAGATTGGTTTTTTTGGTACTATCTCGGTTGAGATTCCCACTGCATCTTTTCTCCAATCAGGATTCACTTTTCCACACGCAAAAGTCTGAAAGAAAGTCAGCGACGTTTACAAAATGGTTCTATTTTGTCAAACCATACCTGACAACAGGCTTGTGGTTGGAATGATAAAAAAGTCCAACAAATAATGGATTGACATGAGATTATCAAAACAATTCTGGGGATCTGAAGGTGGCAGACCAGGGTTTTTTGCCATAAACTGAGCTTTAAAATATTGGAATAATATGCATTTGCTCTAGTAATATGAAATCTGTATTTTTTTCTCATGAGTGCATTACATTTTCTTTAATACTAAATTCTCATTGAGGAATGAAACTCATAAAATGCGTATTGAACAAAACATCCAAAGGAAAAAGAAACCGCTGACCTGCAACAGTTGGTTCAGGAGCCTCGGGCGGTGGAGGTAGCAACAGTGGCTGGGTTTTTATTATGAAGGACTACGTGGATCTAATTTTAAATCACAATGCTCAAAATAGCCTTTGCCCTTATGTATTCAGTGACAAATGAAATAAATGCAGGAGGGAAACGGTAGCTTCAAAGAAAGGAATGGAAGATTAGAAGGAAAGGGAGCACGAGACAATGGAAAAAGGTAAAAGAGGATAATTTATAGTACAAAAGGGAAAAAATGGAAAGCAAAGCGTGGAGACAAGAAAGTGATAAGAGGGGAAAGAGGTGGAAGTGAATGCGTCTGATGAGTCCAGTTAACGTAGTTACTGAGCAGCTAGAGGCTTGCATATGTGTGTGTGTGTGTGTGTGTGTGTGCACATGTGCATGTGCGTGTGTGCGTGTATGTGTATGTCCACGCGTGTGTCTGGGTGTATTTATATGCTGCTGGCACCACTAGAGCTCATTTCCCCCTAAAAATAACATGCTCTGCCAACACCACAACCACTCACACACACTGACACACGTATACACAAAAACACACTTTCACACAGGGGAAAAGTGGCAATAAAAGCCATGAAATTGACCTCCTTGCCTGGTGTTAGTGCCGTGGCCCACTGAAGGCCAAGAATCAATTAGTGTGTGTGTCAGTTTAATGTTCGTGCATACTAGCCTCACCCAGCCGTCGGCATCAGCCTGTCCTACTGTGACTGTGGTGCTCTCTATTGTCTTGTTTCTGCCTCTTTCAGGTTCATGTAACACTCTGATCTAACACCGTGTTGGAGGTGTGGAGCTCTTGGTAACTAACTGCTGCAGATTGCATCTAAATGCAGGGCTGGGCTTCAGATGATTCCTGTGCTGTGTACCTGTGACCATTATTGTGTTTTGGTGAAATCATCTTATCAGCTAGCTAACCACATGGTAAGGTACAAAATGTGGCATACCCCCCCCCCACCAGAAAAACAGGGCGTGAGTTTAGATTTGTGCTGTTGTGTTTAGTAGGACGAAGATGAGCATATCAACTTCAGAGAGAGCAAGTATCTTCACCCAGAGGGCTGCAGGGACAACATATTTCTGTAGTCCAACCCAAAAGGTAGCATCGCACCAAAAGCCATTCCATATGCGTTTTGTTCCGCAAGATCATCTTCACGTTGACATGATTTTTGAAGTTTAAATCGCCAGAGGAAAAGCAAAGGTTCGGCTATAAAGGAACGACACACCGGTCCTGTGATTTCAACGTCCCCACCGCCAAACGTTCAAACGGCTCTCTCTACAGAAGTCTTTCCTCTTAGCAGCGTGAAACTACAATAACACAAGTAGAAACACAACTCTACAGACAGTAGAGTCTGTAACGGCGACTCGTTGGTGCATTGGTTTCCCTGTTTGGCGTGATGGTGTTTAATGTCCCCGACAACCTCTGTAGTCTCATTTAGACTTGTTAGCGACCGCCTTCTTCAATAAACGTAGAAGCTTCAAAATTCACGAAAAGGGGGGTACAACAAAACGTGAAAATATCATAAGGTTGTGTTAAACACAAACATTATTTCAGGCAACTAACCAAAAACCTGGTTTCTTTCATGACTTTTCCTCCACCTGTTGAATGACTTGTTAGTAAAAATGTATGAATTTGGTCCTTTTGACCAATATTTACACAGACTTATGAGTCTACAGCCACGCTCAGTGCTGTGAACTAAATGATGACATCGACTTGCCAACGTGCTCACAATGACGACGCTAACATTTGCTGATTTCTACACAACACAACACAGTACAACTGAGGGTGATTGGTATGTCCTTAGTTTTGCCGGTATTTGGTGCTCCAACAAGGTATTGGACAAATTTAGATTTTTGCACCTGATGACAACGCGAGCTGAAAATCACCAACAAAAGTAATTAGGGTTTATCCATGACCATAAATGTTTGTACCAAACAGCATTCCATCCAGTGGTTGCTGAGATGTTTCAGCAGAGACACCCATGCAATGCCAGTGTGTCAAAAGAAGATTAGTAGCCGTTCAGTGATGAAGCATTGAGGTGGCCGATCCGAGTAGGGGGCCACCTCAATGCTATGGTTAATTATGGTCTATTTAATGTCAAAGGATAAAATAATATTACGCTGAGTAATTTGGTTTCGTTGAGAATTTTAAGCTTGAAATGAAAGAGCATCAAACTGAGCGAGTGAACAGGGCGGCCTGACACCAATGCAGACGAATGCTTGGCTCTCCTGTACTGTCAATTTGATGGATAAAAAAAAGGTCATGAAATCACGAGCTCAGAAGAAATGTGATTGCATAATTGATGGCGTTTGTGGTTGTTTTTTATTTCCACATTCGGTTTGGATAGATAAGGAGATAAGCTTGCTGTTGAAAGTGAAATCATTCATGTGCGGCGGGCAGGTTTGGACACGCACCATTCCTGCTAACTATTTACACAGTAAACGCACATGTATAAACTGTGTGTTGTACACAAGTTTGTGTGTGGAAAGAGCCCTTCTCACCTATCTGGTACTCGTCACTACTGAGCAGAATACTCTGAAGTCCGTAAGCTTTACATTGTAAAATAAAGAGGACATGTGTGTGGAGTTAAAGGGGGAAATACCTTTTTTTTATATATACTAAAGTCAAAACTTAAATGTTAACCGAAATACTGTATATACTCTTGCAGTAATAACTAAGGGGTTTTCACCTATGGAAAGGTTCTTGATGTGGGGGACCCCCAACTGATGCATTTTCTTAAGTCTATGTTAGTACATTTTGGCAAAATGGCACAATTAAAAGTATGCCAAATTAGCTACTAGTTCTTGTTACTCCACCAACAAGGTCATGTTTTGGGTTCTGTTTGTTTGTCTGTTTGTAAACAGGACTTTGGACAAAACTGCTTCCCTGATTTTCATGGAACTTTGTGAAAGGCGAGGCCAAGAAGAAACCCATTAAATTCCATTAAATCATGAGGCAAACTCACACATCATTTTTCACCTCATGGAAATGGCCTTGGTGAGGGTCTGCACTCTCGGAGGGCCCTTCTAGTTTGCAATGTGCATGTGGTGCAGACGGCTAAAGCTCTGTGATTCTCAGGCCCGTTTTTGGAGCAACTTTTTTTATGATTTCTTAAGAACTTTATGAACTTTACGGGCTGCTGTGAATCAACATTCACAGCAGCCCGTCAGAGATGGATATATCCTTGTAAAGGTAAAGTCACTTCGAGGGGAAGTTCTGAAGTAAATTAAAACAATCGGTCTCGAGGTGGTTTTAGAGTCACAGCCGCTGTTGGAGCCGCCGACCGTGTTGGCTAGCGGGCCAAACTACAAAAACGATCTAGCAGTTGTGTTTAGAACAACCAGCATGCACTTGTCCTGTTCACCTCAGAAGTTTCTTTGCATCACTTCTATCCCTCTGTCAAGTCTCCCAAAAACCCTAGGTTCACAGTGTTTGCTCCTCATCGATCTTCAAAAGTTGCTTCACTAGCCGATGCATCTCAGAGAAGCTGCAGGGCACCTTGAGAAATGTGATCAGTGTTGCCCCCGGAGCACGAGCCCCTTCCACCGGTGTGGATCCAACAGAACCCCGGTGTGGATCCCGCCCCCCCCCCCCCCTTCCCCTCCCCCCACTATATGGCTCTGAGTGTGTTACGATAATTGTACACACTCTAGTGACAAGAGTGCTCAAAATAACATGCCACGGCTTCACCACATTCATGTGTGTGTGTGTGTAAAGAAGTGTGAGGCGCCAGTAAGTACCGCAATGCCAAGGTCTCTGCTTTCTCTGGTTACCCATCAGCTGCCATCTCTTTAGCACCTCACCATGGTTTTGGGGGACATGTGCATGCATGTTCACACACTTACACACAAAGACACAGAGACAAAGAGACGGGGACGCAGAAAGAGACCAGTGTGTGTGCTCATTATCCTACAGTGCATACAAATGTATGGTTTAGGGGCTGTTGGAGAGTTATCTCCAGAGTTATCAACCATCTGTAACACTGTGATGCTACTACTACAGTATTTGGTAGTTTAGGGCAGTCACAACTATTCTGCCTGAACCAAAACCCACTCCCAACCACATTTGTTTTTCCATGTGCCGGTTACTCTTCTGTCGCATCTTCTGCTTCATGTTGACAGCAGCAAACGCCGTCCAAACTTGAACCCACTGTTCCTGACCGAAAGTGAAGTGTTTAAAAAAGCAAACACTCAACCCATTCAAGGCTTTGAAGGGGATGTCCTTTCCTGAGCAAATAAACGAGGATTCTAATCCATTCTCCAGAGCCGATTCGTGACAGTTTAACTGAACAAATAAATGAAGCCGTGCAAGGCCTCGCTCAGGTTTTTGTCTCGTCTTCAGACAGATGCCAGATGTAATCCTTCTTTTGCCACAACAGCGGTGAGATGGATTATTCGCAACCACCATGGTGGCTTTCGCTTTTACTTTGACAGACTTTTAAGTGGTTATGAAGTCAAACTGATGCCTTTATATGACCTATATAAACAAACAGTACCTTCAACAAGAATATTGGCTTATTTCTACAGTCTAGTTATTCTGTAGTTATTCTTAGTATGCACCCTTTTCTGAAGGCCTTTCCTTTACTCTTGTGACTATTTACAGCCATTTGAAGGCAGCAGGTATCGGCTCCATCCTCATACTCTTACCAGTTGAGTGATGTCGCACCACAATTGCGCACTGCACATCCACCGGTTGCATTTAGCAAAATAACCCCCCAAAAAACTTGATGCTTATGTGCACATTAAATGTGTCATTTTCTACAGTTTCTACTCAATTTAATATGAAAAGGCAAAAAAAACAAAAACCTGAGGACTGCCAATCCTCCTCAAGTGTCTAAAGCAATGGTTGATCGGGGCAATGTTTTTAATTACAATACAGGTAGATGTGTGGCTGTGAAACACAACATGATAACTGATAACTGTGTAACTGAATACTGAATCAAAATACAACATGACAATTTATAATGTGTTCCAGTTTAATTTATTTTATTTTATTCATGCACTACAATGGTATTGACCTGCAGATGATTGTTGTGGAAAGCATTATGTTGAAAAAAGAAATTACGCACTATTACGCACAAATACATGGCGATCGTCGGACCTTCAACGTGCTCAAAATAGTGAATTCAACTAAAAAGCTTCATCATCTGCTCCTAGCAGTAAGCCTATATTTAGACTGCTGTATTCATATTTGAAACTCTGCTTTATGGATGCCAATGTTGGTCAGTCGGTCCACCACTGTGGTTCAGACGGAAATATTTCAACAACTAATGGAGGGATTGTTATGAAATGTGGTACTGACATTGACATTTACATCTGGCTGAATTGTAATAATGTTGGTGATCACCTGATTTTTCATACAGCCCCACAATCATGTCCAAAAAAGTATTTTCGAAACTTTTTATATGTCTATATTATAAACTGTAGAGAAGATCTTCCCAAGAACAAAGAAAATCTGAACGAATTGTTTCAGCAAATGTCTCCCAAAATATAATTTATTTACAATGAAGTGACAAAGCCTTCGAGCAGCGGTGGAGTGATGACACTTGTCCGCTCGAATCAAAGGAGGAAGTCAGATGACAATTCAGAACTAAGTCTGAAGACTTGCCTTTAACACAGGAGACTGTTGTTGGTTTCCCAATAGCTACAGTCAACCTCTATTTCTTTGGGCCATGACCACAATTGTTCCTGAACAAACATTAACCCACACCCTGATGTTTGGCTAAGCTTAGCTTCCTTCTCATTTTAGCCCAAGCCAGGATCTTTCCCTTACCCTCACCAAGTCTATTGGGCCTGAATCCAACCAGACCTTTACCATAGCATACCATTTGTCCAATACTTTGGTTTATGACCAAACACTTACCATATAATTATTCCACGAGCTGCTAGATGTTTAGTGCTATCATATACTGTAATTAAGAAGTCACTGCGACATCCCCCATTGGTTTGTGGACTACGGTTGTCAGGGCTCGATTTCTTTGGCTATCACCATTTCGTTTTTTAGCGACCAGAAGTAGTAGATACAAGCGCTGAATAAGACATTTTTGAGTGACCATGTAAACACCCAGTCTGGACACGGCCGTGGTAACAACCTGTCAATCAAAAGTTAGCCAGGCCCGAAAGCATATCCTGCTTTATGGTCTATTTGACTCTAAATAGACCATAATTTACTAATGAACTTCATGCTGTATTGAAGGATACTTGAAAGAGGAGTTGCCCCTGATGGTCAGTAGGGAAAATGCAGGACACTTCTGCATTGGCTTCACTTTTCAGACCCTGAGGTTAGCATGTTAGCATGCATAACGGCATAAGTTATGCATGAATAAATAACAGAAAGGGTTAAACCAACTGAATTTCTCAAGACGAGAGTGAAGTCCTCTTGCTAATTCATTCGGTCTCACTAGCCAGTACATTCCGAGATTTTTTGATTTGATTTCAAAACCCATGCCCGTACACACACACACACACACACACACACACACACAAACACATTCAGCTGTGCATGCGTCTCTGTGGGAGTTGGAGCGTGCGTTGTGTGGCCACCATTCTTCCGCAGCCAGTGTGGTAATTACTGAGTGTGTGCCACTGTTGGGGAAGATGCCAGTTTACATGCTCAACACACACACACACACACACACACACACACACACACACACACACACACTGCAGCCCTGGAGCAGCACGCAGGTGCAGCAGAACCAGTTGGAGCAGGGCAAAAGGAGGAAGAGGAGGAGGAGGAGGGTGACGATGGACAAACTAATGAAAAGTAGCATTCAAATCCCCATTCGGGCAGCGGGACGCTACACATGACTCAGCGGCCGCGGAGATTTGGCAAAGTGATCGCATCCGGGATGAGGGGCTAAAGGTGACGGGCTGAAGGCAGAGCTGCAGGTAAACAAACAGGCTGTGGTTGAGCGTGACGTCAGAGCAGCTGAGAGGTGTTAGAAACTCTACAGCTGTCCTGAACCACACGTTTGATGTGTGAAACAATAATAACTTGGGAGCCGAGTAGGGGGGAGGTTTCTGGCACAATTTCACTTCCATGGTGCGGTGAGAAGGGAAGAGGCCTGACGAGGTCACGACTACCTTAAGAACAACTTTAGTGTTTAGTCTCAATAATAAAGTTGTTCTATATACAACACGTGTCAGTGGAGATTTAACCTCTTCATACAATAATAACCCATCACATGTCTCCACACAGGGCTGCAACTAATAATATGAATACATTGATAAATTAAGAAACATAAAATAGGAAAAATATCTGTCATCATTTCTGACAGCCAAAGGCAACATAATGCAGATTTTATCCAAATGTCCAAAACCCTGAGGTTATGCAAATTAAAGAAGAAGGAGGTCAATGTGTTGCTTTAAAAATAGCTCAGCACATTTTTTAGGGGATAATTTGGCAAACAAAATGCAATCTGAAAAGTTGACACAATCCCAAAGAAGTTGCAGTACGCTCTGGAGGAGCTTTGTCAAGTCTGAGAAAATAAACCTGACGCTGTAAGGAAGTAAGTAAAATGTATTTATATAGCAGTTTTTACTGTACAAAGTACTTGACAGGAGTAGAACTAAAAGTCACAGTAATCATCTCCGTTTGGGTCGGGAGAACGAGAGCTCCGGTTTCGAAGAGGAGGTTTGGAGTTTAAAAGACATTTAACAGCCAGGAACAAACTAATGAAAAGATGCTTTCATGTTGGGCATTATGGGAAATGTAGGAACCTGTGTAGCTTGACTCAGGATATCTGTCCATCTGCTGCTTGGATTTAATTTTGACCAATCATTTTTAATCTGTCTTTTGAGAGTTGAACGTTTAATTGTATTATTGTCATTCTTGTTCCATTTCTTCTTCTGTCTCTTAACATCCAGTTGCTATTGCTGGCTAATAGAGGTCAAACGCCTTGGTTCTGATTGGTTCTGATTGGTTCTGATTGGTTCTGATTGGTTCTGATTGGTTCACACAGCCTCATTTCTCAGAGTTGGGAACACACGTACGTTTTTCATAGTTTCATATGGCCGAACAACACCACCTCCACCACAAATAGCTTACAACTGGCATCAGCTCAACTAGTTTACTTGTTGTCGCATCAACAGCTCAGAGGACGGGCTGGGCAATACGGAAATAATCAAATATCAGGATATTTTGTACCAAATACCTTGATATCGATAATGTGACAATATTGTAGAATCGACCTTTGGTAGTTTTACTAAATATTTGCATGTGAGATTTCTGATAAATAAAACATCTGTGATGTAGATATAATATCCCGGTTGTTAAAGGCAACTAATTGAGCAGCTATTCAGAAAATCACATCACTTTACTGTCATGAAGCCTTTAAAACTAGGGAAAGACAACACTTATGCTGTACTATGAGTGTCACCCAACTAAGTAATAATAATATATTGTATAATTACAATGTACTTATTACACAATAATATGCACTGTGAATGCTACATTTTACATAAGTATGTACACTTTGTGAAATAGGTAAGAAAACAACAAAACAGAAAAACACTACGTCACTGACCACCTCTCCACATGCCTACCATAAGCGGTCTCTCTCTCTCTCTCTCTCTCTCTCTCTCTCTCTCTCTCTCTCACGTTTTTAACTAAGTTACCTGTTGGAAGCGCCTCACAGTCACACAGATGTGTTTACATTGCAGTCAGCACAGACTACATGGCATAGAAATCGGCCAACCTCCAGTTTTGAAGTGAAGCTGAGGAAGTGTCTTTAACTTGCATTCTCTCTACTGACCAGCAGGGGGCGACTCCTCTGATTACAAAAAGAAGTCTGGTTGTATAGAAGTCTATGAGAAAATGACTCTACTTCTTACTTGATTTATTCCCTCAGTAAACATTGTAAACATGAGTTTATGTCTCAATCTTTAGTTTCTTCTTCAATACAGCATGATGTCCATTTAGTAAACTACGGATTGAGGCAAACAAACAGCACCGATGAAGAGCGCTTGCAAACTGCTCGGTGTGTACAGTTGGTTCGCATGTTTTAGTTTGTTCTGGTCCTACCTAACAGCAACACTCTCCCCTAGTTTCCTCCCATCCTTTTGTCCCCGAGCGCACCAGCTGAAGCTGGAGGGGTTCGTTGAGGACTGACGCTCAGCTCCGCCACACAGGTTTTCCTCCCCATAGCGATTCCCGCAGCTCGGCGGCCTGCCTGTACATGCCCGGCCTGCTGCTGCTGTCGCCACGCCTTCAGCCCCAAACAGCACAATCACCCTGCACTCAGGGACAGAGTTCAAGGCGGACGGTGCTGTTTGGCAAGGCTCTCAGCTTGATTTATTCTGACGAATCTGTCAGTGATACCAGTTAGGCCGTCTGCCGGCACGCGAGGCTGTAGTGCTCGTATTGCCAGTCTCACAACTTCTGAACAGAGAAATGAAGCAGAAAAGCTAAACGGTGACAACCAAAGCCCCGCCAAGAGGATTCAAAGAGTGGCAAAGTGTGTTGTTTAGTAATAACCATCAATGCCAAGAATAATTCATACCAACCCGAGCCTTGATTTTAAATGGGAGAGAACGATGAGGTGCCCCCCTAACCCCCATCCAACCCCCCAACCCACCATCCAACCATCCAACCACCCAACCACTCGACCACCACTGGATGATGAGCGCTGCTGGTGAATCCGCTGGAGCTATGCACATGGGAATGTATGGCGGCAAAAATAATGGAGCGGAGCACTGCATGCGGAGGAATGCAGGAACCCACCTGACCGCCTCCCACACAGGAGAGAGGGGAGAGGCACACACATGCGACCCGACCGGCCCGGCCTCCAGGAAGAGGTGGCACGGGGAGTCACACGGCTGTGTTCGGAGCCACCGCAGTCTGACCGCTTCAAATACATATATCAACATATATCAACACGGGCTGACATTGAGCTCATAATGACCTGGGTGGAGCTTTGCATTTCTCCTCATCTCCTGAGATATGTTATGTTCACATGCACACATTACGGGCTGCTGATGGTGGTCTTAATATTTCTTTACTTCTAGTGCATTTTCTTTGTATCCATCTGGTATTCAGGCACTGATCATTTGTTGGGATATAAAAGTATTCTATTTTGTATAAATGACAATTCCTTCAATGGTTTCTTTGATACTTTCTTTGTGGTTTAGCTCAAATGCAGCTGAACACAATATTAACAACACTGCCGTCTGTCATGTTCGTTGGTGATGTTTTTTATAAGAACACAACTCAGGACCCCTAATGGCCCCTCCTGGTTTCACACATTATTCTTCTCATTTAGAAGGAAATTAGCACATTAACTTGCTGCAAACACAATACATCTGAATTCTCTCCAGAAGACCTGATACTTCAGCAAAACTAAATCCCACCAGACGCCAACTATATAAACCTTTTTTCATCAGGCTGAATACTTTGCATATTATTGTCACATTTCCACCTGACATTACATATAGTATTTTAAAATGTATTTTCCGCATTTAGTGTCATTTTCAACCCAGATTTGTAATTTCACCAAATCTGCACCTTTCCAAAAAAGAACACGTTTCGTTTTTTTTTTTTTGTAAAGGTCTTTGCTGGGGGGATGTAGCAGTGTTGGTAAGTTATTAAGTCTGGGCGAGAGGGGGAGAGAGGGGAGGGAGAGGGAGAGAGAGCGCGTGTGTGCGTGATGGTTAACAATTAACCTGAGCGGCAAGTGAGCTGCAGTGAAAGAAGACATGAAAGATGGTGAAAGATGAGTAGACATGTGAAGATGAGGAGGAACGGGAAGGAGGTCAGGTGAACGAGGGGAGAGAGATGCGCTCCACGTTCTAAAGTCAAGCAGAAGAAGAAGTGTGGAGTCCAACTTACAGCCAGTTACTCGCGTTGGCCGAGAGCAGCGCGCAGCAGAGCATCAGGACGCCCCGCAAAACATACTCCTCGGTCATCTCGAGAGGGGTTGTCGGGGAGGTCGGAGAGAAATGAAATAATCCCGAGGGGAACAGGAGGGTCAGAGGTGGCTAAAAAGAAGATGAAAAAAAAGCGAAAGGGGTCCGTACAGGAGGCTGTTAATCCATCGCCCCGCATCCAGAGGATCATCCACCGGGGAGGCGCGCAGCTTCACGGGGTCCGCCCGGGTTCTCCCGTCCCTCCCTCTGCCGCTCCGCACTCAGAAGGGACGGGGAGAAGGGGGGAAGAGAAGAGGGATGCTAACAAATATATATTTGTATATAACTCTGGAGCCACTCGGGCTGAATTGCACACTTCTTCTTCTTATAGACAAGTTGTTTGCGTTCTTCCTCGGCCGCGCGTGAACGCCAGCCGGGACAGCGCGCGCGGATGAGCAAGTCAATAAAAAAGCCAATATGAGCGAGCAGTCTCGTGCGCTCCTTCCTCCTCTGACGGCTCTGTCACTGCCGGCTCCGGGGCTTCGCACTCAGACCAGCGGGGCTCTGCTCTCCTGTCAGCGCGCCACGGGCTCTCTGCAGGACTCTCCGCCCGCGCGCCCCCCCGGACACATGCACGCTCTCTGATGAGCGTAGAATACGCACGGGCTGCCTTGCTCGCACACCACCGTCTCTCGGTGCGTCTGGCGGAGGAGAGATGTGTGCTGACTCTAGTGGAGGGGCGGCGCGAGGATAGAGAGGTATGGCAGCGGGATGGGAGTTTTTTTTAGGGGGGGTGGGGGGGGCGTTGAAGGAGGCGGGTTCATTGCGCGCTGTAAAGGTAATATGTGTGTGTGTGTGTGTGTGTGTGTGTGTGTGTGCGTGTGTGTAGACGGGACAATGTGTGTGTGTTGTTTTTTGGAAGTCTCCTGAGAGGATGCAATAGCACTGCCATTCACTAATGCCCCCCCCCCCCCCCCCCTCTCCAACGCACACATAAACACGCTCTCTTTCACTCGCGCTCCTCGAAACCGCACACACACTTCTTGGCAGCGCCTCGCGCTCCCTGTCACACACTCCACCAAATATTCTGCGGTCGACGGGCTATTTAAAGCTTGGCTGCAAAAAAAGTCAGCATTTTGAAAAAGCAGCAAATCCCAATAATAAGATAAATGTCGGCCACTCGCTATTGATTGATGAAAGCGTTGTGGGAGGATAATACGGCGAGGCGGTCATGTAATTAATAGCACGGAGGACTAAGACTCACCTGATCCTGGCGAAGAAGAGGAGCGAGGTGGAGGACTGAAGACTGACAGATTATATTTTATTTAGAAAAAAAACTAAAAAAACTTTTTTATTGTGCAGGAATCAACGCGGGCCCACACATGGATTTTTCTAACGCGCAGTACTTTATTTTTAACACCAGTGAGAATCCCAAAGTTACCTAACATGTCAGACTGAATTATGGGTAAAGGTGTATAAAAAGATGGACAAATATGTACCTCTGTCTAATATGTTGCAGCCATGAGACGCATAGCCCTGGTTCGGTCTGAATGCTCATTCAGTGAGCTGCAGAGGTTTGAATGAAATGATGGAACATAGTAGAATAATTGTACAGTTAATAAAGAGAGGTTCACTTCAGACAAATAGACCTTTATTCACTATTGAAAGAGGCAGGACTATTTTGTTTTTGCCAAAGATGCTCAACATTCAGAGTGAAAGAAATAATGTACTTGAATATATAAAGGGACACAAACAGTATATGCATATATACATAAAACACACACACATACATATATATATATATATATATATATATATATACAGTACATACATACACACATACATACATACATACATACATACATACATACATACACATATAAACATGCATACATATATGAACATGTAAACATAGATACATGCATGCATGCATGCATGTATACAGACAGACAGACATGTACAGATGCATACATACATAAACATATAAACACACATGCACACATACATATAAGATAAGATAATACATTTAAGGAGGAGATGAATATTGGAAACGGATACCGATGAGTCACATAAGTATATTTATGTATGTTCTCTACATATATCAGAATGAATACCATGGATATAAATCCGACATTAGACAAGATTAGATTTCCCTTTATTGATCCCCAGAGGGAGAACGTAACAAAGACACAGAATTGCAGAGACATTGAGGAAAAAGTAACACATTCACCAATCACATGAGAGTACAGAGATGCAAAAGAATTGTGTAATATCAGCATTAAAAACAGGCTGATGCAATTATGACATCTTAAATGATATAAATAAAATGAGCAGTGGACGTAAAGTGGTTAAGGACGATGAACTTGTGGCATCCGCGCTGCTTCAGTCAGCCTGCAGATGTGGAAAAGACTTCGGCTGCAGCCGCTCTTCAACACACACTGAGTCTTAAGCTTGTGTGTGTTCATGTGTGTGTGGTGGTGCTGGTGTTTGAGGTTTGTGCGTGTGTGTGTGTGTGTGTGTGTGTGTGTGTGTACGTGTGTGTGTGTGTGTGTACGTGTGTGTCTTCTAATCTCATTTCACTTATTGGGTTTTAGGGAGCTAAGAATACACCCTGCTGGAACGAGACGCTGCAGCCGCAGCTGTGTGCAGTGCGGCTGCGGGCTGCCCCGGACACGCACGCACACACACACACACACACACACACACACACACACACACACACACACACACACACACACACACACACACACACACACACACACACACACACACACACGCACAAACAGAGTGAGTCAAGTCATCTGTCTGATTTTTTTTATCTGATACTTAAAGATAAGATAAATGTGTATTTTCCCCTGTGGGGAGACTTTGCTGCAACAGCCAAATTAAATAAATTCAGCAGGGGGAAAAAAAGTATCAACGAAACACTGAAAACAGTAACTGACAAGGGGCTGTAAAGCTGTTCTCCTGATCTGAGTGGAAAAGTCTGCAGGTTCTTCAAAGCGAAAGAAAAAAGGGAAGCCACAGAGCCCAAGCCTTCTGGCCGGCAGAGCGGGGCTGGTGTGGGAACCCTCTGACCTACATTCTGGGGCTCGACCGTCTCCTCAAAGCTTCTGCTCCCACCGAGCCCCCGTTCCTGCTTTGCAACGAGATGGACGGCACCTGCAGTCAGAGGGGAGTGTGTGAAAATCACACTGTGTTACCATACGGAGTGGGCCCCGAGAGCCGGCACCGCGAAGGCCTCGGCGGTGAAACGGAATGGGCAACGACCCCGAGCGTGTCCGGGGTTTCCCAGAAGCCACCTGCTTCAGCTCTGCTGCCGGTCGGCCAACAGAGGGGGGAAGTGAGTAGAGGAGCCTGCTGATGATCAGCAGGGAATCAACAGTTCATAATATGCCACGACGAGACTGAACGTACCATTCTCAGACCACCACCCCAGCCAAGGCCGACAAAATGTAAGAAGTGCAAGATTGTGTGGAGACTACTGTAATATTACAGGGAGCATATAGTTTAGAGGTTTATTAGGAATATTGGTCAACATTATTGGAATAAAACATTTTTAACATATATTCAGTCCCCTAGCTCCCACCAATATAAATAAAGAGAAAGGATTTTAAAACGTTTTATGGTAAAAGTAGATGAAACTGCATATGTTTTCCCCATTAAAGTTAAATTACATTTTTAGTACCAAGAACAATTTGTAAAACTTGATAAATTAAACATTTGTCATAATACAAACACAAAACATTTCTTTAGAGACGTAATGCAATTCAAATGATCTAATTTTAACATAAAACAAAACAGAAATACAATCTGCTTTCTTTTCTTTATACTTATCTTCTAAACGTTCAAGGTAACATCCTTTAGACAGGGGTCACACCCCCTCCCTGGTTGGTAAATTCAGTATTAAACCTGCATTTATCTAGTTCAGTGCCTGTATTTCCATTCTAAAAATCATTGAAATATTGAAATACATTTATTATAAACATTTACCTGACAACATTTTTATTCCAATACCACTTTTCCAATACCACCCTAGACAATCTATCAGAGCATGTTTTTTGAAAAATGATTTGAAAGTCATTTTGTGAGATATTCATTATTGTTCATTTTGCTCAGCCTTCTGAAATTAAACTAGAGAAAAATGTACAATTTGTTATGACTTCTACCACAAAGAGGACTAGTGCTGTGAGGGATTTTTCTTCTTCTGCTAACTCCCCCCTGCAAAAAGGTGTATTTGTAATAAAAGTGCAGTGAATCCCACTGGGTTCATGGTCTCAATTTAATACTAATAAACAGCCCTGTGACACTTCATATGTCAAAAAAATATGTTATAAAAAAAATGAATTGGCCTGAAACACAGCCACATACACACCTCCACCACCAATCACGAATATTGCCCGGTGTGTTTTTGGCGTTACAGGTCAGGTTCTTCTGTTTGCTAAGAACCGCACAGAAAGAGTTGGGAACTGAACTTTGTGGTTTCACTTTTTAGAAGAACAACTTTAATCATATTCATTCTTTGGATACTAAACCCTAACCCTCCCGCAAACATATTGAATCATTATAACACTATTGAGGCAGTGCAACTCATTAAACATTAACTAACTAAAAGAGTTAAAGAAGATTGGGATGTTGTTCTATGTATAAGATAAGCTAAGTGTGTTATGTTAAATCTTACGAGGGAGAAATAACATTTGTTCAAAATGTGCCCCATGCTGTTTCATTTTACCTCTTTACTTAAGATTTCATTAAAGGTTTTTTTCTTTTTCTTCTCACAAAATGTACCAAAACATGAGCAACGAGGAAGATTTTGGCGAGATATTAATGAGAATAAATATGAAACAAAATTTGAATCATACATAAAAGCAAAGCTGGTTTGAATTGACACCCACAACTACAACTAAGCTCGTTTCAGGCTGATCTACAGAGGGAACCACGGGGTGCATCTTTGGATGGACGGAAAAAAAATGTAAATGCTGTTGACCCTTTCAGCCCATAAAGGATTCACAAACACGGAGGACAAAAGAAAGAACTTGAAATACTTGACTGATGTTTTTTCTTCTCTTTCATAATAAACGTTCTGTGTTCTTAATGCATCACAGAGAGAGAGAATGTGGAGCCGTCAGCAACCACGCAGAGCTTTTTGACTCAACCCTCACTTTGCAGCTGCGAGCTGAACTCTGTGTTCTGGAGTGTCCTCCGCTGCTCATCAAATCAAAGTTTTGTATGTGTGTGTGTGTGTGTGTGTTGTTGCTAACATCCATTTAGTCTGCTGAGGTGAGATCGCTGCGAGCTCCTGAGGGTGACACAAGCTCACACATGGTTTAAGTCCCTCTCTCTTTTAACACACACACACACACACACACACACACACACACACACACACACACACACACACACACACACTGTGAAAGAAACCATTATCCCCCAGCCCTCAGACATCTGGGCTCGCTACACACAGTGTGCAGGCAGCACCCCCCCCCCCCCCACACACACACACACATGCGCACGACTGTGTGCTACATATGAAGACGTTGAGCGTAATAGACGGACAGGCGTGTGTTCTCGCTGGACGCACAAAACACAGTGGGGGGGGGGGGGGGGGGGGGGGGGGGAGTGGTCATGGTAGGAAAGGTCTAAGTCAGGACGTGTAACCCTAACAACCCTCACCCCCCCTCACCCACTCCATCCCCCGTCCCCATGGCAACGGGAGCTGGCACGGACGCCACGGTACAGGCATTCTGGGAAAAGCACAGGTTTTATATTGCCCCCCTGGCTTTACACTCCTGTGCCATCTCCACGGTAACACTAATGCTGCTCGGCCCTCTAACATTTACTCACGGGCGACACACACACACACACACACACACACACACACACACACACACACACACACTCTACACACTAACACAGGCAGTATGTGACCCCTGGAAGAGTTATGACAACTCTGACACGTCTCTTCCTCTTTCCCACTGTTTCTTAATCTCTCTCTCTCTCTCTCTCTTTCTCCCTCTCTCTCATTCTGAAGCCGGACCTCTTCCTGCTGCGTGAATAGAGGAAGAGATGGGACATGTTTGAAGAAGAGGATGAGTAAGAGGAACAGTTTGACTTTGCAGATCCTGAGCCTTCTCCAACTGGTGTGCGTCCTCCACTTGAGTTGCATGCTAGTTGGTGAGTTCACCAACAATGGAGGTTGATGATCTCCTGATGGTGTACAAGCCCAAATGAAAGTGAAAGCAATGTTTCTGATGCAGAGGATAAACTGCTTTATTGCCTAGGTGCCTTTTTTACAACCGTCTCCTTGCAGCGGGGTGGTACGTGCAGATGAACGACGGCCAGAGCTCCTCTCCTCTCTGCACCGGTCATTTCGCTTCGACCTCTTATATTATACATTTCATTTCATACATTCTTTAACGGGGCGACACCAGGACTAATGTGGTCTTCTTTGTTTTTAGAAGACATTTCTTTTGTAACGTCACGTAATAACCACACTTTTATTTCATATGGGACGCAAATAGTGGCTACAATCTAATTATGCTTTGCAGAAATGTGCGACGTCAACCTCTTTTTTTTCATGGAGACAAGAAGATAAATTACCCGGTTTATAAACGCTCCATGGAGAGGTTCATCCTACTAATGATTAAAATGAAATGGGTTCATTCTTAAAACCAGAATACTTCAGCATTCAGAGGCTTACACACACACACACACACACACACACACACACACACACACACACACACACACACACACACACACACATCAAGCAGAAACAAAATGTATGTGTATGTTCCTGCCGTCTCTTCAAACACAAAGTAGGTCGATGCTGTTCAATATTGACTGTCGATATCCAGGCGGATGCCGGGCTCCCGTTCTCTCTGCTCTAAAACTCTTTGAGACATTTTATGATAAATAAGTGGATACTTTTTAGGGTAATTTCCAGTGCACAGCTTGAGAATCTGGCCAAATTGCAATTTTGTTTAACTTTTTTTTTTAAATGCGCGTTACAGCTGAGCAGAGGCTGGGATGAAATGACAGATTCATCTATTTTCTTCAAGGAATTTTAATGCTTTGTTGTATTTTTAAACAATTTCCCAGCGTTTTCCTTCCAGATGAGCTCCATTATTACTTGCTGCTTTGACTGCTGTGGTGACTAAATGGCTCTGGTGTTATGTTTGTGTTTGCTGCTTCCCGTCACACAGATGAATCTGATTTAAACTGGCCTGAATTTGGTTTTGCTGTCTGTTTGTGTGTCGTATCGAGCGGGTAGTTACTGATTACCACGGGTTGCTGCGTCCTCTGACCCCCCTTGTGCCCTAGCCACAACACAAAGGTCAGGGGTCAAACGCCCTTTGCCCCCCTCATTTGCTTTGTCACCCTTCTCATCATCCTCCTTTTTGTTTTGATCCTTTTTTTCTCCACAAAGATTTCCACGGGTTGGACGTGGACATATTGTCTGGTAAAAGAAGTGGATGCAATGAAGTCAATGAGGATGATGCTGGAGATGTGTGTGTGAGTGTGTGTGTGTGTGTGTTAGGTGTCACGAGGGCTGTCTGGGGTTAGGCCAGTAAATGAACAGCTGAGAGCGGTGATTTAGTCTGTATAAAAGCAGCCCAACTGTCATAACAAAGACACTCTGACAGCAGGCCAACCGGAGACAAAGAGGAGTCACCGTCCCCCAGGAGGCCTCCAAAGACCCTTTGGACACACACACACACACACACACACACACACACACACACACACACACACACACACACACACACACAAACACACACACTTAGCTTCCACAGACAATGAGGAGTCAACAGCGGGCTCCCAGAGGCCTTGCGATGGACCAGGAGACCGGACTGAGCTCGGATGAAAGGCGTCCATTACAAAGCCAGGCAGGCGTCACAGGACAGCACAGCAGTCACCCATGGGGGCCCCCCTTTACTGGTACGCTCACAACCTCAGAGGGCGATGCTTCATTGGCAAATAACTAATGTGACATATATATTCCCATCTGAAATGGAGTGTAGCAATGTTAAATGGAAACTTGAATGTGCCTTTTGTGCCGTTTCTCGATGTGGGTGGTACGAGCAAATGAACGGCGTTCCGCTTCCCTCTGTTACTGTCGCCCGGAGCTCCGCTGCTCACCCGCTGCTCACCCGCTGCTCACCCGCTGCTCACCCGCTGCTCACCCGCTGCTCATTTGTCGCAGAGGCTCCAGCGAATGACGCACAACGCATTTCCCGTCCGGTGGACTATTGCCGTGTTATGGAGGGGAAGCCGGATGTCGCCCACATTGCAATAAAACAAAGCCGGTTGAAAATCCGCAAAGCTTCCCTCCAAGTACCGTGGTGTGTATGGGACTGTTTTTTTTTTTACTTGAGCCAGTTACCAACAGTAACTGTTACTAGCAGCCAGTTGCCAGGTTAGCGCTGCACTGGGGGACAGTGGACCATGCAGAGACGTCATCTTTTGATATTGCTCATATTTTTGGTCCTTTTCAAAACTTTATCCACATTGCACCACGACCGGCGACAGTTTGGTTGGAGATTTGGGGTTTGCTAAGTAGCGGCTAATGTAGCTAATTCCCGGTACATCCCCGGTTTTATGCTGGGTGTACCGAGTCCTGAGACAGAAACAAATATCTATATGACTGCTCAGGTTGCTGGAATGCATGATAAGGCGACTATTTCTGCTTTTAGCTGTGAGGACTTGTTTAATGACTCAGTTTCCTCTTCTTTTCTCGGTTTTCGCAAACTGAACAGTGTCTTATGTTCTTTCACTTGATCAAATCAAGGTAGCAAGAACACCTCCATCGCATCAAAATAAAAGTACTATTCATTCAGTGTTAGACGGGGTTGAGGATGGTCATTGTTCCATTGCAGCAATTCATTGTCATTGTTTTCTCCTCACTTTCTCGAGCCGGTGTCCTGCAGGCCTGTCCAGCAACAGCAAAAGGATGAGTGTGGCCCCTCCATCCTATTAGGCTCCGATTAATCGGCCTTTTCTTCAGAGTCAAGGAGCGTGATGAGGAGAGCATTGAGCCCTCTGTAGCCCCCCACCCCTCCCTCCACCCTGTTACCCATCCACCTGCTGTGGCTTTGTCTGTGGCTTTGGAAGAGCTTTGGCTTTCAGTAAAAAAAAAAGCCAACACTGACCACACACTTCCACCGATGTGCACACACTCAAGCTGGCGCAAAGGATGGAAAAAAAAATCTGCCGCCACAGAGTGCTCCTCTTGTCCGGGTGGAAATGCCACCCGGAACAGGGTTTTGACCATGAAGGGACACTTCGAAACTCTCCTCCTGAAATGTCACACTGGTGACATTTTTTTAAAGTTATGATTGCAGACAGGGCGAGGCAAGTTTCACTGCAGGTTTTATAGACTCAAGAGAAAAATTCTCCCACACCACAGTGGAATGATGTCTCTGCTTAGACATCCGATACAGAAATAATCAAAACACAGCCCTGCATAGCCGGTTGGAATCTAATCAAATTATAATTAGACCTTGAAAACGACTCTGTGAGATTAACAAGGAGGTCTGGAGACAATCTAGTCAGAAAATGTGATATAATGAGGCCTTTTTTATTGGCTCTGAGGAGGGAAACAGTGCTCACCCAGCTCCATTCTAGCTTTCCAACATTAGCTAGACAACAACACTTACTTGAATTTATGGTTTTACAAAGTGACGGCTCCAATATATACAATATCCCATTAAACAAGGCCTTTCTTTGCGTAAAAACTATAAATATACAGCCAATCAAGGCAAAAATTTCAACCTCATGGTGGTGCTATAAGAAAAATCAGAGGATCACCAAAGTCAGTCTTTCTCTGGGGGCCATGAATGTACAAAATGCCACACAATCCATATCAAAGTTGTCTCAGTCTGGACCAAAATGGTGGAGCGACCAACTTATCGACATTGCCATCCCTAAAGCCAAGCTGTTGGCTAAAATGTTAGCGTAGCAAACTACCTCATCCAGATGAATTGATCCCATGAGGCTGGGCAGCTTGGATTAAGTCAAGAGGATTTCATTGAAATGGTACAAGCTAAAAGCTGGATGCTGCTGAATGTGGCAGTTCTACAATAGACGCTGTATTTATCTTTGGAGTACTCTTTAGGTCCTCATGTACTGAAATGAGAAAATTGTGGACCGCATCAAAATCGTGCCCAATTCATGCAGTGAATGGCCAGGTGTTGGGAGGAACTTCCACCTCAAAAGGGTTCTTTTCTACATTTGTCACACAACACTTCCATCACTTTTTTCCAAATGTAATATTATGAATACCTTCAAGGAAAGATTGTCAGAATATGTGCACCATTAATCTCCATTTGTTTAATTCATAATATCTGGCCCCTCTCACAGACTTATGACCGGCCTCGTCACACTGAAAATCCAAATCCGTATGCAGCTTGATTTGAGAAAGTCTGGACAGCACAAAACATTTCATAAAAACACATTACATGCGATTTTTGGAAATGTGTGCCAAACCACACTTGGAGATGTTTTAAATTGCCATTCCAATGGTATTCCCACGGATGCTCCTTAGTCTCAGACGCTCCAATCGGATCTCGAAGTGTCTTTTTGCGTCACTCGGCCAACGCCCAACAATGGCGTCAAATCTAAAGTGACGGAAGTGCTGCAACTAGAGGAGCCCTATGGAGGACAACATGGATTTCATTCATTCACCACAGCAACACATGCAGACAGCCAAATCCAATCTGTGTCAAACGCACACTGGTTATTCGACAATGAGGGGAAAAAGAGCGAGATAAAAAGTCAAGGTAGAGGCGGGTGGGCCTTGGAGGCGTCGACAACATAGGCGCTGGCTCCAGTGTTGCTCGGCCCACACTTTCCCCACATTTACTGGCTGTGACTTCCTCTGTTTCTAGCGACAGAAGCCACAGCTATGTGTGTGTTTATTCCTCGGCGTCACCCAGCAAAAACAGTTTCCTCCCAAAAGGGGAAAAAAAAGTGAGAGAAGCTGTGTTTGTTGGAGCTGAAAGTTCCAATTTTAACACGTGCCTGTCGACAGGAGTGCCCCGCGCGGTCGCAAAGGCGATAGGGAGCGCATTGCACAGCGAGTGTGTGCGTGTCAACGTGTTGAGAGGGTCCAGGTCCTCGGCGGGTGTGTGTTCATGCCTTATCAAAGCCATTTCTGCCGTGGACAGGAAATCAGATAGTTGCCTTCAGCTGCAGAGGTTTGCTTAAGTATTCTGAGCATCACCACAGCACTCACACAGCTCCAGTCTGCCGGGCTTCGCTCTCACCGCGGGCTTCCCTGCCCACACACACACACACAAACACACACTCACAGACACGCTCACAGCGGAGTTGAATTTAATTAGGTTCATTCCTCTGTTTTTCGAGGGTGCTGAACCGCGTCACCTCTTGCTGTCTCGCTGACGACTCGGCCGTCAGGGATTTACCTTTCGGTTTGCTCCTCTTTTGCTGCAACATGCAGGCACACGCACACACACACACACACACACACACACACACACACACACACACACACACACACACACACACACACACACACACACACACACACACACACACACACACCTGATCCAAACTTTGCCCCTTACCAATGCAGGAGAGATCTTTAGGAATAATTTAGAAGGGACAATGATAGCACAGCATACAGGGTAATAAACAATATGCTTTATCAGAATTTACAGAAAGAAAACAACATAAATACTGGGTTGTTTTGGTTTTGTTTCTGCCACTTTGGATATAATCCAATGAACAAACTTCCATAATGCCTGTACCTTTATCGTGACAAAAAATAAACCCTAACACATTAATTAATATGATCAGAACCCTAACACAGAAATGAATATGATCAGAACCATAATACATGAATTAATATGATCAGATTCCTAACACATGAATGAACTTCCCAACAATGATGTGAACAGAGAGGAGAAATGAGGAGAAACAAAACCAGGTAAAGTCCCTGCACACACATTTCTCTTTTTAGCATAGAACCCTGAGATCAGAGAATAGAACCCTGAGATCAGAGAATAGAACCTTGAGGTCAGAGAATAGAACCCTGAGATCAGAGAATAGAACCCTGAGATCAGAGAATAGAACCTTGAGGTCAGAGCATAGAACCTTGAGATCAGAGAATAGAACCCTGATGTCAGAGCATAGAACCCTTAGTTCAGAGAACCCTGAGGTCATAGAACCCTGAGGTCAGAGCATAGAACCCTGAGGTCAGAGAACATTGAGGTTAGAGCATATAACCCTGATGTCAGAGCATAGAACCTTGAGGTCAGAGAATAGAACCTTGAGGTCAGAGAATAGAACCTTGAGGTCAGAGAATAGAACCTTGAGGTCAGAGAATAGAACCCTGAGGTCAGAGCATAATGAGATCATAGAACCCTGAGGTCAGATCATAGAACCATGAGATCAGAGCATAGAACCCTGAGGTCAGAGTGGTTTTACAAGTTGTTTAATAACCACAGATAAAGTCACATTGATTGACGCCCGAATAAACTGAATTTAAAGCTGCAGGACAATTCAGTTGAATTCATTTTTCTAAAATGAAGTACTTTATTTTAAGAGTCACATTTTTCTAAAGTTTTCTGTTTTACATCCAGCCTACAAGACAATGTATTTATTATTAGAGTATGTATTATTTATAATGAATCCAGTTCAATTGGAAATCTGTAATGATAAATATTGTTTAGATGTTATACAATTGAACTTTCTTCATTTAATTTGACAGTCAGTTGTTGTTTACATACAGATGTTAATACAATTGTTGGCTACTTCAATACAGATGGCACAACATCATATAGAGCTAATTTGACATTATTGTGATGTTCCGGACCTTTGCATGAGGAAATTCTCTCTAACGTGATCTTGCTGAATTTTAGTTGAATGGATTAGAGGATCCATTCTCAGTAGTAGGACACATCGCTGGTCTCATTGCTCTGAAACAGCTGAGTCGATAACACTTTTTTTCTGATATTATATATGATTCAGCAAAAATCAATCATTCTGCCTTTACTTTTAGTCATTTTATTGGAGAAATAAATAAAAAAGTATAAGTAAATAAAAAAAATACAATATATTTTTTCAAAACCATGAGGAGTTTTTTTCAGCCCTCAGTATCATCTGCAAAGCTTTTTCTTTCACTGAGCAACAAGACCATTTATATGTCAGATGCTATTTGTTCCAATGTTATAGTAACTGCACCATTTTGTTGTTGTAATTTTAGTATTTTTAACAATATATTGTGAATATGTATTCAATACTGGCACTAATCACCAGCTGTGCCCCTATATCCCCAACTTACCGTGCTGGTCTTTGTGGTTTTCCTCAGTACACCTCTGTGTGTGTGCGTCTGTGCTGGACTATCAGATGGCAGACAGGGATTTAGGGTTGGGGCTCTTTGCTGCGTGAGGTCAGAGCTCTGGTATTTCCAGTCGGAATCACAATTCCACGGAAAAACCAGAGTCAACCCCACGATCCCCAACTACCAGCACACACGGACACGCAAACACAATGCACTGCCGCTAAGGGACAGCAGGGTTAAAGGAACAGGGTGTAACTTCCAGGGGGTTTATTGGCAGCAATGGAATATAATATTCATAACTATGTTCAAATCAGAGTATTATCTCCTGAAACTACAAATCTTAATTTTGTGGGTCGTCTTCAACGAAGTTGTCCAGAACAGACGTTGGCTCTGGCGAGAGCCGTTCATGTTTTTACGTTATCTAAATGTGGGGATGCGTTACGAAACATGGTATTAAATATGACCCATGCTAAATTATTAAAGATCAGACGTGTAATATTTTGTCCCTTTATTCTCTTTTCTCTTGATGTATTCCCTCAGTAAACATTGTAAACATGAGTTTATGTCTCAATTTCTAGTTTCAAGTCTTCAATACAGCATGATGTTCATTTAGTAAATGATGGTCCATTTAGAGTCAAACAGACCATAAAGCAGGAGATGCTTTAGCGCGGGCTACCTTGTGATTGACAGATCCTATCACCACGGCCTCTCTACATCACTACTTTTTTAAATTTCATGATGAACTTAAATTGATTGAACTTAGCTCGCCTCGAGCAAAATCCATCGCTTTCATTCTGGCTTAGCTGTTGCCTGAGGTCGCCTGAGTGACAGCTGGTGACACAGCAGCTTCCTCCAGCCTGTGGAACTACATATTTCCGTACACACACACACACACACACACACACACACACACACACACACACACACACACACACACACACACACACACACACACACACACACACACACACACACACACACACACACACACACACACACACACACACACAAACACACACACACACACACACACACTTCAACAAAACCTCCATGCTGTGATTAAGAAATAAAGGCCTGAAAATAAAGACAACAAATAACTTTTCTGCTAACATGCCTTCAAATACGCTCACACATAACTGCACGGACACACACCCACACACACATATGCGGACGTACATGCATAACACACACAAGAGCGTGCTCAGCCATAAAACCACTGGGCTCCAGAGACAAAAGCCTTGTCATGCTCTGGTGGGGTCCTGTCACTAATCCATGCAGCTTTATAGGTTGCAGACAGCAGACACACACACGGTGTAGATCAACGTGAGAGAGAAATTTGACACACACACACACACACACACACCGCCTGTCTGTGTGGACGCATACTTACACACACAGGCTCTCTCGCGTGCACACGGACAGAGACGGCGGGGTGTCGCGTAGCCGGCTGGCCGGGTGTTAAGGCCAGGCAGAGCTACTGGCGACAGGTTGGAGAGAGGAGATGGCTCACTAAGCCTAATCACACAGGGGAATGCTGTCTGGGGCACCTGACCATCAGACCTCTCACTGTGTGTGTGTATGTGTGTGCTCACTTACTTACATGTAGTTCTGCATGTGTGTGTGTGTGTAAACCGCGGACGAGGGCAGTCATAATTGGGGCTTATCGCCCTGACTGGGGCAGAAGGAGAGGTGCCAGAGCAGGATTGGGGGGGGGGGGGGGGGGGGGGGGGGTTGGGTGGATGTAATGAGTCATCCAGATTCTTACGGGCAAAGCCTCCGCACAGCCGGAGAACATATTCCATACACTGAGAGCACAGTCCATCCCATAAAACTCAGCATCAATTACTTTAATCTGCAGATCAAAGATAGCACAAAATGTTTGAAGTTCATCTGTTCTGTTCATCTGCTGATACTCTCTGGAAGAGAAGCTCCCACTGGCACCTCTGCTTTGCTCTCAGTTATTACAAATCAGAGCAGACGGTAGATTTTAATCAACCAACGAGACAATGATCGACGCCTGAAAAGTCTTCTCTGACCTCTGAGAGTCCCAACACAGTTTTTGGAGCTCCCACCGACATCTGACTGATCAGAGGCTGATCGGCGTTGGGAAAATCGGCACTTAAGCGCTATGTGTTGGGGGAGTCTCTCGGGGGGGCTACAGCCAATGAAAGGGCCAGACACGAGTTGAGTTGTCTTGCGCATGGTATTGCGTCATTTCCTGTGCACTTCTTTTTTGGAATGAACAGTTTGGGAGAAAAAACCAAAGCATCTTTTTCACCATTGAGCCATTCACAATTTTGAAGTATACTTTTGGAAGTCCACTCCATTTCACAAGGAAATATACATTTATCTGACAGGTGTGGTTGATCATAAAACATGTGATCCGTTTAAGAAAGAAATACAAAACAGTTAATTATGCAGTTAAAAATAGCTCCTCCTTGTATTTTTAACACTTTAAACTGGGTAATTTTGCACAAGGAGTATTTTATTCTTTAAGCAATCTGTACGTTAATACTACTGTATTGTGTCCAAAATAAGTTAGTTCTCTTTGATTTGAAGTAAGGTGAAAGTATCTGCAATGGTTTATTACTGAAGGTCCCACGGGGGATAGAGGGTGAGAGGTTTTGGAAGTCCGTTGAGTGAATTCCTTTGAACGTGGGATGGTGTTGTTGTGAGCAGAGGTGAAGAAGAAGTAGATGGATATTTGTCCGGTGTCCAGCATCTGGAGAGCCTCACTCAAATAACAAGAGACTTTTATTGATTTTCTACTTTAAACATTTTTCCTTTCAACAGCTCCTCTCCTTCTCAGCCACGTTACGAGAGGATTGTCACAGAGTGAACTTGAGAGGAATTTAGAGATTGAAGCCCAGAGGACCTTTTGTGAGGGCAAGAGGAGTTGTTTTGGTCAGAGTTATCTCGAGTTAAGAGAGGTGAACCGGTTGGAACTGCACTTTTAGCTCATTGTGAAGGAATCACTGAGGGAATAGAGACTCTGCAGGTACATGTGTTTCCTGATGCGGCCTTATGTAAAAAAACAAATGCTCAATCTTGTGTCTCCGTCTTGCATCAGTAAATGCAGGATTTTGAAGAGGAGTTTGAAGATCTCCATTCTGTCGTTGGCATGTGGACAACAGAATATGGCTCCACAATAGACTGTACAGGGAATCCTTGGCTCCCTTCATTTCCCCACAGCAGGCCGGACAACCATCCATATGGTCTCACCTCCCTTCACATCTTCTGTCACATACCACAAACCAAACCCATTAAGAAATACTTAACTTCACTCAGCCTCATCAGCACCAGGTCTGGACTTCACGGGGGATTTATCTTATTGCTAATCGGGGCAGACGGCCCTCAATTACAAATCCTGCAGAGTCCAAGCGCCAAAGACTCGGAGACTTTATCATCACATATCATCTGTTAACAATAAACAATGATCCTTTCTTTATTCGACTGGTCTCTCCTGATTGAAATAAAATAAGGGATCCAAAACAAAAAATCTAAAATGTTTTGATTGTGTCAGTGCGGTCAATGTCTCACTTACCTCTAGCTCCCAATGGGGCTTCCAGTAGGATCCAGGCTGCGGCCAAGTTAAAACAAATAACTTGTTTGACATTATTATGTATGAAACTGTCAATTGATTGATTGACTTTTTGATCATATGTGCCTGAATAACGTTTGGAGCTTTCCCCTCGAATATGTCATCCTAAAATCCAAAATGTATAAATGGGTGCTAAAGTACAGCAATGTACTTAAGGGTGTACAGGGGTGCCAGTTCCATATTTTTGTGGAAGAAAAGTATTACATTGTCTATATAAATCATGTAATTTATTAATTTATTAATAGAAAAATCCAGTGTGTAGGTGGATGTAGAGAAGTCGCCTGTGACCCCTACCTTGTGAAGCGGCATATAAGGCCTGTAATGAACGTAAAATAGATCACTTTTTAATGGAACAGAGTTACCCCACATAGCATGCTAGCTTGGTACCAGGTATCTTGGTCAAACTCCCACTTCACAGTATTGTTTTTTGTTTTGCATCTGAATTCAAGAAATCATTGTGTCACTGGAGATGATTAATGAAATAATAAAGCATCATCATTTCGCATTCACACGGTCATCTGTCGGAGGTCTACTGTGGTTAACCTAATCAACATTTTGTTGACGGGATATTATAGCTGGAAAGTTATAATTAGTTAATGGTCTTTAAAAAGATCAGACATACAAAATATCAAAATGACCTCAAATCATATCAGTGAACCCAATCATATGCTCTGAGTGATCATTTTTAAGATGAATGAACTCTGTCAACGAAAAGTTGTGAGAGCTTCAAATTACCGTCGGCCTAGTCAGTTTCCATCTGCACTAACTAATGACATTGTTTGAACAATGTTAAGTCATACTTTCCTCGGCTTCAAACCGGAGCTTCATACAGTACCCTTCAAGACCTAGTTGAGTCTGGGAAAGTTTCTGCATGTTGAAAGAAAGAATGTCTAGAAAGAAAAAAACCCTGTTGGCCCCAGCCTGGCTCCAGCTCCAACATGACCAAATGATGTAAATTATGTTTTTCTGAACATCAAAACAGCATTGCTAAAGATTTGTTTGTATCTCCTCATATCATCCAGAAACAGACTCCAAATCAGGAATGGGACCTTCAGGGCTCAGGTGATCTGCATCACTCTTACAAAGCAACTTTCCTATGCTAATGTGAAACAGAGCTGTGACTGCTAACGCAAAGCGCTAATTCGCCTTAACTTCTCGGATTACCGTCCAGGTCCAACCCTTTAACCTTTTATCCAGGCTTCGCGTTCGCCTCTTGACTTCGGCCCCCACGGTCTTACAGTATCATCGACACCCCGACCCCAGAGGGGCGGCCATTACCATACTGCCCTGTGGTCCAACTCTGTCGTTGCTTCATCCTGCTTCCAGTATGGTTATGATTAATCACTCTACCAGTAATCGGAGTGCCCTTCTTCCCCCCTCTGTTCCCTCCCTCATCTTCCATGTGCTCCAGATGACTGTCTGATGTCGGGGCATAAGACAATGGGATCCAGATGCGTGATCGATGGGAGGACGGGCGATGTTCATAAGCGGCAAGGCAATGTGGTGTATAGTTACAGACATACGGTCCCATCCGCCGGCCTGGCGTGCCTCGTGGCTGCAGGGGTGATTAATGGGACTTTACTGGCAGTGAGGGGGACCTGTTTCCGCTCTGACACAGATACAGAACAATACGTACAAGCATATGCACACACTGACTTGTAAATGCATGAATTCATTAGAGCACATGTGCGGGCGAACCCACACATGTGCTCCGCCGACAGAATGATGGGTTCCCGGAGGTTGTGGCAGAGCTCGGACGCGGTCAGGACACAACAACGATTGGCACGGAGGATGCAGGCGGGGTATGCAGCGTAGTTCTGGTTGTCACATGATCACCGGGCATGTCAAGCATCATCTGGAATAGATCGGCGAAGTACACGCTGAAGCTAAAAAACAAAGAAGACGAATTTACCAGAAATCAATAGCCGATAGCCGATAGTGCCGTCGGTTCTCGTCTTCTTCTCGCCGCGGACAACGCTTCGGTCTCATCCCTCATGTCTTGTGCATCTACCTCCTCCTGGATCGTCTTTTCTTCGGAAACGGCTGCAGCATCATGTGCTGAGCAGATGTGCCTTGTGTGGAATCTCTGGGTGGCTCCGTGTGCTATCTGATGATACGCCGCGGAATCGGATCAGATTTGATCGCAGCCGACTCCGAGCCTTTGTTTCCATTTGCAATGAATCTGTCCGATTCGTTTCGCAACTGCTGTTTTTCATACATTCTGTGCACAAACACATGTGGAAAACATGTGCCGTAATGAGCAGCATGTTGTGGATCAGGCATCAGAGGGATTGGAGATATACATCTTGTCTGACAGCTGCTCCGAAATGTGAAACGTTTATTTCTGCAGCTTGGAACAATGGTGCAACCCATTTCAAAGGATATTTTTTTTTGGTACATTTTCATGTAGTGTTCAATTTATTGTTAGTATTCCCACCATCAAAGTGCTGTAACTGACTTTATTCAATTTTAAAATATATTAATAATAAAACACGTTCAATTAGCAGTTGAGTTACAATCCCATCAATTTGTTGTCTATTATTAATTCATTAATCATCCGCATAATTTGTCTTTGTCTTTTGGCGTTACATGTACAGGAGTCCAGATGGTGTTAACATTTTGACTTATTTTGCTTCGTCACTCCTTCACTAAGTCGGCCACGTTGCCAAGAACAACAGTTCACACGCGCGTGCTTGCACCCAGTTTACCGAAGGTATCATCCTAAATGTCAGGGATTAAAAATACAATAGCTTGAATCAACAAGGAGCGATAAATATCTGGCTGTGAGAGCCCTGTGTGGAGGTTTAACACTGTAGTCACAGACACTCCCCGAGGTGAGCTCCTCCCCACGGTCTGTCTATCTCCAATTAGAGGTGACCGACCGTCTTTATTATTAAACTGCCTTTTCCAAAAGGTAGAGCGACAGCAGACTATCATGACTTTTGCAAACATTTTATGAAGTTGTATGCTGGCCAGTAGCCTGTTCCAGAAAGCAGGTTCAACAAACTCTTACACAACGTCTTTTTTGCAATCGAGCCGCGACGGAGAGGGGGGGCGGAACTTACCGCCACACCAACAATGTTTCATCAACCATGCCAGACATGACCCCGGCTGCTGCTTTGTGCATGTTGTGGATACGCTGGGGGGGAAACAAACGCCATCACCTATGGTTTTATTACAATGAGGCGCTGTGCATTTCAAAATAAAAGGGATTTTGAATAATTTCATATTGACGGCGACTTGTAAAATGTCAGAATTCAGGCTTTGTCGGGCCTGTCCGCGGGACAAGAAGCAAAAACAACTTTTAGAATGCTTGTTTCCTAAAAAGAGCTTGGATGCTATGCTGTGCTAACATTGTGGCAGCTCCACTGCTACTCAGAATAACTTAATTTAGTCATAAATGCGGCAGCAACGTTACTGTTTGCACACTACACATAGGATAATTACACTTGCCAGCATCACAATCCACAGGAATGCATAGAACATAGATCATACATTCACTGCTACATAAACCTGCTTAAATACACATGTCGACAATAGTTCCGAATAATGAAACCAGGTTTGATCAACAACAATAATAAATAATCAAGTCACAATATATTAGTCCCCAATAAAACCATATCATATAATACTACTTGTTGCTATATATATATATATATATACATATATATATAATGAATTATATTATATATGGTTCACATTATTGCAGTAATATGAAATATGAGTGTTGATATGTGGTAGGGCTCGCCTGCCAGTCAGCTGTTGGACTATGTGATAGATATGGGGCAGGTCACATTTTCCCGTTAATCACAAGTGATTGCCCGGTTACGTACGCAGTCTTGCTTGGTTTTGCCCGATGTGCCTTGCCAAGGCCTTCTTGAATCAGCGTCTCGTCTTGATGAGATCAGACCCTGACCCCTATTGGAGGCCTGTGCCAGACTTATGCTCTCAGGCACATTGGGTAGAGCAGCGGATTGGGTCAAGTTCTTTTTGATTTGGACCCGTGGTTTTCAAACCCTTAGTGAGACAGTCTTTGATTTATTTGATGGGCCTGATTCATTAGTTCCATATAAGTTTAACTCAATGGCCGGTTGGATGATGAGGAGCTCCTGTGCCAAAAAAAACAAATATGGTTGTTGTCGTAACAGATGTAAGGTACTTGGTCTTGAAGACCCACCTTCCTGACCTCCGCAAATCATCTGTGCGGCCCTGCTGCAGTATAAATTAGACATAAGTCAATGCTGGTCTGTCAAATTAAAACCACAGCAGCAGCAGCTGCAGCAGACGCAGCAGCAGCCGGAGCAGATGCAGCCGCAGCCGCAGCTGCAGCCGCAACAGCAGCAGCAGCCGCAGCAGATGCAGCAGTGAAAGAGCCTGAGTTGGTGGTCTTAGCGTAATGAGTTGAAAAGTTAACACTATTACATTTTCATTGAGCATAATCCATTCACGACAGGGGCGGAATCTAACTGTATATTTTGTGATAGATTTTTAAAATACATTTGTTCAGCTGTAACCTGTAACTTAATCCAGGCAGCAATCCAAAAATATCAATCAAGCAGCAACCTATGATCTCATAGTACCACCCAGTGATAATGAGTTTGATGATGTGCAGTTAATACGGTGTTTAGGTTAAAACTGGGTGTATATTTGAAATATAAATCTCGACAAAATCTCAATGACTACATTTTAACATGTTTTAACTTGAAGCCTGTCCACTGAAAAGCTGTTTTCAGACTGTGTTAGATGTTTTTTTTATTAAATTGTAACATAAGAAGTTAACCAATTGTGTTCGAGCAACTTACTCTTTTTTCTATCCACATTAATAAAAATGGTAAAAAATCATGGTTTTTAAATGAAAATTTGCAAAAAAGGTGAATTCAATAAATACATAAATAATGAATACATTGATTGAATTGAGGCCTAAGTAAATTATCAGGAGCCATAGTTTGACCCTCATCTATTTCATCTTTCCTCAATTTTTTTAAGTGTATTTATTTCCATTATTTGCATACGAACAAGCACACAGATCAAACCTCCGCTTCTTTTTTTTTTTTACCCAATTCATGTTTTGCACTGTAGTCTTAATTCTTTCACCCAATGTGGTAAATTCTGTCTTGTCTTGTTGTTTTCAATTTTTTCACTGAACAATGCAAAATTTAAAAAAAAATAGGGAAGCAGACGCAAGCCTCTGCACAGTTTAATGGTTAGGTCCAACAAATAAACTAATATTAGACACAACTAGAGGTGTGTCTGGGAGCTTGACAATCAATACAACTGCTGGAAAATATAAACGATAAGTCTTCAGTACTTTCCTGGGTTTTCAAAGCTTGGTAAATTAGCTTTGGATGCTAATGCTAACGGGCCAAGTGACCTACTGTTGCAGTTCTCCCCAATCAGCGACTACCAATATGAAGCGCACATCTTTCGAGTTTTTGCCGATGTGTGTGTGTGTGTGTGTGTGTGTGTGTTGGGCAGGTGAGCGTGTCTGTGACTGTGTGTGGCTTGGCTAAGTGTGTGTTTTGGCTTGTGTGTGGCCTCAGGCCAGAGGGGCTACTATGTGTTTTGGGGTCACTCTGAGGGTCTCGGGTGGAATTACTACCCCTCTGCAACACACACACACACACACACACACACACACACACACACACACACACACACACACACACACACACACACATATATATATATATAACCTGCAATATAATATTATAACATATACCGGATACATATACATATATATATATATATATGTATATATATATATATATGTGTGTGTGTGTGTGTGTGTGTTTGAACATTCACATGCAACAATGGACTTGATATTTTTTGACTGGTTTCAGTTCAGTGTTATTACCACTCCAATGCTTCTGGTATGTTCTTTAATCTATCACTGACACTGCACTTCCATCACCTGTCCAGCACTGTGTGTGTGTGTGGTAGGGTGGGGGGATCTTGCCACCCAGGATGGAGACCTTAGTCTAAAGAATCTGCCTCAGGCCACTGTGTGTGTGTGTGTGTGTGTGTGTGTGTGTGTGTGTGTATGTTTAGGGTCCTGGTCCCAGCATCCTATCTCTTTTTGTTAACTGCCCCCTCATCCCCCACTATACAGATGTGGAGTTGCACTGGTGGTGTGTGTGTGTGGGTGGGTCAGTGTTGTGATGTTTCTATGGTGTTAAGATGTGCGATATTATCTGTTCAGTTGTGTATGACTGGTGGTTGGTGTGTATATGTGTGTGTGTGTGAGTGTTTTGGGGCTGCGGGGCAGCTTTAGAATGACTGATGGGTTGTGCGCAGTGTTGAGGGACACCTGAGACAGCAGGCGGATCGGATGGACATCACTCCATCAGTGAAGTGTCAGTGAGTCTCTCACACACACACACAGACACACACCTATTGGGGAGAAGCACAGGAAGCAATGAGATGAGACCAGGCAGCGATCGAGAGAGAGAGAGAGAGAGAGAGGGAGGGTTGGATGAGCGTGTCAAGTCGGAATGTGTGTGTTGGGCAGGTGAAAAATGAGGAAGCTGTTTTGTAGACAGAGCGAGTGTAATTAGTACCACACACACACACACACACACACACACATATCTTCTGAGAGGGCTGTGCATATGTTTAGCACTCAAACGCATGAACACGCCAACCTGCCAAGCAATTAAGATGCAATTCTTGCATCTTGTACAAGTTTGAGGTATTTGTAGTACCTTGAGTATAAGCGCGTAATACACGTAATAGTACATTTTGCAAATATACTGCCATAACATTTTGAAAACCTTTTTTCTAAAAGTAATAACTTGAAGTAGTGTGCGGCGTGTGCAGCTGTGACTGGGAGGAGTGCCTTAACTTCTCCAAAGTACTCACCACAAACTAATTCATTAAATTCTCATTACATTTTTAAGAATTGTAACAGTATTGTCAATTGCATTTAAAAAAAATAAAAGTCCAAAAAGTTAGGTGCATCTCATGCATGTTTTTAAACCTGTATATACAACAACAAATATCCAAATAGCAAAATTGAAAACCAAATACCTAACCGAATATTCAGGTCCAGCCCTAATTGATTTGTGTGTGGTGCACTCTAGCTTCGTGTGCATGCTACACTTCCTGTTGACCCCTGGTGTGCGGGTATGCAATTTTAATTTGCAATTTGAAGTATTTAAATCTGTTGAATCTGTTGTTTTGAGCATTAGAGTACTGAAGAAAATAAAATCCTCAGTTATGCCTCACGGATGTGTCGAGCATTAAACAGCCACGCTAGCTGTGAAGCTACACTTGCTTTGAGCTAAACGCTAACATCGGCATGCCAACATTCCCCGATTGGAACAAAACACAAAGTACAGCTGAGGGGACAGGAATGGCATTATGGGTTTGCAGGTTTTAGTTGTGATCCAATATAGTGGATTTTTTGTGACTTAATGGTTGGTGCTAAATGAAAAGTCCGATGGATCACCAAGGTCACATCCACAGGAGACCATGAACGTCTCGCTGACCTGGAAATCCATCGTCTCAACTTGAAGTAACGCATCTGAATACTCCCTCCACCACCGGTTATCCTGACAGTTTGTGTGTGTGTGTGTGTGTGTGTGTGTGTGGGTGGGTGGGTGGTGGTTCATGTTGCACTATGGTATTGCGACAACAGTCCCCAGGCATAAAAATGTCAAGACAGATGGAATCAGAGTGGGGGAAAAGAGGAGGATGGAGGGTTACAAATTCTCTACAAATTGGCTCCCGTTCAGGACACAGAAGCCCGTCGATGACAGACGTCTCATCGGGTGGGGGGGCAACAGGTAAAGAGGCCGACTTTTTTTTTATGCCGCTTTCTCCACACCTTCTGCTTTTCTTTTCTTTCCTGTTTTTATCCACCTGTTTCTTGGTTTCCTTCGTCATACTCATAACCACGTTCCTGTTCTCGGGGTTTTGGTCCGGGCTCTCTCTCCCCGGTCCAAGCGTCCCGGCCCGGTTGCTCGGTGATACCGGGGTGACACAGGCCCATTCACAGGAAGACATCTGACACTGAGCCGCTGCTCTCACACACGGATTAACACTGGCATTCCTCCATCCATCCATCCCTCCACATGTGATTCGTCCCTCCTCCTTCACCCCGTTCCCCACCTTTCCCACCTTCCTCTTTCTTGCCAAATGCCCGTTTTTCGCCATCTCTTTTTCTGTTTTCCCTTTTCTTGTTCTTCTCATTATTCTCATCCTCAATTCCTTTTTTTTCTTCCTTGTGTTCTTTCCCGTACTGCCTGCTTTTTATCAATACCTCCCTCTCCACCTTCACCATCAAACTTTTATTCGCATTATTTCTTTCAATATATTGTTTGTTATTCTACCCTTTTCATCATTCATCACATCCTGCATCATTCATCATTTCGTGTATTTGCTGTCTTTCCCATATTCGTTCCCTTTCCTCCTTCCTTTGCCTTTCCCCTGCCTTTATCAGTTTCCTGTCTCTTCCTTTGCTTTTTCCCCCCTGGCTTTCCAATTCATTTTCCTTTTAATCTTCTCTCCTTACTTTCCATTTCTGATCTCCTTTCCCACGGCTTTCCCTTCTAGGGGTCCGAGAACAATTTTTGAGTGAGTCCATTTTTAAGCAAAATGACACTAATAAAATCATGTTCTCAAATGTCATTAATTCATTTTTTGTTTCCCTAGTTTTATATAATGGTAAACTCAACATTGACAGCTGGTCAGGAAAACAAGCTACTTGCTAACAGGAGCTAAGTGGCTAAATCTATAAAGTAGCAGTTTTTTGGGCTTGCTAGCTAAACATCGAGAGGGCATAGGTGACACCACTGTCACGAAAAAATGCTGAACAAACATGTGTACTAGCTTCTTTCCTGATATGGTCAGCAAAACAAGCTACTTTTTTTAACACTTTCTCCCAACTCATCCTCCTTGTGTGGGCTAAATGTTTATTTCTAATGTGTACTGTATTTTTTCTTCTTCTCTATTGTGGTATTAAAGATTTAAGTTTTAATCCTTAAGATGTTTGTGATTGGCCCTCCTGCACCCTCATTACAAATATTTCCCTTTCCCTAGTTCTTCTCTAATTTCCTCCTCCCTTTCTAAGTTTCACTCTACTTCCCAACTTCCTTACCCTGTCTGCGGCACTCTGCCCGTTGTTCCTTCCAGAAGTCATAATTCCATTTTTTTTCTCAAAAGGTTAAGTTTAAAACATCTGAGCACTGTACTGGATAGCAAATGTTAACTAAACTGGAGTAAACCGTTCATTTGTCGGGGATTATTTTCAGCTGTGGATGAATACACAATTGATCCTCCAGGATGGTAATGTAGGATCAGTTCAAAATAAACAATGTATCCCTTTATCTTCTACTTTATCCCTTCCTTCCCTTGATCAGTTGCTTACTACCTTTTCATTACATTTTTGCCTTCTCTCTCCTCCTTTTCCCCCATCGCCTCATTTCTTAACTCTTACTCTTTTTTCTTCTTCCCTTCCTTTCTCCTTTTCTAAATATTATCTTTGCTTTATTTCCTGCAACTTCCTTCCCTCCCTTCTTCCTTCCTTTCCTACCTTATTCCATTACCTTGTTTTCTTCTTTCCATCTTTTTTTCCCTCCGTCGCTATTCACTCACTCCCACCATTCTCCTGGTGTGCTCTACATGTTATGATGGAAATGAGTCGGTTTACGAGAAGAGTTAAGTTTCATAACCCAACATATCCCTGACCCTGGTCCTATTAATTACAACAGCCCTGCTTGACATTTTGAACACACACACACACACACACATGGACACACACACAGACACATGCAAGCATGCACTTACACTCTTGCGGGTCCAATAAGAGAAGGAAGTGTGTTTGGATGCAGCTCAAGAGCAAACCCACCTTAAGCCTTCCCCTGTGTGTCATATAACAAGTTATATCTCTGGCCGTTTGGAAAATCATTACACCAATTCACATATGCACTTTTCCCATCTGCACACAAACGTCTTGGCTTGGATTGTTTGAGTGAAATGAATATGTGAACAAAAATATATGTACACGTGCAGAATCCTTCCCGTAGCTTCATCTACTTTCATTTCTGCACACGGCAGAAAAGGTTGGAGGATGAGCACATAATGCACACACTTGACATGAAGACATTTGGCATTGGCAGTCCGTCTGTCTGTCATCCATCACTTTGGCCAGACTAAAATACCGCCGACCTGACGATGCTGGCCAAGAGCAACCTTCAAGACAAGAGAGTCGTAACCAGACAGCAACATCCGGTTCTGCTGAGTGAAGCCAATGCAGAAGTGTCTCCCATTCTCTCTGCAGTAAAAATAAGTCCGGTTGTATAGACGTCTATGAGAAAATTACTCCACTTCTCACTTGATTTATTCCCTCAGTAAACATTGTGAACATGAGTTTATGTCTCAATCTCTGGCTTCCAGTCTTCTTCAATACAGCATGATGTTCATTTAGTAAATTATGGTCCATTTAGAGTCAATTAGGCAGTGGCTTCGATAAACTTCGATAAGGCTTCATAACGACAGTCCACTAACCAACAGATGACGCCAAGGTGACTACGTCTACTTCTTATATACAGTCTATGGTCGTCACGTGGACACACGTAAATGACAAGTTAACATGAGTCGGAGAGGACTAACTTGGACTTCAGCAGAAGTCCGATGTTAGCTCGACATCTGGGTCAAAGAGACATCTGAGAAGGAGCTGAATGAAGTCCACACAAACAGCTGTTAATAAAGTAATTTGAGATAAACTTCAGATGTAGGAAATTCCATTTTGACTTCAACTGCAATATTTAAAAGTCTGCAATTCCCTGCACAGAAGTTGCAGCTCATTTTATTTTTCACTCTGACTTGGACTAACCAAACCAAATATGGCTTGTGATGAATATAGAATATGACCTTATCCTTTTAGTTACATGAAGTTGTATATGTCTGAAGTCAAGCCACAGTTGGAAATGGTTCGGAAATTGCACGACTCCGAAAGCTGTCAGGCAACTGGAAGTGTGTAAGTGGGAGCACACCTGACAGATGCAGCTACTGGAAATGAAGGAATATGAGGATCGTCGCTGTCTCATCACCTCCCCTTGTGTCTGTCAGCACCCGAGCCTTCTGCTGCGATCTTATCTCTCAATCGCTGCACCCAGCACATTCCTGGGAACCACACACATGCATGCATGCATACACGCACCTGCGCGCTAAATGCAAAAACATCTCAATACAAAGCGCTGCAAGCCGGGGCTCACAACTACTCTTCCATAACTCATGACTTAATGGGTCACATTTATCATGCTGAAATAACCCAAATAACATTTCAGTTTTACTCAAGAGTAAAATCACACGAGTGGCCTGAACAACTTTGTCAGATGATGAGGAATGGGCTTTTGCCGCGTTCCATATTTCATATACGTTTCATTTAAATCATCTAAACCGTTACGACACACACACCCTGTCATTCTCACACTCGATTCCCACTCAACGGAATATTGCTGCGTGCTCATTCTCCGAGCTCTCGCGTAACAAATCAATCTCGAGCACTAATAAAAGAGTTTTAAAATTCTTACTAGCTGACTCGTGTTGGTCTAGGAAGTGTCACAGAGCATGAGGTCCACACACACACACACACACACACACACACACACACACACACACAAAACTCGAAAACACATGTGTGCACCCATGGGCCATTTTGACGAGTGAGAGCCCTCCAAACTGTAATAACACTCAGCTACTCCCTATGAATCATTAAGAGTATCCAGAAACAGACAGTGTGTGTGTGTGCGTGCCTGCAGTGTGTGCCGTGAGCACTGAGCATGCCACACAGTGTGTATCAATCATAAAAGGGGCTGACAGGGATTCCGTGGGAATTGCATAAGCAGGGTGGACACCTTCTGCTGCAATAAAAAGGAACCAACAAATATTAATAAAAAGACAGATCCACAGATATAAAACTGATCTGACGTGTTCTGAGCTGGTGGATGAGTTGCAGTGTAAGTCTCACTGTCCGTACCAGCTGCAGTTCCTACATCGTTACAGGGGAGGTTAAAGCAGCTCTTCAACGCCTCACGCACACACAAGAACACATTTACATTTACATTTCTGTTTTTCCTCAATAACAAAATTGCTTGAACTGAGACCAGGTGGGTTTGGGTCACAATGCTAACCGCGACTGACGTGCTCACATGCTGTTCAAACGGCTATACGGGTTCACCGTCTTAGTTTAGCATTTTAGCAATCCAGCTAAACAAAGTATAGCCGAGGCTGATGGGAATATCATTAGTTTTACAGGTAGTTGGTGATAAAATATTGGATGGATTCAGTCTGTCCTTGTGATAACAGCAGCTAAAATACAACAAGTATACTGATGTAGACGTTGTTCTCTGTCTCATTGAAACAACAAGGTAAACAACGGTCTCTAAGCACTCAGAAGTGCAGTGCACGCCTGTTCAGAACCTTTGGCCGCTCAGAAAGGGCCTGTTGATTGTCTTCTGGGATCGCTGTCTTGGAGACGTTCGCTGTGCACGGCCGTTCGGAGCGCGTTTGGCTCCCGGTCGGGGGACGCGCGGCAGGGAAGTGAAGAAGAGTTTGGTTGTAATGTTAGCATAGCCTGCATTAAAACGTGATCTGAAGTCAGTGTAAACCTCCGTGGGGTCCCCTGCCGTATTCCCTGCAAGTGTGAAGTAGATCAGATGAGCGGTTCCAGAGATACGCGGAGAACACACACACACACACATCCCTTGCTTTATAGTTTGATACAATCAAATACAAGGTGCACTGAACTGATCCATGATCAGCCAAAAGCTACCAACTCAGTAACAGAAATGTGTAGTAATTTGACGATGACAATTTGTGCTGAAAACTTCTTACAATTACGAGTACAGGTTATTAGTTGAGTGTGAAGTCTTTAATTAGTTTTACTGGAGGACACGGAAAATGATATAGTGAAGCATGTAATACGGTACATTGATGAACAGTGATTTCATTATTTCCCGCTCATCCCCATTGGAGGATACAAGCTCAGTTCCTCAGCTGTTTTTTTTCACAACAGGACAAATGGCAGCACATGTTCTGCGCCCTTCTTGCCATCTATATTTGCATTGCTGAATTTGATTGCACTTCTTCCCGGTCTGAGTATCCCTTAAAAGGTGATCCCCTCACATCTGTGAACGCACGCACGCATGCATGCATGCACGCAAACACACACACACACACACACACACACACACACACACACACACACACACACACACACACACAGAATATAGACTGGACATACCAGGGAGCCCACACACTCTCACAGAAGTGCATAAAAAAACATATAGTTCCACAATTTGTAGAAGTACACGTTTACAAAAACACAGTCAAATTTAGGTTTGTGGTACATTGACATGGACTGGAGGAGCCAGGGATCGAACAACCGATCTTCTGATTGAAGGACTACCCGCTCTACCACAAAGAAGTACAATTGGATGATAAGTCAATGAGAAAGTGAACCACTCATCACTTGATTTAATACCTCAGTAAACATAGTGAACATAAGTTTATGGTCTGAATCGCTGGTTTCAAGTCTTCTTCAATACAGCACGATGTTCATTTAGTAAATTAAATGGCAAACGGGCCGGTACTTGTCAAGAGCTTTTCTAGTCTTCAGACCACTCAAAGCGCTTTCACGCTCCTTGTCATCATTCACCCATTCACACTCATTCATACACTGATGGCAGTGGCTAAGGTTCCACAATGACCACTAGTTCTGCTTTATACTTGTTGTGGAAATTCCACAAACGTCGGAACATCAAATCTAATCTACTCGCTAACGCTTTTGGTGTGAACGCGGCATAAGGGTTTAGCGAATGCTCAATCGTCCCACTGAAAAGCATCTTATAATCCCTCCTGTACGAACCAATATATTTTCTCTGTCTTTCTCTGAGTTCTTTGGCTCTTTTTTTCTAACCCTGCTTTTCTTCTCTTTAGCTGTCCTCTCCCTGTGCCAACAGACACACACTCATCAGCTTCGTGGTTTTACATGAGAAAAGGTCCCTCTCTCCATTTCTGACCCCGTGCCCCAAACAAATCCTGAATTAATTAAAAAGGGAAATCCCAATGGTCCTCAGGCAGACACACTCTCTCTTTCTGTCTCTCTCTCTCTCACACACACACACACACACACACACAGATTGAGTGTCTCTCACCCTCATGCAGTGGTTAGAGATTAGTGGAGCTTGTTCAATGATGGGAGTGTTTCCAGGTTGACGGAGAGTGACGGAGCTCAAGCAGCCTTGGTTCAAACATTACCAAGCACTTTGCTTTTTTTTGGGACATTGACTATTTATATAAGAGCTTTGTCTGGTGTGCGTGCACTTTGTCATTACATTTGATGGATGAATATCAGTGATTGTTGGGGCTTGGTCACACAGCATGTGTTACTTTTAGAATGAAATCAATTCCTCTCAACAATCAGTGGACTCACTCGTGGGAGCAAAGTTGCAAAGTATAGTTACCGTGTGACCATTTTGGTTCGCTTACATTTCTTCCGTGTGAAAAGAGACCAAACCAAAAGGAAACCTCATGCTTTAGTCTGTATGAGACACACATGGTCTCAACTAACTCCAATGTAAGCCCTTCAACATCATCAGTGAACTTTCACAGAGGAGGCCGCTGTCAGTGGCTTTGTTATTGTCAACAGACATGATTTACCTTACTTTAGTTATGTAACCCCTGTACTAAACTACTGCTGTGCCTTTAGTTTTTTATTGAATGATATATTGTGGTCATAATCATAACTTTATAGCATTTGCATGCTCAGATCTGTTAAAGTTTATTTAATATTAAAGTTTATTTTTTAAACAAAATTAAATGACTTGGCAATTCTCTTTTTTGAGAAGACCTGCAATCCCGACACGTACTAAACTGACGCTCTAGAACAGGGGTGTCCAAACTACGGCCCGCGGGCCAACTGCGGCCCGCGGGTCAGTTTTTATTGGCCCGCAGCAAATTCTAGAGCCTAGACCAAGGGTGGGCAAACTACGGCCCGCGGGCCGGATCCGGCCCGTTGGGCGGTTTTCCGAAGCACGATGACGGCAAAAGACCAGCATCGATGTTTCTTAACTCAAGTCGGGAACGGAGAAGCGTTACAGCGGTCTTTACGTGCCGTGCTTTCTGCAGCGCATCAGGCTGCGAGTCCAGCTGCTGCTGTCTGCTCACCTCCACCCCTCCCCCACAGGCCAGCGCGCCACGGAGACATGGTCCGTTTTATACGGCATAACGAACGCACATCAGACCCACGGGACTCATGTGACATATAGGGTTCTGCCTGCCAGCCTCCTGCCAGCTTCCTGCATGGAGCCCCTCTGCAACAGGTCTCTTGTGTCCAGAGAGCAAAAACAAATTCGAAAAATGTAGTTTATCACGCAGGACAGTGACTCGGCGTGTATAACTAATTGACGAAGACTTAGCCAGCAAGTTAAACAAAAAAGCTGAGTCATTTAAGTTATATTCGTTAGTAAGTAATGTAAGTTCTCTTTACTTTTTAGTTATTGGCTTTTATTTATAATGTATATTGGTTCACACAAACACTCTCTATCCATCTGATACTGGTCCGGCCCGTCTGTCTAATTTTAAAAGTCAATGTGGCCCCTGAGCCAAAAAGTTTGCCCACCCCTGCTCTAGAGGCATAGGGCCATTGATTAAGCATTGGTATTGGACTAATTGGGAGTGAGATTGTATTGGCTGGACCACTTCTGGGGATTCATGAAATTTACTAATGTACGTACCTTTTAGGGTGTTGGCCCTTCATACACCTGTTTTTGTTTGGGTGTTTGGGGTGGATGGGTGGTGATTACTTTCCTGACCTGTCAACTCATACAGTTAATGGTTGCTTTAATTACTGCATTTCTGGCTTGTCTTTCCTCAAACCTTAATGGAAACAACTGTTTTGTGTCAGAGCTGAATTATGAAAATGTGCCCTCGTGTCTGCCCTCTTTTCAAGGAACTCATTACGAAATGATTTAGAGCTGCAAACCGTCTGTCCTGTGGAAGGATGTTGTGGCCGACTGAGTAAGGGTTTGTTTAGTCAAGATTAAAATAGGCTTGGCATGTGATACTGTTGCTTTCAGATTGGACCATTTCCTTCAGGAGCAATTATATGGATTAATGCACTTTGCTGTGTCTATAATGGGATTGTGTGTTTTGATTACATGCACACATTAATCTTCCTCTTGCTTTTTCATAAATTTGATTTAATTCAGACTTCATAAATACGTTTTCTTTTGTACAAGAAATCTGCAATGTTTGTCTTTGGATTTCTATTTTTAACATGACATATTGCTAATTAGTCAATGTAGGTTGCATTAATCAACAATAAGCGACTTATAACACTAGAGAGCTCAACAATCAAGAGTTGTTGATGGCTGTTTGGCAACCATCAATTGTTCTTGAGGCGTTTGTTTCTCCAGTGTTTGATTTAAAAATGAATGAGAACAGGGAAGCTTTTGGGAGGCTTTAATCAACTTCTTGTGTCACCGTTCAGTAAACAAAATCACATCTGTAGAAAATCAGGACAGCGCAGGAATCCAATTGGTCGTTGTCGGCTGTTGATTAGGGAAAACGTTCCTCATCCGACCGGCTGTCTGACTTTCAGCTCTGCTATGAATGGACCTCCAGCGGCTGCTTGATGGCGCTGCCCGGAGCAGGAACATGGGGTTAATCTGCGTGGGAATCGTCTAGTAGGTGGAAACACTCACCCCCTTCAGTTAATAGTTAAAGCAGTCTTAAAACAAGCTGAGTAGAATCTCCATGAAATCCATTTTAAAGTTGAATTCAGTTGAATGGATAGCTCCAATCCAATAATACGACAACAGGTCCTTCGATCTATACTACCACAAGCTGTAGGTTGTTTGTTCTAATCCTCTTAATACAACCCACTGGTGGTTTCCTAAATTAGTGACCCTACCGGTGGCAGGAGATCAGTGCGTCCTCATAACTCTATGTAGCGGTCGCTGTTTTATACATGTGGTTACGTAGTAAAACGTTCACAACAGTTTGATTATGTTTAAGCTAAACTCAGTACGGTTTAGGAAATATCATGGTATGGGTCACAATATTGTAACGATCGTAAATGACATTATGTCTCGTATTTAACAAACGTAATGCTTATAGTTAAACAACTCAGCGTTTCTACAATGGAGACGAATTGCGTCCTACAGGATGAAAGTCCTGTGTTTGTTTGATCCATCCATCCACTCCAACGTTTTTCTTGGCTACCGTAATGACTACTATGGCCATTAGGGTTTGCCGCCTTACAATAAACGTCAATATGTTTATAATAACATATAATACACTGCGTGTACAAACTGCCTATGGGATTGTTGTATTTTTAGAGTTATAATATAACAGGAACAAATAGCAAATAGGGCACAGGGTGCCGACATACTTTTTCCTTCAGGATCACATTGCCTCTTCCACCACTGATCTTTCTACAACTTTTCAAAAGATGAAGTGAATTGTGTGTGATTTTAGAAATCATACATTTGTTACGGCCCCCCTTTAGGGCTAGGGGTGCGGGAGCCATAAACATAGAGGCAGAGAATGGTTGATGGTACAAGGGTACATTTATTTCAAAAACAGAGGCGGTAACATATACAAAAACACACGAGAGGAGGGTGGTGGAGGGTGCTGTGAAAATAACTCAAAGGTAACAAAAAGAGATCCCCAAACGGGGGACTAGGCCTGCCTATACAGGGAACTAAGGTAGCCTCTTATAAGGTAAACACAAGGAGCACAGCACCCACTATACCTATGTAGCTAACATCGAGTGCTAAGTGTTGCCAATCAGTAGCGACTCTTGCCCTCACACCTCCAGTCAGCGGGTAAACAACGGGGAAACAAACACATACTAACCTAGGACTCCACCTAGTAGCCGGCCACCTGCCGGGCTACAACTAGCTCAACGGGAGTCACATATTGAACACACCAGTCCCTACACAAGTTTAGCTAGCAGGAGCACAACACAACTAGGCTAACCGGGACACAACACAAACGAGCTAGCAGGTACACAACACAGGGGAGCTAGCGGGAACACTACACACCGGAGCTAGCGGGTACACTACACAAGTGAGCTAGCGGGGACACTACACAAGTGAAGGGAGCTAGCGGGGACACTACACACGTGAGCTAGCGGGTACCCTACACCAGTTAGCTAGGGAGCTAACGGGTCCCCCACACCCGTTAGCGGGGAGCGGCACGCCAGTCAACGGGGAATGACCGGCGGCCCCGTTGCACCGGTGGCGTCTCCTTAAAACAGGAAGTTGACCTCCCACGCTGGCGTCTCAATGGTTGGGCGGGAGCCCGATGCGCCGATCAGAGCTCCGCAGGAACCAGGAAATGGGCAGGTCTTCCATCCACGGGTGGACCTGTTTTTACCACCGGGAAAAGCACACATGCAACGGCGACAGCCGTAACACATTCAATATTGTCTTGGCAGCCAAGGCAGTTTTTTTGCACATATTCAAACTACAGCTTTTGAAAGCTAGATTTCAAACCGTAATCCTCAATTACGATACGCAGCAGTTTGACACATTGTTGGGACTATCATCAGCAACCATAATGGTGATTCTTTAGTCTTTATTAAATTGCATAAGACATACAGAAGGAGAAGGAGAAAGTAAGACAAAGGGGAGAGTATGAACACACGCTTGTAATCCATCATCTGTGGCTGTTTGGCTTCCATTACAGAGTAAACAGGCTGCTTCTGCAGAGAACCCACTCACAGGTAGCAATGTCTCCACACTGATCCAGCAGATTTACTCCTATGTGTGTGTATGTGGATGTGAAAAAAAATGTGTGTGCAAGGCCCGGTAAGTAGTAGGCTACAGTATCTGTGTGAAAGTGTGTGCATCTGAGTGTGTAAGTGCTTAATTTCCAACCAATCCGGGAGGTAATTTACTTTAATAACAGACCTAACGATGCTCCAAAACTGTGATTAAAAAACCTTTCTATTCTGAGAAAGTGTGTGTGTGTGTCTGTGTGTGTGAACAACCGGTGGCCCTAACACAAATTTTCTTGAACTAAAAATGCTCAGTGGCTTGGAAGCGTGTCGTTGTGACCCCAACCGAGCAATTTCCCCCCCACTCATCCGCGATCGCTGAGGCATATCATGGTGTTGATGTTGGAATGGAGTCTGAGAGTGTGAGTGAGTGTGTGCGTATAGTCTGGTGTGTGTGTGTGTGTGTGTGTGCATTTCTGGCCTTTTTCTTTTTAAAGCGCCATGGCTATGGGCCCATATGCTTTATCTCCACTCTGACATACCAAGAGGCTTAAAAACACTCTTTTCACTCTTTCCTTCTGCGTAAAATGAATAATGAAAGATTGTGCTCTGCTGTAAATGAACACATAATCGTCTTTCATCATTCACTCTGGGACGTGTAATGACTTTTCAATGATGTTCTCTGACTTGATTTGGTCCAGTTTCCATCATTTAGTCTAGTTTCCGCTACAGTTGTGCCCGTTGTAAAGGCAACAGCTGAAAATCATGATTTTAAAATGTAATTGAATTAAAAAGGAAGAAGACATTTTCACTAAAAATGTTCACAGTGATTTTTTTCAAACGTTCTGCTGCCCTTAGGTGTGTGTAAACTACCACTGTAATGCAATTAAGTAATGACTTCACAGATCTTCAAACCAAAACAATTGGCCAAAATAAATCTGAATGTTGGGTGTTGGTTTGTCTCTTAAATTCTTGACAAAGCAGGGGAAGAGACGAGAGAGAAAACCAGGATCCTATTGACTCAGGTCTGGCATAGCCTCCTGTGAGCTATTTTAGTGAGTTCCCTTTCAGCAAAGTGCCCTGAGTGTATTAAGAGTTCCCTCTGCTAAACAGTTAGGCCGTGTATATGTCTAGAGCTTTTATTGTGAAAGGTAAGAACGAAAGTGGATCTGTGGTCCGTGTTGAGGATGAAAGGAGTAATAAAGTTTGCTGTTTGTGATCGAACTACGAAGCATCCGTGACGTTTTGCGATATAATGCACATGTTTAGTACGTCTGTTCCACACAATGTGATTGGTTGATGACTTTATTCTCGCGCGAAAGCTCACAAAAATCTACCTCGCTCCCCAAAAGATTATAATGCTGGATTTTTGCCGCATTAGATTTGCGTTCTATGTGAAAGCATTCATGACGAAAAATATATTTCGACATGGAAAAATATTGTACGAAAAAAAACTATCTGGCCCTGGTGTGTTCCTTACTTAGGCTCTACCTTTGGGGACACGTTTCTGACTAAAGACCAATGGACTGGGGAAAGCTTGTCCAATTTGGGATGAAGACAAAAAGCAAAGATTTTTGGGTCATTGATTTAAATTAGGATTAGGTTAGGCAAATATCTCCGGGAAATTAATGTAAGTCTATGTCCCCAAAAGTGACTTAGCTAAACATAATGTGTGTGAGTGTGCTTGGTTGATTGTGAATCTCTCTCACACACAGTCATCCGTCTTTTCTCATGTGTGCTTACAACCAGGTACCACAGGTTATAAGACACACTGACATTTGAGAGTTGCACATGTTGAGCGTAAAAGCAAAACTCAGTGCAGCGTCGGATAACAAGACGTTAGCCAACAAAGAATTAAGTGTTTCTGTGAAACGTAAAGCCGCTCAACCCGGGACACAAATCATTAGAGCCAATGTCGGAGTGGCTGTTACACCAACGGCTTCAGAGCGGGTAAAAGATGTAAAACAAAACACGTTTCGAATTTGACAAACCCCTTCTCTGCAATCACACGAACACACACACACACACGCATTGTTAATGTTTGCCCACAGACGTACAAAGTCAAACCACCTGCACGCACAAAATCAAACTCACAGCTACACATCTCACCCATACACAACCGTAATTCTAAACACAGGACGTGCAGCGTGAACACTCAGTCGCACGTACACAAAATACGACACGATATATGCACACACCTCGGCATGCATAGACAGTGAAGGGATCCAGCTGTGCAGTGAAGGACAGAACAGGGGAGGAGACACGACACAGCTGGAGCGCAGCGCTCTGCGTAAGGTCTGACCGAGGTAATGTGTCAGCACAATGCAAGGCTGCAATGCTCCCAGCACAGAGGGGAGTAAGGTTGTGTGCGTCCGTGTCACGGTTGTTGTATAATAAAGTTGTGTGGCACATAACTACACGCAGTCACATGGTGGGGACGCAACAATCCCAGGACCCATCAGGGTATATCATTACACAGGGCTTAGATGCTGAGCTAAGAGGGTTCCATTTCTAGAGGGTCCGGTACCAATAATTGGCTATTTGTTAGGTGGCTATTTGGTCTCAATTTAAAAAAAAGATGAAGTATACTGTCTGACCGAACAGGGAAAATGTATTCTTAAATTAACTACAGTCATTTGGAAGCCTAATTAGAATAATTCAATTGAAGTGTAACTTACTATAAACTGAAGCAGCTACATGGGATTACTTATCCGGGTGACATGTAAAAATGCCTTCAGTGAAAAAGGCATATGAATGCAAAGACGCTTGTACACACTTATGTAGACATTACCCTGGGAAGCTCTATGTGATAATGTCTGAATCAGTTTGACCGCACATTAAACACAGTCTGTGTGAGCCCATGTTGAATATAGCCATTCATTTTCAAGATTTTTCATTCTAATAAGAAAACTGCTTCAGTCGGTGCAATGTTGTTTTGAGTTACAACATGTTTGTGTCTGTACTGTTTGTTGTTGGATGGAAGACATATATTGGAATTAGTTTTTTTCCCTAAAACCCCATAGACAAAAAACGTATATTTCAATTTAAAAACTCCGTATTTAGCCCCACCACTCTTTTATGCCACCCCTGAAGAGTGCATGCTAGGGCTGTGCTCGACTGAGCTTTCTCCGAGCAGCCAACCCTGACGGACGGGAAAACACCCCTTGAGATCAGTTACAGAGCTAATATGTACCTGTCAAGGGTCCTAATTACATGCACACGAACACACAAACACACACACACACGCGCACACACACACACACACACACACACACACACACTTACAGTGATTCCAGTTACCCCAACAAATCCCCAGCTGTACGGCTAGCGGTGTCCAGAGACTGTTGCTAACCGTAGCAGCAGTCTTGGCCTGCAGCGATGCAGCCATCGGACTGCCGTTGGGCTCGTCTTTAACACAGTTAGCGACCAGGCTGGGATGGGGGTCCACTGGGTCAAGACTAGTGTCTTCGCTCCTTCAGCCTCCAAACACCGGAGATTAAATGTGACTCAGACTTGCATTCATACTACAGCAGGGCTAGCTAGCAATGCCTCTGCTTGGGCCAGCACTAAGAAACAAAAAGCACATTTTAACCACCTGCATTAGTGTCAACTTGTGACCATTTGTAATTTCAAAAGGTTTTGGTTGTCAGTAAATGCCAGTTACAATCACCTTTGGTAGATGTTTCAATTATGAAATTTTGAATGTCTGTTATTTATTGTGTTTGGTCAAAGTCTTTCCTCAAACTCTGATAAAAAGCAATGTGATATATTTCGAGGAACAATAATTATTTTGGCTGGAAACAATTACTCTTGGCAACTCTGTTCTTATTTTAGCAGCCCTAGCTTGGTGAGAAAGCTTTAAAAGTAACATTATTTCATAAATCAACCCACCGGGAAGTAAGAGCACTGCAGTATTAAGGGATTTGCAAGGGAACACCTGCGTGTAGGTGTGAATGTGTTTGTCTCTGTGTGTGAGCCCTGTGATAAAATAGCATGCTGTCCTTGGCAAAGATATTTACAACTGTAAGACTGAAGACTTTACACAAATACAATAACTTTCAACTTTGACTTCTCCGCATACACTGTGGACCGAGGCTGTACTATGCACTGCCTCACATTCTGTCTCTAACAATGACAAAGTCTCTTGCTTAATCAGCTTTCATGTTACCAAACTCACTGCCTCCAATCAAAATAATGAAAATGCCTTTATTCATAAAAAAATGTAAAACATTATGATAAACACAACAAATGATAATAAGACACCAGTAAAATCAATAAAAATGCAACTATCTAAAATAGTGATTGAAAAGAAGACATTGTGTTTGCCTACACTACGTAATTTAACAGCAGTGAATACATTTGACGTGTGATATATTGAAGTAGTATTTTCTAAAGCCCAAAATACAGAACGGGATCTACCACCACCACTCAGAGAGCCTGAAGAGATGGCCCTCAGTCAACCCCCAGTACACAGGTGCCGATATAAGTGAATCTGAATCAGAACAGTTTATTGCCATGTTTGTTTTCACATTCAAGGAATTTGTCCTGGCGGGAGGTGCATAACATTTAACAATAAACATTTAACAGTAAACAGAGTACAATAAATGAGAATATAATGACTTAATTAATATTTACAATTGAACAGTAGAATATAAAATTAAGATAAGATAAAGTGCATGGAATGTAAGTGTTATGTGAAAGTGGCAAGTGTAGTGTTAAAGTGGCGAGTGTATTTAAATATGATTCATGAGGGTGCGTAGGGCAGTGTCCAGTGGGAGATTGTCTGGGGGGTGACCCGGGCTCTGTTGATGAGCCCGACTGCAGACGGGAAGAAACTGTTTTTGTGGCGTGAGGTCTTGGTCCTGATGGACCGCAGCCTCCTGCCAGAGGGGAGGGACACGAACAGTTTGTGTCCAGGGTGAGAGGGATCAGCTACAATCTTCCTCACCCGCTTCAGGGTCCTTGAAGCAAACAAGTCCTGGAGGGACGGCAGATTGCAGCCAATCACCCTCTCAGCAGAGCGAATGATGCGTTGCAGCCTGGCCTTGTCCTTGGCAGTGGCTGCAGCGTACCAGACGGTGATGGAGGAGCGGAGGATGGACTTGATGATAGCAGTGTAGAAGTGCACCATCATTGTCTTTGGCAGGTTAAATATTTAAATGAATGACATATGTATATTCATCCTTTTGCCAGTGTTTGCTCAGAGACACCAATCCATGCATCACCGACACAATTTGGCACACTAATTTCCTTTGGCACACTCCTGAAGCGGTTCAACTTTTTGGTTCTTCAGAGTTCATAATCTATGTCAAGGTGCCTTGTCAGCTGCAACAGTGAGGGAGTGACAGAGAGGCCCATTGAGGTTTACACCTTCAAAATAACATCTACCAGTTGATGATAGTGTTGTTCCATGATACAACTTGCACCTTATTTTTCCTTTAGCAGAGCAATGCTGGAAATCACAATAAGAAAAGGGCCCATCCACTTCCACAGCTGACCTGTCCAAGTATGGGGAGTGTTTTGTGATCTGTCAAGTCGTGTCCATGGGGGGTAAACTGCTGATGCAGTACCAGCATGTGGAAACCACTGAGAAAGATAACATTCACGCCTACACACTGAACAGTTTCACATCAAAATAAGATGTTTACCGTGTTCACCATCTGAGTTTATAGCATGCATGTGGCGCTAGATGAAAAGTCAGAGGATCACCAATTGTATTACAATTCAATCTTGAGGGGTGAACATATATATGTCCTTCAATTTTCAAGGCAATCCGTAGTAAATATAATGTCACTTCAAGACACAAAAGTAAACTTCATGGAGCGAGAGAAAACATTAAGGGGATCACCAAGTCATTAGGATTCATTGTCTGGGAACCATGAATCCATGGCAGTCCATCCTGTAGAGGTGTCAGTATGAACCAAGGTTTGGACCGATTCAGAGACCAAAATTGCTGCCACCATAGCTAAAAAGCGGCAACACACTATTTTTATATTTTACTTATTAGTAAGCTAATTTGATATTTGCATCACATTTGTAATGTGGCTGGCCTACTGAGAGCCTCAACAGCTGAATTTTGCGGGTCTGTAAAATCTACAGCAAACAAAAGATTTGTAACTTACAATTGGCATTTAAAATGTCTTTTACAAGCTTTCTATGTCCAGGTATTCATTATTCAAATTGTAAATTCTAAATCATTAACAGAGTGAGTGCGAGAAATGATTTTCCAGCATTAAAAGGTTTTGCGATGAGAGCCCGTCTTCGCTAGTGTATGTGGACCTAAACAAACCCTCTTTGGACAATTTGATCCAGTGCTGTTTGTGAGAATCCTGGATTAAAGCGAGACATCATCTCTCCTCTTTAAGATACCAGGCAACGAGAAGAGTCTGAGTGGCCTTATTAATAACAAAGCGTGGATTGACCGGTTGACTTGCAAACAGAACTCTGTCAAACCAGAAAGACATGGACCACGTCTCGTAAAAAACACAGACAGGTTCACAGAAGACTTTCCAATGAAGATGGACGACATGCCCAAAAAAATAACTCGGTCAAAATCCAGAAACAAGGTAAAAGAAACAACAACAAAAAACATTCAGAAACAATTGCTGGAACGCTTTCTCAAACAGTAAAGACGAACTGGCAAAACACAAAGGGGAGCGCACAGACTAATTACACAAGGGAGGAAGGGTAATCAGGGACAGGTGAAACTGATCAGGGTTATGGTTAGGTAATCACACTGGTGGGAAACACGAGGCCAGTAAGTCTCTGAAACGAGAGGCTAAGTTGAGTACCTAAATCAAAAAAGACAACAACTGCAACAAGACAACATAACCGTAATCACAAGACCGCATTGTGAAGAACTATTTACGTTGTTTGTCGTTGTTGGCGCATGTGTGCACGTGCCAACGTAGGAACATTCCTACGCACATATTCGTGAATGAGGCTTAGTATCAACATTGGGCCTCCACAGGCCAACTGTTTGTTCAGCTTTCCCCCCGAGGCCACATTTTCATACTGGTTTAGCAGACCACTTTATCACACCATGTTGCAGACGTAGCTATAGGTTAAGTTTAGTTTTTATATCAGTAATAACCTCGGCCGCTGTTGGAAGGCAGGTGCAGGGTGGAGGCTGCACGTGTGCGCTGGTAAGCAGCTGAATGTGAAGCAGCAGCTGGGAGCGCTAACAGCCGGGCCCTCCCTTCGTTGTCTCCCGCACACTCCATCTCATGTTCATGAGTTTGTCGTACACCCCAACCAATTACCTGATGTCATTACAGTTAATGAGGCTGAACCGTGTGTTGGTTTTCACCCAGAGGATCAAATCCCCGGCGTTGTGTACTGTAACACACACCAACGTGCATACATACTGTACAGCAGACATGAATAGCAGAGGGGCCACCTGGTAGAAAGGACACACTTCTACAGTTAGGACGAGCTTTCCCAACCATGGGCTATGAGAACATATGGCAATATCTATTCTGCATTAATTATTATACCTGACAGTGAGATGTGAAAGCATCACTGCTTGCCCCTGAGCTCAAAAGCCTGCTGATATTGATACATACATGACCACCCATGTGTGTGTTTTCAGCAGTCTGGTCTCCTAAAATGACGTTCCCATACAGCAAAACTGCGTTGTCACATGTTTCAAGGGAAATGTATTTTCCCCTCAGATTACATTTTGTTTTTGACGTATCACAAATACATTTCTCATCATAGTTCACAGAAATCCATATTAGGAGGATTACTTACTTACTTTAGTCCAAACCATGTTGTTTGGTTGCGTTTTGTTTTCAATTTACAACATTGAGATTACTAATGTGTTTAAAACTGTTCTGCAATTTAAATGTATGGAAAATTAATTTTGTAGAACAAACGGTTGGTTTTCCAATGTGGTTCGCCATCTAACAGGATGACCTCGCTTGTCAGAAACCTTTAATTATTTTACCATTGCAAAAAAAGTGATTAGTTTTACAATTTACTCATCTGTGATTTGTATGGTTAAACTTACTTGTTTAAGTAAGAGTGTCAAACGTCTCTGTTTGCCTCCAGTCACCATAAAGGGGAACTAAAGGCTTAAGTATGTTAAGTAAGTAAGTAAGTAAAATGTATTTATAAAGCGCTTTTCACAGATAAAATCACAAAGTGCTGTACAACAGAATAGGTAGGACAAACAGTATAAAATACATACATATATCAAAGGAAAGGGACGCTAGTGAGAACCCATCAACCAAAAGCTTTCCTAAATAAGCAAGTTTTCAGGTCCTTTTTAAAAGAGACAACAGAGCCAGCCAGACGCATGGACAGGGGCAGGGCGTTCCACAGTCTGGGAGCAACAGACTGAAAAGACCGGTCCCCTCGGGTCTTATAACGAGTCTTAGGGACTGCAAGCAAATTTTGGTCAGAGGACCGAAGAGTCCGGCTAGGGAGATACGGCTTCAAAAGGTCTCGGATATACTGTGGGGCCTGACCGTTTAAGGCCCTGAAAGTCAGCACTAAAACCTTAAAGTCAATCCTGAATTTTACAGGGAGCCAATGGAGAGCCGACAAGACTGGAGTGATATGAGACCTTCGAGGGGCACCTCGAAGGTGTTAAGTGAATTTGGAGCTAGCCGTGGATAAACATTGTGTAGTTATATTTCTAAGATATTACATTTTTACATACAAACTTGTAGAGCTGACAATAGCAATATACATTAGCACATCATTTACTGGTGTTACTACTTCTGTGAGACGCTGCTGAAGGTATGATGAATGTCTACACAATGCTGCCTTTGCTTGTTAATGAATTAAATAAATATGTTCATAACAGTTACTCACAGACTAAATTGAAACTTTGTGGTAGTGATAGTTGCGACAGCACTATCAAATGGCATTGTAGGTGCCATTTTAAACGGATCATGTCCCAGTGAAGACACACAAATGAGTCTTTTAAACAGCTTTTATTCCATCAGGAACATAATGACGAGTTGCTGTCTAATGTATGTAACTACATGTTACTGCACTGACCAGTCTCCTAGGTTTGGCGTGTTCCTTGCATTTCTCATCTCCTTTAGCATCCCTGCTTCTCTACCTGCCCTCCCTCTCTTTTCTCTAATTTCCTCATCTCCCTCTCTACCTATTTTCCACCCCCATGTCCTCCTCCTCTCCCTCTTTTTCTCCTAGTGAGACTGTGTCCTCTACATGTCTAAGCCTGTGCTCACCGGTGTTTGATGTCAGTTAATTTGCTGCAGTGTTGACAGGCGGATGGCTGCTCAGCACAGCGTGTGTGTGTGTGTGTTTATGTATGTTTTTTCATGTGCGTTCTTGTATGTGCATTTAAGTATGAATGTGAGAGTTAAGGCAGGGTAGCAAACGTGAGTATTTATGCATGTGTCAACGCTCCAACCCGTGCACGTGAACCCGTGCATACAGTAAGTCACAACAATAGTGGAGTGTGTTTTTATGTGCGCATGTGTATGTGGGTTCCCAAGCTGCTCACTGTTGTGTAATTGCTGCGTCTGAATTCGCTGCCCTGGATTACTGCAATTTACTCCCCCGGGAGTGCCGAGCACTGTGGGAAAACCGTAAGCAAGAGTGTGTCCATGTGCACGCCTTTGTGTGTGTGTGTGAGTGTGTGTGTTTTTAGCTCTGTGGGAAAAGTGTGCCTGTTCAGGACGAGGGCACAATACAGCCTTTTCTCTACCGTCCACGTCCATGGAGTCATATTAAACTCGCTGACCATAAGCCTGTAGTGTCCTTTAGCATGCAGGAGTCTACATCTGATTAAGTAGAGCTCACGTAGTTTTAGTGACTACTGTCATCTGTTGGTTAGTTACACGTCACATCATTATCATAGTTTTTATGATGTTCGCATGAGGTCCTACTAAGTGATTGTAAAGAAATCGGTGCTGAAAGAAAAACAGCCTCTTGGTGAGTTAAAGCCATCCGGCAGATTTACTTTTTCTATTGTGTTGTGTTAGCGCACAGTAATACCCTTCACACATGTCAAGTGTACGGTTGAAAGCAGCACACAGGCCGCACCAAACAGGATCTTAGGGGAAGGGGGAATGTAAGGGAACCGGCAAAGTCCACCTGGGGACTTGCCCCCCAAGAAATACAAGTCGAAACCACCCTAAGATATAATTTGCTTAAGGAGACAGATGTATTGCTACTTCGGCCAGAGACGTGTTTTATAAAGTCAGAAGTTTATTAGAGGATTTAAAACAAATAAAAACAAACGCTAAAGGCCAAAACATGCAGAATAAAATCACAACCAAACCATGCAAACCAAACCAGACAAAACAGGAGAACAACAGCAGCAGGTGTATGAGAGCCACCACTAAGCCAAGACAGGGATCAATAAGGGAATGACACCATGACTACAGGTCTTGATCTATTGCCTGATTTGGGGGGTGGGGGCCTGAGGGCTGCGTTCAACAAACCTTCTCCGAGGAGCGTCCCCCACTACAATGTTCCCCCTAGTCTTTAAATCGTCGTCCCGACGATTGGGACCTACTGCCAGGGCCTAAAAATGGCCGAAACACTTGGTACAGGTACCCGAGAGGCAAGCAAAGGAGAATAAACAAAAACAAAAAATCTCATCCACCTCCGTCCCACCACTCTGAGTGTGTTTTTTTACTTGGCTTTCTTGACTTGCAAAATTATCTTTTTAAATTATAAAAACATCATATGTGTATTTCATGGCACAATTCAAATGGAATAAAAAAAAGGATTTGCTATTGACTATCGAACATATAGTTTCAGCAGTTTGGGTGACTGTTTTGTATTCTTCGTTGGTTGCTTTCAGCAATGGATGAATAGTCCCATACTATGAAACCTTGGTACATTATCTTTACTTGTAACCACTAAGAAGAAATTGTCAATAAACCACATCCAATGTATCCATGAGGGATGTAAAAAGATTTCTTTAGGTGGTACTCAGTTTTGTAAAGATGGAGCTGACTGATGGTTCTTAATGCCTGTATTGACTTTGGTTTGGACTGGTTTGCTTCAAGCAACCTGGACTGCTTTGGTCTTATATGGTTGGATCATGTTCGCCGAGTTCTCCACAAATGGCATGATAGTGAAATCCTGAATGGTATTTTTGTGAATGGGCCCGGGTCGTCTTTTTGGCCGTGTGTGAATCCCAGTGTGAATCCCAGCTGTCCATTTGTGTTAGACCTATATATTTTATGTGAACATAAAGGGCAACAGAGCCGAAGCCCACACGACAAGGTCATAAAAGTAAAGTGGACACTAAAGACCATTGAGAAAAGCCTTGCCCTCACAAAACCAACCACCGCTCTCACGTATACTGCCATTGACCCGGAGAATTCCTGCCGCTGTAGCCAGGTAACCCACTTTAGCAGCCATTAGGACAGATATGTTTTATGAGATATGAGTAAAGCTTTTACTCTTTTCTCTTTCAAACAATATATTGTCCTTTAGAAAAGTGGTAACCGATGGTGACCACTGCTTTGCACACTTTCCATCAACAGTTTGGAGGTTAAAGGAAGCATATTGTAAAACGTAAGCTTAAATTACACATGCATGATGCACTGTAAAATAATCAGTTTATAGAAATACAGTTGTATATTTTCATCACAGATTATGTGTATAAATTTGACATTAAGTGTTTGTATTTGTAGCAAACAATTTGTCAGAATGATTATAATTAAAACCAGCTTAAATCTTTTCCCCCTCAAGGAATTTTAAGGGCTCATTTTCCCAGAAGCTTCCCAGAGTTTTTTTTATTTTTTCTATGTGGTCCCTGTTGTCATGAAACCAGATATTTAGTAGTCAATACCAGAACCAGAGAAATTACTCAATTCCCGATACTCAATTAGATACGATGGTAAAAAAGCAAACAATAAATCCAATGAACTGGAACTCCTTTATTTACGTTTGCATACTGGCGTCTGCTATAATTATTCCCCCCAATATATACCCTATTTGCAGCGGAAGAAAGGATGAACAGCATGAGCAGTAATTGTAGCTTGTTACACCAAATTTCAATAGTTACATTATACATACATACAGTTACATTCAAGCTCTGATCTCTAATATCTGGGGTACCTACAGTACTGTAGAAAGACGTGTACTATCATGTTTTATGCATTTTGTCATCAACTTGGTACCGAAGAATCAGTTCTCTCCCAAAGTGCTGCAGTGTCCCCAACTGAAACGTCTTTAAATGTTTAAGCTCGGCAACTAAGTGATTCAGGTAGCTAGTCCTAATAGGAAAAGTTATTCTGATACATAATGCATAATAATATTTTTTTTGGGACATAGTTGCACAATGTTTTTGTATTGTAACTACATTTTTTAAGTCCACATTTAAAGTCCCTCTTAAAGCCCCAGTAAAACAGTCGGTGGGGTTAAACATAATTTAGAGGGAGTTGTCAGGTGAGAGGGGCTGAGGGATAAAAAGGCAAAGGCAGAAAACTCAAAAAGAAAAAGAGCAGAACATGTTTATTTTCTCATTCACAGTATTGCTTTTGATCAATTGGCCACCCCTGAGATTAATCTCGCAACCTTTTTATACGGATCCCAGAAGGCATCATTACAGTGAAAAAATATCTTACTTATGTTTAATATTTAAAACATTGACATGTCTCAGGTAGTGAAGGATCTACAGTAGTATTTTTCCGAATCTTAAATAAAACCCAACTGCTCTGCATCAAGTCTGATGGATGTATGATAAGACCAGTCACTTTTATGAAAAACACAAGCTGAGCTTTATTTTCCTGACTTGGTGGTATTTGGGGTTTCTGTTTGTTAAATGAGTCAGTCAGACTTACTGCTCCCCCCATGAGAAATTCTCCTCTCCTGGCAGTTCCTCTCCATTGATCTTCCCCCTCTGACCTGCTTCGTCCAAACAGCCTGAGACCCTTGCTGGGTCTGGATCATCAGTACCTGTACAAGCCAATCATAATGTGTGTGTTTGCACGTCTGAAAACCGGGCCAAGCCATCTGTGCCGACGCTGGAGCAGACAAACCCTGTGGCGCCCGGTCCTAATGGATTTGTTTAAAAGGACTTTGACAAACACTGGAGAATAAAGGCTTCTGTCGCATTGTGAGCACAACTCTGAATGGTTCCCCAATCTCCCCGGACTCCCAGGGCTAAGCATTTGTGTAAGAAATGGGCATCTCAGAGCCATAGGTGTCAGTTGTATGCCCAGTTACTGTGTTGGGTACATACGCTACTGTCAGCTGCTGCCACCCATATACGATGAGGCTGTTTGGAGTCACTGATGAACCAACTGAAGCAAATTATAAGGACTCTTATACATAATTTCATCCCTTAGCGTTGGCGTGACTCAGAGTCCACAGATGGCAAGAAAAAAGAAGAAATAGAAGAAGCAAAACATGCTGTGGCAGATCAACTATGTTGTGGAATATGTAAAAATGTTCAGTCAGGTATTCGTTACACATACGGTAGCTTTCTGTATAGAAGCTGCTAGAAAACACACTTAAAGTGGCAATCTTTAAGATTTCAGTTCTGGTTGATTTAGAATTTCTGTTTCTGTGAAAAAGAAAGAAATATATAGCTTGTAATACTGCAAATATATACATATTGTAATTGTCATTGATGTTAACTCCTTCAGCATTAGACATAGCAATGATTTAACAGAGATTATTTTAATTGACAGTCCTCACATTGTCAGAGCATGGCTGGACTTTTTTTGCCTGAAAAATCTTCTCACTAAAAGCTCTATTTGCATGAGACTAGTATAACAAGGGGAGCTCATGGTTTAGATTTTAAATCCCAGTGTCTGTTTTATGCAGCATATTTGCACAGGAGAAACTAAGTTTGTATTTTACTCAAAGTAATTGACATTATTCTCCAGGTATGACGTCAAACACTTGCTTGAATAAAAGTACTATACTATATCATATTTAGATGTCATAGTATAAAGTATGATGTTATAAGCCTACATAGGTTTGTATAATACTCACATAGATGAGTCTCTGCAACCTCTGATTCTGCCGATTGAAGCTGATGTTGAAGTGTCTTATTACTTGCATGCTCTCTACTGACCAGCAGGGGGCGGCTCATTTGGTTGCAAAAAGAAGTCTGATTGTATAAAGGTCTATGAGAAAATGACTCTACTTCTCTCTTGATGTATTCCCTCAGTAAACATTGTAAACATGAGTTTATTTTTTCAATCTCAAGTTTCAAGTCTTCTTCAATACAGCATGATGTTCATTTATTAGGTCATGGTCCATTTAGGGTAAAATAGACCATAAAGCAGGGTATGCTTTTGGGCGGGCTTACTATGATTGAGAAGTCACCACTACGAGAGCCATATACGGTGTCTCTACATCGGTCCTCCGCATTCCAAATATAGTAACTTGCATTCATTGGTTGCGGAAAAAACATAACAAGGCACAAAATCCAAGACGTCGACGATAAAATTGTCGAACCCGAGGCTTCACAATTGCATTCCACAAAGTTTTCTAAATATCGTTTGGTTGAACAAACGTTGTAAGTGAACTGACAGAAAGACTAACTCAGAGAGAGTAGTGCACATGCAGCTGCAAATTCACACAAACAGGTCCTTCTTATTACTGAGCAAACGCGAACTATCCCACCCCTACATTTAGTCCAACTCGGAAGCATAAAACGCCTCTGTGTCCCAGAAAATGTTTCCTCGCTTTTCTGAATCACTAATCAGCTCATATCAATCAGCGTTGGAGCAGCAGAGATGTATTTATGAAAAGCTGTAGACCGTCCGTGAGACCTGACGATAGAATGAATGTCACCCTGTCCTCGCGTCCCGTCTCCTCTGCTTACCCCAGGTTGTGTGCACTCTGTAACCTCTCAGTTCATTAGCGTTGTTTATCATAGCTCGATTCTGCAATCAGTCTATCTGCGCACTGGCACTCGCCAAGCAACACATCGACGGACAAGTCGGGGCCTGAGAGAGGAAGAGCGTGAGCGAAAGAGAAGGGGCGCTAAAATATCACGATGCCTCTAGCTCAGTGACAAGTATAAATGTCCGTCCGCTCCTAATTATCGTAATGCTTCCAGGGGGACGTGTGTCGTACTCCCTGATCCGGAAGAATATTGCACGTCCTCCCCCACATCTGCAGATGTGCATGGTCAAGTCTGCAGGATGTGTCAATCAGTGTATGAAATCCAAAGTGCCTGTATGTATCTTATTGCATTTGACAGGGAACAAATAATGCAAGTTATTTGCAGAAACATTCCACTCACCTTCCACACATCCTCCTGTTACAGTGTGCAGTTTGTTCAGAGTCGCCCTGCACATTGAGTGCAAGAGTGTAACATTATACGCTCATATTTAGTAAAGGTACTGCCTGTTTAATGAATCAAAATGAATTATAGCCACAAAAGATTTTCACAAATTCACTCATAATTGACTCAACTCAATATGGCATTTTCTTTGCTTTGAAAATATATTTTTTGTGACGTGATGATTAAGAGTTTAAAAGGAAATTTCATAAATTAATTAAACCGCTCCATTTCCCATTAATGTGGCCATTGTGTGTGTATTGGTCATTTCCTTTATTCACTATGATCTGATCTTTTAGCCAACATAGCTTTTACTGGCGGATACTTTTGTTTGTTTTCAGTTTAATCAGAGACAAGCATTTAAAATGATTCATGAAAAAAGAAAGTTTATTTGAAAACTTGCACAGCTTGCTCTGATTTAAGTTATTTTGTCATCTCCTCGTTTTGATGAGTGGAAAATGTCATGACCCGTAGAGTCACAGTTAACTGGAATTTACATGTAAGATGGAAATTTAACGTCTTTGTTAGTTGTAACTGACAACAATCTACCTCTATAGGTGACTTAACAATACTTCAATATTCCCAGAAATGTGTATTTGACAGAAATTACTCTTAGTGAATGTAATGACAATACTCCAAAACCAAAGACCTAGGTAGAAGCAGCAGTAGTAGTCGTACGCTGACCAGATGTCACACATTACAAACAGTTGCCCCAAATTAAGTCTTGTTTGTTCCGGAAATTAGACTAAGTTTGAGTTTTGATCTGCTTTTGTCTGATAAAACAAGAAATTCTGAAGCTGCGAAACACAACACAAACAGTGGTGACCCATAGCTATGACGAATTAAAACATTTACGGACAAAAATGAAACCATCCTTAGCTGACACAAAGCCAAACCTGGTGAACATCCAACCAACAAGACCTGATTTGCAGATCGGAGAAGGGATGGTAATACCCAACAGTGTTCTACAAGCTCTGCAGGAAAGAATACAACAACTGTGGTATTATTACTACATTTTGTCAATTCTGAATGTAATGTACTGGAGGTCACGCCCACATGGCCGCGTAACCTCGTCTCAAACATCACCCGTTTATATCTGGTGGTCCTTAGCAGAAGAATTGTGTGCCTTCTTCATCAACGTTCTGCCAACTAGCACAGCAGACGGCGTCGGTGAAAATCAGTCATGACAATGGGAACCAATCGGTTGTGGGAAGACAGCAGGATACTCCCTACGTCCTGTTTCCTACCAGACAAGGCAGGGCAAAACAAAGGAGAGTTAAAAAAGAGAGCAAGATTATTCCTTTGTCTCTTCCTATCATTCAATGGAGGATATTTTACAACCACAGCCTGATAATAAGGAGTTTTTGTTCTTAAAGAGTTCACATGATATTACAGCTCAAATTCTATACTGCTTCAAGTTGGTAAACTTCAAGAGTGTCACCTGACCTTTTGCTCTGGTACTGCTCAAACGGTGAGTTCGAAGCACGCCCAAGCAAAGCTGACCCAGAATGCATCCGTGTATTCAATTCAATTCAGTTTATTTTGTATAGCCCAAAATCACAAATTTGCCTCGGAGGGATTTATAATCTGTACACCTAAGACATGACATCCCTGTCCCAGGACCTCACATCGGATCAGGAAAAACTCCCCCACAAAACAAAAAAACTTTCACAGGGAAAAAAGGAAGAAACCTTTAGGAGAGCAACAGAGGAGGATGTGCAGAGTAGCTAATTCATGAGTAATGTGATCTCTTATCTTATCTTTTGTTAGTACACAAGCTGCATAATTATGGATCAACTGGAGATATTTAGGAGACTTATTAGAGCAGCCTGATAATAAGGAGTTACAGTAATCCAGTCTAGAAGTAACAAATGCAAGTCCTGATCAAAGATAACTCTGAGATGCTTTACGATGGTGCTAGAGAAACTATATCATTAGATCCTTTGCTCTGTGCTATGATGCTTTCTAAATCAAACTACATCCCGGCAATAAATCAAAATTGCGCACGTTGGCTGAACAGTATTATTTACAACAATTCAGTCCAAACGTCGACATTCATGGTAAAAATAAAAATGTCGTAGCCTAATCATTTACACAATTCACAACATGGTTTTATGCAACAAAAAGCCCTGCTTCAATCCAACTTTTCAAGTTCCAACTTTTCAAAATCCAAGTTTTTTCTGCAGTTCAGAAAACATTTGGCTCCCCTGCACCCAAAAGACGGTTTGTATAAACAGGGCGGTCTAGCAGCCATCAAACAAACGTGTTATTTTCATTAAAGAAAGTCGATTTTGTAGCAAAAGAAAACATCAAATACAGTACTGACGAATCTCTTTTAAAAGTAACAATGTGTAATCATAATATACATCTGGGAAAGGCTCTTTAACTGATTTATAGCTAGGACTTTGAAGGCGCTGAAACTAAACTGACCTTCTCTTTTTCATAAGTTGAGGCGTGCACACGCACAGACGTCCCAGATGTGGCAGATGAGGATATGTGTGTGTGTAGTTTGTGTCTGGGGGATGATGAAGATGGATTTTGAGCTCATGGTGTTTTGTCAGTGAGAGCTGTCAGCATCGTGTGTTGCAGACTGCAGACAACATAGACGTGGATGTCAAGTGTTACAGGAGTGAAAACAGGAACCGGGACGTCCCACTGACACGACACACTTTGGCACTGTCACTGTGTATTCATACTAATTGTCTGCATATGTGTGTATGTTACAGTGACCAGATGTCTCGGGTTGGTCCGCAATTCTCCCGAAGTGTCCGCGGTCCCAGCAAATAACCGTGAAACAATCAAATATCCTGGTTTTAGCCACAATTAAAGTAATAATTATTATTTTACACTTGTTGTCCGGTCTGGGATTGGCCAACTTGATATTTTGAAATCATTAATGATGTAATATTTAACCCACCCTCTATAAATCAGAATGTTAATTTGTATGACCCGATCCGCTGATTAACCACAGTGCCTATAGCTGCAGTAAATTTAGCCGCATCACTAGCATCCACGTATGTGCAGGGTCTATAGATTTTGTTTGCGCATATTAGGTTTCTGTCTGCATGTGTGTTTTTGTGCGGTCTGTACACAGACACGACATTAACACACACACACACACACACACACACACACACACACACACACACACACACACACACACACACACAAGAGGCTGTATCCTCCGACTAGAGCGCTCATCGGGACGCAATGCCTTTTCTCTGCATTTATGAGCAAGTATGTGCACACTTGGCTAGCTGTCTCTCTTTTTTTTAAACTAGCTTTATTAGCATGTGACAGGCTAATTGAAGCCATTTGCAGGCCGCACTGCCCCCTTAGTGACATTCCAGAGGGTTTTACAACCTCACAGCTGGATCCTATTGTCTCAAAACAGTCACTGAGGAGAAGAAAGGCGGTCGGACAGAGACGGAGGAGGAGGCGAGAGCAGTGAAAAGAAGAGTGAAAGCACCTAAAGCTCCTCAGTATCCTCCTCAACCCCACAACGACCGCACCGGGGCAACACATACCAGGCTGCAGCCTGCTTTCACGCTGATCACGTTGCTGATGCTGAATTATGTGCGGAATTTCACACATATGTTGACCCGTTATGAGTAACAGATATTTTATTGTTTAATTCTAGCAAAAAACATCTGTTTGCTCTCAGTTTGATTTCCCCGTTTAAAGCAGCACGTGGCAACTATTCAATGTTCGTGGCTGCAAAACAGATATCCTGCAACGTGATGTCAGTGAGTTGCAGACAAGACACTGAAGGTGATACCTTATCCCAAAGCAATGCATTGAAGGTAAAAGATCTACCCACATCCTGCTGAAATGTGTGAAAAGGAACTAGAAATATCTTTTAAATTTGACAATTTGCCTACAGAGAACTGAGAGCGTTGATTTCTGCGATTGACATTCCTGAACCCAGAAGTCAGTCTTAAGGCCACTCCTGCCTCATCCTTGGAGTGGGCAACACATTGAATACAATGGTGTACAATGTATTGCTTGTTCTACGTGGGATGCAGTAAATTGCAAGCCTGCAAGCCTGGTCTCATTATGAAGTCTTTTTAGTTTTTTTCTTCTATGCCTTTTGTACCCTTTTTTATACCTTTTGGTAAGTTATGCAAGAACCAAGATAGGCCCCAGGTGTATTTTGACCACAATAATCTAATCTGACATCGGGACCGTCTTTAAGACAATTGTGTCGTTTGGTCCTGGTCTCATGCTTAAAGTTGTTTTCTACATAAACAATCTGCTTCATGCTGCTGTAAAACCTGATTGAGCAAATTTAATATTTTATTTTACTCTGTCCAAAGGAACCGTGAACAAATAATGTTTCACAATACATAATGTGTTTAACACAATTCCCATATGGCATACATCTTTATGTCAGATTAAACTGGTCGTACATCAGATGGCTCATTTAGGTGAGTGTACTTGAGTTTAGCTCCCAAGCGCATGATAATGACATCAGGACATTGTATCGACTTGCATTCTTTTTTTTGAGACAAAGCCGAACCATAGCCTTTACTAGCTTAATCCTAATCCTTAAACTAACCTTAATTTAATGCTAACTTCACCCTCATCTTAAACCAAGTTTTCCCCCTAAAATGTTATCAGTTGTTAGGACGTCCCCAAAAGAATGGTGAGTTCCCACAATGTGATTGTGTACATGCATGTATGTCCCCACAATGTCGGGAACAAAACATGCCATCTTTTGCTTTTGGATGTTTGTTTGAGCCTTAGTTTGTTTGAGTCACAATTCATGAATTATAGGATAGCACACAATACCTTTACCAGACGACGTCGTCGTCCATGGTGATGGAATTCTGACTGTGTGTGTGTGTGTGTGTGTATGTGTGTTACCAAATACACTGCAGTTTACCCTCCCATAGCTGAGGACAAGCAGTCATTCAGGGTTTAACATGTCACTGTAAAATCTTGCCTGACTCTTTCACCTGCAGTAACGACCATTTGACACTGTTAAAGAATCCGTCTCTTGATAAGTATTGTAATCTGTGATGGAATGGAGTCTTGCCTCAGTCTTCTAGTTTCTACACGCTCCAAACTATTGACAGCATTTGAGGAATCTTGGACCGAGTTCCTCCTACCTGCATTTTTCCATTGCGACCCGATTCTCTGTCTTCCTTAACTCTTTATCTCCTTGTGTTAAGATGAACAAGAGGGACATTTTCACTTTGCTCTTGATTTTCTTTGCCTATTTGGCTCTCATTTTCAACACCCAAAAGAAACATCTGCATAGAAGGCTGCAATAATTTGTCTTAAAACCCATAAACCCCATTCCCTCATCTTAAATGGCTTCTTGGGTTAGATGCCTTAAATAATAACAATAAAGGTTTCATTCTGCGACATAAGATACGCCAGTAAATATCCCACTCCATTTTTGAAGGTTTTACGTATCTCAAAAAGCGTTTGCTAACAAGTGTCTAAATGAGACTACAAAACGTCATCACACTGAATTATAGTCTGTCTTTAGCTAAAGGGCAGTGACGTGAACTCTTGTGACTGGTGAAAATCCTTTTTTAGCCTAACATTAGCTTTTTACCTAAAAGTGGTGTGCATTTGTTGCTCAACAAAAACAGTGTTTTCCACAAAGCTTATTTGTTCGGGGGAACCAGTGCGACGCTAACTTCCTTACTACTCTAACTTGGCCTATGAACATACCTCATGTCTGCAGCACTCTATTGCCCAAAATGTGTTTGAATCACTCTCGTTGTGGGTGACAATGCCTTGTTCTGTTTCCTATAACTTTCCCTGTGATCTTCAGATAAGGTTTGGTTCCAAGTAACTGACTCCCTGCTGAAGAAAAACACACACAAGCACACATGTCACAAATTCCCTCTCGTCACTTCCTTCCAGGGAAGCCACTCCAGCAGGTACTCCACCAGAAAACACACACTCTCAATGCAGAGTGTGGGCGACCACACGGAAACGACCAGGAGGAGCTCCCGCACAGCAGAGATAACAGCAGTGTTTGTGTGTTTGACGTGCACTGCAGGCTCACACTGTACACACACACACACACACACACACACTTTCCAAAAATGTCCAGATCCCCCCTTCGACAGATACAGACTGAGACTGATTTCCACCCTGATAGCGTTGACTGTTTTACAGTTTGCACTAAATTGTGATAGTTTCCCATCGGAGCCGCTGTGGATGCGTGCGTGTTATCAGTGCGTCGGGCTGCTCCGGGTGTTGCTTCTGAGCCACTGTGAGGCTATTTATACGACCTCTTTGTCAGTGCCATTCCCAGGCCCTGAGCACAGGCTGGTTGCTTGTGTGTCAATGAGGACAGAAGCTGTGGAAGGCTGTACCTTTAACAACTTCACAGAGCTGTTTCTCGTGCTCTACACTGATGCAATACATCGGGCTAATCTGACAATTTCTCTCACAATTTAGCAATTGTTCTGCTGAATGCCCATCACAAGAGTCCAAGGAGACACGTTTGGTCCGACCGACTGTCCAAAACCCATAAATAACTAACATTGTCATAAGTGCATTTCAATCCGTCAGTGTTAGGGCCTAATAACTTAGGGCAGAGCTTCACAAACGTTTCAGACCATTTAGCAGTATCAAACCAAATTTCCCGATTATTAGAGCCACCTCGCCTGTACCTGTTCTGTAGCTAGCCTTGTAATCAAAGACTGGATATGAGAACTTTTTTTGAAATCATTGTAATGTGATATGTAATAAATAACAGTTAATTTGTAAAGAAATAAATACAAATAAACACCATGATAGGCACATAAAGTACCATCGAAAGTTGATAAGGCAGACATTCGAATGAGACGTCGCCTCCACGGGGGCCAGCGATCGGCTCGAGGTTATCCAGTCACCAAAGCAGCCGTGGGCCCCCGGAGGGCCACCACGCGTGGGTTTTGGATCTGATAAATGCACGCATTGGTGATTTTAAGTTAAGGACTTGGGGCAGTTGGAGTTGTTTGTTCTTTTAGCATGGCTCTTATGTAACACCAGACTGGAGCTCCATTGATGGTACGTACACCACACTTTGGGAATCAATGTCCCCTTGTTCAGGGTTTGTGTTGACTCTACCGCATAACTGATTAATCGATTTATCCTTTCAGCCTTACTCAGGATGTTACTGAAATGTACATTTTTTCCATTAATAATTTAAGTAAACTCAAAACGACAAAAACCTTTGTAACACTGTAGTTTACAGAATTTCACATTTTTCTTCATCTACCATCTTTTTGTCAAAGTAATTTTTTTGCAGGAGATAAGTAAAAGGAGAACATTTAGTAATGAATTGATGCAAACCTTTAACATTGTGAATAAAAGGGAATGACGAGAAATTTGCAGGAGATTATATTCTGTAAATTTTATTGAGTTAAAGAGAAACCCATTGATTTATATTAGTTTTTTTGTATCTGTTAGATTATTGCATACATTGTAATGTGTAAATTCTCAGATAAGCACATGTCTGCTCATGGGAAAATTCAAAGAAAGTTGTTGAGTTACAGCCCACTGACCTATTACCCCGGTGATGTCAAGATTAAAAAGTGATGCCAGGGTATCCATGGTGACTAAGGGGCCAACAACAGCGGGTGATAAAGAAGAGGAAACAGGGTGATTTAACAGTCACTGGGTTGTACAGTAGCAGTGATCACACACTAATGGTTTACCAACATATTACACACTCCATTAAGCGGGCCAAGCGGTACTCACACCTCTACGTAGTTTATAGTGGGTGGTTTGTCTACAACTTTATGTTTGTTTGTATTGAGTCAGCTTTGCCTGGAACTCTCTTGAGGAAATGATTTATTTAACAGCAGTGGCCTCACCTACTATGAGCAAGGTCACTGACATAATTAAGTCCAAATTGAACAATGAGGCTTTTGTTCCTTAACAGATTATGGGGCTGGGAAGTTAATTGTAAAAGCCAGAAATCGTTTTGACGTATTGACCTTGAACCTGATCAATCGACTACAGATACATTATGGACATTTAATGGTATACAAATCTCTCTCTCTATCTTTGAGTTGGGATTTAGAGAGATTTGTTTCTTTACATGACACAAATACGGAGAGAAAACAAGAGCAGTGAATATTTACTTGCTCTAACTTCCAAATTCTAAACCCTTCCGCATAAACGGCATCGGGCTTAGGAGCACACCACTGAATAATAAGACTTATTATTTGTTTATACCTCACAAGCTGTGTGAGAGTTTGTCAACAGATGATTTGACGTAGTTTTGCTGTTGTCAAACTCAGCCCGCATTTACTTAAATTCATTCATTCAGGACTCTTCCGTTGCATGCAATAAACACTACACGCTCATTGCGTGTAGTTGTTTTTTGCAACCAATGAACGGAACAAACCATAATTGGAATGCAGAGGAATAATGCTGTATATGTCTCTCGCAGCGGCCTGTCAATCACAGTAAGCCCGCCTTCAAGCATACTCAGCTTTATGGTCTATTTGACTCATCATCATGCTGTAATGGAGAAGACTTGAAACTAGAGATTGATAGATAAACTCATGTTTACTGAGGTAATAAATCAAGAGAGAAGTAGAGTCATTTCTCATAGACTTCTATACAACCAGACTTGTCTTTGCATCTGGAGGAGTCGCCCCCTGCTGGTCAGCAGAGATAACACAAGTTTTAAGACACTAACATCTGCTTTAATCCGCAGACTCGGAGGTTGCCACCTGTATAAACATCCCTATGGTGTTTTACTATCTATGACTGTTTTGATATGACAACCCAAGTTTTACGGGTTACGGTGCCATGACATGAAAATCATTAAGTGTTTATATCCCCATGTAATATGCAGAATATTGCCACAAAGAGCAAATGGTAAGATCGCTATCCTGTACCTCCCATGAACCTCAACATCTCCCCAGAGTTTTTCCTGGTACCTCTGGCAACCGTAATGTAATCTCTTGTGATTATCTTTAGCGAGGAGGCTAATATCACCAGTCTGGGTGAGAGCTGGACTCCTGCTAATAAGGCTGAGTGAGAGCAGTGTTTAGACAGTGGGAGAGTGATCGCTCTCTGGCACTGCTCCCCGTGATTTATGACCTCCTTAATGAGTCTCTCTCCCCTGTGTGTGTGTGTTAGCTTATCACCAAGCATATATGCGATTTCGCTCAAGCACCTCCTTGAGTTTCACCTCTCTCCTTTGGCTGACACTTGCAGTAACACTTGAGGGACCGATTCACTTTAAGCCCCACGCCACCTACTGTAGGTGGCTTTCTTTTTTTTTTCACACACACACACACACATATACTTTTTATTTGTCCAATGTCTTGCCATTCCATCAGAGGGTGAAAGTGCAGGCGATGTGGATGCAGCACACACACACACGCACACACACACACAAAACAAGACAATCTGATGGGGCAAAGTGTCCCGTTTTGAGTAATCACAATTGCGTCCGCACTGGCATCCGAATGACTCACGCAAACCAGAATTTCAGCATCAACAGAAAATCAATGTCCGGCCGGTGGAGCTAGTCAAGCACACGCACGCACACACACACACACACACTCACACACTCACAGACGGAGAAGTAGAGTAATGAGAAAGAACAAGGTAAAGGGAACAGCTGAGCCGTGTTGCGTCAAAGAGCTGCAGTAGGATCCAACACCCACAGATTGAGGAGAAAATCAAAATAAAGTCTAAATTAAGACTCAGAGCAATGCGTGTGTGTGTGTCTGTGTGTGTGACATTTGGCTGTTTAGCTTGGCTTCGCCAGCATGGCAACCGAGCAGGAACGGTCGAGGCCGACCTCACAAGCCACACAGGGTGAATGTGCAGTGGCGGACTCTGCATGCCCTGCTGCTGAGCGGCCCTGAACCCCCCTGGAGCTGAAGCAGTGACCCTGGTTCACCCTGCACTCAGGGAGGGGGGGCTTTTTATTCTCTTCCATAATCTCCACCCTCTTGTCAGAAACGCTTACGCTGTGGCGTTGGCTTTGTCAATCTGCTGCTTCGCTCTTTTTTCGATTATTAACTAACTATTATTAACTATTCCTCTCTGCAGTGGGGATGAAAAACAGCGCCACTACCTGAGAAGCCGTACTTTGTTATCAGTGGCTTGCTTGGCACAAAGCCCTATTGTTGTTCAGATTGGCTTTTGAAATGCACGACTGCGCCATCTAGCCTTGTGCCCGTGAGCTGCAACTTGGATCTGTGTGTGTGTGTGTGTGTGTGTTTGACCAAGACTGAGGTGGCAACTGAAGTCCTTGATTCAGGGAATTCTACACAAGCTCCTCAAAGCACCATATTGCCCTCATATTTTTTCTCATCCCCTCATCAGGTTGATTTATAGAGCACGTAGAGATGGATCTGTTTGAAGAGAAATGTAAGGTATGCAGCTCGAGTCCTCTGTCATAAATTCTCCATGTGGCTTGGTGAGCCTCAGGACCTCACACTAAGGAGGGTGTAAGAGCAGTGAAAGAGAGAGCAAGAGAGACCTGGATATCCCTGAAATAGATGCCATGTAATTTGCCAAGCCATAATCTCAAAACAGATTATTTGAACAAAATGGAAACAGTTTGGGGTTTGCGTCGGGGAGTGAAAGAACGTCTATTGGTGAGTAATTGTTAATATTAACCTAATGCAGTCATGCTTTCCACGATGGAACCCCAATGAATGTCAGTGCCACAAATCAAAGTGAGTCTCAACCCATTTTTAAAGATATACATGTTTATAACAAAAGCGATCCAGTCATTCGTCTCTCTTTCGTTCCAAAGAAGTGTGAAGGGCTACTCTCATTTTCTAACCCGTGTCCCTCATCTGTTCCCTCAGCCCAATGTCCCCTTAATAAGTACCTCCACCGCCAAAGAGGTTTTGTTTTCACCCCCGTCTGTTTGTTTGTGCTGTGTTCTGCCTGTTATCGGATATTATACCATGGTATTGGTTATGCGATTCCACGTTGGTTTCACGGTGTCCCAACCATATAGGCCCCATCAGTACCAATTTTGGGACACTGGGTTTCAGCCTCTGGGACTGAGCATATAAAAAAATATAAGAAAAAGAAAGTCAAGTCCTGGCCTCACAACTCAATATAAGTTAATTGTGTCATGTTTAAAACACAACACAATACATATAAACATAAACCATAAGAATGATACAAAATGACTCAAAATTACCCATAAATTGACTCAAAATGCACCCTGAGTTTAAAAAAATGCTGATAAAAAAAAGTTAGGAACTAGCTAGAAGGCTAAACTCAACGGTTTTAGAATCCATAGAGCCTAGAGAGTCCGCCAATACCAACCAATTCCACTCTCACACAAAGCATCGCAAAGATACACACAATAATGTAATTTTTGTCCAGCAAAAATTATGAAAATTGACTTACTTATAGCTGAAATATGAATATTCCAGGCCTTCCTGTTACCTCCTCACAAGGTCAGGGAGCACCCAGCTGTAGTAAAACGAGGCCCGTTCAGGGACCACCAAGGACTGTGGGAACTTCCTAGCTTGAGCGGAGTTGACATGACATTACATTACATTTAGCTGACGCTTTTATCGAAAGCAACTTACATGATATACAGTAGACACAGCAACGGTGAGCAATTAAGGTTAAGTGTCTTGCTCAAGGACACAAGGACATACCGGAGCCTGATCGAACCGCCGACCCTCTGATTGAAAGACAGACTTGCTAACCACTGAGCCACAGTCGCCCACGAGTTCTCGACATGTCTGAACTAAAATAATTATTAAAAATACTTAACTTCACTCAATCAAAGCCAATCTTCGCACCGCTACTCCTACAGCATTGAGCTATTTTATATTTAAATAAAAAGTGTACGTTGATATATTTAAGATAATAATAATTAACTTTTTATTTTATTTTTTGAAAAATAGATTTGTTTTTTATATGTGTACTATCATAAACCAATATACCACTAACACATATATGGCCTTATTATCTATCTTCACGAGGGTTTTCTGTATATTATAGCTTTCTTAATTTTTCAAATAGACTTTGTGAATGAGGAGATAATTAGGATTTAATATGAGATAAAAGCATCCGCAATTTTGGCTGAAAAATGGTTGGGCTCCAATGGAGTTCTTGATAAGGTAGACCTACTAAGCACATTTGAGTATCTTATTTCTGAGTGTAGCCCTTTAGTGCCTCATTCTCTGAACACAACAGGGTGGAGTGTCTGTAACACACAAGCTACTGTCCCTCGAAACATGCTGACACATATAAGCAACTGTCTCTAACAACCCATTTGCTTTTAAATTTGCTACTTCAAGCTGCGGCAGCAGTAAACATGGCTTCTTATTTGTTTGTAAAATCCTCAAAATTGATTTGGGGACAATGACATAACTTGGAAGCCAGCTTGTCTCGCTTGAATCTTGTTAGCTTAACGTTGGGAAATTTCTGATGAAGCTACACTGTCAATAACAAAACCATGTTAAAATCAGCAGGTGATAGTGTTGGCTGAACCGGAGCAAACATCTAATGTATCGAGGTTCCCTTGTGTGACATTATGGTGAGTTTGTGCTCACCCAGTAAAAATGAGTATTGGTCACAGGTTAATTATAATGTTAGCATGATGTGTGCAAACGTAATCTTGTAAAAATGTAGTTTTTGGCAAAAACTACATTGACACAATCACTAAGTAGCTAATACTACTAATAATAAAAACTATTAATGCCAAGGTTTTTTTAATTTATATTTTAAGAATACAAATTGTTTGTTTTTATGCAAATAACCATGTAGATGACAATAACAAAATAAAGGGATAACATCTCGAATTTTTGACATTTTATACTGACTTAAGTGCTGTTGATATTTATTTTCTGGACAGTGGTTCATCTGCGTCAGGCAATCTGGCCAGTAAATATAAAATGTTTGGGGCATCTCTAAAAGTTATACCCCCCTTTCTTTCATAATGCAACCCTGCTACGATCCGAACCGTGAGTTCTGAATACCCTGCGCTCACCCCATTCCTTTCCATGCCTGTTGAAGGACCCATGGTGGCCTTTAGGTAACTTACAAACGCAAAGGGCTCTCTCCCATGCCAGTGTTTGGTTTGTCCGATCTGGGCTACTGTAGAAACATGGCGGTGCAACATGGTGGAGTCTGTGGAAGACAACGCTATGTAGATTTAAAGCGCTCATTAAAAGCTAACGGAAACACAGCAATTCATAGTTTCGGGTGATTATACACTCATGGAAACATATTGCATTCATATTATATTAGTTCATATTATATTTCATTTCTCCCTAAATTCCACACATTGGACAATTGGACAAATCACGATCAGCTAAAGTTGCCTAAAATACCGGGGTAGTTTGTTTTTGTGTGACACAAGCAGTGTGTATTATATAGTGGTTGTTGGAGTGTTTTACCAGCATTACATCCCAGATTCCCAGCATCATCTCTGACCCTGACCCAGGGGAGCCTTTGACCACCTAAACAAACTGTTACAATCCACTTTGACTTAAACCCCATCTGACTTCTCACTATCTCTCCTCTTCTCTCCAGAACACCATGTTCTTCTCAGCTTTCACCTCCCGCTTCCATTGCCCCAAACTGTTTTTTTCTCCTCCTCACATCAGCTTCCACCTTCATTGCCTCATTCTAAAATAAACCAACTAACCCCGCTTGTGAAACTCAATCCTCCACAGCACAACACCGAGAGAAGTACACCTCATAAAAGGACTTGGGGGGGTGAGGGGGGTTATCCACTTCAAACAGAGGCGGAGATTAAAAGGCCACGTCTGTTTACTTACAACCCTCTCTGCAGCTCTTTAGATTCCCACCACATCCTAATTCAATTACAGAGGTAAGCTGTGGACAAGGCTGTATCTTTGAGAAACACTGATGTGGAATTTCCCCCGTCCTACTGACTCAAGTTGCAGGGTCGTTGGTGGTTGTACGGGAGACATGACGGTCTGCGATGGCAAGGGTTGGCCTGGGTGTCTTTGAGAGCTCAACTTTGGATGTTTTAAATTAATAAATGCACCGAATAACTAGGATTACAGTGATTAAATCTTTATCTGATTTATGAAGGGTTGTTTGTTCGCTCCTCCGTGCACCTGGTGTCTGGTCGATCTCTCCAAGCAACAACCATCCAGTAGATAGGACTTGATTTGTTCTGCTTCACTTGTTTATGTTGGAAAGTCCGGGAAAGGACTCGGCCGTTCAAGAGAACTGACAGCCGCTGTTACTGAACAGGCAAGAAAAAGACTGCTTGTAGAAAGATTTGGAAACACAAAATCTGTAGCAAAAACATCGCTCTGTAAAGGCCGTAAATCGGACATGAACAATAAATGCACACGCAACCGTCCTCGTGAGAAGTCTTCATCATCTATTAGAAGGCCAAGATCAATCATTCAGTCAGTTATATTGCATATTGTCCTGCAGCATACTTGATAATGCATGTGTACGTTTTCCTAGTTGCAACAATGGCACAAATACCGATAGGGTGCAAGGGACGTCACCCAACAGGCTGGTCTCATTCGTATCAAAAGCTCAGCAAAAAGGAATGTGCCCTGATTTCTACCCACGGAATTATGAGTGAGGAAGTATAAATTGACACGTGTCAATTGTTTTTTCGTGAGACGCACAACAAGATGAGCCAAAACTTTTCCGAAGGATGTCCTCTGACCATATGATATGGCAACCAATGATTATGCTGTAACGATTTCTGTTTCTGAGAATAAAGCAAAACACAACATTCAACATCCCATTTCATTGCAAAGCCACTGCGAGTGTTTTTATGTTTCTATATCTCAGTATGCCTTGTATATGTTGAATTTAATCCTGAAGAACCTTTGCAGCAATGGTAGTCTCTACCCCTTAGGGATGTCAATGTCTGCCCGTCCACCACTTTGGCTAGACAGAAATATCTCAACCCCTGTGAGACGACTCTTCGTGAAATATGGTCAGATTCCAATGGTGGTTTCCAAAAGAGTTACCATAAGGTTCACATGCGTGGTTTCGAGTGAAATGGACTGCCATGAAATGGCGCCTGTTTGTACACACCGGCCCAGACAGTTTCCTTGACTTTTAATCACAAGTTCAGAATTCCAATATTTAGTTTTAACAAAAAAAACAAATCCTTGAAAAACATCACCATCCACCAGAGCTGTACTTTGTGTTTATTGCTACTAGCTGCAATGTACTTCAGCGCTATCACTCTTCATGATTTCTTCTTCTTTGTGTTTTCAAATACTCATTATAAATACAGCATTTCTTTGCTCTATAAAATTTGAATTGTGGCTGAGTTTGAAAGATGCCGTGACACTAAATAAACCTGCAAAATGCCACTGGAAAAAATGTTGTAGTTGTTTTTAATTATATGATTTTCTTTGCATGACCAACACGTAACTCTGGACAGAAAAACAACAAAAATATTTGATCAAATCAGTTGGGCCAACCTAGAGAGCGTATATTTTCAAATTATATTTGCAAATGAAAACTAATGATTTAAAACGGGTATTCAACTAAAATTCAGTGAGGTCCAGTAAGAGAGAATTTCCTCATGCAAAGGTCCGAACATCACAATAATGTCAAATAGCGCTATATGGTGTTGTGCCACCTGTATTGAAAAGTTGTATTAACGTCTGTATGTAAACAACAACTGACTGTCAAATTAAATAAAGAAAGTTCAATTATAACATCTACAATATTTATTATTACAGATTTCTAAATTAACTGGATACATAATACATACTCTAATAATAAATACATTACGTTCTCTTATTTCAAATAAAAGAAAGGATGGATTTGAAATAGAAAGCTTTTGAAAAATGTGACTCTAAAGTACTTATATTTAGAAAAATGTATTTAACTGAATTGTCCCGCTGAATTCAGTTAATTCGGGCATCAAGCAATGTGGGGTTAGTGACTTTATTTATTAAACCACTTGTTAAAACACTCTGATCATAAGGTGTATGCTCTGACCTCAGGGTTCTCTGAACTCAGGGTTCTATGCTCTGACCTCAGGGTTCTCTGAACTCAGGGTTCTATGCTCTGACTTCAGGGTTCTATGACCTTAGGGTTCTATGCTCTGACCTCAGGGTTCTATAACCTCAGGGTTCTATGCTCTGACCTCAGGGTTCACAATAAAAACAGCCAAACCAGTGAGAGAGCAGCTACGGCCTCTGAAGAGAAACAACACAAGAAAAGACTCACAGTGGTGGTGACAGTCATATTGACACAGCCAATGAGATCACAATTGTAGAACTTAAAGACTTTCTGCATTTGCGGCGGAAAAAAAGAAAGAAAACTGACTGTGAGAAAATGTAACAACGGTGTCTCAAAGTTACGGTGTCTCAAAGTTACGGTGTCTCAAAGTTACTCGCTGTCGAGAGCAATTTCTGTATTGATTTGTTTATCACTAGCTCCAGCTTTTAAACAAAATGTTAATGTATACCATTATTGTAGTTGTATTTATTTTAGTGTGGAGAAGAGCCTGCTTTGTGGCAGTATTTAGACCTGAGTTAGTGGAATAGTATCTGAACACATTTCAAATGACTAGATTCATGTCTGAGTAAACCTTCAAGGGTGTGGAGCAGCTGCTATTGGGGCACTTGGACTCATTACGTTTGTTGTATATCCAGAGTCTTGTTTTTTTTGGACTGCATGAGTAACTGTTTAGTGCAGGCGACTTTGGCTCAGTGGTTAGCAGGTCCGTCCTTCAATCATGTCCATGTGTCCTTGAGCAAGACACTTAACCCGAATTACTCACTGTTGCTGTGTCTACGGTGTATAGAATGTAAGTCGCTTTGGATAAAAGCGTCAGCTAAATTAAATGTAATGTTGTGTCAAATTCAGACATTAGATTCATGAAGTTAACAGAGACAGTCAAATGAGTGACATTAGGAGTGAATGTAAATACAATCTCACCAAATGATGTCTCATGCACAGAAGAAACCAGGGTAATGGAACAAATCACTTTAGCATGCAATGTAGTGACCTAATGATAGGACTACTTGTTGGGCTACCTGGTAAACTGTAAAACCAGTTGGTCTTTGCTGTTAATCATAAAAAGCATTCAGGACTAACGATAGTGGATTGCTAATTGATGTCTGGGACGTGCACGGTATACACAATCGAGGCAGATACAAAATATATTTGTACTTCCCGAGTACAAATACAAAGTAAAGTGAATATTTGTAGTCAAAGATTAGTCAGAGTTAAGAACTAGCCCCCAACTGCAGAGAAGTGGTCCTGCGTTCAAGCTGCCTGTGTTGTGCAGGAACAGGCCCACGCTCACAACCACGACAGCCCACAGCAGCTGAGAAAACACCGCTCATACGCTGCGCGGTAGGATGCTCGAATGGACGATATTAGCATAGCTGCTGTTTACTCTGCACTGCTATGGAGCCAACCGCACACACACACACACACACACACACACACACACACACACACACACATTACACGGCAACTCTGCTCTGCATATCCTCAGTTTAACAATATTAGAGCCAAACCCAGAAAGATTTGGCCCTGCATGCAAGTGAGACCACAGGCTGTTAACCTCTGGACACACACACACACACACAGCTGTATTGTTCAGCTCCTTGTTGGTTAGCTGAGGGTGGTTTAGCCTCCAAGAAATATCCACACTAAAACAATTTAACGCTGTCAGAAATGCATGTTGTAGGGAAGGGTAATACCAAACTTATTTATAATTATACTTAAGATTATTCTAAATCGCAAATCCCATGACAAGTACAGGCCGTGGGACTTGCATTGACAGCCTCCAAAACGGTCTGTGCCCGACTGAGCCCCATGGGCCAGGCACTGGCCATCAGACTCTCCTCCCAGGTCCGGCTCCACAAGGGAGGGGCCCCAGTTTCCATGTGTGGTGCCCCAATTCTGCCCAGAACGCTTGAGAAAGGGTCAGGCAATCGCTTTTCTCCCTGTGATAGCACTCTGTCTTGGGAGACCGTACCATGACTACAACCCCATTCCAGCAATACCGTTTACTTCAGCAAGGTGCAACGGGTCCCAGCAAGGTGTGGTCTTCATTCTGGGAAGTGTAGAAAATGAAGTCCTGGAATACATTCAATATGTCAATTAAACAGTCCAACACAAGTGTGTTCTTCTGGTGAGTGTCATCTCTTTCCTGTGCAGCATGTTGAGCCTGAAAGTAACTTATGACAGCTTTAATTGATCAATCAATCAAACAGGTTTGTTTCTCTCTCCATACAATGAGTGGGGTGCGATTAAGTGGGGAAACCTGGGTCAGCAGGGTATGCTTCTCATAGAGTCCCATACAAACCGCATATTTGTCGATCATCTGCAAAACAAATCACATTTAGTATTTTTGTTGGCCTCTTGCAGTGTCCACCAAGCCAACGCTAACCTCTTTAGCCGTCTCTGCTGTTGACAGACAGTAAAAACGGGGGAGAATTGCTAACTATGTAATGTAACAGGCATACGAGTTGGCTCCGGGAGGATCTTTACCAGATCTCTCTTGAGACGGACCTCTGCTGACGTGTTCCGTGATAGAGGCAAGCAGAAGGTCCACTATGAGTCTGTCTTCTTCCCGGGCCCAAACCAAAGATGTGTGAATCATACGCAGTGTGTGTGTGTGTGTGTGTGTGTGTGTGTGTGTGTGTGTGTGTGTGTGTGTGTGAGAGAGAGAGAGAGAGAGAGAGTATCAAAAACTGTAAAAAAATGAATTGATATTCCGCAGCTCAGTGTTAATTTAACTGATCTCTCTGCCGCTCTGACAACGTGGTACTTGTGGTCCGTGTGTGTCTGTATGTGTGTGTAAAGTGTGTTGATTGTGGTGGATATCTTTACTCCCAGATGCAAAAAAACAACTCTCTTTGGAAATCTACTTACATGCACTTAAATCATCATTTTGGTTTGTGAGTGAGCACCTACGAGCGTGTGTGTGTGTGTGTGTGTGTAACCATATGTGCTCTACCGCTGGTTAACTGTAATTTCATGTCGGTTTTAATCCTGGGGTGTCAATCTTCATTCCTGAATAATTTTGACTGGAAACATATAAAGTCAGCACATAGCTCAGTCAGTAATCACCATCTCGGTGTGTGTGTGTGTGTGTGTGTGTGTGTGTGTGTGTGTGTGTGTGTGTGTGTGTGTGTGTCTGTGTGTGTGTGTGTCTGTGTGTGTGTGGGTGTGTGTGTGCGTTTGAGGTAATAAACAGCACCATTTCTCAAAGCAGTAAAAGACTTCAGTGACCTTGTGTCTGCGATGGATTTCTGGTTGACCACCAACGTCCATCACGTGCAGTAAAACCTGGACCCAGCACATTAGAAGTGCCCAAAGCATTTGGTAATTATTTAATATAGTGCTGCACTAAACCCTACTATGATTCTTGACCCTATAAACATCTTGAGTTAAAGTCTGATAGCTCATAATGTAATGACACATTTTAAATGGCAATAGTTTGTTTTGCTTCCAATTTCGGAAAGATACAAAAACTAATCAATGAAGCCAATGCTGAAGTGTTTTAAATTTGTATTATTTCTTTGGGCCATCAGAGGGCGACTCCGCTGATTGCAAATAGAAGTCTATGAGAAAATGACTCTACTTCGCTCTTGATTTATTCCCTCAGTAAACATTGTAAACATGAGTTTATGTCTCAATCTCTAGTTTCAAGTCTTCTTCAATACAGCATTATGTTCATGTATTAGGTTATGGTCCATTTAGAGTCAAATAGACCATAAAGCAGGGTATGCTTTAGGGCGGACTTACTGTGATTGTGCTTCCACGTCGTAAGTTCACTGACGCCTTTAGTCTACTGTATGCCTCTGCTCTTGAAATTAATTCACAAAGGTCTGATACCCTTTCAACAATGCCTTGCAATTACGGAAACTACCCGAAGAGACCATTAAAGACATCTCCAAACTGTCAAGAAGAAGATGGTACTTCATGCCACACGGAAACTATTCTGTCCTAGCATATCTATGTGTTATTCTTTGAAAAAACGTCCCCATCACAATGCTACTTTTAAGATATTTGTTAATTGAAAGTGAACTTATGGATCCCAAAAGTTTAGTTTTAAATGATGCCCAGTTTAAGGCCTTCAGATGGGCAAGGCTGGGGGTAACAATGGAAATGGTCCTGGTTAAAGTTGATTAGAAGTTTCAGCAAAAACCAACATCACCATAATTGCTGCTATTTTAAATATGCCCCACTAAGTTCACTGAGTAGGGTCTAATATCTTTCAAGTGACTTTGACAAAATCAAGACGCTCTTGGTCAGAGCTCTTGCTCTGAAGACGTCTGACGTCAGTCCTTCGTGTTCGTTAAGAAAGCAAATGATTTTTCCACCCGGCTTTGCGGCAAGTAGAGTATTCTGTCTGTCAGTTTCCCGAGGGCTCAGTGGCGAACCCAATCATCATGACGACCCTCTTGTTGATGTCCATTGAAGCTTGTGAGACTGACGACTTCAAGAATTGCAAACCAAACAGCTGTAACGTGAGTGCAGAGTGCAAAACCATGGTACCGCCATGTGACTTCCATTGCTCATATAGTGTTATCATGGTAAAGATGGCGTCTGAGGTTTCACACTCCGTGTTACCGCAGCCTTAAAAAGGGAGGAGCGAGCGGAGGGGTATTCGCTTGATGCCACTTATACATTGTCCCTCTAACACATTTAATTGTTGGCCATTAGATCCTGCATCAAAATGATTAATGGTGATTGATTAATCTTCTATAATATGGTTGTAAATGAAATAAATGCTGTCATTCACAGCCCTTATTTAATTTGCTTTAAGAAAAAAACTGACAATTTAAAATGACCCACACAAATTCCCTGCACATTTATTCCAAAGATCCCAGACAGCCAACTGCTGCATCTATATTACACTTTGTTTCATTCTGTTAGCCGTTATTACCTTATGGATGTATTGTATTATGTTGGCTGCTCAGCGCACTTCCTGTCCCTGGCACATGATGAATGGACGGTCCCTTGCTAGTACAAGTGACATTTAGGGTGATTTATTTACCTAATTTCGGTATTGCTGTTGGCTCTGTGTCCATGTGTGTGTACGATCGTGCATCTTGAACCGGGCTTTCTTATTTCACGACTCACTTGAGACAAATGGGACTGACGTGAGCCCAGAGTGCTGAGGATTGTCTTCTAGTCTGGTTCTTGTTCATCTCCCGCAAGGTGAAAATCGAGACTCCACTATCTGAGAAAATGTTCTTTCTCACAGTGTTATGTGTTATGTGGTTGAATATAGAAAATGCGATATTCTTGTCTTTCTCAAATGAAGTGAACAGGATTGGGAAGGAGACTGCTGCGCCGACGGTTCTCCTGACAAATGCTCAATGTCTCTGGACTGGTCTCGCACTGATGTCACTGAAGGCCACCATAGCAAATTTTGATCAATATGAGGTCAAGGACGCAAACCTCACCTGACCGCTACATGAATTTCTTCTTCCTGGCTGCAGAGCAATCAAATTTCTTGCACTCCGAAGCCACCAAAGGCCACACATTTTCTAGCAGGTGCTTCATTGTGTCTGTGGTAGCATTACACATTTCTCGGCCCCTCCATGGTATCTTCCTTCATCATTGCCGTCGTTTTTGGTGATCATTAAACTTCTATTAGTTTCATCAACACAACAAAATATTTGTTAAAAAATGTGGATTCAGGCCAAATTCTAAATAATGACATTTAGCCTTTGCTCTACTTTGTGTTTCGTGTCAATTAGCAAATGTTAGCATGTTTAGCCGAGCTTAGATCAAAAATACAAAGCTAGCCTGGCTCCATCCAATTCAAAGCCTTGTATTTCAACAGTGTATATAGTGTGCTAGACCCAACAAGACATTGTGGTTTAGTAAGATGTAAACCATGCCATAGATAGCATCTACCCATATAGAGTGTTGCAGGGATGATGTATTTTTGTATGCCAAACCAGAAGCATTGATCTAGTTCCATCATTTTTGGGATTATTGCAGGAAGTAAACTCTGCAGCAAACAAACATTTATAATATATACAAGTTCTGTTCAGCAAGATAATCTTACCAAATTGCTTTAAAGATGTGTGACACGTGACTGTATTTACCAAAGTAAAAAGCTAACATCAGACTATTAACAAGCCTCACTACGGTCACATGATGTTTAGTAGTCTCATTTAGCCAGGGTGTTATATTAATGGAAGTATTTTATACTGTAGAAGAAGAAGAAAAGGTAATCTTTGGATGCTGTTAACAACAGACCTTATTTTAGGCATCTTACCAAAACCAATAAAAAAAATGAATAAAAAATGCTGACTCATTTGCTGGTTTTAGGACACGTACCTGCAGCACTCCATAGCTACTGCCTGGCTTCACACATGCAGCACAATCACTTTGCACAACTGTCTATTTTTCTAGCCGACAAGAAATAATGAATAAACAGTGAAAAAAGTTGATTGTAGTGTTTTGTAAAAGGATTGTCCATGTTAATGTGAAGGCTAATAAACAAATATATGTAGGGATAGATATTTTTGTCTATGTCAAGTGTAGTGCTTCTTTGAAAAACTGTCTGAAGAAAAACAAGATGCTGTAAGTGCTCTGTTGTATGTCTGAAAAAGACTCCTGGTAGACGCATGGGCTACCATAAAACTGTGGGCTGTTCCTTTAAATTCAAATGAAATGCGCTATAGAAAATAAAATTCCCTATGAGCAGTTCATACGAGGGAACCAGATCCAACGAAGAGCTGAAGGGACTCAGTCTGAGGGTCTCAGTGGAATGTGTTGCTGAACATGAGGACGTACGATGGAATCTCGTTCGCACCGTTTAGCGTAAATACCTCGGCATTCCACAGTTGGCCAAAGTTGTTTGTTTTGCAGGGCGACGAGTGTTTGTATGTGTGCATAGATATACACTAAAAGCAAAGAAACAGGGAGATATGTGTCATATCAAGGATGTCAAATTAGATATTTGCTGGAACATAACGAACATGAAATCTTCTGATTATATCCAGGAAATGAGTGTGATTTCAGTCAACACACGCATACAAAATCACACACACACACACACACACACACATACACACACCGAACCAGGCTGAGGGGAAAGCTGAGTGGTTCATTCATGAGGGGTCCTGGGGGAGATGTGCCCCGCTTCCTTATAAAGGAGGGTTTATAGAGTGACCTGCAGCCTGTCTCACTCTCCCTTGACGACACATGGTCTTACATGTTGTGTCTATCTCTGTACCCCAAATCTTAATATCCGGCACAAAAAACACAACTGAAAATGTTGTTTTTAAGAACACCGTTGAGAAGAAATATGTTGTATATCTTATTGTATATAGTTACTACAACTATCAAATTTGATTTGAACTATTTTAGTACTAATTTAAAGGTTCTATACGCAGGAGAATGTAGCAGCAAACAACGGCCAAATGCATTTTTGTGCATGTGTCTATCTCCATTGTGCCAAACTGGCTAACTAATGGCCACCACTCTGCAAAGCTCTTGTACAGAATGATAATGCCGTAGGTTGTGACATTATTATTAGTTGCTAACATTCGCTTCTCCCTCAGGAAAGGACTGTTAGCTCCATCAGCGCTGTTGCTTTCACCGTTAGCTGCTGCCATGTTGAGAGCTGTTGGAGACAATAGATTTGTTTGGATTTCAGTCATTTTAGGGATTAAGATGTGAAATATTTTAATAGTTGAACTTTCCTGTGTCAAAATGTTTCACTCCATATTTATCGTTTTACCTTTCAACAAACATTAAAACACATTTTGCATCCTTCTCTCCAAACTAATCCCGACTTTCAGACGGAATGAGTGACATAATGTTTTTCCCGACAAGCAAAACTCTGATAAATCTCTGAAGCAAAGAAGCAATATATGAAGTACTAATTAAAGTAGCTCAACAATTTTAGGCAAGTGCATCAAGCTGAGTACATTACACATAGATACAATGAGGTCTTGTCTAGCCAGTGAGCAATGCTGATCATGATTGAATGCTTTGCGTAAAGGGGCCCAACTTCTTGTTTGTGTTGCTACTGCCAGCTTTGTGTCTGCCAAATGTTCTGCAACAACTTTTATAATTGATCCAGAGAGAACTGCAACTCTTCAGCCCTGACTTTCTACTGAGTAATAACCTCTTTTTACTGTAGCGGCCTGATATTGTGACTCATGACCCAAGTTAATTAGTCTACGTAATGCATGAGTCCTATATTCTGAAAAGCAACAACACAAATAATATAGATTTCATGTTCTCAATGCTCTAAACTTTTCAATATTACATATTTAGAATTATGGGATTGGGACCGACAGAAATGTATGTATATTATGTCTATCATTTAATTGTTTTGAATGTTTTTTTAACACCATACTCATACTCAAAAACAAGTAATTGAGACCATGCACTCATGTTTACAATGTTTACTCTGGTAATCAAGTGAGAATATTCTCATAGACTTCAATACAATCAGTCTTCTTTTTGCAACCAGAGGAGTCACTCCCTGTTGCTCAGTAGAGAGAATGCAAGTTTAAAGCACTTCTAAATTGCCTTCACTTTTAAAACCCGGAGGATTTCCACCTGGTTGGCCCCATGATATCTATCTCCATTTCTCTGTCTGATCCTCATCAGTGTGTCAAAACTGACCATGCCAAAAAAATCTGAAAAGACAAACAAAGAAAAAACACAGAAAGCCTCTAAAAATGGTGTCATATAATCCTTGGTGCTTGGTTCTCTGATGATAAATGAGTTTAACACTAGTCCACCTCAGCCTGCACTCATTACAGCTTATCAAAGTCAGTCGGACTCATTACAGCAAGCAGAGACACGATGACTGATCAGCGCGCGTTTGAGTCTACATCGGTGTGTGAGCCGCCAGGTGAAAGGGGCTGCTGTGACCGGGACGCGCTCATTATGGAACCACCTGAAATTGTGTGTGTGAGATGCAGGGGGTCACGGGGTCACGGTCTGAGTCCTGTCCCAACAACACAGCGCCTGTGTCCTCCGCCTTCAATAAATAGAGACGGTCATTCATACATACCACCGATCCATCAGAGCTCTCAACATAACGCCACGGGGGGAAAAAGAGAGAGAGAGAGAGCTGGCTTGTTATTGAACCAGACTGAGACATTTAAATTAAGCAATGCAGGGGGATGATGTGATTAAGATTTAGTTTTATTCAAGTCAGATTTGTTTTGGGTATCAGAATCTCACAACGCTGTGAGAAAGGGCTGTAAAAAGTTAGCAGTTGGTCTGCTTGAATTCATGTCACATCTAAATCCACACTAATATTCCACTATTATACTGAATATGCATTATGTATATGGAATGTAGCAATTAAGACATGTGGGCCACTGTTATTCTGGTTTCAGGAGCATTCTTTGGATGTGGATACATTGCATTCCAAATATGTGTCTCAACTGGGCTTTTGACGTCAATCAGAGTTTACACGGCTGCATGCATATGATAAGATCAGTGAAATCATTTTTACTTTTAGCCGTAGGCACAAGCTCAGTAGGAATATTGACTTGTTAGGAATAGGAGCCAAACATTTTAATATTTGATACATGTAAATATTGTCAATATACTTTAACAATGAGTTACTTTATTGAGGTCATGTTTCCTGAATAAAGATCTATGATGTATAATGTTGCATTTGTATCTTTAGTAAGAAGAACATTGTCTTACAGCCACATCTTTGATTGATGTTCAATTCTAGCATTTTCTTTCGAGAATATTAACTGTAAATGCAAATATGGATACAATTTTCTTTTTTTCTCCCCAAAAGAAATTACACCTGCAGTCTTTTTCTCAGGCTTCAGAGGTAGCCCTCATAAGTTTACTGCTTTTCCACCAAGCGGTAGCAGCAGTAAGTATTCCTCCAGCATCCTCCAGTCTCATCAAATCCAACATGAGGTTTTCTTTTCCGCCACCAGAAGTCATAACCCTCATATTACTCTTTGTATTAATCTGTATGCATTTAGTTTTCATTTTTTCCCTTTTATGTTATTATTCCTGACCCATTGTTCCAAAGCTTCTCGACTCCTCCTGTCACATTTCTTATTTTTTTCATTATGTGGTCTTATGTGTGTGCAAATAAAATAAAATAATAATGATACAAAAATCTGTTATAGATCTTTCAATTAGAACATGACTAACACAGTGTCACAAGGCACGGAAATATTAGACATGATGTAAAGTTAAGAGAACAACTTCTAATTCGACCATTGTATGAGCATATTCATATTTGTATCTGCTCAGGGTTTCTCTCATCTGCATTGATTCTGTTGTTTGGTCCTCAGCATGCGATCGACTCGGCTCACCACACGTGTACATTTGTATTGTGCCCCTGAGGGTAATCTGAGCTCGGTTTACAGTTCCCCTTGACCTTTTCCAGCTCTTCTCCTTGGTTGTCAAACTTCAAGATCCTTTCAAATCTTTTCAAACCGACACCCTGGGAGGGAATCTTATTTTTCTTTTGTACACCCATCATTCTTTTGCTCACTGTAACGCTTTGATTAAAATATGGGGAAACTTGACATCATGGCCTGTTTCCTGATGACATGTTCATTACCAGGCCCGGTCCATCCCTAGCTGAGTAGCCTTGATTTAAGGAGGCAATAAAATGAGTGCCAATCATTAAGATGTTTCCTTTATCTATTCCCCCCCCCCCCCCCCCCCCCCCCCCCCCCCCCCATTTTATACTCGGTGTCTCTGCCAGGCACAGCTTTGGATCACTCCAATCACATCACACAAACACAATGACTTACCGTCTGACTCACACAGACTTTAATTACATCTACAGGAGTCACGAAGGTCGATGAGCTCGCTAACCAGACTCTGTGTATAGCTTCAGCCATTAGAGATGATAACGGTGACATTTTTTATTACTCCAGATGAAGTCAGCGCTGTAATATGTCAGGTTATCAACATTTACAAGGCTGTAAGACACCATGATTCCAATCCTATCGCGCAGCTTCTAAATTACAGCATGGTAGACGGGGGAGGAGCTTGAGAGAAAAAAACTGACTCATTCCTGAAAGGCAATAAAAAGTTGGAGGAATGAGAACGAAATTAAATAAATAAATCTAAATGTCTTCAAAATGTTTTGCAGAGATTATTCATCTCCCTTTAACATCTGGCCAATGTTTAGAGTCTCTGTGCATTAACTTGGGTTTTGTCAAAGCAGTCGTTTTCCATGTAACAATTTTAAAGCTCAGGAAAATGTGCAAAGTCAGAAAGATATAATCTGTGGGAACCATGAATACCTGTAAAAAATGTCAGGGCAATCCATTCACTAGTTGAGACATTTCAGTCCTACCGAAGCGAAGGACGGACAGACCAAATGGCAGACCGCCATGCAGCCTTTCTGCCTGCATGGCTAAAACGTCTTTAAGATATTCAGCAAACGTCTATTGAAAGCATTGTCTAATGAGAAGTCTGATGCCTTAAACATGTCAAAAGATGGATCCGTTTTTATCTTTAATCTAATAAAATATCCGATTTAATTTAGAATAAAGTAGTTTGCCATCAACCATTTTTCATCCTATGAAGTCATACCATCATGTGGTTGAATTTATCCTACAGCGGCTCTCTGCAGTCGTGCATCAGTCAGAACCTCTCCCATGTCTTCACCATGTCCAGATCAACATTTAACCAGTGCCACATGCAGCAACCACATCAGCCCAATTTTAGGAGTTTATACTGGTTTATACAGATGCCAGTGCAGATTAAAAGTCAAGTCAGATGATGCTGTCTCACATCACATGGCAATGACGTTCTTTCCTGTTGGTTCGAACGGGAAACAAAAGGTATTCAACATGTTTTTTGGACCTCAAGGATACAAGACATCCCCTTCGTATACGTATACAGTCTGTATGTACAAGAACGGCTAGCAGTCAATGCAGCATGATGTTTCTCTTAATCTGTTTATACCAGCTTGTGGCGTCACCCGTAGGTTTCTGAAGGTCTGTTGTGAAGCTCCAAGTGGGCGGCTTCGAGCTATATCCGTCTTGATAGTGATGACACAGCCTGACTAAAATAACAACTTGGGCAAAGACGTTAGATCGGCTGTGGAGCCAAGATGGGCCCTGGTGAAAAAGAGTTTGGTTGTAACTTTAGTATATCCAACAGGTGATCCGATGAGCCGCGCCCTAAAAAGGACCGCTGTGGTTGAGATGTGTGAGAGTCCCAAAGCACCGTCCAATCCACCTGTTCGCCAGATTGTTCAGTCTGTCAACATAGTACTTTAGTTGTGTTTGTCCGAATGCTGTAAAATCGTCAGTCTTCCTGGGCCTCAGGTTCCAGCTGGCTGCTCAGGATGGGGACGCAAAGGTGAATAGTTAGATACAGGAAGGTGAACTGTTGAAAGTGTGTTTTTTTCACCTAGATAGTTTCTAAAAGTTTCAAATTGTTACTCTGAAAGAACAGAGCTTTATTCTGATTGTGTGCAGTTCCCTAAATAACCAACAGGTTTGCCCCTGGTGGTGTGCTTTCATAACAGAGATGGACTCGTTGGTTTACGCTAATTCCATACTTTTGAAAAAACTAAACAAAAATCATGCATATTTTTCGATGTACAATGAAGGCCTGTCTCGTTTTTGTGAACCTGCGAAGGTGTTGTTTTGGAAAAGGAAAGCTCTCTGCCGCTATTGCCATGAACAGCATTACTTTAAGATTCTTGATATGAAACTCAATACTTATATCTGGTGTCATTACACTGCACGAGGCACCATCTATTAAACCCCTGGATAGACTTTACCTGCAATAACATTTGCACACAACCACACACAGATGCGCTCACATGCATACACACTGCAGATACACACCCGAGCAGGCAGCTCATAATTCAATAGCCTAATGTTTGTCATGGCTGCCTGCTTAGTTCAGACTTAAGGAGACCTGAACCCCTCTGGGACGCAGCAGTAAAGCTACACACAGGCACACACACACAGGCTCACACACAGTCGTATCTCAGCAGAAGCGGCACAGTTTGCCCCGATCCTCACGAATACCTCCGAGCTCGTCCCTGCACACACACACACACACACACACACACAAACACACACACACACACACACATACACACACACACACACCCAGAGCCTGACAAGGTGAAACTTATTGAAAGTGAGGGAGAAAGATAAAGAGAGCTGGAGAGAGAGCAGCCATGTATGTGTGTGTGTTGCTAAAATCCCCTAATTTCAGCAACATTTGACCACTGCTGGACTCCCAGGTTATCACAATAACAATAAATCCCATTCACTCTCTAGCTCTACAGACTGCCGTGTGTGTGGGCATGTGTGTGTGTATGTGTGTGTGTGTGTGTGTGTGTGTGTGTGTGTGTGTTTTGTAAGTGATATATTGTCCCTGGCTTTGGAAACTCATTAGGAGTTTCCCAATGCTGTCCACCGGAGGGAGGAGACTGGAGTCATTTGAAGGCTGGAACCGGTTAACCCTACCATCAAGAGACTGGGAGCCCCTCCCACTGTGCATGTATGTCTTAAGAATTGATCATCTACGATCAGATGTCCATTGGGCCTCATCAATAGGACAAGCCGCTGTGATCAGAACCCAGAAACCACCAAGGCTGAATGATTTGCAAAAGGTTAAACTGCAGGTCAGTTGAGACACGTTTGTAACCAGCTCATCACAAATGCATCTTTTTGCATAATAAGATTTTTTTCAACTCATTTGGGTACGTATTGTTTAAAGTAGGATTGATAATCTTAAAGTTCTCATTACGTCCTGATAGCAATCAATTAATTGAATGCTCTGACAAAGAAAATTAAGAAAGTATCTGTAGCTGTTGTAGGACTGTAATAATCTGGTCCAATCATTTAATCCGGCCCAATTGGAATGATTGGACGGGCTTCTTACCTGTCTACCTACCTGTCTGACTGCCTGTCTGACTGCCTGTCTGACTACCTGTCTACCTACCTGTCTACCTACCTGTCTGACTGCCATACCTGCAGTCATTGGACTATACCTTGAATAAAGAAAGTAGCACCGTAGTATCACTATAGTAGCACTGGAATGGCTCTTACTGATAGTACTTTGTAGTTTAACTGTATTGATGTAATTGTACCTTCTTGATTCTTGTTGTTCTGATTCTTGTTTGTACTCACGGTGGAATGCACTTATTGTAAGTCGCTTTGGATAAAAGTGTCAGCTAAATTAAATGTAATGTAATTCTGCCCGTGCTTGTTGAGACTTCAACTGTTGTGAGCAATAACCATGTTCTTTGTGTATGTTCATAATGATCATTTTGGGGGAGTGGCTTTGGAGGGAGGCCTGGATGGACGTCAGTGTTGCAGATTTGGTGACTAGATTTAAAAAAAAAATGGAGCTGGTGCTTCCAGTCAAAATGTGTGCCCTGCGATGGACTGGTGACTGGTCCAGGGTGTACCCTGCCTTTGTCCAATGACAGCTGGGATTGGCTCCAGCGCCTCTAAACAGGATAAGTGGTTTGGAAAAATACATCTAGTAGCTTTTGAGATAAATACATCCAGTAGCAAAGTCAACCTGCATAGCCATAACTAGAGCCACGGTTAAAAATAATCCCGGTATTCAAAAGTGGCATACTATATAACACTAGTATTACATAATGGATACATAGTTGATGACCTTTGGTAATAATAATAGTAAATTGGTTAAGTCACAACTGAAAGTTTTGCTATCTTTCACGATACAGATGCACTGTAGCTGACAGGGCAGTTCACAAACTGGCTAACCCATGGAATTAATGTTAATTAGTCAATCAATAGATTAGCATGAAATATGGAAAAATTATTGATCACTGTGTCGTTGAGCCCCAGGTACATTGATGCCCCAGGACTGGAAAAGTACTATTGAACTGTTTAAAACGAACAGGGAGAAGCACGCAGTTCCAGTGAGCAGCATGAAGCTCCAGAAACACTTGAATAAAGACATCATGAATATTCAGGGGAGAAGCCGGTCTCGACTCGCCTCTCCTGTCAGTGCGGCATGGTTGTGAGTTTACAGCTTTTAAAAGAAATAAGAGGAGGATTTGATTGGACATGATTGACGAGCCCGACACATCCACCCATAATGCATTCTGCCTGATTTACTCCCTTTCAAAACTGCACCTCTGCTGGGCCAACACCTGACCAAAGGTCTGTTAGACATTGTCCACTTTGTTTTGTTCTGGCACCTGTTGCGCAACGTGAATTTAGGTTGTCCTGAATGTTGTTATTTGTCTCCCGTCCAGCTCTATGGTTGTGTGCAAGAGATTGATGTGTGGACCCATGTGATTTTACATATGTGATCGCATGCATGCGTGTCTGTCTGTCCGCTGGGTGGAAGCCCCCGGATCTATTTCCAGCATCAGTGTTTGTTGTTCCGCCTGGAGCCAATTAGATAACCTGAAAGCAGCACAGACACGATGTTTCGATACAGAGAAGCTCTGTCCTTTTGGTATCAATGATGAGAGTCCTGAAGAATGTGCGCGCACACACACATACAAACACACAAAGGCACATGATTAGGAATTCCTCATAACTGTCGCTAAATCACACTATCATTCTGTCATGCATCAACCCTCTTTTGTCCTGTTCCACCCACCCACACCCACACACACACACACACACACACACACACACACACACACACACACGCACACACACTCATATAAATGTGCTGTTGGCGTAGGTACTGAATGATGTTATTTGACAGAGTTCTGATCTGTGTCTGCCACACGCAAGCGACTGTGGTCCAAATTAAGTAATGTATCAAACATGTGTCCACAGCAGAGAAGACGGCACCTCTCTCTCTCTCTCTCTCTCTCTCTTTCTCTCTCTCTCTCTCACGGACATACCACAGTCCGAAGCAGAGATGATATCAATCACTTCATTGGCATTCTTACATTGTAGCATACTCTCCCACAATAAAACTGTATGTGCGGCTGACCGCAGATTCTGTTGGCCGGAGACTCGGAGGAATGTGACAATATCCCAGGGAAATACATTCAGGCCTGAAACACGTAGCCAGCGACCAACACTGGTTAACCTTCCTATTAGGTTGCGGGTCAATTTGAAGCGTTGTCTTTGAGTTAAGTAATAAATACTGGCTAATCTATTTGTTTCTCTCTTTTACATCTTTCTAAGGGGACACAAACATTGTAAATATCTATTACACCTGTCTCTTCAACAACACATTCAAAACACTATAGAATATGTTATTAACTGTTGGTTTGTTAAAATTGTACACAGTAAGGGAGGCAATGTAGAATGTAACGTACTGCATGTAGTATGTCTGTACACGCTTATGTCCTGATCCATGTCAACGGATTTGTGTTTTATTGGGTGGAGAAACAGAAGTAAGGGCCTGCGGCTCTGCGGGCACCAATCATGCCAGCATAAACACCTCTGACGTGAACAAGCAATTTTCTCAGGCTGAATGCTTGTATCTGTGTGTGCATGAGTACGCATGCATGTGCATTGATGGGTGTGTGTGTGGGTGGGTGTGTGTGTGTGTGTGTGTGTGCCGGTGTCTGATTGGGTAACTAGGTAATGTGTTTCTTACTGCTGATGCGACGCGATTGGATTAGATTAGATATCCGATAGTCTGCTTTTAAAAAACAAGTTATGAAACACTAAAGTAGTAGCACATTCATGTACACAAAGTAAAATGTCCTTTTTACAATTCTGAGAAGATGGCGTTCAATAATTATGTTGTTTAAAAGTTTAACACGAACAATTTCTCTAATGGGACACTTGTTAATTGTGTTTCTAAAGCCAGTTACACTACAAAGTGAACAGTGCTAGAATGATCTGTGGTATATAGTGAGCTGCAACAAGTCCTCCAAGGTAAACAACAAAACATGCTGTTGATCTGAAGCAGCTATTGACGAAACATCACCATTTAAAGAACACACATATATATATATATATATATATATATATATATTGATCTGACAACACTGAGTCAGCTGAGGCACAAAATAACTTGGTTATGTTTAGGGAAAGAAATCTCAATATGTGTTTTCTTGGTTAGGGGGCCTGGTTACAATAATAACTTGGTTAAGGGAACAATTATGTTGGTGGTTTCATTGTTCTATTCTACTAATGGATCCTCGACACATTCTGAGTCATTAGTGTTTGGTCAGTGTTTTCACGGAAAAACTTAAAAATATAGGTTTATGTCGTCCATGTTGGTTAGTTTGAACACCGGAGGCAGTGAGCAGTTAGCTTGAGCAGTTAGCTTGAGCAGTTAGCTTGCAGTGTTAGCCTACTTCCGACTGGAACTCCGTTTATCAAGACAACATTCATAGAAAGATATGCTACAATGTTTGATTGACAGGTGAGGTGTGGGAGCAGTGCAGAAACACCACAGCACTGAGCAGCAGTTTATTTGTGTCTGATTGCAATTATCCATGTGGAAATTATCCAATTATCTGTCTGGAAAGATACAGAACAATCAGCTGCTGGACCACCAGACTTCCATACAATTGGCTGTGAGACTCCTTATTTTATCCGCCACCCTTCATATATAATTTCAATCAGGAGAGGCCAGTCGAATGAAGAAAGGATCATTGTTTATTGTTAACAGATGATATGTGATGATGAAGTCTCAGAGTCTTTGGTGCTTAGGCTCTACAGGATTTGTAATTGAGGGCCGTCTGCCCCGATCAGCAATAAGATAAATCCCCTGTGGAGTACAGACCTGGTGGTGGTGATGATGATGATGGCTGATGAGGCTGATAGCATGATGGATCTGCGAAGACTGGGTGGAGATGTGTAGGGGTGCGAAACAGTAACATGAACGAACTGAAGGTGGAGAGACAGTCATTTAAAAGAGACAGCAGCAAGATGACAGGCATTTGTTTCGTCGTGCATATTGGATAGAGGAGACCAGCTGATCTACACAGCAAGTAAACAATGAGTGAGCATGCGTGAGAAGGGATTGGCAGATGTATGATAAATAAATGATGGGCTTGCAAGAGTTTGGTCGTCCGACTGAACTTATAGCTTCATTTAGTTTGTCGTTGTTTGTTTTTCTCGATCCGGGCCGAGGTCGGGACTCCGGCTCATTTACCTTCTCTCCTTTCACAGTGCCCGTATCCACGTCTGCACCACAGAGCACATGTACGCAATGGTGTGGCAACACACTGATTACTGTCATTGCAAGTAGTGACGTGCAACTCCAGGGGCACAGATAGCAATTGATTATCATGCTGTGCATCGTTATTGGGTGTGTTATTAGTTGGTTATGGTCCAGTAGCAGTCATTTGGCTGGTCCCTATTAACGTCTTTAATTGCAGTATTCCTCCTACAATGATGCACTGATGGTAAACACATGCATTTCAAATGATTCATTTCAAATCAAAGATTAAACAACACAATAAATATCATTATTGTGTTGTTTAATCTTTGATTTTTTTGTATGAGTTAAGTAACCTGTTGTGAAATAAATCATAGCATAAATAACTAAAGTAGTAGAGTAAAATATATAAACAGAACAATGATTTGTGAAATACATTTTAAAAAATGATAACAACTAAGCTTTTTATGATGAAATTTTTTTATTATGAGCTCATTTTAATGTCATCATTGGAATTTGAATTTAAAAATGTGTTTTTTATTTAATCTTAACTTCCCCAAATAACACTTCAACACAGTTTCATGCCATTTTTTATTTTCTCACTCGACTCTTCACACTTTAGTTACTAAATGTAACATCTCAAGTAAAATATACTGGCGGTTTGTCACTTATATACATATATATATATATATATATATATATATATATATTCATATAATACTTTGTGAAAATAACCATATGAACTTCATGTATTATCAATGCAGCACAATGCCAATCTATTTCAGAGGAAGTAGTCCCTCCATCCACACACACACACACACACACACACACACACCAGCTCTTGCAGCTTTTGCCAGCCGGCCATCTGAGGAGGTTGTGATGGCCGCTGGCCTGTCCTGGTTTCCCAGGGTTTAGTGTTTTTACGAGCAACTGGAAGCCATTATGGAGATGAGGTTGCTGAGCAGAGCGGAGCGGTCCTCTCCTAGTGATGACAGGCCTCTCAGTCTGGGTCCCCTTCCCTCCCAAAGTAAATTAAACACAAATGGCCTCTGCGCTGTCACACACGCACATTCCCTGTACAAACAGTAATAATGCACATGTATTCACACGCGAAACATTCACAGGGCCACCTAACCATGCACGCACCCTGTCCTCATGCACACTGTCTCTCTCATGTACTGCAAGCAGATCTACAGCATCCAATGTTTCACTCATGACTTAAACAAACATTTGTAATAAATGGATTCCCATTATTATTTGTTTTGAATAAGGTTGCAAGTACCACTTAAATTTATGCAATTAAATTGTATATTTGAAAATGGGTGGTCCTTGCATGGCATTCTTTTTAAAGTAAATATTACAGTTAGTACAAGGAACTTTTTAATAGTTATTAAAAAACAAAATTGTATTAGAAAATATTGGTTATTTTTAATATAGTTAATTTGAATTCCGAACAAAAATTCTTCGGCACGCAGGTTTAGCTCCAGCGGGGCCTCTGACTCCGGCGGGATGTTCCACCGTGTGTTCGGTCAGCCGAACGACTTAGAGAAGCTGCAGCAAGGCGGCGGTCTCAATCTGCGGCTGCAGGACCTGGAGCTCACCGCTGGCTTCCTGGTAGCCAAAGCCAACATCAGGGAAGGGAGGTACAGGAGATCCAGGAACTGAGCGGGGCAGGCTGTCACGCGATGCAATAAAACGAGAGGATTTCTAAAGGGAGTCAGGCAGCTGCAGATCTTTGACCACAGAGGCCGCCAAAGTCAACACAAAAGGAAAGTTCCCAGCAGAAACTAAAATTATACATTTATCCTCACATTTATTGTTCATACAGATTTCCTCAACACTTCATGACTTGCATTTACAATAACCTACATACACATGGAACACACACAGGAAACAGTTAGCAGTGACGTGTCCACAACAATGTTTCACCAGGGTTTGCTCTGCGACATTCCTGAATGCACCAAACGGCTGCACATCAGCATACAACAAAAATGGCAGACGATTGTAAAACTGTCTGCATGTGTGCAGTGTCCAAGAACTTATGTTCAAACCCAAACAGAGCCAAAAACGTAGTTCAGGAAACCAGGAAAAAAATGGAAGCATCGTACATTTCTGTAAACCACTGATACGCTGACTGTCAAGGTTTTTTTGCATTCAGTCATTGGAAGTTACATAGTTTATTGAGTGAACGTTATTGGAAATTCCATGATATAATAAAGAGTAAGATATAAGTAGAGTGGGTGGAAGGGGTGGTGATTGAGTAAACAAATAAAGGACTTTTACCCAGGAGTCCGCTGTTCATGTCCCATGTGAAACCTAAAGTAAACGTGGACTATGTGCTTGTTACATCACATTGTCTAACCAATTTAGTCACAACATTAACCATGTGGCATTGTCTGCAAGTCCAATGTGAAACGTATTTATGAAACATATTTTAGGTTCAGAAACGTTGACTTTTTGTTTGCAGAGACGTGCAAGCGCTAATATTGTTTCTGGCAACTGGGTTGGAAAGTGCGACCAATAACCAGCGCAAGATAGGCTAGCTATGCCAGCGGGATGCTGCCCAGATTTAACTAAACACACAGTTGTTGTACTTCATGTACTTACATACTTCATGTCATCAGTATGTAAGAAATATCACTTGGTTGACCAGATAGCTGCTCTTGTATAATATTTTGTATTTATTTGATTGGAGTGTTTCAGAGCCTCTTACTGTGGAACAGGAGGATTAACACCAGTTATATATTCGTTGCCGTCCCACAAGCAGATAAATAGCAAGCAATCTAGATTTTTTTGCATCATTTTCTTTGCATCGTCTCAACATAAATCTACCAGTACTTCATGTGCTATTTGGAGAAATGGTCTGTTCAAAACACACTCTTCTCCACTGATGGGTTACTAGACTCTGATGCCCAAGAACTTACAGCCAAAGTCTCCTGGCATCCATTAATATCACTATACATCTGAGAACGTAAGCTGAAGTAATGTTGGCCACTGAACACGGTTTCAGCATTTTATACGATGCTGGAAAGAGGTTTCAATGTTACATACATGCCCAACATTGAACTGATATATGGACCACGGACGAAAGGCTGAGTATCTGCAGTGTTTGAATTATCCTTTACATTTATAGAGTATGTCTGCTAAGAAATATGAGCCCACGCAGCTCTGTTGATATCCTGCGAAATGAAATGTCTCTGGGATTCTGAAGCAAATGAGAGCGGCTCGGTTGAAGATGACTTGCTATGATGAAGCAACAGGAGTAGAGGGGAGTCTGAGGGAGTTGGCTGATGACCATCCATCACAATGATGAACAGGTCAAAACAACCACAACATGGCTTTACAGAGGAGAGGACGGGTAGTAAAGAAGAAGATGAGAACTGATAAGGGAGGAGGAAATGAGATGAGGAGAGGGGAGGAAGCAACAGGACTAGGGGAGAGGAAAGGACGAGAGGAGACGAGCAAGGAGACGAGGAAACAGAACAGGAGAGGGATGTAAAGATGACAGGAAAGGAAAAGAGGGGAATGTTAAGAGGAGGGAAGGGGAGTAAGAGGAGATAAAAGGTCAGAGACAAAATAATCGAGGATGAGAGAAGAGAGAAGACAGGAAATTAGAGTAAAGAGAAAAGGAAATGAGAGGAACAGACAGGGAAAAGGAGAGAAGAGAAAAAGGGAGAGGAAAGACATGGACAAAAGATGGAGAAGAGGGGGAAAAGAAGAGAAGAAAGGAGAACAGGAAAAGAGAGGAACATTAGGAGAAAAGGAGAGGAGATAAATGGGGACTATATGAAATAACAGGAAAAAAAGAGACAAGGAGAAAAGAGAAGAGGAATGTGGAGGAAAGAAAATGGAAAATAAGAGATATGGCAAGGAAGGAAATAATAGGTAGTTAGCGGGGGAAATGGGAAAAGGGGGGAGGAAAAGAAAGTGAAACAGGACAGTGAAGGAGATAATGTGAGGAAAAAAGAGAAGATAAAATAAAAGAACAAGAGGATTGGAAAAGAAAGGAGACAGGAGTGTGAGAAAGAAGATACGGTGTGAAATGAGGAAACGAGGGGCTAATTGTGGAGAAGGGAGGAAAGGAAGAGGGAAGGACAGAATGTGAGGAGACGAAGGAATAGGACAGGAGCACAGAATAAGGAGAAGATAAGAGGAAATTAAGAAGAAGAAAAAAATGAAAGAGATGAGATGAGAGGAAAGGAAAGGAGAGAAAAAAGAGGGGAGGAGATAATAATAATAATAAAAATATATCAAACTTATATAGCACTTTTCTAGATACACAACTTTCCAAGAGACAGAGACAAACAGAACAAAACAAAATGGAAAGACAAAGCAAACAAAACAAACAAACGAAAACTGCAGAAGCTATGTGGGGTGAGTCATGTAGTGGAGAGGGATCAGGGGTTAGCAGGTGAAGGCGAGTTTGAAGAGGTGGGTTTTGAGGGCTTGTTAAATACCGATAGGGTGGGAGCCTGACGAATGTGGATGGGGAGGGCGTTCCAGAGGGGGGTGCAGCAGCTGAGAAGGCCCGGTCACCCCAGGTCCGGCGCTTGGTCCTGATGGTCTTCAGAGTGTTTGCACAGTGGAGGTTGTGTAGGACCAGAGTACGTAGCGGCGGGTGTAGGTGAGCAGACGGGCGGCGGAGTTTTGAACATTTTGGAGTTTAATGAGGATTTTGTTGGGAGAGCCGTAAAAGAAGATTGGTTAGAAGAAAGGAGAGGAAAGGAAAGAAGAAAAGAGAAAGCATTTGAGTGAGGCGGAGAAGAGGAAAATAAATGACAAGTGAAAGGGGGAGGAAATAAAAGAAGATGGGTGAGAAAAAAAAAAACTCAAAAAACCTCGATGATAAGCAGCCCAAAGACTGTAGCTACCTCGCCCGGACCAGGGAAACCGGGGCACCCTCCCGGAGCCAGACCCGGGAGGCGAGCTCGTCGGCGAGCGTCTGGTGGCCGGGCTTTCGCCCATGGGGCCCGGTCGGGCTCAGCCCGAAGAAACATCATGGTGCAGCCACCCTGTGGACCCACCACCCGCAGGGACAGACATCGGGGTCGGGTGCTATGTAGACCGGGCGGCGGGCCGGGCAGGGGGCCTGGGCGAGCCGATCGCCGGCGACATAGACTAGCTCTAGGGACGTGGAACGTCACCTCGCTAGCGGGGAAGGAGCCGGAGCTGGTGAGGGAGGTGGAGCGTTACCAGCTAGATATAGTTGGGCTCACCTCCACGCACAGCGCTGGCTCTGGAACCAAACTCCTGGAGAAGGGTTGGACTTTGTTCTTTTCTGGAGTCGCCCAGGGTGAGAGGCGTCGGGCGTGAGTGGGGATACTCACGAGTCCCCGGCTGAGCGCCGCCGTGTTGGAGTTTTCCCCGGAGAACGAGAGGGTCGCCTCCCTGCGCCTACAAGTTGCGGGGAGTAAGGCTCTGACTGTTGTTTGTGCTTATGCACCAAACAGCATTTCGGAGTATCCGGCCTTCTTGGAGTTGGTGGGAGGGGTCCTGGAAAGGGCGCCGCCTGCCGACTCCATAGTTCTCCTGGGAGACTTCAACGCTCACGTGGGCAACGACAGAGAAACCTGGCGGGGAGTGATTGGGAAGAACGGCTTGCCTGATCTGAACCCGAGCGGTGTTTCGTTGTTGGACTTCTGTGCTAGCCACAGTTTGTCCATAACAAACACCATGTTTGAACATAAGGTGGCTCATAAGTGTACCTGGTACCAGAACACCTTAGGCCGGAGATCAATGATCGACTTCGTAATCGTATCATCTGATCTGCGGCCGTATGTTTTGGACACTCGGGTGAAGAGAGGAGTAGAGCTGTCAACTGATCACCACCTGGTGGTGAGTTGGATCAGATGGCGGGGGAGTCGGCCAGAAAGACCTGGCAAGCCCAAACGTGTAGTGAGGGTGAACTGGGAACGTCTGGCGGAGGATCCTGTCCGGGAGGTCTTCAACGTCCCTCTCTGGAAGGACTTCTCACACATCCCGAGGGAGGTTGGGGACATGGAATCCGAGTGGATCATGTTCAAAGCCTCTATTGTGGACGCGGCCGCTAGGAGCTGTGGTCAGAAGGTCATCGGTGCCTGTCGTGGCGGCAACCCGAGAACCCGGTGGTGGACACCGGGGGTGAGGGAGGCTGTCAAGCTGAAGAAGGAGGCCTTTCGGGCTTGGTTGGCCCAGGGGTCTCCTGAAGCAGCTGACAGGTACAGGCAGGCCAGAAGGACTGCAGCTGCGGTGGTCACGGATGCTAAAACTCGGGCATGGGAGGAGTTCGGGGAGGCCATGGAGAAGGACTTTCGGTTGGCCTCAAGGAGGTTCTGGCAAACCATCCGACGACTCAGGAAGGGAAAGCAGGGCCTTCCCCATCAGCAGGGGAGGGTTGCTGCTGACCCAGACAGAGGATATTGTCGGGCGGTGGAAAGAGCACTTTGAGGAACTCCTAAACCCGGTCAACATGTCCCCTGAACAGGGGGCAGCGCCTGAAGACTTGGGGGTGGATGAACCTATCTCCCTGGCAGAGGCCACTAAGGTAGTCAAAAAGCTCCTTGGTGGCAAGGCGCCGGGGGTGGATGAAATCTGCCCTGAGATGCTGAAGGCGCTGGACTTTGTTGGGCTGTCTTGCCTGACACGCCTCTTCAATGTCGCATGGGGGTCGGGCACAGTGCCCATGGACTGGCAGACCGGGGTGGTGGTTCCCAACTTCAAGAAGGGGGACCGGAGAGTGTGCTCGAATTATCGGGGTATCACACTACTCAGCCTCCCGGGAAAAGCTTATGCCAGGGTGCTGGAACGGAGGCCCCGACCGTTTGTCGAACCTCGGATTGAAGAAGAACAGTGCGGGTTTCGTCCTGGTCGTGGAACAGTGGACCAGCTCTTTACCTTTGCAAGGATACTGGAGGGGTCCTGGGAGTTTGCCCAACCAGTCTACATGTGCTTTGTGGACTTGAAGAAGGCTTTCGACCGGGTCCCTCGGGGCTTTTTGTGGGGGGTGCTGTGGGAGTATGGTGTGCCGGACCCGTTGCAACGGGCCATCCGGTCTCTGTACGCCTGCAGTAGGAGCTGTGTTCGTATCCTCGGCAGTAAGTCAGATACGTTCCCGGTGGGTGTTGGCCTCCGCCAGGGCTGCCCTTTATCACCGGTCCTGTTCGTGACTTTCATGGACAGGATATCTAGGCGCAGCCGTGGGGCAGAGAACGTCAGGTTCGGGGATCTCAGGATAGCCTCTCTGCTGTTTGCAGATGATGTGGTCCTGTTTGCCTCCTCGGACCATGACCTCCAGCATTCACTGGGGCGTTTTGCAGCCGAGTGTGAAGCGGCGGGGATGAGAGTCAGCACCACGAAATCTGAGGCCATGGTGCTCTGCCGGAAACCGGTGGATTGCTCCCTCCGGGTGGGGACAGAGTGCCTACCACAAGCGAAGGAGTTCAAGTATCTCGGGGTCTTGTTCACGAGTGAGGGTAAAATGGAGCAGGAGATCGACAGGCGTATCGGTGCGGCTGCAGCAGTAAAGCAGGCGTTGCACCGGGCCGTCTTGGTGAAGAAGGAGCTGAGCCGGAAGGTCGGTCTACGTCCCAACCCTCACCTATGGACACGAACTTTGGATCGTGTCCGAAAGAACGAGGTCGCGGATACAAGCGGCCGAAATGAGTTTCCTCCGTAGAGTGGCCGGGCTCAGCCTTAGAGATAGGGTAAGGAGCTCGGACATCAGGAGGGAGCTTGAAGTCGAGCCGCTACTCCTTCGTGTCGAAAGGAGTCAGCTGAGGTGGTTCGGGCATCTAATTAGGATGCCTCCAGGACGCCTCCCTTTAGAGGTTTTCCAGGCACGTCCAACTGGTGGGAGGCCCCGGGGAAGACCCAGGACACGCTGGAGGGATTATATCTCCCAGCTGGCCTGGGAACGCCTCGGGATCCCCCAGAATGAGCTGGTAGATGTTGCGGGTGAGAGGGAAGTCTGGGTCAGCCTGCTGGACCTGCTGCCTCCGCGACCCGACCCCGGATAAGCGGTGGAAAATGGATGGATGGGTGAGAATGAGAGAGGACAGGAGGAGAGAGGACACAACATAAAATAAGATTGGTGAAAAGAGAGGAGCTCAATAAGATGGATGAGGAGGAGAGAAGACAGAGGGAAGGGGAAAGGAGAGAAGAGAAGAGAGGAGATGAGATACAAGAAGATTGGTGAAGAGAGAAGAGTAGAGGATATAGGAAGAAGGGAGATGAAAGACGATGAGTGAGGAGGAGAGAGGAGACAACATATAATAAGATTGGTGAGGAGAGAGGAGCTCAATAATATGGATGAGGAGGAGAAAAGACAGAGGGGAGGGGAAAGGAGAGAGGAGAAGAGGGGATAAAGAAGATGAATAAGGAGGACAGAATAGAGGAGAAGAGGAGATCTAATAAGATGGGTGAGGAGAGGAAAGGAGATGAGAAAAGAGGAGAAGAAATAAAAGAAGATGGTTGGGAGAAGAAAAGACAGAAGGAGAGGAGATAAATTAGAGTAGCAAGAGGAGACAAAGAGAGAACATAGAGGAGGAGAGATCTCAGTGCATTTAACAAACACCATCACTGCAGCCGCCAGTCGTCCTGCTGATACACGCTGAGGTGTTCCAGACCTCCTAATATCCTGCCCTAAAGAGGCAATGGGCACTACGCCACACACGCACACACGCACACACGCACACACGCACACACGCACACACGCACACACACACACACACACACACACACACACACACACACACACACACACACACAGTATATTTTATTAGCCCCGTGTGAAGCAGATAAGACATTCCAGGCTGGAGAGTAGGAGGGATTCAGGAGATCGGGCTGCACGTTAATAAAGATGTAACTTGCATCTTCTGATGGGATTATGCAGGAATGTTCAGCTATTCTGGTAAATAAAAAAATGTAAAAAACAGAATCCGCTCAGCGATGAATAATCAGCGCGCCGACATCAGATTTCCCTCCAAACCACCTCTGCGATGTTGCAGCTGTGGTGAGACTCTGCACGTGCCCACGACTTCATAGCACATAATGAATAATACAAAAACAAAAATGTTACAATACAAATTGAAATGAAATGTAATGTAAAATGCAAGCACAGTTTCTGTCATGGATATACATACGTCTTTCCCAAAAAATGTGATAATATCTATTCAGGGAGCGCAGTGGGAGGAGGGTCAACTGCACTGTGCGGAGATCCTTCAGATATTCGGATCATTTTAACTTGGGATCAGTAGCCAATGCTATTCCAGCTGACTGTTCGCGACTGAATGAAACAAACATTTCAATTAGCTGAGGCTTTTATCCAAAGCGACTTACATGCTATTTAGTAGACACAGCAACGGTGAGCAATTAGGGTTAAGTGTCTTGCTCAAGGACACATCGACATGGACTAGCAGAGCCGGGGATCGAACCACCGATCCTCTGATTGAAAGACAGACCAGCTAACCACTGATCAACAGTCGCCAAACAATACCAAAACAAAAGTGTGATGTAAAGCCATCATTTAGATTTTTTGTCAATATGACAAAAAATATATAGTCCACGACTTTTGGCTTACAGCTTCTGGATGAGAGTGAAAAAAAAGGTGCAAGAGAAACCATATCGCTGCGTCAGTATGTGCTCCAGGCACCGAGAAGCAGATGAAAAGAAGGGAGGATCTCAACCAAATGAGATGGAAGAAAAGAAGAAGAGGAAAAAGAAAAGGGGATGGACGCTGGACAGTATCATGAAAGGCGCTGCGTTTCGCGTCCCAAAGCGTGGCGGATTCGACCCAGCAGGGAGACCGAATGTTGGCTTGTGTTTGGACTGTGAAGCAACGGAGCCAGATGTTGAAAAACAAACTACTGTGCCGATCCAAAGCTAAACATGAGGAGTAGTAGAACCCTTTTGTTACCTGGAGGAGTGTGGGTGTGTGTGTGTGTGTGTGTGTGTGTGTACATGCATGAAAACCAATGTGCCTCCTCATGAGGGCCACAGGCACCCACACAAACACTCAGACTAGTATTTTCATACAGTGCTGCATGTGTGTGTTTCCCAGCGTCCTATTAATCCGTCTGCGGCCGTGTCTCAGTCTCTGCTGCCCTCAGTGGTGACAAGAACGGATGGACAATCCAACTTGACTGGAACCGCACACGCACACGCACACACACACACACACGCACATAACAACATACGAGACACACCTTCAAATTCACTTACACACAACTTTGTGTGGAAATCAATGTTGTGTTATTGTATGTTTCCAAACAAACCAGTTTTTATGAAGTCGGGATGAAGAAGAGAAAAAACACAAGCCAGACAGAAACAAGATGTACATATTTCTTCAAAATTCAAAAGAAGATGCGAACAAATGGTTGATTCCATCCACTATGCGAGCATTGGGTTTGTGAGATAAGAGGTCAATGTCGGTAATTGTTTCCAGTCATAGAAAATCATCAAACTGTTGCAGAAGAAGAAAAAGGCGCAACAAGTTGATATGATAAAAAAGATCGAAACAGTGAAAAGCTACGTAGAAAAACCAGATGAAATTATGACGTTTCTGTTTTGTTTCGTCCATTACTGTGTAACATTTACCATTCTTCAGGTGCTTGTTGAAGTCGTATGCTCATTGATGCTCCAGTGTTTCCGCCTCTGCAGAGCGTAAAACTAGATTTATTTTGTTAATTTGACGAGAGAAACTTTACATTTAAGTTTCTGTACTCAATGGCTGCATTTTTATTTCACTGAAAATGTTCGTTTACAAGCTGATCACAATCACTGACCACTTATCAGTTTTATATTTTATAACTACTATTTACCTTTGTGACGGTCGGGCACAATGAGGCCGAGTTATGTGTGTGTATAACAAGAGGAGATGTGAAGATGTGGCAATAAACACACCGCAGGAGCAGATGAGCTGCGCTGCTGCCGAGCACTCTTCTTGATCCTTCCCAGCTCTGTAGGCGAGGTGCGTTTAAAAAAATGAATATAAACTGATAATCCTTTTATCTGGGTCATCTACTGTGCACACACACACACACACACACACACACACACAGCTCACCTGTGTATAACAGGCACACTCCAGCACCTCTGCTATCTGATGGCGATGCGCTTTCTCTCTGCCAGCAGCAGGACCGGTACCGACACACAGGTGGTGAGGAACCCTGGTATGTGAGTGAGTGAGTGAGTGAGTGAGTGAGTGAGTGAGTGAGTGAGTGAGTGAGTGAGTGAGTGAGTGAGTGAGTGAGTCTATTAATCATACCGTAGCCCCATACAGTTTTTAGATTTTCTCCAATTTATGGTACTTTATACCATTTTTTATTTGTTCTACTGTAGCAGTGTGAGTTAATTTGATTACACATACAACACATATGATCAGCGTAATACAATATGTTTAATTATTGAAGGTGTAATCTCTGCACCCATACAGGGCAGATTGTTTTCCACCACTGTCCGTCCGTCTTCTGCTGTTACTGGATGTGTTGGGAAACCTGGATCCAGAGTCCGTGAGATCCCCCCTCTGCATACCATCAACCTATCTCTTTTCCCGGGTGTTCACTTGAAGCCCAGGTCACTGTTCGTGACCTCTCCGTTTGTATCACAACTTTGACTTGTATCAATGATTACATGGATAACAAATGAAATAATTTCGTGGAATATCTACGAATTAATTAATTATTTTTCACAGGTAAGAGCTGTGAACGCTCGGGCACGACGGTAGAGTTTACCCGTGTTATACATCCGATGGAGAAGAGTTGGCTTAGGATCCCATCTCTGCCAACAGTCGGCCGTGTTGCCCTTTGATTCATATTATAAAAGGGTGGAGGGCGAGCGCCGGCGTCTCACCTGAAAGGCAGCGCTTCACCTGCTCGGTGAGGAAATGACTGCTGAAAGGAGAGGTGAAAAGCCCCCGCAGCTCTTCGCATTATCGCACTCATCAGACGCTCTGTGATTTGTAGTGGGGCAGCACACAGGGGTACGTGGCCCTCATGTTGAATATCAGCTTACTGTAAACTACATGATAAATGCACAGGAGAGCAGACGGGAAGGGGGGGCACTACTTTATTCAGACCAGGTGGCAATGCGTGCTACGGCCCAAATGACGAGCAGCTGTGGTAGAGTGCTCCCGCCAACACACACACACACACACACACACTTTCTCCCGAAGACCCGACATGACTGTCTGTCAGCCTTTATTCTGTCTTTTGAGACTCTTACTGTCCATCCAGCAGATCACCACACCTTGCAGGACAAACAGCCGTATGCACTGTCACTCTCACTAATGGAAGCATGAGTAGGATTATCCTAAAGATTGTCCGTCAGTCTCGATAAAAATGTAATCGTCATGCCGATCATCAGCACGCATCAGAGAGGAAGTTGTTAAAATGGTCGGATTGAGCATCGAATGAATGAAGATATAATGTCTGACTGCATATACAAATCATGCAGAAATTGTTTATTTTGTTTGATGAGCTTAGAATTTGGTGTTTCAAAGTAAAATATTTGACTAGACTGGTTTTGCCTTCATCCGTTTGAAGATTAAAGTATGTGTCTCTACAGGAGTTCAAGTGGGCCAGAACGATCCAGAACGGAATCCTGACACCTTTCGATTATTAAGTTAATTCATCTGATTGCTAGTTTTATACATAATAGTGTCGTGCGCTGCAGCCTTCCATCTGATTCCACCGAGATAATCACTTAGAAAATAATACACACATACAGCAAGATAGGCCCCACCCCCCGTAATAACATTATCATCATATCAATGTATCGTGAAAACGTGAAAACAATGCAAATGGGTCGCTTGACCCTACAACAAAATGCAAAAAAGAGAAGAGGTTTTTTTTTCAGGTTGCCAGGGAATAGAACGATGTGTCCTCCAATACCTAGCTTTTTTCATTTTGGTGCTTTTGGACAGCCACTCTATTCCTATGAATCAAAACCAATATCTGACCATTGCCATTGAAGACCAGCTGTGGGGTTCTCGTTGGGAGGTTTGTGTAAATCCTTTTCTGGTGCCCATTTTTGTGTGTTTGTTTTTTTGTCTTACTGTATGCTTGTCGAGTGCGTGACTGGCATACTGTCAGGATCCCTGTCTGACCCGGTGTGTGTAACCTGTTTTTCCCAAATCTCCTCCCCTCTTGTGTCTGTCATGTGTCTGTTTGTTGTGTTACCAGGTGTTCGTCGTTTGTTTTCTGTCCCACCTCCACACACCTCCCACGGCCACATCCCTGATTGGCACGCAGCTGCGGCCAATCTTGATCAGGGGACTATATCTGTCCTGAGTCTGCAGGCCTCAGTGTCGGTCTGTTTGTCTCTGCTGTTTGTCTTCTGCTCCCCTTCCCAGCCTTCAGTGTCGGACCCCGGGCTCCACACCGGTCAGCCATCCTGCCTCTCTGCCAGCCTCCAGTGTCGGACCACGGGACCCACACTCAGCTCAACCCACACGCTACTCCTGCAATAAATTTCCTTTGTTAATCCCTGTTAACTCGTTGTGGTCTGCATTTGGGTCCTAAAATCCTGTACTCCCGTGACACATACTCTACTGTGAGCCGAGCAGCCGCGCTCCCATGTTGCAGTCACCTGTGGGTTTTTTATTTTGGAGAGCTCTTATCTCTGCAGCTATACGACACTAGGGGCTAAGGGCAACAGATCGACGCCAAGTCGCTCTCTCTTTTCCCACCTGTATGTGTGTTTATGACCTTCGGATTGACTGAGTGGTGTGCCTGTCTCGCACGAAGGGCCCGATTTCACGCCAAAGCCCGTTCCAACGTCGATTCTCTTTGCCAGTCAATTTGCTTAATGGACCACCTCGCCTTTCATGTTGAGTTGTTTATCCGGCGCTCGCCCAGCCAACACGGTTCTTACATGGCCCCAGAGGAACCGACGCTCAGCAGAAAATCCTGCGTATCAATTGCTTAGAAAAGCTCTGGGTACTCTGCAAGAGATGAGCTTCCATATCACATCTGTATTCGCAATGGTGTTATCCACCAGGTACTGAAAATCAGCAGTCGCTCATTGCAATAAACGCTTTTGTGCCACATGAATTTATACCCATACCGTGCTGTTCCTCCATATTCGGAACAAGTGAATACGCACATAGACAGACAAATAACCTGTCAGCTTTGTGAATGCATGTCCTTGATATCCGGCAGGGTGTCCCAGATGTCCAATCAGGTCTGTGGACCGGTCTGAATCCGGGGCCAAGAGCAACTCTCACCGCGGCTGCTTCCTGGGAGCCGGGCCGTGACTAACTTGAACCACCGTCACTATCACTGAGCTGCCAGCCAGGAAATAAATACAGCTGGATGAGACCGTGGACCAGCACGCCTTCCAGTTATGTTTGGTCCCAGGTGAACCTGCGCGCAGCAGGGTACTAGTATATCAGCAGCATGGACTTCTGACAGGCTTTTAAATGCTGTTATGAAACGTTGGAACTGCGGACATGTGTAATCAGTCAAACAATTTCTGACACAACAGAATGGAGAAACAGAAATTCCATAGACACACCAGTAATTTGACTCATCAAGTCCAATTTACACAATCATGGGGAATACTCGACAGCTTGTGAGAACTATTGAATAGGGTCTTCTGTGGCGCTGGAAGAGCTTTGAAAGGTTTTAAAAAATAGACCTGATGATGTCATTGGGGTCACCCCGGCCTGAAGACTACACATTTCTAACAGAATGCCTCTGTTATAAACAAAGGGGGCGTGGAGTTCAAAGACATTGGCATTTGGAGAGTCCAAGGAAGCACTATTGACTTGCTTTATGGGAATTGTAGAATCCACCATTTCAGGTATCAGGATTGTTCGGCCTTCACAGAAACACATAAGACATATTGTGTGCAAGAATTGAAATGGTCGTCTGTCCTTATATCTCATATTTATCCGATCTACTTCCAATTGGCGGGAGTATTGATGAAGACTCGAGGAGGAGGAGGCAATGGGGCGATGCTTCAGGGCTCTGCAGCGGGCCTTCACAGGCTGCGGCTCATTGACCGCAGTTCACTTCTGCTGGATGCTGCACATGCTTCACCTGACCTACCAGATGGTTTGTTACACAGAACCATCTGAGAAGACGTCACTGGAGACTGTTTGAAAAAAGGAAGGCACATTCAAAGAATACTTGGCAGATGGTTGAATGAACCATCTTTTAATGAAACTCTTGCCGAAGCGAGATGGGAGAAGAGCGAGAAACCTCGTTCTTTAGAGTCTACAGAGTCTACAGAGCCAACAAGCGGTTCTCGAGAACGCTGTAAGCTGCTATTCCAGGTCAAGTAATTCTCCCAATCTGAGCGGGTTCTTTGAACAGCCACGCCCCCAAGGGGCACCGCACTAGTCATTGTTAAATAATTGAATATGTACCAGCATCTCTGCACATTTGTCCATTCAAATTTCAGGAATATCAAAAAAATGCTAAATAATAAAATAAAGAGGTAAACAGTTTAATTCTCCAGTACGTGCCATTTAACTAAAATAGAAGCAAGATATAATGTAATTTAAAAGCGCCTGTCGAATCTCAAACTAACGAAAACAAAACGTGATGGAAATAGGATTTTTGTGTTTGTTTCCATCCACATATTAATCTGCCATGCTTTTTTCTTCTCTGTAGTGGAGCAGAAACGTCAGTGACATCTAGGTCACATGTTTGCACACGTTTCCACCTGAGACAAGACTAAAAACATTTTTGCAATATATCAAGTTTCTTTTTTTTTCCATGGATGTTTTTTTATGCGCACATTGTTGATGCGTGCAAGCAAGCATTATTATTTTCTGCAGTCTGCTACTTTAATAGATACATTTGTAATGACCATATATAGTGTCTTTCCAAACTGAGGGCTAATGCCACATATTTCTAAATGACATTAGCTAAATAGATGCTTCCTTGATTTTTAGTTCCAGTGATAGCTAAAAATGTTTGACACACACACACACACACACACACACACACACAACCTAGTGGCACAGGAATCTGTTTTTGATGGCGGTATCAATTTTGGGCGACTGCTTACTCAATTCATGTCCAATTTTTGGCCTTAGAGCTTTTTGATGGGCTTTGATGTGGCCGGTCGGTCAGTCTTCCATTATGAATTTGTTTCTCCTTGTACTCAAATACAACTGAAATGGTTTAACACTATAGTAATATTGCAGATTGTTTCTAAAACCCAGTTCATGACACTATTGCATTATTTCTTCTTCATTATGAAAAACGTTGTGAGAATAATTAGAGAAATACTGTATATTTATAAAACCAACAGAAATGCGTAAAAGTTAAAGACAGATGTAAAACATTGTGCTGGACATTTACAATATACAATCCATGGCAGCATCTGTAGCCAGGTTGGGAAGCAGCCCCTCTGATCCACGGCCCATTTGAGCTGCCTAGTGGAACCGCGCTGCCCGGGCCTGTGTAACTGTATTGTTGGTGTGACCCATGTCCCGATCTCCGTGGGCAGAGTAGAGGCATTCCAGCAGCTGTCACGCTCCCAGCCTTAAGTAAACCCTGCTGGCGTAATCGTCCGAGGTAAGCAGCCAGAGGAGTTGCTGAAACGCCGAAATCACGCACTCACTTCACAGTGCCCGCATTGAACGAGGCTTAGCGAGCGAGGAGGATCTGCAGCACCTGCAGCACCTGCCCCGTCCAACGCGGCATTCACGTCATGTGGGACTTGATATGACATTCCTGCTTGGAGAAGCCATTCACGTCAGAGGAACTCTGACGGAGGTAACTATAACAAGTTGGGTTTGGCAGTGGGCCCAGGCCTCTATGATTCCACAAATTCTGACATGATCCACTGTATACGTGGAGGGAAATATCTGGTGAAATGCTGTTTGTTTCAGCTAAACCCAAGATGATGGACTGCTATTTCACAATGTGAATGTAAAATGTATTTATTTCATTATATGAGGCTAACACAGTTAGATATATATTTTTTTTGTGACAAAACATCTGAAAAAGCTGTCTGGGAATAACTATCGTGATAGCGTCTTGATTCAGGTGATTTGTGGAGTAAGCTCTCGTTCATACAGAGAAGTGCAAGGTCCACTTAAAACACGCAGGCTTGAAGTTTACTGGACCCACAGACCCTGTCAACCACTAATTGGTTGACTTTTGCAGTTTATCCGGTGATAGGATTTCTTTGCATCCCACCACAACGCTCTGCTTGGCATTCATCCATTAAAATACATATAACTACCTTTTCAAGACATTCAATATGAGAACACTTCAAACGTTGTTACTTAGCTGTCAACAGTTTTAGGAACTATTTCTACAGCAGTAAGTATATCCCGGCTTGTTAAGAAATTTATGTTTTTGAAATGTCATTTTCAATGCCTCGAGCCTGGACGTTTATTTCTTGACCTTGGGGAAAAAAGGTTTTTAATCAAAAGTTCTACTCACTAGCTATTTGGGGTGGAAGCCCATGAGATGTAATTTAAATCTCTGGTAAGGGTATTGTTAGTGGACCTTACTCAATACTTTTTTGCCAGACCATGTTTATATTCCTCTGCGCTAGCAACGTCTGTGGCGGGAGACGTCGTGTTTTTGGGTCATCTCTCCGTCCGTCCATTTGTCCAGCTGTCCTATTCACTCAAACAATATCTCATGAACACAATATCTCGGGAACGCCTGCAGGGAATTTCTTCAAATTTGTACAAAAGGCCCCTTGGACTCAAGGATGAACTGATTACAATTTGACAGTCAAAGGTGAACTCCCCTGTGACATCACAGAGCAGATTTTTGGCCAAAATCCAGGGCATCTTATGCTAATTATGACAATTTCACACAAATATCTGACAGGATTAAATGAGGGGCAGACGAAAACTGCAACTTGACTGGTGAAATACTTGAGGCATAGCGAGCAGTGAATACACACACTTCATTTAGATCTAGACATCAGCAAATCACCACCAAAAAGGGTAGAAAAGAGCCACTGATGCATTTGCCCCTGTGTTATTTACCACAGCAAGACTGCTGTGTTTGTCTCGTTATACACCTCCTTGTCTAACTCACACTTTCTCCTTCTCTCCTCGACACACACACACCCAGACACACACAGAGGAGGGCCTGTAAGCGTCCTCCTCAATTAGGAGTGTTTAGATTTAACAGTGCGCCGGCGTCGGCTAAGCCACGGCTCCCTCGAGACCAAGCCGCCAATCTCACTGAGTCAACACATGCGTAAATACAGTACTCGGACCGCCCCACGAAATGACTCAGACACACACATACGCACACATATCTCACACACAATTTGCTACCAACTGTAATCGGTCCGGTAGATTGCTATTTTCAACAGACACAGCGCCCCCCTCTGATCGGCACTGTGTGTGTGTGTGTGTGTGTGTGTGTGTGTGTGTGTGCGTGTGCGTGTGCGTGCATATACAGGTGGTATACACTACACTCATTCATACAGAGACACCTGGTTGTCTTGGAGTGTGTGTTTCTGTGTGTGTGTGTGTGTGTGTGTGCGTGTGTGTTTGTTTTGACAGCTGGGTCTAACCAGGCTGCACGGTGTCCTCAGACGTCCCGCAGAAACCTTAACCCTTTGACCTGCCACCTCAATCGCCACCAACTACACACCTGAAGCTCAATTCAACTGCAGCAACGTTCCCTCATGTGCCAGAGTCCTGTTCAGGCAACTCAAGTCATTCAAAGATAACAGGTAAACAATAGCTGGCACTGCACTAGTTCACTATGCATTCAAACTGTCCCATGATAACGTCACACTGACACAATATGAAAGAGAAGCTACATATAAATACAATACTGAGTGACACACATTATAAAGATATCATAGAATAGCAAAGTGGGAGAAGCTGCAGGTTCCAACTGTAACTTGACCAGAAAGCAGCTATTTGATTGAGTTCCTCCAAGTAGAAGACAAAGTGTCTCCCGGATGTTTTAAAGTACACCCTATAGGTTTATTCAATGATCAACAGTAAAAAACACGTTTGGTTTCTCAGAAGTCTTTTACATTTCATTTAGCTGACGCTTTTATCCAAAGCGACTTACATGCTATACAGTAGACCGTAGACACAGCAACGGTGAGCAATGAGGGTTAAGTGTCTTGCTCAAGGACACAACGACGCAGACTGCCGGAGCCGGGGATCGAACCACCGACCTTCTGATTGAAAGACCAACTTGCTAACCACTGAGCCACAGTCTTCATATTGTGAATGGCAGCAAATGTGGTTAACAGGTCTTGTTGATCTTCACCCTTTTTTTTTTTATCTTGAAGGGTTATAGCTATAACACCATGTGCAGTAGTGCATATTATTCATCTTAATTATTTATAAAGGCATGTGAAGGAAACCTTGAAGGAGAGTTTAAATGGAGCAACACAAGCTAATGGAGCGGCAGGGTGAGTGTCAAGGACTTGGGACTGCCTGATATCAGAAAGAATATGCTAACTCATGACACTCCGACTCCATCTTCAGTCTGGCAATGCCTCCGCTCTAATTGATTTTGGGGGAGGGCAATTCCCTTTTCCCTAGACCAACGTATCTGCCTGAACGTCATCTGAAGCGTAGCCATGTTAACATACTGGTTTTGCGGAGCGAAGTTAAACCAAACTACAATGTCGACTTTTTTTAGACCTTTGACCACCGAAAGGCCGTGTTATTAACTCTAACCCTTATCTCAGGAACGCTTTGAGGGAATGTCTCACAATTTGGCACAAAATGTTCACTCAAGGATGAATGGAGGCGATAATTCTAGTTTCAGATTTGTATGTATTGGTGCATATGTATTGGTGAAACATATATATATATATATATATATATATATATATATATATTTGACACCACTTTTGTTCAAAGGGTCTCTGAGTAAACTGTGCAGAGAGGGACGGTTCAATTATTTTTTTTCACACACCTGATATTGTTACATGATTCATATCGATGTCAAGTTGTAAATGTTCCCCTGTGCTCAACTTGCAATAATGTCATGTTTTTGCCAACGGAGAATTTTACTTTTCTTCGGGCTTTAACGTTGCATAAGGGATCCCCATTTTCCAAAGAAAAGAGTGACTGTTGGTTATAATCCAACATCATCCTGTAACATTTTGACCACAGGGCTGCAGTGTGCCTGGACCCTGTTGGGAAAACACTCTGCTCTGGAGAATGTTCACTGAATCGAGTGTGTGTTCACAGTCCTGCTGTGTGTGTGTGTGTGTGTGTGTGTGTGTGTGTGTGTGTGTGTGCGTGCGTGTGTGTTCGAAAGAGACCGTGTGGGTTTTTTAACCTATACACAATAGTTTTTATAACTGCTGGATCTGTCTGTGTGTGTGTGTGTCCACGTGCACATATACCTATGTGTGTGCATGCAGCCAGATGCTAAGAATGCATGTATTGTTTATGACATTCCTGATGTGTGTAGGGAAACCTAAACTGAACGGGGGCTGTTCGCTCGCTGCTCTCCGCAGACCGTCCACAGGCTGTACTAGACAGAAGATTGGGAGGATTGGGGTCCAAATTACACTCGGTGAGAGAAGAGAACGCTGCGTTTGTTTCCTTCTCTGCATGTGTGTGTGTGTGTGTGTGTGTGTGTGTGCAGTGACGGGAGTGTGTGTTGTGGAGTGCGATGGCTGTGTGGCATGAGTGTTTCTCTAGCCTCGGCGATAGTGGCCTCACTGTGTGTGTGTAGTATCTATAGATGGTACATGAAAATGAGCAACACATCTCTGTCTCAATGTCTATGTCAACTACAAAAAAATAATTTACTCTCTTGTGAGACAAACATGTAGGGATGAACATCTCAACAATTAAATCCTCCCTCTTTTGGGCCAGTGTGAAAGGTGTCTAATTACACTCGTTGAGGATTGAGCATCTGCACATAACAGTTGGAAGAGGAGGGCCTCAGTCAGCCTTCAAGCAGCAACACTTGGCTTGTGGAGTGACAGGAAACGGACCACTTACAATCATTTTGTGTCAGTCGCTGTGTGATTTAAAAAAGTTAAATTACCACTAAATGCACTTGCCGATTGTGAACTGTGGTCTGCTCAGCTAGCGATCTCCAGTGATCCGTGGTGAGGAATGTTCATGCCAATCATTTGGTCAGTTTAAAAAAAGCGTGTGACTTATTAAACAACAAATTCACAAGTCGATAAAATAATAAAGTAATGAAAATGATCTTAGTTAGAGGCCTGATGATGTATAAATGGTGTGCAGAGTGTAAGTAACGTGATCTGAAATAGTGAACGCATCAGTGTTTGCTAGCAGACGTGCTGACAGGTGTAATTGTGCTGCAATAAAAAAGAAGGTGACAAAAAATGTCTTGTTCACAGAAAGTCTGCTCGCTGCTTGAAAACCCCCACTAAATATGTATGTAACAAAGGGGTTATTGGGATAGTAAGGTTATACCTATGGAGGGGGTGAAATGTGTAGAATATTAATTTCTGGTTTACATTTTCATAATCATCATCACACATTCTGTCTGGCAAGACGTGAGTGTAATCGAGGGGGGGTCCACGCTCTGCAAAAGTAAACACGGTGGTGTGTTCGGCTGATCGCTGGCGTTTAGAGGCTTTACTAAGTGGCACCTGGTCACTGCCAAAACAAACAAAACCATGTGCGCGTGTGTGTGCGTGTCTGTGAGACACATGTGTCTGCATGCACACGCGTGGGTGAGCGTGTTGCTGCTAAGTGCCGTCGTGTGTCAGCCAACACAAACAGGCTTAATGAGAAGCAGCTCTTGGGACAGAGAGCGAGAAAGTGAGCGAGAAAGTGAGTGAGAGAGAGAGAGAGAGAGAGAGAGAGAGAGAGAGAGAAGAGAGAGGAGAGAGAGAGAGAGAGAGAGAGAGAGAGAGAGAGAGAGAGAGAGAGAGAGAGAGAGAGAGAGAGAGAGAGAAGAGAGAAGAGAGAGATGAGAGAGAGAGAGAGAGAGAGAGAGAGAGAGAGAGAGAGAGAGAGAGAGAGAGAGACCCGGTCAGGCCAAGCACACTGACCCCGCTGTCTCTCTCCCGCGGACTTAAAGGACACACTGTTCCCCTCCGTCCCCCTCCTATAGCATGACCATCACCCTTCATCAGCTTCGACCCGCCCTCTCACTCCACCACTCTACTTCCTGTCCGCCTGACTCTCACTCCTCTCTCTAACCCGCTGCCTGCTGGGGTGTGTGAGGGTGACAGTGTTGGGGGGGGGGGGGGGGGGATGACATGAGTGATGACATTTAGAAGGACATTCGTAACCGTGTGTGGGAAAACATGGGGGTTATTCGGCTGAACCGGTTCCGAAATGTGAAGGGAACGGCATGAAGAGATTTACTTATGTCTGATGTAGAACTTGAAATAGGTAGTGACATTGTCTCACACCTTTTTTAGGACCGTATTTCATATTTAAGGTGGTACAGCTGTTGCACAAAACGAACGTCCGTGAGTGCCGACAAAGTTGATGCTCTTTGAATACAATTTTGTTTCCGCCTGATGGCCCCTCAGATTAATCTTTCTCAACAGGGGCCCGACCTCCAGGTTGGAAAACTCTGAACTAGTAGTACTACAGCTCCATCAAGGACGATTACTTGTAATTGAGTATTTTTCATTTCCCATAAGTAAATTCTCTTCATCTTCACCCACTGCCGTGCAGTTAACCATAGAGGCTACTTTCTGAAATACTTCATGTTCAGCAACAGTGTAAAGGTCCTTTAAAATGCAGCTTGATTATGTCAAAAACCATTTTTCTAAATTAATGTATTAATTAAATAGATAAACAAATAAACAAAATAAAGTTCTTGTCAGGTTTGAAACCAAGTCAATGATGACTTTTTTCAAACTTTAAAACCAAGTAAACCGACGTTTGACTTAATTTTTAAAAGACACTGTATGCTTGTAACGTCACGTCCAAAACTAGGACAACCTCGAGTGTCATAGTTTGACACGCGGGGTAACCCGAGTGAGAACACGTGAGTGAGAACACGTTGCACAGATTACAGAAGCTTGTGGACCAAAGATCCTTTCTGGATAAAAAGATATCAACTGCAGTGTGTGTGTGTTTGATACATCCGTTGACTGGTTCCACTCATCAGGTAGCTCAATGTGTCATTGCCTGTTCCCATGGCACATTCACTGCCATGTCCCACACGGCTTTCCTGCTCGTAGATAAATGGTTTAGTTAGTTATAGCCTTGTCTAGTTAATAAAGCGTTCAACAATGAGATGGTTTTCTGTTCAGTTTTGTCTATTTATGGATATTCTATGAATTGAACAACTTCAATTATTAAACTCTTGGCTGTTATTGATATGAATGGCCTTGAAAGAAACGGTTTCACTTTTGATGTTAGGAAATGTAAAGAACTAGTGGATGTTTGATTATGCTGCCATTTACTTATTGCTCCTGCTGAGCAGCAAGACACTGGGATGTAGCGACGTCCTGAGCTGATGACAAACAAGGAAGATTTAGATTTTACTATTGGACTGGTTAGCAAAGATGTTTTTGACTTTTGTTGTTTTGTTCTTTGTTGAGCCCGAAACGTTGGTAACCAGTTTTACCTCCATGGGCGGATTGTGAGACAATGGACCCATAGTCACATGACACGCAAAAGAGCCCACCACCTATCCTCCGAAGGAGCGAGACACATGTAGTTGTTTAGCTTCTTTCTGTTGTCGTTCTGTTTGTCTTTGTGGTTGTTTTGCGTCTCTAGTCACTTTAAGTCTCTTTGCAGTTGTTCTGTGCCTTTTTGTATTTGCATTATGTCTCTTTGTAGTTTTTTGTCTCTTTGTAGTTTTGTGTCTCTTTGTAGTCACTTTAAGTCTCTTTGTAGTTTTGTGTCTCTTTGTAGTCACTTTAAGTCTCTTTGTAGTTTTGTGTCTCTTTGTAGTCACTTTAAGTCTCTTTGTAGTTTTGTGTCTCTTTGAAGTCACTTTAAGTCTCTTTGTAGTTTTGTGTCTCTTTGTAGTCAATTTAAGTCTCTTTCTAGTTGTTTTGTGCCTTTTTATATTTTATTTCTGTCTCTTTGAAGTCACTTTAAGTCAACACAAAGGGGGTGAGTCTGTTTTGTTATGTGAGAGACTGGAAGAGGAGACAGGGGATTAAGGTCCAAAGTCCCTCAGACTCCAGGAGGATCCTGATGCTGAGAGGGGGCCGGCCACATTCAGTTGCTGAATACAGATGTTTTGGAATTTAGGATAAGACATTAGCAAGTTGTTTGCAAAGAGAGGCTATTAGATCACTCAATGTATCAAAGTACTGCACCCATTTCTACTTCACAGACGAAACTAAAACCTCAAAAACCTCCTATATTAAGTCTATAATAAACTGAATAGCCCAAATAAAGACACTCAGACCCGTATCAAAAGAAAGATTATACGATTCATTATTTTTTCAAACTGAGACTCGTTGGCCTTGGCTCATTTTCTGTGAAGAACATAAATCGGAACACATTTTCAATTACCACACACCCTACACACTGGCTCCACTGCCTAATCCACTGACTACACTGGCTAATAAGAGTGTGGGATTGTAGGTCCTGTGTACCTTCACTCTGTCCTCCTGTCTGGGCCTGCTTTTAGATGTGTGTGTTTTGTTTTTATGCTGTTCCTGTGTGGTTCCTTATCACAACTGATCGAGGTGGCCAAAAGATTCTCTACTCAAAGGGCCTTGCAATTTATTTAGGAAAAGAGAGAAGCATTTGATGATGATGTAGAGGAAGAGGTTACAGAATGTAACCTCTGACAGTGACAGTGACTTTGAAGAAGAGGATGAGATCAGCTAGTTCCAAAATGAAGCACCAGGACCAGCCCGCCAGCAGGTATAGCAAGTGCAGAAATATGAATGAGCTGATCACAGGGTTCTATGCTCTGACCTCAAGTTTAAATGCTCTGACCTCAAGGTTCATTGCTCTGACCTCAAGGTTAAATGCTATGACCTTAAGGTTATATTCTCTGACCTCAAGTTTCTATGCTCTGACCTCAGGGTTCTATGCTCTGACATCAAGGTTCTGCTCTAACTTCAGGGTTCTATACTATTACCTCAAGGTTATATGGTCTGTCCTCAGGGTTCCATGCTCTGACCTCAGGGTTCTATGCTCTGACCTCATGGTTCCATGCTCTGACCTAAGGTTATATGCTCTGACCTCAATGTTCTATGTTTTAACCTCAGGGTTCTATGCTATGACCTCAAGGTTCTATGCTCTGACCTCGGGGTTCTATGCTCTAACCTCAAGGTTATATATTCTGATCTCAAGGTTCTATGCTCTAACCTCAGGGTTCTATGCTATGACCTCAAGGTTATATGCTCTGACCTCAGTGTTCTATGCTCTGACCTCATGGTTCCATACTCTGACCTCAGGGTTATATGCTCTGACTTCAGGGTTATATGCTCTGATCTAAAGGTTCTATGCTACGACCTCAAGGTTGTATGCTCTGACCTCAGGGTCCCATGCTCTGACCTCAGAGTTCTATGCTCTGACCTCAGGGTTCCATGCTCTGACCTCAGGGTTCTATGGTCTGGCCTCAGTGTTCTATTTTCTGACCTCATGGTTCCATGCTCTGAGCTCAGGGTTATATGCTCTGACCTCAATGTTCTGTGCTTTAACATTCAGGGTTCTATGCTCTGACCTCAAGGTTCTATGGCCTGACCTCAGGGTTCTATGCTCTGACCTTAAGGTTATATTCTCTGACCTCATGTTTCTATGCTCTAACCTCAGGGTTCTATAATCTGACCTTATGGTTATGCTCTAACCTCAGGGTTCTATGCTATGACCTTAAGGTTATATGCTCTGACCTCAGGGTTCCATGCTCTGACCTCAGGGTTCCAAGCTCTGACCTCAGTGTTTATGCTCTGACCTCATGGTTCCATGCTCTGACCTCAGGGTTCTATGCTCTGACCTCATGGTTTTATGCTCTGACCTCAGGGTTGTATGCTCTGACCTCAGGGTTCCATGCTCTGACCTCAGGGTTCTATGTTCTGACCTCAGGGTTCTATGCTCTGACCTCAGTGTTTTATGCTCTGACCTCATGGTTCCATGCTCTGACCTCAATTTTCTGCTCTGACCTCAGTGTTCTATGCTATTACCTCAAGGTTATATGCTCTGACCTCAGGGTTCCATGCTCTGACCTCAGGGTTCTATGTTCTGACCTCAGGGTTCTATGCTCTGACCTCAGCGTTTTATGCTCTGACCTCATGGTTTCATTCTCTGACCTCAGGGTTATATGCTCTGACTTCAATGTTCTATGCTTTAACATTCAGGGTTCTATGCTCTGACCTCAATGTTCTATGGTCTGACCTCAGGGTTCTATGCTCTGACCTTAAGGTTATATTCTCTGACCTCAAGGTTCTATGCTTTAACATTCAGGGTTCTATGCTCTAACCTCAAGGTTCTATGGTCTGACCTCAGGGTTCTATGCTCTGACCTTAAGGTTATATTCTCTGACCTCAAGGTTCTATGCTCTGACCTCAGTGTTCTATGTTCGGACCTCAGCTAGTTCCAAAATGAAGACCAGCTCCAGGACCAGAACTGGCCGTTCTGCCAGCAAGTGAAGCAATATGGATGTCGAAAAAGTGTGAAATTGAATGTTCTTCTTGAATAAAGATCTGGGTTCCTCGTATGCTTGGGACTTACAAGTCTACACAGGGAAGCCTGATGGAGGATCCATCAGAAGAATCAAGGAATGAGAGTTTTCCTGGACATGACTCAGGGACTCAGTAGACACAACATCACATGCACCAATTTCCCTCACAAAAGCCGGGACAGGAGTTCCTAAAGAGGAAGCCGACCGAGGTGGGAACGATACGGAAGAACCGGTCTGAGTTCCCACCCCAACTGCTGACTACACAGAACAGGCCGGTCAACTCTTCCAAGTCTGTGTATCCTATGTGCCAAAGAAAGGCTAGAATGAAGTACTCATGAGTACACTACACAGAGATGGGAGAATATGTGGCCAGGAGCATCCCTCATATCTTGATTAGAATGGATTTTCTTTTTTGTTAATGAGTAGCACATTAATTCATACATGTGATCTAACAAAGGTATAGGGCAAATATGAACTATATATGCTGTTTATATTACTTGTAATTTGGATGAAGTGAATATATATTTTTAACATAGAATTGTTTGATTGTGTTGAATTAAAAGCCCTAAAATGCAGTCGGTCCACAAAACCCACGAACACTGGCTGAATACCAAAAATATGAACGCCACACAAGGGTTGGACTTTGAAATCACAATGTTCAACTGCTTTTTTATTTAGGTCTGAAAGACTTGCAACTCAATTTGTATAGTTCTTTAGACTTTAGACTTGACTTGGACTTGACCTCAAGGACTGAATCTCACAATCTTGAGACTTGTCTTGGACTCTGTTTTAAGAAAAAGACGTGATTTGAGATTTGCTGCGACAGACTTAAAACTTGAAACTTATGCATATGACCAGATGTTTGCTCTCAAGAATAACCACATCATTAACATCCTCTTTTCACACCTTAGCAGATTCTGCAGATCCTCCGTTGTACCAGGCAGCTGTAATTTCCCGGCATCAAAAAAGAAAACCTCAAATACAAGCTGACAGGAGTGTGTGTCTCGTTATGTTTCTCGTCTCACACACACACACACACACACACACACACACACACACACTGACCCCTGCTTGTCAGGTCATATCCTGTCCATATCATTCACTCTATTTTTCTTTTCTTTTTTCTTTTGCTGGTTACTGCTTGCTGTTTGCTTTGGCTGCAGCAGGTCTATCGGGGTTCAGGTGCGAAGAGAGCGAGCGCATTCGGGAAGGCTTTTGTGTGTGCATGTACAGTACAGCTCGTGTGTGTGTGTGTGTGTGTGTGTGTGTGTGTGTGTGTGCGTGTCCAGTTATTTTAGGCACAGTCACCGTGGTTGTTTATTTTTAGTTCTGAAAGACTGTGTGTGTGTGTGTGTGTGTGTGTGTGTGTGTGTGTGTGTGTGTGCATATGTACATCATCTATGGGGATTTGTGCACACCAGGCTTGTGTGTGTGTGTGTGTGTGTGTGTGTGTGTGTCTGTGCGCGCTGGTGTATGCATGTATGTTTTTTGGCAGGGGACAGGCGAGCGAGGGTTAGGAGGTTGTGGTGAGTTTGTGTGTTCAGGGCCGCTGGTGTGAAAGAGCAGTCAGAGCTGCGCTTCCCCCCGGAGAGAGAGTTTAATTTAGAAGAACAAGGCCCCTAACACACACTTGTGCCGCTGCCGTCTCCTTGGCCCGTCTCTCCACACCTCATCCCTCCCCTCTCTCTCTGCCACTCTATAAAACTCTAACCATCTCTCCATCTACTCTTCCCTCACTTCTTAACCTTTGCATCTCTTTTCTCTGTCTGCCACTAATGACGAATAAACGAAAAAGGTTAAAGGGGACACGCCACGCTCATCTTCAGGTTCATACTTTCCGAATATGAACCTGGTTATTTTCCCTCATAATGTCTGTCTGAATAAACCTGTATTCCCCCTCTGTCTGAAGTGCCTGTCTCTTTAAGACCTCTCTCCAGAAAAAGTCCAGTCTGCTCTGAAAATATAAGATATAACTTTATTTATCTGAAACATGCTTGTGCCCGAGTTTGATCAACAGAAGAATAACAACAAAAAACATCAAAATATAAACATAGATGAACAATAGAATAACAATTATTAATTAAAAGATGAAATACAAGAGAGAAAAAAATAATTGTATAATAAGTCATACTAACAGTAGTGCCTCAAAAAAACTAAAATAATAAAGTAATATATAGCATGATATGGTTCAATAAGGTCTCAAGTGTCTGAGCTCAATTGTATAACTTGTTTATTTAGTCAGAAATTATTCATAAGCATGTTTCACACTTGTGTAACATCATCTGTCCAATATTAAGGCCATCTCAACAGGTTCATTAAGGCACCACGCAGTCGCTCGTTTCACCTGCACCGACTTTTTTCCTGTGATTTGTAGCTAAGTTTGGTTCAGTCATTATTGGGCGGGTGTTTGTGCTTTGACTTTCCCAGAAACAGCTTGTCAATCAAACAGCGTGGTCAGTACTGTGACGTCTTTCCCCTTGGAGGACTTTCTCTGGGTGGTGTGCTTTGCAGGATGACATCCTAACTCTGTATGGGATGAATTTTATCTTGAAGATTTTTTTTTGTGGGGGTCTGTGTCAGTAAATGCAAAGATTTCATGAACTTTGTGAAGGTGACATAACTAGTGTGTTGTATTAAAGGGGACATATCGTAAAAAAAAAAAAAAAACATACTCACATGCATTTGGGCATCTGGAGTGTTGACCAACCCATAAACAAAATAAGTGAACTCAGTCAGTTTTGTTGTGGGCTGCCTCGATCTCCAATCAGATTCAACTCCCTTCTCATATCACATGTGGACCCATTAGAATATATCACCCTCAATCTGAGTATCTCCACCCTTAGCTTGGGAACTACCTTTGCATAGCTTCACCATATTTTGCATACCAATCAGAGCAGAATTGTTTTTTTCATAAGGGGGTCTTAAGGAGACAGGCGCTAAAACAAAGCGTTTTAGACAGAGGCTGAATACAGGTATATTCAGAAAGACAAATGAGAAAAATAATGTGTTTTTTTAACATTAAAGTATGTAAGTATGTTCTAGTAGAAAACCAAAAGACAAGTATGAACATGAAAATTAACATGACATGTCCCCTTTACATGCTGACTGAAAGCAGCAAAGCAGAGACATTTACATAAATTCCTCAAGTGTATTTTAGCAAAAATGAGTTGATGGGCCACATTAAACTTCTGCTGCTGATTCCCCAGCTTCATAAAAGTGTGTTTTACCTCTATGCTGCTGTGCATATGGTGCAGCAGGCCTGGCTGTTGTCTGCAGCGCCCAGCAGAAGTTGTTCTTGGCAGGATATTATTTCGAGGGAGAGCACTCTCCTGTAGTTGGATAAATCCAGGTAAACCGTTGGTATGCCGCGCGATAAATCTCTATGGCGTGACACTGCCAGAGGGCACACGTGCAGAAATTCAGTCTCGAGTTCACAACTATCAAACTATCAAAGTTGTCAGGTAGTTTGGTCTGAGAGGTACGATTTACCTCATTTCATATGTGAGAGTGTTCCCTTTCTGTCCCTTTGTAATGACTCTTTTTGTTTCGAAGGTGATAAATGTGTTCTGAACCACCCCTCAGCCAGTCAGGCTCACTCCTCCCTCAGCTGATTTATGCACTGAGGAGGTGCCCCGAGTGGAGTCTGTACAGTTTGTGTGTGTGTGTGTGTGTGTGTGTGTGTGTGTGTGTGTGTGTGTGTGTGTGTGTGTGTATGATCTGAGTCTAAATCAAAAGTGGAAATAGTATTATTCTAAGTATTCTCATGTCAAACTCTTCTTTCCAAATGTGCCATCTCAGTCAGGTAAATGTTGAATGATGTCACAATGCCCGAAATAGCTGTGCTAAGGCAAACCCATGTGCACGCCAATGAGTATAGCTGGACTATTTGACAAGAGCGACATCTTGTGGTCAGACCCAGTTAGAACGTAGTTGTAGATGAATGACACAATGCCACTCTTTCCTGCTGCTTTTGTTGGGAAAACATCTGGGAGCCACCTTTGTGGGTATACAGTCAGACAGTAGATCATTTATCCTGAAAGATGAATTGTTATTTTTGTAGAATGTAAAACTGGCTACATTTGTTCGAAAGGTTGAAGTTCACCCAACACACAAAAACACATACAGTATTTAGCTGTGCAAATGGCACTGTAGTTTTAATTGCTAAGGATTTGAGATATCCCCCTCATAGATGTTTGCCACCTCCTTAATACAAAGAAGGAGAGTGGAAGTTCATGTGTGACGCTCACAGCAATGAAGTGTAACTAAGCAGCAACATTCCTTTCCAAAGACAACGCCTTAGTGACCGAGCATTTCATAATATCTTCTGAGATGGATTGTTTGGTCATTTCAGATTAGTGGAACATGAACAATGTCTTGCAATTGCATGCACTATTATTGTTTCCTTGTTTACCTTTTTTGGGGGGGAAGTTAAGAACATGCAGGCTCTTCTGGGATTTCTCTCCTGGCTATTTTAACACAAATTAATGATTGAAAAGCGTTACTTTATTGTCTGCTCTTTGTGGTCCGTAAAGCACATTTGTTCTTTATAAATTGCAAATTAAAAAAAAAAAATAATCAAGGCAATCTTGAAATTGCATATTGATTTGGATATTGTTGACATGATAGCAGATAGTTATATGTTTTCTTTCTTTCTTTATTATCTTCTTATACAAATTATTATGTTAATTAATATATTATGTTGAAGACACGCCGGTGTATGGACAGAGGTGACTTTCATAGCAGAGGTGATAAACGTAACTGCTGAGGTTAAGTCTAAAACTGAGAGGATTAAAATAATCGTCAAAGCAGTAGTACATCATCTCAATGTGAAAGGATTGAAATGGTAGGAATATTTATAATTGCCAGTGTAGCTGTGCCTACAGTGTGAATGTGTGTGTGAATATTAGCTACTCCTAGTGGGCAAATGGCACCGTAGCTCCTGCCATCAGTGTATAAATGGTGTGAATGATGACAAGTAGTGTGAAAGTTCTTTGAGGGGTCAGGAGACTAGAAAAGTGCTATACAGGCTCATGAAGTTATATTTATGTGGATACCGGCTCGTATATGTAGGTTTCATGGGAAATGAAATAATGGACATACTAGCCAAACAAGCACTGCCAGGCACCAGAAACTTTTCAACATGTTATCTCCACCTGACATATATTCCAGAAAGGAGGGCATGCTGGAGGAAATACAAAGAATAGGGATGAGAGCTGAATAATATTGGAAAAGGGTGTTTACAAATTTCCGGCGAGCAACATGACGGATGGGGAATGTTTAGTAGTGAGGAACGTAGAAACTGACTGAAACCAGAAGATGGCAGTAATGCAACAAAAACAATGCAAGCTGCCGTTAAACTCCACAGAAGAAGAAGAAAAAGACAACGGCGCTTGGTCGCGGTAAGGCAGAAACAACCAGCCGGAACCTTTGAAGTAAACTGCTGCGAAGGTCGGATTTGTTTATTCGTGACACCGTGGGAACAGCTGTCTGCTAGGGATTATCTACAGCCTCCCTTCTGGCGAACTCAACGTTGATGAAATTATATTACTTATTCCTGCCGTTTTATATTTCACGGGTAGGTGCACCATTAACTTAAATAAACCCGGTTCTGTAGGTTAGCTAGCTAGCTAAATGGCTAAAGTTATGCGAGTTTCCTAATTAGCTAAAGCGTAACATTGTTGTACGTCAGCCAAAATGTTCTGCAAATAAACAAAAAAGTAAGACCTTTAATAATCTACATATTCTGACATGTTTTACCGTTTATTTATGGTAGCGATATGCAAAATATGTTATTCAAATGAAAAAAACAACAACGCTTGGACGACGACGACTAGTGTATCGAGTTCACCTCATAATTGATGTCTCTTCGGGTTGTTTGTATTTTCACAGATAACCAAGACTCTTTAAGTGTTTAATAAGTGGATTTATTTTGTAATCTTCCCAGGTTGATTAGAGCACTGTTGCCATGGAGCCAGCCTGCCGTAAAGACAAGCCAAAGCTGAACTCCACCCCGACCAGAGGAGACAGAGCCAGGCAGAAGTCTGCTCAGCAAGAGCACAAACAGCGACAGAGAGCAGAGGTGAGCCACCGCTTTTTACAGCTGGCACAGGTCCTCTTCTAGTAATACATTTAACGTATGCCACATTACTCCTCACTCTGTTGTGATCAACTGTGTCCGCGGTCTTCTTGATTTACAGATTTATGCCCTGAACAAAGTGATGACGGAGTTGGAGCAGCAGCAGTTTGAGTCCTTTTGTAAACAGATGCAGTCACAAGGAGAATGATGAGACCTGTCTTCCTTTTCCATCTGCAGAAGGCCCATGTACGCACACTATCGCCTCCATGCAGTCAGACACTTCTACTTACGCTGACATTCAGCAAGACAATCGTTGCTCTGGGTGGTTTACCGACTTCAACCGGAGGGCCTGTTTCAGATAGCAGCTTCGACCAACTCTGAGCCTGAGACCCGAACTCTTGAGTTGGATAATCCTGACATGGAAAAGTGAAGATGAAAAGAATTGATTACATTTTTTAAATGCATAGATCGAAGACTGAGACACGATTGTAAGCTCACAATCTGATCCAGTGGAAATATGTATGTTTTAAATTATAGAAATCTATTTGGATCTTGGCTCATCAGCATTCAGTGGCTTTATTTCAGACACTTCAACTAATGTACCAAATTTAAACACAGCCACTGCACTTTTACTAAAACATGTTCAGACTAACAAACTACTATAAAACTACAACTATACTACTCTGTAGGAGGCCTCAACAGAGAGAAACTCACTGCCAGTTTTCCTCATCTCCGGGATAACTAACTGAGTTTTCACTAATCCCACTTTCTGAAACAGGGCCACAAATATACCAGAGAGTATTGTTTTAATAAACCAACCCGATTTTTAAACAGGAACAACTTGGAGAAGAGTCTTATGTTTCCTACACACACATCAGGTCAGCGACATATCCTTTTCCTATATATCAGCCTTTGTAACAATTATTTCAAGGTTTAACTGAGCTTGTATGCTATCCCTCCCCAATACTGTCACAATTCTAATTAACATGTTGAAAGTTGACCATGTTAAACACAGGTTAACACGTGTAAGATGCAGCGATGTTAGTAGAGGTTAGAGGGGCAAAACTTATAAAATACCTACCAGTTTTTAAAACGCACACTTGAAACAAGCTCCGGTGTCATCCGTCCATCACTCGTAGGTTTTCTTAAGTCAGAAATGTACTGTAAGCTTCCTGGAGGAACACGCTGTTGTAGGTTGTTGTCATGAATATTGCTTAATGTAGCTTTAAAGTAGACGTTTCCCTTAATATTCCAGTGTTAATGGTGCTCACCTTGAACACTATCTTTACTGTAAGATATTTATATAATCTTAAGTATGTCATCTACTTGCACTTAAGTTATCCAATTTTGATTTAATGAAATTAAAAAGTTTTTAAGAAATATGTGTTTTTGACAGTTTCTGCGTCCTATCCACATACTGAAGTAAAATGACGTGTCCAATCTCAAGTTCTTTCGTAACTTACTAATTAAAGCCCTGTTCTTCAAATGTGGTTTAACTAATTCAGGCTAACATGCCAGTATCAGACTAAAATAGTCTTTTAATTCAAATCCAGCTAAATGGACTCTTTGAACAAAAGTAATATTGATTAACAGTACGCTCTTATTTAATAAAAGGAAGTGAAATAGAAAGAGTTGAAACCATTATCAGCGTCCATATGATTGGAGGAGAGCTGATCATGTGATTGCAGGGGTAGGAGTGTTAGGAACCGTCCCAGCATGCACTGGGGCATTAAAGTTAAACTGTGTTTGGGAAATCGCATTCTAAAATGCTAATGACACAAAGTATAAAGTTTAAGTTCTGTAAAATGAAGGCAGTAATAAAAAAAAGCTCAAGCACTGTACTGAACTTTAAAAGTGGAAGTATGAAGTGGCATAACATGGGTAATACTCAAGTGGACTACAAGTACCTCAAACCTTGAGTACATGTACTTGAACACTGTCCGCCACTGCTCGCAAGGAAGTAACAAAACAATAACGGTCACATCTTCAAACGAAAGCTCCAACAATGTGATTAAACATTTATTTCATCATTTTAATTTCAATTTGAGTGTTACAACACCTCCACCTATCCACCAACCATTAATGACTGCGTTGCAAGCAGTAATTTTAATATTTTAAAGTTAGTAAAGCTGCTGTGCCACCATTTATTATTTATTCTTTGTCAGTACAATCTTCATAGCAGCAGTAAGTTTCTACAGCATTATGCACGATATATGCAGGTGTGTGCTATGTGCGCAAGGCGAAGAAGCTGGTCCTCTTGAAACCCAGAGACCTACGTGCCACGCTCAGATCTGCCTTTCAGTGTTCATAACTACATGGTGTCCCGTCTCCTTCTGGCCCCCGTTTTCCTCTCGTTCAGACCTCGACCGTAACGGAGCTCCCGGTGACTCGAACACCGAACCAACCGTCCCAGAACTTGGTGTCTTGTCCTCCGTGTTCAAAGGAGATGAAACGCATTCCGGGGCCGTAGTTGGTAAATGTATGGCTGACCTGGAGTTCAAGCACACACAGAGAGAGCAAGAGATCTGTACAGTCTGATGTTATTGTGAGTTTACATTACATTACATTTAGCTGACGCTTTTATCCAAAGCGACTTACATGATATACAGTAGACCGTAGACACAGCAACGGTGAGGGTTAAGTGTCTTGCTCAAGGACACAACGACACAGACTGCCGGAGCCGGGGATCAAACCACCAACCTTCTGATTGAAAGACCGACTTGCTAACCACTGAGCCACAGTCGCCCCACAGTTTAGAAGAACGACGGCGTCAACCATGACATTGCTGAACCTTAACGTAGTCGTCCTTCTACGTTGAGCCTGAGGCTGCAATGTGGGACTTTAACATATAAATAAATGTCCGTTACGTTCAAGTCTGGGCCAAATAAGAGACCGCAACGAAGCATTACCCGGCTCGCGTCTTTGCAAGTTCACACATAGCGCTTGAGCACCCATTTTGCAGAAGCGCCGAGCCGACGCCAATTGTCCTCCGATATGGGCTTTTCATCTGGGACCTCCGAAAACAGTTCATCCTGTTTCAGTGAGCTCACCTGCAGGGATTCCTGTGAGGATTACTTTGTGATGAGGACGCCAAACGTCTGCTGTTAACTTTTCAGCCGTCACCAGGAAAGATAAACTAAATCGCAGACATTATAACCAGGGTTGTAAAATCTGTTGCATTGTGGTGTCACAAATTCCCCTTATTAGTTGCCCCTGCCACCCACTATAGTCCCTCACTATTTAGGTCCCCTCTCTTGCACTTGTCTTTTGCCCGATTGTCTTTTGTGTTAGTGCCAAACTCTCCTTCATCTTATGCCTGATCTGCCTGTTTCGATCCGAGCGTGTCATAGTGTCCTTACATTCAAAAGCCTGAAAGGATCTCTCTTTTTATTCAGAGCATCAATATAGCAGCAGTGGAGTGGAGTCAGACATATTATAGTTGACCGTGTGTTTGCTCATCAAACAGCGAAGAGGAAGCAATGAACCTCTGTGACCTTTTGATGTGACCCCCCCCCCCCCCCCCCCCATACCTGCTTCCACGAGCAGTCGTCAGTGTCTGGGTCGAGGGTCACCGGCTCAGGTTTGAACTCCTCGACAACCTCTTGGTTCTCATCCAGCAGACTCACGGTCATTTGGTAGGTGCAGCCACAATCTGTCCTCCCGCAGTACCTGTGCAACAAAACGTGCGTTAACCAGTGACGGGTGCCGCTTACAGAAGGTGCGCTCGTGAACGTGCGCTCGTGAACGTGCGCTCGTGAACGTGCGCTCGTGAACGTCCCCCCGTCTCACCAGTCTTCCACTGTGACGGCCGGCTGAGCGTCCAGCTGTTCACTGGAGTAATCCTCCGCTAACAGGTCGATCACCTGTCTCTTCAGACACAGCCTAGGAAAACACATTTGTTTTTAGTTTTTAAGAAAGCCGGAGCATTATGCATGGGATTGATAACAAATAAATAAAAGTCTTAAATAGATGATAAATAATTATACGTACTGAGATGTACTGTATATATATATAGGTGCGTATATATATATGAATGATAGATAATTTGGGAAAATCTAACTGCTAACTGTCTTTTTTTACTTTTTAACTTTAAAGTAAATATACCTTTGTCCTCAATCAGTTTTGGAAATAGTATGAAGACTCGGTGGATGAAGTCATGAGTATATTATTGCTCTGTGAATATGTGTTTACCTTCCATACCTGTGTGCATAACCCTGACAAGGCTGAACTATTTTTACTTCCAGGAAAAGGCTCTCCCACCCACGACCCGATGATTACCTTCACCTCGACCCCGACTGTGACACTCTCCCTGACTGCCAACATTACCGCAACAACACGATCCTGTAGGTACATGCTGCACAACATCAGGAGTATACGTCCCCTTCTCACTCAGAAGGCGGCACTGGTTCTCGTCCAGGCTCTGATCTTTTAAAGCAGTTTGTACCCGGGAGAATTAGGAATGTGGCTTATAAACATGTACAGAAGGCCCGTAGATGCAAAGTTCTACTGTGATGAGCAGCACATTGTATTTTTGTATTAAAAAATAGTCCCGTGACGAGACACATGTGGTAAGAAACACTCACTCGAAGGAGGTTACAAAGTATGTGGTCACTCCTTCTATGAGGGAGTCATAGCCGGAGTCTCCCGGCATGTCCTCCACCTTCCACTGACTCCCACCGTTCTCCGTCAGGTCCCAGAATTCCAGCTGCTCTGGGAGGGAAATGCACAGTCAAGCTGCCAATGGCACTATTGTTTGCTTTCTACCATGTACAGTATCACGTTTTTACTTATTCGAGTGTAAATCCTCTACAGTGAGGCTACAGCAAGCTTTACTGGTGCTCGTAGGCACATCATGCTACATTTGGATGCTGTTTCCCATTGTTTCCGGTCTTTGTGCTAAGCTAACTGTCTGCCGATGGTAGCCTCGTATTTACCGTACAGACTCGAAGGTGGTAGCCATCTTTTCATCTAAAAACATGAATGAGCGTAGTTCCAAGAATGTTGAACTATAAAGTGGGAACCAATTAACAGTGAGTGGTTTCTATTTAGATCAAAGTGAAGCTTTTACAGTCTTGGATGCAGCCGTTTGTGTGCACACTTAAGTGCTCCAATTAGCAGATGGATGTTTGGCCACTTGCTAAGCTGATGCACCTTTTTTTAAACCAACCAGTGAATCTTCATTGTTTAAGTCTTTATTTGTGAAAAATACTGTTCAATTGAGATAAATATCATAAATCTCGCCTTGCGTGTTTGGAATGGGCTCATTGTTGACACTTGTAAAAAAACGCGCCTACTACACTTCTTGCCAACCGTCAAGTACCAGTGGGTGTTTTCCGGCCTTGGTAATAAGCACATGGCGGCTTGGGACACCACAATCAGGCGAAGAAGACACCACACCAAGAAACTTAGATTTAGTTGAACCATCTAATTGGATTTTCATCTCGTTTCTTGCCTATTTAATGCTTTTGGACAACGTGTATAAGAAATAGACAGATATACATTTTCAAACACATCAATTTATTTTCCTCCCATGTGGCAGGCCCCAGATCCACCTCTGAACCAGTTATATAGTTGCAGATTGTCTATGAAGAAAATTACCTCTTACCTTCCCCACTGGGATTTTTCAGCAGGTTTTTTCCCATGATTACTTATTCAAGCAGAGCCTGCAGAAAGAAGAAACAGCAAGTCAGATCAATAAATTGTCTCTGCTGCAGTTTCTATTGAGCGGTCTGGATCCCATCCAACTCTAGTCGGGCATCGGTTTGTCACCAGCCCGCCCGTGGCATTGTTTTCCCCTCGCGAGTCTGTGTATGTGTCAGAGGACTTTGTGAGGGTTTTGTATTTCTGTCAATGGATAGATTTGCATCACAACCGTGCAAGATGCAGTGATAAAACCTTTGAGGTGTGTGTCGTCAAGATCAAAATGAAGGCCAAGTTTCAGGCCTTCAGTATATTCAAAATAAATCCCTGGAGCCACAAACCACAGAGGTACTGACAGACACTCAGGCTTTGGGTCCAGCAAGATTGAAAATAGGTCAGAAATAAAAGCAGCCCGTAGGTAGGTGGACACTGAGTCCCACAGCACAACACTAATACCCTGTCTGCTGACTCACAGCACAACAGATGAACATGCTGAATAGGAGGCATCCCGGGGGATCAAGCTGTCATCAATATGCAGGAAAACAACTTTGGATAGCACGTTGCCGTGGGAACCAGTTGGTCGAGGGCCCGTTTTGAGAGTATCCTCAGTGACACCGAAATGAAATTTGCTTGAAAAAGATAGATGAAAAGATTTCTTTGAACTTTTTCTTGTACATTCTTTCCGAAACCCCAAAATATTCATATTATCAATTTTGCGCTCAACTTTTGTGTACTTAATGGTTTGTGTATTTTTTAATAAAGAAACGACGTGTCTATATAGATGTTTATCTGAGTCCCAGGGAACAGATAGGTTTCTGGACTACCTTTGTGCACTTCAAAAACGACCTAGTTGCATATTTGTCCTGCGTTTCAAGGCTCAGCACACAAACTGCTGAGTCATCTGCCACTGCAGACTCAAAGTCAGAGGCATAAAAGGTGCAGTGCATGCACGTTTATGTCATGCCCTGCTCTAAATGACAATGTCTAAATACAAAAGGGGGCAAACACATTACTCACAGCCGAGGGTAAGGCGAGTGCAGTCTTCTGTTTCGTCCGTGTCCTTCTCCTACACTTGAGCTCCTCCGCAGGATAGCGCCCTCGTGACGGAGTGGCTTTTATAGCCAGGGAGCACACACACACACATGCAGTGAGGGAGAGAGAGAGAGAGAGGGAGAGAGGCAGGGAGGGAGGGAGGCAGAGGACAAGGAGAGACACAAAACACCAGGAAGCATCCATCCAGCGGAACTCAGCAGAACCACACATGCACACACTCAGCACAAATGTCAGTGAGATCAAACACATCAGCACCAACAGTGGAAGGAAACATGCTCTTCTTTAAAGTCTGACGTTTATGTTGCACATGTTAACAGAGCTGTTACGATGCTATGCAATGTAGTAAGTTAAAAATGTCATAGTATGTCGAAGGAAATCGAGAAAAAGTCATCAAATAGTATGTTGAAGTATAGGACATTTTTTTAAAGAATATTATAAAACGTGATGATATCCAATCTAAAAAATGTATATTATGTCATGAAAACGAATAGCATAATGTTTAAAAAAGTAAAAGAAAAACGTAGACCATCCTGTGCCAAGAGGGGGGCCAATTGAGGAATATTCCAGGATCCTCACCACCACCCCGGAGGAGCACAGGTTGAGGCACAAACCCCGTCAGATATATAACTGCAACGATACAAGGTTTCAGCTGGACTCTACAAGAGGGAAGGTCATCGTGCCCCGGGGAATAAACATGCTTATAGGCATAGGCACACTTGCTCTTTCCATCCATGTGTCAGTACTCAAGTTCTTTAGCACTTCAATTCAAGTAATTCTTAAACACGTTTTTTTTTTAAAGTAATACACTCGCTTCAGACAGATCTATGGTTGTGCCAAGTTGAACTAACTACAGCAATAACATACACATCAATGCACTGGTAATAATAGGCTATACTTACATACATTTACTAATGTAAGGATCTGAGGACTTTTACTGGAATGTTTTCATTGTTGTTTTGCTCTTTTTAAGGATCTGAGGACTCTTTCCACCACCAAAGAAGGTAATCTAATCTGATTCATTACCGAGGCCCAGGCAATAAAAGTGTCTCCTGTTATTCTTTTATTACAAAAAATTTAATTAGGTGCCTTTATACACCTTAGTATTTAGTCATGGATACCGAGATTTGCCGGGTTTCGTGTTGAGCCAAAGATTCAGAAAATACGTGGAAACAATTGTGGAAAGAATGAAAGATACAAACTTTTGTGATAGCACTTAAAGGCATCAGAGGACATGTGCTGAATACTTGTAGTAACATATATCAACTGCAGAGGGAGGAAATGTAGTCGAGTACCCAGTAAAGTAATGCAGTTTTTTGGGATTACCAATGGAAAACTGATGAACAGTTATATAAAAATGCAAAAAAAGAACAATATCTGTCATCTGAAAACCTGAGATAAAAAAAAGAAAAAGATCTGTGTTGTTCATTCCAGACTACAATGACTGTGATACTGCTGTTTATGTGAAACAATATTAAGTCTGAAAAAAAGAAAAGACACTTCTGTGGTTACTGTTTTCACAAGTAGCACATAGATAACTTTGTCAGTGAGTATACAAAATGATGCTTTTATTCTGGGCCACAACACCAATGGGTCACAACGCAATGAACACATTACAGACACCACGACATACACAAAAAACCTCCCAATATGGGAGAGGGTTAGTTCAAGTTAAGCGTTGCAGTTTCATCAGGATTGTCCTGCAGGCGGCACAGTACAACATTCAACAACCAATAGGAAAAGCACTGTGCCATAAATAAAGAGTGGTGGATAAATCATACAAAGACATATTGAACGCCGGGATTGCAACAATGGTTTGAATGCACCTTTTAGGAATGGAGAAACACTGTAGCGTTAGTTAGGGATGCAACGATACCATTTTTTACAAACCGATACGAGTACGAGTATTTTTATTTGTGTACTTGCCGATACCGAGTACCAATACCGATACTTCTTAGATTTGGTCTCCATGAAAGTGCAATTAATTTGGAGGCAGATTTTATTTTATCCACTGCAGATTATGTCAAGCCTATAGTACAAAATTAACAGAAGGCTATCCCAAGCTTTAAACGTCTTGTGGAAGTCCCTCTAATGTCGGACCATAAAACGCCCCCGTGTCCGGGTTCATAATGTAAGCGATAATATTAGGGATCGAGCAATTATATAGGAAGCTGTGTTCCAAGTTATGTTTCCGGTGCTTTTATTGTGGAGGGAGAAACGGAAAGGAAAAGAGGAGTGGAATTGTGGGATATACGTGTGTGAAGGAGATAAAAAAGTGGTTCAAGTTACCCTGCAGCGTGTTTTCATTTTATTAGAATTACAAATATAGACACACAACAGACACTCGGCTACAATAATATCATCCGTAGCCGCACAACAGCGTCTGAATGAGGCCGCTGCCAGCGCTACTTCAGGTGGATCAGCAGCCGTTTGATTCAAACCGGCGGAACGGCAGTAATTTGCGTCGCGGTCGGTGTGAACGCACATTACTCTACACACCTTGCTGCAAGAGCCGCAAGAGAGCGACGAAAGAGCCGTATGCGGCTCTGGATCACGGGTTGCCGACCCCTGCCCTAGACGTTGAAGTCAGGTAGGACAACAAATCTTTTTCTCCACAAAGCGCGACCAGTTTGTTGTAGTGAAATACTGTTGAGTGGTATCGGTTCTTGGTATCGACAATTGAAATCGATACGAGTACGAGTATTTTAACGCAGTATCGACCCCCGATACCGGTATCGGTGCATCCCTAGCGTTAGTGCCTTTTGTTGGAAGTGCATTTCCTTTCCTGTACTGATATGGGCCATGACGTTCTAATCCTTTCCGGGTCAACACAATTCGAGGAGTAAATTCCAAACAAAGCTTTTTTTTTCCCCGCAGAGATGAGCTTCTTACGGGACGAACCCTCGTTGCCGTCGTGTCCGAAACAGCAGTGCATATTCGACCGCCCAACGCTTGTGGTCTTTTCCTGCTTTGGCGTTTTTAGCGCCGGTCCAGTGATGCAGCGCCCCGTAGCTGTCCCTTCATAAATGTTCAGTTTTTTCCCCCATTAGCTAGTTTCCTTATTTGTTTGGGAAAAGAGAGACGATGATTCCAGTTCTCTGGAGCAGCTCCGGCTCGGATCTAGGCTTCAGAGGACGCCTGGGGTTTGAGCTGGGCCTTCTCCATGGTGGTGCCGTACGGATCGGACCTTTTAAAGAAGCCCATCTGGGGGAGATGTGGAGAGAGGAAGATCAGATACAACTCAATTAGACCCATTGTGAGGATTTCACGGGATTTACACTCTTGTTTATGTAAAACATTGTACAGATTACCATTTCACAAAAAACTGTACTTCATAGAAAAAAGCATTTCTGATGTTGCTCCACCGTGGCCTGGTCATGAGTTTGTTTCTATCAAACTCAACTCTTTTTGAGCTAACACCTATTTTAACGAGAAATTGTTAAATATCTACATCATCCCAAATCGCATGGACAGAGTATGAGGCAATGTAAAAGGTCCCCCACCCATGCTGGAGCGAGACACTTGGAACAAGGCCACTTCAATGTTTTTGTAGTCGTTCTGTGAATGTTATACACCTCTTTGTGGCCAGTATTAGTCTCACTATGTTTTTTTGTCTCTTTGCAATCATTTTGCATCTCTTTTTTGTTGTTGTTTTGTGTTTCTTTGCAGTTGTTTTATCTTTTTGTTGTTTTGTGTTTCTTTGAGGTTGTTTTGCATGTCTTTGTTATCGTGTTGTGTCAATTTGTGTTCGTTTTGGTGACTATCAATTTTGGTTTTGTGTCTCTGTGGTCATTCTATTTGTCATCTGCAGTCGTCCGTTTCTTTTTAGTTGGGGTTTGGATGTCTCTGTGGTTTTGTGTCTTTTTATGGTAATTTTGCTTCTTTTTGTGGTGGTTTTGCTTCTTTTTGTGGTGGTTTTGCATGTCTCTATAGTGGTTTTGTGTCTTTTTATGGTAGTTTTGCTTCTTTTTGTGGTGGTTTTGCATGTCTCTATAGTGGTTTTGTGTCTTTTTATGGTAGTTTTGCTTCTTTGTATGGTGGTTTTGCATGTCTCTATAGTGGTTTTGTGTCTTTGTATGGTAGTTTTGCTTCTTTTTATGGTAGTTTTGCTTCTTTTTATGGTGGTTTTGCATGTCTCTATAGTGGTTTTGTGTCTTTGTATGGTAGTTTTGCTTCTTTTTATGGTAGTTTTGCTTCTTTGTATGGTGGTTTTGCATGTCTCTATAGTGGTTTTGTGTCTTTTTATGGTAGTTTTACTTCTTTGTATGGTGGTTTTGCATGTCTCTATAGTGGTTTTGTGTCTTTTTATGGTAGTTTTGCTTCTTTTTGTGGTGGTTTTGCATGTCTCTATAGTGGTTTTGTGTCTTTTTATGGTAGTTTTGATTCTTTTTGTGGTGGTTTTGCTTCTTTGTATGGTGGTTTTGCATGTCTCTATAGTGGTTTTGTGTCTTTGTATGGTAGTTTTGCTTCTTTTTATGGTGGTTTTGCTTCTTTTTGTGGTGGTTATGCATGTTCCTATAGTGGTTTTGTAGCACTACGTGGTGGTTTTGTGTCTTTTGACTTTCTACAGAAAGAATGATGCTCTGTAAACCTGTAGACCTCTGGCATTTGGTCCCTGTAGTAACACCAACTAACCTCCTTTTTAACTGTACAGTCAGAAAAGTATCGTTATCGGCGTGTTACCTTGTATAGCAGATATATGAGCAGGGCGAGTAATAACAACCCAACTAGAATAGCCAGGATGATGATCCACACTGGAACGGGGAACGGACTCTCCGGCTTGTTCCACAGCACAGTCGTCACCACCTGAACAGCAGGAAACCACAGCGATCAGATGAGCCTCTGCAGATTTGTACCATCTTTCACCGACATTTAAATGTAAAAATTGTTTTAAATTAGAGGAATTACCTTTTTGGATCCTGATGGCTTGAATTTGGGAGGAATAGAATAGGGCATCCTGTCCACCTTGTACTGCACAGAGCACTCTAGAACATACTGCTTATAGGCCCTCTGTGGAAAAGCAAACACACATTTTATAAGGGCTTATAAATAAAAGGCTTGAACGTCGGTTTACTCCAAAATTAAAAAAGACATATTTTTCCTCTAGTGCAATTCATCAGGCCGAAGAGATGTCGGTCTTCTCTCCAATATAATGGGACTAGATGGCATTGCGTGTGGTTCCCAAAGATCAAAACAATTACTCAACACAACCAACAGACCTTGTTTGCAAACGTTTGTGTTTCTACGGTCTCTATGGTTGAAAAAAAAAGAGGTTCTGACACGAAAGTGCTCTCAACAAGGTCTAAGTATCGGTCTCGATTAGTCAATAGCATTGCAGGTTGAGAGGAAAAATATGTATTTTTAATTTTGGGGCAAACTGCCACAAACGTCAATAAATCAAATTCTACAAAAAACATCAAACAACATCATCGTCCATCATCCTGTCTAAGGCCCAATACCGTTTACTACACAACGTTGGCTGCTATTATAACTTCTTATAGCCTGTAAATGTCCCCACTGTGTGACTAATAAAGGATTATCTTATCGTATCTTATCTTACACACAGGCTACTATAAATAGTGTGGTAGATTCTGTATAGAATTAGCATGGAGTAGAGTTAGGACGCACATCTGTAATTGTAGTTTGATGACCTGGCCGACAGAGGGCAGTACAAGACCACGGATCGGCCTGTTTCCCTCTCGGCCAGAGTTTACTAACAGATTACATGTGACCAAATGTGTCCGACGCCTCACCTCGATGAAGGTCTCGGCCCACAGTCTGGAGCGTAAAGTCAGGATGGCGTTGGCGCCTCCCTCCAGCAGCCCGACCTGACACTGCAGCAGCCAGCACTCCACCGACGAGCATGTCTGCGTAGAGGGACAAAGCCGCCGTCAAACACGCACAGCCCCAGCACTATTCTGACTTGTTTGGTTGATATGGGCCTCGGAAATCATCAAATATATAAGGACATTTTAGTACGGGTAAATTAGACATCTATTCTACTTTGCGTGCTGATCCTTTAAAAAAATAATGATCAAAATGCATCCTAAATACAGAGCTTGGTGGGTGCACTGCTCATTTGTTAAAGAGTGCATAGTACAAAGGTAGAAAGTAGATAGGGGTAAACTGTGGCTCCAACCTAATTAGGAGGTCATTCAATTAGGACATTTTGCTGACATTTTCAATGCACACTTTTATCTATAGTTTTCACATTGCGGTGTTGTTACTTTGGGGATCTGAATACTTCCAAGAAAGTGATCAACACTTCCCCCTCGATGCCACAGCCCTGTAACGTAGTTATCTAATCTTATGTCCCTCTCATCGTCTCCTTCCGGAGATGCTTTTCCCTCGATTAGTGTCATCGAAGTTTTTAATTGCTGGCAACGCTTCGCGGGGCTTTTGTTGGTTTGTTCTCTTCATAGTTGTTGTTGTTGTTGTGCAAGCAATGCCAAGTGACATGTGTCTCTGGCTATTTCTAGGGGGTAAACAAAAGAAACTTTCCATGGAGCACGGTTGCTTGGAAGCATCTTAAAGTCGGTCATTTGAATGCCATAAGACATGAGCTGTCCAACATTACAGTCAGTGACGCAAGCCGTATGAAAAGGAACCCAATTAACTTCATCTCGCAAACGATCCCAGCCAGCAGCAGATGTTGACCAGAGCTCATTATAGCTATCCCCATTTCCTCTGTTGAAAGAAATAATCTCATTATAATTCCAGTTCAGAGGCCGGTGCTACCTCTTCCTACAATCTGACTGGACTATTTTGGTCTAAATAAAAACGTTTAAAAAAGAAAGCCACACAACACCTCAGTAAAGATCCTCCCATGTGGGACTTAGCACTCAACACAAGAGCCATTGCTTTAAAGAGCCTCTGTTGTGGTTTCGTTTGGAGAGAACAGCGTCGCCATGATTCCCTCCACATGCTGAGTCGAGGAGGAAAACAAACACCTCCTGGGTTTCTTCATGGGACACGTGGAGTCAACTCGTCTATCCTGATGAGGAACACCTGTTCTCAGGGAGCTTCGAAAACGGGTTTTGTCAGTTGATCCTTCTGAATTAGCTTGGTCTGCCACCAAGTAAAAAATAAATACAATTCCCCAAAAAAGATACTGCAGTTTTTGAATTGGTGAAAAACACATTGGCTGTGTTTCCATTAACACTTCCTTTTCTTATGCAAAGTGTCGCATGAGACAAGCTGTGTGGAAATTCAATAAAAGTCCTCAATTTGGCAACAAAATGTTTTAGCATAACGCAACCGTGCACCTGTAATTGAACCGTGTCCATGGACACACACAGACCGGTATTACAGCAGCAAACATATTCCCGTTCAGTTTTACAGCTGGAGTTCTGTTTCTTTCCCATGATGTCTCACCAGGTTTCCTTGTTCAGCCAGAAGATCTCTGTACACCTCCCTCCTCCGGATGTGGTGCTCAGCGCTGGATTTCAGCTCTGCTGCTGGAGGCTGCAGCTGCACGCATAAACACATCGACGCAGTCATTAGCAAACAATCAAACGTTCAAGGCCGAGAATAGGTCAAGGGTAATGGTTTCACCATGCCACCCGAGATGTGTGTGTTGTTTTTTTGTCGCGTGTGTGTCCTCGCCTTGAGTTTCAGTGCATTGAAGGTGTGTTTGGAGGAGCAGCTGAGCGGGCCCTCGGTGACCACTTCCACGGGGTAGAGCAGCTCGTGGCCGTGAGCCCTCAGAGGACACCGCACCTCTAGAGTGGACTGGCTGACCACGCTGGGGCCGTTATTCACCAACTGAAAGAGAGACTTTTGCTTTGTTTGCTGTTTTTGCAAACACCCGGCAAAGAGACATGAAGGGCTTTTTGGGTTGAAGTTAATCCTCACAAAGGACGGCCGCGTTGCACGTCCAGATGCAGGTTGTATAAAGATAGATGCCTTTTCTTGCACTATAATTGATTTGCCTTTGTCTTCAGGACAAAAATGATTGGGGTGAAGATTGGTTTATGAAAAAAGCACGACTATTTTATTATTATCATTATTATAATTATTCAGACCCAACCCTTGACCAATCCCACCAATATCCCAAAACAATATATTTATTATGGAGCCCCAAAGTGTTAAATATTTCATGAATAAATAAGTGATTAAAAAACATTGGCAAAAATTCTTAAAATATCGAAATAAATGAATAATTAGTGACATATTTATTTAAACAAACTCATAGCATTATTAAATATATTTTTTCTTTTCTTTAATAATAAGGTAAATACATGTGGTGTTGTCACTGCTTTTCCTTTGTCCAAGATAATGTTCAATCAGTACTAATTAGCCCCACATGGATTGTGTTTCTCAGTGTGGACATTTTAGTCCTGGAAAATACTTGTTTGATTGTGGTGAGGAATTATAAAGCCCTTTTACAGAGACAGGTGTGTTCTACACATACATGTACTCCATTTTGTTTATGTAACTATTTGATCTCTTTTTTCAACATAAATCTTGGAAGGGAAAGACAAAAATAAAATCGAAACATGGGGTAAGAAAAAAATAAACAAAAGACCCGTTACTGTTCCCTCCCTTCAGCAAAAAATGAAAATAACATTAATATTGATTGTAATTGCCATGCAGTCCCTGAATAAACATTCAAGGTAGATGTTTACATTTTAAACTTAAAACAGATATGCGAGAGCAGTAAGAACTGTGTCGGCGTACCTCATAGACCTGCTGAAGCTCGGGGCCGATGTCCCGCTCTCCCCTCAGACTCTGAGTAATGCTCCAGTTCGGAGGGGGAAAGATGACTTTGTCTGGGCGAGAAACACTGCAACAGGAGAACACAGAGCTTTTTGTTTTATTTGGGGCAGTGAACTTGGCAGGGCCCACAGTGATAAGAAGATTAAAACATGTTAATGCAGTAGTGGAAGAGTTGACATTGAAGCCTCACCCTTGCAAAATCACGTCAGCCATGGCAGCCACCTCCAGCTCAAACAGCACCACCTCGCTCTCGGAGTTGTTTTCATTTTTACTACGAAAGAAAGACAAAAAAGTTTTTGCAGAAGCAACATTATTCAATCACCTGGCAAAACTGTTGCCTAAATACAATTTTGTCAAGAAATCATGAAGTCTGGAATAATTTTTAACTGAAATGTACAAATATGGATTCCTACGGTATCACAAATATACATATAATACGTACACAATGTAAAAACTGAATAACAAGAAACAGGCTTTAAAAAAAAATAACATAAAAACTTGACCAATAATGGGATAAATGTCCGTTAGATTAGAGTGGCTCTTAGATTAGACACCACCACTCTCAATAACGTATTCTATGTAGCATTGCAGTTGCGAAGTGACCATAAATATCCGTTGAGAATGGTATTTCAATTTGGGTAACGGCAGGAAAAACGTTATTACAATACCAATCAGCAGAATTTATCACAATATTATATTTTATACAATTTTCGTTCATTTTATAAAAACCTTGAGGAAATGATTACATTAATCAGTGCTACTACACTGCTTCAAAAGGAAACTACATCACATAACACATAACATTGTGTTTGGACATCAGAGGACCACACATGAACCCATCTCACTGAAGAAAGTGACCTACCTTCGTATTTGGAGCTCAAACTGTACAGTATTGTGAGTGTCCTTCAGTCTGGGCACCGTGAAGCGGAGGCCGGCCCATAACTAGGTAATGACCCACAGGAAACATACACAATTAATTTCAAGGAACATGAGAAATTAATAATGTAAAAAATATAAGAGCAATGTCTTGCATTTGATTTAGTTCATTTGTTTTTTGTTCTTTTTTCCACATACTCAATACTTTTCTAGACGCACTCCGAAGCTTTCGAGAGATGTAAAAAAAAAAAAAGACCTCCTCCCCATTTTAACACACCGAAGTCCAGCTGATTCTGTTATGGTGATGAAAAGTTGACAAGACGTTTAAATAATCAAACTGACGCTGGAATCTTTTTCTGGTCTGAGATATCACCCTGCTTTTGGAAAATTCTATCTCTGCATGTTTTATCATGTCAATACAAAAACACTTTGAGTTTGCGTATGAATTACTTCATGCCGGAGCAATTTGACTGGACTTAATTGTCCTGAGACAGAAAAGGTGAAAAATGCCAAAGACAACATGCATGACTGTTGGCTCTTACACTGGTACCAGACTTCATGGGGTTTCCCAGATCACACAGGAGATAGCGGGTCTGGTTTTCGGCCTCATAGCTGCACGTCAGCTGAGTCAAGCTCTGGAGAGGACACAAAAACATCAATTACTGTCAACTCTGACATCAAGATCACTGGGTAACTAAACACATGGCCTATGTAGTCAACGTTGCTCTGTTGTCAACATTGCTCTGTTTTCAATATTGCTCTGTTTTAAAGTGTTACTTTTTTTTGACAACAAAACGATGAACATAACATGCTGTATTCTGTTACTTGTGCTTACGTTGGAGAATATAATACTTCAGTAAGTAATAAAGAACTAACACTAAAGTTACAGAGACAGTTGTCTGACTCACCACATTGTTGCGCGCTATCCCGGAGTAGTCGGCCTCTGGGGGAAGCACCACGTAGAGCTCAGCCTCGTACGCCCCTCCCTCTCCCTCATTCCTGGCATTGAACGTCAGGCTCAAGGAGTTTTCATCACCCAGATACACTTCTGCTCTGTCACTGGGAGAGGAGAACCACAACAAGGTTGATGACACTAAAACAAGTAGTAAGAAGTTCGCCCCGATAAGCACGTCCATGCATACAAGTGTGCAAATTGCTGTAACGTCTGCACAATGAAAGTAATTATAAGTCATAAATTATGTAAAAAAATGATGTATGGGAGTGTGCCAGACAGCACGGCCTCATACCTAAACGAATTTGCCAATGACTCCAAAATGTACATATAAGACCGCTCTCTACAAGGGCAGGTTTCTTTATTAAACAGAGACGCTACATATAAACATGCCATGAGCTTGAAGATGCTAAATGCTCCGTACAGCAGTATTGCTCTAGAACCTTCTTCATTATTTGATGGGTTATTTGATAAAAGAAAATGTTTTACATAAAAATGTTTTTTAGCGAAGATTAAAATGAAAACTCCTTCGTTGTAGCAACAATTGGGGAGTCACATTTTACCTTTGCTTCCATTCTATGAGCATTTTAAAGCCTTCATGAGTACCATTTTATGTGTAATATCATCTCATCGGCCATTTGGTCCACGTAGAAACATCTCAACATCTATTAGACAGCTCATCATGAAATTCTGAGCAGACATTCGCGGTCCTCAGAGGACCATCTGCCATCAGCAGGTCAAACGTTTCAATTATTCTGTGAAAAATCACAACATCTCCTAGAGGGTTTATACAGATGTTATTACGGTTATGAACCCTGTGTGATCCTCAACTTTTCCTCGAGAGCCACCACGAGGCTGGTGTCTCAACAACTATTAGATGCACTGTCATGAAATTGGATACACACGTCCGCGCCCCCAGTAACTTGAATTGTAATAACTAAAGTGATCCCTGAACTTCAGGTAAAAATGCGTCCAACACTGAACAATCTGCTGCCTGCTAAAGTAACGACCTTCCCACCAGCCTCAGTTTGACTCCTTTTTTCTTCATCGCTAATTAGAAATTGTAAGTTTGCCAGCATGATAAACTAAGGAGGTGAATATGATCTAAAGAACTGCTAAACATCAGAATGATGGCGAGCATGTAAGCATGCTGACATTAGCTCAAAGCAACACTGTTTAGTGCAGCCTCACGAAGCCTCTACTGCATGGCTGTAAACTCTTGTTTGTTTTTTTAAGTAGTATTTCCCAAGAGTATCTATTACACAAAGGCCATTTTTATCTACTGCAATCAAAAGGACTGGAAATACCGGCCCATATTTACAGCCTCCGTTTGCAGGCAGTTTCGTTAGTGCTACCTCTGCTGCTGAGCTCATTTGAAGCGACTCTGTGCAGGGCATGACCAAAATGCCAGAGAAGCAATTGTAAAACTTAATGAAAAGCAGGGACGTGAAGTCCTTCCAGACAATGCCCCTCTGTTTCAGACGGTCCCCGAAGGCCATTTTCTCCTTGCGTATCTGTCTGTGACTGACCCGGGGAAATGACCCAAATCTGATCACTGTGATTTGTCTCAGGAAACCTCCCCCCCACCACCACCGCCGCCGCCTTACCCCGCCGCGTTCACAGTGACGCCCCTGTGTGCAAACACACTTTCAGTGAGAGTGATAAATCCTTTCGACACTCTCCAGCCCTCCCCCCCCCAGCCAAAATGTTTCTGTGGAGCAGAAGGGAGTCTGGTTGAGGCTCAGAATCAGGGTTCCTCTTTCCTTCCCTGCTTCCCCACCCCCAACCCCACCCGTCTGGACGCAGTGACCCCTCGCTAGGTAAGACAACCACCAGATGATTTTCATTATGCCCGGCCAAGTTTAGCGAATGCAGAGGAAGCGACCCAAGCAACAACACTCAGCAGATGCTGCAGCGCACGGTTGAGGATGTTAACAACGCAGACTTTCATTCTCTGAGGGAAAATATAACAGTGGATCATGAAGCTCATAAAAGCATAATTGAAGCCAGGGGGTCACAACTCAAAGCACCAGTGACAGGGTTGTGAATGTTAAACTTCCCACCGTTTGCGAATTCTCGGCTAGCAAGACTCTCAGAGTGTGTCAGCGAAAAGAAATTCTGTTTTGTGAAAAATGCTGAAACATTGCTCAAACCTGGAGGTTTGGTCCCATGGCGACCAAATGCCGATCTTTTGAGTTTTCATGAGAGACTTTTCGCACCGATTGTATTTCTGCAGCTGAGAGAAATCACATGGCCACGTAATGCAAAACACTCCTTGTAGCATTGCTGGCCCGGAGGAGAGAGAGCGCGCGCACGTGTGTGTGTGTGTGTGTGTGTGTGTGTGTGTGTGTGTGTGTGTGTGTGTGTGTGTGTGTGTGTGTGTGTGTGTGTGTGTGTGTGTGTGTGTGTGTGTTTGTTCGTTTTGTGAATGGACGGGGACACAGCCAAATATTTGGCTGGCGTCCACCAACAAACGAGGATAAATGATTAATCCTGACATATTAAGTCTTTCCTACATCTTTGCTCCAGTGTTGCCGTGTTATGAGCTGTAAACACCGTCCTATCTTTCGTGTCTCAGACTGGTGCAAGTCATTACCACGCTCATTGTCTTTGATCGTCTTTCACTCTCTCTGCATAAGGAACACAACCACAGTAACAATACTTGTGCTCCATTGCTTGAGCTTTTCCCTTCAAAACGTATTATATGTATTCTCGAGGTTTTAAAAAAATGTGTATGCAAGCATTCACTTCCTCATAAATCATTATCAATGGGATAACATGGAACCATCAGCAGAGACATTTATCTACAAGTCCAAAACTCTACAGTGTGCCTTTAACTGACTACCAACAAACAGTTTTGTTAACGATTTAATGATCCAGCCGTCTTTTATCCTTTGGTAAGGGTCATGGTATAAGTGCAATAATGCACTCAGCGGTGTCCTAAAATCGAAAGATAAAGAACTTTGAGGAGGAAACATCACAATGTGAATCTGAATTGGGTTGTGATGTTTTTTTATTGTGCACATTGCGCAGTGTCATTTACTTCTGATACCTTTTAAAACACCCTTGGGATGGACAACCATGGGATCACCTGGTCGCCTTTTGGGGCGAGGCGCACAGCATATAACTGCAAAATCCATGGTTGGCCTCTGGCCGGGGGCTCTAAGTGCTTTTAGATCGTAGAGACATGTCCCCAGCAACATCCAGCAACTACTAATTTGTCCCTCACAATAATTTTTATCAAAACAGCTGATCTAATGCGGTCACAAATTAGCAAAACAACGATGACGGAGTGTTAAAGCCACTAAAAATAATCAGAGATTTAGAGAATAAATTCATACTGTTAATATATAATGAGAACGGCAGCTCTGTGTCGCTGTCTCTTCAAGTCTCAAGACTCCAGATGTTTATTACTGAAAAGCTTGCGGAGGCAGCTGTGAGCTGAACTTTATCGGAGGTGGTGATGTTAACATTTGGACAATGAGCCACACGATACTGAGATTTACACATGATCAGAAGTTTTCAGTTAGTTTTGGTTTCCCACCTCGGATGAACGGTGCCGCACAGCAGCTTCCCAAAACTTTCCCAAGCAATTCAAAGTCTGAGGGGGATACTTCCATATCGGCAGAGCATTAATGTAATGAAAAGCAGACCTCAGGGTACGTCGATTTCTTTCTTGAAATATTATGAGAACACGAATATTGAAATGAAACCTACACCCCGGAATCTTGTCGTATCCCTGTTTCTCCCCTTGTCTCTCTACACAGTGGCTGTCAAATAAAGGCTATAAAAAAACTAAAAAAGTCAAGCGCATCAATCATGTCATTAATTACAGGGGCCCCATTTAGAAAGTTAAAGCCCCATTCATTTTTTCCCCGGAGACAATGTTATTGTGACACAGTTGAAGACCTTCTACGGATCGCCTTGAAACTCTCCTAGTTGCATTATCAGTCCATTCCCGACACAGAGATACACAGGTTTTGTCTATTCAGCCAAGTCTGGAACTTCTGCTCATGCTGACTATGCACTTCTTCGTGTGTTCATTCCCTACTAACCAGAAACATAAAATGCATCACTTAAAGTGCAGCAGAGGAGAGACCCACCGGGGTGTGTTTCTCATGACAAATGAGAGAGCTTGCCTCGGAATAGCTTGAATTCAGTGACGTACAGGGGGAAAAATAAACTGTTTAGCAAAGCCCGACTGGAGGGTTTAAGTCGTGTTTGTTGAATCAGGTAAAGTAATAGAGGGGTGACTTCCTCTCACCCATAAACAGCCAGCTTGAGGTCAGGGACGCAGATGTTGTCCTCTCCGCAATCGAGTTGAATCTGGGCCTGAGGAAGGAAGAAGGATAGAGATAAATGGAGGGAAGAGGAGGTTGGGGGGGGATCGAGGGATGGTTATGATGGGTGAAAAAGAGAGAGGGGTATCCAGGGAGCGGGGTCCAAAGGTATGGAGAGAGAAAAGCTCTCGAGGAAGTGGATGTTTACAGAAGCCAGCACACTGCTCATGATTTAATGAAAGGATAAGAGAGGATATACAGTATACATCTCCTCCATACATGCACAAAACTCTAACAATATTTGCGACAACCAAATGCCGAGGACGCGTTTGAGCGCAGCATCCTTTCATGTTTGCGGGATGAAAGTAATGTGTGCTTTGCATGTGGGGAAACAAAGAAAATGAAGAATAGAGAAAACATGGTGAAGGTTTTTAGGAGAATGAAAGGATGATGTATTCCACCCAAGCTAGGGTGCATTTTTGCGGAACAGCCTCGATCACAAGGAATTGGAAACCTCACATTTAAAAGAGAGTTGGGCTTAATCTGCGCTTGAGTCTTTCATGAAAAATGATTTGGTAAAAACCACAGTAAAAGATTAATGCAATTTGATTTGGAGGCATTGTTTTCTTTCTGCCGTGCATCTCTTCAGATCTTTCCTTTTCTCCTTTTCTGTCTCTCCCCTATTCCTCCCAAGTAGCTTCACAGTGTCATTGTTGCCATACCCTCATCTCTTTACCATATGGGAAACATTAAGATTCCCAAAGAATGCTACAGAGAGCAAAGAATCAGCCTGGCAATGGTTAACAATGTCTCAGTGGAGATTCCTCATTCAATTCCCCGGTTTTACATCCACTCAGGACTCAAGCGGCTATCTATTGCTCATTTAACACCAAACAGAGAGGATCACACGCGCTCTGTAATAGACTTAAGATCAAGTGATGACTCCCGGCTTATCTTCCCTCCCCTCTGACCACTTCTCATCTCTTTTTCACTTTCATCTCTTCATCTTCCCATATGTTTGATCCATGCGATCCATGTTTCGCATGTTGTTTTATCAAACAGTTTCTGCTTAAACATTTGTAAGAAAAGGTTTAACTCAATGAAGCCTCTGTGCTGTACTTTGATAATGTCTCTAATGATAAATGTTCTATGAGAATTGTAGTCAGATATGAAAAATCGGACAGAATAACACCAGACTACACTCGACTACATTCATGGAGAGAAATCCAAGGACTTCTGGGAAAAGAGGTATCTATTCCTGAGAAGTCATAATTTCAAATCACTGGAAAAACCTTCAAACCGAGTGAGTGCTCAATTTGAATCCTGTGCAGAAAGACGGACCCTGCCAGCATTAATAAAACCCACCATACGGAGGAAGGCAATTATGGAACATAAATACATGAAATGGCTATTAGTTACAAAACTGTTATAGTCTGAATATTGGGTGATATCACAATAATCTAAACCGTAGGTGCGGTCAGCATTGTGGACACTCCCAGCAATGATTTAAAAGTGCTCAATACGGAATTCAGAGCATATCTATTGGCTCCATACGGCTAGCCGCTGACCGTGCTAACTATGACAACAGTGCTGACGGCAGCTTACAGTGCTGACGGCAGCTTACAGTGCTGACGGAAGCTAACAGTGCTAACGAAGTCAACAGTGCTGGCCACAGCTAACGGTGCCAATGAAGGCAACAGTACTGACAGCAGCTAACAGTGCTAACGAAGGTAACAGTGCTGACAGCAGCTAACGGTGCTAGCCAGTCGCGCCGGTGCAGACAGTTGCGCCGCTGTTGCCGCTGTTGTGTTTTTTTTTTTAACATTCGAATATTCATTTTCACATTTGAATATTCAGTTTTTAACAACTATTCGAATATATATTCGAATATAGAATATTCGTTGACAGCCCTACTTGAGAGCGACAAAACCATAATTTTCAGCGATAATTCATTTCCTACAATCCTTTATTTTACAGAACTGATTACCTCTGGATAGGCTAGAAAAAGTCAGATCCACTCCATTTAAATGCGCTAGAAGAAACCGAGCTAATAATATTGTCACTCCAAACAATGCATACTTAAGTGTTATTATGAAGCATTGAAACAAACAGTCTACTAGGAACCCCCACTTAAGCTAACTAATTTCTTTCACATTGATGAAGAACAACAACAGATTACATTCACAGTGGTGCCTTTAAGGCTTCTAGACAGTGGGGGAAAAAGCTGATGCATGCTGTCAAAAAAACAAGTACATGATGTACATGCTCACGCAGCCCACATCGCACTCACATCACTTTATATCACTGGCATAAACACATGTGCGCTTTTTCAGGCTCTGGCTCTTGACTGGTGGACGGGACAACATACATAAACAAACCGCATCCAGATGTCTGCGAGCAGAGCGCCACCCCAGCCCAAACCCCCCACCCCCCCTCGCCTCTGTGTTTTTTTGCAGAGCCATGACTCGCCAGTCCTCTGTACTCGTCACATAGGAAACATTACCAGTGGAGACCAGAGTCCCATTAATATGCCCACGCTCTGCCAGAGCTGACCCTGGACCTCGAACCATTAGGGGGTTTTGGCAGAGGGGCCTTACTTTTGATGTCAATGTCAAAATGCCGGGTCTGTAACCTCCGTCTGCGTCATTCAAATAAATTCCCTCTGTGCACAAAGTAAACGTTGGGAGAGTTGTGCTGTGGTATGGAGGGTGGAGTTAAACCTGCATAGCAGGCCTGCAGACACCCACTGTGTATGTAAATGCCATTCACCCTGATTTTAGATCGTTTGGGAAAAAGTATTCATCATGCCATCTGTCATGCTCGTTCTCTACATTGGGAGCATCGCGGTGACTGTCAGCTTAGTTTGAGGCATGTGGCCATATAAGTGATGTGGTGAGATGTTCAGTGCGGTGAATGTTGTGCATAGATGCAGTTGACAACCCGACGCAGAGATACACAGTTTTTAAACTCGAAAAAAACAGCGCTTCATGGATTTCCAGATTTTCTTCATTTATTTCTGATGTACATTTATTGCTCATTAGGCAGCATACACTGTAAATGCAAAACAATATTACTTCTGAAAATCGCAAATACAAAAAAAGCAATCGAACCCCAAACCTTTAACGCAGATTATTATTATTTGTTTTAATAAAGTTACACCATGATAAAATTACACTCTCAAAGATCTAAGTTTAGTTATTTTTGGCAGAACCTGTAGCCATAAGTGGTATCGTAACCATATACATCTGATAATAAATTGGCCAGGATAAATGTCTGGGCACCGTGTGCAAAAAAATGCAAAATACTGAAACTATAAATTATGTCATATTCCACCTTTTTTAAAGGTTTGGTGCCCACTGTTATATGACGTGATCACAGTAAGCCCTGCCCTGAAGCATACTCCGCTTTATAGTCTATTTGACACAAAATGATAACAAAATGTAATAAACAAAACTTCATGCTGTATTAAAGAAGACTTGAAAATAGAGATTGAGACATAAACTCATGTTTACAATGTTTACTGAGGGAATAAATCAAGTGCGAAGTAGAGTCATTTTCTCATAGACTTCTATACAATAAGACTTATTTTTGCTACAGGGGGAGGAGTTGCCCCCTGCTGGTCAGTAGAGAGAATGCAGGTTTTAAGATAGGTTGCTGCCTGATTTACACTTACTATATTTATATTTATGTGTGAATTGTGACACAATTGTGTCCAGCTCCGACCGAGGCTCACGTCCTCCTCTTTTTGGCATTGCAGACAAGACCGGTTGTCATAAGCTTTCTTGCCAGTAGCTTAGCTCGCTAATGGCTGGTTTGGAACAGTCACGATCGATTACGAATATTCCACCCACATAGTTGTTGTGTGTGGATTAAAAACACAATTTTTAATTGCATTTTAATGCAGCATTGTAATGCAAGATGCATGATGGGGTGAATACACGTACCTTCTGCTCTATACGCTGTTCTGTCTCATAATTCAGGATTGGTCTGAGGCCATGGCGGTCCACTGGGGCATGAGGATCCAGACTGAAGTTAAGGCTGATGAAAATGGGGGAGAGTTTGTCCCGAAACTCCTCTTCGCTCTGCAACAGAGAGAGATGCAACCACGTCAGAGACTGATGTGAATGGCATTTGTCGTCCGCTGTCTCCAAGAGTTGAATAAACTCTGTCTGGTGTATTAATGCCTGCTCTCTGTGATCTGAAAGAAGCGGACACTAATGATGATGAGCAAAAAATATTCCATTCCTTTTACTGCTGATTATTGGGAAACCCTCTTCCAAGTAAATGTGCAAGAAACAAAGTTGCCACAGTACAAAATAAAAAGCAGATGTTCAAAAAGAATCTATTGGACTAAATGTAGGATTAGGTTTGTTTTCGGTTTCTTTAAGATGTGACACAAGCTCTGTTTCACCAGCCACTGTGGCCCCTTCAAAGAGACAGTAAAAGGAAGAAACAGACAAGTGTTGACTGTCAGTTTCTGCTTAAACCATCTCTTAATGCGGTCAAAGAGCAAAGTGCTCTCATCGTTATGCCCTGACAATGAGCATCTCTGAATATGACTCAAGTGCTTTTGGCATGCATTCACTTTGATCAGGTCACCGCTGAGTGATGAGAAGATTGGTACTGTACTTCAAACAGCGTCTTCAAGCACCGTCCATTAGGGAATGACTTTTACCCTCTGCCCTACCAGCGAGTTAATCACATTCACCTGGTGCTGCAGGTGCAACACGTCTCTGATTAGATGGCTCCGATGAAAACAAAGCAGGCGCTCTGGCCCCCGAGGGCCACTGTTAACAAAAGGCATAGCCATGAGATGTTGAGAGAGTTCAAATTGTAAGCTCTTTTAAGCTCTTTTGCAAACATAAATAAACATTTGGGGGAAAAGTAAAGGAAACAAATTGGGGTTCGAAAGACGGTCGGCGTGACTGACCCGCAGGTAGATCCTGGCGTCGTGGCACAGGCGCTCTCCGTTGGTGAGGCGGAGGGTCTGGCGCAGACTGGGCTGCTGGCTGTCCAGGAACAGGGTCCTCCTGATGGAGTCCTTCTGGTGCTGCTTCACACTGTCCAGCTGGACCTCCACCACAAAGCCTTGGAAAGATACACATGCACAGTGAGAAAAACGTACGTCTACATATATGGCTGGAAAAAAAAAAAAAAAAATTGTTTAAGACAAAAATGTATGCAAATGTCAGCCCAGAAATAAACGTCCACACAGACGTGTTACACGAGTGGCTCACCACGTGCAAACGCACACACGTAGAATGGTAAAAATTAGGGATGCACCGATAGGGGGCCGATACTGCGTTAAAATACTCGTACTCGTATCGGTTTCAATTGCCGATACCAAGAACCGATACCACTCAACAGTATTTCGCTACAACAAACTGGTCGCGCTTTGTGGAGAAAAAGATTTGTTGTCCTACCTGACTTCAACGTCTAGGGCAGGGGTCGGCAACCCGTGATCCAGAGCCGCATACGGCTCTTTCGTCGCTCTCTTGCAGCTCTTGCAGCAAGGTGTGTAGAGTAATGGTGCGTTCACACTCAACGCGACGGAAAATGACTGCCGTTCCGCCGGTTTGAATCAAACGGCTGCTGGTCCGCCAGAAGTAGCGCTGGCAGCGGCCTCATTCAGACGCTGTTGTGCGGCTACGGATGATATTATTGTAGCCGAGTGTCTGTTGTGTGTCTATATTTGTAATTCTAATAAAATGAAAACACGCTGCAGGGTAACTTGAACCACTTTTTTATCTCCTTCACACACGTATATCCCACAATTCCACTCCTGTTTTCCTTTCCGTTTCTCCCTCCACAATAAAAGCACCGGAAACATAACTTGGAACACAGCTTCCTATATAATTGCTCGATCCCTAATATTATCGCTTAAATTATGAACCCGGACACGGGGCGTTTTATGGTCCGACATTAGAGGGACTTCCACAAGAAGTTTAAAGCTTGGGATAGCCTTCTATTAATTTTGTACTATAGGCTTGACATAATCTGCAGTGGATAAAATAAAATCTGCCTCCAAATTAATTGCACTTTCATGGAGACCAAATCTAAGAAGTATCGGTATCGGTACTCGGTATCGGCAAGTACACAAATAAAAATACTCGTACTCGTATCGGTTTGTAAAAAGTGGTATCGTTGCATCCCTAGTAAAAATGATTATGGTAAAGCTCCTCCGTGTTCCATTTTCTGCTCTCTGTGCAGTATACAGAGGAATTTGCTGTGGCCCACACGACGACAACTATGCAGAGAACACAGACAACACACACCGTCGAAGTAAGCACACACACACTTCTTCTAAACTGCCGGAGCCCACCGAGTTACCCTGTGTTTACAGGATTGTTCTTTTATCTCGATCTTAACTGCCAAATTGACCAAAGTGAGGTCCGGCATACTTGTGGCAACACAAAGAAAGCAAGGTAATAGGGACCATGTGTGTGTGTGTGTGTGTGTGTGTGTGTGTGTGTGTGTGTGTGTGTGTGTGTGTGTGTGTGTGTGTGTGTGTGTGTGTGTGTGTATGTGTGTGTGTGTGTGTGTGTGTGTGCGTGCCTCACCTAGAGGAGAGGGGAGGTGCTTCCCATTAGCCAGCAGGCAGAATCCGATGCTGACACTGGAGGTTGAACACAAACAAAAAATATGGGGGGAAAACTTGAGCACTGAGCTTTTACAGATGTGTTTACACTGATTTGAGGTACTTCTGTACAGCTTTTTTTTTAATAAAAAATGTATGTTCTTTTGGATATTTACAAGATTTGATGTGTCCAATGTTTGATACCTTGTATGGTGGAATTTTTCTTCTGCAATAACCATTCTATTTTTTTCACACTTGGTAATTACCTCTCTGTATTGTGTTTTTTATTGTTAGTGGCGGGGTCCGCCATCCCCATGCGGGGTTTACATTGCCCATGCAAGCACGAGGGGTTTACAGGAAAGCGATGGGGCATGTAATGTTGAGTCATCTTTATCTCACTGACGAGCAAGAGATCCAATAAGTTTTACAAAAACTAGAACTACCGCCTCACGTTAGTTTGCCTCCACCAACCAGTGTTCCTGCAGTTGACGAAATGTCATCAGTTCATCATTTTATCCTATTAGACATGTTTGCGAAATTGTTGACAATTAGCATATGAATTCTTGAGTCTGGAATCCCCGGACTCCAAACCCAGATGTTTACATAAGAGCCTGTTTTCAACATTTACTCTATGTAGATCAGTCACTGTGTTGTGTTTATTCATTCAAACATTCAACTTTGGTCTGTGTTAATAGACAAATATAAGGTAGCATTGCTGCTAATAGGTCTCCCTTCCACGCTTATTTGTTCATGATGCATGATAAAACTAATATTTACAATAAAGTTGTACAGGCCAACCGTTGCTGTGGCGCTGTCAGTGTCACCACGGCAGCAAGAAAAAAGCAGCCATAAACACGAAAACAAGGCGTACTTGCATCAGGCTATGAAAAAACTCAAAGGCCAGCCAGGTTTGGAAACCGCCTCTTACGGCGGTCTAAATATGTTCCAGGTTTAAAACGACGGTTAGAGTGATCTTGCAGAAAGAGCTTCATTGCGATTGAAAGCGGGGGTGAATTTTTCCTTCTTCTTTTTTTTCTCCTCTCTACTGGATCTAAGAATACTGCAGTTCAGAGCAGCTTGGACAGGAAACTGGCAAACATGAGGTCACTTGACATTCTCGTGAGGTAAAGTTTAGAAAGCTTAGAAAACTGTCCATGTTCTGCTATTCTCAGAGAGCTCTTTAACCACTCCCAAACTCTTCAGCTTTTTGTGAAACCACTCAAAGATATCTCCACTATGGTGACAGTGACTGTATGGTGGGTAAAACAGTGTATAATCTTCCTACTAAGATATAAGTGAAGCAAAGCTTCATTTTTTTATGAAAATGGTCTATGTCCATACCAAGACACAGCGACGGTCTCATTCTCCGTGACCAGCTCACAAGTCTTCTCCTCCTGGTTGAACATGGTCGGCTGTACCGTCAGAGAAGCACTGGCGCTCACTATCGGCCGGGCCCTGATTGGAGAGACGGATCACAAAAAGGGTAAGATTAAAAGCAAAGGTGTATATATCTGTCACCACGCTCCTGCATGCCTTAACATACCTGTACAGCACCACTTTATCAACCCCAAAAGCACCAACGACCAGATCTGCAGGAATGGAAAGAGTTCAGTGGGGACATCGGAGAAGAGGGTAGAGTGTTGGAAGACGCCCCGGTTTACGGTACCTGGATAGCCGTTTTGGTCCAGATCTTTGTCGCCTCGCAGGGCAAAGCCAAAGCTGGCTGGGAAAGAGCTGGAAGCCCATTGGCCAGAGAGAGTCTGAGTGGGCGTGTCCATCAGTCCCCCGGCGTGACCGTTATAAATGAGGACCAGTCCATGCTGCTCGTCTCCTCCATAGGGACAGCCAACAGCCATGTCTGATTGTAAACAGCCACAACACATGGTGTGAATAATCTTGTGTTTTTCTCAAATATGATGTATGTAAACCATATATAGTAATGCAGGGATGACATCTACATTTTATATCTGAAACTTGCATGCAGAGCATCTAACAGTAAATCCAGCTCGAAGTACTTAAATTCCTAGAGAGAAGAAAACTGCCTCTGGCCATGGTAGGACTGGTGGTTTTGTGGTCCAGTAAAACAAATTCACTGATTATTTTGTTGTGTTTTGCTTTGTTTTATGGTGATTTACTTCCTAAGACTTTTGCTGAATCCCCATTGAATGAAACAAAGGGCCTCCACATTTTAGAAAAAGCTGAACATTTGCTGGTTCCAGCTTCTCCAATGTCAGAAATAGTTTTTTCCTGCTTAATATTTTATGTAATAAATATCAATTGAATATCTTTCTATTTTTCACTCTTATTTCCCCATTAGGTAACCATAACTTCATTATAGAATGAACAATCATGATCAATTAATCTGCAGACTATCTTCTTGATAAACCAGTTATCAATTTGTCAAAGAATTATAGATGTTCACATGAATTTTAGCTTAATACATATATTGTGAAATATATGATGAACTACAATAAAAACCTCCGCTTTGTGCCGCACACCTACCGTTGAATCCGTCCTGGTTGAGGTCCCCCAGCGGAGCCAGCGCCGTGCCGAAACGGCTGAAGGCCTGTTGACCCAGGAGGTGGGACTGGCTTGGCTCCAGCAGCAGAGGGCCCCTCTGGAGGTACACATACACCTTTCCCAGCTCCTCCAGACGCCCATTGAGCCCTCGACGCATAAACATCGGAGCTCCCACTACCAGGTCATCTAAACTGGAGAGGGAAGCAAAGGGGACACATAACGGGGACGAAGTCGGAAGGAGAAGAGGAACTATTGGGGTATCCACAAAAGACAAAGAGGGATATTCATATCCTATTTTAGGGCCAACGTTTTTAGCAATGAATAAACAATTGGTTTCCCCTTTTGATATTTGACACCAAATCCTTTTTTATGTTGGGAAAAAAATCATAATTTTACACTTTCACAAGCTAATCAGAGCAGATTGGAGGGAGAGTCTTAAAGAGACAGGCACATAAACGGAGCGTCTCACACAGGTGAATACAGCAATATTGAGACAGACAGTAAATAATGTGTTTTTTTCAGTTTTGAAGCATTTAAACATGTTTTAGTAGAAACCTATTCAAGTATGAACCCTGAAAAATGTACATGATATGTCACCTTTAAGGATCTCCACGTGTATTTACTGTAAAATTATGTTTAGCTGCACAGCACAGTTGGCTAAAGAAAAGTAAAGATTTCTTGTTGAAGGTTGCGTACGTTAAATGATGAAGATGGCTAAAAAATCATGTGTGTATATCTAAATTAATAGCAATACAAAAAGACTGAATAAAAGCACATACAGTACAACTACCAAAACATGTTTAAATCAAATACACTTTAAATGGCTGCAAGAATCAGTAAGTAGTCATTTGTAAGGCTACACTGAAACCTTAAGAACATCAGTTTTATGTGTGTGCTTTGGCCAGGTTTAGGGAAGTGAAAATTAACTTTAGACAGAGAGGAACCACGAACAATATAAGAGCATTTTCAGATATTTTCATGACACATTAGAGAGTGACAAGGTGACAGAACTCAAGCATTGGGAACTTCCAAAAGGTCAAACTAGCTGTTTCAGTGACCTCATCTTTCACTTTAAGCCTCATGTTTTATTTTACATTTCTCTACCTCCTCTGTCATTTCACCTATTTTGTGCCCACATACTCGTTTTCTTGCCATCACATGTCCTACCGTCACTCCTTCCACTCACCCATCGTTGTTGATGTCGGTGGCTGCCACCGCGTAGCCGAAGTAGGACCCCATCTGGAAAGCATTACAAACAAGATCCAGTTAGCCTGTAATCACACCACGGTGTACAGATCCCTCTCTTTTCTCTCATTTTCTCTCTGAGTGCTTTTTTTTCTTCTTCTTTGTACCTTCCACCACCACCCCCCACAGGTTTTCCTCCTCAATCTCTCAATCCCACAGTCCCCTGGGGTCTCCTCTTCACCCTTTTCATGGAGCTCAGTGTTCGAGCTTCTGAGGATAGGTAGGGGGTCTGGGGGATCGGGGACTCAAACTCCTTTAAAACTCACATGCGGGCCTTGAGTTTTTCCGGTTTAATTTCATACCACGTTTGATAAATTAGGGTCATGTTACACTTCTTGGGGTGACCCTCACTTCAAAGTGATTTGTAGCGATACGCGTGTATGAGTTTGGAGACCCTTGTGAAAAGCAAGACTGTTGTCTTCCTGTATCACACATGCAAAACAGCTCATATCGATATAAGTCAAAAGGACAAAGTTCAAATTCATTGTGATACCCTTTAGGAGCACTGCTTTGCCAGATCCATTCACACTTAGAAATATGATCACGACTTCCTGTAGAGCTGAACCACCACTAATGTTTATCTGAGATTAACTGAAATCAGCAAGCTTAGGAAAGTTGCAGCAAGCTTAGAATAGGTTTTACAGTTATACGCCGTATTTCGTAAAACAGTTCTTTTTGCCAATTGGGTGCAGTGACAACAAGTAAAAAATAAAAAGTATAGCCGCTTAGTGGAGAAATCCAGGATTAGATACGCCGCGTCCTCAAACCTACATTTGCCTATGACTTCCAAAACGACTGTAGGTGTAGAAAAAGATTGTGGTTGGAAGTTAGAAGTTACTGCGTTACCGTACATGACGTACTAATGTAATTATGTATGTGCCTTAAAATAATGCCCCCGTCACAATTACTACGACAGAAAAGGCACAAACAAAAACATTATACCTTTCCTGCTCAGCACCAGACAGCAGACCAGACTAGGTTAGTTTAGCTGATAATCATAGTGGAGTGTTAAGCAGAAAAAGCTGCCACGGTTAGCATCTAAAAGGTAGCCTGTTACATATCAAACATTAACATGATCAGCCCTAAGAGCCAGAGATTTCCCTCAGGAGGTGGTGGGGACCAAAGCAGAGCAAAAAGGAGAGTGGCTTTGTGCCATAAAGGGTCCGAATTCTGTATGTCAGTGTTGTGTTAGTCTATTATTTTGCTGCCCAATTGTCAAAAAATTGCTAATGCGTATTCAAATGTACATAATTGTGCTAGATGACTTTGCTGACCGAACCAAAGCAGTAACAAAAAAATATACTTCTTCACTTTAAAATGTCCTTGTGCCAAAATTCTAAATAAATTACAACCTCTGTAAAGTATACACTTTATACTGATAAAAAACACTTATTTTGAAATTAGCAGACAAGAAATGAATAACCAGCGTCCAACATGTTTAACGGAGAAAATATTTATAGACTAAAAAAGAAAAATTAAACTGGAAATGAAATACCTTTGAATACCAGATACACTTTAATTATCCTAAAAATCCAACAGAACCAGAGGAATCCGGCTCAGTGACGAGCTACTTTTCCCGTAATGGTCTGAAAACCCCAGTATGGCAAAATCCCTGACGCCTGACACAGTTCCATTCTGTCAATTCCATATGTCGTAATTATATCGAGTAAAGTATAAAATCTGCACATCAGACACAACATGGGTTGTTGAGCAAATAAAACATGACGAGCAGAGAAAATAATAGTTACTGGTCTTAACAAATGACAAAATTTGAGGTTTTGTTCAATAAACAAACAGGCCTCTTGCACAAATCCCCTCTGGTGTGTTTTCGCAGCTGACTCAGACTACACAGTCCAAGAGGGACCAGCATTCTCCCACAGAGAGCAGAGAGTCCATCGGCCAGGAGTTTACTTCAGATCACTGTGATTTATCAGTTTACTCTGCGCCCTCCGCCCGGAGACTGACACTGAGCAGTCGCTGATGACCTCCCACACTGAAGACACACACACACATACGCTTTCCCATGTGTGCATGGTCACATGCTCTTACATCTTGCAATACCTACACAATGAAGCCTTGTTAAATTAGACAAAAAACTAACTCATAAATATGTTTACACATATTGTAGCTTGCATGTCCCAACTTAAAGGATAGGTTCAAATTTCTTCAAGTTTGTCTCAAAACAATTTATTCAAGTGCCCATATGTACATTGAAGGAGTTTTTGGTCTCCGTAATCGTTTCTACTGCCAGTGCTGGCTGTGAAGAGAGCCCTTCCTAAATGGATTTCAATGTAAGTGATTGGGGACAAAATCCACTGCCCTTTTTTCGCATAAAGATACATTCTTAAGTTGAACCAAAGCTAATATGAAGCCTTCAGCGGTCTGAGTTCGACAAACCAATTGGATAACATCCAAAGCAAGTCACAATGGTGCCAAATTCCTGCTTTGAGCTAATATCTGTTTTTGACGCAGCTCAGTATTGAAGTATGGTTTCCATCACCAGTTTTTAGGCTCATTTTTGAATTGAAAATTACAAAAACATTTGAAATATTGTGAAACTGTTTTTTGTTTCTCTGAATCGTAAAAGGTGGTTGTCTAGTATAAAAACAAAGTGCAATGGAAACAGACTCAGCCAATAAAACCTTATGTACATGAAGCATGTGACATGAAAAGGAGACAATTCACTTCCTTAAATTAATACATGAAACCAAGAACTACATATTTCCCTCTTGTCTTCTACGTGGTTTCCCACAGCTTCCCAGAGGTTTTAATGATACTGTTTGAATTACTTCATCTCATTGCTCTTCTTCCACAATGTCTTAATGGCACCCAACAAGATAATTATAGCCACAAACTGATTATCTTAACATGTCCAACTGCTAATATTCACATGAGAGTAGTGGTTGAAACTGCATATTAAAATGAGCCCATCTAGCCGAGACGACACCGGGCCAGGGACGTTAAGTAGGGGATGGGGGGGTCATCATTGCAAAAGTGGGTCCCAGAGACACCCACTGTAGCAGGAACTACCACAAGAGACGTTTTGAGTGCTTTGCCAAGTGTTAATCATTGTGTCTGTTTGTGGACCGAAAGTATAGGAGTAGGAAGTGGGTAAGGGGCCATTGACTGCCCCACTTAATGCCTTGGCCCAATTTGGTGTGATCTCATCATAAGCTGGTCTCTAGTTTGCCATTGGTTTTGCCAACTTTCGAGAAATTATTTTTCTGCATAGAGCTTTATCTATCCAGGCTGGCCAGTTGCCAGCCTGGATAGACTGGCGACTTGTCCAGGGTGTACCCTGCCTTCGCCCAATGACAGCTAGGATCGGCTTCAGCGCCCCGTGACCCTAAACAGGATAAGCGGTTCAGATAATGGATGGATGGATGGAGCTTAAGAATCTATTTAGATCTTTAGAATGAATCTGCATTTCATTTGGATGGAAACCTGACGACTGTCTATGGATAAACAAAGAGGGAACTTAAACCAGAGACCATCTTGCGATGTGATCACACCAGTTGCAATGACTTCCAGGGTCGTAAAAGAGGGCAGTGATTGTCCCCTTCCCCACTTCCTACACCCTTACTTAGGGGACACTTTCTCCAACCACACCCATCTTCAAAAGTTTACTTTACTAAACTCAGAATTTGTAAAGTTATGTGACTGCATCTTGCACGGTTGCAACGCGATCGCAGTGACAAAATCTGTCCAGGGTCGCACACACACACACAGACTCACAAGGTAGAACAATATACCTATAATAAATATGACTAAATACTCAGCTAGTTTTCTGACAAATGCTGCCACTCTGCAGTAGTTCCCATTTCAAAAGCACGATGCTGAATCAATACAGTGACAACATGAACTCTGTGCCGGTCTGCTGTTTTCTGGGTTTGATTTGCAGCTTTTAGAAACCCTGAGCTGTGCATACTGTAAGCTAGACCTCTGACCCTGATATAGGCCTCCTCTACACTGGGCAAATTCCTTCACCTCCAGCCCTCCTTTACACATGCCACTATAAATGTGTACCCAAGTTGTGAAAAAAAAGATAGCCAGGTTATTACCAAAGATAGTCCAGATGTGCACATACCTGCTCTCCTGTCAAGTTGAGCAGAGACTTCAGATCCCTTCCATTTAATATTGACACCTATATGGAGATGGGGGAAAAATCATTATCTGAGCATACTGCACGTCAGATGCTTTTATGTTTATATCTTTTTATGTTTAATCCACTGTTTGCACTGTGAAATGGTGTAATGTGAAAACGTGGGGGCTCCTTACTACTCCATACAGCATGAGTCCTTTTGGAACTCCTGTGACGAAATCTGCAGCAGGGAAAGCAAGAGGCAAAAGGTTGGGAGGGGCTCATTTCAACACCGATAACTAGGATTCGTTGTGACCAACAAACATCTTTGGGCCTCTAAATGTTCACGCTTCCGGAAAGACTAGACAGAGCTTGTGTTGGGGGTCAGCAAACTTGTACTCAGCCATGCATTTTTGCTCTCTGTACTGTAAATATGACCCTCACCTTCATCGTCATCCCCACTGAACTCACCACCAGCCACGGAGTAACCTGCAGGAGCAATGAAGAGTGTGAGTAAGAGAAAACAGCCGAAAATGTACCTGATCAAAATAATTATTAGAAGTAATAATACCAGCATTTCAAATTATTTCTCAGCCACTTTCCTTTAGTGTGGCCCTAAAACCTCAGGCCCCGCAGTATGATTGTTTAGCTTAACGTAACTAGCTTAGCATAGCATAGTATGATTGTTTAGCTTAACGTAACTAGCTTAGCATAGAATAGTTTAGTATCTTAGCTTAGTTTAGCATAGTTTAGCTTAGCATAGTGTAGCTTAGCAGAGTGTAGCTTAGCGTAGCATAGCTTAGCATATTTTTTAACTTTACACTTGCCACTTTCACACAACACTTACATTCCATGCACTTTATCTTATTTTTTAAATTCTGATATTGTACTGTTCAATTGTAAATACTCATTCATCCATTCATTCATTATCATTATTGCACTGTGTTTATTGTTAAATGTGTATTGTTAAATGTTAAATGTATGCACCTTCCGCCAGGACAAATTCTTTGAATGTGAAAACAAACATGGCAATAAATGGTTCTGATTCTGATTCTGATTGATTCCAACTCCTTTCTGTATTTTTAGGCGTACAGATAGACTGATGATGATCTAGACAGTGGCGGCCGGCCAATAGAGGGCCACGGGGCCAGGCCCCACCTTAAGCCACCGAAAGAAGAAAAAAAAAAAGCCTTATGCTACATTTATCTGGTTTCCTGTTTTAAGATGCGATGCTTTTATTTTGAAGGCGGCTCGCGGAGTTAAAAAGGAAGTCTCATTGTGCGCAGATTGAATGGTGAAACCTATGGAAAATATGGTAAAAATGTTTATACAAATTAGAAACAGTAACGGTATTAGCACTCCCCTGAAGAGGCACAAGGTTAGTGAAAGTTGTTAGAAATGTACACTGTAAAACATCACAGCCCTGTTTAGTTACTTCCACTTACTACTTCTCTTTAACTCAAAGAGCTCTGATAAGTTTTAGCTTTTGAACTTAACTGTTCAAGTTAAACGTAGTTAAACTTACAGTAATGCGTTGTGTTGACTTCTTTGAAATTTGTTCAAGTTAATTCAACTTGGCTCTTTAAGTTGTCAGTAAAAAAAAAAAAAGACTGGAAAAAGGTGGGAATGGGGGGATAAAAGAACAAATGTTGTCATGTTTGAGTTTTAGGGAAACTGTCTTTTTTTAAACCATGGCCAGGTTGAAGCCTAGCCATAATCTACTGGATAAACACTGCAGATAAGTCAAATACTTAAATTCCAATGAAAATATCGGCATTTTGTGATAAACAAGAAAGGACTACTTCCACCGGCGGAGGGAGTCTATTAACCTGACAACCTCCAGTGAATCGAGGCGGAGCAATTCACCGTTACTTTCCACCTGCATCAAGTAGAGCGGACTGAACAGAGCGGAGGATTCCTCTCGCTTTGCTTCGGCACATGAAGGTGAGTTTAAATTCTGACTTTAATTAATTTTCTTAATTAATAGCATGGGTAACGTTAGTAATGTAACTGTAAATGTAATGTGCTTTTCAATGTTCTGGAAAGGCTAGCTAACTGTGTGACTTTAATATTCAGCTAGCTTAACAATTTCCCTTAATAGTTTTTCCCATGAACTTCTAAGACAAATGGTTGACCTATTTTATTTGTCCTGCAGTTGATAAAACGTAATTAATGTAGAACTAGAAGCTATTGGTTAATTTTCTCAAGTGACCGCAATTTTCTTTCATTACCCGCCAACTAGCTTGTTAGGTTAACTAGCTTGTTAGGTTAGCTAGCTAGCTAGCGCGTGCTAGCTAACATAACACGAGCATCCACGAACATTAAGCAGGCTATAAAGTCATGGCTGAGGGATTCACATTGAAGGCTGAGTCAGTGCCCATGCTTTGCTTGCTCTTTGTCAGTGGGCAAAATGTATTTATTAATGGGTTGATATTTAGTTTGTATGCCAGTAATTACTTGTATTAATGCGTGGTGCATGTTTGCACCCACACAGCAGACATTTAGAAATGTAAAAGATTGATAATTGAAGCATAAAGTAAATGCACGTTATATTTATAATAAATACAAATATATGTGGGTTTTATTTGTCTGAAACTCATTTCACTAAATATGCAATTCTTTTGTTTTTTTTAATTTACAGATGTCATCAAGAATGTACAGTACTTGACGTGGAAATGTAAGTTTTGTGAATTCCCCTCTAATTGACAAAGAAGAATAATCCAGCATTATAAATATCATCATGGACATCATCATCGGTGGTGTTTAGGACTCAAGTTAGGATTATACCTTTGGTATTGCATTCATCTACCCTTATCTGTTTTTCCTAGGATGCAAACCAAAACCGAAGAACAGCTGCCTTGCTTGGTCTTCCATGCTATCTTTCAAAGGATCCCTCTGACAATATCCGGATGTGTGATGTAAGACACTGTATTTACACATTTACTACACTCAATGGTTGTAATGTGACAATGGTAACATGTTTTGTGTTCATTAGTTTTATTACCCCTAGCCACACTATTTTTTACAGAGATTTTGTATAATTACAAACTGTCTTTTCAATAGTCGCCTTCACCTTTTTTTTGTTTTAGAGATTTTTAATAAGGATTCTCCAAACATTTAACTAGTACAATTTTGAAGATGTCTGTTAAGATGTGAATGTCTTTATATGTCTCCAGGTCCTTTGACAGTCTTCAATGTGGCCGAAGTAGCAGAGAAGATCATCCAACACGAGCTCAGAGACGTACCACAGGCTTTGCCATGTTGATGGCCACAATCTACTGCCTTAACCTGGAGTGCCCCCGTAATATGAACGACACCTTTGAGTTCCTTCATGAACATTAAACCGGACCAGTGCTCAGCAAGATTCCATGGGTCAGAAGCAAACTGCTCAGATAAATGGTAAATGGACTGTATATTTTATATCTCTCTTCAAGTCTTCCTACCACTCGAAGCTTTAATGCTACATGTCATCATTCACCCATTCACACCCACTCACACACTGATGGGAGGAGCTACCATGCAAGGTACCACCTGCCCATCACTAACTAACATTCACACAAGAGAGGTCAAGAGTCTTGCCCAAGGACACATCGACATGGACTAGCGGAGCCGGGGATCGAACCACCGATCCTCTGATTGAAGGACGTCCTTGTTCTACCACTGAACCACAGTTGCCCCAGATTATAATAATAATTATAACTATAGCCAGTAAAACAATTAGAGCACATATCAAAGTCAAGCTTTAGACTAAAACTCTTCTAAACTGTAGATTGGTTGTTTTGACACGTAACACCTTTTGTGGGGCTGTTAGAATTGTGTTTAAGAAATTAAACATATAATACATTTTTATAAAAATGTATTATATGGATTTTATAAAGTTCTCAGTATCCCACATATTGCCTCTTCACAGCCACACTACCTTATCTCCAGCTGTCTCTAATTATATGTTTCCCTTTTTTTGAAAGTATGCAATTAAGTTGTGTGTATCCATTTTGCGTTTACAATGTTCTTATGTTTATATTGAAAACGTATGAACTTGTTGTAATTATCTCTCATTTGTCATTGTACAACCACACATACTGTCAATGTCTGTCAGAGTGCCTCCACTTGTATGTGGGAAACATGTATTTAACACATGTATATTTGGGTGTGTTGAGATGTACTTGTAGCCAATGTTTCAGTCTGTGTATATTTTCTTCCAATAAATGTTATATATTTTTAACAGAATCAACAATTATTTGTCATTTCGTTTTTATAAAGCAAGCACACTTTCAATTATCAGTCAAAATAACATTTATATGCAAGTTGAAACTAATTTGTGATGTAAAACATCTTAACTTAAAATTGCAAGTTGTACACACACATGGTAAAGTTATTTTAACTTGGTGGATCAAGTTTAAACAACAAGGGACTAAAAGCTCACTCAACTCTGACAACTTGACTCATCATGTTGAGACAACTAGCTCGTTGTAGTTACATCAACCTCATGAACTTACATTTCCTAGTTGAATCAAAGGACATTTTTAAGTTGAGTGAAATCGCTTTTTCAAGGCAGCAGGCGAACTTTCGTTTGTAAGTTGAACTGGCCTGAAATGTTTTACAGTGTAATAACTGTGTAAGGTTTACGTAAATTAGCATAAGTGTTGGCTCTAATAATCGTTTTTTGTCCCTTTATGTACTCTGGAATGTATAAATACATTTGAAATCATCAGTCAAGTGCAGGACTAAAAAACATTTCCACCTGCCGCCACTGGATCTAGATGTTTAGCTAATGTCACAGAGAGGCACACACACAGTGGACCAGGTGAGTAAGTGACTGAGGGGATTTTCTTTTAGTGTGACAAAGAAACATTTACATCCCGCTCTGTAAGCCAAGGCGCATGCAAGATTCATTTTCAGTCAATTGTCATTCAATTTACTAAATGAACATCATGCTGTCTTAAAGAAGACTTGAAACTAAAGATTGATACATAAACTCATGTTTACAATGTTTACTGAGGTAATAAATCAAGTGAGAAGTAGAGTCATTTTCTCATTGACTTCTATACAACCAGACTTCTTGTTTGAAACCAGAGGAGTCGCCCCCTTCTGGCCATTAAAAATAATGTAAGTTTAAGTTTGGTAGTTAGTATTAATACTATCTACTTTTAACAATCCTATTTGACTAAAGTGTACTTCCTCACCCAGGTAACTGTCATCATAGCTCCCCTGCACCTGTCGTGTCTGAATCTGCCCGGCGACGGACAACAGAAAGTAGGAGGGGTAGTAGGCCTTCACAATCTCCTCTGTGGTGGCTGAGATCAGCTGGCCTACGGGATGGATGAGCAACAAAACGGTTAAAGGTCAGAGGTTAAAATAAGACGTGACTTTTTTTAACTCTGGCTCCTGAGTTGTTCCACGGAGGTTTGTCCACGGACAACGATGACGGATTGATTTTATCAGGCATTCAGAGGTAGAATCTATTGGAAGCTGTTTATCTAAAGCTCTATTTTGCGAGCTCACCTTGCCAGAAAAAGCTGCCTGGTCCTCCAAGCACAACCCTGCCATCCTGTAACACACAACAGTTGCCAGAGCTGAGGAGTCTGCGTGTCACCGTGAGTTTCAACAAACCAAAATCCCCACTGCTGCATCAACCAAAACAGAGAAACGGCAAGTATGTGATTATGTAGAAACCAGCAAATATTTCTCTTACCTTGGTGAAGTCTGCACTAAATCCCCCCTGGCAATAGCCCTGTCCAACAGGTCCATGTCTTTCTGCAATTAACAGCAACAAACATGGGAAACACTAATAATCTTTCTGTTTCATGAAAACTAAAACAACATTCTGTTCTATTCAGGCATAATTATCCCGTGCAATTGTTTGTAACATTTCAATTGAACATTGACCAAAAACTGAATTCCAGACACTTTTTAAAAAAACAACAGAAGAAAACACAAAACAAGACAAAGTTTCAGGGTAAATTTGTAGCTTAAGCTTCATCTGGTAACAGTTGAGGAGTTCACAGCGCCCTTCATAAGATAAGCAGGAAGCTGCATTCTAAATATTCAATGCAAAGATATTTTATACCAACTGTAGAAAATGCCAGAAAACAATATTGTTTTAAACTAAGCAAGATTAATACTGAACTACAACTTGTATGTCAAATTAGCTATTAGCAGTTCCTGTTTGCAATGTATGTACTCATGTACCTTTCTTTTATATTGACAAAAAACATAAAACGTTTATGCAAATTTATGGACGTTTATTCATGAAGGACGTTGGAGAATGATATCCGCCGGAAGTGTAAGTCATAGACTTGACACATAAAAATGTGTGTATCATGTCAGTGTTCAGACTCTGAGAGTAAGTCCGATGTTTTAAGCAAGTTGCAGCAATTGTGCGATAAAGACTTTAACAAGTGGGTTTCAGCGGTGGGAACTACAGTAACTAACTTCTCATTATTTTCTGAACACAGGCATGCATTTTGCTATATCGTGCTGCACTCTAGTCTACCCATGAAGCGAGCTATTTTCAGGAAACAAAGGTCTGAGAATCCCACAAAGTTATCAGCTAGCTGGTGAACGGAGTCGAGCATCCGTCACCTAAACACCAGCAGCAGCTGCTCACCTGTCCGACAGGGGGCGTACTCCACAAACGTTTTGAGGCCATCCACAGAGAGGTAGCAGGTTCCTGTGACGTCGGAGAAGGGTATGTCATGTTCGGTCCTCCAGTAATACCTGGGAGCACAAGCCTGGCGAGCACAATGAGACAGCTCAAAGACAAAAGGACATGAACTTATTTTCTAGTTGAGAGGTTTTAAATTACCCCCCGCATAAAAAATCAACTGTCCAATCAAAGCTCAGCAACTACACACAGAAACTACACACAGAAAGTCTGTCAAGTCTTACAGTCTTTGAAACGACGGAGAACCGTAATAACAATACTCTGTGTCATGAATCTAAAATATGTTTTCTCTTACCCAGTGCTATTTATTTATCTAGATTGTTTTGGGAGTTGCCTGGGTTTGAATATCTAAAAAATGCACTTAAAGTACGAAGGGTGGGGTCATTTTCTGTCCATAACCGAGTGCAAGTTATGGGTGAAGCAATGTGTGCCGTGAAATACATGGCAAAAAGGTTACATTACATTAGCCAACTAGACTTTGGGGGATATACGTTGTTAGAAATAGCATTGCTTGGGAGTGCTTCAAACGATTGCTATACTTTTAAGCAGCAGCTGCGTGCCACTTATTTGCAGGAATGAATTTGATGTCATGGTTAAGTGGTCATTTTGCAACCCTTCATCTTTGAAAAAGTGAAGCATATTGTTTGAAAATACTTGCAATAATCAAAAACCCTCAAAATGTGTCAGCATCTGGGCACGATTATGGTACTAGCACCAACTACCCTACCCTACAAGAACAATACTGTTCCTTTATCTCAATGTCTTCCACATTTTGCCTTGGCCCCTTTAAGTTTCTGCCGTGCTAGCATCCAGCTAAGTTAGAGTTAGCCCTTGGTGGCAACGACCAATATTTCTGGGGTTCTGGCGTAGCCAGCAGATATCCAGATAACGGCTTTCCGGGCCAAGACTTTCTCTTGTGCCGGTAATTGTTTACAGTCGGATTAGCAAATTGACCCGCGAGAAACAAGCATGACGCTCAGATTTCAGTTTTGGATGGGCCATTTAATTACAGAATTTAATACTAGTCGGCCTTCCTTTAACGGTTTCCAACTGGGAGGCTCGCTAAACCAAACATTACTGATATCATGCCAAAAGGGGACTAGCAATCTGTTTGATTATGACACTTTAAAATTTCTCTAAAACCTTTTCAATACAGAGAGTTTATTATTACAAACGTTGTATGCCTTTATTGTTTATTTAATGCCATTCTACTAATCAATAATGCCTCTGCTGGCGAAAATGGAGTTTGAGTTGAGAGATGAATTCAACCACCAGACAATTGGACAATTAGCCACAGTAAGGTTGTCAGACGATTGGTGGTGGGTTCCGAGATTGCATTTTTGCCAATGCGTACCACCTCTTTTGATCTTCACACAAACTTTTACTCCAAAGCTCACTCAAATGTGATTGCTCAATAGTACTTGGACTACAAATGGAAACCAGAACGCTTCAGATACATCTTGGTCCGTTGCCTACCGATTCTGCATTCATATGCAGATCGATTTTTTAATGCAGAAGCTTATAATGAAAGAGTTTCACTTTTGTTCTGCATTTTAAAAGCGCAGAGGGAGTCAATGTTAAAAGTCCCAAAGCCCATGAAAAAATACCTGCTACTGCACCATCAATAAAAGTTGATTCATTAAACAAATAATTGTTTGCATAGCATGTCATCACACATTATTCAAACAGAACAACCAACCCTGACCAACTCTTACCAGGATGCTGTTGCCATGAGAACGCACAGTAGCTCCAAGCCACTGATGGGATTTGAACTCAACCTGAGTGTTTACACCATTTATGTAAAAATATCGATCACCTAGAAGAACATAGAGAGGAAAAACATAGTTTAGAGGGTATTTAGTAGAATGCACTCATTGTAAGTCGCTTTGGATAAAAGCGTCAGCTAAATGAAATGTAATGTAATGTATTTGCACAGAGTTGCAGAGTGAATAATTTATTGCCGCAGCACTTTTCTCAGAAACGAGAAACTATGTCAGTTGTTAGTGTTTTAACTAAGTCAAAGATCCCCCTGTCATCAGTGTTTGATTTCTGTGCCGTCAGGGCTTTGTTTGAGAGAGCTTCCTCACATGTTTTTGGCTTTTTACATGGATATTTTATGGCCTTGCTCCAGGGGTCTGCAATCTTAATCCATCCTCCATGCTATGGCAGACATCAAACGGCTCAAAGGGACTTGGACCTTGTTGTTACTGTAACCCAAACGGCTGTACTTCATTGTCAGGATGTGTTTTAAGAAGAGGCCCGGGCAGCCAGCAAGCAGTGATGAGGGATGGGGTTGTGGACTGTTAGGGGTGTGTGTGTGTGCATGTGCGTGTGCGTGTGTGTGTGTGTGTGTGTGTGTGTGTGTGTGTGTGTGTGTGTGTGTGTGTGTGTGTGTGTGTGTGTGTGTGTGTGTGTTTTACTTTGAAGCCTCATCAGAAACATTAATTCATTATTTCATTTGGAATCATTACACTAATATTTCTTCTTGGACTGGTTCACAAAATGTGAGAGGAGCCAGGTTGCCTCTATGTCCTATAGAACGACGGAAAAACAGGTTCCAGGCAAGTAACAAATTAAAGTCTGTGATTTTAGGGTTTGCTGTCAGATGGTAATTTCTTCTGCATGCAGGATTTTTGTCACACCTACAGAGGAAAAACTTGCCATTCAGTATCCTTGAAAAGTAATTTTACAAAACCTGACACTTTAACTTCTTCTTAAATATGCCTGTAACTGTGTAAGCTTCACTGTGGTATATATGATATATGTACCTGCTGTCTGTAGCAGAGTGGTGACATTAAACTCTCCTGGCTGCAACTCAGTGCCTATTTATTAACGGAGTCTGTGCTGTGTCCTCAAACACACCATGAATCCTGAGGCCTGTAATGGGAAATGCAAGACTACTAACATGGAACGGACCTACCAAGCACCGGCCCAGGGCCCAAAGTGCCAGGGCCTACTTGACTTTCACCTGCACAGACTCAAAATGACCACAAGGAAATAACTTTTTTTTAAAAGACACAAAACAACCGAAAAGGGCCAAACAACAAAATAGAGACACAAAATGACCACCAAGATACAACACAACTACGAAGAGACTAAACAACAACAAAGATACAACAAATGACGACAAAGATAAAACATAACTTAAATGAAACATAAAACAACTACAGAGACAAGAAACAACTACAAAGAGCTAAAACAACTGTCAGCTGGCACAGAATGACCACAAAGACACACAAAACTATAAACAGATACAAAATGATCACAAAAAGACCACAAAGAGATTCAAAACATCTAGAAAGAGACATAAAATTAACACAAAGAGACACAAAATGAAAACAAATACACATAAAACAACTTCAAAGCGACACAAAATGAATCAGCATTCGAGAGAGTATGATAAGTTAGACCCTGTGATCCTCAAACGGTGGTCCTTATCGCTTCCTGCATTTCTGATGGAGGTGATTATTTTTCTGGCAGAGTTGGGGGCAGCCCCGGTCCTCTGGGGTCCTTGTCCCCGTAACGACTCTAATTAAAGAGCGCTCACAACACTGGGCCCCAGTCCAGCAGGAAATCAAATCTCTGTGAAAACACTAAAAACACAGCCCAACTCCCAGAATGGAGACCTTAGTGAGGGTCGGCATGGAGGATAGCCTTAGTCACCATTAAAACACCGGAGAGACAATAAAGCCTGGTTTCAACGAAAACAGAAAAGCCGGAAGATGGCAGGGAGCCAAAACCTTTGACCCAAGGTCACGCACAACGGGATGCAACCTATACCTTCTCTCAGCCACTTTTATGGCTGGTTAGAGACAGCTGAGAGTTCACTACTTAGTCCTGTCTCAACTGTTTAACAGTGCCATTGGGGAAAGTGACATTTTTATATCCTGGAAACAATGCAAGTTACCAACTGCTGCTCCGGTTCACGATGTGGAGAAAATGTCTCTCCCTTGGAATTTGGAATATTGAGCGTGATTTTTCACAGGTCACATTTTTATCGGCAAAGAGGCCGACCGTCAATTTAGGTTTAACAAGACCCCCTACCTTGCTTGTCAAAGTCGATCATGCTGCAGTTAGCTTGGCTCCAGGGGCACAAGAACACAGCTCCTCCTTCAGTGACGTTGGGTTGGCTGGTGTTGGCTTTCGGGGCACCGATCAAAACACTGATACTAGACAGCAGAGAGGAAAACAGAATCTTACATTGTGGTGACGGACTGTGTCCAGGAAAAGTCCACGGGTTACGCCAAGAAACATCTGTAATGATGTACAGTCATAAGCATTTAACTGGTCTTGTGAAAAAGCTGATGAAAAGTGTGAATCTGTACATACTTACATACAAAAATGTGCAGACATGAGACTGATATTAATATCAATATTTCCCAAAATGTCAAACTATTTTTTTCATCATAGGACTGAGCCATATTATATATATCACAACGTATCGTATCTGAGAATATAATTTATTTTATATCGTTACATTGCATAAGTGTTGTCTCTTCCTATTTTATTATTTGCCCATTTAGTTATCTTATCCAAATTACTAATATTTGTTGATAAAGAATCTCATTGTGTCAACATTTTGTAAAAGCACCAATGGTCAACCGTACAATATCGCCGCAAAATCGTTATTGGGGTATTTGATAAAAAATAACTTGATGTTTAGATTTTCTCTATATTGCCCAGCCCTATTTGATCAGAACTAAAATCATGACAGAAAGGACACCAAATGATGTTAGCCTGTAGAGAAAGCAGACTACGAAGACAATTGAGAAGTAGTATTACCATAAAGCGGGTGTACCAAGGCTGACTCCTCCTTTACGGGGCATTACATGGCAGAGCGCTAATGTTTCATATACGTCCAAAGATCAGTTTATAGCTGTTACCTCAGTGGCTGTATTTCGTCAGATCCGGGTCATTATCACTGCCTTGGAGTTTTTTTAAATGTTAGATATAAGATAAACACTATGTCCAGCATTGCTGCCGGAAAGTTTGAACATCTGTAGATGATAAACAATGCTTAGTGTTCCCATATTGTCACATCAAGTTAAGCCAAACCTCTGAAACCTCAGCATGAGGTCAGAGTCTGCACTGAAATCCTTTTTTGCATGAAGCCGAGGAAATAGTTCATCGGTTGCGAAGCCATTTTTCAATATAAATCTAAATCGATGCAGAAAAGAAGGTCTGGAATCGACTTGCACCAATGAGGTTTTCTTTGAAGATGACGTTTGAAGGCGCTGCAGATTTGAATCCTGCGTTCATTAGCACAACAAGTTATAAATACGACACTGACATATTTTCACCTTATTAAGTTTATGGAGCAGATGTTCACCAGCTAGTCTCTGACTGTGTCTGTTGGGTGCTGAGCAGGTAGTGTACAGTGGGTTTATCGGGGCTGTCCGCTTGTGCTTAGAAACAACCAAAAGAGAGGATTTGTGGGCCGTAAAACCAAAACAACGAAAGAAAAAAAAACTGAGTAGAGCTGACGGTGACTGCAAAACCAGCTGATGAGGATTTTTCACTTTCAACTCCTTTTACATCATGAGTAGTTATCTAATTCATTGTTTAATAGTGACTAGAGCAGCAAAATACTATTCTAGACACCAATGGAAAGGCTTAAAGGAATCAATGTCAGTTTAAATGCATGCACTATTTTTTATATTTTCACCACTTTACCTCATTATAACGGAAGCCGCTGTCTATGTTCTCTTTAAAGCCACCAGACCGAAAACTGTATTTTCAGGTTGTAGAACAGGGAGAGTTGCTGGAGTTTGTTTGTATTATTGTGTCACTTAAAAATGGTTATTTTTGATAAACTAAAGTCACAAAATAACAAAAATAACCAATCAAGGCAGTCATGAAGCAGCAACATCCGTTCGCAGTGAGGTTGAAAAATACAGTTTTTTGTCCAAACAGGGGAAGTCATCCACTGTATGAGTAACACACTGGCTATTAATAAGTACCTCATACAACCCCGCTTCAAAGCATCCAAACTATACCTTTAAAGTTAGCATGCTACGACTTTGCTGTATTGCAACAGTTACAGTTATTGATGACAAGTTATTACAGCTCTTTTTATGGCGTACTGAATTACAACCATGTATTGCAACTCCTTGTTTGGCTGTTTTTTGTTTAGTTGACACCATTGTCCGAACAAAGATGTGATGATTTTATCATATTTTATAATCATTTTATACAATTTACAGTGTGTGTGTGTGTGTGTGTGTGTATAAAAATCAGCTTTCAGTCAGCCCTGCTAAAAAAAAAAAACTTTCCCAGAGCGACATTGGTGACTGATGACATGAGCAGAGATCAGACAGACTCCGTACTCCCCCTGTCCCATTTTTTTTTCTTTTCTGGAGAGCGCAAGAGGAATATTTACATGGCTGGATAAGCTTTCCTTATAAACCACTCACTCCACAGCCACTTAGCCGACTAGGCCTGCTCTACCTTCTCTCTGCACGTGTTGAGTTGTAAGAGTCAATTGAAAGCAGTTGTATCGAGAACGCAACAGACAACAATAGCCTCCTCCTGAAATGGATCGGGATGATGGCCGCTTCTGTTGAGATCTAAAATAAAGATTCCTTTCTCCTAACTCACATTCAACGGGAACATCTGCAAACAGAGGAATGGCTTAGAGGCATGGCCAGGTCTAAGATGCAACATGTCATTTTTTTAATGAAAGGATTTATGAGCTCCAGTGAATGCATTTACATAGCAACGTTATTCTAGAACAAGTTGTATCCAAATGGCAGGTCATACTGTCTTTCACATGATTATGAATCACATTTCATCAGCACAAATGGCTGGAATGGCTCTTACTGATAGCACTTTGTAGTTGAACTTTTTGACGAAATTGTACCTTCTTGATTCTTGTTGTTCTGATTCTTGTTTGTACTCACGGTGGAATGCACTTATTGTAAGTCGCTTTGGATAAAAGCGTCAGCTAAATGAAATGTAATGTAAAAAAAATGTAACAAACAATATTTTTGGGATCTAACTTTCTCAACTTTCAAAAATACAATTCAAGGAAGGACAATGGCTTAAGTTGAATTTGTCACAACTTATATGGTGCATATTGCTTCAGTCTGAGGGGCACATTATACTGATATGACCTTCCATTACATTCAGTAATGAATCAGAGCCTCTGTATCCAAGCTAACCCTGTTCATGTTTCTCAAGATTTTATCTGGCTTGTTATAATAAACAGGATATGATGCTTGTATGAGCCAGAAACCCCAACCCGAATATCTGCTTTGTTTGGTTTGCATGTAAATACATTCATTACACTCATACATATGTGGGTGGCCAGAATAATCTGACCCAACACTCAATGAGTGTGATTTCTTCGTAGTATTTTAGTAAAATCTGCAATGTTGGCTTCACCTCCATGAAAGCTGCGCTACAATATAGGCCGCAGACAAATATCCACTGTTTTAGACAAAATCTGGTTCCATTACTAACATAAGAATCGGATCAAGACACACAAGAAATGCAAGAGTATAACCTGACACATGCAGTGTGACACAGGTAACATTAGACCTTTGGTGGCCTTTAATGCAGAGCTCACGGACAGGTTGGTAAACATCAAGAGGTTCACTGACATCAGGTCGTGGAATTTCAACATCTGTGTCCCATTTTCATGCTACAGACTAGGGATGCAACGATACCACTTTTTACAAACCGATATGAGTACGAGTATTTTTATTTGTGTACTTGCCGATACCGAGTACCGATACCGATTCTTAGATTTGGTCTCCATGAAAGTGCAATTAATTTGGAGGCAGATTTTATTTTATCCTCTGCAGATTATGTCAAGCCTATAGTACAAAATTAACAGAAGGCTATCCCAAGCTTTAAACTTCTTGTGGAAGTCCCTCTAATGTCGGACCATAAAACGCCCCCGTGTCCGGGTTCATAATCAGAATCAGAATCAGAATCAGCTTTATTGGCCATGTGTGTTTACACTCACATGGAATTTGACTCCGGTTACACATAGCTCTCATTGTACATATATACACATTTACAATAAGCAAGATAAATATTTAAAAAAAGACATTAGAAAGAAAAAGTAGTCCAATTAGTGCAGGTAGTGCAGATGGGGGAGTCTGATTAACTGTTCATCAGGGTGACGGCCAGTGGAAAGAAGCTGTTCCTGTGTCTGGTGGTTTTGGGTAATATTAGGGATCGAGCAATCATATAGGAAGCTGTGTTCCAAGTTATGTTTCCGGTGCTTTTATTGTGGAGGGAGAAACGGAAAGGAAAAGAGGAGTGGAATTGTGGGATATACGTGTGTGAAGGAGATAAAAAAGTGGTTCAAGTTACCCTGCAGCGTGTTTTCATTTTATTAGAATTACAAATATAGACACACAACAGACACTCGGCTACAATAATATCATCCGTAGCCGCACAACAGCGTTTGAATGAGGCCGCTGCCAGCGCTACTTCTGGTGGATCAGCAACAGTTTGATTCACACCGGCGGGACGGCAGTAATTTGCGTCGCGTAACATAACTCTACACACCTTGCTGCAAGTGCCGCAAGAGAGCGACGAAAGAGCCGCATGCGGCTCTGGATCACGGGTTGCCGACCCCTGCCCTAGACGTTGAAGTCAGGTAGGACAACAAATCTTTTTCTCCACAAAGCGCGACCAGTTTGTTGTAGTGAAATACTGTTGAGTGGTATCAGTTCTTGGTATCGACAATTGAAATCGATACGAGTACGAGTATTTTAACGCAGTATCGGCCCCCGATACCGATACCGGTATCTGTATCGGTGCATCCCTACTACAGACTAATTCTATGGATGCAAGTTGTTGGTCTGTGGTGTGTTTGCAAGGGGAAAGTGACAAAATCAAGTACACTCAAGTACAATCAACAAGACTACGAGTGTATAGACATGCTACCAGCTCTGAGAGGCTGTGCATAAGCACAGCTAAATGTTCATATCAGCATGCTAACATGCCCACAATGACAACGTGGGTCCATAGTGGCCAAACCGTTGAATTACAACTTCACGTGATACTATTGGGCCCAAAAATACTTTTTCCAATAGACTTATATTTGGAAAGAGACATCTGTTACTCAGTGTATACATTTTTTTATAAGTTAATCAACTTTGTTCATGTGAATGATCCCGAGTGGCGTGGGTTCAAGGAAACAATAGTCCATAGATGCAGAAAGCCAGCGGGTAATTTTATACCCAAAAGTCAAACTTTTTTTGCCATATCCAGTGCTCTTTATACATCCATGTGTTTAGCAGGTGTATGTTCCCCATCATAGTTTTACGATCTTGCAATAAGCACAGTTGAAGCTGGTGGAAATCTCATACGTGTTTGCTTTTGTTCATTAACCAAAGTATTGGACAAACAGAAATGTTTTACCTGATGGTGGCGCTAGAGGAAAGGTCACCAAAGTGAGTAGGATTCAACCTAAGGGGGACATAAAAATTTCAGTCTGGTCCAAAGCGGTGGATTTTGCCAAAAATACATTTCCGAAGAGCCATGAAGCGAGTTTACTGTTGCAATGTACAATATTGAACAATCTCTTCCAACTAACTTAATGCCCGCCTCGTAAACCAGACACATCGACTGGATGTGTGCTGAGACAGTGAAAGCAGAAAAGGCATGGTGAGCAACAGGAGCAACTCCTAACAAGGCTCCCTCCAGCCAAACAGGGTGGTAATTGTCCCGAGTGCATGACAACCAGCAGAAACCATCCCATCAGCAGAAAAAACAACATTCAACTCATTCAGGAAGGAATCCATTTCCCTCCCACCACAAGACAAGAACCACTAGATTCACATGGCGATGTTCAACCATAGTTGTAAACTGTCAAAATGCACGACTTCGGTCAAACAAAATGTTGTATTGTTCAGTTTGAGGACAACTGTTGGAGGCAACAGGGGGCTTAGTCTGAACAAATTTGTCTAACTCAACATCTCAGTAATGACTCAACAACATGCCCTCTAACTGCTAGAAGCTTAGTTAAGCAAACTGAGACAATCTTAACCAATTTCCTCACAGGAAAATATCTACATGCATTAAAACCAACATTGATGTCACTCTGTGAGCCCTCAAGGGTGTTAGTGATGGATAGCGGTGGAAGAAGTACCGAAGTAAAAGAAGCAACACCACAATGAGGAAATAAAAGTAAAGTAAAAATGTACGTAAGTAAAATAACAAAAGCATCGGATTCTAAATATATTTTAGTTACCAAATGTTAAAGTAGTACTAAATATGCAGAAAGAATATGTTAGTGGTTTACACTTGATTGATACAGTCATGTGTGAGGCAAATTTTACTTTACTTTCTATGCTGCTGAGAAGCTTTTTGCTTGACCATTTCTTAACCAGGTTTTCAAGTTTTTTTTTATTTGCCATTTGTGCACAGACCAACAGTTCACACACATTGGAATTTATTGTGCAGGGCTCTCTGAGTCAAAAGGTTAGAAATAAAAAAAAGTACACTATAATAAGAATAGAGATATAAAATATAAAAACACTATACAGAAAGGTGGTAATATGTACAAGTATGATGAGATGCAGTAAGGAGAGGGCAAATGTTAAATAACAGTAATAAATAATCAAGAGGTGGAATAAAGTTGTGTAGGGCTATTGGACAGTTAACCAATCTGCAAAGTCAACTAAAGTTATCAAGTAAGATTAGTGGAGTACAAAGTATAATATTTGATTAGAGATAAAGCTGATAAAGTGTAACCGGGAGTTATTCGGAAGATCTGAGCACAATTTACAGAAGCTGCTCCCCTGCAGGTAATCATAAGAAGATTAATAGCGATACGCTAGACTTATGTCATCATCTATAAAGGGCTTTCAGGGGATGCTACACATCCTACAGAGTCCCTCAGCTCTTCAGCAACAGCAGATGTGAACAGCTGGTTGAGATTGTGTTCTGGCTGGACGAGACAGAAATGTAATAATACTGTCTTAACAGGCGTAAATACTCTGAAATTGGTCAATTTGAGGGCTACTGTAGTAAAGCAGTGGGCTATGTGGTCAGCTAGCCATCAATGTCTTCAAAGCGGGAAAGAAAATAGTTAATATTAACACAATGGACGAAATATTTAAGTATCAAAATGAAGAAGTAAAATTCTTGTTTTAAGTCCAGGTGAAACTACACATAACCACTGCATTACACTAGCGTTAATGGCTGCCGTTACTTTCTGCTACAGCAGAATCAAATATGTTATAACCTTCTCTCTTTACTGGAGCAAAGTTTAAAATGGCAAATTTAAAATGTAAATACTCAAGCAAAGTTTTCTAAATAACTAACATTACTTGGTGTGTTTACAGCTGACTTATGCTAACAGATAACTGCGGTTGCAGGTAAGTTAGCATTAGTGGCTGGTTGCTAAACAGGGTTTGATGAGTTTAAAGTAAGACTGTAGTGATGGCCACACAACGGCCACTGTGGAAACCAGTGGCAGTAACAGTTAGCAGTTAGCGAAGGCTAGTAAAATTAGCAAACAGTCTCAGTAATGTCTATCTAAAGTTTGCTAACGTTGGCTAACATAAGCTTATCTGACCAAAACTGTAAGAGTAAAACCCATGAATGTATTGAATTGTGTTGCTTAATTAAGTATACTTTTTATGTTATGTTACAAAGTAGCATAAGTTTTATGTACAAATGAAACATTAGCAACTTTCGTCTGCAGCACATCACCCATCCATCCATCCATTTTCCACCGCTTATCCGGGGTCGGGTCGCGGAGGCAGCAGGTCAAGCAGGCTGACCCAGACTTCTCTCTCACCCGCAACATCTACCAGCTCATTCTGGGGGATCCCGAGGCGTTCCCAGGCCAGCTGGGAGATATAATCCCTCCAGCGTGTCCTGGGTCTTCCCCGGGGCCTCCCACCAGTTGGACGTGCCTGGAAAACCTCTAAAGGGAGGCGTCCTGGAGGCATCCTAATTAGATGCCCGAACCACCTCAGCTGACTCCTTTCGACACGAAGGAGTAGCGGCTCGACTTCAAGCTCCCTCCTGATGTCCGAGCTCCTTACCCTATCTCTAAGGCTGAGCCCGGCCACTCTACGGAGGAAACTCATTTCGGCCGCTTGTATCCGCGACCTCGTTCTTTCGGACACGATCCAAAGCTCGTGACCATAGGTGAGGGTTGGGACGTAGACCGACCAGTAAATTGAGAGCTTCGCCTTTCGGCTCAGCTCCTTCTTCACCAAGACGGCCCGGTGCAACGCCTGTTTTACTGCTGCAGCCGCACCGATACGCCTGTCGATCTCCCGCTCCATTTTACCCTCACTCGTGAACAAGACCCCGAGATACTTGAACTCCTTCGCTTGTGGTAGGCACTCTGTCCCCACCCGGAGGGAGCAATCCACCGGTTTCCGGCAGAGCACCATGGCCTCAGATTTCGTGGTGCTGACTTCTCCGCCCCACGGCTGCGCCTAGATATCCTGTCCATGAAAGTCACGAACAGGACCGGTGATAAAGGGCAGCCCTGGCGGAGGCCAACACCCACCGGGAACGTATCTGACTTACTGCCGAGGATACGAACACAGCTCCTACTGCAGGCGTACAGAGACCGGATGGCCCGTTGCAACGGGTCCGGCACACCATACTCCCGCAGCACCCCCCACAAAAAGCCCCGAGGGACCCGGTCGAAAGCCTTCTCCAAGTCCACAAAGCACATGTAGACTGGTTGGGCAAACTCCCAGGACCCCTCCAGTATCCTTGCAAGGGTAAAGAGCTGGTCCACTGTTCCACGACCAGGACGAAACCCGCACTGTTCTTCTTGAATCCGAGGTTCGACAAACGGTCGGAGCCTCCGTTCCAGCACCCTGGCATAAGCTTTTCCCGGGAGGCTGAGTAGTGTGATACCCCGATAATTCGAGCACACTCTCCGGTCCCCCTTCTTGAAGATGGGAACCACCACCCCGGTCTGCCAGTCCATGGGCACTGTGCCCGACCCCCATGCGACATTGAAGAGGCGTGTCAGCCAAGACAGCCCAACAAAGTCCGGCACCTTCAGCATCTCAGGGCGGATTTCATCCACCCCCGGCGCCTTGCCACCAAGGAGCTTTTTGACTACCTTAGTGGCCTCTGCCAGGGATATGGGTTCATCCAACCCCAAGTCTTCAGGCGCTGCCCCCTGTTCAGGGGACATGTTGACCGGGTTTAGGAGTTCCTCAAAGTGCTCCTTCCACCGCCCGACGATATCCTCTGTCTGGGTCAGCAGCCCCCCTCCCCCGCTGATAACAGCCTGGGGAAGGCCCTGCTTTCCCTTCCTGAGTCGTCGGATGGTTTGCCAGAACCTCCTTGAGGCCAACCGAAAGTCCTTCTCCATGGCCTCCCCGAACTCCTCCCATGCCCGAGTTTTAGCATCCGTGACCACCGCAGCTGCAGTCCTTCTGGCCTGCCTGTACCTGTCAGCTGCTTCAGGAGACCCCTGGGCCAACCAAGCCCGAAAGGCCTCCTTCTTCAGCTTGACGGCTTCCCTCACCCCCGGTGTCCACCACCGGGTTCTCGCACATCACGCTACAACAAAATATAGGCTAATTTATTTCGTAAATCTCCTATCCTATAACGTCCTTTCTTGAAACACAATTCAAATTATGAATTTTGTTATTTTGTGTTAAATTGTAAAATACTAGATTGGCCATACATTTATTGTAAATTAAAATGCATCGCTCCAACTCGAATGTGCAGCCAATTAGCCTAACAGAGAAGCATAAATCGCATCGTCCTCGGTCAGATGTGAGCTACTTCCCACTTCATCCATATCCAAGTCACTTTTGGATAATGACCTGTGTGTGTATGTGTTTGTGTGTGTGTGTGTGTGTGTGTGTGTGTGTGTGTGTGTGTGTGTGTGTGTGTGTGTGTGTGTGTTCCCACACCAGAGTCCGCAGAGTTTTCTCAATGAGCCAAAACAGCTGACATATGCTGTGCTTAAAGGAAGAAGAACGTCTGATCTTTGACTTCATCTTACTAGGCTGCACCTCATCTGTCAACAGAAATACAAATAATAATAAAAAATAAACAGCAGGAAACCCGCTAGTGTCCCTTTAGTACATATTCAGAAGACGATTAGCATATGTCTTACTTTGCTGTGGGTTAACCCCCTCCACTCTGAATCAAACACAGACTTGTATGTCTGTTTCCAATCACACAAGTGGCCTGGAATCCAGAGTGTGCGTGTGTGTGTGTGTGTGTGTGTGTGTGTGTGTGAGAGAGAGAGAGATGTATGCCACTATATGAGAGGCATTTAACTTTCCATTTCACCATAAAATATATTCAACAGACCAATGTTTAACTTTAAAATGTTGTAATTGTTTTACGTGTAGTAGGTTACATTTATAAAACTATTTAGGCTGCTAAATACATGTTAGGATAAGTTTATATACAACATAAAAAAACAAGTTTTTATAGGCATGGGCTATTATAAGAATAGAGTATGTCTGCAGAGCTGACTCTTTTTAGCACAGGCACACAACTAATATACTTCATATAGAGAGATGTATGAGACTAAGAGTCCAGATAATCCCTCAGTCATAAACTCCCTCAATCATAATATACAGGCTATAATAAACCAGTGATGTTCAACCGTAAGGCAGCGCTGTAAACTTTCTCCCGCGGTCGCTGCGTCGCCGTCTTTCACCTGGTTGAGTTGCCGAAGAACTCCACCGAGTAGCCGAAGTAACTCCCGCGCGGTCCGCTGAAAACGACGCGTCTCTCCGTGTCCAGGTTAAAAGCGGCGCACAGCTGCGCCAGAACCAGCACCGCCGCCGCCACTACGGGTGCGACCGACGCGGCGCGACCACAGCGGGTAGGTGAAAGTGCAGCAGCGGTGCCCATCTCTTCTTTTGCGCGGCTCCTCTTTCATCGAACGGCCGAAGCGCAAAACGCGTCATCCGTGCTGCTCCTTCAATGAAGTGATCATAAACTGGAGTGTTGAATATTATATCTCCCCCGCCACACACACACACTCCTTCAGCTCCAACGGACAGGTCCAGTGTGTTGATCCAGAGCGCATAAGTGAAACGTAAAGGAAGGCAAGGGACGGAGGGTGAGGAGGGAGGAGGGAGGAGGGGGGATGATTGCAACCTCATTTGGGGTGGAGCTTTAAATATTACCAGGCTGTCTGGTCCCCAAAGAAACAAGACCGCTTTACGGTGTGAAACATATTTATTCACTCTTTTATTAGACACAAATTTGAATGAAAATACAACATTTAAATTAAAAAAATCACCATAAAGTGTAACTAACACATTGTAAATTATTATGAGATTACCATTTATGCATGTATTGTTTTGTTTCATTCACAGCCCAATGTGAATGATGGTGGCCAGTTCAGGGATTTGTCATTTAGTGGGACACTGATTCGAACCCAGCGACCCCCATGAGTGAGAGTAAATCAGAACAGTGGCTTAGAGCCAAAAAGGCCCACAGAAAAAACAATGAATTGAAAAACCAAACAGTACTGCACATTCAGGTGATCATCCCCTTGGATTCTCCTCTGTCATTAAGCATAGTTTTCACATTAGCATTAGATGCATTATAAAAATACATTGTTGTGGCCACATGCTCCAAACAAATAGGCACACCTGTACTGGGTCCACACGGTCTACATTTACGACCGTCGGTTATTAGAGAAACTGCCAACTAACTAACAGCATCGTGCCATACTGGGGAAGCTCTGAGAGTCGTTCAAAATAACACTTATAATCTTCACATGTGGCGTCTGCGTGTATGCCGTTACCCTGGGGGCTATACAGTCCGTGTACGTTTTGATTGCTTGTTCATTGGATCAAATCCAGGTGGTGAACCTCCAGTTCTGAAAATTGAAGCCAATGCGGACGTGCCTTTAACTTGCATTCCCTCCAATGGCTATGTGGGGGCGAACACTATTGGTGACTTTTGTCAGACTCAAAACACAGCTTTTAGGACTTGACTTGGTCTTGACGCCAAACTTCCTGTATAAAGGCCAACTCTGACTTTGTCTCTGACAAACATTGTGCATAGCTTGCTTCTTTCAAGGGAAGATTCAGATTATACAACTGTGATTAAGCCTGCAATTTACATTAAAAGAGCCAATGTTCAGGATTTAGGCGGGACCTACAGGCAAAATGTAATATAATATTCATAACATGTTTTCATTTGTGTGTATTCAGTGGAAACTAAATATCATTGTGTTTTTGTTCACTTAGAAGGAGACCTTGATATCCACACTGGGAGCGGGTCTTCTTCACGTATAGTTCACCAACAAATCCTGGAGACATCAGTTCATTCCACATGTGAAACGAGAAGTCAACGTTGATTTATTTGTCCTGTAACTTGCATACTTCAGTAACAGCACTTGCATAGTTATTTTAACCCAAACAATAACCTTTTTCCAAACCTAACCAAGTAAAACTAAATAGGTTTTAGAAAAGTTTGCTCGTTGCACGTAACGAGCGGGAGTTGACACATGTTGCTGGCTTTAGTAGTAGACATCGTACAAACCGATGTATGAGAATACGTTGCTCTATGTTACCCAAAGGTCACCATAGTTCTCCTCAGGTCACGGAAGAGTGTTCAGTTGGTTGCAATCGTCAAAGCTCGGCTAGATGCCATCCAATCCTGCACACTGGCCCTTTAAGGCATCGTTTACATGATCAGTCCCTCCGCCGTGAGTAGAATACGAAAGAGTTATTTGTGGAAGCGGTGCAGTGATAATTGTGAACGATTCAGCCATATTCTCAAAACACTAGGAATCATCCCATCGGGCTGCTCGCTGTCAGAAAGTTGTGGTTTTGTGCAAACATACTCTACATGTCAGGACAGACTTCAGTGTGACTAAACCTGGAGAGCCCACAGACATCCATCCTCAGCTCTGTCTCTCGTCACTTTGCTGGAACTGAACTTGCAGCCGTGGCAGACTGACAGGCAGGCCGGGTTTACAGTAAGTGATTATGTATAGGTCTCCTCGTGGGTATGTGTTTGTGTGTGTAGTACGTTAACCACATGACAGCATGACCTGAACAGCACCCCCTCTGTGTTCCGGGACCTACTGATTTACAGATTAATCACTGGTTCACTCTCATCCTTCCTGTTTCCAACATCAGCAGGCAGGAAAAAAACATTGCTAACCCACTGTGTTCTACATGCCCAGTACCAAATGATGGCCTGAGCCAGACTAACTCTAGGAGCATTTAGCTGCTAAACATCCAGATATCCTTTTACTCTTGGCAGTAGGTGGTAACCAAAACAGAATGAATATTGGACCGTTGTTAACACCTTATTTTTTGAGGCGTTAATATGTGTCTCCAGTAGAAATTAATTTTTTTTTACTACAAAGTGAATGTACTGCAACATGCCAAAATATAAATAAATTAAACATTTGTACCTGTAAATGTCAATAGTTTAATTATAAATTAACTTTTGGTTCTTTTTGGCTTTAGTTGTCAATATTGCAACATCACTGAAGCTTTACAACCACCAAAGAAGTCACAAGCTACAGCATTACATACATTTTTATCACTCACCTTTTACTGAACTCGAGCCTTATGTCCCAACATCCTGAAATATGTCAAATTACGGTAGCACTACATCATCCAGTCAGCACTTCCTTATGACTTCAAAACCCTGGTTGAGTATATTTAAACTTACTTATTAGATATGAAACACGATCGCCCCCGTCCAAAACAATCATCCGTATTTATTTATTTTTTGTATCTTGATGGGACTCAGCTCAGAGGAAGCTTTAGCTTTGACTGGTACGAACGACACCTGTAACCTCACAGAGGGTCAAACGCTGGAGCCAAACACGAAGCCTGTGCAGTGAACGCTGACCGGCAAACCAGAGGCAGTTGTCACGATAAAGAAAGATCAACCAGATTTTGAGTGGAATCGATTATCGTCTGACGAATGGACTCTTTACCTCAGTGTGGACTGTTGTTGTTTTACTTTTCTTTCAAAGACAGGAAAAAAAAGAGAGGAAAAAAGTGAACGCAGGTGACCTTTACTGATTTGGCTCAAGACTGTGGAAAAAGGAGCACGCTGAAGCTGCAAAAGCTCAAAGAGCTGCTGAGGTGGTTACATCTGCAGGCTAATTGGAAAAGCCTGAGAAAAGAAGCACGCCGGAACACCTATTTCAGGGTTTCTGCCATTATTTTTTCTACATGGAGGCTTGTTAAGTATAAAAGGATTTCGTTTTCAACTCGTCGGACATGTGCAGGCATTTTATTTATGTCTTTTTGCAGCCCCTCCCCTCCCTCTCCCACAGACACACACACACACAGACACACACACACAGGACTGCCTGCGCTATGTCAGAGTATAGGTGATAAAAGACATAACACACACCTCCTCCTCCGAGTGTCTGCGTGTTGTCTCAAGCACTGAATGATGGAGGAAATGGCGCTCTTCCCTCCACGTACGTACGTGCACACCACCACACACACAAACACACACACGATAAAAACAACACGGCCGCTAATGTGTGCCTCCAAAGATTCAGATATAGGATCATGACTTTATTATGTTCAGTAAGGCCAGTAATAGATTAGTATCAATTGATTATAACATGTTTAAGTATGTGAAGTCCAGGTAGTTTACAAACCTGTTTCCTAACTTGCAGTAGGTTAGAATACTGTTACTAGACTAAAGGATCTCTGATTAAATTCCTGTGTCAGCACCCATCCACCCGGCTGGACCTCCACGGTAGAGTTTTTTGTGTTGCTGAGCATGAACTCTGACCTTTCCCTGACCTCTTTTCTTCCTTTGGGATAGAGGGAGAAAAAAGAGAGTATCGTTACAGGAAGACATTAAGATTAAAGACTTTCTCATTCATTCAAGGTTTTCCCACTTGATTCATACCCGTGCTTCTGTAATCCTTTAGCTTTCTGAAGGTGCACAATCTATGCAGACGGTCAAAGTTTGGATGAACTTTTAATTTTGCTGAAAATATCCGTACGAACACAGCAGTGTGAGCGTGCACCATAGAATTGGTAACATATGAATTTACGTACAGTGAAAGTTCTGCTGGGGAGGATTGTGGTTGAAACTCCACAGCCCTTCAGGGCTCTTTTGAGTTTATCTATCATCCGCCATGTCAATTCAAACACTACTTCTTAACGCCCCCCTCCCCCCAAGCTAATACAGCAGTTAGCCCCTTGTAACCGGCGTGCCCGCTCCCCAGAGGAAGCCGCGAGGAAAAACTCACACCGCAAACAAGCAGAGAAGCACGAGACGAAACAGGCCACCGAGACGTTCTTGCCCTGATCAAGGCCCCTCATTGAGAAAGTAACAATGCGTTATATTCACATTGGAGCACAGCCCAGAGCCTTCCACTGCGACTATCACCTTTCAGCACGAACCTCCCGGTGACAGAGCAACTCTAAAAATAACACAAACTTAGTTACTGTTGGATTTCAAACAAAAAAGGGGAGCCTTGTGTGCGGTTGTCCCATCCTTCAGCGAGTATTCCCACTTTTCAGAATGAAATATTCCACTGAGATTCCGTCTCCACCGATGTCTGGTTTCTCCGTCAATCCCTCACACACATTTTCACTGAGACAGAAAGAATGAAACCAGAAGGAAGTTTGTGTTGGAGTATATGCTCAGAAAGGACATGCAATGCAAATACTTATTTTTGTTAAGAAATTTAAAAAGCTGCTGCTATCAAATAGTAACCATCCTGACTTCCACCTGAAAAGGTTTCCTGTGAGTTAAAAGAACCATTGGTTGATGTAAATATCTTCGGATCGTGTTCAGAAAATATGTTCCAGAGAAGAAAAATGTTTTCTCTGCTTCATTGGCAACAACAACAGCTGTGAATCAGAGGTCCTGTAAGTTGTAAACCACTTCCTATCCAGATGTTATTTCATAAGAGAATCCCCCCCACCCCAACCCCCCCAAAAGGAATAGAAAAGCCAGGCTAGTATTACACCAAGACCCTGTGTCACTGTGGTGACTTCATGAAGCAGGATTGGTGCAGAACGGTTTACTCCAATAAGAGACACTTTGACGGAGTCATACTGCAGTACGTTCTCATCTGGAACCGAAGAGACCCCAGACACGCTTTCGCGCCAACCATTATTCCTGCCTCCAAGCTATGAACCCCAGCTAATGCATTAAAGTTACAGATCACCTTACCTTTTCAGACCCTATTCCCGAGTTGGTCTTGTTGATCAACGGAGGTCACAAAAAAGATCATTGGTACAGTTACCTGCACCTTGTTACCTCGACATTTGCTATGCAGAAATATCCACCTGGAATGCGATACAAACTTGACGTTCAAAGTAAATTCTTGATCTTAAAAAAACAAAAACAAGCAGCTGGTTGTAACAATCTTGCCTCAAGGTTTGTTGGGAGCGTTCTTTTTAATCAAACTTTCACTCATATCCCATAATCTTAGTTCACACATTTTCATGGAATTTTAGATGTTTTTTGTAGCTGGATGAACTTTGATGCTCGACGTAGAAGTCGACAAGGATGCAAAGTCCTTAACGTGCGTTGACAAAGTTGGAACAGTTCCATGATAATATAATCTGCTGGCTGAGATCGTGTTGCACGATAGGAAGTTGTTGACTGCGCTTAAACAGGTTTGTTTAAATCAGCAAATAGCTGTTCGTGAGTCTTACAATACCCATAGACATCAACATCTCCCAATCAGCCAAACAATGTGAATGGCTACAGTAGATAGATACTGAAGGTATGTGAAGGGTCAATCCAATCCCTCTATTGAATGGTCCAGAGACGAATGCTTAAAAAGCCACATGGCTCAAAGGATAGCAATGACTTTGGTCACCCCTGGATGGACTTGTTCTTGGTGAAATTGACTACTTGTCTAGCTCCTTTCTTCTGACCACTCAAAACAACTCTACACTACATGTCATTCACCCATTCACACCAATTTGTGGTTAGGTGTCTTGCCCAAGGACACATCGACATGGACTAGAGAAGGGGATCGAGGGATGACTCGCTCTATCTTCTGAGCCACAGTTGCCCCAGACAGAGATATCTCAGTGCCGACTAAATTAGATGGATTGCCACAAAATGTGGTACAGTTTTCATGGTTTCCAGAGAATGAACACCTTCGACTTTGGGGACCCCCTGAATTTTCCTAGAGTGCCAGCATAACTTTCACATTTGTGGTTTTGAGTGAAATTACCCTCAGACTAAAACATGTATTTGTCCAGTAATTTGGATTATGACTAAATACTTGCTAAACCAATGTCATTCTCAATTAGCAAACATTAGCATTCCAACATGCTAAAACATGATGGTGAATCTTATACCGACTTGACGTCAGCATGTTCGAATAGGACTAGAACGGTCATTCCCATTCAAATCAACGTAGCAGGAGTGTCAGAGCGGCGGCCATTTTATGCATAGCCTATATGTAAGAGAATGCTTCCGTATAAACCGACTTGCAGCATGACACTAGTGAGCTTAAACGTGTGACGTCACCATAACTACTAACAATCACCATTTGGTTTTGACCTAGTGGGATCTAAGGACAGGTGAGCATATTAGCATGCTGGCACTAGCTTTTAGCACTAAGCTCTGATGTGCTGTTACAGCCTCACAGAGCTGCTAGCATAGCTGCTAGCCAAGCCGTAGCCGATGGGCATTTAAGATAATTAACTACCATCACAGCAACAAACTACAACTTTTAACACTGACTTTTGTGGCCAGAAGTTTGGTTTTGGTCAATAAAGCTGGAAAGAGATGCCTTTGAATTACAATAACCTGCAATCACAGTTAGAGCGGGTAAAATAAGTATTGAGCACGTCACCATTCGTCTCAATAAATATATCTCTAAAGGTGCTATTGATATGAAATGTTCACCAGATGTTGGTAACAACCCAAGTAATCCATGCTTACAAAGAAAACCAAACAAATAAGTTAAGAAATTAAGTTACGTGTAATAAAATGGAATGACACAGGGAAAAAGTATTGAACGCGCTTACTGAAATGCATTTAATACTTAAAAGCCTTTGTTGGTTTAAGACGCCTCATGCATTGCTCAGGTGTGATTTTCACACCAACAGTCATACGCTGAATTCATGTAATTTCTCTTTGGAGGGTAAAGTAACGCTCGGTCACTTAAACTTTCCACATCAACCATCCACCAACCAGCATCCTGCGTGCTGTTCACTCTAAAGGCCAGCGTTGTAAACATCACAGGAATAGAAGTGCAATCTTTTTTTTTAAGTCTTGTTTTCGGACTAAGCGTGTGATGTTGCCATGTTGTCAGTCTCAGCTGTTTGCTGGTAACTGTAACCGCACCTAAACCCGAGCCTACACCCAACCAGTCGATCACAGCAATCAGTCTAAAAACCCATGATACTGGCCGCCTCTGTAGCTGCTCTCATCAACCAGCTGGATGCGTCTGTGTATTGTCTGGTGCTGCGTCGAATCTCAAACACTTCTCCACATAGTGGAGCTGCCAAACTAGGAGTGTTTTTTAATTTTTTTTTTAATAAAAGACAGACCTTTCTTCCATAAACTCCTCACAGTCAATCAGTCAGTGTATCTCAGTTTCCAGATCTTGACAATATTTCACACATTTCGTTGTGGTGAGTCCCTGTGGTCTTTTCTCAAGCCGTTTACCTGCAGTATAGTAGAAACAACTTCCTGTATTTACAAAAATGCAAATCCCATTTGCTGTACGTTACCCATTTTTTTTTTAGATAGTCATTCCCACGTTAACAAAACACATTAATTGGCCATTAACGAATCTGCAGAATTTCAAATCAGAACAACATCCTCCTCTGGTTTATATATAGAACTTTATTATGAAATGTTACACAAGATCACAGCATCAGGATAAAAAAAAAAAAACATATATTTTGTTTCACAGTATTACAAAGACTTTTTAAAAAATTCAATAAGAGAAAAAAAATACAGAAACATTTACCAATACTAAACATCTCTTGCAAAATGTTTGATCTTTTCCTTCCAAAAGTTGCAACATCAGTGTGTGAAGGCCCCACGTGGGACTTGTGCTCATCTGTTTGCGCAGCTTCTGCACCCACAACATATGGCTTTACTCCCTGTGCGTGTGTGTGTGTGTGTGTGTGTGTTTGTATATATGAGTCACCAACTGCTCGAAGGAAGAAGAAAGTATTACAGTCTGAGGAGTGACTATTGCCTCACTCTGCCTGAACCGGCTGAAGAAGTTTTTCCAAGAAAATCCCAGAGTGATTTTCTAGATCATGGTGCTGGTTCCAGCTCTCCTCCCTGATCCCCTTCACCAGGCCTTCCTGCTGAGAGACAGACATTAAAACACATGTAAGATCTTGAGGAAACAAAACCACCCTTCTGATCCGATGCTTTGAGAGAGAGGGCTTACTTTTGCTGTGATTTCCTGTTTTCTAAGGGGCCCGACAATGAAATCTTGGGCTGTATTTACTTAATTTTCTTATCAAGTAAATACAAATGTAATATAATTAGTTAATTCAAAAACATTTTTAAAGGTTAAGCGTTACTTGACATTTTTTTTCTTTGATGGGGAAATTCTTTAGCACATCTATAAGTAATCTGTCGATGGCCTTTATTCGTTTATTTAATTTGGATGCAGAGTTGTGAAAACCGCCATCTTCCGTGTTATTGGATAGTTTCCATTTGGAATGCTTTGTGAATACGACTCCTGATGTTTAGTAAAGGTATTTTTATTTTAGACATTTGAAACATTTCCTGCTGTCAAACTCCCTTTTTATATCTCAGTGTGACACCACCACTGACCGCTACCCACAGGAAACATTTAAAGTCATCACACGGAAAGAAAAAGAACGGACAAAGCAAACTTTGGCAGTCAAAAGTATAATCTGGAAATGTCTTGAGTAACAAAAGAGAAGAACGCACACAAACCTCTTGAGTGTCAACAAGCACCAGAATGACGTCTCCCTGTTCAAACTGGAGCAGGCCGTCTTTGGATGCTGCATGGCTCTCCACCGCCACCCCCTGGTGTGAAACAGGTAGTTTCAATAAGGTCAGTTAAACTAAATTAGTAAATAACAGTTGCCGGTTTGGAGATATCTACGATGTATTGGAAGTAAACATATTGTGATGCTCACAGATTTGTGTCTTTCCAGATTTGTGATATGATAATCTGGATATACAAGGCCTATAAATACGCAGAGAATACACTGGCAACAGTTTTCCTAGGGGATTTTTTTTTTTTTTTTTTTTTTAAACATTGTGAGCAACCACAAAGGGAATGTTGTATCAGAGTGAAGGCAGAATTATTTATATTAAATATGAATACTACAAGGCATAGTGTGTTCATGTTTTATTAGCCCAACTTTCAACTTCAACTGAAGCAACTAAATTATATAAATTGGTCAAATGCTAGTCCAACAGAATGACAAAAAAAAAAGACAAAATCTCCTAATTTGGTCCTCGGTATAAAAGGTACAATGCTAAATTGGTGGAATACTCTTTTAAATGATAGTTATGTACCTTGTAAAGGAAGCCTGGTGGATTGTGGGAACTGGAGTCATCCGTCTCCTGGTGGACCGATTCTTCAACTTTAGCAGTTAAGAGTGCAGGTCTATCTGTGCAGCGGAAGGACAGGCGAGGGGCAGGCACCGGTGCTGGCTCTGCCCTCCCTGATGCTGGGTCACTCACATTCTCCTGCTCCAGACTCTTGGATGCTGGGTCACTCACATTCTCCTGCTCCAGACTCTTGGATGCTGGGTCACTCACATTCTCCTGCTCCAGACTCTTGGATGCTGGGTCACTCACATTCTCTTGCTTTGGATTCGGCAGGGCACTATCTGCAGAATCAGAGGCATTGCACACTTCCTGACCTGCAGCCTCCGACTTTGGCACACCCACCCCGGAGTCATCGGACTGGTTCGTAGCCAGGTCGGCGTCGACCTCCGGACTTCGACTCCCTGTGCTCCTGTCGCTGGTCTCATTGTCGGACACCGACTGCCTCTGCGGTGTGTGGGTGCCGCTGGAGCTGAGATCGGAGTCTGACGAGTTGACGTCTTTGGATGAGCCGCCGCTTTCTTCTGGCAGGCCGGTTTCTTCCGAGGTGCTTTGAGTTTGTTGGACGGCCGAAGAGGGCTCAGCGTCTTTTCCGTTTTCCGTGGAAGAGTGGATGGAAATGTGGTCAGTTGGGAAAGCTGTATTGCAAGGGACGGGATTGGAGATAACCAGGGATATTCTCTTCTTTGTTTTGCTCGTCATGCTATTTGAAGTAGACAAGGAGATGCATAAAGCATTTTAATAATCTACCTGAACAGCCAGAAAACAGCTAGTTTGTATTAGTACTCCAGGATATTGAACAGAAACATGGCGGACAGACAGCCTTGTGTAATGTACGCACTGGATGAGACCACAGATGAGGAAACATGTGCAACAGTGCCGTACCTGTTCAGACCCTTGATTATGAAGGCTTTTCCCGAGTGCTGAGTTTCCAGTTTCTTCATCACATTGTACAGCTCGCGGTTCAGCTGCAACACAATTGCAACATAAGCACACAAACCAGTTTGTAACACACATTCCCCACCTTAATATCATTTTATGAGGCAGCTGGAATGGAGTTTTCATATTTATTATACACACTTCAGTACTAGTATGAGAGTGATGAAATAAGAGGAAGTGTCATATCTTACCACGCTCATTTCCTTATAGAAGACATCTCTCAGGTTTGATATGTTTTGGAACACCGTCACATAGCAACCTATACGGCTACAAGCACAAAGACAGTTCTCATTTTATCTTTCCGTTAATATATCATTCTTGAGTGGATTTCAAATGGAGCTTGGCAAAGTTGCCGCACACACGTTCCCGGAAAACATCTGCTTAGACCAGTTCCATCTCTACATTTTACAGGCCTAAAAGGCAGATTTACAAACAGTTTTTTTTTTTTTTTTTTAAAGCTTCTAGTCAAAAATACTAACAAGTCGTGTTAATGTGTTTTGCACATTTTGCTCAGATTAAAGTGGTTAGATTGAGAAGTCTTTTTGCTATAACTTTCCATAATGAAGTAAATCTTGATTGAACAACTGCAATGGTTCCCCATCAGCCTCGCTTTTACTATACATAACTGTCGATCTCCTGTGAAAATGAAAGCTCCTCTTACGGCACAAAGGAAGTGTGGGGACCGATGTGCAACCAACACAGGAAGATGACAGCACTTTTGTTTTCCTGGTAGCAACCGCTAGCTATACCCATATACCAAGAGTATCCCCAGTCGTGGAAATGGCTGACGATGGAATAACCAAAGTGACTATGGAAACCAAAATGCAGTAACCACCTGGCGTTAAATGTGCAGTTAGTTTTGTCCAGAAAGACTCATGCATTTCATTCCCGTCTCACTCTCCACTCATTTCCTGTAATCTCTCTCCGCTGTCTGCCATTTAATATAGGCATAGAATCTCCCAGGAAAGAAAATAAAGACATAAATATATACAAGTCCCACTGAATAAAGAATGAGCATTCAGAGCTACTCTCATTAAATATCTGAACACCTCAAATAGAATAAACATACATGGCCAAGTCGTACATGTGCACACACATTGCATGTTCTAAATAACAGAGGTGGGTCCGGAATACCCAACAGGACTCTTCCAACCCTCTTCCAACTTGTTTATTCATACACTGATAGTCTACCTTCACTTTTCGTATCGTGACCCAAAGCTTCCCGTGTGATTTCCACCGAGTGTCGTCTACATTACGGGGCCGTGTCCATTTCAACCATACCTCTGATAGAGAACAGGCAGCTCCTCCCTCAGCTCGTTATTCAATTCCTCAAAGACACCCTGGGTTTTGTTGAATTCCTCCTCCGCCTGTTGACGAGGATCCGAAAAAGGAGAGGACTTACAGTGAGAACACTCATCAGCCAACGCGCTTATCTGCGCTTTGTGCAATACCGATGCTACCTTTGCCGTTTTGGCCTCGTCCTTTTTCTTGGCACTCTGGAGCGCTTCCAGGTGGTGACGCGCTGAATCGTAGTCCACCAGCTTGCGACTGCGTTTGGCTACGCGTTCCTGAAATAATAAAAACACACAGAAGATCTTCCTAAGTGTACTTGTAGTCATGAGGAGGCCCATATTCTAGCACATGCATGCAGTTTAGTAGGAACTGAGTCGGGATGAACAAAAGCATCAGGTTACCTTGACTTCGGGGAACTGGCTTGTGTAGTTCTCCATGGTGCGCACTATCTGGTCACTGAGTTTCTCTTCGTAGTCGTTCCACAGCAAGTCTTCACTCTGAGAGACATTAATCACATCAGTGAAACTGTAACAATTGTCTCCAAATACTGGACGATATCTCAGCAAATGAGGATATGAAAATGTTGTGCAATGTGTCAGTAATATTACGTATCAAAAAAAAGAAAAAGAAAAGAACCATTTCCTTCTTAAAGATATAGCGGAGCAATGTCTATTTGAGCAGAGGATGAAGTCCCTCTCACTCTTTGTGGGTTGTAATACCGATTTTCTCTGTGCTTTGGTTACGTGGCCGGGTCGGCTGCACGTGCCGTTTAGTGCACATGAGTCTCTGTTCTGCCCCACTAGCTAGCTAATAGCTGCTGCTAACGGCTGCTGCTAACGGCTGCTGCTAACGGCGTCACAACCAGGCCGAAGCTCCAGTTCTGCCAAGGGAAGCCAATGTAGGAGTTGTAAACCGTGCATTATATCTAGTGACCAGCAGGGGGGGACTGCTCCAGTTGCAAAAAGAAGTCTGATTGTATAGAAGTCTATGAAAAGTAATCCGTCAATTTAATCAAAACGAAGAGGAGCCATCATGAAACCACTTTTTTTTCCCCCTCCTAAAAAAAGGTTGACACAGGACTTTAATATTTTATGATGTTTTTCCCCATTTGTCCAATATGCGTCAATATGGACCAACATCTCTGAGGAATGTTTCCGACATCTTGTTTAATCTATGCCACCAAAAACAAATCCTAGAAATGAACCGGACCTGCTGAAATAAAAGTCAGCGCTCCGATTTAAACCTTCTCAAAAAAACAAACATACTTCTGTAATGACGGCGAGGTCCTCCACGCCGTTCCATTCTGGTTCGTAGATGTCGCTCAATGTCTGCGACAAACGCTTGGACGTCTCATGCACGGCTGTGGAAGGGAACAGGAAATTATAGGACAAAAAAGAAAAAGGCGAATAATCATGAATCACAAGAAACTTATCTTCCAGCATCAGCAGCACAGTGCATTGTGGTTGGTATTGGGTTTTTATTTTTTGAAAGCGTTTGTGGCACCGTTGCCTCACCCACACAGTGAAGGTCAGAACAACACTGGTTTCCTGGACTGGAGCTCACAATGCAGGGGTAGCAGACAACACCAGAAACACAGCACTTTTCTTGCGCATGAATCACATATGCGGTGCTGCGTTTGCCCTTTACACCGCAGGGTTTCCATTTTTCCTCATTCAAGACAAATTGCAAAAGTCGACACAGTGTCTGAGAATAGAAGAAATCCACTTCCCTATTATTCACAGACTCTCCAGAGGAAAAAGGGTGGAGTCTGGTTGACGCTGTCTGTGTCTGTGTGTGTGTCTGTGTGTCTGTGTGCGTGTCCTACCTTTCACTGCTGCGTGGTAAGCTTTGACATCTTTAAACAGTCTGCTTCCATCGTTCTGTGTGGGACACAAAGCAGAAAGAGCAAAGCGGTCAAGTTCTCCGTGGACGAGCCGACCCAGTTGTGCATCGTCACTTCCTCTGTGACCTCGGCGCGCGCCGGGCCTGGCTTCTGTTCACGGCGCAAACTCTTTCTGCGCCCAATTCAGAGCTGCGTTCGACCACATTGTTGAATTTAAATTAAATAAACAACCCCTCGATTTGATGTGGTGGTGAAGTTAAAGTGACATGTCTCGTCAGGGTGAGACTTCCTTCCTGTTAGTTTCCCTCCAATATGTACTGCAGCTGTTGCACTGAACGAGCTTTGAGCAACTTAAAAAGGTGAACCTATGTAACTTTGTATGAAGTGAGTTACGGGGCAACAGCTGTGAACAGCAGTAGAAATAAGACTTAAAATCTGTCCACTGGTTTAGGCATTTCCACTATAAAGTAATATCCGTCTTACGCTTGATAACATTAGCACACTAACTCAGTGTGAGGGTGCACTTTATTGCTATAAAATTAAACTTTTCACTTGTAAGAAAAGGAAAATTGTGTCAATTTCTCTTTCCAATGTTACAGGCTCACTTTTCAAAAGACCAAAAGCTCATGAGGATGCAGGGGTAACCCTTAAAACAGATAGTTTCTTTATCTGAGCATGCATACATACATAATATTTAAATTTGTCGAGATAAATAAAAGTCTTGTGGTGAACGGCAGTGGGGCCGCCGTGTACAGAGGCCACCTGGCGTTAAATAGGTTACCTGTTGTTTGTTGAGGCTCTGGAAACACAGCTCGAACTGCTCGTCCTTGGTCTCCATGGTTTTTCCCAGTTTTTGAAGGACCTGAGGGAGGACGGCAGAGTTAGTTTCAACATTCGACTAGACACAAGTTCAGAGCATAAGGACTACTACTGGAGCTGAAATACTTAAAGAGGTAGTCCTGCATGTGTGGAAAAAGTTAGGCAAGATGCCCAAGGCCCATTAGCATGACGTGCTCAAATCCCTGGCCAAAATACTTACCCATTGTAGGTAATGTGGGCGCCAGGCTTTTGACAAGAAAGAAAGAATACTTGGACTAAAAAAAAAATACAAATTGTTAAAAGACGACATCTCCGGTTTTGCTGCTTCGATTTTTAAACTTTTTCTTCTTTCACGACAGCGTTAAAGAAAGTGCTCTTTATTGGGCCCGTATCGGCCCATTGCAGATACATTGGTGTAAATGTCAGCAAATAGGACGACGCGGTAAAGAAATGCCAAGTAGAACCACAGGCCACTGTGCATGCAGGTCGCGTGACCTTCAGCGCGAACTCTCATTATCACGTCTGTGCCCCCTTATTTATTTTTCAGGATTACAAAGCAACAAAAACAAAAATCACTGAACAGCTGGCTTCGGTCCTGCAGACTCCGGAGAGCACGCCAACCTTCGCTGCTGTTTTTTGGGGGGGGGGGGAGGCGGAGCAGTGAAATCAAAACGAGTACCGCAAAACTTGTGTGAGGAAAAGAAAAGGCTCAGCGAGAGAGAGGAAGCGCACAGTCAGGAAGTGACAGCAGTTTGTGCTACACAACTCGACGCTCAGACGGACGGACGGGCCAAACTAACAAAACTATCCTCCAAATGTGTCCCCTCCCCTCGGAGTACACGGCTTTGGGTCACATAGTTGTATCCGCTCGCGTGTGTGCGCCGCATTGTGAGTTCCAGCCCGCTGCGGAGCTAGATAACGGGACTGTAGACTTCGGGAAAGAGACATAAGATACAGGGCAACGGGCTCCACAAGGCATCCCTACTGAACACATAACACCCACTAATCCTCTCTGAATGAGCAGCGGGTCCCCGTTTGTTGCAGGTCTATAATGCTGGGGACTAAACCCTCAGACATGCCTACATGCTGCTACCTTCAGGGCCCTTCGAGGCCTGGCTGCTGGACGTGTTAACTCTTACATCTGGTGAGATCACACAGGATGAGCTGATAAAACAATGGTGCTACTTCTTCTTCTGGTGGTGGACAGCTCCGACGTCACACTGTAACTTCACCAAACTCGATATTCGGGCTCACCTTCTCCTGGGCTCGGTTCAGAGACTTCTGGACCCGTTTGGCGAGGAATCCAGCCCCGGCCTGGAGGTTCGGGCCCATCTTGTTCTCTGCCATCGTGGACTTGTTCTCCGTCTCTCTGTTCCTCTTCACTACAGCGCAGTCCTCCTCCCACTCTTCTGCTTCCTCTCGAGAAAACTGCCTCGCAGCAGCTTTTTGCAAGCGACTTAAATTCAAGGCTGCGGAGGTGGAGCAACAATGCAAGTGTCGAGGCGCGGGGACGCACGCGCATACACGCACGAAAGAAAACAAGCAGTGAAGTTCTTTACATCGTCAGCTGCAGAGGGAGTCCGCTCGTGTTCACGCTTGTCGATGGAGTTACTGGGAACCGTCTCTGCGCGCCCCGACCTGTCAAACACACCGCGTCACGCGGTTGGCCAACCGCGGTGAAGGCGGGAGTCATCCAGCTGCTCACCTGAAAAGCATGCGAGTAGATTGCGTTACCTGCGATGACGCGTCGGGTTTTTTTGGGCGGGGGTGAGTATTGTATAAAATAAATAAAGTATTGTACAAGGGTTTGGCAAATCACTAGTAAATTTGTTTTTAAATGACATGCGTGACGCACGCGCTGTCCCAGCCGCCTGGCCGATGTGGATTTATGTATCGCTTGTTTGCTCGGTTTCACATCTCTGATACTGATGTGCAGCTTGTTGGTGAAGTGAGCTGCGCGCTGGGTGCCGAGTTGGCCATTGTTGACACTTCCGCTTATCACATTAGTGTTATGACTAACATGCATGTCCCAACACAATGATGCATACTTACTTAACACTGACTAAGTATATTTAATTGTTTTCCCCCCATTATGTAACATAGAAGTTACCTGTGTCATTAACCCCTAGCTCCCCATCCTCCTGATGCAATTATTGTATTTTGTTAACAAAAGAAATGTGCATGGAAAAGCCACTCGTGGTTTTGATATAAAAGTATGTAGATATGTCAAAATAAAAAAGAAAGAAAGAACAAGTCTACCCTGACCCCCTCCTCGCTCCAGGCTTCACCTGCTAAATGTCACTGAATGAGACATAACATTACTACAAAAAGAGACAAAACAACCACAAAGGTACACAACACGACAACAGTGAAACATTGAACTACTACAAAGGGACAGAACCAAGGCCCATTGTCTCGTAATCTGAACATGCCTATCAAGGCCCATCTCTATTGGTTTCAATGGCACTTACCATCGTCCTCCATACAGTTTCTGGAAAGGCCTGGGGAGGAGATGCATGTAGGGAGATATCATTTACAGAAAATATAACTGAAAAGTTAAATGAACAAATCCATAATTGTGAAATATGAATTAAAAACATTTACACGATCAAATGTATGTTTACAGATTTATATATAAAGACACAAAACGACCACAACAAGACTACACAGAGACACAACATGACTAAAGAATAACACAAAACAACTTCAAGGAGACACAACATGACTACAAAAAGTTGCAAAACAACCATGAAGAGACACAACATGCTTCCAAAAATACACAAAACAACAACGACACATTACACAACAACATTGAGACAAAGCAACCATAAAAGACACAAAACAAACCACAATGAGAGATAATATAACTAAAAAACATTACATACTACTTTTACATTAGTACTTTGGGTGCCCAGAGGCTCATTGACTTGTAACCTGTCCATGCCTCTAAAGGCCTACTGTATCTCTATTGGTTTCAATGGCATTTACCATCATCCTCTATAGTATAGAGGATGTAAACAGTATAGAGTCTATACTGTTTCTGGCAATGCCTGGGGAGGAGATACCACGTATTGTAGGGAGACAATTTACAGAAATAATAACTGAAAAGTTAAATGAGAAAATCCACTAATATGAAATACAAGATATTACATGATCAAAACAATTTTTTTGTATGGTGAGTCATCATTTTCTTTAGGGGATATCGTTGTTCGAGGGTGATATGATGATATGGAGGGTGATATGGACTACGGCCCAACATTACCCACACATCAGTACAATAACTTACAGGTGTCTGCATGTGTTTATTTTGTACACTTAAATTATTTAGAAATCAAGTAGTAGTAGTAGTAACATAAAGATGAAAAAATAAAAGTAAGCAACAGAAATATAGAATAGAAGAAAATAACAATGAAAAATGAATATATCAAATATATTCATAAAATACAAAATGAAATAGTACAATGTATCTGAATCAAAAATTAAACTTATCAAGGAAAATCACGAGGACAATAGTTAATAAAAAAAGCTTTTTATAATGGATGTGAATTAAATTGAAAGAGCTGTGTAGTTTTTAGCTTTAGTTTTATGCAGACTTTGATGGACATTGTTCAAAGGGAAAGTGTTAGTAAGTTCATGATTTATAATAATTTGTAAATGCACCTGTTACCTGTCAGATCCCAATTTCACTGGCAGATGGCGCTAGATAACAGAGTACTTGCTATCCGGACATAGTTCCAGCGCTTTTACGGCATGTACATAGGCAACCCTGTGACGTTTGAGTAGGTACGCACGTTTTGATGCACAGCGCTGACTGTGGGGGTGGAGTTCCTCCCAGGTCCATCACTAGCAACGCAGTGTGCGGTGACCAAGGGTGAAGCAGATCGAGCGCACCCAATGTAGCAAGAAAAGAAATGGTAAAAGACGTTTGGCGCGGTCTGTAGACGAGCTGCTGACAGCGAAGGGAGAACGACCGAGGTCAACCTCGCGGTTCATCTGTTTTCTAGTATTCTCCTGGAGAAAGGGCCGAGGGACAGGCATACATTTACTAAGAGAGACTTGGTGCGGGTTAAGTTCAGGTTTCCTCGTATTCTCTCGTCAGTCGTCTATTCAAGCTTGCACGGCGCAGGCTGACGGAACCACCTCGAAAATGCCTCCCATCGAAAAAGACACCGGGAAGAATGAACTCAAATCTCGGATACAGCAGCTTATTGACTCCAACCAAGTGATGGTCTTCAGTAAAAGCTACTGTCCGTACTGTGTCAAGGTAAGGAGGCATTTTGTTTTGTCTTGTCGAAGAGGTAAACTCCGCTTATGCCGCTCAAAAACTTCCATCTTCTCCCACCAAGTCCACGGGCTCTGTCTAATTGCTGGCGTTTCCTTGTCGCGTCAAAGCTACCAGCGACTTCACCCCGGCGGAAGCCGAATGCGGCTTTTTACTACAAATTAATAGTACTACAAATTAAAAAATCAATAAACCATGTAGACAGTGTGACAGAATCTCCCCTGCGGTCGGTATTTGGTGAAGATAACACCGCCGGGTCCCCGTCGCGTTAGCCGCTCCACTGTTATCTGAACGTGGTCGTGCTGCTTAGAAAAGTTACGCTACATAACTTTGAGTTCGTAGCTAACGTTGACTTAACTTGCAGGGTCAGACAGCACTTTACAAAGCAACGTGAGCACTCGTGTGTCTGACGTTGCTTCTGTTAAAACGTAGCCTCCTTTGACGTTAGCTAGCAGGTAAACTGTCTTCCGCCAACATACTTGATGCGCGGAGGAGGAGGAAGAAAAGGAGAAGGAAGAGGAGTTGCTAACAATTGCGCGACAGTTTTTTCTTTTTATTGAAACAAAATGTAAAGATCTATCTATTAAATACGTTTTTTTCTGGGTGTGGAGTATTTCACAGACCTATGACCCGTTTTGCCAATATAAAAGGCTGTTTATGGACACTGATGTATCATGTTTCATATTTTTTAGGTGAAAGCCCTGTTCAAAGAGCTGAACATCGAGTGTAACGTGGTGGAGTTGGATCTCATGGGTAAGAAAGACATGTTAACACTTTTTAGAAGTGTCTGCTCATTTTAGTGTTCTAAACCAAGTGTTTACATAATGCTAATGAGTGCCTAATATGTTGACAGTGTTATCTTGCTTGATCTATTATATGATGTAAATATGAAATGCATTGCTTGAGATTGAATACCGGGTTTTTCGGCCAACATTGTGTAAAATCCTCCTTTGTGTTGTGGTGGGGATGTTTCCTCCTGAGCAGCAGCACAACAACTTGCTGAGTCACTCTGAAGGTACCCTGGCCTAGCTTATCTCAGTGAACTCTGACCTCTCTGCTCCGTCTTGTGGAGTCACTTATGTCACACTGTCAACGGGATGACGCAATCAGCGAATGATTGAGAGCGCCTTTTAAGTATATGACTGATCAGAGTATATTAGGAGCCAACGCAACTTCAGCCGAGGGAGTCTCCTGTCAATATGTTGCAATGTGATCGGCTTTGACCCCCAGACTAGATTAGTGGGTATATTATACCGCAGGCAACCTTAGCGACAGTACTGCTTTGTGTTGTTGTTGGTCAACTGTGACTGGCCGACCCGCCGGTTCAACTGGCTACACAAGATCTGATGAGAAGTAGGGGCCCATTTGAGCGCGCCTTCAGTTTGTGGCTGTGGTGCAAGCACAGAAATAGACTTGTAAGTTTGCGAATGCAGAAGATGATGAAACATTTTGTGTAGTGTCATTTTATTTTTGTTGTTGTGCATTGGTCATGCTGATTAACCATGTGAGAAGTGGGTACTTGTATTCAGTAACTTATTCACTTTGCACTAACAAACAAATGACCCTTCAGAGGATGGAACCAACTTCCAGGAGATGCTGCACGAGATGACCGGACAAAAAAGCGTTCCGAATGTCTTCATAAACAAGACGCACGTCGGCGGCTGTGACAAAACGATGCAGGTGAGGAGCGCGTGTGTGCAGCTAAGTGAAATGTCTTTTTAAAAGATTTTCTTTGTTTGATGCTTGTGTTACGCATCAAGTAACTTATCCACAGTCTAGACGCTGTGTACAGAGGAGCCTGTGTAGTTCAAGTTGATGCTTGTTAATAACAACACAAAATATTTAATTGTTTTTAGTCCTTCCGGTTGTGTTTTGGGATTCACTTTAAAGCTTATTGCCACCACAAGATCAATGAAACGCTGTGTTAATGTTTCTGTCAGGCGCATGAAGACGGCCGTCTGAAGCAGCTACTGTGCGGAGACGCCGAAGCTTACGAGTACGACCTGATCGTCATCGGAGGAGGGTCTGGAGGCCTGGCCTGCTCAAAGGTGACGCACAGGGTTACCTTCGCCTTTTAACCGTTTCCCACTTTCCACAGGATGGTGTTCGAGGGAATCACAGACTTACGTAACGTGGCAGTAACACTGAATCTGTTCACAGGAAGCAGCTGCGTTGGGGAAAAAGGTCATGGTACTGGACTACGTTGTGCCCACACCAAAGGGAACCACCTGGGGTAAGATGCTTCCACTTCAGGATGCTTACTAAAGTACTTGCGATGCATTGTATATATTTGCATCCATTTACACGAGTTGTTAACGCCCTACCGCTGTGGCCGGTCAGGTCTCGGTGGAACCTGTGTGAACGTGGGCTGCATTCCCAAGAAGCTGATGCACCAGACGGCCGTGCTGAGCACCTCCATGCAGGACGCGCGCAAGTTCGGCTGGGAGTTCAGCGAGACAGGTGAGGGCACAGAGCGCCGGCCCCGAAGGTCGCGGAGGGGGGATACCGCGCCAGTTTGCCGCGGTAAATCAATAGGCGGGCCTGGTCACTAGTCACTTGTTAGCATTCCACTGATTCTACTAATGGCTGTCTGTCCACTCAGTGATGCACAACTGGGACACGATGAAGACGGCAGTGAACAACTACATCGGCTCGCTGAATTGGGGCTACAGGGTTTCACTGAGGGACAAGAATGTCAACTATGTCAATTCCTACGCAGAGTTCATCGAACCCCACAAAATCAAGGTAAGGGATTTTGTCTTAAGGGAACCTTTTAGTTTAGCAGTAAAATTGTTAACCAGGTCTTTCATACAGGGACTGAAGCCGTTCTCTTCAAAGCCGCCAGACTCCTTTTTGTCGTTGACAAAAGTCTTTTTAAAATGTTTTTTTACCTCTTAGAACTTGGCTGTTGTGGCCTTGATTGGTTAGTTTGTCTGACATTGGTTTTCATTTCAGTCACTCAATTACAACTAACCTATGTTTAAAATGACTTAGTTTTTTTCAATAGTCTTGTGCTTTAAGAAGATAATTATTTAAACAGAGATTGATGGTGGCTTAAATCCGTCCGCAGCAGTACATTGCTTTGCTCTCGTGCTCCTTTCTGTTTTATCCAAACCACCACTTGTTGAGGTTAACATTGACTGATAAGTAGCTCATACAACCCTAACCCTTCCAAACGTCCCAACTGTCCACTTAAACTGCGGTTGGTGGTTCGGTTCCAGCGTTGGTAGACTTGACAAATGGACTTTTCCGAAACCTCAACTGTTTATTTGACCACAGAACGAGCCCTTCCCTCCTCTCTCGGTCCCAAAACTCACCACAAATCTTGATAAGCTGCATGCTTTTGAAATCTTGTCCAGCCTATTGCGCAACTTTATTTTTTGGGTTTTGTTTCGTCTTGTATAGGCTATGCTAAACATTAATTTATAATTATCGTTTGTGTTTTCTGACAGGCGACCAACAAACGGGGGAAGGAGACGTTTCACACGGCGGCAAAGTTTATCTTGGCTACAGGCGAGAGGCCGCGCTACCTGGGTATCCCTGGAGACAAGGAGTACTGCATCACCAGGTGAGAGCGAGGCTGTGTTACCCGGGCTGTGTTACCCGGGCTGTGTTACCCGGGCTGTGTTACCCGGGCTGTGTTACCCAGGATGTGTGGGTGTGCGCTCTCTCTGAAAACTCACGTTTTTAATGATCTGGAACCCTCGTGTCCTCCTCGGATGGCTTCTCCCCAGAGCGTTGATCAACCACCCAGCTGTTTAAAATATTACGTAAGGTTATTCTCAGGTGTCTTTGGTGATTAATGCTGCTGTTTTGTCAACCGGCAAATGGCCTCATGCTGCTCACTTGGTTGCACAAAAACCTCAAACCAAAGGTTGTTGTGTGACGCAAGATGCAAGCCCATCCTGTTATAATTGAAAAAACAACAGTTGTGTAGTTTTTAACCTGTTGTCGTTAGCCTTTGACATCCGTCCATGTCTGTCTTTATCCTCAGCGACGATCTCTTCTCGTTGCCCCACTGCCCGGGAAAGACCCTGGTGATCGGGGCGTCGTACGTGGCCCTGGAGTGCGGTGGCTTCCTGGCCGGCCTGGGTCTCGACGTCACCGTCATGGTCCGCTCCATCCTGCTGAGGGGCTTCGACCAGGACATGGCCAACCGTGCCGGCGAGCACATGGAGGAGCACGGCGTCAAGTTCCTGCGCAACTATGTCCCTGTGAAGGTGAGCGCCGGCTGGACTGACGAGCGCTGTAGTCATCTCACTTAAAGGAGCCTCCATTGGTAACAAAGGTCTGATAGTCTGCAGACTTTGCACCGTGTAATGGCGGCGCATCATATTTATTGTCGTACCACTTTTCACCATATGTTTTTATCTCAGCTGGACATTTGACAGTAGCACAAAGATTGACTTGAGTGTGTGTGTCTGTCAGGTAGAGGAGCTGGAAGCAGGCTCTCCCGGCAGGCTGAAGGTGACGGCCCAGTCCACAGAGACCAATGAGCTCATCGAGGGGGAGTACAACACGGTACGTACCAATTCTTCACTCAGCCCGTCTGTTCCTGGTGTTGCCCTTACAAAATACAGTGGATGTTTCTTTGAGGTTCCTTTTGGGACAATTTTATAGGGAATCCCAAATTGTGCAATATTTAATAAATACATAGTTATATAAATACAAGCTAGGTTGGGTAATGCATTTAAGAAGCATTTTCTTGGTTATATTTGTTGAAATTCTCTTAATCCCCACATCAATAAATCTATATAAATAAATGTATTCTCCTTGACTGTGTTCCTTGTTTACATTCATAAGGATAATTTTGGGGGCAGTCGCTCTCTAGATTGCTACTTTCTTTGAAAAGAGTTGGCACCACTGGGCTGGGTTTTCTGGTTGGATCATTTTAAAAACAAGTAGCATACTCTTGCTGGTTTATCCATGTTACCTTCTATGTTACCTTCCCAAGCTTTATTGTGTAAAGTATCGTAACTGACAATTTTAAAACGACGACAAAGATCCATGTAATGATGAAGACATTCCTGTTTTCAAAAGGACTTCCTTCCTCTTTTAAACTACAAGCAATATCTTTGTCCTTCAGGTGCTGATAGCAGTGGGAAGGGACGCATGCACTGACAAGGTCGGCCTGGACAAGATAGGGGTCAAAGTCAACCCCAAGTAAGTTTATCATCTCACTGCATCTTTTTCTTTCTTTCTTTGTTTCTCCTCCATACGTCCAGTGCATTACATTGGGCGGCCTGTGCCTTTAAGACCCGTTGTGCAGTCATGGTGATTCAGCAGTTCTTGCCGCCCCCCTGTTGGGGTGGGGGGGGGGATTCATAGGGAGATAGGAGGTGTGTGTGTCCCCTACAGTGTGTCAGTTGCTTTTTAATCATGAAATATAATATCTATGAACTTTTCACACTGGTGTTCTTATGTTGCATTGTCGGCTTTTGTTCTCTTTTATTATTAGACTAGTTTGGTTTGTCTTTATTCAGTACATCACTTTTATTTTTTGAAGAATTAGAAAACTAGAGTTAAAAGTAAAACAAGCTCACTAAGTTGTAAATCTTGAACTTGATGATTATTATTTAAAATATTAGAAACGGGGAATGTAGCCTGTTTGAGGTTTTTGTGAATGACTGACTGGTTCAGCTTAAGCGACCAAGAGGGATTAAGACGCCGTGAGGCCAGCTTAAAAGAGCGCTGGGTGGGTCACGCGGACCCAGTCTTATGACCTCGGTAGTGCACTGATTGAGCCGAGACACAGCCAGAGGGCTTCTGTAGGGTTTAGCAAAATACTTCTAAAGTTAGGTTTCTCCCTTCTACCCAACGTGACCTCTAGGCTCACTTCATTAGATTTCTGCCTTCTGATGGATAGACGGTCCTCTGCATTTTAAAGGGCTGTCGCGGTGTCAATATTAACAATATTAATACCTTTACAGTATGGCTGCACGATTATGGCCAAAATCATAATCACGATTATTTTGATCAATATTGAGACAATTATTTATCACGATTATTCATACATTTTAGGGGCATCATATTTTTATTGCGCTTTCACGTTTAAATGAACAAGAACACTGCTTCCACTTTAAGTTGTCATGGCTCCATTGTTCTGCTTGACCATAGCTCAGTCCGCTGCGACCCCTTTGTATTTCCCCCCAGCGTTTTTCATCCAGTGCAGGTAATAATGCCTGTTTGGAGAAATAATTGCGCGAGGGGATCACGTATCTCTTGTCCAGTGTCTTGACCATTTTTCTGAAGCCTTCATTGCTCACAGTATTTATTGGACACGTCTTTGTCCAAATGAAATGCGATTGCATCCGTTATTCTAGTGTCTTTGGGAGGCTGTCGCGCTATGCAGGGTCGCCGTTATGGTTTTCTGGGTGACGTTGGACATGGACGGAGATTCAGTGCGCTAACGTTAGCTTTAGCCTCAATGCATTCGTCGTACTGTGGTTTGTGGTGGTTTCTTCATGTGGTTGAACAAGTTAGTTGTATTGCTCTGCGGCGCAGACACAACTCTGTGCACAGGATTTGTTCTTGGTTAATATCACTTGTCCTAAATCCAAAAAACTTCCAGACAACGGAGGATCCTTTTGGAGGGACTATCTCCTCGCCTTCTGCTCCTGACGTGATTTACCTTTCACACGACAGCGTGACGTCTGCTCTCTGCTCTGTTGTCTTTCTACTCTTCTACTAACACCGAGTCCACTGCAGACAGAACGTGTTTTGAGGCTGCAGGGTGAACACATGACTCCTCCTCTCGTTCTCCCCTTGGTGGTTGGCTATGAGGAAGCGCTTGATTTGATATGTAGCAGAGCACGCATTTTAAACGTCAATATCGCTGACGATCATGCTCATTTAATTGTTGCAGCCAAAATCGTGATCGCGATTTAAAATTTGATTAATTGTGCAGCCCTACCTCACAATAACTTTTTATATCCATATGATGTTAAATATACAATATGAGGCTGTTGCAGACATTGTAACAGTCAACAAACGGAGCATCGTTCTGGATGTTGATGGTGAACCTTTTATCCATGCCTTCACTTAAACTGTTAAGACATATTAAGAATGTAAAAAGACGACAGATTGATCATCAGAACGGAGCCCACTTTAAAAATACCACCGCTTTGTTTCCCACCGTCCAGGAATGGGAAGATTCCAGTGAACGATGAAGAGCAGACCAACGTGCCCCACGTCTACGCCATCGGGGACATTCTGGAGGGCAAGTGGGAGCTGACGCCTGTCGCCATCCAGGCTGGCAAGCTGCTGGCACGCCGCCTCTACAGCGGCGCGACGCTCAAGGTATTGGTAAAATGTGTATGAACGAAGATGCTTCATAAGATACCTCTTTAATTAATTCATAGAGACAATTATGTAAAGTACGCAGAAGATTCCCAGTCCAACTTGGAAACCGGAGGTTTTTCAATGACACTCTGGTGGACTGTTATTGAAGTCAGATTGATTTTTGGAGATGCTTTCTTCATTAACTTAAAACTCTTTCTCTGAAAGGCAATATGTTTTCAAACATATTATGTGTATATTATTCTTTTCATCAACCGTCTGGTTCCTCTTTCATCAACCGTCTGGTTCCTCAACTTGTACAAACTCACTTTGGCGTTGATTAACAGTGCTTCGCTTCAATAATCACTGGACCATTGCTTGGCGGCGTTCCAACAAGAGCCCTTATTTCCCTAACATTTGTTTCCGTGTTGGTGCAGTGTGACTACGTCAACGTTCCCACCACTGTCTTCACCCCGTTGGAGTACGGCTCCTGCGGTCTGTCAGAGGAAAGGGCCCTGGAGCTCTACGGCCAGGACAACCTGGAGGTAAAACATTTCTTTTCTCTTTCTTTCTGTCTCTGAGGTTTAACTGCAGACATGGTGGATATGTATCATATACACTGTAATAATGCTCCACTGCGTTTGTGGTCTTCAGGTGTTTCACACTCTGTTCTGGCCCCTGGAGTTCACCGTGCCCGGCAGAGACAACAACAAGTGCTACGGCAAGATCATCTGCAATAAACTGGACAACGTAAGATTATCGCTGCTTCTGCACAGTGGCGTCAGATCTGGGCCGTTAGCAGCCGGCGACGTGGGCCCCCTTCTGGTGTCGCACCAATGACCGTGTTTTTGTTGTTGTCCTAACACCATAGGATCGCGTCATCGGGTTCCACTACCTGGGGCCAAATGCCGGAGAGGTGACGCAGGGCTACGGCGTAGCCATGAAATGCGGCCTCACCAAGGAGCAGCTGGACGGAACCATCGGCATCCACCCAACCTGTGCTGAGGTAGAGGTCGACTTGTCATTTTAGATATCATAAATCAAGAATACAAAAAAGCATGCAGTATGGCCGACCTTTAGCAGAGCTGAGATGCCAGCTCCTCGTTCAGGATACTTCATGAATTCTTTTTTCAAGCCAAGCTTTTTCACCGCAGTTAGTCCTCAACCAATCGCATATTCCAAACGTTCACTAAAGTGTAGCCACGGGTTATGAGTTGTATGACACTGCGTAGTCCAAACGTAGTTAACTATTACTCCTTGTCCTTCCTGTTACTCATCACGCCCGCGGTGTGTATAGGCCTCGAGGCTCAAAACCATGAAACGCGCTCACCAACTGCTGCTAAGCATTGATCTGATTAGAGGCGGGACGAGCACACTTTAATGGCTTTGTTTGAGTTACTTTTGTGAAACTGACTGCATTATTGATGTGCCACAGCAAATGTTTAGTTCTCAGTTTATAAATGGTTTTCACGCTAGCCGCCTCTTTTCCTGCTGTGCAGTGTCAGAACACCGGTCTAACTTGCATTGGACTAAAGCTAAATGAAGACAGCTATCACACACAAATATCTTCTTGAAACTGGATTTACTCAATTACATGTTGCAATAGTATTCTGTTGACCAAACAGGAAGCAGGATATGACGAGCCGCCACAGAGATAAAAGGCCTTTTTTGTGTTTTGCACAACAAACGCATTATGTGCAGATGTCCTGTAATATTTGCATTTTGGCGAGTGGGCGACGAATTAAAGTATTACCATGTCTGTTTGTAGGCCCGACTTGAAGAGTTTTTAATCCTGTTTAGTTTTTATTAAAAACAGCCTTATGCATCACAGCCTGCCTGCTGTGAGGCATAATTTGCATAAATTCACTTAATTGCAGATCTCACCATTACACTTTCATTATGTTAATGTGGGACGGTGATAATTGCGGCGCATTAAGCCAATTGCATTTCTTTTTTTTTCTTTTTGGAGCGACATTTGAATGATGGCAGGACATTGTTGTTGCGGCCATGTTCAGGTTTCTTATTTCATGGCACTGTAGTTTTTAAGGGACAGTTCACCCTGAAAATCCATATTTTACTCTCTCCTGTAGCGCTCTTTATCAATGAATAGTGTTTTGGTATAAGTTGCCGATCAGATGCCGCTCGGCTTGTGTTGCTCAAAGCGCCTAAATCAAAAGCATATTAAACACTCAACAGCAATTTTTCTTTACAGTAATTATGAGCCGGTTATTCATGATCATCCACAGACCTTGTTGCAAGCAGTTTCATGTCAGGGCTATTTTGATTATTTAAAAAAAGAAAAGCTGCATAATATGAGCGGCACCGCCTGACGTGTGTTTCTCCTCGCCGTTTTTAGATCTTCACCACGATGGATGTGACCAAGAGCTCCGGTGGAGACATCACCAAGAACGGCTGCTGAGGTTAAACCCTGCTTGTTTAGCTGGGGCTGCTCTCACGTTAGGACTCCACCGCTCTCAGTCTAGCTGATATTCAACTCGGCCTCACCTCCAGCTGCTCCGTCTGCAGGGCAGCCGTTTCTCAGGATAAAGCCGAACGCCGCGACCCGGCGGAGCGTAGAGGTGACTGATGGAAGCGGAGGTAGTTTTGATGTGAGTGCAGCCCGCTAAACAGCGGGGTCACTCTGCTGATATTCCCCCTCCCCTGGGCTCCACCAGCGTGTCCTTGTTGAGGAGCACCAAACACACACACTCCTAATGTGTGTGTGTGTGTGTGTTTGGGCTGTTTGTGACGTCCTGGCCCGTAACCTGAAATTACTGAGGTGGGCAAGGATCGATGTCCCTCTGCAGGAGCACGCCGATGGAGACCCGAACCCCTTCGTCCAGTTCCCCAACTTCGAACACCTTTCTTTCTTTCTTTCTTTCTTTCTTTCTTTCTTTCTTTCTTCCTTCCTTCCCCCCCCCCCAGTATTCAGACTGACATATTTAATGAGACGGATTCAAACTGTCACACACAAGCAGGGTTTGAAAGGACGTACGGCTCTAAACTTCAGTTTATGGTGGAAACTTACTATTTTGTGTGTGTGTCTTCAGTATCCTCTTCTTTTGAGCCTCCATCATTCCTCTCATGAGGCCTTTGGGATGACACTGATGTACACGCATGTAGCTGTGCAGGCATCAGGGTCTGCCTTAAGAGGGCTCCCTTATCTCTGAAGTATTTATCCAAACGGTTCTGCTGCGACATCGAGAGCCGAGAAAATTCTTTCAAACCTCTTCCAGATAAAAATGTAATGGAGAAATTTTTTGTCTCGCCTGTTCGCCTTCTGCTTTACGTGTATGTGAAAGACATAGGGCTGCATTCTGGCTGCCGTCGGTCAGCGACTTCAGCCTTCTGCACAAATGACTTGTTTGTTGGTGTCAAACCACTGTAGATTACTCTGAAGATTTAATAAAGGATTAATTCACCTTCTGTTGGCACACTTGTTCTACTTATTTCACCCGCAGAGCAACCCGCTCCTCACCTTCCTGAACATACACATATCTTCTTATATTTTCATATTCGTTTCAAAGACAGTCCTTTTTTATTTTTTTTATAAAAGAATATATAATAACGATGACAGGAAATAGGCCAGTCTTAATCAAATGTATCCAATTTAGTTACTACAATTTTTTTTTTTTAAGATCCCTTATTAATGGGAATGGGTTGTAATTTTTACATGAAGACATTTCTGACTTGCTGCTTCTCAGCCAATCACAGGCCCGTTGGTGTCTGCTAACCATAAAACATAAAATGTGACTGACTGAAACGGATAACAAGAAAGAGGTTTATTTAATTTTTTTACATTTCCTTCATGAAATAAAACTCCTGTTTAGTGGATCAGAATAGTTCAATAACATGTCGAAGTGGTCTGATGAGTGTACGTCTCAGAATGTATTTGGTTCATTAAGTATTTTTCACGTTGCTTATTCCATGTTATTTATTCCATTTTGGGCTCCACAACCCACGCTCCCATCTTAAAATAACCAAATGGCACAGTTTAAAATAATAGCGGGACGACCATTCAACCGGTCCAGTGGAGCCTATTCAGGACATCAGAGGACCGTGGAGAATACAGCAGCGTCATTTCCTCTGCAGGTTTCTTTGGGACTATTCAGCCTCCCGATCAATAGCGTCTGCCCGGTGTGAACGTTTTGTCGGGCTCACATCTGAGAACAGTCACCTGCACGGGCTGCTATGACAACGCGGGGCTTTGATGGGCTTCATTTGGATGAGACTCATTTGGATTGAGGACCATCTGCAGCTGATTGATTCGGAGCGTTGCGAGATGGTTCAGGAGCTCCTGCCGCCTCACGCCGTGCTCTTTGTTTACATCCTTAGCCGGAGGAATGTGGACAAACCTGCACTGAGAAGTTGATCGTCCACTGAGTTTATTTAATTTCCTGCATCACAGTGCTCTTGTAATTTGCTCCCCTTTTCATGCAACTAAATATACAAGAATAACAAAAGATTTTGGATCTGATGGCAGCAATAATGCATTTCTAATATTGGGATGAAATAATGCGGTGTCTCTTTTTTAATGTTTTTTCTTGTATGAATGGTTTTTAGTGTATAAATAACATAACAACATACACAGGTGGTGTTTACAAAGGAGAAAAAGATGCATACGAGTGAGAAAAGGAAAGACAATTGTGTTATCTGTCTCTTTGTGATCATTTCTGTCTCTCCTGGTCTTTCTGAGTCTCTGTAGTAAATGTGTGCACCTTTGTGTTTTTTTTTTTTTTGGTATCTCTTTCAATCTGGAGTCATTTTGTGTTAATTTTTGTCTCCTTCTGGTCATTTGGTGTCTGTTGTTGCCCTGAATCTCTTTTTGGTCGTTTTCTGTATCTTTGTAGTCATTTTTGCAACATATTCAGTTACCAAATACAATATACAAACATTCATCATTACCACATTTATTTGAAGATGTCTGCTGCGGGGCTAATACAGTATTATTTTATCTTGTATTAGGGAATGGATTATCAACATTTTCAGTTTATTTGCCAGTACAGTTTTTACTGATCTTGCAACAACAACCAACTGTTGCAAAAACGAAATCCTTTTACTCAACCATCCTCCAACAAGGACGCGGTATTTGAGAGGACTACTGTTGGAACTAGAGCCAGCACAAACCCTCGTGGACTTAAGTCTGGCCTCGTACCGAGAAGTCTTAAGTCATCCCTGTTCACCATGACTTGCACAAAGTATTTAACAAGACACCTACCGGTACCACGATTCCCAGAAAGAGCTGCTGCTGAAAGCCACGCCCACTTCATCAAATCATCCAATGACAGGCGTGGACATGACCGCAACATTCCTTTGTGTAGTGTTCACTGGAAATGATTAACCTACAGGAAATACGAAATGAGGATTGATGACTTGGAGGCGTCTGTGAGATGCAAATGCATGAGTTTGAATTTAATGACTTAACATGGCGATTGATGAATAGAAGATTATCTCTTTTTTAATCTGACATTCTGGGATCCATTAAGCTTTATTACCTCAAACATTGTTGATTAAATTAATAATTTTTAATATAGCAAAAACTATGTTTTCATAGGATCCTCTGAAATAATTAAGACACTTTAATATAACGCGCTGTGTGGCATTGGGAACAAGGTTTGGACCGGACATTCCGGAAAGCTTGAACGGTCCGTGATTTAGATTGTGGCCGATGTTAAGTGACCTTTAGCTCCCGGTAATCTGGTTCACGTGATGCTTTGGTCGCGTCCTGATAGCTTTTTGTACACTCTGATGTTACTTACAGCCTGTCGCCTATAGAGGGCAGCACAGTCTCACAAAGGTTTTTTCTGGCCCTGTAATCACTCTGAGGACTCTTTTTTTCCTGAAGGCTGAACAGTATGGTTTATTGCAGCATGATAAACGTTACACCATAATTTCACCAGTTCATTACCTCGTCTAAATGTGAAGCATCTAGCCACAGACGAATACTTTCTGCTGTTTTCCAGTTACCACACCGATTTCTTTCTTTGGGATCAAATGAGTTGAAAACTACAATTTAATCTATTTATTCCCATACTCACTTATTTTAGAATCTCTTTCTTTTCCGCCTCCTCTCCTGCAGCACACAATGTGTTCATAATGACTCTTTGGAGAAGGTTTTAAGGAAGTTGTATTATCTCTGCGACTAATAAAAGCACACATACATTGAACTCCAGTCTCGCAAATCATTTTCACATTTCGAGTAGAAGGTCTGAATATGTTTCCCTCTGATCTTGAGCTCAAGTTCTGCAGAAATGCAGACACCAGACTTGCACATCCTAGAACTGCCCAATAATACACAATCTCTGGTAACATCTTACTTGTATCCTGTTGTTGACATTGACAGAATGTGGTCCCTTTATGCTCAGCTTAGTGTAACATTTAGTAACGCACAAAAAAATAATTCTTCCAACATTCTTAAGAGCTGCTACACAAAATTTAAATTAAAGAGTTGGTATGATTTCGCCAGATAAATAACTTAGCTCTATTACTATTTAGACATTCGAATTTTAGAGAACTCTAATACACACTATACTGCGTTTACATTTTAAAACTCATATATTTTGCAACCCGCATTCGCTATAAGTGTGAATGTAGCCGCAGCATCTTAATGGTCTTCCATTCTGGGAGTGTCTTTAATGGAAGAAGTTTAGGTGTTCATGATGTCCTTGAAATTATTATACGGCAGGATGCATTAACTGGCACGGACATAGACGAGCTGGTCTGTAGTCATGCTGTATCTGTGCATCAATAATAACACTGATTTTCACTCTTTCATTGAAAGATTCAAATAGTAGTGCTGCTTTTGACAACAGATGTTGTAACAGAGACATTTCTACAAAACAAGCACTGTGACCAATGGAGTATACTTGGATCGACGATCGAGTGGTATTTTTGGTAATGTCAGGATGAGAGGTGTAGTGCAACTCCATCAACAATCAAATCAAATCAAATCAAATCAAAACAAGGAGTCACACAACTATTTGTGGCCCAGCTGTAGACATAAACAAACTGTGGATTAACGCCACGGTGGACCTGCGGATCTAATGTCTACCAGCACCACTATACTAGCTATGTAATGTGCCTTTAAATACAATTCATCACTATGGCCAGCTCGGTCAATGTGCTAAAAACGCACACATGTAACACACACACGCGCACTCACACAACTGAAGCCGTCGATATGTGGGGCCTGGGATGTACCCTGGCCTTTTTGTTTTTTGGCCAGGACATCTTCTGTGGACAGTCAACGTACGATACAATGAAAACTGTTTGCTGTCTCCTCGGTCAGCCAGAGGACCATGTGCTGGATGCTGGGAGGAACACATGGCAGTTCTTCAAGAAAGAACAGCCCTCTCCCTATTACCACACATGGGAACTTAAAACACAGAGGGAGCACATGGAAGCAACCGGTGTCTGGCCCAGTGGGAAGTTTGGAGGAAGCCATAAACTCCCAAGCAAATGCAAAGGACTGTATTGCATGTGAAGACGTGATGGCATTTTCACATCTGCTTGAATGGTTGCTCTCTCCGGATTATGAGATGAGACTCACACCTGCACAAGCTCTCCGACATAACGCCATCACAATGTGTCACCTGACAGACCACATGGAGACCAGCTCTTATGTTCAAGATGCCTATGAGCTGATGATCGTCTCTCCCCCGTACGAATCGGATGAAGACGACGATGCTCTTAGGTTTATCCTAAATTACATGGAATCATCCATCATAGAAGCTGGAATCTCCAAAACACACTGCTCCAGAAATGAGGACACAGACCCCATAGGGTACAACTGTGATCCTCAAATGCCAAACAAACCCTTTCCAAACAAAAAGAAAGGGTTAGATGAGAAGAGATTGATAGCAGGGCAAGCCCCCCGACATAACTTTGTGTCAGCTAAATGAAATGTAATAAATGGTTCTGATTCTGATTCTGATTCTGATTCTGATGTAATGTAATGTAATGGCCGTCTCCCCCCCGGATGATTTGGGTGATCCATTTTCTCTGGGGGGTCCAGGTTAATAGAAGGTGATGTGAATGAGTCTGTTTCTGAAAGAGTAAGTGATTTACTGTTTCAGATGTCAGACTCGTTTACAGATTTTCTCAGGGGGTTTAAGGTTATAAATAAAAGAAGGTTATGTGAATTAGTCTGTCATTGAAAGAGTAAGTGATTTACTTTTCAGATGTCAGACTCGTTTACAGATTTTCTCAGGGGGTTTAAGGTTATAAATAAAAGAAGGTTATGTGAATTAGTCTGTCATTGAAAGAGTAAGTGATTTACTTTTCAGATGACTAATTTACAAAACTTTTTTATTTATATATTTTGTGAGTTTTCTCACAAAATGTAAACAGAAGGTTATGTAAAATATTATGTCACTGAGAGAGTAAGTGATTTACCTTTTCAGATCTCAAAAGACAAATTTACATAACTTTTCTTTTTCTTTATTTCTTTTCGTGGGTTTCCTCCGGGTCCTCCGGTTTCTTCCCACATTCCAGAGATGTCTGCGTCAGCATTGTGATAATGCTGATGTGGACGAAAGTATAATTAAAAAACAAAAATTATATTTAAATATGATTCATTGTTGTAATTGAGAATTTAGGAAAAATCAAAATTTCATAAAAAGTGTTTATAATATTTACACTATTGTATATCTACTATATGTATATATATACATGTATATATATATATATATGTATGTACATATGTACACATATATTTATATATATATATATATATATATATATATATATATATATATATATATATACATATATATACATATATATACATATATATATATTGGACTCTAAACTGTCCTTAGGTGTGAATGTGAGTGTGAATGGTTGTCTGTCTCTATATGTGCCATGTGATACACTGGTTTTGAACCTTGCCAATGTCAGCTGGGATCGGCTGATGGAATGACGAAATCTTACAAACATTTAAGACATCTGCAGAGGGGTGTGGTTGTGGATGGCTCAGGGAATGGTGCCTGGAAGAGACCTGATTAGCCTCAGCTGTGACTGATTGTGTGTGTCCCCAACATAAGCAGGAGTGTGCAAGACACGGGAGGAAGACCGAGGTGACCACAGCACGGTCCGTTAGAGCCGGGGATAATAAAACCAAAGTTCCGAACCTGAATACCTGGTGTGCTCTCATCATTGTGCAGAGGGGAACTGACTGAAGTAACAGAATCATGTTACACCAATCAATAATGCTTCACATAATTATTTGTAGGAGGCCCCGGGGAAGACCCAGGACACGCTGGAGGGATTATATCTCCCAGCTGGCCTGGGAACGCCTCGGGATCCCCCAGAATGAGCTGGTAGATGTTGCGGGTGAGAGAGAAGTCTGGGTCAGCCTGCTTGACCTGCTGCCTCCGCGACCCGACCCCGGATAAGCAGTGGAAAATGGATGGATGGATAATTATTTGTTTCAAGGCTTAATTCAATTCAAGCGAGAGAGAAGAGGAAAGAGAGAGAAGAGGAGAGAGGAGCTCAGTGTATCCCAAGATGTCCCCCAGCAGTCTAGGGCTATGGCAGCATATCTAGGGGCTGGACCAGGGCCGGCCTGAGCCAGCCTTAACTATAAGTACTGTCAAAGAGAAAAGTCTTAAGTCTACTCTTAGATGAGGTGACTGTGTCTGCCCCCCGGACTGAAAGTGGAAGCTGGTTCCACAGAAAAGGAGCTTGATAACTGAAGGCTCTGGCCCCCATCCTACTTTTTAAGACTCTAGGAACCACAAGTAGCCCCGCATTCATTGAGCGAAGCTCTCTGGCGGGACAATATGGTGCTATAAGCTCCCTAAGATATGATGGAGACTTAACTGGTGATGACCAGTTAAGGCTTTGTAGGTAAAAAATAGATACCAGAATTAAACAGTAGCCATCCTGCTTTACAAAGCTTTGTTGCTGTTTTTTTACCTGTAATTGTCTTGTCCTGTGATTAAAAACAGAGTCTCCAGCTTGCATCTTTTTTTCTGACTCTTACAGGAAGTGACAGAACCAGACCACATGACTCACATTTTCTCCTTCATCACATTCTGCTCAGGTCAGATTCAAACTTTCCACGGCAAACCCTAACCTTTGACTCTGATGCGTTTATTCTGCCTGACACCTCTTGTCCGATTGGTCAGCCACTGAGAGAGCGCGTGTGCTGACTCCTGACCGGCCTTAATCCCCCTCCCCCACCAACGGTTAACCATCATTCCACCCCACATTGACAGGGCCGACGGGCCGAGGGGTTTGATCAGTCGCGTGGCTCCTAACACCTCCTGAGTCACCCCCTTCAGGGATCTGATCCACGATGCCTGGGAAGATGGACATGAGGAATGTGGAAGAAAAAAAGAAAGGTCAGAGGCCTCTGTCTCTGATAAGCTAAACATGAGTTACTGCCCCTGCAACGCTTGGGCCTACAAGACGCAGTCTGGTTCACCTCCCTGGATGGGAGCTGCCACATCACACGTCGGATTAAAGTCAAATTTTGAGGCCTTGCCGCGGTCATGTGCTCTCCCCTGTGGAGGTCGAAGACATTTCTACAACTCACTCTCTTTTAAAAAGAAAACAAATCCTTGTTTCTTATTTATTGATGCTTAAGACACCAAGCAAATTAAAAAGTGGATCAGGAGATTAAAAGATTTTTGGTTGGGATTTAGTTCCAAGATGCAAGAAATTTGACACAGATAACTTGGCAAAGAGTGTTGCTTTGAGATGCACCAGGAGTAGTGTAGGAGTGTAATCAGATTTATGACTTTATTGGACTGAAAAATCCCCAAAACGTCTGAATAAATCAACCTAAATATATAAAATACTAATAATTCCAATATCCCTGCAGTATTTTCATCTGCTTGTTGCTCTCCTGTGGGGCTTTATATTGGGATCATGGTGACCTGACCCTTGTCTTTTATCTTTTGTTTGTGTTTGAGTGGGGTGTGCTGGGGTGGCCTCTGCGCTATTAGTCTGCTGGAGAATCCAGACAATCTCTAAACCGGGCAGGACGAGAATTTGAGGCAGCTGGCTTTAAAAGTGATGAATGAAGTGACGTCAGGAAGGTGAGAGGAGAAATCCACTGCAGATGACTCACTACGGACCAATCCATCAGAGGGTGCCTTATGCTGGACTAGCACATGTGGTTGCTCGTAACACTAAAGCTGTGGAAAGACAACCAGGGAGGAATGAAATGGCTCTTTGATTTCGGCTTTCAAAATAAAAGCAGAACATCGCCTTACACATCTTTGTGTCCGTTTTTTTTTTTTACCACGGTCTTTATTTTACTTGAAAAAGGGCAAAGTATCACGGGTGAGTGTCGAACCCAGATGCAGAACGAAGGACACGAGCAGCGGAGATCTGGAATGTCAACTTTACTGGGGCGTAGAATCACAGACAACAAAGCTTGTACAATGATAAATACGGATTGTGAAGGACAGGCAAAGGTCGGCACCGGGACGTCAGATCGTAGCTCGGGAACAGCGAGGATTAGGCGAGTCGGGTAGTCGGGGACAGGCAAGATCGGCTCCGGGCAGTCAGGGAGGTACGCTGGAAGGTTGAGTAAGAACATCAAAACAATCTGGCAGAGAAGGAGAGTGAGAGTGGTGGTTAAATACTGGTCTAATTATGGACAACTGGAACCCGCTGTGTGTGCAGGTGAACGGAGTGAGCCAAATGAGGTGGGCGTGGCTGGCTGGCCACCTCTACTGGTGACACAAAGAATCTGTATGCATTTGTGTGCACTTGCAAAAATAAAAATACTGACGAAGTAGACACGTTCCCCCAACTAACATTACTTTTGTTCTGTTGTGTTTTTTAACACACAACAGAACAATCCTTGACATTTAAATAAACACAATAAAATACAAATAATTAGTAAATAATCAAAACAGTAATATTAGTATCAATAGTTTAGCTTATAACACGTACTGTAATTGCTAACCTTTACATACATGCACATCTACACCAACAAATGCTTATACATATGTATCTACATATACATAAACTATCTACATCCACATACATACCCGCAAAGCATACCCATAAATACCTTCCCACATTTTTATACATGCACTCCACAAGGAGGATTGAAGTGAAGGTTGTTGTTTTCCAAAATATATATATATATATATATAACCCATTTTTGCTCATCAAAATTATATATATCAACTTTATATAAAAACTTGTATGTAATCCTTGTATATCAATATTTATATATATACGTTTTATAGAAGGTTGATGATAATTTTGACAGTATAATAATATATATATATATAACCCTAAACGAGTTTTACCTTGAAAGGTCCAACCGGAACTCTCTCCTGTTGAATGGTGACGTTGTAAGTAGTGTTTGGGGAGAAAGGGTTAACAAGTCAACCTAACCCTTGGAGAGACCCCCCCCCCCCCCCCCCTTACACAAACAGACCGGCGGCCTCTGCTCAGACACACTGACAGCAATATGCAGCCTGTTCCAGCTTCTCCGCACCGGCGCACGTTGTAGAGAAAGAAAATACAGCACACTGGCGAAGTCCTGCAGCGAGGCTCGCTTGTTTTCTCCCCCTCGCTGAGGCTTCCATGCGGGACAACCGAGGATGTACAGGGAGATACGGAGCGGGAATGGTCAGCGAGCCGGATCGATGCTCTTATCGGTGGTAAAGTAGACGACGACGCCGCCGGAGCCAGAGCCGCCCTACACACAAAAAAAACCCGCTTATATTTCGCATGAACCCTGGCAGGATTCGGCTCGGCTCGTCGGTCGTTCCCCAAGAGTCAGGATGAGGAAACCCAAAGTCACCCGGGTGGGTTTCGCCTTGTGTCTGGGCTGTTTCATTATGGTCCTCCTCTACTTTAACAGCAGCCTGAAGCCAGGTGAGCAGTGGACTTTGTTCTATACATGCGCTGTAACAACTGTTGTGTGTCTTCTTCTGAAATGAAACAACTCAACATGCCATGGTCTCAGCAGTAGGCATGGAGAAGGAAAGACCTCCACCAGAAATACAGTCAAGAATGTCAGAACATTGAGTGTATCACCTCCTCCTGAGCTCTAAGTTTTCACAGCTGAACTCTAATGTACTGCTGAGGTCTATTTCAGGATGTAGAAACATATGCATGTAAGAATACTAGACACATCCCAGCAAACTAAACTTCTACAAATATTAAAAAAAAACATTGCTTTGCTTTGGCCATTTTAAATAATTGTCATTACATTATAAATATTATTTTCATTTTTCTTTTCATGCCATGCACCATTCAGCAATAATCAGACCCAATGGGCTTGAATGGAGGAGGTGAGAGAACTGCTTCATTTGAAGCATTCACACCATCAATCAAGGGATCCCTGTGTCTCTGAGTCTTCGTGGAGTCCCAGTACAGTATGTCCTCCCTCCCCTCCAATCGCGTTCCTTACTTTCCACCCTCCCACCCGGGTGTACTGGAGATCCACAGATCTCGGTGAGGGGACAATTTCATCAGCAAAGTGATTAGTGGAGTGTTTCCTGTGCTACGTGGAGGAAGGCTTGGAGAGGTCGCAGCTGGCTGGCAGCGGGAGCTGAGATCTGTTTCCAACCTCTTCCAGGGTCCCTCTCCCTGCCACACACAATGGCCTCATTCAGACATGCCAAGCTATATCATGGCCCAAAAAAGAAAAAAACTCGTATAGCTCATACTGTGGAGCATTTTTTTTTAAAGAGAGGTCAGTCAGTGCTGGATATATCGGTGTGATGTAAGACCAGGGGTGAGGACTGTTTCGAGCTATTACGAATCTATGAAAGACTAGCCTCATGTGGAGGCAGATTCCATCCCATCGTACTGCGTAAAAGAAAAATGGATTTTTACGCGGGATGTCAGTCATCCCGCACATTATCTATTCTCCATACTTCCATCAGGGAGACGGTTGCAGAGCATTCCCACACGCACATCACGCTTTAGGGACAGTTTTTACCCACAGGTTATAAGGTTAATGAATGATAATGGAAGAGGAAGGAGAGTTGAGGCATAGTTACTATGTTTACTGTGTCCGGATGGTTTAAATGTTTTTAATTAAATTATGATTGGTGTTGAGAGAGTGCTATGGCACATTGTATTTCATTGCTGTGGTACTTGTACTAATATGCACATGACAATAAACTTGAACTTGAACTTGAACTTGATTTGCTCGAAATGTGCTGTCAGACCACAGAAGTAAAGTTTTGGGGGAAAGCGTTCCAGGTTAATAAATATGGTCGGGCGCTGTTCATCAGTCCGTCGTGCTCGATGCATTCCTGGAGAGTATTTTTGTGCTGATGCTTCACCGGTTCGATGTGCCTCCCTTTTTTATTGTCCTCCGTTTTAAATGGTCAAAACACACCACTGTCTCTCTGATTCACAATTTAACGTTCCTTTATCTAAACTCTGTTGTTCATGGGCTGTTTTAATTTTGGCTATTCATTGTTGTCCATAAGAAAAGGCCTTTTTAAAGGACAAATTTACATGTAATAGTGGGGAAACCACACAGGTGCAGTTAATTGCCGTTGTCAATGGCTACATTGCATTCAGGCCCTGGCTCGCAAACGGGAACCCACTTTAAATGGACACTTCAACAGAGCCCATCGTTAGTGGCATTAGTCGCACCTGGGCTCCTCCTGCCAAGTCAAGTGGTGCCTTTAGAATGGAGCCTAAATATGAACGCTGCCTTATTGTGGTAATAACAACCTTGTAAGTTGACATTTTCTGCAATATCCAAGTTCAAAAGTTGTCTCCATAGACTTACTGAGGGAATAAATCAAGGGAGAAGTAGAGTCATTTTCTCATACTTATATACAATCACAATTATTTTTGCAGCCAGAGGAGTCAACACTAACTTTTAAAAGTGGTTTGATACACGGGCAACCAGGCACCAGCAATTTTGTTGCTGAAACTGAAATGATGGTTTCCATTTTATGGTTTCTATTTTTAGCCATCAAATCATCGAGTTGATCACTATGCTAACTGTGGCACATCTTTGGTGGTGCAGGTTATGATCCAGCAGGGCAGTGTTTTTAGAAAAATTATGAAAAATGATGCTGCGACACAGCTAATATGACAGCTGACCACCAAGTCGTATTCTATGTCCGGGCCCTGATCAGGACTGGTATTTTACTCTCTTTCTACCAAGGCATACAACGAGACAGGGGGCTGTGCTGTGAGGACACGCGTGTTCGCCATCATGGGCACACGTGTAGATAAAAGCAGGTACATAGGCGCCAAACAAGCGACCGATGAAACATCTGAAGGTGATTATTTAGTGTTTAAGAGGTTGACCCCTGAGATTTTGCTGTTGAGCGGCTCAAACATATCTCATGTTTCAGCCATTAAAGCTGCCCGTCAGCTATAAGTCAGTTTAAATTAGTTTCAGATACATACAGCCGCTCTGTCCTTATTTGCATTTAGAACGCCTCCACCTCCCCTCGCTCGCTCCCGCTAGGCTAAAGGTCGTATTGTTTGTTCGCCGACTATATAAAGCTGTAAGCGAGCGCCACATATTACAAAGAAATGCGCCGCCAGGTCAGAGGAATTTGTCATGTCTTTTAAAAAAAACATTTCTAAAAAAATAGAACAGTCCCTGACATACGACCTCGAAAAACAAGGCACGTGGTACAGATATTTGCAGTAATAATAGTGCTAATAGTTAAGCTAGTAGCGAGTACATATCTAAACATACACATACTGTAGATGCACATATATATATATATATATATATATATATAAATATATATATATATATATATATACACACACACACATCTGCATACCTATACCTTTCCTACATGTACACAGAATATTAAAAAAGATAGAAAAATAGAATAGAAAACATATATACATATAATATGTACTATATATATATATACACATAATAAAAGTGTATTAATGAATGGAAATAAAAATAATGAAAGAAACTGATTTATAAAGGTTGGCATTTGTATCAGAGCAGTATTAGTTCCAGATGTCATCGTAGTTTATCACAGTTTTGTTGCAACAACTCGTCTTCATTGTTTAAACCCTGAGGTACATTGTAACACAGTCCACCCTCGTATAAAAGTGTCCTTTTTCAGTTGTAGATTTGCAGTCTTTTTTTTCTTCTTTCTTTTAATTAGTACTCTTTTTGCACACAGGATTTTGCAGTGCAAATCTAAATTTGGGATAATTGCATAGTTGCATAGTGGGTTTACTGTACGAAGTATGCACTGTAATGGACACCGAGGATGGAAATAGTACTTTTACAGAACACGAGGTGCCTCCCACAATGCAAAAAACACCTCTTTAACCAGTCATGACATCTGTTGTTTTTTACCCCTTCAGTGTAAAAATCTGCCCGTTGGTCTGACATAATTTCCCTTGTTGCCAATACAGTCATTATCTTGATTTTTACAGAGATATGCGCCTTCCATATTTTTGTCGCTCTTTGAGAATTACAAGGATTCTTGACTCATTTTCTGTCTTTGAAGACTGGACTCATCAAGATGTGTGTGTGTGTGTGTGTGTGTGTGTGTGTGGCAGCTGTGTTTCCTCAATAAAAGTTTACTCAGACACAAGGACCAAGGTGGGAGCGTGGGCAGCCTGGTCTGGAATGTGGTATGTTTTATTGCATTGTCAGGATCTTCTCCTGGGAATAAAACCCAGGAACACCGCTGTACATGTTGCCAGTAACATTTACAAACACAGATGTGAGTTAATGGTTATCTGGCAGCTAGTTCCTTGCTGTATAATTACAAGCACTTGGTTCTTGGAGCTACTGTACTGGAGAGGTACCCACATACCTCATACTTTTACTTGTCTGGGCCTGACTTGAAGCCCTAAACGAGTCTTAAAAATCAGATGTCCAGCTTCGTTGGAGCACCTGCAGCGCACTAACCAGATTAGCACCAGGGCCTCTTAGGAAGTAATTCAATGCATGGCTTCAGTCCCCGTACCTGAAGTCTCATGAAGACTTGTTGACGGAACTTTGTTCTAATTAAAAACAGAGCGAAACGTCCACAAAGGAACCGTGTGACCTAATTTTCGAATGCTGCCATTGCCAGTTGAAATCTGTCCAGTGTCCAAACTGCTGAATTGTTCTCCATGTTCATAACACAGAGCTGCAGGGAGCAGATGAATCCAGCAAGTACCCCTGGTCTGTTTTGTTTTCACGGACACCATCTGCTTTCAGAGCCAAAATCTTCAAGTGATTTTGAGTTTTCATTGTTGATATTGGTCAATAAGACCACCACTCTACATAATTGTGTTACTGAAGTTCGTGGGCTGCTTCGTGGTTCACAGCAGACAGTCGGTCCACCACTTGTGTCCAGACTGAAGTGTATCTTGACAAATATCGGATGTATTGTCATAAAATGTAGATACAGCCAGTCAAGTTCCCCAGAGGAGGAATCCAAATGACTTTGGCGAACCTCTGACATGAGGTCAGAATATTCAATTATCCAGTCAATGGTGGGCTTCATTCATAGCAGTTGGTTTATGACCAAATACCTGCAAAACTAATAGCATTCCTTTAGTACAAAGGCAGCTGTGGATTCTCTCTAAAAACCACAGTTAACGTCAGCCTCTTTGTGGTAATTCTAATTAGATGTCCCCGATATCTCACACTTCATGGAAATAAATCAGTGCTGATACATTATGAGATTTGAAAATGAGCAATACACCCTTCCATGTGGTTCCGCTCGTTCACTAAAGGCCACCAATGCAGCAACTCGAGCTAATGACAGCAATTTAAATGAGTGACTACAAAGTTAGCAGTGGGGGGGGGGTGACCTCCATGGAGTAACCAAAATATGTGTATGCAAGTTTTTTAAACACAGGAAAAACACACTTAAGAGATAAAATCCCACATCAGTGGTCTTTCTGTTTTTTCTTCTTCTTGGTACGTCATGGTTGGTTCAGGGTGGGAGCGGAAGCAGAGTCAGTAAACATTTTAGATTTTACGGTATTTTTCTTATAATGTCGATTTCTTATTCATTCACCGTTGTCTGACTGGAGTCTGGGCTTTTCAGCGAGCATGAAACATTTTTTTTAATCGTCCAAATCCCCAGTGCACGTGGCATAGCACTGCAGCAGAATAAGGGCCGATAAATAAGCGTGACCAACCAAGTGTCATGTTTCCATCACTGCTGATGAGAGTTAGAGCCGATAAATACCCGTAACTACTGCGGAGTCATTTGTGCCGGGAAATTAATGCCAGTTGTAAGCGTTCTCAATGAAAACAAAGCCAGATGTTTGTCTTTTTTTGTTGTTGTCAAGCAGTAAAGTGGCTTTTTTTATTCATATTATGAACAAAAATGGGTACCTCCAAAGACAGACGGGTATTCATGCCACACGTTGGGCACTTGGGACAGAGAGTGGAGCAAATTCTGGTGTGCATTCAACTTTCCAGTTAATTATTTAAACAAGGGAAAGGATCCAGAAAGAGCAGAGAAGACCGCTTCTGCTTATCTCACAGCTGCATGTGTCAGCTTTTCTTTCTTTCTTTTTTAGTTTGCAAAGACATTTTTGCAACGTTTTGATTGCAGGTGTGCCGGAATGTGCAACTGGATACAAAAATAGGCCAACAAACATTCCCATTGGGTCTGAACAACATCAGGGAGACTCACGTCTTGCATGCATTCATCTTTGAATCAATAAACTGACACTACACCACCCACACGCCTTTACACCCTTTACACACACATTTGCGGCCTTAAAGGATCAGGCTTTCCTCTTGTACAGTGCGTCTCTCAGTAAAGCTGCTCTTTGGCAGAAGAGGCCAAGGGGGAGGAGGAGAGGGGGGGAGGAGTTTCCCCCAGTGAGACCTGAACACAGAGCTCCGTTTATTCCCGGACAGGAGGAACACACATCGGCCTTTCTATATTTTGCATTTCCGAAGCCCTCGGTTCTGTGCGAACCAGGAGGAATGCTGCAGGGTTTTGGGTCTAGACGGGGTTAAACCAACAGGACTACTCCTTCCTTTAGGTGATGTTGGTGAATCTCCTCAGTGGAGGAATTCAAGCGAACAGCTGAGACAGTGTTTGGTTGGAATATCACACGATTTGAGCGAGCGGCTAAGGAAGATGCCTACAAAAGCATTTTCCTTCACCTGTGGAGGCACTTAATTTCATCTTCGAGCGTCCAAAAATACAGGCCCACCCTTTTCCCCTCCAACGTCTTCACAATGCGCACTGTCCCGTTCCCTGCTTCAAACCGATATCCATCTGGCTCATTATCTACTTAATTAGAACATTTCTCTTGCAGAGTAATGCCACAATGCACTCTTTCAGCCCGGCCAATGTGTCATCTCAGCTTGTTGCGGCTTGCTGCCAGGTATTTGTCAGTTCCAAAGTAATGTCTGACGCTCCCTCTGCTGACTGGCGTTTCATTTGCGAGTGATGGTCGTGTTGGAAGGGCTTTCCTGAATCACTGGTAGTTTCCCCGAAGAAGTGTTAATGTGTTGGGCAAAACTATTGTTAGCGAGAGGTGATTTCAGGCCGTCAGAGTTCTATTTCTCAGGATGTATTGTGCTCCGTAGAGCAGTAAATACATCTCCACCGTACGTTGTTGGATATCTACTGGGGATGTAAATAAAAACGGTGAAATTGCCTTTGCAATTAACTGAATCGCAGCAATTGGTTGATTTGCTTGTGGGAACGTAGATCTATGTGCACAGTATGAACTTTCTTCTCAATACGGATGCATCTGTGAGGAAATATTCCCAACGGTTAACCTCGACATTTTACGGAAGATACTCGTCGGTGAAGCTGAGAGTAGTAGTAGTTCCAGAGGCGGTACTCTGTGTGTGTAGATTAAAAGGTGTTGAGGACGGTCAGGTCTGTCCGCGGGGACTCGACCAAAAAAGCCTCCTGTACTTTATGCTCAATTGGTCACGTGTGAAGTGTGACATTGACGATGCGACTCAGCGCCTGGAGCCCAAATGTTGAGAATATTTCACTCTTTGTGCGTGCCTAAAAAATACAATAAAAAACAAAATGCAGCGCAAGAGAGGAGCTTACAGTAGACTTGCTGTACCATAGGAAATCACAGTGAGCCCCGCCCTAAAGCATACCCTGTTTTATGGTCTATTTGACTCTAAACTCTGAACATCATGCTGTTGAAGAAGACTTGAAATAAGAGATTGAGACCATAAACTCATGTTTACAATGTTTACTGAGAGAACAATTGAAGTAATTTTCTCATAGACTTCTATACGATCTGACTTCTTTTTGCAACCGGAGGAGTCGCCCCCTGCTGGCCAGTAGACAGGCTGCAAGTTTTTAGACACTTCCTCATATAGACACGACGTCGCCAGACTTCCTGAACTAAAGAAACACAGTTTAATTTAGCTGTTGGAGTTTCCTATAACGCTATAACTGATAAGATCTACTTTGTATCCATCATTTATTCATGTGTTTCTCTGTAATTTGGTCTTGAACTGCACATTCAATACTGCACTTGTTTCAATGGCTGTCTATGCCGAGAGTGTGTCAGTGGGTTTACAGCTCATAAGCTGCTTGGCACACATGACTGGCCCGATCCCACCTCAGTGTGGAAAGAGACACACACACACACACACACACACACACACACACACACACACACACGGTCACTCAGCTGAGTCTTCCTGTAGGCTCAATATTGTGACACCACTCTGGTGTCGTTAATGGGCCCCTGAATGAATGCCACTTATTAGCATTAAGTTCCACGTACTTGTAAATTCAGATGCATACAGATGACAAATGTTACTGCTGCCTCAGCAATTCTGCATAAAGTGCAGCGTGGATATGGATTATTCAATGAGGCTACTTGAAAGCGTTGAATACTTTCTGATGTTAATGGAACTTTTACATTAGTCTGAATGATGATGCTGCAGAATGACTGTCACAAGATCTGTGAAATGAGCAGATTTTCCGCGTTGCTTCAGGGCTGTTTCCTGCAGATGTCTCTTCACTTGTATTGTGTATTTATTGCCAAGGCATGCTCTGGGACTGGTGTGCGTTTACCGTCGATGAATTTTGCCACTGGCACGGAACCAAATATGTTGTCCATTCAAGAAGCATGCTGATTGAGGATTGGCTTGGGGTTTACTGCTTAGTTTTTTGTAGGAAAACTTGTCATATGTCAGTGTACAGTTGCAGCAATAGACATGAAGTACAGACTTTGGCAATTTCCTGAATAAGTATCTTCATGATTTTGAAAAGTATTGTTTTAATGAAGTTATGAAACCACTGGCAGGTCAAAGGATCGACACCCCTCCTGCGTCTGACCCCTCAATATACGATGCAACACACATCCATGAGCTGGTTTATGCTTAGCTTAGTTTATTGGAAGCCAAGCACATCAAATAAATGTTTAATTTGTCATAACTAGGGAGCTTTGGAGGTGCTGGCAGGCATTTTATTTCCTTTGGTCAGGGCTGGGCGAGCTGTCCCGTCATCCATGTTTCCAGTCTTTGAGCTAAGCTAACTATCTCCTCCATATTTAATGTAGATAAGATATGAGAGTCATATTGGTCTTCTAACTCTGTTCAATATAAATCGACACTGAGAATGGGTTTATTCTCTATTCTGTTCAGTTGTGCAGCGACAAACAGAATTTCGCAGCCTGTGTGACATGGAAAGCAATCTAAAAACCGCCTGGTCAATGCCAACCTTTAGGAGAGGTCATGTCACATTCTGTTTCAAGACTATATTTAAGTTGAACCTGAGGTTTGAGTGAAGTCTCCACTGCATCCAATACAAACCAATACTATTCTCGTACTGTTTCATGCTGAATGTTTTATTTTATGTTACTGCAGTGGCTCTCTTGTGTTTCTACTGTTTTGTATTTACTCTTGTCTGGTATCTATGCAATCTCTTTCTCTGCGGCAATAGACTCAATAGGGGATGTGGTCCTTCACAAAGAACAGCGGTTGGGATCAATTTCAGATTCGTCTTACTCTGATTAGAAATATGACCTGCGTTTAATGTTGGGGACGAAAGAAGCATAACCAAGTCTTCACATGTGACCCCGTCAGGGTTATTATTAATATGTGTCAAACTTACAGTGGTTGTTACATATTAACTACAAACCTTTGGTAAAGCATCACTGTAACAAGACTCAAGACTGGAACTGCTTCGTGCTTATTTGTATTTTTTTCTTCTAACTTTACCTTGTTTTTTTCTTCTATGTGGACTTCATTGTTGAGTTAAATATGCAGTAAGTGCTATGTTTCATAATGCACTATTGTGGGCTATTTCACTATGTTCACTGAGACTGTTGCTTTAACGCGACTCAAATTAGCTTTGGAAGCTCTTTCTGTCTGATTTCATGACCGCTGTGTTCTGGTTCCTCAGCCTCGGAGCCGGTCGGCGAAAGAAGCAGTGGGCAGAAGTCGCGGAGGAGCCCTCTTCAGACGCTCTATGATGGCGACCAGGTCAGTCCTCTCTCACCACACACAGAACAACTCCTCACTAAGCACGGGCCTGAAACCATTCTGTAAAGTTTTATTCAGACCTATATTATCATTGCTCACTCATGCATATTCTAGAAGGATAAAGTCAATTTAAGCTCTGATGGATCAATTCAGGTTGGATAATGTATTATCCTGATTTCGGGTGTGCGTTCCTGGTATGTGAGGACAGAGCCTGGAAAGGCCCAAATTATAACTGCAGACAGCGTTAACCTCCAGCAAGCCTGGCTAAATGTTTCATGTTAAGTACAGTAAGTTTGAAGATGTTCTAATGTCTTCCTGCATTGTATTGAAGACTATATCCACACTAATATGTTTTCGTTTTAAAACGAAAAAACCATCTCCATCCATACAGGCTTTTCAGCATCGTTTTCAAAATGATCACATGATCGTTCATGCACATGGCAATGCAAACAGGAAGCAGATGTTCTACACACTGCAATGGCCAAACGAGGGAGCCAAGATTGTTTTGCTTGGACCGACGGCGAGGATGAACTGTTGCTCAGAGTAGCACATGAGTGTAAGGTGGTCCGCTGGCTGTTTGTTTCCTTCAGGTTCACGTGATAGGCGGGGGAGTGGCAAATCAGGGATGAACACGCCGTGACCACTAAGACCCCAATCAAGTAGTGGACGCGGGCGTCTACGTCATCGTTTTCCAAAATTCTCCATTTACGCCCGTCCACACCAGGCATAACCTCAGGAGCGTTTCCAAACTCCGTTTCCGGTGCTCTAAAACTACGGCAGAGTACGGATTTCATTTTAAGATACAAAGAGACAAACAGTCACTGTGTTGCTAAAATGTATGATATCATGTGCTGGCGTAACATGCTACTGCCAAAGGCAGCTGGGGAAATATTTCTACATGTACTCGATGGATTGGCATAACATTGTGGTTCCCATGCTGTATGCTAATGACTCTGGGATTAGCGTACATTGTTTTCACTATTTACTGTTCATGGTTTGTGTTAAGCTAACGTTAGCACCAAGTGTCGGATACACAAACCGTCCCTAATCTGTGTGATGTCTTCATCTTTGTGATATTTTCCACGTCAAGTACAGTTGCACTGATTCATCGGGCAGTACTCACAGTACTTCAGTATTGTACAGCACGACATGCTGTGTAAATTTGTGTAGGCTACGAGAGGGATGTCCTGTAGTACGTCCAATATCTGTAAGGAGTAGATCGGGTTGTTTATCCCAAAAGAAAATGGGACATTGGGTGTGTTGGCAGATTACTAAAGTAGAGAAAAATACAATTCGACTGGAGAGGCAAGAATGTTGAAAGGAGGCGAGGTTTTATTGGTCTAATTGCTCCTCTTGTACAGCACAGGGAGACACAGTTTTACTGGGAGTGAAGGTTCTGAGAAAAGCAGAGACTTCATACATCACTACTGCTGAGCAAGACTTGACACAAGCCCTGGACTCCTTTTACAAGTCGGATCATCTGCCATCGTGTTCATACAGTACATGCACATCTGCCATGAGTTGGCAGAAAACGGGAAAACAGGACAGCAGATGGGAATCACACATTTGTTACTCCTTAACGTCAACAAATGTTTTGAGTTGTGTTCCTTGTCTGCACAAAATGACTGTTGGCTTTTGAAAATGAAAGGGTTCAGAGATGTCCCTCACACCCCCACACCAACAACGCCTCTAGGTGGGGCTCTAAATAGTCACTTCATCCCTCCATCTGTAAGCCCACGGAGGAGGAGGAGGAGGAGGAGGAGGAGGAGGGTGTGCCACGCCAGAAAACAAACCCGCTCCAGCCACCATCATTTACTTTTTTTCCCGTTACTTTCTACTTAAACGCGCAATGCATTGTGTCTGATTTAGTGAACAAAATGAATTCAGCTCCATTGCGGTGTTATTGATTAAATCTTTTGGCCAGTTATGAGTGGTTTTAATTAATGAAAAAAACATTTGGATTTGGTATCCTTAAGATCCCTTTCCTTTTTCTTTAAAGAAAATACATCTTTTTAACCCTCAATATGTGTCAGATTCCAATCTTGCATCTCAGTTGCTTCACTTATATTGAATTTTAAGCTACATTTATTTATTTTTGGCTACTTTGGGACAGCGGAACACGCTGTAGGTAAACCAAACAAACCTGACTGATGTTATCACCACATAATCTTATTGGTTATGTCAGCAAACAACATGAAGCAGCATCAGCATTCATTATTTGGAGTCATGTTGCTGGCCACCTGATGGGATTAAGTACAATATCCGCTGTTCTTTTAGCTTTTTCTCCTTAGAGTATAGTATATGGCTCTTCAGCTGCTAAAGGCTCCACTACGAGCTATGTGTGCCGTTTGGGGCTGGCCTGGTAGTGAACAGTGGATTTACTCCAACTGCCAGCTGCTGCAGCTGAAAACAGTGTTGGTGAAAGCAAGGACAATGAACCAAATACAAAACAATCCAATAAAACTGCCAACTTTGCGCAGCCAAACACTTTAATGTTTTGAGTGCTCTTTAATCTAATTTGGAATCGTAGGATGAAACATTCAACCTGATTTTTTTTCTTCTTTACTCTGCTTTCAAAGGATCCTGCACAGATTATATTCAAGGGGAAATGGGACATATGGATTCCCCCCCCCGAGTGAATTATGGTTCAGCTTTTTGCTACATTTCACCCATGTGCATGTGCTCAACATTCCAAAGAAGACTTTGGCATTCTCTTTTCCCTTGCGGTACTTCCTGGATGCTATTTCGATATCCTCGGGGGAAGAATCGTACTAAATTCTGCATATATGAAGGGATTAAAGTCCAAGAGAGTTACAGAGAGAACAATATAGTACACAACCGGCTGCTTGCGAGAGGGGTCGGTAAAGTCAGAGAGATGGCATTAATTGATGCCACTGTCACAACTGTCAGCGGTTCAGATGCATTGCGGTTAATGTTTTTATAAAGGAGAATACAATGTGGAATAACAATGCAAAATGGATCTAGGGAGTTGTAGTCCGGCAAGTACATGCAAGTACAAGCCTCTCTAGGTGCTAGACCAGCCTAGTGTTCCAGCCTAAGATACACTCAAAATCAGTATATAAGAAGGGGTCAAAGTCCTTGTGAAGTCGCCCATTGGTTTATGGACTGCTGTTTTGAAGCCTCAAGGTCGGCAGTTTGGCCATCCCTATCTTTCCACTCGCCATCTTGTTTTTTGCAACCAGTGAACGGAAGTGACCGTATTTGGACTGCGTAAGAGTGACGTAGAAATTCCCTATACGGCTCTGGTAGCGGCAGTGACCTGTCAATCATAAACCACGCCCTAAAGCATACCCGCTTTATGGTCTTATCAGATATAATTGAAATGGGGAAAAAAAGGGATTCAGGTTTCATAGACTTTTATACAATAGGACTTATTTTTGAAAACAGAGGAGTCACCCCCTGAGGGCTATTAGACTTAGTTTAAGGAATTTTCTTTTTAAAAATAGACTAAGGATTTTCTTTCTGATAATTAGTACTTCCTGTTTAATACTTATTTTCCTTTTCCCTGAAGGTGGAGTCAGCAGTTCAGGCGATCCATCAGGGCCGACGGGAGGTGTTGGAAGAAGCCTGCCGCTCCTACACCCGCAAACGCAGAGTCCTCATCCCTGAGGACCTGAAGCACGTCATGGTGGACGACCAGCACGGCTTGCTGTACTGCTACGTGCCCAAAGTGGCCTGCACCAATTGGAAGCGGGTGCTCATGGTTCTGACGGGCGCTGCCGGGTCCCTCCGAGACCCGCTGGCGATCCCCGCTAACGAAGCCCACATCCCGGGGAACCTGCGCACCCTGTCGGAGTACTCCACCTCACAGATCAACCAGCGCCTGCGCTCCTACCTGAAGTTCGTCTTCGTGCGTGAGCCTTTCGAGCGGCTGGTGTCTGCGTACCGCAACAAATTCACACGGAGCTACAACACCGCCTTTCATAAACGATACGGCACAAAGATTGTGCAGCGGCACAGGCCGGATCCACAGCCGGAAGCCCTGGAGAGAGGGAACGACGTCTCCTTCGAGGAGTTTGTGTATTACCTCGTGGACCCGGCGACCCAGCGCGAGGAGCCCTTCAACGAGCACTGGGAGCGGGTGCACTCGCTGTGCCACCCCTGCCTCATCCACTACGACGTGGTGGGTAAATACGAGACGCTGGAGCAGGACTCCCGCTACGTGCTACAGCTGGCCGGGGTGGAGGACCAGGTCAGCTTCCCCACCTCGTCCAAGAGCACCAGGACTACCGGAGACATGGCCGCCCAGTTCTTCCACAACATCAGCCCCTTCTACCAGAAGAAGCTGTACAACCTCTATCGCATGGACTTCCTGCTCTTCAACTACTCAATACCAGCCTACCTCAAGTTTAGATGAGGCTGGGACATTTGCTCATCCACGGACTGGACTTGACATGTAGAGCCTGGACTTTTGAAAGATTATTTTTTGAGAGGGTTCTCTCTGTGTGGGCCTTATTACGGACACTGCAAATACTGTTGACGATGATCTTCCAAAGTAAATTAATTTGTACAGACTGAAAACACTTCTGCAGAAGATACAAACAGGAGAGACATTTAATCGCCACATGACACTATTATTTTGTTTTCATGTAAATGGGGATCCAGCAGACGTTGGTCACTGTCTTTGAAAGTGTAAAAGGCCGTTCAACTTTTGGTTTGATTTAATTTCGCCTTCTGCCGTTTTGAAAAGTGTAACTCACACAACAAATGTAATCTGCAGTAGCTACATGACAGTATTGAAATTGTGTTCAGACAGTGAATGTGTCCAAACGTACGTGCCTCTGATAGTGGGCCTTATTTTCATCAACTTTTGTAAACTGTGACTGTTTATTTTTTTGTGCTGTAGAAAGAGATTTTTGTGTAACAATGACATTGTCTTTATTTATTGTGTTATTGCTGACTCCGCAAAGTCAGACAAACCAAAATAGATCTATGGTTTCTCTCACAATTTTCAAATAAATGCATTTTGCAGTTTGTTTACTGGTTTGAATACTGGATTGGTGATCTGTTTGGAGGCAGCATTCCTGATACTTGACACTATAAAGATGTCTCTCAGAATACAGCAATCACGACTTAAATGTCTTTTATTTAATTTACAAATCATAGCTGCAAAGCTGTCATCTAGAAGTTCCTACAAATGGGAGAGCCAACTCCGGTTAAGCTTGATGTTGCTGCGAAAATAGAATTATTACCATCTTTGGATGCTATTTTCTGATCAGAAAAGACAAGCCTTTTTTTTAAAGTGCATATCAAACATCTGAAAATGCTGCATACAGAGAGATGCATACTAATTCATTTGTTCACAAAAATAGCACAAAGAAATATCTGTAACACATACTAACAAGGAGAAAGTTAAGTACAACAGGCTATATTCAGTGGCACTGCTGCAAAACAAAAACAAAACAGTACAAATTTGGCAACAGCAAACTGAATGAAGGCTTATCACGGTCTAAAGGCACAAACCTACGTAAAAAAACAAGTTAAAATCTACCATTCTTCAAGACATCTGATTTGTGTTAAGATACATTTACACTCGGTTATATATAATTGTTTCCTAATACAATCATCTGCCATCTAACATGTAACCGCTGACAATAGGTATACAGGTGTGTCCACAGTGGTTCTACGGTATTCCCACTTGTATGCATTTCAGATGGGAGGTGTTTCTACAGAGCCAAGCTGCTGGTATTGAGACCAGTGCAACCCCGCGATCAGTAGTAAAGACTGGAACTTTATGATTGCAAAAATAAGTCCATACTTTCCTCATCTGATTCTTTCTAATATGAGCCACATTGTTTCCACATCTCTATTTGCATTCCCTCATGTTAGATTTGTGTCTAAATCCTGAGCTCGGATGGATATTTTGAGCAGAGAGCAGAGAAATGTTTTCCAGACAAATAAAATCTGAGAACAAAGTGCACCTGTTTTACTAATTTCTCTGCAAAATAAATCTGTACCTCCTAAATAATAAAAAAATAGAATATATGACTTTGTTGGACAGTGTGCTATCTCATTTCTATGGCATGCTATCAGCTGGTTAATAGTAATTAGCATATCAGCTAGCTGTTACACTCGCTAGGGTTTTACATCTAACATCTTGTACATGCACTTGTGCTGCTCAGTAAAAACATTTAAGTAACATTGATTATAATGCCTTGGCGGAGTAGCTGACAAATAATAAGTTAGCCAGCTAGCTTAGTTCACCACTGCTTATCTGCCATCCATCTGTCAGCTAGCATATTTCCCTAACGGGATAGCTAGGTAGAGACTCCCATACAGGCAGAATTTTGTTCATACAAGCTATGTAACCAACAGCTATGTAATTGTGTGATGTCCCTCCCATTTCCCCAGTTTCCCCCTACTTTCCATACTAACAATCAGATTGAAAACAGCAGCAAAAATCACACTACCTACTCGTATTTTAATTGCTTTTTGATTCAACGTCTGAATAAGGTCTGTGGTTAACGCCAGCTTAAGAGATTTTAACATTTTTTGATTGATATTGCAGTTGTAAATTTTAAAGTTTTTACATGTCTTTATTAAAAAAGCTGGTTGGTAACGTGGCTTAAAAACAAAACGTCATCACGCGGAACACTAGTCCGCCTTGAGCTTAGTGGTGGTGAGCTGAAGTTATGCAACTGTGTAGCTTGTTTAAAGCCCAATGTTAGCTCTTTACTCGCGTCTGCTTTTTGTTGAAGGGAACCAGAACGATGCTAACTTCCGGGTTGGCCCACAACAACACGTCGTCCCTGCAGCACTATGTGTCCAAACTGTACTTTAGTTGTGAGCTAGCTAGCTAGCTAGCTAGCTAGCTGAATTAGCCTTTACTTGCTGTGGAGACACAGTAACACTATGTCCGGACGTTGGAAGAGACAGTCGGTGTCCAAGGGGTTTGAGCGAACGCAAAGCTGGGAATTTAACAGCAAACTAGTCAAACTGAGTGAGAGGCTATTTTGTGCTCTTACACTGCAATAGCAGACAGACAAATGCATTTATAGAGCGCAGAACAAATCTTTGTTTCCTCAAAATAAATGATTCTTTGTGCAGTAATCCATCAACAGAATAAAATGTATGTGCTTACAAAAACAAATAAGTTTCTGTCCCATTTGGACGCTCAGTGTTGAGGCACAAATAAAACGCCATAGATGTTTTCATTAATCCTCACTGAACCTCTGTGCAAAGAAACCAGTTTCCAGCAGGTCACCCAGAGCTGTGAGGTAGGGGATGGCGAAGTTGTCTGGATCCAGTCCTCTTCGCCACAGCCATCGCACCATCAGGCTGGCCACGCAAAACAAAATCCCCACCTGGACAATGACAAAGGATGGATGTGCTTCCAATGAAAGTATCGGAGATTTGAGTAAAACATTTTTACTCTTAGCGGTTCATCTGACCTGAAGCAGAGCTGGGTACAGGTAGCAGACGATGAAGGTGGGCATCATGACAGTATGGCCTCCTTGGAGGAGGTGGATGGTGTACAGGATGAGGAGGTGATCGGGACCACGAGAAGGATCAGGACTCTGGCCGATTTGGAGTTCACATCTGGATAAAAGTAGAAAGACAAGTAACGAGCTGTATGTATCCCGTGAGTTCTAATTAAATGTTCTTGTGTTTCTTAGAACCATTAGCTGTTTTTTTTGCTGTATTACATTACATTTCATTTAGCTGACGCTTTTATCCAAAGCGACTTACATGATATACAGTAGACCGTAGACACAGCAACGGTGAGCAATGAGGGTTAAGTGTCTTGCTCAAGGACACAACGACATGGACTGGCTGAGCCGGGGTTTGAACCACCGACCCTCTGATTGTAAGACTGACTTGCTAACCACTGAGCCACAGTCGCCCCTGTATGTTGATGTCTGTTAAGGGGTACTTACTATGTGTTGCATTTTTGTTGTATTTTACCACAAAGACATGAGAGTTGTGTCGATCTTCTCCTCTAACTCTCGAGCAAATAAGCGCTTGTATAAATTGGAATTACCCATTATTTTTTCATCTTTTTATTCCTTCCACCATCTGCTATTGCTAGACGCTCTTACAGCTTCAGCTCCATTTTCATTCACAGAGGAAATCATCCTGTATTGTATGTTATGACCTATCTAGGTGATTCTCCACAACTCAAACCTGAGGGCACACAAGGTCAAAATTAAACGCACAGGTCAAAAATGGCTGCTAGTTGTTGTGACAGTTGTCTGTACTTTCCAGAAAAGCAGTAGGCTGTAAATATTATTTCGTATGGCCACTCCGGCTTCCAGATTAACCTTCATTCCCTATTTAGCTCTGGTTTAATCTCAACCAACTCCATGGGTGAAATACTGTTAGCTGCTAAATGTTACACTCCATTATTCACCAGCTAGCCACTAGCTTTATCTAGCTGTTGTCTGGTACTGGACATGTAGCGTATGGTTGGTTTTTATGGAGCTAGTTTGCTAAAGTTGTGAGAGCTGCAGAGAGTGTTGCAGCTCTCGTTTAATTCATCAATATAAAAATAATTATTATTCATGTGGCTGTAATAAAACTGTCACATGCTTGACTTGGAGATTATGTATTTATTACAAATTTCGGAGGAAGGGTTACACTGCCTCAGTGAATTTTAGTTTTGTTGTCTTACCTGATGAGCAGAGGGCAGCACATGGTCCAGAACAGTTCTCACTCTTTATAAATGGAAGAGGTCCAGGAACACTCCAGGAGTGGAGGTAGGTGGACATCCAATTTCCCCCGACACCTGGACAGACATGGATAAGTGGAGCGCTGATCAACTCCATAAGAAACATTTGATAGAACTGGTGGGAAGATTGATCTGAACATGGCAGTGTAGAGGGTGGAGTTGCCTGGTTGTCCAAGACAAACACTCTTGGAAAAATGGTTCACTATCCAAACAACAATTTAGCTTGCTATCTTTTCAGCAGTTATCCCTAATCACAGCGTCCCAGGAGACGGAAGGTTTGGAAAAGGCAGTCTGGATGTTGTGCTATTCATTGTAACACTGCTCGGCCCTCAGGCTGGTTTCATCAGGCTGGTTTCATTAGGCGCAGAACAAAACCTCTTGGCTCGCAGAGCTTTGAAGCACATATATCATTTAGACAGTGCTTCTAGCAGTACACAGGAAAGTACATGTACCCAAGTGTTGTACTAAAATCAAAAAATGTGAAGTCATTTACTTTAGTTTTTCCATTTTACTCTACTTTATACACCTACACCATTACATATTTTGAGGGAAATTGTGTACTTTTTACTGTACTACATATATCTGGCAGCTGGAGCTACTAGTCATTTTGCTGATTCACATTTTACAGAAAGAAAAACACATGATACACTTACATGATATGATGCCATACTACAATCTACCCAGTAGTATATCAAATATGTAAAATTGGCTCCCGATGACATGTATTTGTTCGTGATGAGAACGGCATAGTAGAATATAGCATAACAATACATAACACACTGAAAGAAGACATCCTGCGTAAATAAAATTAAAATGTATTGCTATTCTTGTATGGAAGTGTTTTTAGACTATGTTTCTTCTACTTTTACTGAGGCAAAGGATCTGAATTCTTCTTCCACTGGTGGTTTCTGGTCAACAGGCCAAGAGGGAAGAGCGCTGAATTGGAATGCAAATGCACTTCCTGTCTTGAGGGGCCAATGCATGCAGGAGGCTTTGGTAGCCCTGAGGCTGGCAGAGATGCAACGGGAGCCGGTGAATGCATAGTTGGCATTCTGTTCAGGTTTGTGGTTTATGTAAAGACCATTGTTATTGCTCTCTACTTAGTATTCTGCTTTGTGGGCACCTAACTTCTGTCAGTGAAGATCTGGCCCTCTACGCCTCTCTGAGCTTCCTTTGAGGGGAGTGCTGCTCAACTTCAGCAGCACTTTTAAATACTAATGGGATTAGCTGCTGGGTGTCGCATGCTCCGACAATTTCTAGTTGACATTACTGATCATAATTAAGCTAATTATGAAGCTTGAATGTCATTCTTCAAAAGATTAAGGCTGTTGAAACCATAACCTCAAATCCCGGCTCTGCTTACTCCTTCAGGAAAACATGTCAGGATTAATTTCTTTGCTCAAAGCATGCAGAGGAAATTTCACAAATTGTTACCCCTTCAATTAAGAGGACTGTGTCCACAATAATATTTACTTGGGGCAAAATGAATCAGAGTTTTCATCCTAATTTCATCACTCGAGGCCTCTCAATTCAGGATCCTGTCTGAGAAAAATGAAAAAGAAAGAGGAAACTTAGCTCAGCCACCATAACCCTAAAATATGACTTATGAAAAATCTCTTCATGCTTGCTTTTAACTGACTCGCGTACTAATCACAGCCAAAGTTTGCCCCCGAAAATGTAAATACTGGCACATAGAAATATCCAATACTTACTGTGAGCAATGCTGCTGTAATCCTGTAATTTCCCCACTGCGGGACTAATAAAGGATTATCTTATTTTATCTCTCTTATCTTCTTGCTGATGATCTCATTTGCTTATGTCGTTCATATAGAGGCATCAGTAATACATTAAGGCTATTTGGTAACCATAGTGAACACTGACATATCTTCGAAGTTTGGATTTCTCACTGTCTAATCCAGAATCAGTCCACCAATACTGGGAAGAAGAACAACATATAATAATAATAATAATAATAATAATAATAATAATACTATTTAAATGAAATGCGCATATACTTCAATATTTTAGAACACTTCAGAGGAAGAACCGTTCTGAAATTGCTGGACTCCCTTGGGGTAGTGTCAGTATCGACCCACCTGCTGATGGACATGGCCGATAGGACTGGTTGCCAGCTGGACTTCAGGACCTCTCCGATAGTTGGAGAGCGACAGGCGACAGTGACCCACGCTGGGATAAGGAGAAGGAAGAATCCGTACACCGCAGGAGGCGTGTGTCTGGAGAGCAATGGAGCAGAGAATACATACAAAAATAAAATCTTTGATTACACCCTTCATATGATATAGAAAGTGGTGTTTGAATGGAAATTACACTTTTCGGGGGCAGACAGTGGACAAGAGATTCCATGACAGAGATGAGGTCTGTTGGCAGACTTTTGCAAGAATCAAAAGTGGACTATGCTGCCCTCATATGGCCGAAATACTCCTCAATCATAACGGTTCTGTTGCCATGCTGTTGCAAACATTTGGATCATCTTTTCTTTTTTCTCTGTTTAAAAGACCCTTTTGCATCACATAATCTGATTTGATTTGGTTGCTCTCTTGATGTAATGTGTGACCTCTGACCTCTGTAACAGAAGAAGAGGCAGCTGACACCAGCGAGCAGAGACAGAGTGATGAGGTCTCCGGGGCTGGCAGCGATCGGAGAGGCCACATTGTCTGGGTCGATGCACACTTTCTTGGATCCAACAATCACAACCATCATCACCAGACCTGACACCAATCTCATCGACTCTCCTGTCCTCTATGTTGTTCTCTGCGTAACGTAAGGGGTACACCCTGAACAGGTCGCCAGACTATCGCAGGGCCAATTAAAACCTCATTATGATTATTATATTAAATTCTGCTAATAAATCCCCCTAAATCCTACACACTGTTCTTTTAACACAGAGAATTTGACTTGGATATCATACATACTGAGCGCAATTAAGTCCTTCCCAAGCAATAATCGCTCTCCATTGGCTTTGTATTGCGTCAAGGTGCTTACTTGTCACTTTCTTTGCCATAGCAGACAACAGAACAAATGCCTAAAAGCTGAAACGAAAACCAGGACTACGTTTTTATGAACTACCGAACCCATGAAACCTGAGGCCACTGGCAATAATCAGCAGGATGAATGGAAAAAACTTAATTATGCCTAACGTGCCTAAATGCCAATTTTGAACTAACTGTATTTCTGTAAATAAAACTAGCTAAAGCATTTTGACAGTGTTCTCGTGGTGTATATATCAGAATGTTACGCAGTGTTTGCAAGCGTCTGTTAACTAGCTAACGCGTAGCTAACATTAGCTCGACCTCAGCTAACTTTACCTATCATTGGCTAACATGGTGCTAATGCTAAACTAATCCTTTAACATGATAAACCCTAATGTTTTAGCTAATTACCGGATAGCTAGCTTCAGACATTTAGCGTTAGCATTTTAGCCTTTGGTTGCATAGTGTTTTCCCCTCTGGTGGGTGTGGTTTCCCCAGTATGACCCATTGCGCGCGCTCTCTCTCTCTCTCTCCATGTTTATTTCATTGTAGACATTTTTATTTATAAATGGCCCTGCACCTACAGAACCTAAACAATAAGGACAGATAATAGCGTACTTATTTGAAACCGGAAACCGGATATTGGTGAAATGTCTTAAAAATAAAACACAGACAAATATGTACCCTGCTGCATGTACAACTCATAGTCAACTAAGAAAAAAAAAGAAATTCTAGCTGGTAATGGAAGAATCAGCCAAATTTGTTTTTTCTTTGTGCTCCACTAACTTATCACAGCTACTATTTGGACACCATCTCTAACGTTTAATTGGCTGAGATGCAATAATGAAGTGAGAGGATGATCTTATTGCACCATGATCCTCTGGATTTAATTGAATTGTCTTGAAGCCGTGATTGAGAGTGTTATTAGCAGGATGGAGAGTGTGCCACCTGAATGAGGGCCAGATTACAGAACCCCATCCTCCACTTCTGCTGAGCCTCATCCATCTGGCCCGTGTTGGCTTGTGGATGGAAACGGGTTCGCTTAATCACATTTCTCAATCGCATGGGAGCTGTGTTCAAGTGTCCTTGTGCAAATGTATTCCCCACCACTTGTCAGCAGCACGTCAGAGTAACCCTGAAAAATGCCCCAATCGATCAACAGGGTGCACAGCTAATGAGCAATTATCTCCCAGGCTGCAGTCAGGGAGTTGCTGATAATTAATCATTATCGATGGATGCTGAAGTTGCATGTCTCGCTCTGTTAAGCTTAACGGTTCTCCATATTTTGCGTGGAACTGGCTTTAAAATTTGTTAGGAGACAGAATGGTGGCATCACAATTTGTAATGACGAGTCACAAATTGCGAGTGGATTTGGTTGGGACATGAAAATAATTTGATCACTGAACAGATACAGATGCAGGGACAGGAATGCAAATGTGTGATGAAAAAGAAATATATATATATATATATATATATATATATATATATATGCCGAACAATGTGGAACAATGTCAAAGAGAAAGCTATTAGGACTCGCTACCATATGTCATATCGTCTCTTCACACGATCAAATAGAGACTTGACATTGGCCAACATCAACATACAGTATATTATAGCCAGCAGTTTATTTATATTCTTGATAGTTTATGAACAATGAGCATATCATTTAGTTATACTTTGCTGCTGACTTACAAAAAACAAAAGCGTGAGATGGGGTCGCCCTTTGGAGGGCATGTACAGTATATAGCAAATGCACCAGATGCGTTTGACTGTGAATTTTACAGTTGTAATACTGAGGTGCTGATCTGTATCTCTTTCAAGGGCCTTCTCATCTTGGCCACGTCTCCCTTAAAAATAAAGTACCTCCATCCACCAGCAGAAATTCAGCACACGTGAATCAAATTGTAAAGACAGCTAATGTAGTTTTATTTTGAATACTTTGAGTATTGCTCATTATTTATGAGAAATGATAGTCTTCAATATATATAGTAGATGCCTATGAAGTTAAACATGCTCCAAATTGCTCGTCATGTTTCTCGTCACCTCGCAATGCAGAAGCAGAGAATCTCGACATTCTAGATCGTTGGACCACGTGCATGCTGATTGATATGATGAGAGCCTGTATTTCCACCCATATATGTAACTCGATCTGACAGCTCTATGCTTCGACTAACGGCTGGCTGACCTGCTGCATAATTCAGCCGGGCGTCAGTCACGTTGAGCGGGTGAGGTATTCACAATGAGGTTAAACGGGGAGAGAGCAATGAGGTGGCTCTGATCTGTCCGATCCGTCTGATACTGCTGCGAGCTGTAGGGTCTGTTGTCTTAGCCAGATATGATCAGACTTCATACCTTTTTGACAAGAATCTCCTATTTGGTGACAAATTCATCACATAAGCATCACATTTGACCTTCGGCTGCCTCTGCCTGAAGGGTAAATGAAAGACTGTACCTATGGGGAGTGAGGGGGTCATAAAACAACACCTATCATATACATTTTCAGAATTAAGTATGCCTGTCTTGCATTTAACCCCCCCCCCCCCCCCCCCCCCCCCACACACACACACACACACACACACACACCCTTTCCCCCCACATACTTGCACTACATCCTTGACTATCCCTGCCGCCACCATGCCCAGGTACGGTCCGGTACCAGGTACGACAGCAGGATCTGGGCTGTGATGATCCGTAAGCCGTGGGCCAAGCGGGTCAGCTTCTTCCCTTGGAAACGCAGCTCCAGGGCGAGATGGGTCAACACCATGGCCGATCCCCTGTTAACCCATCTTTGTGAACTTCAAAAAGTCACAGCTGATAGTTCTTTGCTGAAAACCAGTTTCCATAAAGAAGTTTTCTGACGACAAAATTCTTTTGCCCTTCAGGCAACATAAATGGTGGACTAGGTGGAGGGAGCTGCTTTCATCCACTTGAATGGATCACACACACGTTAAGACACACACACACACACACACACACGTCCACTTGACAGCAGGTCTGTGAGGCCTCTTCTGATACTGCTATTGACGGACCTCCACACACACAAACACACACACACACCTACACACACACACACACACACACACTACGGCCACACACACTTTCCCTCCTCATGCCTCACTCTTCAGCAGCCGGGCGGCCGAGGCGGAGCGCTGGAAGCCCGGTCTCTCGCGGGGCCTGAAGAGGGTCCAGGTCCTGTGTGACAAGGACATCCAGAAGGCCAGGAGCTTCTTCTCAGCCCTCCTGTGCTGCCGCTCCTTCTCCTCCCTCTCCCTGCACACCTCCTTCTCCCTCTCCTCGCCGCCGGGCTGAAGCCCTGCGTGAGCTGGACCACTCTGGAGCCCTCTCCTCATTTTAACCGTCGGGGGGCGAGCTGTGCAGAGGGGCGCTGGTGGACGGCGTGGGACGCAGAGAGGCGACTGTCGTCAAGGTTGCCTGGGCTTCCCTCTGATTCCAGACGGATAGACGAGTTGTGACGATGCTCTGTGGTGATGAGGGGAGGACACAAGACAGAGGACAGTGAGCACGTGTGTGCGACGACGCTGGAGAGACGCACCAAACTGTGTCAGGACGCTTCTTTCTTCAGTTTCCCCTGTTTCTTTTTTGGGGGATCAGTTTAGAGGAGAATGCAGTTGTGCTGATAGCTTTGATAGCTCCTCCTTTCCCCGCTCGTGATGTCCTCACTGGGTGGGTGACGCACTGAGCAGCAGCAGGTGCTGCACCTGTCACCGACACGTGGTGCTGCTGCTGCCTGGGAAGGACAGTTTATCACCCCTTGATTGGAGGACACGCTCTCTCTGCCACTAACTGTCGGCCGACGGACTTCTTCAGTCTGTTGGAGTTCAATACGTCACTCACTCTTTTGCCAAGGTCAGCCACAGGAATGGAGGTCAATAGCCTCTAAAGACACCCAATCTGCTAGTGATGTAAACGATAGACAGAAATATATTACATTAAAAAATGTTTGGGCCTCGCCTTATTCATTTGTATGATGTCACATAGGCATGTGCATAATACTTTAATGTCTTCACACACACACACCACACACACACACAAGGACAGTGACTCAGCTGAAAAGTGTCCTTGAGACATGACTCGGAGCTGGTGCTCCGCTGGCTGCAGCGCCCCCTTCTGACTCTTCACTGTAATTTAAATTGTGAAGCAACAGCTGCTGAGGATCGAGCAGCTGGAGGTTTTAACCCTGTGCTGCTTGTGCAAAAAGGTCAAGAGGTCAGAGCTGCCTTTCTGCTCTACATCAGCTACCATACTGTACCTGTGCAGCAAGCTCTACTTTATGTCCCGCAGCTTGTGATACATTCATTTTCAGCCCGAGAGCCCCCTAGCTGGGCTGCCTCTAGCTGGGTAGATTCACAGTGGATCAGTATTTTACAGTAGAGTTCAAATATTATATGTGGATTTTTTTTTTCCACATTCATTTTTTTATTCACGATACATTTATTTCATAATGTCTTTTTTATACTGAAGACAGACAGCGTTTAATTTGAAGTTTGGAATCTGATGGCATGATGCAATGTTGTAGTCGTCATTTGGAAACACTTGTTTCACTGTTTACGCAGAGTTGCATACTGTAATTAAATGTACTGTTATTTTCATGTGAAAGAGTTTACGAGCATGGGGCAAGGTCACTGTAAATCACAAACAGTTCCCAGACTGACAGAAGGTTTGGGGTGTCAGTGGACTATAAAAGAAGCGAGAGAGGCATCTTCCGAGGACAGATACACAGCCCCACTACCTGCTATAAATATTCACCCCCCACCTCCCATCCCTAACTAAGGTCTCATGTTAATGTCAAGGGCTGAGCTCAAAGGGTTTTGGAGCCATAGATTACAGTTTGGTCTTCGGATCCTGTTTTTGTTGCCGTCACGGAGGGTTTTGTTTTGTTATCCAGTTCACTTATTAGATTGTCTTCTGTGCATGGCTTGCAATATTATATATATAATTTATTTGTATTTTCTTGCTTTGGTTTTTGCTCCTATTGAACATTAATGGCAGTTGTTGGCTGAAGCTAGCTCTCATCTGTCATCTGGCAGCAGTTGGGTTCAAAGCAACTTCGCCAGCACAACAACAACACAAGGAGTCTCTGCTGTGAAGGTTTGGTCTTTCTTGAACAACATATTGCTCTAGCTTCTAAACATTTGACTGAAGTAATTGCTGTTTTGTCTCGAAAACTGGGGAATGTTGACAGGATATATTTACATGTCCAGCTTTGTAAAATGAAAAGATGATTATTATTGATGATTATTATTATTGTGTCTCAGGGCGTGTCTAATGTGATGAACATGGCTGGTTCTGGTGAAAAGATCGCAAACCCGCCTCGGTTCTTCAGTGGCCCTAGTGACGCCGCGTGCGCCACTAGAACCACCACCATTCGTCTTCGGGACATTTATGACCCCAAGCCTCATCCTCCCAAAGCCCCGGTCCGGATCCGACCCCCGGGTCCAAGGGCCCCCTCGGTAAAGGAGCTCAACCTAAAGCGCGGCTCGCCCAGTGACCCTCCAACCAAGACGATCATGAGAAGACGAGCTCAGTCCCTCCCTTCTTCGGCGGAGAGAACGAAAGAGCTCCGGAGCCTGCAGGTGCGCTTCGTGGACTCACTGGGCCTCGAGTTGGAGGACGTGAAGGTCTTCAAAGTTCAGGAGCACCCCATGATACCCCAACACGTCATGTTCCGGCTGCTGATGAGCTCGGAGCTGGCTTTCGGCAAGTCTTTGGACCTGTCCCTGCCTTACTTCAAACCTTGTTTCCCTGAGAATGTCGGGGCCCAGCCGGACTTCCTGGAACGTCTCCGCAATCAGAGTGTGTGTCTGGAGCAGGTCCTGTGTTCAGAGCAGGGGATAACGGGCACAATACGAGTACTCAACTTAGCCTACGAGAAAGAAGTCGCAGTGCACTACTCTTTCACCAACTGGAGAACACACACGGAGACCGCAGCGCCCTGGGCGTCGAGTGGCCACCGCGCGGGGTCCGGCGCTCCGGAGACGGATGTCTTCAGATTCCGTCTGCCCGTCCCCCCCTTCCTTCTGCAGCCAGGGGCCATCTTGGAATTTGCCATCCGCTACCACGTGCAAGGAGGCCACCACTGGGACAACAACAGAGGACGCAATTACAAACTGACGTGCCACAGCTACAAGGTGACTGTGCCGAGGGAGTGTGAGGACAGCATGCTGCACTTCACCTGAGTGTCCACACGGGGAGCCGTGACACACACATGGTTGACAAACAAGCAAGGTGCTTTGTGGTTACTGTTACTTGCTAGGTTTCCCTCCACTCATTACAAGCAGAGGTGGAATGTAACTTCATACATTCACTCAAGTACTCCACTTTGTACAATTTTGAGGTACCTTTCCATGTATTTTTTTTTTTTTTACTGCACCACATTTCAGACGCAGATTTGGCCCCTCTACTTTAATATCTGACAGCTGAAAAATTATGCTCAGTTGATAAAAAGTGTATTATGAAGTATATATAAACAAAAAATATATAAACAAAACAACAACAACAATGTACAAAGTAGTTTAAGTGAATCCACCTCATGCTCAGTAATGATCAGTCAAATAACCACATGTATAATATTCCTTTCCGACCTGGACAGTAAGGAACACTCAAAGTTTTAATACCTCCAATAAATGTAGCAGATAATGCTTCTGCACTTTTACTTAAACCACATTTTGAATGCAGGGGTAATTAAGTATTACAGTGCGGTATTACTACTTTTACTAAAATAAAGAATATGAATAGCTACATTCTCCACCTATATGCAATACCCACATAGCTCTAGAGCAATCCTACAAATACTAGCACTGGAGGAGGGAAAGAATGTAGTTTAAAGGGGTAAAGTCCTTTACATGTGACATTTGAGATGAATCAGCTTCCCCACAGATTTGAAGTTCATGCTTAAATAGGTATGCCGCGCATTTAGGAACACACGTCCACAACGTTGGGGGAATCACAAGAGGCCCAAACATTTAAAAAATGTATTTTAAGGTCAAAATCCACCGCGGAGGTTGAGCTATCCGGACGTTTTGTCCCCTGTTATGGGTCCAGCTCCAAAAGCACTGGATCCTACATTTCCCACAATGCAGCTGAAAAGCACACCAGCTGCTGCAGCAGCCCCTCTAGTTTATAATTCTAGATCTCTGATTATATTTAAAAACTGAACCCCGCCACCTTTGAGAACCGACACCACCAGTCTGGTGACCCAATTTAATGAAGCACAGAGTGAGTTACACCGTGTTGTCGTGTCTCAACACCGAATTTGTGCCATTCCGGACCGGACCCCCCCCCGGTCTGCGCCGATGTGGCACAAGTGGAGGCGCTTAATGGCCTGCTGGCAACCCGGGAGGCTGGCTTGTTGTAACCGCGTCCTCTCTGCTGTGACCAGCGGGGCTTGACCCCATTCTTCTGGAGCTTGTTTTGGTTTTGGAGGAGGATTACAGGGAGCCGTGTTCGCCCCGTTGCACCGTGACCCCGCCCCCCCCCCGACAGCGCTGACCTTCCACCAAAAGGTTTCCACTGATCTCAGAGGCCGGATCCATGCTGGGCTTTCTGCCACTGTGCAGCTGCATGGAGGCTAAAGCAGACGGAGGAATTCCTTATAGATACAAACCTCATTGTTCAATTATTATATATAGTATATGTTTAATAATACAATAAAATAATAATATATACAATGAGATATATATATATATATATATATATATATATATATATATATATATATATATATATATATATATATATATATATATATATATATATATATATATATATATATATGGTAGGATGAATGACTCAAGTGACAAAACAGATCACTTGTAATTCAAATATCTGCAGTAAAATAAATACAAATAAAAAAGGAGGAAAAGTAAATAAAGGGGTTGCTCATTGAAGGCACAGTCTGAAGAAAATAAATAAAATCTGCTACTTAAACTGGTAGACAGGTATTTTAATATAACTAAACTTATTTTGCACTTATTATACTATAATTACTAATTTGTGTCCTCTGTAATAATAGTAAGACAGGCCATTATGGTATTTTCAATTTGTATCTCCTGACAAACAACAAAAAAGTTTATTTAAATTCCAATAAATTTGACCATAAATTCCCATAATTTGTTAAAAATGTAAGCGCACTGGTGATTGAAGTGCTCCTCTGCAGCAGCACCAGCAGTCATGGGACACTAGATGGCCCCATTGCTTGAATGTAAAACCATGTTCCATAAACACAGCGAATGTCAGGGTGTGTACCCGCATTCAAAAGGTTTTCACACGTAAAAACATGTATAAAAATGTTAAGTAATAAAGTCTGGATGTGGTTGAGTAAGTAAGGTCAAGTCCATGCAACCTAAATGTGTTTTTGTTTTCAGTTTATAAAACAAACAAACAAACGTCTTTATTCGAGGGCGGCGGTGAGGGGGGTGCCTTGTGCTTGCTGCTGGTAGTTATGCAAGAGGCCACCATATTGGGAGCCATCGTGATGCTCTATAGTGACGTTTCTCTCTGGGGTTCTGGCCGAGATTGAAATGTAAAAAAACAACTGATGCATCATTAGGATGATTATGAGTTACCATCTTTAAAACCTGAGTCATCTTGGAACAGAAGACCTGCGTCACCGTGTTAATATTTGTGCAGTTAGTCTTTGAGCACACGACTGATTTCATCATGTGAATATTAAATTAGCAGGAGCAGCATATTGTTAAACGTCATAACAGAGACATATTTAACGTAGTTATATTTAACATCAATAGGCCTATCGACTCCTCGGCAAATCCTACAAATAAACCACTGTGAGAAACAACAGACATGACACAATGTTAACTTATCTCCTCTCAGAACGTTGTTAGTTATGTAATTGTCATCTGTAAACTAATAGATGTGTGTCTGCAGCATCCCTGCAATGTCCCTCTCCTGACCCTCATCCCCTCCGTAGTGTGTGATACTTAGAAAACTATCAAATACAAAAATTGTTCCATCTTATAATAAGATGCTTGGGTGGAATTTGATGCTCCAGGACCCCAAGAGATGGTCTCGTTGGTATTTTAAAACAAAAAAGGGGGGAAAAGCATTAATTAAAGCAGATAACAAAGCTATGAAGTCATTAGGAACACATTGATTAACAAAGTCATGAACAATTGGAAAGATAGAATAAAGCATATGACAAAAGGCACACCTGTGGGATCTGCAGGGATCCTGGCTGGTAGGGTTAGGGTGAATATAAAGCTAGTGTGTGGTTCTTGGGTAACTGACGGTGTGTGTTGTTCAATAAACGTAAAAATGGTCCAATACGTGACGTGATTTGTAATCCAAAGCCTGGTTATGAACCAGAAAGTCATCTTGCTTACAGTTGGCTAAAAAACAGCAGAACATATGTTCAGTGTCTGTGTGTGTGTCTACTGTTGGCCCCCCCCACTTATCTGAGGGACACCCGGAAGTCAGGATAACCCCCACCCCCGCCCGTGAGAGCTTTCCCTCGTTCCTCCCACGCAGCTCAACAGGTAACCGGGGCTCCTGACGCCGAGCGGCCCTGAGGTACAGCGCGATGTCAACTGGAGCCGCCATCTGTTCCTCCAGGCTGGGACTCACGTAATGTTGCATGTTGACATCTGAAAAGAAGCAAAACCTCCCACAAAAACAAACCTGCAGACACACACACACACACACACACACACACACACACACACACATTTAATATCAGTTAAGAGGTTTCTACCGTCTGAAAGAGGCTTTTCAACGGCCTAAAATGCACCTGCAGTTCCTATTATTTTAAAGCGGCTGCAGTGGGTCAGAACTAATGACTTGTTTCTGTCATTCTTGTTCCTCTGCCGGTAACATGCAGCCGCGCAAACGGATCAACATCTCGCTCCCAATTGGGAGAAAGTCAGCCAGGTGGACTTGTTTTCCTGAGGGGATTTGACCTCGCCCGCCTGCTCGATGCCCCACACAAATGATGCCCGACCTCATTCCTCAGAGAGAAGAAACGGGTCACCAGCCTTTCCCTTGTAAACTAATTGCCGCTTGATCGGAGGAGAACCTCACTAGAATGCTGTTATCCGCTTACCAAGGCACTAAAACGCGGGGATAAATCTGAGCGGATTAGAGCCCCCGTACGATGCTTAGTCAGCGGTTATCGCTCCTAATTCTGACCTTTTGTGATTACAGAATAGTGCACACTTCTGCTGTGCCGTGGTGGCGACATGTGCTCGGGGAAAAAACACCAAAGGCGAGCCAAAGTTTGTTACAAATTGAAAACCTGTATTGTGCAGACAATAAATAGTGCTTACAAAGGGAATTCTGTCTTTGACACAGACAAGGTTTCTGTTTACACCGTCAATATGAAACGCATCAACTGAATAGATGAGACTCAGACACAGCTCGGGCGGGGGGGGGGGGCGGGTGACGACTTCTGGAGTGGGGACTGGTCGACTCGGCCACATGCACCCCCCATCCCCTATCCTCCTCCTAACGTGGCATCAAAGAAAAAGAAAAAAGTCTTTCAAAAGAGTCTGTTTTACAAAATAAAAGTCTCTGCTCGTCGATGGCGAACACGTGACCTTGACTCCCCCCGCTCCTCTGACTCCTCCCGCTCCTCTGACAAGGTGTGAGGCGAGGGGCTGGTGGCGGAGCGGTTCCTCTGAGTGGAAGTCGAGCCCGCTGCATGCGTCCACGTCCCGCCAACTCCAGAGACATAGCCTCCAAGGTTTCGCTGGACACAAGTACCAGAGCGCCCACTGACTGTGGGCCGGGGCGCCGGAAGACTCCGTGCAAAAGGCCTTCGCTGACAGAACCAGATATATATCGGCAACTCTTCACAGAAGAAAACCTTGCTACGGCCGGTGGAACCTGCAAAAGGGGAAGAGGGGAGGGGGAAAGTGTGAGCACGGGCTAAAATATTCACACACTGGAGTTTCATCAATCAAAAAGGCCTATAAATAGCCCAGCGGTCAGTGCGTTTAAAAGCAGCCAATGGCTTCTCTTCGGCCAATTCAGGGTTTTTCTTTTTTTTAGCAAAAGGGAGTCTTGACACAAGCAAAACGTAAGCTAAAAATATATACTGACATTCATTATAGTGGAGAGGTGTACAAAAGGGTGAACTCTCTCATCTCCAGGGGCCTGCTTTTTCAGCTAAATGTAAGCCCCGCACTGCAGGGCGTGCGCTCGCTGGCGATTATGCACTTTTGGGTCTTTGCACAATGTCACACCGACACTGCCGGAACATCATCCGCTCGATAAAGCGGTCTGCAGAGTTTATCCAAAATGACTGATTCTATTAGACCCTTTTGTGAGGTCACGGTGACCTTGGACCACCAAAAATCAAATCACTTGATCTTTGCAGAAATGTCGGCAGGCGCCGAGGCGCAAAACGCCACTCGCTCAAACTGACCTCGTCAGGTGCTTGCTCGAAGTGTGGACTTCCATCTCGTTGCTCTTGAACTCGTTCAGCTCCTTCCGTATCGCCGCCTGCGGGACAAAAAAACAAATCAAAAAGTAAACATGAAGCGTGGCCCAGGTGTGTCCCTCCTCCACGCGGTCGCTCAGGCGGCGAAGCTCGACCGCAGACGTTTTTTTTTAAAACGGAGAAAACATCCGGAGATGGTGCACATCATGCAAGCTTCACTGTGATGATGATGATGTCAAGCACTGCAAACGTCAAAGTAACCAGGAGGGTTGTATTAGCAATCGGGGGTTTCTGCCCAAAGAGAGCAGCTTACTTCCTGTTTCATGCCGTGTGATGAAAAGGCCTAAAATTGTTTATTATTATTAATATTAATATACCACCTTTTTTCTCCAGTAGCTCTCAACAGGATGAAACAATAATTCCCATCAATAAACTAAATTAACTGAATTCAACCTGAACCCACAGTGGAACATCATTCCGGTGCTTCAGTGACACTTCCTAGCGATTGTTACATTTCTGTGTCTTCAATACTTTCTAAAGCCTTTTCGAGGAACCTCTGAACTTTTTAAGACTTTTCTAGACCGGCGGAAACCCCGGAGAGGGGCTGAATGACAAACGTTGCACCGCTTGCATCATCCGAGAGGTCCCGTTTATTTTAGTCACCTTGTCAGCGGCTGACAGCCGGGTCCAGGGCTTGTCGGCCCGCCTGTCGTAGTCCTGAGCTTTGGCCACTTCCACGTAGTCGCTGAAGCGGATGAGGATCTTTCTGTCCCGCAGCTCGTCCACCGTCGGCCGCTGGTTCAGCTGGAGAATGAGGAGAGCGTATCAGCCCTCGCCGGGTTTATCGACGCGTTCAATCGCCAAAATGTGGGATTTGATTTGAACTTTTTTTTAAGCAAACTCAGGTCACTGCAGCGCCTACCTTTCTGTTCAGCCGCTGTTTGATTTCCCTCCTCTCCTCCTGTTCCGTCTGGTCATTTCTTTCTGTTGACACAAAAACATTTTTTTTCTAAAAAGCAGGTCAAAAGCATTAATTTACATGGACGATAATTCCACTAAATATTTCGTTATTTTTTGTTTTGGGGCGATGCTCAGTCACGGTAGCAAATGATAAGTGACTACCAGGCCTGATTATTCCATGGGACTGGACAGGTGATGAAGTCTAATGGAGCTAATGCGCGGGATCAATACCGCTCAGAGGATCAGTGCCGAAAGTGAGTTAGAGAGCGAGACAACGGGCGGATTAGAGTCCCCTAAGTAGGATTTATCTTCATCAGATACAATAGATGTCAATTCATTTATTTTGAATCGCTCTTTCTTTTCTTTTTTTCGTCTTTGGACGCAACAGGAACATGCTATATGTGCGTGTAGCGGTTTCCGTGTGCGGTTTCGGAGTCCGAGTCAGCAAATGTGTTGAGCCTGAACACACGTTCCCGCGCGGGGGGCGAGGCGGGTGGTCAGCGAGGAGGCAGACAGCTGCCCCGAGATCACAGGTGGCCCGTCTCAACCGGGGAGACTGCGGGACTGCATTCCTCACCGCTTCGTAATCGCTGTGCACGCAATAGTTTCACAGTTTGCTGCGATTTGCATCTCACACACACACACACACACACACACACACAAAGCCATTCCGCTGTCTCTTCGCAGAGGGGCTTGAGGTGTTTCAAAGGTCCAAATGTGAGTTCAAATCAGACGAGGGCGGACCATCTAGCTCTCTGGAAACAGTCGAGGACGAACACATTCAGTTCAGGATTCATGGTTTACAAATATATTTGCTGGGACAAAAAAGTCTTCATGATAATAGTCAATTTTAGAAAATTCTTCTTGCAAATATGCAGATTTAGTTTGATTACAGTAATATGCTGTTTATTTATTCATAGTGTCAGAAACACCCCCCAAAGAAAACCGTTTAGTTTTCCAAAGCCAACGGTAATTTGATCTAATTACTACAATACAAATCTTTCAGTTACTTGATTAACACTCATTTGAGAAGCATATCATCCAAAAATCTAATAAGTAAAGAAAAAACATAATAGACTAATTAGCTGTAATTATTATTTATTTTATTTACGTGGTGTGAACGTCTTATTCTAAAATTCTCCTTCAGTCGCATCACAATTAGTCTGATAGAGGTATTAAAGCTCAACTTTAGAAATGTTTTTTTAATGTAGTCCACCTGAACTCAAATCAACTTGATGACCAACTTTATGAATGAATGAAAGTGGACAAACAACCCACCAAAGAGAGAGAGAGAGAGAGAGAGAGAGAGAGAGAGAGAGAGAGAGAGAGAGAGAGAGAGAGAGAGAGAGAGAGAGAGAGAGAGAGAGAGAGAGAGAGAGAGAGAGAGAGAGAGAGAGAGAGAGAGAGAGAGAGAGAGAGAGAGAGAGAGACAATTAAGCAACGACTTGAACTTACGCTTCAAGATGTTCCGACTCTCCAGCTCCTCCACCGCCGGCCTCTGGCTCAGCCTCCTGCGGAAAAACACCAGGATTACGTTCTGGACCATCTTTGCCTTCTTTGGGGTTGCTTGCTTGGCACCAAAGTCTTTTGCGGTCTCTTCGCCGCCAGCAGCACCTCCTCCTCCTCCTCCTCCTCCTCCTCCTCCTCCTCCTCCTCCTCCACTACTACTGGCACTTTGGATGCTTGAGCCGGTGTGCCGAGCGCCGACATCCACACATCCAAAACGCAAACACTGCGTGCCACCTCGGGTCCAAAACGCGGCTTGTTCTAGTGTAACATTTGAGGCTCCACATTGGGGAAAGTAAGGGGCTCAGGCTGCGTGCTGAGGGTCACGCGACAGAGCCAGGTAAAAAAAAAAAAAAAAAAGAAAGGGAAAAACTTTCCCTAAAAAAAAATAAGGACCGACTCTGTTCAGGCGGTTGTAGTCCCGGTGGCGGTGTGGAGGATGCTGAGCGCAGAGTGGAGTGACTACTGCAGGCAGCACAGCCTGCCTCCTCTTTTTTTTTTACCACATGCACAGTACTCATGTGAAGGGGAGGGACTGAGAAGGAGATTCCCTGCGCGCACACACACAAACCACAGCAAAGGGGAGTTGTGCAATATGGTGGTAGGAGAGCTTTGTGAGAAACAATTTAATAAATAAAAAGAAGTATTTAGGATAGGATTCATACTTGATTGATCCCCATGGGTAAATTTGGTAAATTTACAGGATTGAGAAAGAAAACCCGTTTGTAGCCTTAATGTCAGACAATTGGTAAAAAAAAAAAACTCCAATCACAATTTCACAAAACACAAGTTGATATCTTTCAAATGTCTTTTCCTTGTCCAAACCAGTCCGAATGCGTTTCCAACCAGCAAATTGTCATTGCAGCACTGTAACTGCTTGCTGCTGCCACAAACAAATCAAATGAAAAAAGTACCTACCCATCTACCTCCCTCCCTCCCTCCCTCCCTACCTACCTACCTACCTACCTACCTACCTACCTACCTACCTACCAACCTATCGAGGACCATGACGCGTCATGGCGCTCAGCGTTACACACCACTCAGACTTCAGGACTCCTCACATGACCTTCCAAGATAAATCTACGCCCCTGACACTAAATGTGCCTCCCAGCTGTCGAGAGTCGGCACCGGATTCCATAAAGGAAAACTCTGTTACCTCACAGGAAATATAAATCAAGCTCTCTCTATGTTTCATTTTTACCCAAAAGGCCCCATGTATATTTTTTTATAAGAAACAACAACAACAACATTCCTTGATCCTGGGGTTATATGGGTGATAAGGACACAACTGATAGTGAAGATTTAGAATGGTTTAAATCTCTAAACTAGAGGAAATCTGAGAAGGAAAAAAGTCATGCAAAACCCCTGAGTGGTCAAAATAGACCCGAGTCAGACTTTTTGTAGCGTCATCATTTGCAGCAAATAGCTTAAAAAACGTATCGCCAAAGCGCAGTAACTGGACTCTGGACTTGTTTTGATGAACTGACCTCCTGGTTGACCTCCTTCTGCACAACTCAACAAAGCAGTAGCTAGCTGCTGGGAACTAAGACGAAAAACAGCGGAGCTTCTCAAGCTAACTAGCTTCTCAGTAGTTAAGCTGCTCTCAGTAGTTTAGCGAAACAGAGATACAATGAATTCCCCATTTAAGTCAAAGGTATGCTTTTCTACTATTTAATTAAAATGGATGAGAGAGCAACACATTTCTTTGGGGGGTGGGGTACCGCAGTTTCTCTCATGATGTCTTGGGTGAAAGAAATCATTAAAATTCCTAATGAAAAATTCCTAAATGGGAGACATGACATTTAGAGGGCAGCCCCCTCCCCCGATGTAACGCATTTAGGAGCACTGGCATGATTGCAAAGTGTTACTGGACGCAGAACAACGGCTACCTGAATAAACAGAGGTTGAATAAAGATAATCAGTCACGACTCGCTTGAGCGCCGTAATAGACTCCACTTTTCTAATCCACCGGAGGGGGAAAGAGGGTCGGACCGCGACGCGTTCACACTCCTAACCGATGGGAGTTGGTGAAAGTGTGATTCACACCAGCAGAGAAAATTAGATCAGAAGTTGTTCTGACCAGCTCAGGAGCTGAAAGTGCTGACAGAGAACGGGACAGCACATTAACTGGGAACGCCGTGTCTTTATCGGAGCAGGACAACCCCCACCCCACCCCCCACCCATGGAGAGGGCGGCTCTCCATCCTCCGAATTATTGAGGTGGACGGACAGCTTCTGAGTGGGGGTTCACAGCGGGGCCAACTATAGCATCATCTTTAAATTGTCAAAAAACTGTCCCAGGAGTAATTGCTCTTCCCAAATCTAGTAAGAATCAATGTGACTTCGCCATCTACGCTTCAGAATTACTTTTCCATGGACCGGATAATTAAGGGGAATCTTTTTAGACACAAAGACACTTAGGTCAAAACACTTTGGCATTTTTCTGGCTATTTTAAATGATTTATTAGATTTAATATTTTGGTCTATTTTGGGCATCGACACTATTGCTCTACTAAAATATTGGACTATTTTCCAAAACCACAGATCGTGTCAAGTGATTTTTAATTATAATTTGTTCTGTCCAATGCAAAGGTTACAGTACGGTGAAGGTTAACACTTGGTTGCGGTCCAGGTAACATCGTTACGGGTCTGTTACCAGGTTTGCGTGTCCGTACTTGCCCAAAGATCATTTGTGAGGGGAGGAAGACACATCTGTGACACATCTGCACGGTGTCTGCCCATTCTCGCAGTTCAGCTTCCATTCACGTCATATCTAAGGTGCACTGGGCAACCGTGTCATCCAAATATGAATGAGCACTCCATCAGACTCGGCGTCAGCGGGCATTCCATGACGATGGCCAGAATAATGGAAAACATTTTATAAGCCGTGGCATTTTGTCCACGGCCCTGTAGATAATCTATAATAAGCCTCCTGTCCTGTGTAGCTTCAGCTGTAATGGGACCACCGGAGGGGCTGAGGGGGGGCAGAACAGGACCACAGACACGAGCGTGCTAAATGGAGCAGAGCCGCAGTCGGATGTGTGGTCTGCAGCGGAAAACATTTCAGGTCAATAGCAATTGCCTCAGTTCAAAGAGCAAATCCCATCGACTGCTGCAGCCACACTCTTACAGTCACAAAGTAGGCATCAGATGGGTTTTACAACAGGCAATTTAGTTGCTGTGGATTAAGCGCAAAAAAAACGACAACATACAACTAAATCCGAATACCTTAAAAGCTAGAGTGAGTCAGTTTCTATTTTGCCAAACGATCCTTCGGCCCTTTAGTCACTGCCTCCTGCGGCGTTCCTGCGCTTCACAGGCGCTCGCCCACTCTGCTTGGTCAGAGGGAAAAGTTCCTTGTTTGTCGGAGAGCTCCCCGGCATGTCAAAGCAATGAGCTGCCTGTAAGAGCAGGTGCCGATGGGAATGTCAGCCCGTGGAAAGTGGAGGAGAATGGGATGAGTCAGGCGCCACTGGCCGGGCGGGCGGCCCGCCTACTGCCCACTGAGGTGTGCCCTAACACCCCGCCGCCTCCTTGCCTTGACTTAGCCCGAGGACAAGAGAGCAGCGCTCGGACGTGGAGTTTAGGGGGGTAGTTGCCAGGAACAATTAGAGGAACCCTCTTTAGTCGTACCAGAAGCTCGGCGTTTATGTAACTTGGTTGCGTTTAAGCGTCGACCTAAATGCCTCCCACTGTTCACTCGCTCACATGAACATGAAAGAACGCGGCTTTGCTGGGAAATGCGGCTTGGATATATATATTTCACGCTAACGCGCCATGGTACTGCTAAATTTACAGTTATGAACACAACCACAGTAAATCACCCCGAGAGCCTTTCCGACTGCCCTTTAAAAAAAAAAAAACACCTGTATTCAAAGGCTGGCTGTGCTATTGATGACAGATGAATGAGGGACACATTCAAAGACTCAGACATGAAACCAAGAATCAATTCTTCAGTCGTTTGTCTCCGAGCCGTCGCCCTCGGGGTGCAGATCAAGCGGCTGACCGCGTCTGGCTCTCGAGCGTCCCGCCGGGAGCCCGGCGCGGAGGAGGCGACTTCAAATGGCGTGACCTCGCTGTAGGGTTGGGGCACACGTGCCGTGAACTCTCACCGCAGAGAATCCTCAAGTGGCTCCGCGAGCAAAAGCGGTTTAAAAAGCCTGCCGATACAAGGCTGCACCTGGCCACGACCACAATGTAACAATTTGAAACCCAGTGAAATGAAAAAAATATTTGTGTTCCTTTTCTAAAATAATGTGGCTGGCTGCGCGGGATGCTCAGGCGTTTAGGCAAGTATTATGTTAACAAACCTTCTAACGTCTTAGCTTAGCATTAGTTAGTGCCATGAACCGCTTAGGCGTGAGATGTGTTGCAGTAATCACAAAGTGCAGTTGAGGTTAGTAAACTCACGTGGACCAAAATATATGTTCACAGGGGATCAGCCAACAAGAATCAAATGTATCCTCTGAACGGGGGAATGTCCAAACTTCAAACCAAGCAAACAGCTGTGGAGACGCAAACAATTGTGGACGCCACGATGGCGCTCAAAGTACACTAACTGCCCTGAAACGACTTAATAAACAATGGAAATCCATTAGCCAACACGGATGATGTAACCTATTTAAAAAAACAATGACTGATTGTGTTTGTGTAATGAACCTTCTTCCAGTCAGCTGGGAGGCCAGAGTCCGTGCTGGACGAGGGAGCGCAAATGTACACCTTCCTGTATCTGTTTATTTACAGCCTGATAAACGTAGCAGGGGGACAAGCAAACTAATCTCGCCACACGTGTCACGTCTCCTAAAACCGTGAGGATGTAACCATAACTTGGCATGGGCTTAGAAGGAGGGTAAAAACAACCACTTTTCATAGAGTGGGTGCTGAGGCTTTGAGACTTGACATTTCAATTAGAGGGTTCTTGCAGCTTGATCCCTCGGCAGAAAAAAAAACTCATTGTAAAACGTTAATTACTGCATGTGGGACAGGGATGGTCTAAAGCGGTGACAACATGTAATTTGAGGATTTCACTTCATGCCATATACAGTATGTGCCGGCTGTGTCATCCGGTGCTTACGTCTCTCCGACTGCTTTACAATATCTGCCAACTCCAGTCCTGTAATTGGATTGATGCCCGCCCGTGATGTTGCTCTCTATAAAACAAAAAACAGAGGCACAAATAGAAAACCAGAGAGGCATTTCCTGGGAGAAATGCTCCTCATGCGAAACCGCAGAGACAAAAAAAAAAACACCACGCTGCCACCCTTATTTAACCCACCCGGCTGACGTGGGTGGACGTGGGGGAGGGTTTTCAACAAGTATCTCGTCTTCGTTTTTAAAAATGAGAAAGAAAGGGAGAAAAAAGAAAAGAAAACAGCACCCCCACTGTGAAAAACATAGGTGTGTTAAACACTCTTTAGGCACACGATAATAACATCAGCGTGCTATAATATAAAGCTTTTGACTCACTCAAACAGACCGATTCATGTTCTGTGAGCCGCTGGGACCAGCTCCACAACTATCAATCACAACCACATAAGTACATATAAGAAAAGGTAAGAAATAGAAATAGCAGTTTAAACGGTGTCGTCATTATGGTCTGTCTTGGTCTGGTAAGAAACGTTCAACATAATGTTCATGGTCTTCATGGCTCGTCTCTACTTGTGCTACTGCTACACTATCTTTTAGGTCTCCCCATTGTTTTTGGAGTTACTTTTGGCTTAACGACAATAAGCAGGCGACTAGCTTCAAGTATAGACTATATTTCATTTTGTTATAAAAGGATGTTCATTAGGGCTGCACAATGTATAATTATAATATTTTCTTCTATCGTAATCTTGATCTCAACTTGCATGATTAACACATTGCAAAAGACTGCGATATTGCACCCAGGGATGTTCTTGTTAGTTAAATAGAGAATATCAGTTGAAAACGACGCTTTAAAATGTAACAATGTCCAATAAATAATCAATAAATTAGTGTTTTAAATAATTTTTTTGTAAATGTATTTTCATTTTTTTTATTCAACAGGTTTATTTATTGTAATTTAGCGGTTTTTTTTAAAATAATTTTTACATAAGAACAAAAAAAACCTTGTTAATTAAGGAATATTTTGTGGTTTTAACAAGAACCATTTTAAATCATAAAAATAAACTAAGCATTTTATTTTGTTATCAGAGGCAAAATGTTGCTTCCGTAATTTAAAAGCTTCCCTCTTTCTCCAAGTAACCATGAGACTCGACGACTCTCTGCACTCTTCCGCTGAAACTATGCATTAGTTAATGAAACTGTAGTTTACCTATTATATAACGTATATATATAATACGTTATATAATAGGTAAACTACAGTTTCATTAACGTATATATATATATATAGAATATCAGTTATATTATATATATATATATATATATAAATAAATAACTGGGGTCAAAATAAAATGGCAGCAGCGAGAGATTTCTTTGAGAAGTTTATTTTCTTGCCCATCGGTGGCACCGTTAGAAGTGGCTGTCTGAAATATCTGGCACCACTCGGCCTGGTTTCTGCATCGGTCACGCTTTAATTTTGATGTCCAAGCGTAAAAGTCTTTGTGGCATCTGACATCACTGCTCCTCACTGCTAACGCTGAGCACTCGGACCTTTCTGGATCTTACCAAAGCGATCACTAGCTGAGTTCAGTGGGGGGAGGGAAACACGTGCAGGGCATGCATTAATATTTCATCCCAGGTGAAAGAGATTATGAAACAGAAAATATTCCCTGCAGTTCAACAAGGAAAAAGCCACCATCTGACCCTGGAAACAACCATTGTGTTGTGTACCGCTCATAGAAATATCATTTTAAAAATGTTTTCAGAAGGGATTAAAGATCGCGCCTCCTCATCGACACGCGGGGAGGAGATTCATTCATGAAATGATCAATGCGGCTCCTGGAGCTTTGGCCACTCGTGGTTTCTCTCTGGCCTTGGTGGAGCCAATTTGGCTGAAAATCTGTCAGACAGTTTTTTAAATCTAATTATTCAGAGTTAGGAGTGACGGATAATTCACCGGCAATAAGCCAGACCTAAAGACTGAGGCTGTACTCGCTACCGCCTACAACAGACTAGGCAATATGCAGTATACAGTACATACAGCGTTTAAAAAATAAAATACAACTTATTGAGCTTTACAATTTCTTTTGCTCAAGACCAGCACGGGTACAGTCCCCCGGCCCGTTAATGATTCGTTCTAACAAGTCAGGGTGAACCTTTTGAAAACGGACCATCGATGAGAGTCGCTCAACAAGACGTGCTCGAGCTGCTTCATGTACAGCAAACCAAACAGTGGGAAGCCGTTCCCACACATATCAAGAGACTAACCTTGGTAGCTTCTGAACGAATATCCAAAGAAAAGGGTCATGTAGTGTCAACAAGTATCCCTCCGGCTACGCCAGCGGGCGCTTGTGCAGCTTTTATATTGATATATATTTATAAAATACTCCGCGGGGCAATGAGAGCCTCTCGTCCACGACACCAGTCTCTCTTGAGGGAACTCCAGCCAGCTCCCAGCGGGTCCGTCAGCGTGACGGCAAGCAGCTAGCGGCCCCCGCAGGCGCCAGCTTGTGGAGATTCTCAACTCTGAAGAGCAAAATTTAAATTACGTTTTTGGTTAAAAAAAAAAGCCAATATTTGAAATCCACACTAAAATCTTTTCCACCAATCTCAGGAATGAATTTAGCGACGATAACCAGCGAATGGAAGTTGTATAAAACATGTCCTTCTTGACCACTGTTTTTGTGACACAGTGCTTTGCATCGTGGGAGACCGTAGGCGAGGACGATTGGTCGGATGCATACTTTCCAATTTTTTTTGCCACACTGCATATATTTGCTTTTGTTTGCACACTACATGCTACGTTTTGGCCAAATCTGTACGCACTGCTAGCGTGGCATGCGGTTTTGAATTACGCTCTAAGAGCTAATGTTGCTGTCTCGCAGTCAGCTGTTGTGTGGCGAGGTATTTATAGCGGCCCTGGATGGCAGCTGTGGTTAGTCGCTGCCATGCTTCACACACTCGGGAGTTGTGGTGTCAGTTGCAATCTTTATCCTTCGAGCTGGACCATAAGAAAGCTCTGAACCATGGTTCTGTTGGCCCTTTGTCCGTCATGTTTGAAGACCTCCAGTGGAGAGCGACACCTAATCGTCTCATAAATGTTTATCAGACATGGAATAGGTGACGTTGTTGTTACTGCGCCACCGATTACAGACATCAAAGTCTGTTTACTATTGCAGATGTAAAACAACAACAACTTGTATTTGTGGCTCCAGAGGGAGCTGTGTGAAGTCTGATGAGTGCCCATCATGAGTGCAACAACATAATAGGAGTTCATTGCTAAACGATGGAGTCTTCTTTTTACAGTGACGGATTGTTTTGTAATTCAGACATGGAGGTCGGTTGCAGCAATGATCCGAGGTGACGAATCACTGACGGAGAGAACCACGGTGGTCGCACAATAATTGGGGTCTGGGTGCGTGAAAGGTAGCAGGAAGCAGAGAGAAGAAGGCAGCGAGTTTGAGGAGTAAAAAGAATAAAAAGGTCTCAGCTCGTTCACGGACTGCATCAGGGATGTGTTTTTATTTACCAAACGCTCTTGTGTCTGGATTCATAATATTATCCGTAGCCGCACACAGCTCCGACTCCTCAAGGAAGAGTGTCTGAATGACGGCTTCCAGCGCTACTTCGGGCGGACGATTCAGCAACGGCAGGACAGCAGTGATGACGAGTGGAGCATCTCAACCCTGATTGCTAAAGCAAATCAGGGTTGGAAAATTTGGGCCATTTGCGCCGCCTGGCGAAAATATTCGTTGTTAGCAACCATTAGCGTCTGTGCATTGACTATGCATGTAATCTACTCACACGAAAAATGTGTTGTCGTAACTAAAAAGACGTCAAAGGACTATTTCATCACCCTCCATCTACCAGGGTTGCAGTGTATTATGGGACAAGTTAGCTGTTGCTAAGCTAATGCGAGCCATGCGTTAGCAAGCCGCTGTAGCTCGCTACGGCCCATGTGTAGCATAACAGCTTTCTGATTTATCCACGTTCTGCCGCAACACGGGTCGCATACTGGCAAAATGTTTCAGCGTATACAAATACAGTGGCCTCAAAAGGACATTTGGACAAAATGCTTGCGGCACAAGAAAAGGATCCCACACTGCTGTTTGCTCGCTGGTGGTCGTGACAATGAGGCGCCTTCGCGTAATACAACGTCAATGGTAAGCGATGACTCCTGCTGTGTAGGAGGGATGTAATTGTGTCTCTGTGAGAATGCTAGTCTAGTTATTATTAGCGTGGTTGTATAAAGTGGTAATTAACTGATCTGATGTGAGAACATGTTCCAAGTGTTCAAGAATACATTCTAAATATCTGCTCATCCTCGTTTCATCTACTGGCCTTCACGTGATAAAAAGTAATAAGAAATGGAGTTGCATCTTCTAAAAATAGCACATTGTTCTCCAGGGAATTCAGGGCACTGATGCTTTAGGGATTCTACCAAGTCATCAGGAGCATGATAGCTACCCTCTCACAGCTCCCCAGAAATCTGTGTGAAATAGGAAAGGGCTTCACATTTCACAACAATGTCCTCAGCTGAGGGGTTTCGAGCTGAAGGCTGCCTGCATAAAAGCATAAAACAGTGATGGAGATGTGGCTCATTGCAGTGTCCCGCTCTCCAGAAGAGCGCTGCAGGCGAGTGGGGAGGGTCCAATCAGAGGGGAGCGGGGGAGAAAATGTAATCTCTCCATCGGCGGGGGACCGGGGCGGAGGGAAAAAGGCAATCTGGCCTGTGACGTACACAGCCCATTGATTATGGCTGCTGCTGCTGCAGCATTTCGCCAATGCGAGCTATATTTAGAAACAGAGGGTTCCCTTCTGCTGTCCAGGGCCGGTGCGCTGCTCTGCATTCTGCTGCTGCAGTTTGCAGCAAGTAACGCAAATCAATGCAAATCAATGCAAATCAATGCAACACGCCACCAGACCCGTGGACGTGTTGCATCACAGCACAAACAAACAGAGCACAGCAAAGATGCTCACATGCACTGGCTGTACAAACACCGGCCTCCGTTCAGTTGAAGCCCTTTGACTCACAATGTTATACATTTTTTTTTTACTATCTATTGAAAATAAGAGTTTTCTAAATGTGTAACTTAGGTATGATGATTAACAGGATTATGTCATAAGGTCAAAGTCAGTCTCTTTTTGTACCATTGTGTCAAATGTACTTTAGGAAGACAGTGTGTGTACTCCACATCATCCCGAGAACGTCACTGCAGTGCAGCAAAGCGGAAACGTGCACTCTAAGTGAGGCTGTGGAAGAGCTTCATGACAACGGTACTTAAACTCCTTCAATAACCATATTTTTTAGATGACAAGACAAAAGGGAGTAGTGAGGTCAGTGCGTGTAGCAAATGTTTCATTGTCATGTGTGGATAAGAAGTGGGCGTGGTCACCGAGACGACACCCTTTGGTTTGTTTGTGGACTACAGTTTTGAAGCCCCAAGTTTGGTATTTTTGGCCGTCTAGAAACTAGAAGTGACACGAGAGGACGGAGCTCAGCTCATCCGAATGCTGAAGACATTTTTATATTGAAGAAGACTTGAAACTAGAGATTTTCTTAAAGACGTCCACGTAACGGATGGTGCCTGATCACAACATATTGGGTAAAGAATAAATCTACAGATGCTGCGGTTTAAGGTGAGACCAAACTTTTCTTTGGATAAAAGTTCTTGAGCCAAAATCCGGCCTGCACCCGATACTGGGTTTAGGCTTGTTTTGGACAGACCAAACCTTTCTGTTCTGTTGCGTCGTCTGCTGCGCCAGCAATAAATGGAACGTAAAAGCCGAGAGTTTCTGCCTCATAATATCATTCATTTTCCCTTTGATGTAGACTCTGCAAAAGAGTTAACTCCTATAAATGCCTCGGCATCATGTTGCCAAGGTGAGAGAGGCCGACTGTTCTCTGTCCCTGATGTCGCACCAACAGCTGTGCTGGCCCGAGGCGCCTCGCAGCTCTCAAACACTGAAACACTGCTTCAGAAGAGGACACGGCGGGCCGGCCACCTCCTCAGACACTGTTTCATTCCGCGTGACCACTATGTTTCCAATAAAAAGATCTGTGGACAAATACGTTTGATTAGAGTCTTAGCGGTCCTGACTTGTCCTTCCTTGATTAGTCATGCCCCTCCCCCAATCACGTGACCCCTTTTCCGGAAAGAACACAAACAGCCAGGACTACCAGTGATTTGTTTCAACACGGACAACGGATTTAAAGTGTTACTTGCTTTCTTGTCCATACTAGCAGCTGTTGCGCAGTTCAAAACAGCTTCCTGTTTAGGCGCATGCCCAGTGTATGTGACTAGTCATGTGATGTGGTTTCCAAAGGTCGCCTTGGACAGAGATTGTTTTTAAAACGAAAAACGTATTAGTGTGGATGTAGCCTGAGGCCTCTTTTCACAGGAGCCCTGTTTGACATGTGCCATTGCTGCGTAAACACAGGTGTGATTGATAAGATTAATTGATGGTCCAGGCTTCCCTGATATTGTGCATGCTGGCTCACTGGACTGCCTTTGACAAACTGGATAGAATGGGCCCGTAATCAGTTGTATTGATTCCGCCTGTGTTTACGCTGCTGTCGGTCACAATGGCTGCTGGGTAAATGGACAGCACGACGATCACCTCCCCACTGTAATATTTAGGATCATTGTTGACATTTTTGGCAACAGCTGTGATTTTGCATTGACAACTCAAAACAACTGCTGGTAAAAAGGGACGAGGAAGATCATTTAATTCAAAGAGGAAGAGATCCCAAGGCTACTGCTATTCTATTTTTTTTATTTTTTTTATTAACAATTATCATTAAAAGTTGTCAATTTTTGTTCAGTTTCTTGACTGGTGTTTTATTGCGTCTGTTCTTTTTTTAAACTGATTTTCCATCTCTGTAACCCTGCAACAGTAAAATACAAATAGATTTTATAAAAAACAACAATAAATGTTTCATTTATTTTTGTTGTTTTTGTTTTAAACAGCAGGCTCAGTAGCAACCCCTAAAACGATGGGCAATGGAGCTTAAGCGGTAGTTCAGGAAGGAAGACTTTCTTGACACGTCGGATCATTCATAAATGTCTGTCTTTTCTCCCAGCGATCACACTATCAGCTGATCTGGGAGGCGTCGTCTTTTAAGCAATCAACCGGATGCGGTGCTGTGTCTCTAAGCCAATCATATCGCTGCTGTCAAACTTTAAAGGGGTTCTCTGCTCTGCTGTCCTCAGTTGTCATTTCAGCTCAAACCGATGCGACCCTCCTCCACCCCAGTCACCTCCAGTCAGCAGGCAGTCATACTCCTCATTCATCATCAGGTTGCAGCAACTCTCTTCTTCACCACCACCAGTGTCTGGACTCCAGGGGGGATTCTGCCGGGTCAGAACTCTGCTTCGCTGCCCCTTGTTTATCCTGGTTCAGGATAGAGTCCGATCGCCAAAGACTTTGCACTATTCCATTGTTGCACTATTACCATTGTAATAAATCTTTTGTTTAATTCGGAACTAGTCTCTCCTGATTGAACTGTAGTTATTAGCATACTTGTCGGGACTATTTTCAGCAGCTTGTTTGTTGACAACAATACATGACATTGTGCATCTATCTCAATAAGTAGCGGCATACATTTCCAACTGATGAAGTGCCTTTACTGAAGTGCCGTTAAGCAAAGGTGCTCCAGCCAGAGAAGTAATCGAGTAATCAAGCAAACTGCAATTGAGCGAACCATATGACCAACAAGCTCACAACAGGCGCGCTCTCTGTGTTGCGCATGCGGTCACGAGCCCTGTGTTCCACTGTCACCAGTCTCTCCCCCCCCAGCCCCCACCCCCCATCCGCAATATGACACATAATTGATCCCATCCTGTTTTCATTATGTAAGGGTGCTCGGTTTACATAAGCACTATGTAGTGTTTGGGATGGAGCTTGTCCCACTCTAATGCCCCTCCTGCAGACTACAGTGCCTCCAGCGTCCCCTCTGGCATGTACAGAAGTCCAGTAATTAACTTCATGATGCATAATGCCTTCTGCTATTCCACGTCCCCCCGCTGGAATTCATCCAACGTGGACACGGAGAAGCTCTCATGGGCCGAGGCGTGTCTTCGGAGACGGCCTTGGTTGCGTGGCGACTTCACATACACGGGATGCACGTGTAGCGACTCCAGATTGACAAGCAGCTGTGAAAGGCCTTGGGTGAGGGCGGAGGAAAATGGAGCACATGGAGAGGCGCGATGCCAGGCCCTGAAAATAAAGGTTTATTTATGCCTGCCTGAATGTCACCCTGCCTTACTCATCACTCAGTTAGCTGCAAACGGCTCGGCTTGGAAATTAATTAGGCCCCGCATCAAGCACTCGCCGCCCTGTTTCCCCAGCTCACCGTGCGGTCGGACAGGAATCGGAAACCAGCTCTCTTTCCCCTCGCAGTTCAAAGTCTTCATCCCTCTAATTAGCCGCTTTGACCCGTGATGGCACCGGGTATGTAATGAAACCACACCCAGGACACACCGGGGGCTCCGGTCTCCCTGGAGTTCATCGACTCCGACGATGACCTTCATGCTGCACAAATTATGGAATCATTATTTCCGATATCGATGAAGCGGCGGCTACTTTTGCAAGCGAGCACATACTTATCGGATTGTATTTCAAAAACTATATTCCGTTTACATCCATACATTTTGTGTCCCCAAAGCCTTTTTTCATCCTCTCCTTCTGAGCCACAAGTACAATTGTAGAGACGAATGAAGATGTTGCAGGTTTGTTTTACTCCGATTCTATACATGTGGTTTATTTTATGAAATGTTTACTCAAAACTAAAATAAATAATGATAGATTGTGATTTATCGCCTTCCTAACAGTATTACAACATATCACAAAATATTGAATCATAGCCCCTGTGTTATGGAACGTATTGATTCTTACCAACACATTATTGCAATTTATAGCATTTAAGTATAATAAATTAACAAATAGGTAAATTACATTTGCATTTCAATGATAGACTAAAATTCATTGTAAATGTGCCTTCATAGAGGCAAATAAGGTGGTGAACAAACATCTGGAATGAATATTGAATGAATGTTTTTGTGGCATAACTGAGGAATCATTAAACAATTTATAAATCAATTTTAGAGGCTCATATCCTGAAGATACTACATCACCTGTACTGCAGTACTGCGCTTAGGTACAGTTTTGAGTTACTTGCACTGTACCTTCTACTCAAACAGCTCTACACACAATCTTAATTTAGCTTGAGAGTAGAATAAATACATGCAAGCATGACCGACCCGGTGAAAGGAAACCATCTGCGATGTTATGTCACTTTCTGGATCTGCTCCGTGGCTGAAGAAAAACAAACTGACCATCGCTTGTGATATAATTAAATTACTTTGATTTCTCAGCGCCGACTGACACCTCTCCAGCACAAACTGTGGCAGGAAAAAAAAAGAAAGAAATCACATGGGTATCCACTTCAAGGTCTCTTATTCCTCGTCGATGGAAGCATGCATCACTGTAAATGAACAATACATAAAAACAAGGGACACAAAGGAGGTTATTACCTGCCATTTTATCCATCTCTTATCTGAGCATTTTGTGGTTTCCTTCAACTCAAGGGAAGACAACAACCTGAGGCAAACATGAAGGCCCCTCCTCCATCAGGTGTGGCCACTTTGGGCGGTGCAACAAGCTGTTATATTCTGCATTAGCATACGTTGGCTACACAACCAGCAGACACAGAGCAAACATTTCATTCATTTGGACTTTTGGTGTCGGGCCACATGGCCAAGCTAAGTCCAATAAGTCATTATCACTCTGTTTTGGTCTCCACCAACTCCTGAGTGAAGCAGTCGGCTTTCACAGCTAAATGCTCCACATTCACCACCAGTTGTGTCTGTGCGCCTTCGAGTTTGGCTTCGCCATCTTGGATTATGGCTGCTGTTTCTTTTTCCGCAACCAATGAACAGAAGTTGCCTTATCTGGAATGCAGATGGAGTAGAGACTGTATACGGCAATGGCAGCGACAATAAGCCCAGCCCAAAAGCATACTCTGCTTTATGGTCAATTTGACTCCAATTGGACCATAATTTACTAAATGGACATCATGCTGTATTGAATAAGCCTTGAAACTAGAGATTGAGACCATAAACTCATGTTTACAATGTTTACTGAGGGAATAAATCAAGAGAGAAGTAGAGTCATTTTCTCATAGACTTCTATACAACCAGACTTCTTTTTGCAATCATAGTCGCCCCCTGCTGGTCAGTAGAAAGAATGCAGGTTTTAAGACACTTTCGCATCGGTTTCACTCGGCAGAACCGGAGGTTGGCTACAGGCCGATTAACGCTAAAACACACTTTAACGATTGCTAACTGATTGCTAACTGACAAATTGTGAACTTTTCCAACGAGCTGAATTCAGTCAAAAGGCCTACCAGATACTTTGAGAGTCAACCTCAGGTCAAAGCCCTCTGCAGTATTCGGCACAAAGGGAAGTGTTAACAGGCGACGATCACAGCCACCTATTTCAACAAAAGGGTTGAAAAACTACTAAATGTGTTTATCGTGTACAGAGGACAGCTACAAAAGCACACTCCGTGGGTCCAAACAGTCAATTCCATGACAAGATGTCAGCCTCCGTATTAGTTTTTGTATTCTTTTACTTGTTTTGAAAGCACTTCATGGTCTTGCACCGGCACATACGTCTCACGTGGTTACGGTGTATGAACCGGTACGGCCTCTCAGGTCCTCTGGCTCGAGTCTGTTCGACGATCCAAAGTGCAAAACTAAAACATTTGGCCAATCGGCTTTTTAGCTGTTTTGATCTGAGCAGCTGGAACAATCTGCCAAAAGGATCTGAGAGCTTTGATTAAGAACATTATAGACATCTTATGATTGTATTATGTATAAACATAAATATGTTGTATTCACTAATTTAATCATATTTAAGTTGAAAATGTTTATTGCATTTTATTGTTATTGTATTTCTCCCTCATTTTGTCTCATTTAAGTTATATCATTTCATTCTATTGTATGAATCTAGTTTCTATTTAATGCTGTTTTACTACAGTGACTGATATTGTCTCTTAAATTGCGGAATCGCTTTTGTCTTTTCTGTTGTCTTTCATGGCACACTTGTACCGTCTTATCGCCGGTTGGAGAAATTAAATGGAGAAAAGTACTGGTACTAAAAAGTGAGTCAAGCCTTGCTTTGGCCAGTCGGCACACCCTGCTACTGTATCATTCCCTAAAAACAAACCTGATTCGACCGTTAATCCTATTTAAGTCACCATAATACCAGCCAATGCCTTTTTACGTAACAGGACAAATACGATTATGTTATCTGTTGCATTTCTCTTCTGCCTTTCAGAAAATCCTGTTCCATACTCCAAAAACCAGACAACTTGACCCAGAAAAGCTGCAGAGAGGAACCTTGGTTGTGTCTATTAAAACGGATTCAAGGTAACATTCTCTGCAATTTACTACGTATTACTCTCGGCTGCAGTTGTCGGCGGGGATTGCATTTTAGATAACACGCATCGAAATGTAAGTTGGAGAGGCCATTAAGGATCTAAAGATGGCACGATGATTGTGAGAGACGGGCTGATATAATGGACAATGCTTTGATTTGTTACTTTTTTCTTTACTTACAATCATTGTGACAGCTTACTGTACTATACAGAGATTAGGTGTGCTAATACCAGGCGGCAACCTCCGGTTCTGCTGAGTGAAGCTGGAGGTGTCTTAAACGTTGCATTCTCTCTACTGACCAGCAGGAGTCGACTCCTCTGGTTGCAAAAAGAAGTATGAGACGAGGTAAGGACCAACCGAAGTGAGATAATTGTTTTTGGGACCATTGTGCACCGTGTATAGAGACCAAAACCAAAACCAGTGCTCGAGAAACCTGTGCTTTAACCACAAATTATACACAAAACTACTATGCTGTGCAAAAAGAACTGTGCTTGCTGCTAAAATATGAATGAAATAAATAAAATGGTCAGTAAACTGAGTTCAGCTGGGTTTACCCTCCTCAGGCATTTCTGCACATCAAAACATACCTCAAGTTAATATTCCAAAACTTCTTTCAGTTCTGCAGCGAGCGTCGACAGTGAAAGCCTTGGTGATGCGTTTAAGGAATGACCGTTTGTTTGTTAGGAGATGGTGAAAAAGGATGCTGAGTGATGAAAGGGACATACATGCGGCGGAGGAGGGTGAGGGGATGGAGGGGTGGGAGCCGATGGCCGATCTGGGTCCACACAGAGCGACTCACTTGGCCAGCTTCGTCTCTATCTGCTGCCGGATTTCCTGCCGTTCCTGGTCGCTGCGCACGGGGAAGATGTTGCGGTCCTCCAGCTCCTGCTTGCTGGGCCGGTTCCGAAGCTTCACGGTAAGCAGCTCCTTCCGCATCCTGCGCGGGAGGGTGCCTGTCGCGGTGGAGCACGAGATTAAGGTCAGTGGCGCCGCAGTGGTTCTCCGGCTAAACCACCACCAAGACGAGTTTGCACAGTGCTATTGTGTGATATAAGGGCTTCAATCCTATATACAGACACATACATTTATTTTTCTGTACAACTTTGATCATGAATGAATTGAACTGTCCATTTTAACAACGAATAAAGAGAATAAATTTAAAAAACTAAAACTATTTAGCGGAACCACATTTGACAAAGCCTTGAGTTTGTGTGGATGGGTTTCAGACATTGCAACTTAATTAACCTTCTCGCATAACTGATAAATAAAGAGTACACTTTTTTTATCTGAGCTTAAATCCTGTCAAATCATAAGTCGTTCATTAATTTTGTAATATATATATATATGTGTGTGTATATATATATATATGTGTGTATGTATATATATATATATATACACACACACTGTGGCTCAGTGGTTAGCAAGTCAGTCTTTGGATCAGAGGGTCAGAGGTTCAAACCCCGGCTCAGCCAGTCCATGTCGTTGTGTCCTTGAGCAAGACACTTAACCCTAATTGCTCACCGTTGCTGTGTCTACGGTCTACTGTATATCATGTAAGTCGCTTTGGATAAAAGCGTCAGCTAAATGAACTGTAATGTAATGTAATGTAATATATATATATATATATATGTGTGTGTATATATATATATATATGTGTATATGTATTTTCATCACACATTTGCATTCCTGTCCCTGCAGCCATCAGATATTTGCATCGCTCCACGGCTCTGCCATGCCCATATTTTCATGCCCTCCGGGGTCACAGACAAGTTAAACCGCAGGCGGCTGTGCCCCACTGACCCACATGGATGGGCCTAGAATTAAGCCACCGGAGCAGATGTTGACGGCCCGCCGAAACGCAACGCCCAACATTGGCGGAGATTACACTGCATCGCTACCCGACGCACACTGAAAGCAGACAACGGCAGAGTGTTACCGCCTGCTGCCCAGCTGACCCACCGCAGATGACGGAGTCGTTCCAGCTGTCCTGGTCGTTCAGGTACTCGTCCAGACGCCAGTTCTCCTTGTTCTCGTCGGACTCCTTCTTGCTCTCCGACTCCCCGGCGGGCTCCCTCTCCGTGCTGGACGTGCGGGACAGACGTCCATCCATCCGGCGCTTCAGAGAGGAGCGCGCCTCCTTTGTCTGGAAACTGAGCTCACAACATCACACAAGACAAGTCTGTCAATTACAACTTCCTCATAGCACAGACTCATGTCAACGGTGATTGGCCAGGAGGTGTCGATTACAGGTTGTGCAACGGCCCGTGTATTCATACCAAACCAGAACCATTGTTCCATGTATTTACTCATTTAAATTTCATTGAATAATATTTAAAGTAAAATGTTACCTCAGGCCCCAGCAGGAGGACTGTGCCTGTCTTTGACACTTGCACTACTGTCACTGCACTATGAGTCTTGGGGTTGGAATAAAGTTTTCTTAAAACAGGGCTATTACATATTCTCACAGGGAAAATATATAATTTATTAATGATTTGTTTTTCTTTTTATGATAAAAGAAAATCTATAATGTAGATCTCACACCTACGTAATAGAAACTTTACGAACAAAAGGCTACTCATTATTTTCCAGTGCGAGTGTGAGTGAGTCTGACCTGTCCTGTCTGTGTTTGGTGGCCAGGGCGCGGTGCAGTTCCTCAATGATGCAGCTGGGGGGCAGCTGCGAGCGCAGCACCCCGAGGTGGGGGGACCCGGTGGGTGTGAGGATCCTGCCTCTCAACAGGGAGCCGTGGGTGTCTTTGGGAAGAGTGAAGTTCCTGGGTAAGGTGGCTGGGGACTTCTTAACTGGCACCGACCGACCACCTGGGAAGGAAAGCCATCAGCGTAAGAGCACTGCTGCGAAACCAGCGGGGCCTTTGCACCGTGGTCCTGGAGGGGAACTCACAGTCCAGGCTGCCGAGTCTGGGGAGCAGTTTGACCGGCACTTTAGACGGAGGAGAAGCGCTGGCCCGTCCAGGCAGGGCTGCCACCACAGCCGTCGCTGCTGCCACCGGTGCTGCTGCCACCGGTGCTGCTGCCGTCGCCACTGCTGCCGCCACCACCGCCTCCTGCTTCTTTTCAGCGGCCTCCGCCCTCCCCACCGGCCGCTCGTCGCCGAAGTCGCTCAGCGAGACGCTCTCGTCTTCTCCGTCATCGCTCTGACCGGGACCTCCGGGCGGCTTCGAATCCTCGGTCACATCTTGCACTGAAACGACACCATCAACAATGGTGATGCAAAGGTTTGGCTTGTTCAGGAGGTCTCTGTCTCCACCTAGTGGACAGTAGTGGCGTTTCATTCAAACCACCAGTTTAAGTTGAATCAATCATTTTATCAGCTTAAATCACGAGCAGGAGCCAAAACAAAGAGAGTATACTCTCCTGATTTATAACAATCAAAACTTAAGAAGAAAAACTGAAAAAAATGATATGTTTAAAGGGAAAATCCAAGGGTTTATTGGTGGATTGCATGAGAAATAAAAAGCATGAAAGATTCCCTGAAAATATAAAGTATCGATTGAAGTGACTTAGTAACTAGGTGACTGTGCCTGTCTTTTTTTGGACAAACCAACTTTGTTGCTTGATTTAAGATTATTATTTAACTTATTTTCATAATTTTCCTTTTGTTTTGTTTTTAAAACAGTACCATTGATTGTGTTTTCGTAGGTAAAACCAATAGATGATGTACATACAAAAAAATGTAATCAGTAAAAATGACAAAAGAATTATCACAAATCAACCGGACTTTGTATGAATTAAACTTCAGTGGCACAAGCACAGAACATAAATAAACAAATTTTTTTTTTAAATGTGACTGGGATACAAACTAAACGGGCCCTTTAATGGTGCTGGGCAGTTAGTGTACAGTGGGTTTATCTTTTTCGATACAAACTGAGGGTTGACGAGTAGGGCTGCAACAACGAATCGATAAATCAATAAAATTTGATTATTAAACGCGTTGGCAACAAATTTTATTATCGATTCGTTGTGTCGCGCGATTATTACGCCACTCAATAAGTCACGGAGATGTTTGAGTATGAAAAGAAAAGTTGAGTTGAGCGCAGAGCAGAGCGGAGGTCGAGGAGAGACCAGCTGAGACCGTAACGTTGTTCTGAAACACAATCGTTAGTTGCAGCCCTATTGACGAGACGTGCGAGCTGTGAGAATGAAACAAAACAATAACGCTGTGACTGTAAAAACCAAAACAATGAGCCTTAAAGATGTCAAAATGCTCTATAGCCTGGAGGAGAACAGAGTCTGTTATCCATTGTTATAGTGTATATAAATATTGATAAGAGTTTTAGAGTATTTGGAACTGCCTAATGTAGCTTTAACGTTCAAGGCCTATAATCCAGCCTTTATTGTGAAAAGCAAGAATGGAAAGAGTGGTTCTAGTCTGCGCACTACAGTTTATTCCTTTGCTCGCTGCGCGTAAACTCAGAAAATTAACCTTTTTTTGGGGGGGGGGGGGGGGGAGGGGTAGTCACTTTTGTCCACAATACGTGCATTCTGTGTAAAAGTACTATTAAGTAAATTGATTGCATGAAGAAGAAAAAAGAAAAAAGCTCCCCGGGTGTAAAGCGCCTTTGAACATAAAAAGCATCAAGGAGTGCTGTGCGTCATTTATACTTTTTATACATTTATACATTTGTACATTCCCCCTGAACGTCTTCGCCTCTCACACACTGCAGCGCCCGTACTTTACCTGTTGACGCCTCGAAATCGCTGCCCAGGTCTTCGCTGGCGCTGGCCAGAGGCGCCGCAGGCTCCTCGTCTCTGTCCTCGGCGTCGGACTGAGTCGGGGTGTCCAGATCCTCTCCGTCGCCGCCGCAGGCCAGATCCGACTCTGCGTACAGCGCACAGCGGGAGAGGACAGGAATGAGCAGGGTTGGGCATCATGTGGCCGAATAAATTAACTGTAATCAGCCCGGAGTCACATTGCGTGTGTGTGTGTGTGTGTGTGTGTGTGTGTGTGTGTGTGTGTCTCATTCTGCACCTGTCTCCATCTCCCCGGGGTTCCTCCTGACGAGGTCATCTCTCTTCTGCCGCGCAGCTGCCTTCTTCTCCACGGCTAAACAACACAAACATTTTGTTGGAACTGATTACATTACATTACAATAAGTGCATTCCACGGTTACAAACAAGAATCAGAACTGATGCAAAAAAATAAAAAATACACGTGACATGCACAAGCATTACAGCGCGTCCCGCTCGCTAACTCACTCGCAGGGGGCTTCAGCTTTTCGTTTTTCTTTTTCCGCCATTTCCAGGGCTTGAAGATGCGCCCCAGGCTGGCCAGCTTGCTGTTGCGGCGGACGGGAGGCGTTCGGACCCCCGAGACCAGGCAACCCGAGTGAAGCGCCCTCTGCTGGTCCATCATATCTGCAACACAATGTAAACCGCCTTAGAATCAACGGTCAGCCAACAAACTCCTCCCCGGGGGGGGGGGGATGTCGACACATCGCGCTGAGGACCGGAGGAACACAATCAATTGAACCCGTCGTTGTCATGTGTAAAGCAGCAGTTGGCTATAAACGCCTTATTGATTCTGCCCGAATTGAGGGGCAGCGAGCGGCGGGGAGGAAAACAGAGAATTGCATTGTTCGCGAGTGACTCACATGGTTTCAGGGCAACCAGACCTTCCCTGCTCCCCCGAAGCACGCAGACAATAGGAGGCTTTTAAAAAAGAGACACGCAGGGAATGATTACAACTCAGCTTCTGCACAACTGCCTTTTCTAAGGTCAATGCAGACATCTGCAGTCCCTGCTGACTGTTACAGTATTCCTGGCTGCATCCTGATCTTAGCAGAGCAGACGAGAAGCTACGGCACTGCGTCTCTATGTCCCGATTGTTTACTTGCGCTGTTGTCTTCTTTTTTTTCTGGCAAGAATTTATTCCAGTGTTTTAAAAAAAGGCCTATTATTCAGGGGGCGCATGCACGTTGTAGAAATGGACCAGTGTGCGTAATTTGGCGACATCTAGTGGTAGTAGTTGCAGATTGCAACCGACTGAAACTTCTCCCGCCGTGCCAAGCGTGCAGGAGAACGCGAATGGCCCAATAAAGAGCCAGCGTTTGGTTTGTCCACTATGGGCTGCCGTAGGAACGCGGCGGTTCTGTGAAGAGGACGGCACGCAGATAGAAGTAGCTCACTCTCAGCCAATGAGAAAAAACACACGATTCTTATGTTATACACTAAAGAAAACATTCTTCTTAATACTATAATGCATTTCTACCAATAAGACTATTTTTCTCATGATTGTAGCGCTTTTACATGATGCCGCATATTTATATTTGGAATCCATTTACACAAACAAATAACAGTTTTCTATTATTGTCAGAAGACGCAACCTTGGACTCTGTAGTTAATGTAAAAGAAAAAATAGTGACGCATGGTATTTTCCCAGAGCTGATGGTGGTATTATAGCTTATTTTGTCTCAAAACTCAAATATTTGGGCTGAAATTTGGGAATGTTTGGCAATATTGCTTGAAAATAAAACGGTTAACGGTGATCGGCTTAACGTCAACTCGACATATTTTACGCCGAGGCTTTGGGTTTCTCTTCACAGACGAGGACTGCCAATCGATGGCTGCGTCTCTTAAGATTATACTTTGGAGGTTCTCCAAGCCCTCTCAGGTCTGCAGCCTGAGCTGTAGAGGAGGGATCACAATGACGGACACATAGAGGAGCACAGAGGCCAACTGAGCTGGCTTAGGCATCGAGTGGCGGAGAGAGACTGGGGGGGATGAGGGGTGGAGAGAGAGAAAGGTTCCTTGAAGAAAGGACAGAAATAGGCACTCCCACACAGTCTGGCTCCAACAACAAGCTGACACCTCGGGAGCCTACAGCTCCAACAACGGCAACATTTTCTTGTGTCTAAATCCACAACATCTGCTCATTAATAACCCTTCAGTGACAAATCACACACACACACACACACACACACACACACACACACACACACACACACACACACACACACACACACACACACACACACACACACACACACACACACACACACACACACACACACACACACACACACACACACACACACACACACACACACACACACACACACACACACACAGTCACGTAATAAGAGGACGAGCGGAAGCACGCTGTAATTCACACCAAGACGTTCCACAGGTGAGGGACGGGATATTTGGCCGTGGGATTTGTTTGTCAGAAGGCGGCCAAGCTGTCATGGAGAAGCGCAACACCTTTGTGGTGTGAATATGGAAACGAAAGGTCCAAAAACATCAAGAGAAACATTCTCCGGTTCCACGGGGCAATGCAGGGAGCAGCTGCCGGGATGCAAACGTTTCAAGTAGATTACGTTTCCAGGCGGCACAGGCATCAGTCATGGGCTTTTCAGACATTGAAAGAAGGTCCCAGGAAAAGGAGGAGGGGCCTGGGCCCAATTCAGGATTATTTTATATATTAATTAATCTGCCAATTGTTTGCCCAAATGAACTGATTCCATGTTCAACCAATACAATAGCCTTGATAATTTCCTGAAGCCCAAAGTGAGGATTGTTTTGTGGTCAGACCAACAATCTAAAACCCAAAGAGATTAAATTTACTTGCACATCAGCGAATCAGCGTGGGTTCTCTCCGGGTTCTCCGGCTTCCTCCCACAGTCCAAAGACATGCATGTTAGGTTAATTGGACTCTAAATTGCCCATAGGTGTGAATGTGAGTGTGAATGGTTGTCTGTCTATATGTGAGCCCTGGATAGACTGGCGACTTGTCCAGGGTGTACCCTGCCTTCGCCCAATGACAGCTGGGATCGGCTCCAGCGCCCCGCGACCCTAAAGAGGATAAGCAGTTCAGATAATGGATGGATGGATGGATCAGCGAATCCTGCACAAGCAGCGAATCCTCACACTGGAGAAGCAACTTGTTTTGTGGCATTCATACTTGAAGCTTTTCATGGAAACCAGCAAAGTTCCAGCTGTGTCATCCGGCTCTAGAAGCAGCAGCTTATTTTCCACTAATCACCATCATCACTGCGTTTACAAGTGCAACAGAAGAGACCGAGAGCGTAAGGGGCACACAAGGCCAATCATCGCTGATCCAGGATCAGCAGCTCGTTGGCGCCGCTCGACCATCGACAATGGGGAAGAAGAAGCAGGTCAGCCGCCCCAAGTCGCACGTGCCCGCCTCAGATGCTGAATCCAGGTCAAGCATGTAGTAGCTGTGGCAGCACAACCTCAGGGTCAGGCTGCCGTTACCACGGTAACCAATGCCGGATGCTGCGGAGAAAGCAACCCCCCCTCGGAAGCAGAGAATCACCACGGCATGAGGAATAGGGAGTTGCTGGGTGGATGGGAAAAGGCTGTTACCACACACACACACACACACACACACACACAGCATGCATAATGTAAGTCAAGGGGAGCCACTGTATTTTTGTTTTTTACAAGTTATGTTGAAATATTTATTCTGGTGTTGGGGGGGGGGGGGGGGGGGGGGTATGAAACGTTGGTATGAAAAAGAAAAGAATATAAGAATTACCTTTTCACCAGAGCACGTCAAAAACGTCACAGCGTCCTCATCGCTCACATTTCTTACAACCTTTGATGCTCCCTGGTGTTTTGGGAATAAAACACTTTACATTGCTTTGGGTGGGGGGGGGTCACATAATGTATCAGTGATCCAAGTTATAACAGTGGTTTTAAAAAAAAGTATTCTTCACCCCAAACTCGCAGCGGAAGTGGCTGAGGGGGGATAGTAGGCTAATACCACAGATGGACTTCAAAGCAGCACCGCTAACTAGCGTTCGGTGACACCGTCACAAAATAACAAAAACTACAAGTCCCAACAGGCACTTTACGCATACCGTTTGTTACGTTACTTGGGACACTTCGCTGCAAATGGACAATGGCAATATTGAGAAAGTAACACTTACATACATATCATATGACTCGTAGCTTCCCGGTGATCCTCGAGCTCTCCGTATTCACATCATATGTCCCCGCGTAACAGCCGCCGGGCTCAGACCGACCGGAGGCTCGCACGATTTCGGAGGGGAAAAAATAACTTAACGTGACAGTACTTAATATAAAAAGCTGTATAATACTAGTTTAACGGGCGACGAGAGCGGTCCGAGTGAAACCAAGTGTGAGCCACCGGGTTGCATCTGCGGCGAGCTGTTGATGTGCCATGTGGACCCCGCCCCTCTGCGGACGGGAGGAGGGCAAATAAACTGGTACAGTCTCGTCTCATCATCCCCCCCCCTCCCCGAATTCGCAAAGACACACAAGGGGTTAACGGCGGATACAGTGCATTAAAATGGGGGGGGGGGGGGGGGGGTTAGTAGACTGCCCTCAGTTCAGTGACAGGGGTGTATCTAGCAGTTGACTAGGTCTGCGGCTAAATCCAGACTATTGAGGGGGCCCGCTTCTGGAACACAAGATCTAATTGACTGCGTGACTACTGCAAATGTAGTTTTAATTGTAGTGTTAAAAACAATTGCTCTGGACAAAATAGACATCGTCAGTTGGCAATCAAAACTGTCTGAACTGCATACAGTGCACCACTAAACATGTATTGCATGTAGGGATCGTTGAGTATCAACTATGGCATCTGCAGAATCTCTGGAAGAGGCCTCGATCCGATCCCTCCAACCAACTTAACCCGCTCATCCTGCTCATCAAAACAGGGGAGCAGACATAGTGGAGGTAGCTGGAGAGCATTTTCCTCATTGTCTCGTTCTCTGTACGCCCTCCGTTATTCTCCAGCCACCATTCACATAGCTCTATATGAGCACATGTGAATGGATTCTGTCCCGTATGGGACAATCTACTGGGTTCTAGATCATGAATAAATGATGTCCGATATGTAGAAGGAAGAACAATTTGACATAGACCATGCAGCTTCTATGTCCTCTTTAGGCACTTGCTCTCGATACCTCCCAACAATCAAGCCAAGGGTACATATGGGGTTTGTAAATAATGGGGTTTGTAAATAAGCATGAACGACAGATACACTGTTGGGGTTATTATAAGTGTATTACAAATATAGTTGTTGCAGCAGCATATGTTTTAAAGTTTGTCGAGCAGAGAGCACTTACAAGTTTATTTTACTCGGAAACGTTCCACTCGGTACACAATTCTCTCCTAAGTGATTTGACATTATTCCCAAAGTAGAGGACCGACTGACGAACGGATCGATATTGGCATCCATAAAGCCATTCTGCTAACCTGGCTGAAAACATCTCTGCAAGTTAACGTAAAAAATAAATATCAGATCAGTATATGATAACACAAAAATACCACAGGTGATAACAGAAGACTCACTACTGTCCCATGTGGAACGGATAACCACACACTAACACATGATTACTGCTTTTATTTTTTTTTAATTATTAGGTTCAGTGTTGTCTGTTTGGTTATTTTTTGACGAAAAACCTTTATTATTTTCAATATATGTTTTTAATTTACTTGCATTCACTCCGTTGGCGTGGGAAACTTACTGTTAATTATTCAGACGACATCACATGGTGTGTAAAACAAAGACGTTGTGGTTTTAGATCGATTTTCTAGAAGGCCACTTATACGCACAGCAGGAAGGGCTGCACTACATCACATAGGATGGAAGTCAACAGGCTGGATTTCTCCTCAGGGACAGGCGAGCAGTAAGCAAAGAATGTAAACAGTGGCTATACTCACTGAATCTCATTCAATATTTACAGGCCTTCTACTAATACAACCGAGGGTGGATGGGAGTGCACACTTGGCAACTGTGATCACTTAATAAAAAATAACAATAAAAAAACTGACACATGCCCTCGAAGTTTGCCAACTTTACGGAAATATTTACGGAAAACAGAACCCTGAATTCTAGAACCCTGAATATCCGGAACCCAGACATTCTGGAACATGGACAGAACACGGATATTCCGGAACCCACACATTCTGGAACCCGCCATTCCGGAACAGTACCTGGACATTCCAGAAACCTGCATTCCGGAACCAGACATTCTGGAATCCAGGTTCTGGAATATAATATATATATATATATATAAGAATATAAGATATTCCAGAACCTGGATATTCTGGAACACAGAAATTCTGTAACCCTGACATTATGTAATCCAAACATTACGGAACCCTAACATTCTGACATTCCGGATCCCGGAATATTCAGAACCCTTAGCTTGTTTGGACTTGGGACATCATTTTGACTGAGAACCCACTTTGAACTTAGAACCCACTTTGGATTTACAACCCACCTTGGACTTAGAACATTGTGGAACCCGGACATTCTGTAACCTATTAGCAGTGATACAATCGCTACTTACAGTGTTCTGGAGTAAAATCAAGTGATTACAACGCTAGCAAGAGGTGTGACCATCTTGGAATGATATATTAACGCTCCCGATTTGGGGGGAAAAAAAACGGGTCAATGTTGATTGATTTTACTGTATTGTGGGATTTTTTGTATAGCTTAGAGTACTGCACAAGCCATCGACGATCAACTGTATGAAGTATTGAGGACACCACATATATAGACACGGTCTCATAGCGCAGACTAGCTACCAAGCTTATGGGTAGTTGTGTGTATTTTTGGAGGGAATGTTTCAAGGTTGGAAGGAGGGCCTGGTTTCTGGAATCAGACTTGGCACTGCCTCAAAGTTGCAGAAGGGTACTTTGTTGATTAATCCGTTTATTGCTATGGTATGAAATGTTGGTGAGAAATGTTATAAAAAATTGTCCGATACTATTCTGCAGAGCCCCGAGTGACATTTCAGGTTGCTTGTTTTGTCGTAACTAAACCATATAAAACCCAAAGATATTCAGTTTCCAATCATATGAGACTGAGAACTGCGGCTGATCCTCACCGCTGAAAGGCTCGAACCAGCAATGTGTCTCTCGCGCGTAACTTAAAACGATCCATCGATTGTCAATTAGTTTTCCAACTAGTCCTTCAAAGATCACAACAAAATCTGCTGTTTCTCAAAAACATTTACACGCGTGATCCTCATGCAACAAAATGATTCAGAACGTTGGACATAGACATTTTGATCACTACGCTTCAGGTTTGGTAAGCTGGTTTAGGTTTAGGCTAGAAACAAGAGTCAACAGCCGTAGAAGCTATTCAAGGCTGTGTTAAGGCATTACATCTTTGAGTTAAATGCTAACATGCTCGGGATGTCCGTCCGGGTTCACTTTGCTTTGAGATCGCCTGACACTCATTAACCGGTAACGTTTGAAAAAAAATTGCTTTGGGGACACATTCTTTTGCTGATATTTTCATGTTTTGTGTCATAAATGTCTTTTATTTTTAATTTTCTATGGTCTTTGGAGAAGTTCAATGCTGCATTCCCGACTAGGTCACCGTTAAAAGGTGCTCTTACCGATTTGCCCCACGATCATCATCAGTTGATATCCGCTCTGGATTGATGGTCTCTATAAAAATGTCAGATCGGAAGAATATTCTCGGTGGTTATCCGAGACATCCTTAATGGCCATTCTGACCTTAAGCTGCTATAATGTTAATAATTGCATGTAGTCCGCACATCAGAACAGCAGCTCTATGCTTTTCTAGCAGCTTTTATTTTTAATTTTAAGGGCTTCACATCGAGCAACCGGCTCAAGCGGGTTTCCGCAGCTGCTGCCCCAAACCCCTCCTCCTCTTCCTTTTTTTTTTTTACACTGCTGACTGAGAGATTTTAAGTCTGTCAGCGATCAGGCTCTCTGTTCCTACTCTGGGCTTAGGTATTTGCTTTAATTACATCGGCCATGGAGAGCAAAATATCTCCTTTTGTGTTAAAGCTCTCACTAGGCTGTTTCTATTCCCCATCTCCGTGGGATGCAGATTGAAAAACAAATGACTGAAAATAACTCTAAGCTGGGGTGGTCTAGATTCTTTTATTCTTGCTTTTCCTGAGCATCCAACTGATAATATCACATCTCTGTTTCCATTTGCCTGGCCCTGCTTAACCCCTTGCTGTGTGGGATGTCCAAAAGATCAGCTGGATGCTCCGGTGTTCTTGTGTGCAGCATATTGCTTTTTACTCGTCTCTGAAAGGAATTAGGTCAGCACATGAAACATTCATAAAAGATACATTATGTGTAAATGGCTGACAGCTTAAGTCAAGTAGCCCCCCTCCCCAAACATGCCGAGCCCATGCAGTCGCTGGGTAGATCTCTGCCTCGGCCACGCAGAGCCACCCCCATTCAAATCCGTAAAGGCGGTGTTGCTCAAGTACAAGTCATGGACGTACAGAACACAATGGGGCCTAAAAGGTCTGTTGGGAGAGAATATACAGTAAATTGCCCGTGGATTACATGCAGAGCTGTAAAAACAAGCTGTTTATCTGTTCGGCCAAGGCTTCACCGCCACTCTCTTTTTAATTCCTACTGTACAGGCAGGCTTTTTGCTTAGAGATCCCAGATTGTTTGGTTGTTGGGGGAGGGGAGGTGGTGTGTGTTTGTTTGTTTGTTTGTGTGTAGCGGGGGAGGGGTGGGGAGTAGTACAGTTTCCCATTTCTGTTTGTGCTGTCACTCAATCAAGTCTCTACTTGGAAGACAAAGGCTATCTATATTAATCTTTTCTCTGAAAGGGCAAAAATCCCATTTTATTCCTATGATGCTAATTACGTCACATAGTTTCAGCCAACTTACTCTTGATTATGCAGATAGAAAATTCTTCCAAAGCAAAAAAATGTAAATTATGATAGCAACTCATTTTGCAGATGTTTTGGTACTTGCGAAGCAGCAACTTCCGTTGCTAAAAAATGAAGTCACTAGTCCCAAAATCTGCAGCTCTTTCAATGGCCACTTGAGGCTGGCTCCAAAAGAGAGTCAATCCCCAATGTTAAAATACCAAAATTTACAGGAGAAATAAATATGTTTACAGCCTGTCACAAAAATAGTACCTATGGCTAATATTATTAAGTGCAATCCACTTATTATGTTGTTCGTATAAGAGCAGCATAATGGTTGAGCGCCAGAGAGAGAGAATGGCGGTGTGTGCGCTCAAACAAGAAGTCTGGTTGTATAGAAGTCTATGAGAAAATGACTCACTTCCCACTTGATTTATTACCTCAGTAAACATTGTAAACATGAGTTTATAGTCTCCATCTCTAGTTTCAAGTCTTCTTCAATACAGCATTTAGTAAATTATTATTATTATTAGTATTATTATTATTATTATTATTATTTAGAGTTAAATAAACCATAAAGCGGGGAATGCTTTTGGGATTGACTAGTCACTGCTGCTACCAGAGCCGTACCCAGCGACTCTTTGTCACTCATCCACATTCCAAATACGGTCACTTCTTTTCTCTGGTTGCAAAAAAACCAAGATGGCGACGGACAAAATGCCGACAAGTGGGTGCGTCCTGACGTCTGTGTTTACTTATTATGTGCAGTCTATGACTCAGAGCAGATCAGCTGTTGCCGATCGAAGCAGAGAAGAAGATGCACGATAGTGAGTTTACTGCAGTTTAATGAGAAAGAGAAGCAGAACGCTTAACTGGCGATATCACTGCTCGGTGACCTCAGTATTTCAGAAACTCTTGCCACTGTCCTGCATCTGCATATGTCCTTTCATCACATTGGTGGAAGGTGATGTCATGTTTTGTGCTGCCTCTGTGCTGCACCCTGGGGCTCTGTAGTCAGTGCTACCCGGGGACATCTCAGCAGAGTGCATAATGGCATGAGAGATGAGTTGGCACAAAAAAAAGAGGTGCTTTTGAATTAGCCATTGTACCACTGAGTCTGGGCCAGCTAATAAAAAAATAATCAATGCTGCACCAAAGACTCAAGAGTAAAACTTACTGATGGAACAGCCTATTACCGTCTCAGCAAAGTCCAATCCATGGCCCTCGATTAGTCACTTTCACTTCTCCAATGCTCCGCAATAATCATCTGTGCTAAATCCTTCATCACTGCTTTCAGATGTTCCACTTTTGAAATGAGATGACATGAGATACAAAAAATACTCTTGAGGAGTTGCATCAGCTCTAAAAATACCCACAGAGGGAGCATGAAGTTAAGCAAAGTAGAGGTTTTACGTTTTAACACCCCCCACGATTGAATTTAAAAGTTACAATTCATTCAAAGCACATCTCACTGAGGTCTAATTCCAACTCATCTTAAATGCTGAGTCAGTGTCTGTCCATTCTCGCTCTGTATGTAGTACACCCTTGGACGGACCGTTTTTGTCCCTATTCTGCGCGAGAGGTCCGGTGACTGCGGTGCTGGACAGTGACAGCTTACCTCATTTATGACACATTTATTTATTTGGCAAGCCGAGCCCTCTTGTGGCAATTTCACCATTTTTAGACCTCTCCTGCTCGGCCCTGCATTTAGGATGCCCGTCAACAATTCTACAGTCTCATCTGTGCTTGCTCTTTTCAAGAGGGCCCAACTGCAGACCTCATGTGTGGCCCTGTTATCTGATCTGTACAGTTTCACCGTTCAGGAATTAAAAGCTTAATAGCTTCAGCATGATGCTGTTTTTCAGTTTAAAAGCCTAAATATACTATTTAAATATCATGGCAAACCAGACAGGGGCCATGTTTCAAGACAGGGTCCGGGTGGGTTGTCGAAATGGCCCAAACCCCTGACACACTGTCAACAATCTGGCATATATGGCCTAAAGAAAATCGGACCCTTCTCAGCATATAAAGGTGATATCCCCGGTTACAAATCTGAAACTGATTCTGTCACAGTGCTTTCACAGACACTGTGAGGGTGCGAAATTGGAGATATACTATTGAAAAATGAGTGTAGAGAACACAATAATACATTTTCTTTGAGCTCAGTCTATGCTGTGGATGAACTTTGAGACACGGAAGACTTTTCCATATAGAGCCCTCCATGTGCAATGGAAGTGACATCATTATTTTTGTTTCTATTACCAGCCATGCACACCTCTCATACGTTCTCATCTCGAACTGCAGTTGCTGTGAAAGGGCTCGTGTTTATCTGTGAAGGGAGTTTTTTTCCCCCACACATGCTGAGCTGGGCATGCAAGTAGGAGGAGTGATCCGCCAGGTGCCTGCGTGTTTGCCATTTTCACTTAACAGAGGCCTATCGGTAGCTAAGAGGTGTGGTTGCGGTGGTGGCGCTGGGGGTGAGAGGGGGGGTGGGGGGGATGCAGTGGTTGGAAGACAGCGGAGGGAGAAAGCATTTCATGTTAGAGCAGCATGTCAGATTAGTGCCACTGGCCCAGCTCAAATAGGGAGATGGGGTAGGGTTGGGTGTGTGTGTGTGTGTGGGGGGGGGGGTCGCAGCAATGTGCATCATGAAAGATACCCATAGTTTGCTGCTCTGTTAAAGCAACTCTCCCAACATCGCCGGGATGACAGTCAATGCCACAATTTAGATCATAATATATGCATGTAATCGGGGCAATAAAAACTAATCCATCATCTGTTCACTTTGAATATTTGTATTTAATCGAAAAGGAAATTCACATCAATTTGAATCATCTAATCATCTCACTGCATACATATATATATATATATATATATATATATATATATATATATTTATTATTATTATTTTTAATTTTTTTTCAGAAACAGACAAGTTGTGGGTCATAAAACCAAAAACCAAAGTGGAAAAATGCTCCATTGAGCTCAGGGGGACTGCCGAGTTAGGACTATGTGCTTCGCATTGCAAGCAGAAATAAAGATATTTTTTGGTGAAGCTTTAAGTTTAGTTCAAAGCGGGGTTCAAGATACTTTGCATGCAAGATATTGATTACAAATGCGAGTTCTCCAAAAGCCAACCCCATTACTTGGGAAAGTATTTTACGGTTGTTATTTAATATTGCCTGATGAATCGATGCATTAAAACACCAGTTTGGGCTTGATTCCCAGAAAGAAAACACACACTGGTCCTCACTGCCAGCAGAATGAGGAAGTTGGACAAAGTTGGAGTCGCTCTGCCAAGTTCTGTTTAAAGCGTCTCCCGCCGTCTCTCTCCTGGTGAGAGAAATTAAATATCTGGTTTTGCAAACTGCCAGCCGCCAACACGCCAACATTTGAATGCAGCCTGAGTTCCACCTTTGGGGCGAAACCGTGTTGGCTGCACTTGCTGTTCTGCATCCTCTCCTACAGAGCAAGGGATGTAACCTGTGTGTGCTGAACAAGGGATGTAACCTGTGTGTGCTGAACAAGGGATGTAACCTGTGTGTGCTGAACAAGGGATGTAACCTGTGTGTGCTGAACAAGGGATGTAACCTGTGTGTGCTGAACAAGGGATGTAACCTGTGTGTGCTGAACAAGGGATGTAACCTGTGTGTGCTGCTGAACAAGGGATGTAACCTGTGTGTGCTGCTGAACAAGGGATGTAACCTGTGTGTGCTGAACAAGGGATGTAACCTGTGTGTGCTGCTGAACAAGGGATGTAACCTGTGTGTGCTGAACAAGGGATGTAACCTGTGTGTGCTGAACAAGGGATGTAACCTGTGTGTGCTGCTGAACAAGGGATGTAACCTGTGTGTGCTGAACAAGGGATGGAACCTGTGTGTGCTGCTGAACAAGGGATGTAACCTGTGTGTGCTGAACAAGGGATGTAACCTGTGTGTGCTGCTGAACAAGGGATGTAACCTGTGTGTGCTGAACAAGGGCTGTAACCTGTGTGTGCTGAACAAGGGATGTAACCTGTGTGTGCTGAACAAGGGATGTAACCTGTGTGTGCTGAACAAGGGATGTAACCTGTGTGTGCTGAACAAGGGATGTAACCTGTGTGTGCTGAACAAGGGATGTAACCTGTGTGTGCTGCTGAACAAGGGATGTAACCTGTGTGTGCTGAACAAGGGATGTAACCTGTGTGTGCTGCTGAACAAGGGATGTAACCTGTGTGTGCTGAACAAGGGATGTAACCTGTGTGTGCTGCTGAACAAGGGATGTAACCTGTGTGTGCTGAGCAAGGGATGTAACCTGTGTGTGCTGAACAAGGGATGTAACCTGTGTGTGCTGAGCAAGGGATGTAACCTGTGTGTGCTGAACAAGGGATGTAACCTGTGTGTGCTGAACAAGGGATGTAACCTGTGTGTGCTGAACAAGGGATGTAACCTGTGTGTGCTGAGCAAGGGATGTAACCTGTGTGTGCTGAACAAGGGATGTAACCTGTGTGTGCTGAGCAAGGGATGTAACCTGTGTGTGCTGAACAAGGGATGTAACCTGTGTGTGCTGAACAAGGGATGTAACCTGTGTGTGCTGAACAAGGGATGTAACCTGTGTGTGCTGAACAAGGGATGTAACCTGTGTGTGCTGAGCAAGGTGGCTGCTTGTCACTCGCTTCCGATGAAACTCCAGAAGTCCACATGAAGAGATTTTTGATTTGCAGTCTCATGCCAGGTGAGTTCAGGGGAAACGCGTATCCGGGTTGAGTCGGCATCCTCGGTGCACTGTGTGCTTCTCATGGCACAGCAAATGAGCGGCATGAGAATCTGACGCTAAAGCATTAAGCGAGTGCTCGGGCCTCATTATAGTGATTTTTGGTCCTGCTACGGCTGCGGACACGTGCCGAAAACAAACAAAAAACCTGCTTGGGGGGTTCACTGCTGTGTCCGCTGTGGGGGAAATCTGCTACGGCACTTTGAGGGAGGAGGGTTTCATAACGCAGAGCAAACCTGCAAAGGATGTCTCAGAGTTAAGCACACACACACACACACACCAACGCTGTTACGTAACCATAACAACCGCGGCAACGTGACAAGCACTGGATGCTGAAACCGAGGCAACAACCGCCGCCGGCAAGAGAACTGGAAGATCCTGTGGCCCTCTCACATCTAAAGATAGCCGGCCCCTTGTCAAACAGACTGTAACATCACACACAAGTGGAAGTGATCGTGTGAGAGTGTTGCTACAATGTGAAGCCAAGACTCCTGTCTCACACCCTGCAACCCCCCCCCACCCGCCACACACACACACACACACACACGTCAGACTATGACTCAGTAACCGAGCCCCTCATTTTGTAGATACAGCAGCTACACTATCAACTTGTCTGAAACCAGTGGCAGTGGCCCGCGTGAGTGATGACGACTCCTGCGAGTTAAGATGAGTGATTCATCGCACTTTGATATATATATATATATATATCATCACATCACATCACATTTCATTTAGCTGACGCTTTTATCCAAAGCGACTTACATGATATACAGTATACATTAGACCGAAGACACAGCAACGGTGAGCAATTAGGGTTAAGTGTCTTGCTCAAGGACACAACGACATGGACTGGCTGAGGCGGGGTTTGAACCACCGACCTTCTGATTGAAAGACTGACTTGCTTGCCACTGAGCCACAGTCGCCCCTCGCCCCTCGATACATATATATATGTATCGATCCACCGTTCAATACCCAAAAAACAGTAAATCTCCCGCCTGTGCTGCTCGGTAACTGTGCCCCAGCGATTTCCAATGGATGGTGTGTGTGTGTGACTCGATTCACAGTCTAAGTGGCATTTTGCTTTGACTGGCCGGCTGCTGTACATCACCGGGGTGTATTGAGAGAAAAAAGAAGGAGAAAAGATCAGTGAGCGGAGCGGACAAACACCATGTCGGCCATGTCGGCTCACAGCGCAGTTGGAGAGCTGCCTTCTGCCATTTGGAATCGCCATGGAAACAACCGAACACACAGCCAGCACTCTCATCAGCTTCAACTCAAACGTACTGCGGCCCAATGCGTGATGGCAACTTGTGCATCACATCTTCCCATGCTGCTGCTGCAAAAGACAAAAATTAATCCCCCAAAAACTGGATCATAAAATATAGGAGGACATCCACTTTTGATGTGCAGGTTTTCATTTCACATCAATTGCGTTTGATTGGGGCGGTCACTCGCAGCTTCATGACATGGAGGGAAATGAACTTGGCAGGGGGTGACATCAGGGTTATGTAGCCAGTTATGTAGCCAAAAATGACCACAAATCTGAAAATGTATGCACGCTATTTGTATTGACTTCAAATGAACGTGGACTGGTGTGACACCAGTTGGATGCGATGTCATGATGCTGCGTGACACTAACCCCCTAAGCTTCGTTAACATTATTATTACACACCAGGCCTGACAGCTCAGCGAGTAGCCAAAATGCAGCGTTAGGGGACGGTAAATGACGCACGTTTACAACACACATCCTACGGTTGTTGCATACGAATCCTCCCCCCACCCCCCACCTCCCTCACCCCACCCCACCCGCATCATGTGATGTGTTCCCCCCATCACCTGCCAAAAGGCACAATACTAATAAGCAGATGGCATCTGTCAACCCCCCCTCCCCTTCTTACCTGCTCTGTGCGCTTCACCCAAGCGGACCTCGGTGATGCTGCTCGGGTCACTCTGAGATCTCCCCCGCTGCAACACGCGATCCTCGTCCAGCACGTCCGGCGATGCCATGGGGAATAGAAAGGAAGACAAATATATACACACAAGAGCGAGGGGCGAGATCACCGCTGATGGCCAAGGTCACCGGCATCAAGTGGTGGAGCAGATTTCTTAACGTGGCCGGACTGCGGCTGCAGCTGCAGCTCCTGGTCCCCGACGCGCAGCAGTGCTAGGGAAATCCATTACGCGCGCAGCATCACGCCTCCTTCAAGTGTTGCTCGTAAACCCGCACAGAAAACTGAAATTGCCCCGGTATTGCAAGGGAGCTTCAGATTGATAACAAACCCACCTTCCAAAAGTTGTTATTCGTACAGCCCACTTACTAATTTAGACCAATTACGGTGATGCCGCCAGGGCATGGAGCAGAGTCGCTGATTTGTCCGGAGCAATGAGCCTGAATCCAGAACTAAAATCAAAAGTGCTCCGTCCACAGAAAGCTGCACCCCCACAACGGCTGACGCTACAGCTTCAATACCTACACATATGCAACCATTTCTTTTTTATTTAAGGGCTAAAGTAATATGTTATTTACTGGACTGTATTGCTCGTGTTTCTGGGCGCGAGGGCCAATTATTGCGCTTTGATATAGACATTTTCTACAGCCCTTGAAGGCAGCTTTGGATTCATATCCGCCTGGGTTTGGGAGTAAATTAGGTAAAAACAATTTTTAAATGGCATTTTCCCCAACTGAACTGAATCGTCTGTATTTATTGAAATTATGGAAACACTCATACTAATGTAAATGAACGACAACCTCAGTGGGTGAAAGGATTTCCACTTATGCTTGTTAAGGCATCCTGTCGTTACTCAATTACTGACAGCGTCTGTACGATGAATTTCGGTCGAACTTGCCTCTGTATGTCCCTGCCGGGTTGCCGTACTGGGGCAGCGGTAGCATTGGCTGTATTAAAGTGTCATTGAAGCATCGGCGTTCGCTCCGTTGCTGCATTCTCTTGCACACTCGGTATCTGTGTGTGTCTTTACACGCATGCGGCAACCTCAGGTTTTCTGACGCTAATGCTGAAGTGGCTGAAATGACCAGCAGGGGGCGACTCCCCTGGTTGCAAAAAGAAATCCGATCTATGATAATGTGTTATGTTTAGGTTTTATAATTATCTTCAAACAAAGCGTAGACAAAAAGAGAGGAAAGGACAAAACTGTATACATAGGGTTACCATGTAGTAGCAATAAAGACATGAAAACATGACACATATTTAAGGCTTTACATGTTCTAATGTTTTCATTGCTTTACTATTCATAGTGTCAATATCATTTCTGATATTCATTTTTTAATTATTGTCTGTGATGTTTCTTCTTTTTTGTGAAGATAGTATTTTCCATCTAAAATAAAGAGGCTTTAAATCAATACAAGAAAAAAAAGACAATTTATTTTCTAAATACATTATTGAACCTGTCAATGTCAAAGAAATATTCCATTTCTAACCAAAATAATTGCATACATAAAATCAAAATAATTTCCATTTCAATACCATCTCTAAATCTTGAAAGCACCTGCATGGTTTACGGGATAAGTCAAGTGTGTAATTAATTAAACTTATTTGGTTTCGTTGGTGCCACAATATGTCTCGTAAAAATTCTAAACGGACTTTGATTTCATATTTTCAAATCTGAAATTCCAATAAAGCTGGGCAGGAGGAGTTGTGGACGCCTCTCATAAGATGACATGTACCTTGCATATATACAGAGTTACAATTAAACTGCAGATTCACATCAATCATAACATTTCCTTACAACAGACCAGTATTGCATCTAAGACAACTGCAAAGTCTATGAGAAAATTACTCTTCTCTCTTGAGTTCTTATCTCAGTAAACATTGCAAACACAAGTTTATGGTCTCAATCTCTAGTTTCATGATGATGTTCATTTCATAAATTATGGTCGAGGACGAGGCTGTCTTGTGATTGACAGGTAGCTACCTGAGTGTTGTTTGTTTTAGGATTCGTACTTGTTTTTGCCTCTCATGTCCCTTCTAGTTCCAAAAACTGAGATGGTGACGGACAAAATGCCATCTTAATTTCAGAGGCTTCAAAAGAATGGTCCACAAACCAAATGGGTGACTAAAACCACTTATTATATTTTCTGTCTATACCCACACATCATACAAAATAAAAATGCAGCTTTAAGGGGATACACTAGTGAATAGCTTAAATATATATACTTAAATATATATCACCATGGAACTTTGTGCCCTCATGCACGTACGCAGTCGGGTCCTTCTAACAGAGTCCACTGGCTTGGGATAGGGCCTTTCACGTTTTCACATCGGGCACTATCATTTTCCTATGTACATGCTTTGGCACAAGGCAGAAGTCTCAATTGGTTGCAATTGATGTATGTGGGGATGTAAAAAAGGGTCCCTTTTGATCATGGCATTACATCTATCACAGCTGACAATAGGCCATGCTTCTTTTTCAGACTGTGTGGATGATAACTTGAGTAATAATTCATTCTGTCTGTCTTTTTGCGAAAGACTGCAGTCTGCAGAGCTCTGATTTGTTTACTATCTGTCTCCCTATGGGCTCTCTCACACAGCAGCCACTTAGCTTCCACTCTTTGCGAAGCAGATCACACTTACAAGACAAACTGGACTTGCTCCAAAAGGATGTTGCAGGTTATTTCAGACAGTTTCGCAAGTAACTCCGCGGATGGCACCTGTTGCTATTAGAATATAAGCTTGCAACATCGATCGCACATAAAAAATGTGCATCATTAATACATCTAAAAGAAAATATTCTATTTAATAATATATAATATTCTACTAAACAAAATCCTATCAACAGACTTTAATTTCTTCTTCTTCTTCTTCTTCTTCTTAAAAAAAAGTAATTTAATGTTCCTTACATAAAGAAGGTGCTGGGCATGTGGGATGGTCGTGTTACAAAAATCAATTTTAGGCCTGTCTCAATCACGACTGTGGCTCAGTGGTTAGCAGGTCTGACTTTCAATTAGAGGATTGATGGTTCAAACCCTGGCTCAGCCAGTTTGTTGTGTCCTTGAGCAAGACACTTAACCCTAATTGCTCACCGTTGCTGTGTCTATGGTCTACTGTATGTCATGTAAGTCGCTTTGGATAAAAGCGTCAGCTAAATAAAATGTAATGTAATGTAATCAAGAGTGTTCCTCTTCTCATAACTCAAAGAGTGTTACTCAACTGGTTCATTATTCCAGTACAGTGTGATTCTTCTTTAATTTTTTGCAATACTAGTGCACCCCCCCTTGTCAGAATTGTGTATTACAATCGAGTCATCATTTGCAAGATCCTTAAAGTATGTCTCTGGTGTTGGGAAAGATTGGAGAAGAAAATAAAGACCTGACATCAGTCTCAACCATACAATGTCTTTATATAGGCATTGGTCACTGGGAAGGAAAGATATACTTTTAGGCTTGTGCGTCACTGGTTACCTCCCCCTGTATATACATACAGGCAGTGGCGAAACCACCGGGGTGGCAAGGGGTGGCAGCTGCCACCCTAAAAAAAATGCTTGCCACCCCACTTGCCACCCAGGTTGTCAGAAGTGTCCCCTATAATATACTATACATTTATATAATGGTATTATATTTTTGCTACTTAAGCTGTTGATCTCTTTGGTAACTTGTTCTAAAATCTTTAAGTTCCCCCTCCCCTGTAAAATGGTTGAGTCCATGAGTCTGCTTTGCTCTCGTCACCGTGGTTGCCCATCTCCCGCAACTAACTGGAGACAAGCCCACTGTAGGCTTCCAGTGATGAAAGAAGGTACAGTACTGCTGAATCGTGAATCAAGAAAATGTGATGAGTGGTCATATGTGATAGACAGTTCCGTTATAATTTCAATCGTTTATTTAATTGCTAGCTTGCAAAAGTCGGTAGCATACAGTAGCTAGCTCGCTATACAGCTTGCTTGTGCTAGCTAGCCTTGAAGTTACCACTGTTAGCTTAGCTAACCAACGTCTTACTAACGTCTTTAGTACAGGAAGGTGGACTGACAGAAAATGTTATAGCAGTTTTTTCTCAGTTTTTATTTTCATTACGTATGTAACTTAACTGTTAAGCTATTCCGAAATCACATTTTAGATACCACTAGCCGTTTTCTCACAAAAAGCCTTTTTCTGGTTGTTTTTAAAGGTACTCCGTCATGTAGCCTACAGTAAACTCAGTAACAGTGTGTGTTCTTTTGTCCACCCTATCTTTCGCTAGCTAGTTAGTATAGCTTTGGTAGAAATTATTGTGTATGTGATAACCTAATACATACAGAAGAAGCCATTAGAAATTAGTTTGGCCATTTAGAAAAGTATTTGTCATTATGAAGGGAAATCTGTCATGAACATTTTGTGCTGTGGGTTCTGAATGCAGTTTTCTTTTCTTTTTTAGAGAAATCAAAGTTGGACTTGGAAAAAAAAACTGAATGTAAGTGTTAACACACATCTAATGGGCTCCATTAGACCATAGTCTATTTAACTTACCATCCAAATGCCAGTAAGCACTAAATCAGTTGTAAATCAAACTGATGGCACTGTTCAGATATCAGATCCTTTTTAAAAATAGATTGTCAAGTCTAGCTGTCAGCACGTGCTAAGTGTCTTGATTTGGATGAGTTTGTGAGACGATTTGCTGTCGAACATGGCAATCGCCGTATTGTTCTTTTTTAGCTCCATGACCTGCTGTTTAGAATTGAATATACATTCATTGTTTGTGAAATTAAATAAAACTGAATTGTTTTGCTGCTGAATATGTAAATATATGTAATTTCTGACAGTGTTTTAAGTCTTATTAAAAAAAGACAAATATTTGTTTTGGCTTTTTGTAACAATATTTAGACTCTTGGCAAGACATTGCTCTTGTCTGTTTTCACTATCTGGATTTGTATAAATAAATACATATAGACACCAGGCATGTCTGTGTGTGTGAGTGTGTGTGATATTCCACCCTTGAATTTCCCACCCCATGTAAAATCTTATAGAATCGCCACTGGTGTCAGGGGTCTATGTTTTTATTGGTTGCTTGAGTAAGTTATATTAGAAAACGGAATTAACCAAAAATACGAGCTGCGTGGCCTTTAAGTAATCTGGCCGCCATGGAGCGTTCACATTTGCATTTTTCAAAATAAAATAATAAAATTTAAGAAATGTAATATAACACGTTGCTGTTTTTGGTGCAAACCACAGAGGTACACAGAGGTGTACCACGCTGTTTGAACAAAGTTATGCATTTTAAGTGAAGCAATATTGGATTATTCCTATAATAATTACATAAATGTGACTGTATGAACACATTCACATTCAACAGTATTTATTTAATCTGCTGACAAACCGAAGCTATCCTGGTGGGATAATCTCACACTTTTCTCCTCTGCAGCAGTGAAAACAAGAAGACTTCCCACTCCGGTCACAGACTGACTCAGTCCCAAACATCCATCTCCAGCTTAAAACTACTCAACCACCTCTTGTCACCGGCAGCCCAGTGAATCACATCACCTCTCCCACATCTCCTTGCTCCAGTTTGCGTCATCACATAAATAAATAATAAAATATCCACTCAGTCAATCTTTCATCTTGACATCTTATTTTTCGTTCTTGACACTTATGGAAGTAATTTGACTTCTCTTCTGTCTCACATTTCATGATTTAATTCACTGCCATTCAGTGTTAGTGTCCTTCCCCTGAAGGGTACAATTACAACATAGACTGAGAGCCATCTCAAAATGCAAAACATTTTTTAAACCTTGATTGAACTGTAATATTTACCAAACTCAGACTGTGCTACAAGCATGACCTGTTAACCCCAGTGCAGCCTGATCCATGCTGCTGGCATCCGTCTCTTCTCCTGCTGTCTGCATGGGACTCCTCTGTGTGGGAGGAACACTGACAGCTGGATCAAGGTGGAAGGAAACGTGGGATTTTCAGATTTCACTTGGACGATGAATCATCTACAATTTTAAAGTACTTGTTCTTTAATATGTTAATTGCATGCTGCTTCATACTTCGAATCCACTACTTGTCAGTAGTTCATTTTTCCCATTAACATTAAGTATTTCACAAATCAATCTGTTTTTCCACTATACCTCTCTTATCTACTCAATTTATCAGTCACAGGGGCAAATAAAGTAAATTAAAGCACATGTATCTCATAATGTACTTTAATTTAAAATCCACTTATATGATTTTGAATGCAGGATTCAAATTGCAATGTGGGATTTATTTTTACATTGTTTACTTTCATTTTTACTTGATTGTATCACTTAAATAAAGGATCTGAGCCCACCACTGATTATGTTGATGTATGATTGACATGGTTTCACTCGATGCTGTGTAACCCTTTAAGTGGTACTGCAGGCTCGTAGAGCTCCGTCACAGGTTTGCAGTGGTTACAAATAGATTTGCGTTTATCAACTACGCCGTCTGGTAGAGATTTAAAATGAAAATGTCCATTTAAAAGTGCAGTACCTGCGTGCAGCAGTGTTAAGCCCCTCCCGATGCTAAAAAAAATGCTGTTAACGCATGATAAAATCATTGTCAGCATTAATGGGTTGCTACGTTAACGTTTTTATTACGCGTTAAGTGCCCAGCCATAATTATTATTAAAAATGTGAATCCTCAACTGAGCAACCGGATATCGTGTTGTTCAAAAGATGCAGCAGCATAATTAATTAGAACTAAAAGCTAGTTAATATACAGCATTGCGAAACAAATTATTCAAAATATTGTCTCAATGTTTAGATAATATGCTGAAATAATAAACATTGTATATTTTTTTCTAAATTTTCGAGTTTATTATTACAATTCTTAATCCTCAACTGAGCAACCGGATATCAGTTTTTGAAAAATAAAATGAAAAATGTCTAACGCGATGCTTGGATCAGGCACTCTCCCGGACATGGAGTGAACATACAGAGTATGTTGCCTTCTCATTTGAATTCTTCCGCTCGCTGTGCAGACCCAGTGGAGCCTACCATCTAAGTGACTGGCTAACCCAGCACGTGAGCAGTCCACCCTTAGTTGCACCAGCCCAGTTTGGAACCCGGAGCTCCTGCGCCGCAGTCGAATGCTTAACCCATTAAACCACCGCGTTAGACAAAGATATATGTGTACATGGATATATTTATCTTAGTGTCAGGGGTCTATGTTTTTCTTGGTTGCTTGAGTAAGTTATATTAGAAAACGGAATTAACCAAAAATACGAGCTGCGTGGCCTTTAAGTAATCTGGCCGCCATGGAGCTTTCAAATTTGCATTTTTCGAAATAAAATAAAAATATTTAAGAAATGTAATATAACACGGTGCTGATTGGTGCAAACCACAGAGGTACACAGACGTGTATCACGCTATTTGAACAAAGTTATGCATTTGAAGTGAAGCAATTTTAGATTATTCATATAATAATTACATAAATGTGACTGTATGAACACATTCACATTCAACAGTATTTATTTAATCTGCTGACAAACCGAAGCTACCCTGGTGGGATAATCTCACACTTTTCTCCTCTGCAGCAGTGAAAACAAGAAGACTTCCCACTCCGGTCACAGACTGACTCAGTCCCAAACATCCATCTCCAGCTTAAAACTACTCAACCACCTCTTGTCACCGGCAGCCCAGTGAATCACATCACCTCTCCCACATCTCCTTGCTCCAGTTTGCGTCATCACATAAATAAATAATAAAATATCCAGTCAGTCAATCTTTCATCTTGACATCTTATTTTTCGTTCTTGACACTTATGGAAGTAATTTGACTTCTCTTCTGTCTCACATTTCATGATTTAATTCACTGCCATTCAGTGTTAGTGTCCTTCCCCTGAAGGGTACAATTACAACATAGACTGAGAGCCATCTCAAAATACAAAACATTTTTTAAACCTTGATTGAACTGTAATATTTACCAAACTCAGACTGTGCTACAAGCATGACCTGTTAACCCCAGTGCAGCCTGATCCATGCTGCTGGCATCCGTCTCTTCTCCTGCTGTCTGCATGGGACTCCTCTGTGTGGGAGGAACACTGACAGCTGGATCAAGGTGGAAGGAAACGTGGGATTTTCAGATTTCACTTGGACGATGAATCATCTACAATTTTAAAGTACTTGTTCTTTAATATGTTAATTGCATGCTGCTTCATACTTCAAATCCACTACTTGTCAGTAGTTCATTTTTCCCATTAACATTAAGTATTTCACAAATCAATCTGTTTTTCCACTATACCTCTCTTATCTACTCAATTTATCAGTCACAGGGGCAAATAAAGTAAATTAAAGCACATGTATCTCATAATGTACTTTAATTTAAAATCCACTTATATGATTTTGAATGCAGGATTCAACTTGCAATGTGGGATTTATTTTTACATTGTTTACTTTCATTTTTACTTGATTGTATCACTTAAATAAAGGATCTGAGCCCACCACTGATTATGTTGATGTATGATTGACATGGTTTCACTCGATGCTGTGTAACCCTTTAAGTGGTACTGCAGGCTCGTAGAGCTCCGTCACAGGTTTGCAGTGGTTACAAATAGCTTTGCGTTTATCAACTACGCCTCTGATTATGTTGATGTATGATTGACATGGTTTCACTCTGATAAATAATAACCTTTTTAAAGCTGGTAATGACAATTTTTCAGCCGTGTGGTTATTTGTGTGTTTATTCACCACATGCTTGTATTCTCCATAATAGGCTGAAAAGAGTCTTTCTCTAAATGTCACCTTTCCCACTTAAACTTTTTTTCATTCCAGAGAACTGAAGCGACCCGGAGCCTCCACCAGATGGCGCTAATCTCTCTCTCTCTCTCCTCATCAGGAGTTAGGTGAATATTCAACAGTTATGTCATTAGGTGTGCTGAAGGAAAGCTGTCAGCGTCGGCATGTTCACTGCAGACCTGTCTTCTGCATCACAACAATATCCCCCTCTCGCGCTGGAAGAGTAGTTTGATTCAATCTGCAGCTTTCAGCTCGTCTGGTTTAAAGACTTCATTAGCCAGTTGTCACTTTGCTCGCAGCCTCTTTATCTGCGTTGGCTGAAAAAAAAACTCTTTCAAGATGCACCTGAATAGGTGAGGAGTTGGGGGGGAGGGGAGGGGGGCATCATCCAACACACAGGGAGACACCAGCCGGGCTTTTAGAAGAGCGCGTCCTTCTCTCCGGGTGTCCACTCCCTTCTGGCAGATCACTCTCCGATGCAATTAACCCAGGAAGAAGACTTCGTCAAGGGGGACTCAACGCCGACCACCGCCGCTCTCCAGTCCGACGGCGGCGCCGGATCTCCGGCCAAAATGTGCAGTGAATGTTACGTGAATCAAACATTTGTGCACGATGATGGGACCGTGAACGACCACAAGCCACGGTAAGAGAGACGGGCAGCAGGAGGCAAAGGTGTCATTGTGGAGATTAGTGATGGATAACTAACTTAGTGCTTTTGATGAATATCATACAAATTGGGAAAAGTGCCAAATATTTTTAAGTGTTATGACATTTTCATATGTTTTATTCAGTAGTTTTGATGCTGTGTGTAAACTGATTTTAGTTTGTGTGTTTTTCCAGAGCTTCATCCATACAGTTTGCTCATGTACTGCTGTCATCACTGTTTATTGTCTCAGCTTTCAGTATTGGGTATTATCTACTGCAGACATATTACATAAACTAGTTGACACTTTAAATAATGTTGTAATTTGTTGGGCATCTGTGTTTCTTCATTGGAACATTTGTTACTTTTGTTTTCAATAAAAGAAAACTACAGATTGTGTTGAAAATAATTGCCAATTTTAAAAGTGCCAAAGAAGACAACCAGTTGTGTTGTTACATTACACACCAGCTCAAATCATAAAAGCTCTCCCTCAGCATGCCTCACTGTCCGTTCTGTTCACTCAGATGCTTTAAATGACCCGTGAGCGCAACTGCGTTTTATGAGACTGGCGCTCTTTGCTGTTGGCTTACGTTTGGTTTAGTTAGATGGATCGGTATTACCAAACCACATGGGAAATAATCCCTTCATCTTGTATGCAATATGTTTGACAAGCTTAATGGAGGACGGAAGAAAAACTGGCAGACAGTGATGGAGAGGAGAGCAGAGAAATTGAGGAAAGAGAGGTTTAGGGCTTTCCTACACTCACTCAGATTATATTGTGGCTTCTTCTTCTTCTTCTTCTTCAATGGAAGAGACAAAAAAGCACACCTCTCTTTAACCAAGACGATTTCACACCAATGGAATAATAAAATGCAACTGTTACATCTCCCTGTGATGAGTAACCACTGTGGTAATATGCAAAAACCTGTTTCATGATTTGATATTAAGATGAATCTGTGTCTGGAATCTAGAATAAAATAAACAGAAGTAACATCAACGAAATGCATTTTAAATGCATCTGAACTGTGGTGAATCATTTAGTATGCAAAGTGTTTTAGATGAACATATTGGCTGGTTCTACTTTTTATTGTCCGTTTGACGTCAGGATCCTGTTTGAACAGCTCATATTACAGGACAAGCTGCTAGCAGGCAGGTGAAGTCTAAAAGACTCGGACTAATTAGTCACCAAAGCTCACTGCAGAGAGTGAAATAACCCGTACACTAACCCATACTTTTCAGCACAACTGATTCAATCCCTCTTTGCATCCTCTCCTTCTTGTGCTCCTTGTTACTTTTCAACCTTTCCTGCCCATCCACCTGCCTTCACTTTAGCAATTTGCTTCTTTTTCGCCCTGCATTTCCCCTTCTGCTTCTTTACTTTTCTCCTCTCCGTCCTGCAGTCCCTCTCCAGCACCACTCCAGACCAACAGCAACAGCAGCGGGGTTATCTTAGACATCTCCACCCTTCAGATGGAGCAGGAGGAGAGTGAAGAGGTGCCTCCGCTGCCTCCCCGCTTCCGCTTCAGAGACCTGCTGCTCGGGGACCAGAGCTTCCAGAATGATGACAGGTATGAAGCAGTGTGGATGTGAAGAGTGACAGTAGCCCACTGAGAGAATGTTGCTCAGTGCTGTTTGACACGATCAGAGACAGAAACATCACATTCTGGGGTTTTTGGGTGATGGTCCAAAGGGAAAAAGTGCAAAATTGTGAGAGACTTGCAAGAGTTTGACTATCAGATACTGTAAACAATACTGGTAAGTCCAGTGACTTGTTTTTAAAACATATATTCCCACAGTCCCATCAGATGAACAGCACCCCTTTCAACCAGTTCTTCAGTAACTGTTATCTCTGTTTTCACCCTTTATCCGTTAGTTGTAGCTAACTGGGCTAACTGCTCACTTGTTGACTAGTTTTCATGCACTTTTCAACTTGTAGTGTACAGGTGTTAAAGCTAATGCGTTTAAATGGTTTATTTTGTTTATTTAAACTATAATTTCTATTTTTGAAATAGCTGAGCTTCTCGCAATCTTTCCATCGACGGAAATAAATAATCAATTAATTTACCTAATTTGCTGGTGATAGTAAATTAGATCATTTGGAGTTTTGGATGGTCAAAATACCCTAAACCCTAAAGAGGATAAGCGGTTCAGATAATGGATGGATGGATGGATGGTCAAAATAAGACATAGAGCTATTATGTCAGGATCTCAGTGTGATTGACATCTCTTCTGCTGTTTTCTGACATCTATAAAAGACAGCTATAAAGAACAAAACGTTTAATCAAGGTAAAAATGAATCACTGATAAAAGAAAACATGATTGCAGTTCGAACACTTGATGACAAAGGATTTGTAACCTTAAAATTATTAAATTGCACACTTGGCTTGACACTTGGCTGTGTGCATAAAATATACAGATTATTTGATGTCACTTCAGCTCTCTTAGTCATCTCCTGCTGCTCTCGCCTAAGTGCTGATTGCCAGATTGCCTTTTCTTTATTTGATTTTTCTTTACAGCTGACAATTACTTCAATTAGCATTCGACCCCACCTTTTTGGCACATCACATTGCATGATGTGCTTGCCTTGTCTTCGTCTAGTAGTCTTAGAATACACAACAACATACAAAAGTAGAGTTTGGCTGCTCTCTAACCCTGTTATATGCTGTAAGAGGTGTTTGCTTTGGACTTCTTCAGCCTGAAAAGAGGAAATGAAGCGTAGCAGAGTTGGGGTGCTGTCCATGGTGCTGAAAAAGAAAACGTTTCTGAATCACTAGGTTTTTTGTGAAGTAAGCTGTGTGTGTGTGTGTGTGTGTGTGTGTGTGTGTGTGTGTGTGTGTGTGTGTGTGTGTGTGTGTGTGTGTGACAGAGAGAGTGTTTGATACATTCCCACAAGAATGTATTCAAAACTTCAAAAAGTCTTACTTGAAACACCTTTTTCAGCAACAACACTCTGACCTATTTCACAACAAGAATCTGAAATGAGATCTTGCCGTCAGTCCCGCTGTTATTTACCTTACCTCATCCTTACTGTCTCCTCTTTTACCTTTGGTTCTACTCTGTTGCAGCCTCCAAACTCAATAGACGAGAGCAGTAACAGTCTTCTTATCTGCCTCATTTATTTTCATCTTGACATGCTGAGATGTGTTTCTTTGAATACCTTCGTCTGATGAGGTGAGACAGGCAGAGCTTTGCAGACACAATGGAACCTGGCCAAGGTGGAGTTGAGTTGAAGTGAGAACCACTGGCAGTAAAACAGACAAGAAAAGGTCTGAAGAACATCCAAACATTTTGATTGGTCAGCTCCCGGTAATGGGCCGAAGGCCAAACCTTTGTTTTGTGGAACTACGAGAGAAGAGAAGTTCAGACTAAACGATAATGATAGTGTCTACTCTAAAACAGGCAGGTGGCACATTACATTACATTTCATTTAGCTGACGCTTTTATCCAAAGCGACTTACAATAAGTGCATTCTACGGTTACATACAAGAATCAGAACAACAAGAATCAAGAAGGTACAATTTCGACAAAAAGTTCAACTACAAAGTGCTATCAGTAAGAGCCATTTCAGTGCTACTAAAGTGCTACTTCCTTTATTCAAGGTATAGTCGGAAAAGATGTGTTTTTAGTTTGCGACGGAAGATGTAGAGACTTTCTGCTGTTCTGATGTCAATGGGGAGCTCATTCCACCATCGAGGAGCCAGGACAGAGAACAGTCGAGACTTTGTTGAGTGTTTAGCTCTCAGTGACGGAGCTACAAGGCGATTGGCAGAAGCCGAGCGGAGCGCACGAGTTGGGGTGTAAGGTTTTACCATGTCCTGGATGTAGACTGGACCAGATCTGTTCGTAGCACGGCACATGTTAATGTTAATACTTTAAATGCTGAAAACAATTATGATTCAGCCAGCTGTTCTCTGTTTATTGATTATTGTCTGGTCACTGTCATTTTTAGTGTGCACAGCCTTTATGTAAGTTTTCCTCACAGGTTAGGATACACACTGAATGTATGTGACTCATGTCCGGCACTAGATGTCCTCATTAGTATGGGAAATTTAATAAACTGTATCTTGTCCTGGAATTTATGTGTAAAATAATATAATTTCCTGAAAGTCCATATGAATGATTGGTCCTAAACTACATTTTAGGCCATAATCAAAAATAATTAGAAATCAGAAATCTGCATTTGGCCAATTGTGATGTTGTTTCAGATATTGAGAGATTTTAGCACTATAGTACAATGGCTTTGTGGGTATTTCAATCTGAGAATTCAACCATACCGATGATTCAGAAGTCAAAGAGAGGTTACTTTTAACATGGCCATGTGCCTAATTTATGCTTCTAGTGACCTTTTATGACCCCTTTAATACTATAATTATTTGTTTACCCCCAGTAAGTCCATATTGGACGATAAAATACTAAAAACATCTCTAGTCGATGTATTTAGTCTGATCCCTTTAGCATCTTCATCAGTCAGTACAAGCACATTCAATGCAGCACTGTAGTTTAGCAGAAAAGTGACAGTCCTATTTGTAATTGTTAATTTCAAGATGTATTTAATGTATTCAAGAGCAATGTGTACAGACAGATACTTAAAAGTCTTTTGTCAGATGATGCTGTTACAGTCCCACCTAGTGGCCAAATGACATGGCCACTCAGAAATATTCAACAAATGTGGTTGCAAAAGAAAAAGGCTTTGGAAAATACATATTTTTGTTTTTTAAGCACTGACCACATCATTTGAGGAAACTCTGAGGACCAGCTATAACAGAACTGTATGAAATGTCAAACATTTAAAATAGTCACATGTTGTGTCTTGGTCCTGTGATGTTCTGTAACAAATGTGGTCATGATTGCTCAAAAGTTGTAGGAGATGCAGCAAAAAAAAAGAGTCACAGGCCAAAACATAAAGTTTGTTGCTAAAGTTGCCCCATCCTGCCAAGTTGCACCACATTCAATACTCCAGTGGATAGATCAGATGCCTCAGACTAGACAGCTCTTGCTTAGATGTTGTAAAAACATATGTATATTTATCACTTTTACTGTAAACCTGTCTGGTATTCCATTTCTATTGCAGCCTACGAGTCTGTGACAAATGGGGTCTTGTCCGATTTTAGCTGACTCGGAGTATTAGGCTGTGTGCCTCTTTTTGTGAATGACTTATGGTTGTTTGGGAGAGTGGGGTTTTGCTTTTTCGGTTAATGTGAGCAGCTGTATTGAATTATACAGTTTTAGAAGTGTGTATTTGTGTCGCCCAACTGTGTTTATCTGGTGATTCTGTGGCTCAGAGTTCTGCTGGTCCTCTGCGTGGTCAAAGTAAATTGACCTTGTTCTGTTCGAGTGGTGGTGAATGTGGTGAGAGCAGTTGTCTCCGGGGCACATTCCAAGTTGCAGGTGGCGTTGCCAATTTCTGGTTGCTAAACTGGGCCTGTGGGTTACCGTGTGTAAGCAGGCCACCCACTACAAGTAACACCTGGACTCTAGGGGGTAGCCTATAGGATTGTGGATGGGCAGTCAGCTGCGGTGATGTTTGGACTGTTTGAGCGCAGCATGCTGAGAGAGCCTCCATGTGGGAAACTCTTTGTCTTGCAAGCCTTTTTTTTTTACTCCGTGTGGTTACTTCACATTAAAAGCCAGTTGTGTAAGCAGAAGTAATTTACTTTGAAATCCAGCTCACAGATCAGCTGACAATGGAAAACGGTCCCGTCTCTACTCTTCTATCACTTTGTAAACATTATTCTTTTGTTCTCTTTTTCTGCAGAGCCACAGACATAGAGATGGTGATCACTTCAACCCAGTCATAAGGCCGGCAGTATATTTGCACAGCAGGGTATGGTGGACAATCTGACCCTCTGTCTTCCCTCTACCTTCCTGGTGAGTCAAGAAATGACATTATGTTTACGTGGTGTAATTCTTTATTCAATACAACAATTCAGTTCAGCATGACTCCAATGCAGTGTGAATATTACTATTAGATTATTTGGAAACCTGGCCTGATCTCAATTTCTCTCACTACAGATGTCTTAAAAAGCCATCTTCAGAAGAAAAAAAGTGAATTATTTTATGAATCTTTAATGTTTTACTGCAGCCAGAGGAGCGGCCAGAAGACATCATGGCCCTCAGAGTCCTGGTTCCATCTTTTGTCTAACCAGCATGGCCTTGAGCAGCAACATCAGCACTCAGCTGTTCCCAGAGCTGCATTATGGATATTCACCGTGAGTGCTTCGCTCTTTCCAACAAACAGCATGTTGTCCCTTTACCGTTGACATTTTCAAAACCTGTGGAGAAAAAAAAAACAGTAGATCTGCAGATATTGAAAGATTGCGTTTTGTTCTTTGTATGGTTACATAAAAGAATAATGCCATCAACATTGCTCCAGTAATATTTATATCTTCATCAGTGGATATCTTGTTGTGTTTTCCAGCCCATTGCCACTCGTTCCATGATGTTCATTTTGGATTGTTCGACAGGTCATACAAAGGAGGATTGAACTGGTTCATCAACAGCGGCAGAGATTTTGGGCAGCGAGTACATCCGTCTGAAGACTCGTCTCAGAGAGAGGCCTTAATATGTTTCAGCTGTAGCCACAGAGGGAGCAGTCTGATCCAAACATACTCTGGTACACTTCATGGGCTTCTAGCTGCTTAATTAATTGGTAAATGCCTGAATAATCTAGCAGTGGGTGAACATGTAATACACGGCTTTGATATAGTCATTCTCTGATAAATACATTACTTTTTACATAAATTGACAAAGATGCTTATGAATGTTCAACAGGTTCAGGTGTACAAACCCGGGTCTCTGTCAGAATTCAGTCTAAAGCTCGCACAAAATAATGATGTATTATTTATTATTACAATTCTTAATCATCAACAGAGCAACCGGATATCGTTTTTAAAAAAAAGTCTAACATGGTGCTTGGATTAGTAGTGCAAGCACAGTGAAAAAATGAAAATGTCTAACACTGTAGGATTGTAAGGACGCTGGCATCGATGCTGTGTAACCCTTTAAGTGGTACTGCAGGCTCGTAGAGCTCCGTCACAGGTTTGCAGTGGTTACAAATAGCTTTGCGTTTATCAACTACGCCGTCTGGTAGAGATATAAAATGAAAATGTCCATTTAAAAGTGCAGTACCTGCGTGCAGCAGTGTTAAGCCCCTCCCGATGCTAAAAAAAATGCTGTTAACGCATGATAAAATCATTGTCAGCATTAATGGGTTGCTACGTTAACGTTTTTATTACGCGTTAAGTGCCCAGCCATAATTATTATTAAAAATGTGAATCCTCAACTGAGCAACCGGATATCGTGTTGTTCAAAAGATGCAGCAGCATAATTAATTAGAACTAAAAGCTAGTTAATATACAGCATTGCGAAACAAATTATTCAAAATATTGTCTCAATGTTTAGATAATATGCTGAAATAATAAACATTGTATATTTTTTCTAAATTTTCGAGTTTATTATTACAATTCTTAATCCTCAACTGAGCAACCGGATATCAGTTTTTGAAAAATAAAATGAAAAATGTCTAACGCGATGCTTGGATCAGGCACTCTCCCGGACATGGAGTGAACATACAGAGTATGTTGCCTTCTCATTTGAATTCTTCCGCTCGCTGTGCAGACCCAGTGGAGCCTACCATCTAAGTGACTGGCTAACCCAGCACGTGAGCAGTCCACCCTTAGTTGCACCAGCCCAGTTTGGAACCCGGAGCTCCTGCGCCGCAGTCGAATGCTTAACCCATTAAACCACCGCGTTAGACAAAGATATATGTGTACATTGATATATTTATCTTAGTGTCAGGGTTCTATGTTTTTCTTGGTTGCTTGAGTAAGTTATATTAGAAAACGGAATTAACCAAAAATACGAGCTGCGTCGCCTTTAAGTAATCTGGCCGCCATGGAGCTTTCAAATTTGCATTTTTCGAAATAAAATAAAAATATTTAAGAAATGTAATATAACACGGTGCTGATTGGTGCAAACCACAGAGGTACACAGACGTGTATCACGCTATTTGAACAAAGTTATGCATTTGAAGTGAAGCAATTTTAGATTATTCATATAATAATTACATAAATGTGACTGTATGAACACATTCACATTCAACAGTATTTATTTAATCTGCTGACAAACCGAAGCTACCCTGGTGGGATAATCTCACACTTTTCTCCTCTGCAGCAGTGAAAACAAGAAGACTTCCCACTCCGGTCACAGACTGACTCAGTCCCAAACATCCATCTCCAGCTTAAAACTACTCAATCACCTCTTGTCACCGGCAGCCCAGTGAATCACATCACCTCTCCCACATCTCCTTGCTCCAGTTTGCGTCATCACATAAATAAATAATAAAATATCCACTCAGTCAATCTTTCATCTTGACATCTTATTTTTCGTTCTTGACACTTATGGAAGTAATTTGACTTCTCTTCTGTCTCACATTTCATGATTTAATTCACTGCCATTCAGTGTTAGTGTCCTTCCCCTGAAGGGTACAATTACAACATAGACTGAGAGCCATCTCAAAATGCAAAACATTTTTTAAACCTTGATTGAACTGTAATATTTACCAAACTCAGACTGTGCTACAAGCATGACCTGTTAACCCCAGTGCAGCCTGATCCATGCTGCTGGCATCCGTCTCTTCTCCTGCTGTCTGCATGGGACTCCTCTGTGTGGGAGGAACACTGACAGCTGGATCAAGGTGGAAGGAAACGTGGGATTTTCAGATTTCACTTGGACGATGAATCATCTACAATTTTAAAGTACTTGTTCTTTAATATGTTAATTGCATGCTGCTTCATACTTCGAATCCACTACTTGTCAGTAGTTCATTTTTCCCATTAACATTAAGTATTTCACAAATCAATCTGTTTTTCCACTATACCTCTCTTATCTACTCAATTTATGAGTCACAGGGGCAAATAAAGTAAATTAAAGCACATGTATCTCATAATGTACTTTAATTTAAAATCCACTTATATGATTTTGAATGCAGGATTCAAATTGCAATGTGGGATTTATTTTTACATTGTTTACTTTCATTTTTACTTGATTGTATCACTTAAATAAAGGATCTGAGCCCACCACTGATTATGTTGATGTATGATTGACATGGTTTCACTCGATGCTGTGTAACCCTTTAAGTGGTACTGCAGGCTCGTAGAGCTCCGTCACAGGTTTGCAGTGGTTACAAATAGATTTGCGTTTATCAACTACGCCGTCTGGTAGAGATTTAAAATGAAAATGTCCATTTAAAAGTGCAGTACCTGCGTGCAGCAGTGTTAAGCCCCTCCCGATGCTAAAAAAAATGCTGTTAACGCATGATAAAATCATTGTCAGCATTAATGGGTTGCTACGTTAACGTTTTTATTACGCGTTAAGTGCCCAGCCATAATTATTATTAAAAATGTGAATCCTCAACTGAGCAACCGGATATCGTGTTGTTCAAAAGATGCAGCAGCATAATTAATTAGAACTAAAAGCTAGTTAATATACAGCATTGCGAAACAAATTATTCAAAATATTGTCTCAATGTTTAGATAATATGCTGAAATAATAAACATTGTATATTTTTTTCTAAATTTTCGAGTTTATTATTACAATTCTTAATCCTCAACTGAGCAACCGGATATCAGTTTTTGAAAAATAAAATGAAAAATGTCTAACGCGATGCTTGGATCAGGCACTCTCCCGGACATGGAGTGAACATACAGAGTATGTTGCCTTCTCATTTGAATTCTTCCGCTCGCTGTGCAGACCCAGTGGAGCCTACCATCTAAGTGACTGGCTAACCCAGCACGTGAGCAGTCCACCCTTAGTTGCACCAGCCCAGTTTGGAACCCGGAGCTCCTGCGCCGCAGTCGAATGCTTAACCCATTAAACCACCGCGTTAGACAAAGATATATGTGTACATTGATATATTTATCTTAGTGTCAGGGGTCTATGTTTTTCTTGGTTGCTTGAGTAAGTTATATTAGAAAACGGAATTAACCAAAAATACGAGCTGCGTCGCCTTTAAGTAATCTGGCCGCCATGGAGCTTTCAAATTTGCATTTTTCGAAATAAAATAAAAATATTTAAGAAATGTAATATAACACGGTGCTGATTGGTGCAAACCACAGAGGTACACAGACGTGTATCACGCTATTTGAACAAAGTTATGCATTTGAAGTGAAGCAATTTTAGATTATTCATATAATAATTACATAAATGTGACTGTATGAACACATTCACATTCAACAGTATTTATTTAATCTGCTGACAAACCGAAGCTACCCTGGTGGGATAATCTCACACTTTTCTCCTCTGCAGCAGTGAAAACAAGAAGACTTCCCACTCCGGTCACAGACTGACTCAGTCCCAAACATCCATCTCCAGCTTAAAACTACTCAACCACCTCTTGTCACCGGCAGCCCAGTGAATCACATCACCTCTCCCACATCTCCTTGCTCCAGTTTGCGTCATCACATAAATAAATAATAAAATATCCAGTCAGTCAATCTTTCATCTTGACATCTTATTTTTCGTTCTTGACACTTATGGAAGTAATTTGACTTCTCTTCTGTCTCACATTTCATGATTTAATTCACTGCCATTCAGTGTTAGTGTCCTTCCCCTGAAGGGTACAATTACAACATAGACTGAGAGCCATCTCAAAATACAAAACATTTTTTAAACCTTGATTGAACTGTAATATTTACCAAACTCAGACTGTGCTACAAGCATGACCTGTTAACCCCAGTGCAGCCTGATCCATGCTGCTGGCATCCGTCTCTTCTCCTGCTGTCTGCATGGGACTCCTCTGTGTGGGAGGAACACTGACAGCTGGATCAAGGTGGAAGGAAACGTGGGATTTTCAGATTTCACTTGGACGATGAATCATCTACAATTTTAAAGTACTTGTTCTTTAATATGTTAATTGCATGCTGCTTCATACTTCAAATCCACTACTTGTCAGTAGTTCATTTTTCCCATTAACATTAAGTATTTCACAAATCAATCTGTTTTTCCACTATACCTCTCTTATCTACTCAATTTATCAGTCACAGGGGCAAATAAAGTAAATTAAAGCACATGTATCTCATAATGTACTTTAATTTAAAATCCACTTATATGATTTTGAATGCAGGATTCAACTTGCAATGTGGGATTTATTTTTACATTGTTTACTTTCATTTTTACTTGATTGTATCACTTAAATAAAGGATCTGAGCCCACCACTGATTATGTGGATGTATGATTGACATGGTTTCACTCGATGCTGTGTAACCCTTTAAGTGGTACTGCAGGCTCGTAGAGCTCCGTCACAGGTTTGCAGTGGTTACAAATAGCTTTGCGTTTATCAACTACGCCGTCTGGTAGAGATTTAAAATGAAAATGTCCATTTAAAAGTGCAGTACCTGCGTGCAGCAGTGTTAAGCCCCTCCCGATGCTAAAAAAAATGCTGTTAACGCATGATAAAATCATTGTCGGCATTAATGGGTTGCTACGTTAACGTTTTTATTACGCGTTAAGTGCCCAGCCATAATTATTATTAAAAATGTGAATCCTCAACTGAGCAACCGGATATCGTGTTGTTCAAAAGATGCAGCAGCATAATTAATTAGAACTAAAAGCTAGTTAATATACAGCATTGCGAAACAAATTATTCAAAATATTGTCTCAATGTTTAGATAATATGCTGAAATAATAAACATTGTATATTTTTTCTAAATTTTCGAGTTTATTATTACAATTCTTAATCCTCAACTGAGCAACCGGATATCAGTTTTTGAAAAATAAAATGAAAAATGTCTAACGCGATGCTTGGATCAGGCACTCTCCCGGACATGGAGTGAACATACAGAGTATGTTGCCTTCTCATTTGAATTCTTCCGCTCGCTGTGCAGACCCAGTGGAGCCTACCATCTAAGTGACTGGCTAACCCAGCACGTGAGCAGTCCACCCTTAGTTGCACCAGCCCAGTTTGGAACCCGGAGCTCCTGCGCCGCAGTCGAATGCTTAACCCATTAAACCACCGCGTTAGACAAAGATATATGTGTACATGGATATATTTATCTTAGTGTCAGGGGTCTATGTTTTTCTTGGTTGCTTGAGTAAGTTATATTAGAAAACGGAATTAACCAAAAATACGAGCTGCGTCGCCTTTAAGTAATCTGGCCGCCATGGAGCTTTCAAATTTGCATTTTTCGAAATAAAATAAAAATATTTAAGAAATGTAATATAACACGGTGCTGATTGGTGCAAACCACAGAGGTACACAGACGTGTATCACGCTATTTGAACAAAGTTATGCATTTGAAGTGAAGCAATTTTAGATTATTCATATAATAATTACATAAATGTGACTGTATGAACACATTCACATTCAACAGTATTTATTTAATCTGCTGACAAACCGAAGCTACCCTGGTGGGATAATCTCACACTTTTCTCCTCTGCAGCAGTGAAAACAAGAAGACTTCCCACTCCGGTCACAGACTGACTCAGTCCCAAACATCCATCTCCAGCTTAAAACTACTCAACCACCTCTTGTCACCGGCAGCCCAGTGAATCACATCACCTCTCCCACATCTCCTTGCTCCAGTTTGCGTCATCACATAAATAAATAATAAAATATCCAGTCAGTCAATCTTTCATCTTGACATCTTATTTTTCGTTCTTGACACTTATGGAAGTAATTTGACTTCTCTTCTGTCTCACATTTAATTCACTGCCATTCAGTGTTAGTGTCCTTCCTCTGAAGGGTACAATTACAACATAGACTGAGAGCCATCTAAAAATACAAAACATTTTTTAAACCTTGATTGAACTGTAATATTTACCAAACTCAGACTGTGCTACAAGCATGACCTGTTAACCCCAGTGCAGCCTGATCCATGCTGCTGGCATCCGTCTCTTCTCCTGCTGTCTGCATGGGACTCCTCTGTGTGGGAGGAACACTGACAGCTGGATCAAGGTGGAAGGAAACGTGGGATTTTCAGATTTCACTTGGACGATGAATCATCTACACTTTTAAAGTACTTGTTCTTTAATATGTTAATTGCATGCTGCTTCATACTTCGAATCCACTACTTGTCAGTAGTTCATTTTTCCCATTAACATTAAGTATTTCACAAATCAATCTGTTTTTCCACTATACCTCTCTTATCTACTCAATTTATCAGTCACAGGGGCAAATAAAGTAAATTAAAGCACATGTATCTCATAATGTACTTTAATTTAAAATCCACTTATATGATTTTGAATGCAGGATTCAACTTGCAATGTGGGATTTATTTTTGCATTGTTTACTTTCATTTTTACTTGATTGTATCACTTAAATAAAGGATCTGAGCGCGCCTCTGATTATGTTGATGTATGATTGACATGGTTTCACTCTGATAAATAATAACCTTTTTAAAGCTGGTAATGACAATTTTTCAGCCGTGTGGTTATTTGTGTGTTTATTCACCACATGCTTGTATTCTCCATAATAGGCTGAAAAGAGTCTTTCTCTAAATGTCACCTTTCCCACTTAAACTTTTTTTCATTCCAGAGAACTGAAGCGACCCGGAGCCTCCACCAGATGGCGCTAATCTCTCTCTCTCTCTCCTCATCAGGAGTTAGGTGAATATTCAACAGTTATGTCATTAGGTGTGCTGAAGGAAAGCTGTCAGCGTCGGCATGTTCACTGCAGACCTGTCTTCTGCATCACAACAATATCCCCCTCTCGCGCTGGAAGAGTAGTTTGATTCAATCTGCAGCTTTCAGCTCGTCTGGTTTAAAGACTTCATTAGCCAGTTGTCACTTTGCTCGCAGCCTCTTTATCTGCGTTGGCTGAAAAAAAAACTCTTTCAAGATGCACCTGAATAGGTGAGGAGTAGGGGGGGAGGGGAGGGGGGCATCATCCAACACACAGGGAGACACCAGCCGGGCTTTTAGAAGAGCGCGTCCTTCTCTCCGGGTGTCCACTCCCTTCTGGCAGATCACCCTCCGATGCAATTAACCCAGGAAGAAGACTTCGTCAAGGGGGACTCAACGCCGACCACCGCCGCTCTCCAGTCCGACGGCGGCGCCGGATCTCCGGCCAAAATGTGCAGTGAATGTTACGTGAATCAAACATTTGTGCACGATGATGGGACCGTGAACGACCACAAGCCACGGTAAGAGAGACGGGCAGCAGGAGGCAAAGTTGTCATTGTGGAGATTAGTGATGGAGTGCTTTTGATGAATATCATACAAATTGGGAAAAGTGCCAAATATTTTTAAGTGTTATGACATTTTCATATGTTTTATTCAGTAGTTTTGATGCTGTGTGTAAACTGATTTTAGTTTGTGTGTTTTTCCAGAGCTTCATCCATACAGTTTGCTCATGTACTGCTGTCATCACTGTTTATTGTCTCAGCTTTCAGTATTGGGTATTATCTACTGCAGACATATTACATAAACTAGTTGACACTTTAAATAATGTTGTAATTTGTTGGGCATCTGTGTTTCTTCATTGGAACATTTGTTACTTTTGTTTTCAATAAAAGAAAACTACAGATTGTGTTGAAAATAATTGCCAATTTTAAAAGTGCCAAAGAAGACAACCAGTTGTGTTGTTACATTACACACCAGCTCAAATCATAAAAGCTCTCCCTCAGCATGCCTCACTGTCCGTTCTGTTCACTCAGATGCTTTAAATGACCCGTGAGCGCAACTGCGTTTTATGAGACTGGCGCTCTTTGCTGTTGGCTTATGTTTGGTTTAGTTAGATGGATTGGTATTACCAAACCACATGGGAAATAATCCCTTCATCTTGTATGCAATATGTTTGACAAGCTTAATGGAGGACGGAAGAAAAACTGGCAGACAGTGATGGAGAGGAGAGCAGAGAAATTGAGGAAAGAGAGGTTTAGGGCTTTCCTACACTCACTCAGATTATATTGTGGCTTCTTCTTCTTCTTCTTCTTCTTCTTCAATGGAAGAGACAAAAAAGCACACCTCTCTTTAACCAAGACGATTTCACACCAATGGAATAATAAAATGCAACTGTTACATCTCCCTGTGATGAGTAACCACTGTGGTAATATGCAAAAACCTGTTTCATGATTTGATATTAAGATGAATCTGTGTCTGGAATCTAGAATAAAATAAACAGAAGTAACATCAACGAAATGCATTTTAAATGCATCTGAACTGTGGTGAATCATTTAGTATGCAAAGTGTTTTAGATGAACATATTGGCTGGTTCTACTTTTTATTGTCCGTTTGACGTCAGGATCCTGTTTGAACAGCTCATATTACAGGACAAGCTGCTAGCAGGCAGGTGAAGTCTAAAAGACTCGGACTAATTAGTCACCAAAGCTCACTGCAGAGAGTGAAATAACCCGTACACTAACCCATACTTTTCTGCACAACTGATTCAATCCCTCTTTGCATCCTCTCCTTCTTGTGCTCCTTGTTACTTTTCAACCTTTCCTGCCCATCCACCTGCCTTCACTTTAGCAATTTGCTTCTTTTTCGCCCTGCATTTCCCCTTCTGCTTCTTTACTTTTCTCCTCTCCGTCCTGCAGTCCCTCTCCAGCACCACTCCAGACCAACAGCAACAGCAGCGGGGTTATCTTAGACATCTCCACCCTTCAGATGGAGCAGGAGGAGAGTGAAGAGGTGCCTCCGCTGCCTCCCCGCTTCCGCTTCAGAGACCTGCTGCTCGGGGACCAGAGCTTCCAGAATGATGACAGGTATGAAGCAGTGTGGATGTGAAGAGTGACAGTAGCCCACTGAGAGAATGTTGCTCAGTGCTGTTTGACACGATCAGAGACAGAAACATCACATTCTGGGGTTTTTGGGTGACGGTCCAAAGGGAAAAAGTGCAAAATTGTGAGAGACTTGCAAGAGTTTGACTATCAGATACTGTAAACAATACTGGTAAGTCCAGTGACTTGTTTTTAAAACATATATTCCCACAGTCCCATCAGATGAACAGCACCCCTTTCAACCAGTTCTTCAGTAACTGTTATCTCTGTTTTCACCCTTTATCCGTTAGTTGTAGCTAACTGGGCTAACTGCTCACTTGTTGACTAGTTTTCATGCACTTTTCAACTTGTAGTGTACAGGTGTTAAAGCTAATGCGTTTAAATGGTTTATTTTGTTTATTTAAACTATAATTTCTATTTTTGAAATAGCTGAGCTTCTCGCAATCTTTCCATCGACGGAAATAAATAATCAATTAATTTACCTAATTTGCTGGTGATAGTAAATTAGATCATTTGGAGTTTTGGATGGTCAAAATACCCTAAACCCTAAAGAGGATAAGCGGTTCAGATAATGGATGGATGGATGGATGGATGGTCAAAATAAGACATAGAGCTATTATGTCAGGATCTCAGTGTGATTGACATCTCTTCTGCTGTTTTCTGACATCTATAAAAGACAGCTATAAAGAACAAAACGTTTAATCAAGGTAAAAATGAATCACTGATAAAAGAAAACATGATTGCAGTTCGAACACTTGATGACAAAGGATTTGTAACCTTAAAATTACTAAATTGCACACTTGGCTTGACACTTGGCTGTGTGCATAAAATATACAGATTATTTGATGTCACTTCAGCTCTCTTAGTCATCTCCTGCTGCTCTCGCCTAAGTGCTGATTGCCAGATTGCCTTTTCTTTATTGGATTTTTCTTTACAGCTGACAATTACTTCAATTAGCATTCGACCCCACATTTTTGGCACATCACATTGCATGATGTGCTTGCCTTGTCTTCGTCTAGTAGTCTTAGAATACACAACAACATACAAAAGTAGAGTTTGGCTGCTCTCTAACCCTGTTATATGCTGTAAGAGGTGTTTGCTTTGGACTTCTTCAGCCTGAAAAGAGGAAATGAAGCGTAGCAGAGTTGGGGTGCTGTCCATGGTGCTGAAAAAGAAAACGTTTCTGAATCACTAGGTTTTTTGTGAAGTAAGCTGTGTGTGGGTGTGTGTGTGTGTGTGTGTGTGTGTGTGTGTGTGTGTGTGTGTGTGTGTGTGTGTGTGTGTGTGTGTGTGTGTGCGTGTGTGTGTGTGACAGAGATAGTGTTTGATACATTCCCACAAGAATGTATTCAAAACTTCAAAAAGTCTTACTTGAAACACCTTTTTCAGCAACAACACTCTGACCTATTTCACAACAAGAATCTGAAATGAGATCTTGCCGTCAGTCCCGCTGTTATTTACCTTACCTCATCCTTACTGTCTCCTCTTTTACCTTTGGTTCTACTCTGTTGCAGCCTCCAAACTCAATAGACGAGAGCAGTAACAGTCTTCTTATCTGCCTCATTTATTTTCATCTTGACATGCTGAGATGTGTTTCTTTGAATACCTTCGTCTGATGAGGTGAGACAGGCAGAGCTTTGCAGACACAATGGAACCTGGCCAAGGTGGAGTTGAGTTGAAGTGAGAACCACTGGCAGTAAAACAGACAAGAAAAGGTCTGAAGAACATCCAAACATTTTGATTGGTCAGCTCCCGGTAATGGGCCGAAGGCCAAACTTTTGTTTTGTGGAACTACGAGAGAAGAGAAGTTCAGACTAAACGATAATGATAGTGTCTACTCTAAAACAGGCAGGTGGCACATGTTAATGTTAATACTTTAAATGCTGAAAACAATTATGATTCAGCCAGCTGTTCTCTGTTTATTGATTATTGTCTGGTCACTGTCATTTTTAGTGTGCACAGCCTTTATGTAAGTTTTCCTCACAGGTTAGGATACACACTGAATGTATGTGACTCATGTCCGGCACTAGATGTCCTCATTGGTACGGGAAATTTAATAAACTGTATCTTGTCCTGGAATTTATGTGTAAAATAATATAATTTCCTGAAAGTCCATATGAATGATTGGTCCTAAACTACATTTTAGGCCATAATCAAAAATAATTAGAAATCAGAAATCTGCATTTGGCCAATTGTGATGTTGTTTCAGATATTGAGAGATTTTAGCACTATAGTACAATGGCTTTGTGGGTATTTCAATCTGAGAATTCAACCATACCGATGATTCAGAAGTCAAAGAGAGGTTACTTTTAACATGGCCATGTGCCTAATTTATGCTTCTAGTGACCTTTTATGACCCCTTTAATACTATACTTATTTGTTTACCCCCAGTAAGTCCATATTGGACGATAAAATACTAAAAACATCTCTAGTCGATGTATTTAGTCTGATCCCTTTAGCATCTTCATCAGTCAGTACAAGCACATTCAATGCAGCACTGTAGTTTAGCAGAAAAGTGACAGTCCTATTTGTAATTGTTAATTTCAAGATTTATTTAATGTATTCAAGAGCAATGTGTACAGACAGATACTTAAGTCTTTTGTCAGATGATGCTGTTACAGTCCCACCTAGTGGCCAAATGACATGGCCACTCAGAAATATTCAACAAATGTGGTTGCAAAAGAAAAAGGCTTTGGAAAATACATATTTTTGTTTTTTAAGCACTGACCACATCATTTGAGGAAACTCTGAGGACCAGCTATAACAGAACTGTATGAAATGTCAAACATTTAAAATAGTCACATGTTGTGTCTTGGTCCTGTGATGTTCTGTAACAAATGTGGTCATGATTGCTCAAAAGTTGTAGGAGATGCAGCAAAAAAAAAGAGTCACAGGCCAAAACATAAAGTTTGTTGCTAAAGTTGCCCCATCCTGCCAAGTTGCACCACATTCAATACTCCAGTGGATAGATCAGATGCCTCAGACTAGACAGCTCTTGCTTAGATGTTGTAAAAACATATGTATATTTATCACTTTTACTGTAAACCTGTCTGGTATTCCATTTCTATTGCAGCCTACGAGTCTGTGACAAATGGGGTCTTGTCCGATTTTAGCTGACTCGGAGTATTAGGCTGTGTGCCTCTTTTTGTGAATGACTTATGGTTGTTTGGGAGAGTGGGGTTTTGCTTTTTCGGTTAATGTGAGCAGCTGTATTGAATTATACAGTTTTAGAAGTGTGTATTTGTGTCGCCCAACTGTGTTTATCTGGTGATTCTGTGGCTCAGAGTTCTGCTGGTCCTCTGCGTGGTCAAAGTAAATTGACCTTGTTCTGTTCGAGTGGTGGTGAATGTGGTGAGAGCAGTTGTCTCCGGGGCACATTCCAAGTTGCAGGTGGCGTTGCCAATTTCTGGTTGCTAAACTGGGCCTGTGGGTTACCGTGTGTAAGCAGGCCACCCACTACAAGTAACACCTGGACTCTAGGGGGTAGCCTATAGGATTGTGGATGGGCAGTCAGCTGCGGTGATGTTTGGACTGTTTGAGCGCAGCATGCTGAGAGAGCCTCCATGTGGGAAACTCTTTGTCTTGCAAGCCTTTTTTTTTTACTCCGTGTGGTTACTTCACATTAAAAGCCAGTTGTGTAAGCAGAAGTAATTTACTTTGAAATCCAGCTCACAGATCAGCTGACAATGGAAAACGGTCCCGTCTCTACTCTTCTATCACTTTGTAAACATTATTCTTTTGTTCTCTTTTTCTGCAGAGCCACAGACATAGAGATGGTGATCACTTCAACCCAGTCATAAGGCCGGCAGTATATTTGCACAGCAGGGTATGGTGGACAATCTGACCCTCTGTCTTCCCTCTACCTTCCTGGTGAGTCAAGAAATGACATTATGTTTACGTGGTGTAATTCTTTATTCAATACAACAATTCAGTTCAGCATGACTCCAATGCAGTGTGAATATTACTATTAGATTATTTGGAAACCTGGCCTGATCTCAATTTCTCTCACTACAGATGTCTTAAAAAGCCATCTTCAGAAGAAAAAAAGTGAATTATTTTATGAATCTTTAATGTTTTACTGCAGCCAGAGGAGCGGCCAGAAGACATCATGGCCCTCAGAGTCCTGGTTCCATCTTTTGTCTAACCAGCATGGCCTTGAGCAGCAACATCAGCACTCAGCTGTTCCCAGAGCTGCATTATGGATATTCACCGTGAGTGCTTCGCTCTTTCCAACAAACAGCATGTTGTCCCTTTACCGTTGACATTTTCAAAACCTGTGGAGAAAAAAAAAACAGTAGATCTGCAGATATTGAAAGATTGCGTTTTGTTCTTTGTATGGTTACATAAAAGAATAATGCCATCAACATTGCTCCAGTAATATTTATATCTTCATCAGTGGATATCTTGTTGTGTTTTCCAGCCCATTGCCACTCGTTCCATGATGTTCATTTTGGATTGTTCGACAGGTCATACAAAGGAGGATTGAACTGGTTCATCAACAGCGGCAGAGATTTTGGGCAGCGAGTACATCCGTCTGAAGACTCGTCTCAGAGAGAGGCCTTAATATGTTTCAGCTGTAGCCACAGAGGGAGCAGTCTGATCCAAACATACTCTGGTACACTTCATGGGCTTCTAGCTGCTTAATTAATTGGTAAATGCCTGAATAATCTAGCAGTGGGTGAACATGTAATACACGGCTTTGATATAGTCATTCTCTGATAAATACATTACTTTTTACATAAATTGACAAAGATGCTTATGAATGTTCAACAGGTTCAGGTGTACAAACCCGGGTCTCTGTCAGAATTCAGTCTAAAGCTCGCACAAAATAATGATGTATTATTTATTATTACAATTCTTAATCATCAACAGAGCAACCGGATATCGTTTTTAAAAAAAAGTCTAACATGGTGCTTGGATTAGTAGTGCAAGCACAGTGAAAAAATGAAAATGTCTAACACTGTAGGATTGTAAGGACGCTGGCATCGATGCTGTGTAACCCTTTAAGTGGTACTGCAGGCTCGTAGAGCTCCGTCACAGGTTTGCAGTGGTTACAAATAGCTTTGCGTTTATCAACTACGCCGTCTGGTAGAGATATAAAATGAAAATGTCCATTTAAAAGTGCAGTACCTGCGTGCAGCAGTGTTAAGCCCCTCCCGATGCTAAAAAAAATGCTGTTAACGCATGATAAAATCATTGTCAGCATTAATGGGTTGCTACGTTAACGTTTTTATTACGCGTTAAGTGCCCAGCCATAATTATTATTAAAAATGTGAATCCTCAACTGAGCAACCGGATATCGTGTTGTTCAAAAGATGCAGCAGCATAATTAATTAGAACTAAAAGCTAGTTAATATACAGCATTGCGAAACAAATTATTCAAAATATTGTCTCAATGTTTAGATAATATGCTGAAATAATAAACATTGTATATTTTTTCTAAATTTTCGAGTTTATTATTACAATTCTTAATCCTCAACTGAGCAACCGGATATCAGTTTTTGAAAAATAAAATGAAAAATGTCTAACGCGATGCTTGGATCAGGCACTCTCCCGGACATGGAGTGAACATACAGAGTATGTTGCCTTCTCATTTGAATTCTTCCGCTCGCTGTGCAGACCCAGTGGAGCCTACCATCTAAGTGACTGGCTAACCCAGCACGTGAGCAGTCCACCCTTAGTTGCACCAGCCCAGTTTGGAACCCGGAGCTCCTGCGCCGCAGTCGAATGCTTAACCCATTAAACCACCGCGTTAGACAAAGATATATGTGTACATTGATATATTTATCTTAGTGTCAGGGTTCTATGTTTTTCTTGGTTGCTTGAGTAAGTTATATTAGAAAACGGAATTAACCAAAAATACGAGCTGCGTCGCCTTTAAGTAATCTGGCCGCCATGGAGCTTTCAAATTTGCATTTTTCGAAATAAAATAAAAATATTTAAGAAATGTAATATAACACGGTGCTGATTGGTGCAAACCACAGAGGTACACAGACGTGTATCACGCTATTTGAACAAAGTTATGCATTTGAAGTGAAGCAATTTTAGATTATTCATATAATAATTACATAAATGTGACTGTATGAACACATTCACATTCAACAGTATTTATTTAATCTGCTGACAAACCGAAGCTACCCTGGTGGGATAATCTCACACTTTTCTCCTCTGCAGCAGTGAAAACAAGAAGACTTCCCACTCCGGTCACAGACTGACTCAGTCCCAAACATCCATCTCCAGCTTAAAACTACTCAATCACCTCTTGTCACCGGCAGCCCAGTGAATCACATCACCTCTCCCACATCTCCTTGCTCCAGTTTGCGTCATCACATAAATAAATAATAAAATATCCACTCAGTCAATCTTTCATCTTGACATCTTATTTTTCGTTCTTGACACTTATGGAAGTAATTTGACTTCTCTTCTGTCTCACATTTCATGATTTAATTCACTGCCATTCAGTGTTAGTGTCCTTCCCCTGAAGGGTACAATTACAACATAGACTGAGAGCCATCTCAAAATGCAAAACATTTTTTAAACCTTGATTGAACTGTAATATTTACCAAACTCAGACTGTGCTACAAGCATGACCTGTTAACCCCAGTGCAGCCTGATCCATGCTGCTGGCATCCGTCTCTTCTCCTGCTGTCTGCATGGGACTCCTCTGTGTGGGAGGAACACTGACAGCTGGATCAAGGTGGAAGGAAACGTGGGATTTTCAGATTTCACTTGGACGATGAATCATCTACAATTTTAAAGTACTTGTTCTTTAATATGTTAATTGCATGCTGCTTCATACTTCGAATCCACTACTTGTCAGTAGTTCATTTTTCCCATTAACATTAAGTATTTCACAAATCAATCTGTTTTTCCACTATACCTCTCTTATCTACTCAATTTATGAGTCACAGGGGCAAATAAAGTAAATTAAAGCACATGTATCTCATAATGTACTTTAATTTAAAATCCACTTATATGATTTTGAATGCAGGATTCAAATTGCAATGTGGGATTTATTTTTACATTGTTTACTTTCATTTTTACTTGATTGTATCACTTAAATAAAGGATCTGAGCCCACCACTGATTATGTTGATGTATGATTGACATGGTTTCACTCGATGCTGTGTAACCCTTTAAGTGGTACTGCAGGCTCGTAGAGCTCCGTCACAGGTTTGCAGTGGTTACAAATAGATTTGCGTTTATCAACTACGCCGTCTGGTAGAGATTTAAAATGAAAATGTCCATTTAAAAGTGCAGTACCTGCGTGCAGCAGTGTTAAGCCCCTCCCGATGCTAAAAAAAATGCTGTTAACGCATGATAAAATCATTGTCAGCATTAATGGGTTGCTACGTTAACGTTTTTATTACGCGTTAAGTGCCCAGCCATAATTATTATTAAAAATGTGAATCCTCAACTGAGCAACCGGATATCGTGTTGTTCAAAAGATGCAGCAGCATAATTAATTAGAACTAAAAGCTAGTTAATATACAGCATTGCGAAACAAATTATTCAAAATATTGTCTCAATGTTTAGATAATATGCTGAAATAATAAACATTGTATATTTTTTTCTAAATTTTCGAGTTTATTATTACAATTCTTAATCCTCAACTGAGCAACCGGATATCAGTTTTTGAAAAATAAAATGAAAAATGTCTAACGCGATGCTTGGATCAGGCACTCTCCCGGACATGGAGTGAACATACAGAGTATGTTGCCTTCTCATTTGAATTCTTCCGCTCGCTGTGCAGACCCAGTGGAGCCTACCATCTAAGTGACTGGCTAACCCAGCACGTGAGCAGTCCACCCTTAGTTGCACCAGCCCAGTTTGGAACCCGGAGCTCCTGCGCCGCAGTCGAATGCTTAACCCATTAAACCACCGCGTTAGACAAAGATATATGTGTACATTGATATATTTATCTTAGTGTCAGGGGTCTATGTTTTTCTTGGTTGCTTGAGTAAGTTATATTAGAAAACGGAATTAACCAAAAATACGAGCTGCGTCGCCTTTAAGTAATCTGGCCGCCATGGAGCTTTCAAATTTGCATTTTTCGAAATAAAATAAAAATATTTAAGAAATGTAATATAACACGGTGCTGATTGGTGCAAACCACAGAGGTACACAGACGTGTATCACGCTATTTGAACAAAGTTATGCATTTGAAGTGAAGCAATTTTAGATTATTCATATAATAATTACATAAATGTGACTGTATGAACACATTCACATTCAACAGTATTTATTTAATCTGCTGACAAACCGAAGCTACCCTGGTGGGATAATCTCACACTTTTCTCCTCTGCAGCAGTGAAAACAAGAAGACTTCCCACTCCGGTCACAGACTGACTCAGTCCCAAACATCCATCTCCAGCTTAAAACTACTCAACCACCTCTTGTCACCGGCAGCCCAGTGAATCACATCACCTCTCCCACATCTCCTTGCTCCAGTTTGCGTCATCACATAAATAAATAATAAAATATCCAGTCAGTCAATCTTTCATCTTGACATCTTATTTTTCGTTCTTGACACTTATGGAAGTAATTTGACTTCTCTTCTGTCTCACATTTCATGATTTAATTCACTGCCATTCAGTGTTAGTGTCCTTCCCCTGAAGGGTACAATTACAACATAGACTGAGAGCCATCTCAAAATACAAAACATTTTTTAAACCTTGATTGAACTGTAATATTTACCAAACTCAGACTGTGCTACAAGCATGACCTGTTAACCCCAGTGCAGCCTGATCCATGCTGCTGGCATCCGTCTCTTCTCCTGCTGTCTGCATGGGACTCCTCTGTGTGGGAGGAACACTGACAGCTGGATCAAGGTGGAAGGAAACGTGGGATTTTCAGATTTCACTTGGACGATGAATCATCTACAATTTTAAAGTACTTGTTCTTTAATATGTTAATTGCATGCTGCTTCATACTTCAAATCCACTACTTGTCAGTAGTTCATTTTTCCCATTAACATTAAGTATTTCACAAATCAATCTGTTTTTCCACTATACCTCTCTTATCTACTCAATTTATCAGTCACAGGGGCAAATAAAGTAAATTAAAGCACATGTATCTCATAATGTACTTTAATTTAAAATCCACTTATATGATTTTGAATGCAGGATTCAACTTGCAATGTGGGATTTATTTTTACATTGTTTACTTTCATTTTTACTTGATTGTATCACTTAAATAAAGGATCTGAGCCCACCACTGATTATGTGGATGTATGATTGACATGGTTTCACTCGATGCTGTGTAACCCTTTAAGTGGTACTGCAGGCTCGTAGAGCTCCGTCACAGGTTTGCAGTGGTTACAAATAGCTTTGCGTTTATCAACTACGCCGTCTGGTAGAGATTTAAAATGAAAATGTCCATTTAAAAGTGCAGTACCTGCGTGCAGCAGTGTTAAGCCCCTCCCGATGCTAAAAAAAATGCTGTTAACGCATGATAAAATCATTGTCGGCATTAATGGGTTGCTACGTTAACGTTTTTATTACGCGTTAAGTGCCCAGCCATAATTATTATTAAAAATGTGAATCCTCAACTGAGCAACCGGATATCGTGTTGTTCAAAAGATGCAGCAGCATAATTAATTAGAACTAAAAGCTAGTTAATATACAGCATTGCGAAACAAATTATTCAAAATATTGTCTCAATGTTTAGATAATATGCTGAAATAATAAACATTGTATATTTTTTCTAAATTTTCGAGTTTATTATTACAATTCTTAATCCTCAACTGAGCAACCGGATATCAGTTTTTGAAAAATAAAATGAAAAATGTCTAACGCGATGCTTGGATCAGGCACTCTCCCGGACATGGAGTGAACATACAGAGTATGTTGCCTTCTCATTTGAATTCTTCCGCTCGCTGTGCAGACCCAGTGGAGCCTACCATCTAAGTGACTGGCTAACCCAGCACGTGAGCAGTCCACCCTTAGTTGCACCAGCCCAGTTTGGAACCCGGAGCTCCTGCGCCGCAGTCGAATGCTTAACCCATTAAACCACCGCGTTAGACAAAGATATATGTGTACATGGATATATTTATCTTAGTGTCAGGGGTCTATGTTTTTCTTGGTTGCTTGAGTAAGTTATATTAGAAAACGGAATTAACCAAAAATACGAGCTGCGTCGCCTTTAAGTAATCTGGCCGCCATGGAGCTTTCAAATTTGCATTTTTCGAAATAAAATAAAAATATTTAAGAAATGTAATATAACACGGTGCTGATTGGTGCAAACCACAGAGGTACACAGACGTGTATCACGCTATTTGAACAAAGTTATGCATTTGAAGTGAAGCAATTTTAGATTATTCATATAATAATTACATAAATGTGACTGTATGAACACATTCACATTCAACAGTATTTATTTAATCTGCTGACAAACCGAAGCTACCCTGGTGGGATAATCTCACACTTTTCTCCTCTGCAGCAGTGAAAACAAGAAGACTTCCCACTCCGGTCACAGACTGACTCAGTCCCAAACATCCATCTCCAGCTTAAAACTACTCAACCACCTCTTGTCACCGGCAGCCCAGTGAATCACATCACCTCTCCCACATCTCCTTGCTCCAGTTTGCGTCATCACATAAATAAATAATAAAATATCCAGTCAGTCAATCTTTCATCTTGACATCTTATTTTTCGTTCTTGACACTTATGGAAGTAATTTGACTTCTCTTCTGTCTCACATTTCATGATTTAATTCACTGCCATTCAGTGTTAGTGTCCTTCCCCTGAAGGGTACAATTACAACATAGACTGAGAGCCATCTCAAAATACAAAACATTTTTTAAACCTTGATTGAACTGTAATATTTACCAAACTCAGACTGTGCTACAAGCATGACCTGTTAACCCCAGTGCAGCCTGATCCATGCTGCTGGCATCCGTCTCTTCTCCTGCTGTCTGCATGGGACTCCTCTGTGTGGGAGGAACACTGACAGCTGGATCAAGGTGGAAGGAAACGTGGGATTTTCAGATTTCACTTGGACGATGAATCATCTACAATTTTAAAGTACTTGTTCTTTAATATGTTAATTGCATGCTGCTTCATACTTCAAATCCACTACTTGTCAGTAGTTCATTTTTCCCATTAACATTAAGTATTTCACAAATCAATCTGTTTTTCCACTATACCTCTCTTATCTACTCAATTTATCAGTCACAGGGGCAAATAAAGTAAATTAAAGCACATGTATCTCATAATGTACTTTAATTTAAAATCCACTTATATGATTTTGAATGCAGGATTCAACTTGCAATGTGGGATTTATTTTTACATTGTTTACTTTCATTTTTACTTGATTGTATCACTTAAATAAAGGATCTGAGCCCACCACTGATTATGTGGATGTATGATTGACATGGTTTCACTCGATGCTGTGTAACCCTTTAAGTGGTACTGCAGGCTCGTAGAGCTCCGTCACAGGTTTGCAGTGGTTACAAATAGCTTTGCGTTTATCAACTACGCCGTCTGGTAGAGATTTAAAATGAAAATGTCCATTTAAAAGTGCAGTACCTGCGTGCAGCAGTGTTAAGCCCCTCCCGATGCTAAAAAAAATGCTGTTAACGCATGATAAAATCATTGTCGGCATTAATGGGTTGCTACGTTAACGTTTTTATTACGCGTTAAGTGCCCAGCCATAATTATTATTAAAAATGTGAATCCTCAACTGAGCAACCGGATATCGTGTTGTTCAAAAGATGCAGCAGCATAATTAATTAGAACTAAAAGCTAGTTAATATACAGCATTGCGAAACAAATTATTCAAAATATTGTCTCAATGTTTAGATAATATGCTGAAATAATAAACATTGTATATTTTTTCTAAATTTTCGAGTTTATTATTACAATTCTTAATCCTCAACTGAGCAACCGGATATCAGTTTTTGAAAAATAAAATGAAAAATGTCTAACGCGATGCTTGGATCAGGCACTCTCCCGGACATGGAGTGAACATACAGAGTATGTTGCCTTCTCATTTGAATTCTTCCGCTCGCTGTGCAGACCCAGTGGAGCCTACCATCTAAGTGACTGGCTAACCCAGCACGTGAGCAGTCCACCCTTAGTTGCACCAGCCCAGTTTGGAACCCGGAGCTCCTGCGCCGCAGTCGAATGCTTAACCCATTAAACCACCGCGTTAGACAAAGATATATGTGTACATGGATATATTTATCTTAGTGTCAGGGGTCTATGTTTTTCTTGGTTGCTTGAGTAAGTTATATTAGAAAACGGAATTAACCAAAAATACGAGCTGCGTCGCCTTTAAGTAATCTGGCCGCCATGGAGCTTTCAAATTTGCATTTTTCGAAATAAAATAAAAATATTTAAGAAATGTAATATAACACGGTGCTGATTGGTGCAAACCACAGAGGTACACAGACGTGTATCACGCTATTTGAACAAAGTTATGCATTTGAAGTGAAGCAATTTTAGATTATTCATATAATAATTACATAAATGTGACTGTATGAACACATTCACATTCAACAGTATTTATTTAATCTGCTGACAAACCGAAGCTACCCTGGTGGGATAATCTCACACTTTTCTCCTCTGCAGCAGTGAAAACAAGAAGACTTCCCACTCCGGTCACAGACTGACTCAGTCCCAAACATCCATCTCCAGCTTAAAACTACTCAACCACCTCTTGTCACCGGCAGCCCAGTGAATCACATCACCTCTCCCACATCTCCTTGCTCCAGTTTGCGTCATCACATAAATAAATAATAAAATATCCAGTCAGTCAATCTTTCATCTTGACATCTTATTTTTCGTTCTTGACACTTATGGAAGTAATTTGACTTCTCTTCTGTCTCACATTTCATGATTTAATTCACTGCCATTCAGTGTTAGTGTCCTTCCTCTGAAGGGTACAATTACAACATAGACTGAGAGCCATCTAAAAATACAAAACATTTTTTAAACCTTGATTGAACTGTAATATTTACCAAACTCAGACTGTGCTACAAGCATGACCTGTTAACCCCAGTGCAGCCTGATCCATGCTGCTGGCATCCGTCTCTTCTCCTGCTGTCTGCATGGGACTCCTCTGTGTGGGAGGAACACTGACAGCTGGATCAAGGTGGAAGGAAACGTGGGATTTTCAGATTTCACTTGGACGATGAATCATCTACACTTTTAAAGTACTTGTTCTTTAATATGTTAATTGCATGCTGCTTCATACTTCGAATCCACTACTTGTCAGTAGTTCATTTTTCCCATTAACATTAAGTATTTCACAAATCAATCTGTTTTTCCACTATACCTCTCTTATCTACTCAATTTATCAGTCACAGGGGCAAATAAAGTAAATTAAAGCACATGTATCTCATAATGTACTTTAATTTAAAATCCACTTATATGATTTTGAATGCAGGATTCAACTTGCAATGTGGGATTTATTTTTGCATTGTTTACTTTCATTTTTACTTGATTGTATCACTTAAATAAAGGATCTGAGCGCGCCTCTGATTATGTTGATGTATGATTGACATGGTTTCACTCTGATAAATAATAACCTTTTTAAAGCTGGTAATGACAATTTTTCAGCCGTGTGGTTATTTGTGTGTTTATTCACCACATGCTTGTATTCTCCATAATAGGCTGAAAAGAGTCTTTCTCTAAATGTCACCTTTCCCACTTAAACTTTTTTTCATTCCAGAGAACTGAAGCGACCCGGAGCCTCCACCAGATGGCGCTAATCTCTCTCTCTCTCTCCTCATCAGGAGTTAGGTGAATATTCAACAGTTATGTCATTAGGTGTGCTGAAGGAAAGCTGTCAGCGTCGGCATGTTCACTGCAGACCTGTCTTCTGCATCACAACAATATCCCCCTCTCGCGCTGGAAGAGTAGTTTGATTCAATCTGCAGCTTTCAGCTCGTCTGGTTTAAAGACTTCATTAGCCAGTTGTCACTTTGCTCGCAGCCTCTTTATCTGCGTTGGCTGAAAAAAAAACTCTTTCAAGATGCACCTGAATAGGTGAGGAGTAGGGGGGGAGGGGAGGGGGGCATCATCCAACACACAGGGAGACACCAGCCGGGCTTTTAGAAGAGCGCGTCCTTCTCTCCGGGTGTCCACTCCCTTCTGGCAGATCACCCTCCGATGCAATTAACCCAGGAAGAAGACTTCGTCAAGGGGGACTCAACGCCGACCACCGCCGCTCTCCAGTCCGACGGCGGCGCCGGATCTCCGGCCAAAATGTGCAGTGAATGTTACGTGAATCAAACATTTGTGCACGATGATGGGACCGTGAACGACCACAAGCCACGGTAAGAGAGACGGGCAGCAGGAGGCAAAGTTGTCATTGTGGAGATTAGTGATGGAGTGCTTTTGATGAATATCATACAAATTGGGAAAAGTGCCAAATATTTTTAAGTGTTATGACATTTTCATATGTTTTATTCAGTAGTTTTGATGCTGTGTGTAAACTGATTTTAGTTTGTGTGTTTTTCCAGAGCTTCATCCATACAGTTTGCTCATGTACTGCTGTCATCACTGTTTATTGTCTCAGCTTTCAGTATTGGGTATTATCTACTGCAGACATATTACATAAACTAGTTGACACTTTAAATAATGTTGTAATTTGTTGGGCATCTGTGTTTCTTCATTGGAACATTTGTTACTTTTGTTTTCAATAAAAGAAAACTACAGATTGTGTTGAAAATAATTGCCAATTTTAAAAGTGCCAAAGAAGACAACCAGTTGTGTTGTTACATTACACACCAGCTCAAATCATAAAAGCTCTCCCTCAGCATGCCTCACTGTCCGTTCTGTTCACTCAGATGCTTTAAATGACCCGTGAGCGCAACTGCGTTTTATGAGACTGGCGCTCTTTGCTGTTGGCTTATGTTTGGTTTAGTTAGATGGATTGGTATTACCAAACCACATGGGAAATAATCCCTTCATCTTGTATGCAATATGTTTGACAAGCTTAATGGAGGACGGAAGAAAAACTGGCAGACAGTGATGGAGAGGAGAGCAGAGAAATTGAGGAAAGAGAGGTTTAGGGCTTTCCTACACTCACTCAGATTATATTGTGGCTTCTTCTTCTTCTTCTTCAATGGAAGAGACAAAAAAGCACACCTCTCTTTAACCAAGACGATTTCACACCAATGGAATAATAAAATGCAACTGTTACATCTCCCTGTGATGAGTAACCACTGTGGTAATATGCAAAAACCTGTTTCATGATTTGATATTAAGATGAATCTGTGTCTGGAATCTAGAATAAAATAAACAGAAGTAACATCAACGAAATGCATTTTAAATGCATCTGAACTGTGGTGAATCATTTAGTATGCAAAGTGTTTTAGATGAACATATTGGCTGGTTCTACTTTTTATTGTCCGTTTGACGTCAGGATCCTGTTTGAACAGCTCATATTACAGGACAAGCTGCCAGCAGGCAGGTGAAGTCTAAAAGACTCGGACTAATTAGTCACCAAAGCTCACTGCAGAGAGTGAAATAACCCGTACACTAACCCATACTTTTCTGCACAACTGATTCAATCCCTCTTTGCATCCTCTCCTTCTTGTGCTCCTTGTTACTTTTCAACCTTTCCTGCCCATCCACCTGCCTTCACTTTAGCAATTTGCTTCTTTTTCGCCCTGCATTTCCCCTTCTGCTTCTTTACTTTTCTCCTCTCCGTCCTGCAGTCCCTCTCCAGCACCACTCCAGACCAACAGCAACAGCAGCGGGGTTATCTTAGACATCTCCACCCTTCAGATGGAGCAGGAGGAGAGTGAAGAGGTGCCTCCGCTGCCTCCCCGCTTCCGCTTCAGAGACCTGCTGCTCGGGGACCAGAGCTTCCAGAATGATGACAGGTATGAAGCAGTGTGGATGTGAAGAGTGACAGTAGCCCACTGAGAGAATGTTGCTCAGTGCTGTTTGACACGATCAGAGACAGAAACATCACATTCTGGGGTTTTTGGGTGATGGTCCAAAGGGAAAAAGTGCAAAATTGTGAGAGACTTGCAAGAGTTTGACTATCAGATACTGTAAACAATACTGGTAAGTCCAGTGACTTGTTTTTAAAACATATATTCCCACAGTCCCATCAGATGAACAGCACCCCTTTCAACCAGTTCTTCAGTAACTGTTATCTCTGTTTTCACCCTTTATCCGTTAGTTGTAGCTAACTGGGCTAACTGCTCACTTGTTGACTAGTTTTCATGCACTTTTCAACTTGTAGTGTACAGGTGTTAAAGCTAATGCGTTTAAATGGTTTATTTTGTTTATTTAAACTATAATTTCTATTTTTGAAATAGCTGAGCTTCTCGCAATCTTTCCATCGACGGAAATAAATAATCAATTAATTTACCTAATTTGCTGGTGATAGTAAATTAGATCATTTGGAGTTTTGGATGGTCAAAATACCCTAAACCCTAAAGAGGATAAGCGGTTCAGATAATGGATGGATGGATGGATGGTCAAAATAAGACATAGAGCTATTATGTCAGGATCTCAGTGTGATTGACATCTCTTCTGCTGTTTTCTGACATCTATAAAAGACAGCTATAAAGAACAAAACGTTTAATCAAGGTAAAAATGAATCACTGATAAAAGAAAACATGATTGCAGTTCGAACACTTGATGACAAAGGATTTGTAACCTTAAAATTATTAAATTGCACACTTGGCTTGACACTTGGCTGTGTGCATAAAATATACAGATTATTTGATGTCACTTCAGCTCTCTTAGTCATCTCCTGCTGCTCTCGCCTAAGTGCTGATTGCCAGATTGCCTTTTCTTTATTTGATTTTTCTTTACAGCTGACAATTACTTCAATTAGCATTCGACCCCACCTTTTTGGCACATCACATTGCATGATGTGCTTGCCTTGTCTTCGTCTAGTAGTCTTAGAATACACAACAACATACAAAAGTAGAGTTTGGCTGCTCTCTAACCCTGTTATATGCTGTAAGAGGTGTTTGCTTTGGACTTCTTCAGCCTGAAAAGAGGAAATGAAGCGTAGCAGAGTTGGGGTGCTGTCCATGGTGCTGAAAAAGAAAACGTTTCTGAATCACTAGGTTTTTTGTGAAGTAAGCTGTGTGTGTGTGTGTGTGTGTGTGTGTGTGTGTGTGTGTGTGTGTGTGTGTGTGTGTGTGTGTGTGACAGAGAGAGTGTTTGATACATTCCCACAAGAATGTATTCAAAACTTCAAAAAGTCTTACTTGAAACACCTTTTTCAGCAACAACACTCTGACCTATTTCACAACAAGAATCTGAAATGAGATCTTGCCGTCAGTCCCGCTGTTATTTACCTTACCTCATCCTTACTGTCTCCTCTTTTACCTTTGGTTCTACTCTGTTGCAGCCTCCAAACTCAATAGACGAGAGCAGTAACAGTCTTCTTATCTGCCTCATTTATTTTCATCTTGACATGCTGAGATGTGTTTCTTTGAATACCTTCGTCTGATGAGGTGAGACAGGCAGAGCTTTGCAGACACAATGGAACCTGGCCAAGGTGGAGTTGAGTTGAAGTGAGAACCACTGGCAGTAAAACAGACAAGAAAAGGTCTGAAGAACATCCAAACATTTTGATTGGTCAGCTCCCGGTAATGGGCCGAAGGCCAAACCTTTGTTTTGTGGAACTACGAGAGAAGAGAAGTTCAGACTAAACGATAATGATAGTGTCTACTCTAAAACAGGCAGGTGGCACATTACATTACATTTCATTTAGCTGACGCTTTTATCCAAAGCGACTTACAATAAGTGCATTCTACGGTTACATACAAGAATCAGAACAACAAGAATCAAGAAGGTACAATTTCGACAAAAAGTTCAACTACAAAGTGCTATCAGTAAGAGCCATTTCAGTGCTACTAAAGTGCTACTTCCTTTATTCAAGGTATAGTCGGAAAAGATGTGTTTTTAGTTTGCGACGGAAGATGTAGAGACTTTCTGCTGTTCTGATGTCAATGGGGAGCTCATTCCACCATCGAGGAGCCAGGACAGAGAACAGTCGAGACTTTGTTGAGTGTTTAGCTCTCAGTGACGGAGCTACAAGGCGATTGGCAGAAGCCGAGCGGAGCGCACGAGTTGGGGTGTAAGGTTTTACCATGTCCTGGATGTAGACTGGACCAGATCTGTTCGTAGCACGGCACATGTTAATGTTAATACTTTAAATGCTGAAAACAATTATGATTCAGCCAGCTGTTCTCTGTTTATTGATTATTGTCTGGTCACTGTCATTTTTAGTGTGCACAGCCTTTATGTAAGTTTTCCTCACAGGTTAGGATACACACTGAATGTATGTGACTCATGTCCGGCACTAGATGTCCTCATTAGTATGGGAAATTTAATAAACTGTATCTTGTCCTGGAATTTATGTGTAAAATAATATAATTTCCTGAAAGTCCATATGAATGATTGGTCCTAAACTACATTTTAGGCCATAATCAAAAATAATTAGAAATCAGAAATCTGCATTTGGCCAATTGTGATGTTGTTTCAGATATTGAGAGATTTTAGCACTATAGTACAATGGCTTTGTGGGTATTTCAATCTGAGAATTCAACCATACCGATGATTCAGAAGTCAAAGAGAGGTTACTTTTAACATGGCCATGTGCCTAATTTATGCTTCTAGTGACCTTTTATGACCCCTTTAATACTATAATTATTTGTTTACCCCCAGTAAGTCCATATTGGACGATAAAATACTAAAAACATCTCTAGTCGATGTATTTAGTCTGATCCCTTTAGCATCTTCATCAGTCAGTACAAGCACATTCAATGCAGCACTGTAGTTTAGCAGAAAAGTGACAGTCCTATTTGTAATTGTTAATTTCAAGATGTATTTAATGTATTCAAGAGCAATGTGTACAGACAGATACTTAAAAGTCTTTTGTCAGATGATGCTGTTACAGTCCCACCTAGTGGCCAAATGACATGGCCACTCAGAAATATTCAACAAATGTGGTTGCAAAAGAAAAAGGCTTTGGAAAATACATATTTTTGTTTTTTAAGCACTGACCACATCATTTGAGGAAACTCTGAGGACCAGCTATAACAGAACTGTATGAAATGTCAAACATTTAAAATAGTCACATGTTGTGTCTTGGTCCTGTGATGTTCTGTAACAAATGTGGTCATGATTGCTCAAAAGTTGTAGGAGATGCAGCAAAAAAAAAGAGTCACAGGCCAAAACATAAAGTTTGTTGCTAAAGTTGCCCCATCCTGCCAAGTTGCACCACATTCAATACTCCAGTGGATAGATCAGATGCCTCAGACTAGACAGCTCTTGCTTAGATGTTGTAAAAACATATGTATATTTATCACTTTTACTGTAAACCTGTCTGGTATTCCATTTCTATTGCAGCCTACGAGTCTGTGACAAATGGGGTCTTGTCCGATTTTAGCTGACTCGGAGTATTAGGCTGTGTGCCTCTTTTTGTGAATGACTTATGGTTGTTTGGGAGAGTGGGGTTTTGCTTTTTCGGTTAATGTGAGCAGCTGTATTGAATTATACAGTTTTAGAAGTGTGTATTTGTGTCGCCCAACTGTGTTTATCTGGTGATTCTGTGGCTCAGAGTTCTGCTGGTCCTCTGCGTGGTCAAAGTAAATTGACCTTGTTCTGTTCGAGTGGTGGTGAATGTGGTGAGAGCAGTTGTCTCCGGGGCACATTCCAAGTTGCAGGTGGCGTTGCCAATTTCTGGTTGCTAAACTGGGCCTGTGGGTTACCGTGTGTAAGCAGGCCACCCACTACAAGTAACACCTGGACTCTAGGGGGTAGCCTATAGGATTGTGGATGGGCAGTCAGCTGCGGTGATGTTTGGACTGTTTGAGCGCAGCATGCTGAGAGAGCCTCCATGTGGGAAACTCTTTGTCTTGCAAGCCTTTTTTTTTTACTCCGTGTGGTTACTTCACATTAAAAGCCAGTTGTGTAAGCAGAAGTAATTTACTTTGAAATCCAGCTCACAGATCAGCTGACAATGGAAAACGGTCCCGTCTCTACTCTTCTATCACTTTGTAAACATTAATCTTTTGTTCTCTTTTTCTGCAGAGCCACAGACATAGAGATGGTGATCACTTCAACCCAGTCATAAGGCCGGCAGTATATTTGCACAGCAGGGTATGGTGGACAATCTGACCCTCTGTCTTCCCTCTACCTTCCTGGTGAGTCAAGAAATGACATTATGTTTACGTGGTGTAATTCTTTATTCAATACAACAATTCAGTTCAGCATGACTCCAATGCAGTGTGAATATTACTATTAGATTATTTGGAAACCTGGCCTGATCTCAATTTCTCTCACTACAGATGTCTTAAAAAGCCATCTTCAGAAGAAAAAAAGTGAATTATTTTATGAATCTTTAATGTTTTACTGCAGCCAGAGGAGCGGCCAGAAGACATCATGGTCCTCAGAGTCCTGGTTCCATCTTTTGTCTAACCAGCATGGCCTTGAGCAGCAACATCAGCACTCAGCTGTTCCCAGAGCTGCATTATGGATATTCACCGTGAGTGCTTCGCTCTTTCCAACAAACAGCATGTTGTCCCTTTACCGTTGACATTTTCAAAACCTGTGGAGAAAAAAAAAACAGTAGATCTGCAGATATTGAAAGATTGCGTTTTGTTCTTTGTATGGTTACATAAAAGAATAATGCCATCAACATTGCTCCAGTAATATTTATATCTTCATCAGTGGATATCTTGTTGTGTTTTCCAGCCCATTGCCACTCGTTCCATGATGTTCATTTTGGATTGTTCGACAGGTCATACAAAGGAGGATTGAACTGGTTCATCAACAGCGGCAGAGATTTTGGGCAGCGAGTACATCCGTCTGAAGACTCGTCTCAGAGAGAGGCCTTAATATGTTTCAGCTGTAGCCACAGAGGGAGCAGTCTGATCCAAACATACTCTGGTACACTTCATGGGCTTCTAGCTGCTTAATTAGTTGGTAAATGCCTGAATAATCTAGCAGTGGGTGAACATGTAATACACGGCTTTGATATAGTCATTCTCTGATAAATACATTACTTTTTACATAAATTGACAAAGATGCTTATGAATGTTCAACAGGTTCAGGTGTACAAACCCGGGTCTCTGTCAGAATTCAGTCTAAAGCTCGCACAAAATAATGATGTATTATTTATTATTACAATTCTTAATCATCAACAGAGCAACCGGATATCGTTTTTTAAAAAAAGTCTAACATGGTGCTTGGATTAGTAGTGCAAGCACAGTGAAAAAATGAAAATGTCTAACACTGTAGGATTGTAAGGACGCTGGCATCGATGCTGTGTAACCCTTTAAGTGGTACTGCAGGCTCGTAGAGCTCCGTCACAGGTTTGCAGTGGTTACAAATAGCTTTGCGTTTATCAACTACGCCGTCTGGTAGAGATTTAAAATGAAAATGTCCATTTAAAAGTGCAGTACCTGCGTGCAGCAGTGTTAAGTCCCTCCCAATGCTAAAAAAAAATGCTGTTAACGCATGATAAAATCATTGTCAGCATTAATGGGTTGCTACGTTAACGTTTTTATTACGCGTTAAGTGCCCAGCCATAATTATTATTAAAAATGTGAATCCTCAACTGAGCAACCGGATATCGTGTTGTTCAAAAGATGCAGCAGCATAATTAATTAGAACTAAAAGCTAGTTAATATACAGCATTGCGAAACAAATTATTCAAAATATTGTCTCAATGTTTAGATAATATGCTGAAATAATAAACATTGTATATTTTTTCTAAATTTTCGAGTTTATTATTACAATTCTTAATCCTCAACTGAGCAACCGGATATCAGTTTTTGAAAAATAAAATGAAAAATGTCTAACGCGATGCTTGGATCAGGCACTCTCCCGGACATGGAGTGAACATACAGAGTATGTTGCCTTCTCATTTGAATTCTTCCGCTCGCTGTGCAGACCCAGTGGAGCCTACCATCTAAGTGACTGACTAACCCAGCACGTGAGCAGTCCACCCTTAGTTGCACCAGCCCAGTTTGGAACCCGGAGCTCCTGCGCCGCAGTCGAATGCTTAACCCATTAAACCACCGCGTTAGACAAAGATATATGTGTAAATGATATATTTATCTTAGTGTCAGGGGTCTATGTTTTTCTTGGTTGCTTGAGTAAGTTATATTAGAAAACGGAATTAACCAAAAATACGAGCTGCGTCGCCTTTAAGTAATCTGGCCGCCATGGAGCTTTCAAATTTGCATTTTTCGAAATAAAATAAAAATATTTAAGAAATGTAATATAACACGGTGCTGATTGGTGCAAACCACAGAGGTACACAGACGTGTATCACGCTATTTGAACAAAGTTATGCATTTGAAGTGAAGCAATTTTAGATTATTCATATAATAATTACATAAATGTGACTGTATGAACACATTCACATTCAACAGTATTTATTTAATCTGCTGACAAACCCCAGCTACCCTGGTGGGATATTCTCACACTTTTCTCCTCTGCAGCAGTGAAAACAAGAAGACTTCCCACTCCGGTCACAGCTACGGACACAGTCCCAAACATCCATCTCCAGTTTCGTGTAACCCTTTAAGTGGTACTGCAGGCTCGTGGTTCTCCGTCATAAGACAGTTCCAGTTTGCAGTGGTTACAAATAGCTTTGCTTTTATCAACTCCGCCTTCTGGTAGCGATTTAAAATGAAAATGTCCATTTAAAAGTGCAGTACCTGTGTGCAGCAGTGTTAAGCCCCTCCCAACGCTCAAAAAATAAATAAAAATAAATACTGTTAACGCATGATAAAATCATTGTCGGCGTTAATGAGTTGCTACGTTAACGTTTTTATAACGCGTTAAGTGCCCAGCCGTAATTATTATTAAAAATGTGAATCCTCAACCGGATATCGTGTTGTTCAAAAGATGCAGCAGCATAATTAATTAGAACTAAAAGCTAGTTAATATACAGCATTGCGAAACAAATTATTCAAAATATTGTCTCAATGTTTAGATAATATGCTGAAATAATAAACATTGTATATTTTTTCTAAATTTTCGAGTTTATTATTACAATTCTTAATCCTCAACTGAGCAACCGGATATCAGTTTTTGAAAAATAAAATGAAAAATGTCTAACGCGATGCTTGGATCAGGCACTCTCCCGGACATGGAGTGAACATACAGAGTATGTTGCCTTCTCATTTGAATTCTTCCGCTCGCTGTGCAGACCCAGTGGAGCCTACCATCTAAGTGACTGGCTAACCCAGCACGTGAGCAGTCCACCCTTAGTTGCACCAGCCCAGTTTGGAACCCGGAGCTCCTGCGCCGCAGTCGAATGCTTAACCCATTAAACCACCGCATTAGACAAAGATATATGTGTACATTGATATATTTATCTTAGTGTCAGGGGTCTATGTTTTTCTTGGTTGCTTGAGTAAGTTATATTAGAAAACGGAATTAACCAAAAATACGAGCTGCGTCGCCTTTAAGTAATCTGGCCGCCATGGAGCTTTCAAATTTGCATTTTTCGAAATAAAATAAAAATATTTAAGAAATGTAATATAACACGGTGCTGATTGGTGCAAACCACAGAGATACACAGAGGTGTACCACGCTATTTGAACAAAGTTATGCATTTTAAGTGAAGCAATTTTCGGCTTTTTTTCGGAATTTTCGGAACAATACGGCAATCGCCGTATTGTTCTTTTTTAGCTCCATGACCTGCTGTTTAGAATTGAATATACATTCATTGTTTGTGAAATTAAATAAAACTGAATTGTTTTGCTATTGAATATGTACATATATGTAATTTCTGACAGTGTTTTAAGTCTTATTAAAAAAAGACAAATATTTGTTTTGGCTTTTTGTAACAATATTTAGACTCTTGGCAAGACATTGCTCTTGTCTGTTTTCACTATCTGGATTTGTATAAATAAATACATATAGACACCAGGCATGTCTGTGTGTGTGTGTGTGTGATAGGCTGAATTTCAACTTGCCACCCTTCTGCCACCCCATGTAAAATCTTATAGAATCGCCACTGCATACAGTATGTCCTGTATACACACATATTCATATCTACACAGATTAATATGTATATACACACATTATATATATATATATATATATATATATATATATATATATATATATATATATATATATATATAAACATCTATATATTCACGGCACTGATCATGTTTATGTGGTTGACAATTGGAGCACTTCCAAAGCTTGGATGAGCATGAAACTCTCCCACTTATGTTTGTATAAAAGATGCACAGCTGTGTTAGAAAATACCTGCTTGCTTTCCACATGTTTTCTGAAGAAGGAAACACATTCAGTGGATACACTGGATGGCAACAACTTTATTCACACACAAAACTATAGGCAGCAAAATGGATATTAAACCCAGAGATAGATTGAAATCATGCAGTACACCTGTCAGTCCACTTGGGAGCAGGCTCTCTCATGCTTTGATGATGCTTTAGTATGAGTAGTATGTATCCGTGATGGATGTTTGGATTAATACTATTATTTCAATAGTTATATAAACAATGTAATTGATTACATTGTCTTAATGGAATTCTGTGACAAAGAAACCATTTTGGGTTGAATGTGAGGGTCGACAGAACATAATCCCTTCAAATAACTTCTCTTATGAAGATGTCAATTCACTGCTTTATTTAGATTAAGCAGAGTCATATTTACTCAGTAACCTTTAATACAACTTGTTTTTATTCTTGCATATCTAAATGATCATCATTTCTGTGACAGTTAAAAACAGTTAAGATATTACAACATTGAATAGCTCAGGAGCTAAACAGAGAAAGCATTGATCACCCTAAAATGATGTGACAGGGATGATATCCAAAGGGTGATTACATTTAAACAGCTGACCCAGTGAGGCCCCCATATGGCTGTTAAAAGAAAGACAGACAGTGAGAGAAAGGAACAACCACAGAACGAAGGAACCGTTACTTTGAGGGTTGAAAAATAAATCTTGAGACAAAGCAGCAGGTGCAGCAGGTACAGCAGACAGACACATTCTTGACATTCTTACTGTATTCCTATTAAATTATGCCTTCATTCACGTAATATTAATACATCTCCCTCAAAATGTAACGACCTCTCAGAGAACACAAGTCCTGGTGGAGAGACAAACAGGCTGGTGGTCTGTGCTTTGTTTGAGAGAACTTGGAATTGGCCGAACAACCAATATCTAATGTATATGCCAGGAAATACAAATAATTGTAAACAGAGTTGGTTATTATGGCCGTAACTACACATTATTTGTGTTTTCACTGTTTTTGTTTTGGTAAAATATCAAGTTTGAACAATTTATGTACAAAGACACAGATTTAAATATATATAAATTATATATATATATGGGTCTATATGTGTTTTTTTTAATTCATATTTATTTTATTATATATAGAGATTTTTGTATTTATTATGTGTCATTGGTTATAGCTGGGATCGGCTCCAGCGCCCCGCGACCCTAAAGAGGATAAGCGGTTCAGATAATGGATGGATGGATGGATGGTTATTTTAGTTAGTAGTGTTATCTGCTGATAGGGCAAGTGCTAGACATCCTGACCCACACTCCATACCAGTTGGTGGCGGTAATGCACCAAACAGTTGTTTGCCAACCGCCAATAAACCTGAAAGAAGAAGAAGAAGAAGAAGAAGAAGAAGAAGAAGAAGAAAACATGGCGGAGAGGAAAGCAGGTGATAGCAACCCGACGACAAAATCACCTGAAGATGAGAGCTCGGAGGTTAATGCATTTCTGCATGGCCAGGACCTGAAAAGCGTCCTGGTCACCAGCGTTTTAAACCTGGAAGAGCTGGACGTAGACCTGTACAGGTAACGAAGCTGGCTGGCTAGAGTTCGTCACTTCCCCAGTATGGCACCTACTGGTCAAGTGAGCTGTCATCCGTGGAACCTCGGTCAAGCCAGCCGGTTGGTGGTCCGGTACGGAGGCTTGGATAGCCCAAAAGTCACCGAGATAGACCTATATTTAAGCAATAATTTGTCTAATTTGAAGTAAGTATATAAACAGTAAAAAACTATAATTTTGTACATTATATGAAATCCAATTATACTAAAATAATTGGGCATACTAAGTGTACACATGAACGAGAATCCAGTGAATGTTTGATGTACAATTCCAATTATGAGAACGTTATGAACATGAATGCCATTTGCCTTTTAATTTTTTCAAAGACTGTACCGTAAAATTACATGAAATCCGACATAGACATATATGTTTTTTAACTTGTTATATCAAATTGGACAACTTATTGCTTATTAAATATACAGTAGGTCTATCTCCAAGCTTTTTAGCCTTTCCAAGCCCCCGTACCATAACGCCACGAATAGACAAGCATTCAATTTCAAGCGCCTGCTGTCTTAACCGAGGTTCCGCGGGCCACGGGCCACTGGACCGCAGTTATATGGCGACAGATTCAAATGAATTCTGAACTACCACAACTCGCCTGACGCTACATAAAAAAATACTGTTCACGTCACCGCAGATATGTTTAAAAAAGATCCATTGTTGGATTTAATAATATGTTGGTTCTCGAAATCAATCAAATATACATGACCCGTATGAGCCAATGAGCTGGCAATACATTTGGGCACAAACTCGTGGCTCACATTGATCCTTCTCACCGTCGAACCCACAGCTAGTGAGACTGCAGTACATCAATTTCAATTGCTTCTCTATCCCCTCAGAGGGACACACCACTGGGTGCCCCGCAGTCAGCGTTTGTTTGGAGGTCAAATAGTGGGTCAGGCCCTCGTAGCCGCCGCCAAATCTGTCGCTGACAACCTCTTTGCCCATTCTCTCCACTGCTACTTTGTACGAGCAGGTAAGACGGGGTGTCATCTTTCAAAAGGGGCCAGCGTCCGAGTTGATGCAATAGATCTTGTGATTGATTGAAAGGCACTAAGCTGCAGGAGGCTTGTGTCGTGCCATAATCAATGCAATGATTGATTTGAAAAACTGTCCACGATCAGTTTCCCCACAGCTGTCTTTTTTTTTTCCAGGGGATCCTAAGGTTCCGGTGCTGTACCAGGTGGACCGCACAAGAGATGGGCGCAGTTTTGCCGTGCGCTCCGTGAAGGCCATCCAGCGCGGGCAGCCTATACTGACGTGCCAGGCCTCCTTCCACATGCTGCAGCCAAGTCCCCTGCAGCACCAGTTCACCATGCCGCAGGTCCCGCGGCCGGAAGACCTCCTCACAGTGGAGGAGCTGATTCATCTTTATCTCAGGTGAAGCCGCCGAGATTCCGCAACTCCTTCATAAGTCAGGCGAATCAGAAAGTGTCAAATTTTTGTGTTCCGGAAGGTCTGTGTTCCAGAATGTCAGGGTTCAGGAATGATTGGGTTCTGGACCGCCTGGGTTCTGGAAGGTCCGTGTTTCAGATTGTCAGGGTTCTGTAATGTCAGGGTTCCAGAATGTCCGGGTTCCGAAATGTTTGGGTTCCGTGTCCCAGAATGTCTGGGTGCCGGTTCGGGAAGGTCCAAGTTCTGTGTTCTAGAATATCAGGATTCTGTAATGTCAGGGTTCCCGAATTATTGGGTTACGGAATGTCCGGGTTCTTTTCTGAAATGTCCCTGTTCCAGAATGCCCATGTTCCGTAATGTCTGGATCCCGGACTTTTTGGGTTCCAGAATGTCTGTGTTCCTGAATACCTTGATTTTGGAATTTCTGGCTTCCGTCTACCAGAATGTCTTGGTTCGGGTATATCCATGTTCCGGAATGTCCGTGTTCGGTTTCGGAATGTCCGTGTTCCAGAATTATTGGCTTCCGAAATGTCCGGTTTCTTTTTCAGAAAGTCCTGGTTCCAGAATGTCTGGGATCCGGAATATCCATGTTTTGGGTTGCGAGATGTCAGTTTTGGGGTTTCCAGACCGTCTGGGTTCCGAAATATTTAGTTCCAGAATTATTGGGTTCCGGAATGTCCGGGTTCTTTCCTTGAATGTCCCTGTTCCAGAATGTCCGTGTTCCGGAATATCTGGGTTCTGGAATGTCCGGGTTTTATAAATCATCTGGTACTCAGTAACGGCAGCATAGAAACAGCATGCAATATTTGATTTCAGGGATGTTCATAAATAGATGGGGACAAAACATGTTTGTTTATAATAATTAGTTGATGTTATTGTTTGCGATCTTGAGCCGAGTTTCCATCCGTTGATCCACAGTAAACCAGACCTGGCGGAGTCGTCGAAGCAAGGCCTGAACAAACTGCTGGCCAACGAGGTCCCCATCGAGATCAAGCCCGTCAACCCGCCACCTTTCTACAGACGCGCTGCGAGCGAGCCAAAGAAGCTGTTCTGGGTGCGAGCGCGGGGACACATCGGTAAATCTGGATGGAATTAGCGTTGTGTACGCGCATTGAATAGCGTTCATGCTACACTGGGTGATGGAAATGAATAGCACAATTCCTTGACATTGCCTTCTAGTTGCCTCTTCTTGAGTTTTAAATGCGCTCTCTTTGCGGGTTGTTGAATCACTAAAGCGGCAGGACAAGATACAGCTTTAAAAAAAAAATTATGCCATATACTGGGCATACAGAAATAAGGCCCCGTCTTGTTTTTGGCTCACCTCTATCGTCAACTTCAAATCCAAATACTTTGAGACAAACTCTGCAGAGTCTTGTATAAAAAAAACACTAATTTACTAACAATTGTGCACCTACCACTTCCACTAACATTAAAACTGCTCTTTCTCTGCTCGGCAGTAAGTTACTCACAGCCCGTGTTCAGACACTTGTGTTTCCATTATTCTGTTTGTAAACGAACACAATATTTGGTCATTTGGATTAAGCGCATGGAGGTCGGTGACAAATGCATTTTCTGTCGGTTTGCATAAAAAAGTACACTGGCCAATAATTCAGTAGCTTGCATCGTGCTTTACCATTAAGTAGCAAGTAATGTCAACTAGGGCTGTCAACGAATATTCTATATTCGAATATATATTCGAATAGTTGTTAAAAACCGAATATTCGAATGTGAAAATGAATATTCGAATGTTAAAAAAAAATTACAAAAATAAATAAATAAAAAAAAACACAACAGCGGCAACAGCGGCGCGACTGGGGGCGACTGTGGCTCAGTGGTTAGCAAGTCAGTCTTTCAACCAGAGGACCGGGGTTCAAACCCCGCCTCAGCCAGTCCATGTCGTTGTGTCCCTGAGCAAGACACTTAACCCCCAGTTGCTCCCCGGGCGCCTCACGAGGCTGCCCACTGCTCCTTAAAGGATGGGTCAAATGCAGAGGATAAATTTCCCCACTGTGGGACTAAGTGTGGGACTAATAAAGGGGTTTCTTCTTCTTCTTCTTCTTCTGTCTGCTTTGCGGGTGTTTCAATCACTGAATGAAGCCATATTTGGGACAAGAGTCGCAACCTTAAATTGTTTGCACAAAACTCTTGATCAGCACTCAGCATTTGTTTATTGTTGTCGTTCATTTAAACCGCTATGCGGAGAGAGAGAGAGAGAGAGAGAGAGAGAGAGAGAGAGAGAGAGAGAGAGAGAGAGAGAGAGAGAGAGAGAGAGAGAGAGAGAGAGAGAGAGAGAGAGAGAGAGAGAGAGAGAGAGAGAGAGAGAGAGAGAGAGAGAGAGAGAGAGAGAGAGAGAGAGAGAGAGAGAGAGAGAGAGAGAGAGAGAGAGAGAGAGAGAGAGAGAGAGAGAGAGAGAGAGAGAGAGAGAGAGAGAGAGAGATCCGCGGTCTTGGCCATTAGTTCATTTACTTATTTTCGTGTAGATAATATGTTGTTAAATATGTTTAAACTTAAATAAATTACCTATACAAGTAGTTATGTCTCGTATTAATTTCTCCTGTTATTGACGTGCCTAATGCGCAACTTCGAATATTCGAATATATGTGTTTTTTTAAAGCGAATATTCGAACGTCATTTTTGAGCAATTTTGACAGCCCTAATGTCAACACAAGGCAAATTACATAGTAATCAGAGAGAGAGAGGCAACATGAAAATAACTGGGAATGTATATAGAGTATATTTAATACTGCCTAACAAGTCTTTGTTACTGTTTTTTTTGTTGTGCATTTCTGCAGGCGAGGGCAACATGAAGCTGCATTGCTGCGTTGCTGCCTATGTGTCAGACTTTGCGTTCCTGGACACAGCACTGCTACCCTATCCCAACTACAGGGCCCACTTCTCGGCCTCCCTGGACCACGCCATGTGGTTCCACAGCACTTTCCGCACCGATGAGTGGATGCTGTATGAGTGCGAGAGCCCTTGGGCAGGTCAGTGTGGTCGTTCGCTTCACGATCTGCTAGACTTCGTACGTTGTCTGTCTGTTTGTGGAGATCCGCCACAACATCTCTAAAGATCTTAATCCCCTGGTGCTTTCCACACTCTTTGTGTGTTTCTAAACAAAATTGTAAAGCTGAAACCTGAACCTTCGTTGTCATTGCATGCAACTGCTGGTTGCCAAATACAAAACCTTTAAGTTTAGTTGTGGGGGAAAGTGGGATATGGGATCATATGGGATGACTTTTATATGGATACGTCAGTATCGATTTATCAAAACGGCAAACCCCAACTGCAGTGGGAGTAGGGTTGTCACAATACCAAAATTATGACTTCGATACAATACCTGCAATAAATATCATGATACCCGATACTTACGATACAATACCAGAATTCGGTACAATACTACAAATACAATATAATACTGGTATATTTATCTATAATAGTAATAAATAAAACATCTGTATGGTTCCCTTTTTTACCTGCTTGTTCCTGTCCAGCTTTTTAAACACTTAACAAATGTAATTAATATTAGTATAAGCCTACAGCAAGATATTAATAAAAACTACATGGTGCCATCATAGCATTGATTATACACGGCTATGTAGGCCATTTGTTTGGGGTGTGTGTCTGAAAGGTGCTTTGCCATGTCTGACGTGTCCTCCCTTGGTCTGTTAGACGAGTTTATGTGTGTCAGTGGGCTTTCCTTCAGTCTACAATATAGCCAAAGAACTTCCAGATTCACTTCTGGCATCTTTTGTTCCAACAAGCCTAGGACGGTTGACAAGAGCTCCTGCACTTGAAGCCATGTCTCCCTGATCACTCTGTGAGTGAGCGCTGCCTGTTGTGTGTGTGAGTGCTGGGCAGCCCTGCTTTCTTAAGCCCTGCCTCCTTGCAATCAATAAATGCAGGCAGCATGACAAGGAGCGGAACAGTGAGTGCGCTCTGATCGCGCGCTATTATAATGAAGTATGGATACTTAAAATGTGCAAATTCGTATCATTTTTAACGCACGGGTACCACGATACCTTTTAGTATCGATATACCGTGCAACATTAAGTGGGAGGTCAATGAGAGATCAACGGGAGGTTTCCGGTTTACTCCGCAACGTCCAAACGAAAAAACCTGCTGCTCAATTGGGCCGATCGCCGCGTTGCGCACAGCCTGTCAGACACTAGTGGCTCTGTTAGTCCAAAAACTATTTCGTTAGATAAAAAAAAAAACACATTAGGAATTTTGGAAATCATTCCATCTTTTTTTCCAATGACCTTTGGATGTTTTACTTGGGACGGAGACGATGAGCCACATGTGCATGTTTAGAGAGAAAGTTATTAATAATAACTTGAATGTCAAGATTATGATATAAGCTTCAAGCTATTCAATACAGCTGTAGTAAGAATATTTTATTACCTTTTTAAAAATTGGATTACACTTTAGTTTGGTCTAAATTACTATTTGTACAGTGACACTTTTCTGCATTGTGCTTCAAGTCCAGCATGTGGTTTGTGTTGTGTCCTCCAGGGGGCAGCAGGGGACTGGTTCAGGGCCGACTGTGGAGAAGAGATGGGGTGCTGGCAGCCTCGTGTTCCCAGGAGGGGGTCCTGAGAGTGAAGCCAGTCACGGGGTCCAGCAAACTTTAAACTTTCATGAGATTTATTTTTGTCATTCCAATCGTATTTTTTTTATTTTTTATAAATCAATGTTTAAAAATGTTTAATTTATAACAAATGCTTATTTTATTAGGAACATGCTCTAACGTAATTGGTTGTACTGCCAATAAAGACTGAAAAGGGTTTTAATGGATTGGTACTCGTTATTTGTTAGATGAGACATGTTTACAAGTTTTGCGTCGGTCATTGATGCTAGTATGTGAAATTAAACAACTTCAAGATCAAATTATACTGTAACGACTTAGCTGTAGCTGAAGTGCCGTAGTTCTGATGTTTTTTTTTTTTTTTTTTTTAAATGACCTGAAAGTTTTACAAAGTAGAAACTTGGATGCCACAACAACAAAAAGTCCCCACATGCATATAAAGATCTGCGTGTTAAGAAGAGTAAAGCAAGTTGATGGAATGTAGAGAGGGAAGGGAAGGAACGGCCTGATCCACCAAATACTTAAATTATTGTGGAGGAGCACAATGTACAATGAACCTGATCCACCAGCGGAAAAAGGGAAGAAAAAAAAAGTACAATCATCGGAGAGCAAGAAAGGAAAATGTACAGCCTGATCCTCCAGTAGAGACTTATAAGGGGGAAGTGATTGTGGAGCAGAACAGGACAAAACTGTACAAATTGTTCCATTTGCAATAGTACCATGAAATCTGGTCACTGAATACATGTGTTTCCTACAAGGTGGCATGGCAGATTTGAAGTGCCCAATGCACAAAATGTGAGCCAGGAACTTTTGGACTGATTTGTACAGTATTTTGCTCGTGAGGTGCCTATAGGTTTTACCTCACACAGCTCCAGATGAAATGAGGATATCGCATGTAAAGATGGGGCTTCGGCTCTTTGGTCTCCTCTTACAGGTCTTTCAATCCGGATCCGCCTCCCGAGATTGACCATTTCTATCACAATGTACTGAGCAAAGCTAGAAATGTAATAATCATGGGCCACGTCCCAGGTCTGGGTTCAATGTAGTTGAAATGTTTAGAGATAAAAAGAAAATAAATTCTTCCTTTCAAACTACTTGATAAAATCTAAATTTTCTTGACAATCTATTTTTATTTAATTATAATAGTGATTATCATCTAAACTATATAGATGATCATTTGAGCTTTTTGACTCTTTGGGTAACAGTATAGCTCTTGTTTGTTTTAATAAAGTTTAACTTGCGTTCCATCATTGCGGTTCAGTAGCTGACGAGGGCAGAAGTTGCTTCATATTTTGATACAACTTTGATATTTTGATATCTGCAAGCATTTATTTTTAAACGTCATTGGAATATAATAATACCAATTCTAAGAAAACACCATGATGTAATGAATATGAGAACTATTTGCAAAAGTATTTAAAAAACATGATCACATTATCTCCCTCCAGGAGAAAGTGTCTCCACTTTCCTGTTGATCAAGAAAAAGTGATATTATGGTACATTCAACACAATACGATTTGTGTTATCTAATGAGGCAATTATTCCCTGAACATTCCCTGTTTAGCAAATAAGTCAGAAAAGTATGTGTCCCTACATAATGTATATATGATTAAAAAAACGGTGGAATCGTCCTTTTCGTTCCGTATAACGAACGTAAACGAATCGATTCCGAATTGTATTCGCAAGAATGGCGCATCTTACGTGCCCCTCCCTTGTTTCTTGGTTGTTATGCGTTTAGCGCCCTTGGTTACCACTTTCCTCCCGGCATGCATCACTACTCCGAGCTTGTGAGTTAAGCTAGCTAACTTTGGCAACGCCATCCTTTTAATACAAGATAGCAGCGTCACGGGCGGTAATAAATGTCCTAGGTGGACAACAAGTGGACAGAGAAAAAAGATACAAGTTGAAAGCAAACGTCGAATGCTAGCGTAAGGTAAGGCCGCCCAGCATTCATTTACATGGCGAACATAACGTAGCACGGTACGGGCTAGCTGTTGCTAACAACGTCTGCCAACAGTATGCTAGTGTGCGTCAGAGGACGCGTACAGTTAACAACTTTTGTACGTTAATATTAGCCAGGTGTTGACGCGAATGCCGCTTATAAGCGGTTGAATAAGCGCGCGAACGCTATTTATAGCTAGCGTTAGCTAAAAACAATAACGTGGGGGCAGTTCATACTTGACGCTAATTAAATTGAACCTATTTGACGTCACAGCACTAGGTGTACGGATGCAATTGACAGCCGGCGTCGGTGAGTGGATTCAGTAAAGGATGGAGAAGGACGCGGTCGTCTTCAACGTGTCGAAGAGAGAGCTGTTCACAACGAACAATGGCTACAAATCCGTGCAGAAAAGACTGAGAGCTCAGTGGAAAATCCAAAGGTAAACACGAAACCTATCTCTGCAGTCTAGGGCGTCATGGGTCACAATTTGCCACAGTTATGCATTCATCTTGAAAAAGCCCTAAGTTTCGAAACAAATGCTCTCCCCCCATCCCGTAGTATGAAGGAAGAGCTGTCTCTAGAGAAGCTGAAGGGTGTCAAGTTGTGGATAACTGCAGGACCAAGGGAGAAGTTCACAGCTTCAGAGGTGATGTATTGTGAAGAACAACCAGAGCACATTGTACCAGATGGTACAAATGGGAAGCTTACCAGCCACATATAAATAAACTACTTGTAAGTTCTGCATGCACACAAGCAGGTTTTCACGTTATTGTTGTCCATTTTGACTTCAGCTGGAGGTGCTGAAGCTGTACCTGGATGGGGGAGGAAACATCCTGGTCATGCTCGGGGAAGGGGGAGAAATGAAGTACAACACCAACATCAACTTTCTCCTGGAAGAGTTTGGCGTGATGGTCAACAATGGTGCGTGTTTAAGTTTGTTTTTTTAAATGACAGCGGGCGCCATCTGTGCGGTGACGGGGGTCTACTTTTCTAACAGTTGTACTGAATTCTGCGGGGTCTTGCTTCTTTTCACTGCCGCAGATGCTGTTGTGAGGAATGTGTATTACAAATACTTCCATCCGAAGGAGGCGCTGGTGTCCAACGGTGTGTTAAACAGGTTTGTTGTCACACAAACGCCCATTTTATATGGCATATTCCCTGACTATCCCAGACTATTTGGAGCCTGTTTGTATCAGAATTCAGTAGTGATAACTGTACTACTATTAAATAGAATAGGTCGTAAGCTGATGCACATCAAAGTCATAATATTCTTGCCTTTTCCTTGTTTAGAGAGATTAGTCGTGCTGCTGGCAAAGTGATCACAGGCATCATCGAAGAGGAAAATGTTGGAAACAATGCACAGTAAATGATTTACTTCATAATCCGATTTTCTACATTCGGCACTGCCTTTAGTGACTTGGAGGAGGTTTGAATTTAAACGCTTTCCTGTCTTATTTGTGCAGGGCTCTCACATTTGTGTACCCGTATGGCGCCACACTGAACGTGATGAAGCCAGCTGTTGCTGTTCTTTCAACTGGCTCCGTCTGCTTCCCCCTCAACAGGCCGGTCATGGCCTTCCACCAAGGAAAGGTCAGAGGCACACTGTAGTTTTCATACTTATTCCCTGACAATGTAACACACGCACATTTGTGAGATGACGTTAAAAGATGTCTTGTTTCCTGTGAAGGAGGGTGGCAAACTGGTAGTGTTGGGCTCCTGCCACATGTTCAGTGACCAATACATAGACAAAGAGGAGAACAGTAAAATCTTGGTGAGTCTGGTTGGAATTTATTTATTCACTTTTTGGTCAACTTGTACATCAGAAGAGTATTCTGCTCTCCTGTGGAATTTGTCAGTATTCAGTCTATTCTTTTTTTCTGTTCCAGGATGTTGTGCTCCAGTGGCTCATGGCTGATAATATTCAGCTGAATCAGATTGACGCAGAAGATCCAGAGGTGAGGAGGGATAATCACCAGGAGAAGGGCGTAACTTGTCATCTTTTTAATTAGTTAAACAATCCAGTCTTGTGCGCGTGTCCCCTAGATCACAGATTACACCATGCTGCCAGACATTGGGTGCTTGGCGGAACAGCTCAGAGTGTGCTTACAGGTGGGCGACGAAAACCCCAGGGACTTCACCTCACTCTTTGACATGTCCTTGTTCAATTTGTCAACCGACGCCTTACCCCAAGTCATCAGGTGAGAACGCAAGATGAACAACCGGGAAGGCTCTGCTTACGTCACTCTTTTTCTTTCTTCATGGCAAAATAAACAAAAACAAATATTTTCTGCAGTGCCTACAAGCAGCTTAATGTCAAAGACGAGCCACTTCAGCTGATAGCGCCACATTTTGAGACGCCGCTGCCTCAGCTCCAACCTGCTGTGAGTTTCAGTCCTGCATTCACTTCTCAGCCAGTGTTTTTTCATTCATGCAATTAATTTCATTTATAGAGGGGGGTCTCCAACTTTCTTTTTCATCTGAGAGCTAATTTGACAAAATGAAAGTAGATGAGAACTACTCATAGCATTTATCATGAACTTGTAAAAAAAAAAAACTAAACACCCATTTCTTATTCAAATAGTATATTTTGCTTATCTTATCTGGTCATTGTCAAATCCGCCGTGCGTTTGCTAGTCGGCTAATATTACCGATTAAACTAAACTTTAAAGCAGCACACAAGTTTACAAAGTGACTGATCAAATGTATTTATATATTGGTTGCTAGCTAGCTACTTGTTGGAGACCCCCGTTTAGAGTCATGGCCACAAACTGTTTGCCTTAAGGCCCACTAGTTATAAAGGTGTTGTCTTGTCCTTCAGGTCTTTCCACCTGCCTTAAGCGAGTTGCCTCCTCCTATGCTGGACCTGTTCGATCTAGATGAAGCATTTTCTTCGGAGAAAGTGCGTCTTGCACAGCTCACCAATAAATGTAAGTTCTGTATTTTACTGAGCAAAATTATTCACTGGTTTTAGGATGGTTACAGGACAGGATTTTTTAAAATAGGGTTGTATGAGGTAGGCTACTTATCCATAGTCAGTGTACTACCTACAGCGGTTGGCACGCCCCCAGTTTGGAAATCATGTAAGAATACACATACTCTGGAGAAGTACCTCAGACAACCCAACTTCCAAAACAATTGTAACAAGCCATTTAGGTACCATGTCATTTTTCACCTATTCAATGTTACTTGATTGTTAAAACAAGGTACGGATGATGATCTTGAATTCTACGTGCGGAAATGTGGCGAGATCCTGGGGGTGACGCCAAAGTTGGATAAAGAGCAGAGGGATGCCAAGCACATCTTAGAACACATTTTCTTCCAGGTTGTAGAGTTCAAGAAACTCAATCAGGTGAGACCCTAAAGACTCTTTACAAGACCGTATGCAGCAATGGCCTGATCTAAAATATCTCTCACTCTCTCTGCAGGAGCCCGACACAGAGGCCCCATTTACGCCGTTGTGATTGGATTCAAGAACTTGTTAAATTTTCTCATCGCTCCTGCGTTTATACTGTATGACCAAGCAGACTAGTTTCCTGTCATGAGGTACAAGAAAACAGCATGAAGAAGTTATCTTTTTTTAAAAGTTATGTACAATTTCTAAAAACCAACTAACATGTTGATGCAGTAATCACTAGTGACATGTCAATTTGCCACGATGGGTTCATGTCGGTTTACATATCAAAAGGCGCAGTTTGCTGTCGTATATACACACACACTTTATTGTATTTCACATTTAAAAAAAAAAAAAAAAAGTACAATGCAAATGAAGTTATTTAAATTTTTCACAAAAAAAAAGGCACAGCACTGAACAATCCTCACAATGATGCAAAAACATGTAGATACCAACAAAATGATAAAACAGCCTTGGTGGCTGCAGACACAATCATGACATCTCTCTTCCAAAGCTCTGAACCCTAGATGTACGGATGCAATTGACAGCCAGCGTCGGTGAGTGGATTCAGTTAAGGATGGAGAAGGACACGCTGCCAAGTGTGCGTTTAGGACACATCACGTCTTGGCCACATCAGGGAGAAACCTCAGCTTGTGAATGTAGTGTGGACTGGGGTTTTGGACTCCATGTTGCCTCCAGAGCGCTGGACTCCAGGAAGGGTTTCGGACTGTTCTCTGATTTAATCAGAGAGATGTCCCAAGACATTTGAGAGGCGGTGAGGTCGCTGTACAGCCGGTCAAAACCAGTGGATTTAATTTGCTCTTCCAGGAGCAGGTGGGGGGTGGACGACTTATCCTGCAAAGGCACGGCCAGGTTACAGGTGTCGGCCTCCTGGGTGTTCAAGTTGTGCACAGAGAACGCCAGAGAGGGAGAAATGGGGTCCGATGACAGACAGAAAGAAGCCAGGAGGGACAGCCGGGTGTCGGAGCTGTCAGCCACGGTGTCGTCTTTGGACCCTTGTGACATGGACAGAGCAGACGGCATACTCTGTTCCCCAAAAAACTTCCTGTCAAGCTCAGACGGAGACGAACACTCAAAGCTTTTCATATCTAGAAAGAAATGTTAGATCCAGAATCCCATCGTCTGATCAGACACAAATTAATATATCCATGTTGAGATTAAAAATAGTAGTTTGCTTACCGGTAATGACAAACACCGTCTCCATTGTTTCCTTGGGCCAGCGAGTGCCAACTGATCTGCAGCTTGGTTTTAACCTGTTGAAGCTGCTTGTTAATTGACCCAGCTGGTGGCAAGGCAAGTCATCAGTCCGGAAGGAGGTGGGGTAGCATACAGCCCGTTTTTTTTATTTTCTATATGTATTAAACATGTAAATAAAATATAATTTGAACTATGTCCATTTGTGTTTTACATTTGTGGTTCAAAAGAAGACGAATGTTGTGAAAAGTGTGTCTTTCTTTTTGTAAATTTCCTGAGCACTTAATGAATGAAACAGGGCTCAATATCAGAATAATATACAGTATGTGATCGATAAATGCATTGATTATTGTTTAATTTGTCCATTGGTGTTATAAAATAGTAAGAAACATCCGAGATACACTTTCAAAATTGCTTATTTTGAACTGTCAGAGGTGCTGAACCTTTGAAACAACAAAGAGAGAAGAAGCAAATGTTTACATTTTGGAAGTTGGAAACAGGAATATTTAGTTTTTGATTAGTAATTGACTTAACATTTTCAGTCATTTGATTAATTGACCAACTGTTCTGGGCTCTAATTCAACTTATAGCTATAGAAATATTGAACACTGACATTTTTGTGAATAATAATAAAGAACGTTTTTGATCGCTGTAAATTCTTATCCAACATTTTGATAAAACATAATTACGTCACTAAATGTAAACAATACACGCGGAAGTAATAAAAAAACACAACCCCTCTCAATTGTCGAAACTCGCTTGTGTATTTCTTTTTCTTTTTTTTTTTCTTTCTTTGAAGCTGTCACTGGAAGGCTTCTCGCCGACGCCACGCGCACGTCCGACGCGCAGCTACGTCACCATCCGGTTTTCGACGGCGGAGAAGGGCGCGAGATAGAAATCCAGGAGCGCGGACAACCCGGGCGCTCCGCTCCAGCTGGCTAGTAGCTGCAACTTTACCGTTCAACGCAACCGGGCCTCCACCGCTGGTTGCTCGAAGACAACAAGCACAAGGAAAACATCGACACAAAACCAAATACACACGCACATGACGTGCAAAGGCTGCAGGACGAATCACCGCCTGAACGTAAACAACAGAAACAGAGGGAAATGTCTCGGTGGCCGCGCGGGTGAGCGGCTAATCTTTGTTTTTCCGTAGCGGAAGCAGTGCTCGTTTTTTTTTAGCTTTACGGTGTTAATGGCTTATAGTTGGTTTCGGTATAAAGCAAAAGTTTCCCTTTTATATATCTAATATCCACTTGTGAGTACTTCACCGACCCTTGTCTGTGCCGCCCTTTCCCCCCAAAGAATCGCGATAAAAGTACAGTATTTTATTTTAACGTCAACCACTCCGTGTCTATTAAACCACAGCAGTCGGTTCATCTGTCCAATACCGTACCGACCATCTAGTTCTGCTACACCGCGTATCAGATCGCCGAGTCCTGGTTAACCATATAAATAAATCTGTCAATCGGGGTCATCCTCGCCCCCCTTCCCCCTCCACACACACAACGCGTAAAAGTGCGGGTCTGGGTCTAGTAGACATCACAGCCTATTTCTGTCTCCCACAGTGAGGACGGAGAGGAGGCCATGCATCACGACACCGATTCCGATGTGTCAGATCAGAGGGACGGTGGGAAAGTGAAGGTGAAATGGACTCAAGAGGAGGTGAGTGTCTCGACGCGTCTCCCATCAATTTGCATGTTGTCTCAATGACTCCTGACCCCTCCCCCACCACCACACCAGCGTCCAATGTAAACAAAAGGCCATGTAGGACATGGGAACATAAACGTGCTTTGTTTGTTTGTGTCAACAGGATGACAAGCTCAAGGCGCTGGTTCACAAACTGGGATCAAATGATTGGAAATATATCGCCACCTACATACCAGTGAGTTTGATCCTCCTATTTCAGTTTTTTATGTGTGTGTGTGTGTGTGTGTGTATATATGTATGTGTGTGTATGTATATATATGTATATGTATGTACAGAAATCTCATCCATGATTGTTTTGTCATGCTCAGAGTCACTCTGAGCATCAGTGTCAGCATCGTTGGTTCAAGGTCTTGGATCCAGAATTGGTCAAAGGTCCGTGGACCAAAGAGGAGGACGAGAAGGTGAGTGACTTGCTAGTGCACACTGGTTTTAAAGATAAGACTTCCCCCCCCCAAAAAACAGTGGGATAAGTTCTTACCCCTCCCCCTCAGGTAATAGAGCTTGTCAATCTCTACGGCAACAAGCAGTGGGCGATGGTGGCCAAGCACCTCAAGGGCAGACTGGGGAAGCAGTGTCGGGAGCGCTGGCACAACCACCTCAATCCCAATGTGAAGAAGTCCTCGTGGACGGCGGAGGAGGACCTCATCATCTTCAAGGCGCACTGTCTGCTGGGAAACCGCTGGGCAGAGATGGCCAAGCTGCTTCCTGGAAGGTGAGCTACGTTGACATAGAGGAGGAGTTTCTTATTCAAGCACCCTTTCGTAGGCCTTCATGTCGTGATATTTGTTCACAGGACCGATAATGCCGTGAAGAATCACTGGAATTCCACCATCAAGCGCAAATTAGAGATGGGCTTCTATGCCGGAGAAGTCTTCAGTCCAAATGAACTTGAAGAGCTGTTGGACCGTGTAAATAAAGATGTGCAGGTGGGCTTTATATACCCCCCCCCCCCCCCCCCAAATCCCCATGGTCATGAAGTTCTCCTCGTACATAAAAGGAGCAATTTGAATATATGTTTTTTGCTAAACAGATGGCCAGTTGCTCCCAAGATGGTGCAGAAAGAGATCCAGAGCAGACGACGTCTCCTTCGGTGAGCAACCAGTCCCACCAATTTGTAAAACATCCCGATTCAAACACAGGGTGGCTTTGAATGACTTATACTGTGTTCACACCAAAAGTGAAGCAATTTTTTCGCGTTTGACTTTGTATGTAATCTACTCACACAAATAATCTATGTCGGTGGTGGAAAGAATCCCTGCGTCACGGGACGATGTTTTAATGTTGATCGTTTCCCCAACCTCTGTTTGCAGGAAACGCCCGTCTCCGTCACGGTGAAAGCAGAGCCCGTCACCGTGAAAGCTGAGCCCAAGGACAGCTCAAGTCCCAAGTCCGAAGCGGGAGAAATGAACATTACCAGCTGGGTGGTGGACAGCTCTGGCTTTCTCTCCCCCACTGGCCCGGTACTGAAGGAAGTGCTGGACATGGTGGATGGAGTAAGTATCCCCAATAACCAACAGACAGACACATCGTGCAGAATGTAAATCAAACATGCGTTCGATAGATGACGCTCACATCTTAGTTGCTTCATTGCACCTGCTTTTATTTTAGTATTTGTTTTCTACAAAATGACAAATAGTGCTTTTGAATATAAAGTTCAGTTTCATACAGAGCAAGGTATCAATGGAACAGTTATGCTGTTTTAATATGTATATTGTTTGTGGTTGTTTGTTATTGTAGTGTATGTACATGCTTCTATAAAATAATTCTACGCCTATATATTTATCCAAGCACGGAAAGAAAACTTAATAAGCATAGCTGATATCATATTTTCAAGAGACTAGATATCCAACACTCAAGTAAATTTCCTCTAACCGCTTATCAGGACCTGGATGGCTGGTGCAACCTAGCGGCCTTTGACCTGCCGGAGGACAGTCCGAGCCCGGAGCGCCACCAGTTTCGCCTGGAAGGCAGCGCCCTGCAGGAACTGAGCAAAGGCAGCAAGGGCGAACTCATCCCCATCTCCCCCGGCGGCGTCACGCCGCCCTCCATACTAAATCGTCGCAGCCGGAGGCGCATTGCCTTGTCCCCCGACGGCAACAACTCCATGACTCCCAAGAGCACTCCTGTCAAAATCTTGCCCTTTTCTCCATCCCAGGTAAGTTAGTTACCCTTTGTTTTTTTTGGCTCCGCTCATGATTCTCATGTGAGATGATCCATTAACTTACCTTGTGTTGTTTCTAGTTCCTCAACATGTTGACCAAGCAGGACACTTACGACCTGGAGAACCCGTCCCTCACATCCACGCCGGTGTGCAGCCAGAAAGCCATTGTTACGACACCGCTACAGCGAGATAAGACCCCTCTGACCCAGAAGGAAAACTCAGAGTGAGTGGTTTCTCTAACCGGTGATGGGTTCCAATAGCTTGTTGCAGAATTAACTGGATTCAAAAAAGTTACTGTGGGGAATTTTTAACTGGTTATGAAACAGTCTCAATTTAATACAGATGATTATGTTTGACCTGCTTAAGCAAGACCATCAGCGAGATGATTGGCCATTTTTACATACTCATTCTTAATGCCTGTCATCACTGCCGTCGGGCAAGAGGCCCAGGCCGCATTGCTGGGAGGAATATTGCTACAGTGGAAGGAGAACCAGAACCAGATTGTCAGACCCTGCTACAGTATAATTGGGCGTTTTCTGAAGGGACTTTGGTGCTCGGAAACACTGCCGCTTTTGTCCACATGGACCGCTAAAATCGACACAAGATGAATGTTCCTCTAACTGGATTTAAGCTTTGATGCTGACAAATCTTTGCTCAACCCTCCAGTCTCCCCCTCTCACTCGCTCAAGAGTTGTGCAAAACATAATACCAGTTATGGGATTCTCATTTTTCTCATTCAAAAGGTTGTGGTTGCAGGTTGGGAACATGAATTTGGCTGCTGGATATGAATTTGAATCTCAGTGTTCACATTTTTGTGCATCTTCATGTAGATTTGTCACACCCAACCACAAGTCCGATCTCTGTTCGACCCCAAGAACTCCAACGCCGTTCAAAAACGCCATGGAGAAGTACGGGCCTCTGCAGCCTCTGGTGAGTATCTGCGAATGTCAGTGGAAAGGGATGGTTTAATTAACTCTGCATTAACACTTTTTTTAAACTTTCTTTTGGTCTGCTGTGTTATCTTAGCCTCAGACTCCGAACCTTGAAGACGACATAAACGAGGTCATCATGAGAGACTCTGGGATTGACTTGGTCGGCACGCGCTCCACTCCGCCTGAGCAGAGGCGCAAAACGATGGTAATGGAGTCAACCTAAATACCTGACTGATCTGTTTGAGTCCTTTAACCCTTGGTCAAGGTCCAGTTTGGACCTTTTTTATTTTAGAGCAGCGTCGTCCTTCAATCAAAGGATCGGCCGTTCGATCCCCGGCTCCACTAGTCCACTCCACTAGACACTTACCCCGATTTGTCCCTGCATGACAGCTAGTCCTGATGAGCAGGTGGCACCTTCCATGGCATGACAAGTAGTGATGACAAGTAGTATTAAAGTGCTTTGAGAGGTCGGACGACTAGAAAACTACAAGTACAGTCCATTTATCATTCCTCCTTGTCTTTATTGTTCTTGAAGCTATAAACTCAGCGTTTGATTGTTGTTGTTTTTATCCCCAGCATCGGCCTCCTATGAAGAAAGTGCGGAAGTCACTGGCCCTGGATGCCGTGGACTGCCATGTGACCACATCCAAACGCAAATCCCTAAAGACTGAAGCCAAACACGCAATCAAGGTTAAAAAGAAGTCACAACGTATTATAAGCCAGTCTGTAGATTTGACGCATCCTAACTTGTCTTGTCTGCCTTTTCCCCCGACCACAGGAAGAGCCAGTGATAGTGACCCTCAACTCCTCGTTGTTTTGCAGTAAGCAACACGACAATATTTTGGATCAGGGCTTCCTTCTGGGACCCAGCGACAGTGCCATCTTTCCCAGCACAGTTCCCCCAGTTCTGGTAACTCCCAATTTAATTAAATTTTTTACAAATGTCCTCAATAGAAACGTTTTGTAATTAGAGGGACCTTTTTTTCTCTCTCCCTTCAGATGTCGAAAGAATGGGAGACTGTTGTTTGCGGACAAACTAAAGACCAGCTCATAATGACGGAGAAGGCGAGGCGCTACCTTCGCTCGCTAAAACCCCACGCCCCCAGCCGGGCGCTGATTCTATCCTGAGGCGTGTCTCGTCTTCCCACCAACACGTCACACGTCCGGAACCTAATGATGTAACACATAGTGGAGGAAAAGCAGCGTGTCATGTGTAGGTTTAGTACAGTTCTTGTTAGCAATCACAACACTGACAATATGTAGCCCTAGGAATAATTTAAGGGCCGATTTTAGATTCAGTCTCACTCCAATGGCCTCGTGCAAGGCTTGAAATCGCATTTCATTGTACTGTCACTTAAAAAAAATAAATGAAAAGAGCAATGAATATATAATAATAGAAGAAATAATCACGGCCATACACTTTATCTATCACTGAAAAGACATGGTTTTACATCGGATAATGTGTCTGTAATTTAACTGTTTTTTAAAGTTGTGAAGATTACAAAGGCTCAGGTCGCACCTCCATATTGAAAGTTCAGTTGTATGACTTGAATATGGAGTAAATTCAGACAGCTTGATCACTAAGGCATTTAGAGACGAGGGGGTTGGGTTCATGTTGAAAATGTTAAGTGAACTTTGCCTTGTTGTAAAAGTCTGTTCAGCATGTGTGTAGATTCATAATATACATCTTAATATGCAAATTAAAGTGGGGTCCTTGGGCGGGTAAATTGGGTGTCTGCTGGAAATTTGAAGGTGACCACAGCACACATCTTCTATCCGTCGAGGAGACCTACTACTGATTGAGATCCAACTGGGGCAAAGTTGTTATAGCATCCGTGAGGTTGCAATGTAATGGGGTTGTGGATGCTGTACTGCCGCTAATGTTCAGAATATTATGTCATTTGGCACTGTTTGTAAATATTTAGAGTTGTATGTTTTTATTTTATCATACAGCATTTTGTTGAGAAATTTAATAAAAACACAATATGTCCAATTTACACTTTTCTTCTGATTATGCTGCTGCTGCACAAAGCAGTGTAGTTAATTTAAAGTTGACATTTAATATGTTCAGAATATACCATTTTATAAAATAAAACAAGCTATGGGCTAAATCACATTTTATTATTCAATTATGTTCATACAAGTGTAATACAATAATTTTTATTTAAATTCGCTTAACTTTTAATATTCGGCGTGTACTAATGAAACTATCATTATTATCCTTAAGAGGCACATAGGCTGCGTTTATCCTACGTGTACTTACCATGGCCTTTATTTTGAAACGTCGAAATACCGCCGGATATTATACCTTTGGTGACAGCTCACTCTTAAGATACCGGAAGCAATTGTCGCTTTTGGTGACGCTGCATAAGACTGCAAGACATGGAACGGTCTCGTAAGTGATTTCCTCTGTACATTTCCGAGTGTAATGTTCGAGAAGTATCTTCTTTGTGATATTGTCGTTTGGAGTGACGTTATGGACTCGGCCATTTGTTTAATTGGTGAAGAAATGGCACCGGGTGCACGAAGTGTACGGCTTCCTCCCGACGCTAGCTAACGTTAGCTCGCCTTGTAGCTTGACGCAAAGGAACGAGCGAGCGTCTCAATGAATGAGTACACGTCCGTCACTAGAGATAGCATTATATAGATGTATTGTTTGCGCTCCGTGGTGGCAGCAGCCGATAACGTGCAGCTTTTTAATACCAGATTTAACCTGTCTCCTCCGTTCTGTGTCCGCAGGGCTGTTTGGGTTGTTCGTCCTCAGCCTGGCTCTCGCTGGAGCTCAGGCGCTCACTCCGGCGCACTACCTCTCCCTGTCCGACGTGGCCCGGCTGCAGAACCTCCTGAGCCAACAATTCACCGATCTGGACTCCGCGTACTACTCTGTCGTTGGTCTGTCCAAGCTCGGTGCGACCGTTCCCGATCACGAGGTAAAAAAAATACCCAGCAATTCCGATTCAACCATTAATTCATTATTAAAGATGTCTGTTAACACGTTGCATGTTGATCCTCGGTATTCATTGGCTTACATAAATGGGTTGTGTTTGCAGGGAGTATGCCAGTTTATCAAATCCCAGCTGGATCCCACGAGTGTTGACTCTCTTTTCTTCGCTGCCGAGACCAGTCAAGCCATTTCAGGATGTGAGGTATGCTCGCCTCGGCTTTCTTATTGTTGTTCTTCGTGTGCAAAGCCGTTTTTGGAATAGATACAGATCACAAATCAGAATAGAATTTCTGGGGGTGTTAAAACTAACTTTTCATATAAAATAATAATGTACGATTACATTAACCTGACCTTCGAAATGGCAAAGTGGACAACTGCGTTACACTAATGCTAATATAACCCCAATTCCTAACCTCCATAGATCCCTGTGTCCAATGAGACGCGAGACATCCTCCTGGCGGCGGTTAGCGAGGATTCCACCATGACTCAGATTCACAGGGCCGTGAGCGCGCTCAGCTCTCTGGGGCTTCCCCTGGCCTCCCAGGAAGTTGTGGGGGCCTTGACCGGTCGCATCAACAAGGAGGACAACGTCATGGCGTAAGTGTTGTGTGTGTGTGTGTGTGTGTGTGGGGTGGGGGGGTCATTCTGTGTCGTCGTTGCAGTGCCCATGAACAAATATCTTCTCTCCTTCGGACAGTATCACTTCGGCTCTGCAGACCGCTGCACGCCTGTCCCAGCAGACAGAGCTGGGAGGGATACTGGAGGAAATTGAGGTGAGCTCCGAAACCTCCACCAGGTGGTGCCGAGTGGCTTTGTTTTTTGACTCTGTGCAAGACTGCACTGGGCTATTAATCATGCACAGACATTTTCAATTCTCTTAAGTTTTAACACCCGTTCTTTCTTTTTTTTCTCTTCCTCCTCAGGATCTCACTGCTCGTTTGGATGATCTCGGTGGCATCTACCTCCAGTTTGAGGAGGGACTCGAGGCGACTGCCTTGTTTGTGACCGCTGCTTATTCCCTGTCCGATCATGTGGACATGGAGCCTCCTCTGAAGGAGGTACGATATCTGTCTCGTCAGGCTTTGTTCTCCATAAGGGGTTTTCCTTTCTGAAACTGATGGGTACAATGGTGTTTTTAACCACAGGACCAGGTCATCCAGCTGGTGAACTCCATCTTCAGCAAGAAGTCCTGGGACTCTCTGGCTGAGGCCTTCAGTGTGGCCAGTGCCGCCGCCGCTCTCTCCAACAACCGCTTCCACGTGCCGGTCATCATCAGTGCTCAGGGCCCTGCCACGGTGTCCCACAGCCAGCCAACCCTGCAGGTACGGAGCGTGGGATCTCAACCTGGCTACAGTCCTCTGTGAGGGTTCTGATTGGCTCACGTTGACGCTGTTTTTCTGTGATTCGCAGCTCCTTGTCACTGATGTCATGTCCCAACCTCTGGCCCTGGCCAACGTGCTGGTGGAATCTGCGTACAGCGTGGCCTCCAAAAGCATCATTCTCAGCCACTCTTCATTCACACTTAATGAGTATGTATGATCAGAGAGATGTGTTAGCTTTGTAACATTTACTCAGGTTCCCCTTTACTTGAAGATCACAAAAACTGGAAGAAATACACACAGACACACCTTTTCATTGCGTCACATCTTTGCCACTTTACCAGTGATGACAGCATTGCAGTTTTAATAGTAATATTATACAAATATAATTTAAGTTGTTGTGTTGACTGCTTTGCTCAGCATATTCAGATTCTTTGCTAAATTAAACACTGCCTGGTTTCGGTTGAATCAACGCGTTACATTTTGTTTATCTAACTTTCAGTGGCGTCTTTGAACTGAACTTCATGTCCAGCCGGCCAGCCAGCGGATATTACCAGTTTGCCATTGCAGTGGCTGGGGATACACGGCTGGTTGCCAATCACGTTGAGGTGAGGTGGCGGTCAGAATCAGAGGCGCGATGATTCACGATTGTGGAATGATTTTAATTAAGTGTGAAACATGTTTTTATTTTAGCTTTCTTGTTGGAAAATGTGATGCAGACAAAAGTGCATCAGCGACTCAACACTAACTTTTAAAAGGGGTTGTCTGGTCATACTATGACCAGGTGTCAGCTTTTTGGTTGCCTTTTTTAAATATTTTGATTAATTAAGATACTATGACGTAATAAAACTGCAAATCCAACATTCAAGGATGCAATTCATTACAGCAACCGGACAACAGTCTATTGCAGCTTGTCCGTCATACATGTTTCTTGATTCTGCTTAGACAGCGCAATTGGATAGTTGCTCTCTGCCATATTTCTTTTAGTTGCCACGGATGGCAACCACTTCATGATTGGTATGCTGCTCTCTTGATGTGACTTTGTGTTTGCCGTCTGCCCGTAGCTCAAAGTAAAGGTGTCCACCGAGGTGGCCGTCACGAACATGGACCTCTCCGTGGTGGACAAGGACCAGAGCATCGGCACAAAGACCACCAGGTGAGGAAACAAGTTTGATAAGAGTGCTGAACCTGCGGAGCATGACGATAGAGTACTAAATGCTTTTTCTTTTTTAATAATGGCTCAGGGTGGACTATCCTTCCAAAGGCAAGAGCGCCTTCACAGCAGACAGCCACCAAAACTTTGCCATGGCCTTCCAGTTGGTCGACGTCAACACCGGAGTGGAGCTGACCCCTCACCAGGTATGTAATCAGGGTGGGACGGGGGGGCGGCGGCGTTCGGTATCCAAGATTAAGACTTATTTGTTCTCCCTTTCACAGACTTTTGTCAAGCTGCACAATCAGAAAACTGGCCAAGAGGTCGTCTTTGTGGCCGAACCCGACAGCAAGAATCTGTACAAGTTTGAGTTGGACACCGCCGAGCGCAAATCAGAGTTCAACTCCATTTCCGGCACTTACTCCCTCCACCTCATCGTTGGGGATGCTACTTTGGAGAATCCCATCTTGTGGAATGTGGTGAGTGTCTGTTCAGACTCGCTGGCGGTGATTCGTGCCGTTTGCTGGCGTTACAAGTTAGACGTTGATATCGAGCTCTAAAGCTGAGTTGTGATCTTTTGAAAGGCTGACGTTGTTCTGAAGTTCATGGATGAGGAGGCACCAGTGGCCATTCAGCCCAAGACTCTTTATGTGCCCAAACCAGAGATCCAGGTAATACTTGTATACTATTTATATATATATATATATATATATATATATATATATATATAAAATTAATATTATTATCAGTTTCACTGCCTGATGATGGAAACTCAAGCACGTCCAGCTGTATAAAATCTCCTTCTGTCTCTCCAGCACCTATTCAGGGAACCAGAAAAGAAGCCTGCCACCGTGGTTTCCAACGCCTTCACTGCACTCATCCTGTCTCCTTTACTTCTTCTGCTCATCCTGGTAATATTTCAAACTAAAATGTTGTTTTTTGTCATCAGCTTAAAGGTATAGTTTGGATGTTTTGACGTGGGGGTCGTATGAGGTACTTATCCATAGTCGGTGTGTTTACCTACAGTCGACGGCCACTGGGAGTGGTTGGGTCTACCGCTGCCCCTCCATCGGCTAGTTAGTACGTGTTATTGTGCAACTTTGGCATTATTAAGGGTTTATTCAGATACACCAAATGTGACACAACAACATAAACTAACTAATCAAGGCAGCGGTAGCACAGCGAGCCCCGTGTCTGCTTTTTTTTTTGCCATTGAAGGCTTTGAAAAGTGCATAAATAACTGCTTCAAGTCTCCGTCCAAAGAGCCGTCTGATGCAAAGTAATGCAGTGAAACTATTCAAAATGTAGGGTACACTTAAACTGATGTATAGGTGTCTTTTAAAAAATGTTTTACTGTTGCTCCTGTCCACCGCAGCATGTTGCTTTGCTCCTGTGCCCTTATTCCTATCAGTTTCTCCAAACCACCTTCTACTATGTTCAAGTACCTCGCACAACCCCTCCCCCAAAACATCTGAACTCTCCCTTTAACTGTGGATTAACTTGGCTATGGAAACCATTTTGTCTCGTTTAAAGGCCCGCCAATAAACAGACCTCCTTCCATTATTTATCAAAACCTATTTAATTAATAGCTTATTCAGCTTTGTTATTCTATGCACAGGGGTCTAGTTTGTTTTTGTTTTATCCCTCAGAAAAGCTCTTCAGTAGTAAGCTTTCATAAACGCTGAATGCGGCTAAAGCACTGTGCAAATATAATACTTGTTTTTTCATTCTGAAATCACAATAGCGATGGTGTATTTTTATCCGTGGCATTTGCAGAGCTGAGTAATAGTTATTGTTGCGGCAGATCAGCGCATTGTGTGTTCAGCGGTAAACACTTTTTCCAGCTCCTTTTGTTTGCAGCTCTTGGAGGGGCTGAAAATCACATTGTCTTTTATTCCCTCTCTTGTCTGTAGTGGCTTAAGCTCGGAGCCAACATCTCCAACTTCAGCTTCACTCCCAGCACCATTCTGTTCCACGTGGGACACGCAGGTTGGTCCCCATCCCTGAAATGAAAATGTTTGACGCACATGATTGTTTTACAGCCTCTTCATCTGCTGCTGTTCAAGACTATAAGTGAATTGCAGTAACAGCCGGCGTTATGCAATTATCGTAATTAATTTCATCGAGGCGTCATTCGTGAAATTCCATGCATGGGGGTCCAAAGCACCTTTTCTGAAAGCCCACAAACTAAGAAAAGAGAAAACGCAAACACTGCCTTACACTTCTCGCCGGTAATAAGAGACGATTGAGGGATTCTTTTTGTATCAGTCTATACGTAAGTTTTTGGGGTAAAATGCGGCATACCTTTTTTATATATATATATATATATATATATATATATATATATATATATATAAAAAGGTATGCCGCATAAAAATGTGTATAAAGCACCCTTCCCACTTGGGGAACCCCTGACGCTCCCGCTCACTCTCTCTTTTCATTTCAGCCATGCTGGGCCTGATGTACGTCTACTGGACTCACCTGAACATGTTCCAGACTCTGAAGTACCTGGCGATCATCGGCGGTGTGACTTTCCTCGCCGGGAACCGCATGCTGGCCCAGATAGCCGTGAAGAGGTACGGCCCCTGATGGCGCCCGGCTTCAAATGGTCCCCCTTGAGTGTCCTTTTAGTCACAAAGAGAGAGGGGGAGAAAAGCCTAGTAGCCCCTTTCCAGACGACGAGGACTTGGGTGCTTTGAGGCCTCTCGGTAGTTCTTAGCCTCAAGCCCCCGAGGAAAAGTGCCTAACTCATATGGCAGCTTCTCAGTTGCCCCCCACACCTCACCCTCCCAAGAGGCCCGGCGTCGATGCCAGGCCCTCTGCCAGAAGCACAGCTCGTGCCCACTTGGACCACGAGTGAAGCGTGGCTGCAAGATCTCCAAGAGCGGTGATCTAAGTGGGCAATTTCCTCCCCATCAGTATGTAGAGCCTTCAACGGGCCAGAGTGAGCAATTTGTGTCTCTGAATCCAAGCGTCACTCCGTAATTGTTCACTTTTGCTTCTTGCTCTTAAGACGAGCCCAGCTAAACCCGTTTGAGCAAGTAGAATTCTTGCAATTCTTGGTTTCACAGACTTTTTTTTCTTCACCCCCCCACCCACCCACCTCCCCTCTTACCTCCCTCTATCCTGATAGTCTCTTGTCTCCTTTTGCAGCTGATGCCTGTGTATTTTAATTTTTCTAATTTTTAACCCCTCTATCCACACTTCGCTTTCTCTGTACTCCTTTTTTCAGGATTGCCGCAGAGCAAAGTAGTAGGTTGGCAAAGTATAGGAGCCTGCGATAAAGCCCCCCCTCCCCCTCCCACATTTGTAACAAAAGAGTCGGTCGGGCTCCCAGGCTGAAGTAAGGGCATCCTCATAGTCTGCATCCTCAGTGCATTTCCCATAATGGCTGGCCGCGTGCATGGCTGTGTGGCGCTCGATCATTCTAACCCCCGAGTGTTCACCCCTCCCTCCTGGTTTGCCTCTCACTCATCCCATCATAGCCATACAAGCACTGTGGTAATCTCCCCCCTCCCCTCCCATTGTGGTCTTAACACCCATGGTTCTGGTTGTGCCATTACATTTTGAGTGGCTTGTTTTGTGTTCATGAGCCACAGTGTGCGTCGTCCAGAACCTGAAGACGTTTGTCATGAGAGTTTCTCTTGTGTTTTTTTGCCCCAAAATAACATTGTTTTTTGTGCATTAAAATGCATGATCAAAACCTTTTTTTTAACATGTTTTTAATAAGGCTTAAATGTGTGTAATAACTGTTTGCTTTTTTTTCTCTGTCTCTTTCTTTCGCAGAATTGAGAAAAAATAAGAGGAAGACAATTTTAAAAAGACGGACGAAGCTCATTTTTTATTTTTGGTTTCTGAGTACTTATTCGACGATGCATCAAATCAGACTTTTAAACATGGCGCGGCAGTTCAAGAATCCAATCGGCAGTTCAAACATGCAGTTTGTCCGCGTTGCCAAAGTGGAAGAAATCAAGAAATCACAGCGTCACCGAGGAAGAAAACGCCCACTGACAGATTCTTCTACCGAGGGCTTTAAAGCTACTGATCATTGCACTTCATCTTCCTGTGAGATTTGTGTTCTTATGGTCCAACATGCCAGTGACCTGGGGGATTTCTTTGTCTTTTTTTTGGGTTTGGTTTGACTATTTCTTTTCTTTTTTTTTTGTACATTCCTCTTTTGTTTGCTCGATGCCCATTTCACCACGTAACAAAAGCGTTAGTCAACTTGTTTGAGCTGACAAACAAACATTGGCATTAGCACTGATCTGTTGAACATTACTAACTATGCCAGTGTGTTTTCCTGTTTGGTGCATCAGATGTGTTGGAGGAGCAGTGGTCCCCAATTTGATACAGGCATCCCCAGAAATAAATGTTGATAAAGAAATGTGGGCAATGTGATGGTTTTTGTAATGAAGAAGAGGAAATAAAGAAGTGGAGGTGACTCTAAGTTTCTTTCTTAAGTAACAGGAATACAGTCCAAGAGTTGGATGATGACGAGGAGATCCTGTTCTGACAATGAATAAGGTTGTTGTAGGTTTTATATTGTATTAAAGAAGCGGTCGGTTGTCTTATCAAACAAGCGATGGTGCACTAGATTATAATTGCTTTAATCAAATGAGCGTAGCTAGCAGCACTGGCTCATACGGTCGCCACATTCAGCGAGGAAGTCGCTAAGACTGCAACCCTGACAGCCTCCCTCTGAAGCCACTCCCCCTTATTATCATTGTGAGCATACTCAACAAACATGATTGATGACACTCAAGCTTGTGACGTGTAGAAAAGTAGGTAGCCTAATTTTTAATGTGGATGTGAAGAGAATTTCAACAAATAAACTATTGTCTATTACTATCCTACATATTTATTAAAATATAAATTCCTGGTATATATTTTAATATGCTGGTACGAATGTATTCTTTGTAACCTAAGTAAAAAAAGTATACATCCGCACACAGACACAACAGCCTTATTCCAAAATGGATTAAATAAATGTTTTCCTCAACATAAACTAACTATTAAAAATCAAGAATGAAAATAGAACATGTAAGTATTCACAGCCTTTGCTCAATACTTTGTTGACGCACCTTTGGCAGCAGTTACAGCCTCAAGTCTTCTTGAGTACGATGCTACAAGCTCAGCACCTATTTCTGGGCAGGTTCTCCCGTTCTTCTTTGCAGAACCTCTCAAGTTCCATCAGGTTGGATGGGGAGCGTCGGTGCACAGACATTTTCAGATCTCTCCAGAGATGTTCAATCGGGTTCCTGTCAGGGCTCAGAGGGTCGGTGGTTCGATCCCAGGCTCCAGTACTCCATGTCGATGTGTCCTTGAGCAAGACACTTAACCCTAATTGCTCACCGTTGCTGTGTCTACAGTCTACTGTATATCATGTAAGTCGCTTTGGATAAAAGCATCAGCTAAATGTAATGTAATTCAGTTGTCTCGAATCCACTCCTTTTGTCTTGGCTGTGTACTTCGGGTTGTTGTCCTGTTGAAAGATGAACCGTCGCCCCAGTCTGAGCTCTGGAGCAGGTTTTTATTGTACATTGCTGCTTTCATCTTTCCCTCAATCCTGACTAGTCTCCCAGTTCCTCCTGTAGATAAACATCCCCACAGCATGATGCTGCCACCACCATGCTTCACTGTAGGGATGCTGTTGGCCAGGTGATGGGCAGTGCCTGGTTTCCTCCAGACATGACGCTTGGCACTCAGGCCGAAGAGTTCAATCTTTGTTTCATCAGACCAGAGAATTTTGTTTCTCATGGTCTGAAAGTCCTTCCGGTGCCTTTTGGCAAACTCCAGATGGGCTATCATGTGCTTTTTACCGAGTGTCTTCCGTCTGGCCTCTCTACCGTACAGGCCTGATGTGTGGAGCGCTGCAGAGATGGTTGTCCTTCTGGAAGGTTCTCCTCTCTTCATAGAGCAACGCTGGAGCTCTGTCAGAGTGACCATCAGGTTCTTGGTCACCTCCCTGACTGAGGCCCTTCTCCCCCACGATCGCTGAGTCTGGCTGGGCGGCCGACTCTAGGAAGAGTCCTGGTGGTTCCAAACTTCTTCCATTTCCGGATGATGGAGGCCACTGTGCTCATTGGGACCTTCAATGCTGCAGACATGTTTCTGGACCCTTCGCCAGATCTGTGCCTCGATTCTTTCACTTTGTCTTTATGGGGTGTTGTGTGTAGAATTTTGAATAAAAAAAAAATGTAATCCATTTTGGAATAAGGCTGTAACATAACAAAATGTGGAAAAGGTGAAGTGCTGATATATATATATATATATATATATATATATATATATATATATATATATATATAATATATATATATATATATATATAATGTATAAATAATTATATATACAAACATATGTATATAGAATTTTTTGTAAATGATTCCTGTCAAAATGTAATAAAGTAGGTCTGTTTAGCTCCCATAACATGTCATTTTCAGACTAGAAAACTAGTGGACAGAATACACTTTGTCTATCTGTCTGCAAATTTCTCCCAAATTCACCACATAGTGTTAACACTTAGTGTTAGTAATCAACAGGGTATATTTCACTGAAACATCTATTTGTTTTTTGGGGTTTATTAATTTGTTTACCATATTTACCTTTAATGTGTATCCTTACACACATGTCACATCCTGGTGTTTCTGTTCAAGCAAGAGTGCACAACTTGAAATTCCTGTCATTTATTCCACAGCCATGAGCTGGGTTTCAGCTTTAATGGGAATAAAAATTAAAGAAAATATGACAACATAATTTTCATCTGTGGTGAACCGTTTGGAGGAAGTGTGATAATACAAGCAGCGATGGTTATGAAGAGTGTTCACAAGAGTGGCGAGGAGCCTCGGCAGCCTTCAGCCTGATCCACCGCATCTCAGCTCAGCAGTCTGTGAAGAGGAGAGTCCGGTTAGTGACAGACCATCATGTAATTCTGCTTCCACCACAGCTCTGAACTCCAGAGAATAAGCCTTTATGGCATTTATTTACCTGGGCCTCACTCCTCTGTACCTCTGATTGCTATGGATGGATGTAAGATCTTCTTTATAGGTCCCTTCGTAGATGTCTGACTGACGTTTCATGTAGCTCTCACTTTTAACTCTGTGGGGGGCGACCAATAAAACATCAGCAATTAATATTTCACTCTGTATTTCTGTTGGCAAACGGCAGCGTTGACGGACAGTATTGCGGCATATTAAACTTAAAACTAATCCAAACGCCGCAGCAGGCTAAAACATGTGGGTTTACACTGAAGACGCGTCACGCTGAACTATTGCACATGATGTAATGTCTTTATTGATCCATTTCACGAGCTTAGCAAGAAACAGCACTTACTTGAACTAATGCATTTTATGTCGTGCAAAGATACTTCAGACACAACACAAAGTGACGATGGTGACGGTCAACAGAAAGTTTCTCCACATGCTCACCCTGCAGCCATCAGTCCAAACACACACACACACCCCCTTTCCCCACAGGTGAGCACACACACTAATACAGACACCACACCCCCGGTGACACCCACAATAATCAACAACGTCACTACGTGAGTGCACATACACAATAATATAAAAACAAAAAGAGGAAAGATCATAAAAGACTAATCAAACCCAATGTATGGCTCCTACATTCCGGCCCCAAATTATTTCACAGTAATAATTGACCACCATAATCACCTTGTGGGAGACATAGATCAATCAATATACAAAGTGAACTTTTAGTCCTCTGAAAGTCCTTTAATGTAAATGTTCATGTCCGATCTTCACTGCTCCTCTGCTTCCTGCAGAAGGCAGACTTTAGTTATTGGCCGGTTCAGATAACTGGTTTTCGTTTTAATCCGTACACTTCGCACCAGCCCATTTTTGTCCGGAACAGTATCCACAATTCTTCCTGTAATCCAAGAATTACGAGGGGCCATATCATCCACCAACACGATGAGATCTCCAGGAACAAAGTTTCTTTTAGTAGCATTCCATTTTTGGCGCTCCTGAAGTCCAGGAAGGTATTCCTTCACCCAGCGCTTCCAGAACAAATCCGACATATACTGCACTTGTTTCCAGCGACGACGAGCGTAAACATCCTCCTTCTTGAACAATCCTGGTGGCAACAACGGCTGCGCTTTAAGCAGAAGTAGATGGTTAGGAGTCAACGCCTCCAAGTCTTGAGGGTCTGTTGATGCTTTTATTATTGGGCGGCCATTAACAATCGCCTCAGCCTCGCAAAACACCGTCACCAAGCCTTCTTCGTCCAGAGTCTGAGTCTTCAAAATGGAGTTTAGCACTTTACGGACTGACCGGATTAATCTTTCCCAAACACCTCCATGGTGTGATGCTGCTGGGGGATTGAAAACCCATTTCACACTCTTTTGTAACAGCACATCATTTATGAGTTTATGGTTCAGATTCTTAACGGCCTCTCTCAATTCACGTTCAGCGCCCACAAAGTTGGTACCATTATCGGAACGGATTTCCAGGACTTGACCACGTCTCGCCACAAACCTTCTAAGCCCATTGATGAAGGAGTCTGTATTCAAAGATGAAAGAACTTCAAGGTGTATGGCTCGCATCGCCAAGCATGTAAAAATGAGCCCATACTTCTTGACCACAACTCTTCCTCGTTTAACCTCAAACGGTCCAAAGCAGTCCAAACCAACTCAACTGAAAGGAGGCTCATCAGGAGTTATTCGGTTGTGAGGAAGGTCAGCCATTTTCTGATGTCCAGGAGAAGCGGACAATCTACGACAGATGACACACTTAGACAAAACCTTTCTAATAGCAGCACATGCACCAGAAATCCAATATTTCTGACGCAAATGAGAAAGCATATGGTTTCGTCCACCATGGCCTGTTTCTTGGTGTACATGACAGAGAATAAGATTGGCAATGTGTTGATCTTTAGCCAGTATAACTGGATATTTTGCTTCCACTGGCATAGCTGCTCTACTAAGCCGTCCTCCAACCCTAATGATGTCACCTTCCAGGATCGGGTTAAGCTTGTAGAGGTGACTCGTCCTCTTTACACACTCTCCTTTCTTCAAGTTTGCCAGTTCTTCCGGAAACCTTATTTTTTGACAAAAACGGATAATATCTGTTTCTGCTGCGACCATATCCTCCATGGACAGAATATCCTTTGGCACTTGAGCCTTAACACCTTCCATCTGGACCTGTAGCTCTTTCTCCAGTTGCTCAGCACACAGGTCCGATCCAGAAAGGGTTTCTCTCAGCAGCTTACGATGTCGCACCCGAGACAAAAGCAAGGTCTTAAACTTGAGAAGCCAACCAACAGCCCTTTTCAGAAGGAGCCAGGAGGAAAAGTAATCAATGAGCTTCTCCACTGGACTAACATGCTCAACTTGAGTAGCGTTCACCATCAAAGCCTTGACCTCCGGGTCTACAACAAGAGGGTCTTCCAGGGTCTCAGGGTTTTTAGGCCACCTTCTCTCAGGCTTAAGAAGAAAGTCAGGACCATCGAGCCATGCACCAGTCTTTAACAATGACTGAACTTTAACACCTCTGGAGGCCAGATCCGCAGGGTTGATTGATGTATTCACGTACCTCCACTGGGATACGTTAGACGTTTTCAATATTTCAGACACTCTGTTTTCTATGAAGATTTTAAATCTAGATGTCTCATTTTTTATGTATCTCAAAACAGAAGTGCTGTCCGTCCAAAAGACTGACTCTTGGAGGTCCATTTGTAGCTCCTTCCTCCACAACTTGTCCATCCTGCTAGCCACCACTGCGGCAGTCAGCTCCATACGGGGAATGGTGACAAGTTTTAGAGGAGCTACTCGCGCCTTTCCCATCACGAATGCACTGTGAGTTTGCCCGCTATCATCATGGAGCAACAGGTAAGTCACAGTCCCAAACCCCTCTTCACTTGCGTCTGCAAAGTGGTGGAGCTGAGCAGAAACAAGACGACCACAATCCACAGGTTTTAAGCACCTACTGACCTTCCAATTTTCAAGGTTATGAAGGTCTTCCAGCCAAGCCATCCATTCTCCGGCAATCGAAGAGGGCAAAGGATCATCCCATCCCAGACGTCTCCTGCAAAGATCTTGGAGGATTTTCTTGGCAGACAAAACGACAGGCGCCAAGAAACCAAGAGGGTCGTAAATCGAACTAGTCACGGACAAAATTCCTCTTCTTGTGAGTGGGTGGGGTTTAAGTGTGATTTTAAACTTGAATGAGTCAGATTGGACACACCACTGTACACCCAAAGCATGCTCTACAGGCAAAACATCACTATCCAAATCCAGATCTTTCACCTCCTTGGCCCGCTCCTCCTGAGGGATAGTAGCGAGGACGGCCCGTCGGTTACTAATCCATTTCGTGAGCTTAAAACCGCCTTTAGCACACAAGCCACTAAGCTCTCGACATAAAGATATTGCTTCCTCTTCAGAGCCAATAGACATCAAACAATCGTCAACGTAGAAATGGTGCAGGACAGTGTTAATTGCCATAGGACTAAAGCACTTTCGATTGTCTTCAGCACACTTCCTCAAGGCGAAGCAGGCACAACTAGGGGAGGAAGTAGCACCGAATAGATGCACCAACATTCTGTACTCCATTAGCTCCTGACTGCAATCTCCATCAGGCCACCACAGGAATCTCAACAAGTCAGAGTCTTCAGCCGGCACCCTGACCTGATGAAACACGGCCTCAATATCTGCCATGAGCACCACAGGTTCTTTGCGGAATCTTGTGAGGACTCCCACTAACACATTTGTTAGATCTGGTCCTTGAAGAAGCTGTGAGTTCAAAGATGTCCCCTGAAACGTGGCCCCACAATCAAAGACTACCCGTAGCTTTTTCTTTTTAGGATGATACACCCCATGATGGGGTATATACCACACCCTCCCATCACAACGGGCCAGCTGCTCAGTCGGAACTCTCTCTGCGTAGCCATTAGTCAACATCCCGGACATGAAAGTGATGTAATCGGAGCGAAAAGATAGATCCTTATTCAAACGCCTTTTGAGACTCAATGCACACTGTTCTACAACTGTCTTATTGTTTGGCATTTTGAGGTATCTTTGTCTTACCGGCAAACCAATACTGTAATGACCATCAATGAGCTTGGCAGACTCTGAGACTGACTCAATGAAGCGCTTGTCCTCCCTTGACAGACCAGGTTGTTCATCCTGCAGAGTTTCAGGGAAATCCACCTTCAACTGTTTCTCCCAGAGCTCATCAAGCCTCGCCACTGAGATCTGATTGACTGTGATGTCGGGCTGCAAACACTGATCTTCGATCCGACTATCTCCTCGGAGTGGGCCATTCACAGTCCAACCCAGAATGGTCTTAATTGCATAAGGTCCCCCGTTAACTGCACGAACCACCTCCCATGGCTCTAGAGCTTGAGGGACATTAGTGCCGATCAGAAGGTCCACATCAGCATCGATCTCTGGCATTTGTATGTGTCTCAGGTGCAGCCATCTTTGGAGGTCTTTTGAGCGTGGAATGTTACCTCTATGAACAGGCATGCTCCTTTGAGTAAAAATCTCAGGCAGGTCACAAAAGCTGTCCGAATCCAACCCGGCAACTTCCAAGTCTGACAACTTATAACTGTCCACCACTTTCTCTTGTCCCATAGTTCTAAGGAGGATTCCCATCTTCTTTCCAGTAAGATTGAGCCGGTTCATGAGTCGCTCTGTACAAAATGAGGCAGTACTTCCTGGATCCAGAAACGCATATGTGACCAAAGTCTCTTGTCCCCTTTTGGATTTCACCTGAACAGGCAAAATAGAAAGCGTACAGTCCTGCTTACCGGCCCCAGTCAAGCCACTGGACTGAACAGACACCACAGCGCCTTCTCTGGCCAATTCCAAGCCACCATTGGCCTGAGTCGAACTCTTTTGTTTTGCTTTGGGGTGGAAATGCAACAACGTGGGGTGCCTATAATTGCATACTCTACATATTAGACGTTTTCTGCAATCTTTACTCATGTGCCCAATGCACAGACATCCAAAGCACATACGGTTCTCCTTCAAAAAGGACAATTTTTCATCTTGTGTCCTTTTATCCAAAAGAAGGCCAACATCTAACGAATGTCCAGCTCCACAAAACAAACAAACCTTCGCTAGTGAGTTCTTCTCCATCTTGTTCCCAGACTCCACTTTCTTCTCAGCAGGTGTTACGGTAGTGGCAAAACTACTGCCTCTAACCTTTGAACTAGCTTGAGATTGAGACTTGACCATTTTTAATTCCCTTCTTCCTGTCGCAGGTGTATCTTGTATATTTCCAAAAAGAGGGTCGCTTGCTATCTTGACTTGCCTCTCAACAAACTCCACAATGTCCGAAAATGTAGCTCTTCGACAAAACTTCTCCTGAATATCGCAGGCCGCACTTCTCCAATGATCCCGCAGCTTATAAGGCAGCTTTTTCACAATGATTTGCATATTTGTAGGCACATTCAGGTCACTTACAACAGCTCCCATACAGTTGCAACATTCCTGCAACAATAAACTGTAGGCCCTTAAAGCATTGATATCTTCAGCTTTAACCATCGGCCATGCAAGCACCTTATCCATGTAGGCAGAGGCTACTTTGAATGGATCACCAAAATGCTCCTGAAGTAATGACTTTGCCTTACTGTATCCATGAGATGGAGGCAGATGTTGACAGCTTCGGATCACATCCCTGGGCTGACCTCTCGTATACTGTTCGAGGTAGTACAAACAGTCCTTCTGACTTTGTGCTCTTCCTTCAATGTTGTGTTCAAATCCTCTTATGAAGGTTTGATACTGCAGTTTGCCTTTCCAAAACTATGAGAAAACGCTGTTCGGAATTACTCACTGTTGCAGGTGCAGCTTCTGTCTGAAGGTAAGTAACTTGTGAATAAAGAGCACGTTCTGGCACAGTGGACATACCAACCCCAGTCACAGCAGCAGGCCGCTCAATTTTGTTGTGAGTCTTGGGCCTCACAGCAGAATAAGCTGAAAGCAAAGCTTCTCCTCCAGCCTCTGCAGCCGATGGTTGAGTGTTGAACTCAGGCACAAATATTGCAGCGTCATGGCTTAACTGTGTTCTTCTCCCTCTTTCCAAATAGGAGTTCATCCCATCTGTGTAAGTGTTATGTCTTTTTTCTTTTGCCCTGGTATCATTCAACTCCATTTTTGATTTACAAAATAATCCAACATTCACGAAAATATCTGCTAATGACACTAAACACAGCGTCCCTCTTAACTTGTGTTTCCACGTGAAAGAAGTACATGCGTTGTCTTTGATTCCCCTAACATACATTCCCCTGCATACTAGCGGTGGGTATTTATGTACCTCAATACCGATAGTCTCGAACCTGACTAACCGTCTTAGAACCAGAACTACGGCGGCACTCCCAAGCGCAATGCTTTACCCGCTTGACGCACGAACCAAAACACTACCAAAAATACCAAAAGAAACAAACAGTACAATCACCTTATGCGAAAGTACCGCTGAGCCTAGCAGGGAATACAATGACCAACAATGCACACTGTTCATAAACGTGTACCTTTCAATAGAGGCGCCTGTGATGACCAAATAAGCATCGTAACAGCAAATTTGTGAATGACTGGGCTTTACACGAGTCCAATGAGCGTTCACCTCTAACGTTAACAAGTTACAATTTTGAAAGCGATTTCAAAGATCCAGTGTTATCCCGACAACACGTTTCCGCGCTTCATCAAAAGAGAAAGTTTTCTGTTGACAAATTATTGCGGCATATTAAACTTAAAACTAATCCAAACGCCGCAGCAGGCTAAAACATGTGGGTTTACACTGAAGACGCGTCACGCTGAACTATTGCACATGATGTAATGTCTTTATTGATCCATTTCACGAGCTTAGCAAGAAACAGCACTTACTTGAACTAATGCATTTTATGTCGTGCAAAGATACTTCAGACACAACACAAAGTGACGATGGTGACGGTCAACAGAAAGTTTCTCCACATGCTCACCCTGCCGCCATCAGTCCAAACACACACACACCCCCTTTCCCCACAGGTGAGCACACACACACTAATACAGACACCACACCCCCGGTGACACCCACAATAATCAACAACGTCACTACGTGAGTGCACATACACAATAATATAAAAACAAAAAGAGGAAAGATCATAAAAGACTAATCAAACCCAATGTATGGCTCCTACAGACAGATTTGCACGGATTGATTCCCTGTCGGGCTCCACCTACCCGAGCCGTTTGCCCATGATTGTCTGCAGGAACTTCCTGGCAGAGATTTGGCCCAGCACTTTCCTGTAACTGTTCGTGAAGATGGCATCAGCATGGCGTCCGGAGCTAAAGTCAGAGAGGGGACAATTTACATCGGTGCAGTTAATGCGCAACAGTAATGGCTTTCAGGGAAATTAAAATAAAAAAAAGTAAACTGCAGTTCAATGAAGCAGCAGCAAAAAACAAGACGAGTATGGAGTGTGTCTGTTCATTTTACTGTTATCCAGCTTAAAGGGCCAGTTCACCAAAAGAAAAGGAAAAAGAAGCACATTTCAAGCTTCAACATTTTTTATTATCATATGCACAACAATTACAGAGAAGCCGCCAATGTCAATGAACATCCCTCCAACGATTGATAAAAAGCTGTAAAAAATAAATAAATAATCCTGCAAGTAAAAGCAAAATGAGAATCACAGACATTAAATAGTGCAAGTTAAAGTAGAAACAAATAAAATATAAAGTAAAGTAATATGATTATGTGCTCGACAGTATTGCAAATGAGTAAACTAAAGAAAAATAATAATTATATTTATATACATACATCCATACATAGAGGGGTAAACAGTTTTGTCTTACGGCGGGCGGGTGAAATGTGTTCCTCTGTGCTTCCATCTCGCCTTGCTGTGAACACTTTTACATTTCAATTTTTGGAACTACTTTCTAACAGATGAATAGTTTCTACACTGGACACAAAGGACACGCCAATGTAGAATTGTTTGAAATGTCAATTTCCACTGCTTTGAGCACCTCAAGAGCAACTCAATTTACTTCCATTGTGTTGTGGATGGAGGCAGAAATCTTTACATCTATTTTAGTCCGTCCATATTAACACACTGACCGCAACTCCGCTCTCTCCCTGGGAGGACTCGTGTCGTCCTCCAGCTGCTCTGCTGGATTCTTCACAGAAGATGTCATCAGGGTGGATGTGTCCCTCTGGCCAAACCTAAGAAATATCCTTGGTAACCAAACAATTGTGGAACATTGCATTCAACAATCCCCATGCATCACAAATTCAGTCAAAGTGTTTAGGTTGTTTTCTATGGTGAAGATGGAATTCAGACTGAGCAAAAAGATTCTAAATCGTGTGGCAAAATGCTCTGGCTCTTGTGAAATGCTCTCCTGAGTCTTCGGCACAGGGCACATGTGACCAGAGCGCTGTGCGAATGTAACCTTGTGACTAATCCAGACATCTTGACCCTTTTTAGCATAACAAAGAGCAGAGGGCACAGCTATGACACGCAGAGCAACCAAGTGAAAACATCACGCGCTTTTGTGCGTGGACATGGTCACACGTGTGAGCCTCGGCGCTGTGGTCAAACTCATTGTCCATCGCCCCCTGAGTTTAAATCAGTGTCATGTTGCATCTCTTGTTGCACGTGTTCATTATCGGCTTTCAAATGTTGAGTTTCCCATTTCTTTCCCATTTCAATCGCGGGAGCTTTCCGACTGCACGATCTGTCCTCCTGGAGCTCCGCAGCATTTAATCACACAGAGTATTGTGATGTAGTGTATTCTGTATTGTTAATGCAATCTGTCTGAATTCTATTTTTTTAATATATATATAACACATATATATGTGTTATATATATATATGTGTGTGTGTTATCCATATATATATATGTCCAGAGTAATAATCTTCAAGCACATGTCCATATTCGAGCAGGCATACAAGATTTGACTAACTTTAAAAAAAAAAAGAAATACAATTTAATAAAACAAATGAAAAAATAAAACACCCTATGAAACACGAACACACACAGAAAAATAAATTCAACAATGGAAATCATTTTCAGTAAATCTTCCAGGACTCACCTAATGGATGGGTAGAGTGGAGAGCCTGATAAAGACACGACAAGGCAGCAAAACAGCAGCAGTGCAGATTTCTCCATCCTCACAGCCAGTCCCGGAGAAGAATGGACGGCTAGAATAAATGACAGGAGTAGAAATTACATTAGAAAAAAAGAAGAACCCCCCCTCCTGCGCTGAATCCACAGTTTCCCCTCAACCAGCCTCATCGGTCTGCAGAAGACACCGAAGTTACAGCAGGCAGATGTGGGTACTATGAAGGACAACATCCAAATTTAATCTAAAATCCATTTGGAAATTAAATATATAATACACACATAGCATTCACACATGGGGGTGGAAGAGTTACCTGGATATATCTTTCTTCTGCGTGTGAGTGTGTCAGTTATGAGCGTCTTTGCAGTTCCTCTTTATTTAGTGCCCTCCACTCTCATCATCTCCCACTGACAGGAAAGGCTGGACAAAAGCAACACTGGAGCAGTACTGTTTGTGATCCCTCCATCCGTGGTCCGTTTATATGAACCTGTAGCTCATAGTCACTCCCACATCACACATGATTCTCTCTCTAAGATGAGCTGTCGTCATGCTCGCTCTCTCTTTCTTTTTGTCCTTTTCAAGTTTGTTTTATTGCCATGATTCATTACAGAAAAGTGTGTTATGCAAGGTTTTAAATATAAGTATAATAACTCAGAATGTAGGAAAAAAAGAAGGCACATTACCACATAGTGTTTATGTTATGAAAGAAAAAACTAAATTGCCAATACATTATTTAAGACGAATAAAAGGAAAGAATATATGTGATATATAGTTTATGTCTAAAAATATGTATATGCTAGTTTTGACAGCCATTACTTTACATCCATTATGCAAATGTAATCTCTAAAACAAATTAAACGAAAATACATTTGAATGTAGCTCGTTGATAAAAAAAATGTTGATGGGTTAAAAATATGTTTCATTATTTATTGCAAGTCTACAGACTGCATGAGTTCAAAGCTTTACTTTGTATACACCTCGTATCTAACAGTTGGTTCTACATAGGGATTGATTGAACGGTATCAAATACAGTACTAATTGTTCAGCTTTTAACCCTGATTCAAGATTTTGGTGATTTATTGAGCTCACTGTGAAGCGTCCGCCGACGCCCGGAACGTTGTATTCCTTCAAGAAGGGTTTTAGACGGACAGTAAAACTGGATGCACCCGGAGACATCTTTGTCAAACAGATTCAAAGAGTATTCTCTATCGTTAATTTACAACTTCGCTAAGAGGGACGCCGTAATGTTTAACCATCCCTTTTCTTCTCTCAAATTTTTCAGAATTTAAAGGAACAGTGCCATCTTTATCATAAAAAAGTCCGAGTGAGATACCAAATAGACTCTTCCTCATCACTACGCCATGTTTGTAAATTACTGAAAGAAAAACGCTGCCCCTTTCAAAAACAGATATTATTCACGAAGTTGTTGAGGGAACGATGGTTACACATGTTAGATAATATAAGCTGGAATTCCTGCAAGCGTTCACAAAACTAATTATTACAAAGCAAATCTGTAATTTCCGATAGCTCAACGCTATTTCCGGGTCTTCACACCGTTGCCTTGGAGTGGGGAGATAATCCTCCTTCCGTTAAGACATATTTGGCTCCACAAGACACAAGCGTCTGAATGACATTTACTCCACGTTGTAGCTAGCGCTGATTTACCAAGATAAACAAGTTAGTAAGTAGCGCTCAAAGTGTCCAACTGCAGTATGCGGTACGGCCGGTAAGTTAGCCACGCAGCCTTTGCTCGTGCAGCTTACGTGAGCGAACTGAACATGGAATATCTCAGGAAACCCCTGAGGACCCTTCCCCAACTCTGGAAGCCCCTCAGGTGCGCTACACCCAGATACTGCTCTAAATTAGCGAACACCAGTGTGACCTCAACGGAGAGGACAGTGACCGGAGACCGGTTCAAGACTCGGATATCCTCCGGTCCGAGTTTTCAGGATTTCATCAAAGGGGTTTCGGTTCTCGAGACTCGCGCTGCAGTTGACGAAGAGGGCTCCGAGGATCGCGGTTATCTCCCCGAGGACTCGGGGGCGGGGGACTCGAGGAAAGGTCAGTGTGCGTCTCTGCGAGTCGCTCAGGTTCACGTGAAACGTTCGCGGGCCGAGTGCTGAACTGGTGTTTCTGTGTTCACGTCAGTGTACTTCGAAACCTACGGGTGTCAAATGAACGTGAACGACACCGAGATAGCCTGGTCCATCCTGCAGAGGAAGGGCTACCGACGCACAGCGGACTTAAGAGAGGTGGGGAAGAGCTGCAAACTATTTTAGGACCATTTATGTGAGGGGAAATAATAATTGAAAATGAAAAAAAAAACATGTTGTGCTTACAGGCAGACGTTGTCCTTCTGGTAACATGCTCCATAAGGTAAGTTAATTATGCGTTTTCAGCAACTTTTTTTGTTTGTACAATTGTTCATTTAATGGACGTAGTTATCTCTCTCTCTCGACAGAGAAAAGGCAGAACAGACCATTTGGAATAGACTACGACAACTGACGGCGATGAAGAAGCGGCGGCTGAAGACGCCCACGCCGATGAAAATTGGGATTTTGGGTGAGCTCCGGTTCACTTAGATAAGCACTGACCCATTCTGCTGTCTCGCCGACGAGGCCCCGGGACGCACTGACCGGCGGCCTTGTGTGTCTCAGGGTGCATGGCGGAGCGGCTCAAGACAGAGCTGCTGGAGCGGGAGAAGCTCGTGGACGTTCTCGCCGGTCCGGACGCCTACCGGGACCTCCCCCGCCTCTTGGCCGTGGCTGACGGAGGTCAACGCGCGAGCAACGTGCTGCTGTCGCTGGAGGAGACCTACGCTGACGTCATGCCCGTCCACCATGCGCCCCATGGAAAGAGTGCTTTTGTGTACGTAGTTTTTTTCTTTTTTTCCCGCGCCACACACCCTCCGGTAATTTTCTAATGTGTCTCTGGCGATTGTGTGCGTGTGCACGCGCGCGCGCCTCTTCCGTGCCCGCAGGTCCATCATGCGAGGCTGCGACAACATGTGCAGTTACTGCATCGTCCCCTTCACCCGCGGGAGAGAGAGGAGTCGACCCGCCAGCTCCGTGCTGGAGGAAGTCCGTCAGCTGTGCGACCAGGCGAGTTCTGACCCCACACACGTAATTATAGGTTATATAGGTAGATGCGCACGTGGAGCGAGTACTCGTTCTTCTGATTGTAGGGAAATGTATGAGGTTACAGGATAGGGTTTTGAGAGAAAACTGTCAAAATCAAGACACTAACAAATGGTAATTCATATTTTTAGATAGAGCCACAAAAAACAACATGACTATCAAATGGCCAAAAAGAGGATAATTATTTAAGTCATAAGAAGGCTTTTTAAAAACTATTTTTAGATCCCATCCCTGGACAAATTGTGCACCTGTTTTAACATTGAATGCAAAAAATAAGCCCCCAAAAACTATATCTATATCTATTTATTTATATATATATATATGTATATGTGTTTTTTTTATTATCAAAGCCCATCATCTTCCTGTAAAACAAGGTATGACTGTGCTTACGTATGCTAGTACCAACTATAGACTGTTTATAAGAAGTGTACGTAGTCATCGTGACATCACCCGTTGGTTTGTGGGCCGCCGTTTGGAAACCTTGAGTTTGCTGATTTCAGCGTTGCCATCTTGGATTACGGCAGTCGCCATGTTTTTTGCAACCAATGAACCGAAGTTACCATATTTGGAATGTGGAAGAGTGACGTAGAGACGGCATTTAGTCTCTTTGGCTCCCTCCCGCCTTAAAGCATACTCTGCTTTATGGTCTTTTTGATTATAAATGGATAATGTTTTACTAAATGAACATCATGCTGTTTTTAAGAAGTCTTGAAACTAGAACTTGAGACCATAAACTAATTGTGTTGTAATGTTTACTGATGGAATAAATCAAATGTGAAGTAGAGTAATTTTCTCACAAACAATTTGACTTATTTTTGCCACCGGAGGAAAAAAATAAAATAATTCTACCAATGCTATCATGACATCATCCATCCATCAATTTGCAACTTTTATCGACAACAGCCACAGTCCTCTGTGTTGCACTACATTACGATCCCGCCCACCTTTTAGCGCTCCAATTAAATGAGTTGGATTTGATTTCCATCCCTACTTTATAGCCGTGAAGGGGGAGATAGTAAATTATTAGTGGATACATTTTTTTGTTTCTTTCTTCAGGGGGTGAAGGAGGTGACTCTGCTGGGTCAGAACGTGAACAGCTACAGAGACACGTCAGAACAGCAATTCTGCGGCTCAGACCCGACCAAGCTCAGCCAGGGGTTCAAGACCGTCTACAGAGCAAAGCAGGGCGGTCTGCGCTTCTCCGACCTGCTGGACCGAGTGTCGCGCATCGATCCAGACATGAGGATCAGATTCACCTCCCCTCATCCCAAGGATTTCCCTGATGAGGTACTTGTCCCTACGTAAGCCCTGACATAACCAACAATTCTGCTGATCCATTTGCTAATTGTGATCTAAATAGTTTTCTCTCCTGTGCTTATGATTTAAGAACCTGGGGAAATTCCTTTTTGCCAGGATAATCTTTTAGTTCCTTATTTTCATTTCCCATCTGTGCAACAGCTGGAGGAAACACTTTTTCTTATTTTTTTGTGGGACGGGATTCTTTATTATTACAAAGCATACATCAAAACAAGGGCACTTTTATGTCTTCTGCCATCAACATTTCTTTCAAAATTTTAAAGTTATTTTTTATAGTTGATTGTTGTTGTAATACTCATTCTGGCCACAAGAGGCTGAAGGGCACCATTACTACAAAATGGAGAACCAACGTTTTCTCGCTTGCCTCTCAGGGCTTCCGTGTGAGACACTTAACTCACTGAATACCCTTTTTTTATTTTGAAAAGCACTAACTATCATTACAACTCTTCCGGACCTGCTGTGTGTGCTGGCCTCTACAGGTTTTGCACCTGATCGCGGAGCGAGGGAACATCTGTAAGCAGATCCACCTTCCAGCCCAGAGTGGCAGCAGCGTGGTCCTAACAGCAATGCGGCGCGGGTACGATTTTTTCTTTTTTCTAAACTAAATTGCCAAAGCAATTTCTCACTGGAGGAGTCTCTTAAAATGTCACCACGTTCTAATAACATGTATTTTCCCATTAAATGCACAGCTACACGAGAGAGGCCTACCTTGATCTTGTGGATAACATCAAGAGAATCATCCCCGGTAAGAAAGACACTCTGGTTAAGTTTTACTAGAATGTCTAGAAAGACATTTCACTCAAGGAAAAGTAAAAAAACTTGTGGGAATTATAAGTAAGAATTGTAAGTAAGAAGTTGGCCAGTTTAAATGTATTCCTGACACAAGGAATCTTACCGTGGGGAAAAAGCCCTGCTGGCAATACAATCTTAATGGCTTTTGTTTTGGTATTGTCCTATTGATGAATGTGTGTGTGTGTGTGTGTGTGTGTGTGGTCTGTGTTTCAGAGGCGAGTCTCAGCAGTGACTTCATCTCAGGCTTCTGTGGAGAAACAGAGGACGACCACCAGCAGACCCTGTCTCTGATCCGAGAGGTGGGCTACAATGTGGGCTTTCTGTTTGCCTACAGCATGAGAAAGGTGAGCTCTGGTGGGGTTTGGGATGTCGCACTCTTTGTTTTTTTGTTTTCAGAACTAAATCTAAACGGTCACTTTTCAAACGTGTGCCCTCTCCCTGTAACTCAGAAAACCCACGCCTCCCATCGGCTACAAGATGACGTGCCAGCTGAGGTGAAGCGGCGGAGGCTTGAGGAGTGCATCGGCGCGTTCAGAGAGGAAGCGGCGAGGGTCAACGCCGCGCTCATCGGAAGCACACAGCTCGTCCTGGTGGAGGGAGTGAGTATTGCACACATGACATGATCTTTCGAAGGATGTGAGGTTAAAAAAAAGAAGAGATATAACATTTTATCACCCTTAACATAAGATCACCCTAACCCTAGGAATTTTGATCAAACCTATTTTATTAAAGGTCCACTATGCAGGATTGTATACTCTTATGTAGGGATGCACCGATACCGATACCGGTATCGGTATCGGTGGTCGATACTGCGTTAAATACTCGTACTCGCATCGGTTTCAATGACCGATACCAAGAACCGATACTCACTCAACAGTATTTCACTACAACAAACTGGTCGCGCTTTGTGGAGAAGCAACCCCGTGGCGGAGCCGGAGACACTCTTCTCTGTCTCAACTGTCTCAACAGTCTCAACTTCTGAGCAGCCAATCACGCTATCCAAGTTGTTTTGCCGTCCAATCAGATGGCCAGTTTGTCTCAACAGCAGAATCTGGAGCCGCCATCTTGGATCCTCGCTACGCAGCGCTCACTTCTTTCAATAGACAGGAGAAAAGTGAGACGCGAGTACAATACAAGACTTTATCGATATTGTGCTTATTAACCGGTGTTGCATACGTGTGTATGACATATTAGTGCTCATATTAGTGCTCTTGTTAGTGGCTGACAGCCCCGGAGTTACTTGTAATCAGTCCGTCCCAACGCGACGCAAATGTTTCGCGCGACCAGATTACATGTAAAGTCTATGCACAGACGCGTGTGGTTGCGACAGACGCAAATTTACGCCGGCGGCACGTTAGACGCGAGAGTTGAAATTTTCCATATTTAATACATCTATAATTGAGAAGCTCTGCGCGTCATCACCGCCGTCCTGCCGGTTTGAATCAAACGGCTGCTGATCCACCTGAAGTAGCGCTGGCAGCGGCCACATTCAGACGCTGTTGTGCGGCTACGGATGATATTATTGTAGCCGAGTGTCTGTTGTGTGTCTATATTTGTAATTCTAATAAAATGAAAACACGCTCCAGGGTAACTTGAACCACTTTTTTATCTCCTTCACACACGTATATCCCACAATTCCACTCCTCTTTTCCTTTCCGTTTCTCCCTCCACAATAAAAGCACCTGAAACATAACTTGCAACACAGCTTCCTATATAATTGCTCGATCCCTAATATTATCGCTTACATTATGAACCCGGACACGGGGGCGTTTTATGGTCCGACATTAGAGGGACTTCCACAAGACGTTTAAAGCTTGGGATAGCCTTCTGTTAATTTTGTACTATAGGCTTGACATAATCTGCAGAGGATAAAATAAAATCTGCCTCCAAATTAATTGCACTTTCATGGAGACCAAATCTAAGAAGTATCGGTATCGGTACTCGGTATCGGCAAGTACACAAATAAAAATATCGGTATCGTATCGGTTTGTAAAAAATGGTATCGTTGCATCCCTACTCTTATGTATAGACTCATTCAAAAATTAAAAAAATTGAGGATTGATTGGCCCCCGTAAAATACAGCAATTGCATTAGTAATGTGCATCACTGCTAACCACAGAGGAAAGCAGTAGTACCGTAACCCGGAATTTCCACTTTTTACGAAGGAAAGTAAAAGATCTGCCAAGGACCTGTGTGGGAGAACGGACGGCAACATGAAAGTGATTTTCCCCAAAGAGGATGTTGCCGTTCAGCCTGCAGCATCCAATACCGCGTCGGTCCATGCTGGGGACTATGTGCTCGTGAAGGTAGGGTTTTGAATACAAATAGTCATTGCATTTCAAAAAGAGCCTGGGTCATATTATAAGTCGTTTGTGCATTAAAGATATATTGGTGTATGTTGTACAGAAATTGCAAACATGTGTTCAAACCGTTTTTCCATCAAAGAACACAAACAACTAGTCAACTGTTCAACTTAAAAAAATGTCCACACCCACGGCTAAACACTCTTGTGTGCGTGGTGTAGTCACCCCTCCTACCTCGTTCGGGTCGCATTGAATTACATTATGACGAGTTCAAGCTCCACTCAGTAAAAATGAATATCGGGCCAAGCTAAATTATAACAACGTCATGATGTGTTCAAGTGTAATCTTGTGAGATTTAATTTAGCAATATATAATTCATAATACAGAGGTAAGATGAACTGATTTACTTCTCAAATCTTAACAGCTTTAAATACATAATTAAAAATACCAATAAGAGATGTGTATATTATTATCTTTTTAAAATCCATGCAAGCAAGCATTTAGATATAAGTGTAATAGAGTCATGTCAAATTTGCGTCTAGCTGTGACACATCAACCATCATAGAAAAAGCCCAGAGTATCAAGGACCAATCATCAGTCGGGATCTTAAAAGCATTATCTGGTACTTTCAAACAGTTCATCTTTCAATCACTCCCACTCTGATGTTGCTTTTATCTTTCCATAGATATTGTCGTCCAGCTCCCAGAGCCTGAGAGGCCGAGCCCTCAGTCACAGCTCCCTGAGCGGCACGGTGGAGCACCGGGAGACTCTGCCGAGGCACCGGCTCCATGAACATGCGGCCTCGGCCACGATTGAAACGTGCCACTGACTGACACACGGGAGGACACGAGCTGTTGCAGAAATCAGGGACACTTCCTTCTTCTCTTGAACCACTTTGAAGAAAGACTGTGCGTGTGCGTGCACGCGCGTGTGTGTGCGCTAAGCAATGTACTGCTGTTGGTACTCCTGCGCTGTATTTATCAAGCTTCCTTATCAATAAATAATGTTTATATGCCTCTGTATTATATTGCGTAGTGTATTGTTTTATCACATTTATTGTTAATGAATAAAGTAGCCTACTGTGCGTATATTTAATACAATGTTTAACATTCCGTCGTACTTTCTGTATTTCTATTTTATGCTACTTTATACTTCTACTCCATTAAATCTTAGGGGCAAACATTGTACTTTTTACTCCACATATTCTCACTACATTTACTCTACACTTCAAAATACATTTTACATATGAAAACACATTATTCTTACATGATATGATGCAGTAGTTCTGCTATAATCTAACCAGTAATATCACAAATTGGCTTCACATTGATTAACTTCAACATTAAAATGCCTCATGTATTATTTAATGATAAAAACTAAATAAATTATATATTTTATAATGTTAACACTGAAAGGAGGCATTCTGCATACTTTCATACTTTTTGCTTTTAATATATTAGTACATTTTGCTGATAATACTTTTACTTAAGGTTTGTTTAATACAGACAACCGTGACAGATTTGTTTTGTCTGTTGCTTGATTGATGCCACGGCATTGTGTTGGTACTCTCCGAACTGCAGCAAAAATGTCACGGATCAGCACGTTTGGTCAGAAACATTGAAAATCATTTTTCCTAAAGTCAGCAGCAGAAAGTGCTGTGATCTACTTTGGGAGGAGTATTTTATAAAATACAAATAAAAAGAGAATTGAAGTGACAGTGAACCATCTACTGCAGACTGGGTCCTGTTGTGACACGACTATAGTAACCCTGTTGGAGAAGATCATTGCCCCCATCTACATTTTATGTGGAAAACCAGCTCTGGGTTAACATTTAAAAGAAAACACGTCTGAAGAGGGGAAACATTATAATGAAATCAAACTGAGATCCAAATACAAACAGGAGATCTGTATTTCTGAAGTATTGTCTGTGCATCCTTCATTTTTATTCATTCATTATTGTCAGCTGAACTCTGGCTGTGACTGCATCTTCATTGTGGCATGCCCCAGCGCAGAAATTAATTCTGGGAGTTTCCAGAAATTCCATTCAGCCCGTGAACTGAACATCTGTCCCAATCAGCATATAGTCCTAGAGAAAAGCACAGCAACAGTGGTTAATAACAGCTCTGAGATCATTCATTATGTTGATCAACTACATATATAATAAATGCAGCTTGCTCAAACACATGCAGTTCAGTTCATAAAATAAAATAAAACATAAAAAAACATCCAGACTCTGACCTTCAGGACAAGAAGCTGTGTGTTCACAAGCTTCATCTTTCCAAGTGTAGGAAGTGGGTACCCCTTCGCAAGTTGAACTATGAAGCAAAATTACACACGTTTAGATAAACTACTCACAAAAATCCAAAGTGACAAACATCACAGTGATGTCATCAGCAGGGGTTTACATTTCCGTTTGAATTATATCGCACAATACATGCATTTAATGTGTGTTTTTGATGGATGTCAAATAAATATCATGTTAATAAATACTGAGTTGTTTAAAAAGAGCAAGCCTTTCTGTCTTTAGTTAAACCTGCAATAACTGATTTTTTTGGGCCAATTAGGGACAGCGGAAACAAGTTATGAAAAACCACATTGACTAAGTAGATATGATGAACTCGTTAGCAAACAATGCAGCCGTTATGGAGCAAATTGATCTTTTATTTTGGAGTCGCGTTTCTCGCCACCTGATGAACGCACATCCAATATCCACCCTCTTCTCGCTATGTTTTTGGTCTCTACTGACTCCTGAGGGAAATACCTGCCTCTTTAGTTTTTTGCTCCTCAGCAGGTAGTGTACAGTGAATTTTAAAGCTTTTTTAGAGCTTTGCTGATAACAAGCAGCCTGCTTCGGCCAAAGATCCCGCTAAAGAGTAACATAGTGAAAATGTGGCCCGAACAGCTAAACAATGAACTGAAACTCACTTTTGAACTCCGTTAAACTGAATGGAAGATGCAGATTAGACTACATGACATCTAACAATGTCACCAAGTAAACTGAAAGTGCAAGAACTCACTGTTCAGTTTGGGTATCACAACAACTTTGAGGACCATTTGGAAGATGCTGTCGAGGGCTCCGACCTGCGGGTACAGGTCAGGGTTAGTTTGTCACGCTGGTAGTGATTGTGCACTCTCTGACTCGTGTTAGAACGCAGTTCTCACCTGAAACTCTCCCACGTAGCTTGTCGCCAGGGTCAGATCCATTCTGTGCAAATTAGACAAAATTAGACTGTGATGTTCATCTTTACAAGGACCTTTTGGCCCCCCATTTTGTTCCTCTTCTGAGAACAAGTGGTTATGTTTTAAGTAACTCACTTGTTCAGGCTGACAGCTCCGGCCAGCCTCATTCCACTGAAAAACACTCGGGCGCTGACGCTGGTCTCCTGCAAAGACAACGTGGCGAAAAAAGCTACTGATTTTGGCCCAAACAAATTGTTTCTTTTTTTTCTCCCTCTATTATGCCAGCTGTGTAACCTACCAAGTTCAAGACAAAGAGAGGGGAGAGCGTGGCGTTGGATTGGATGGCGTAAGCCGTCACCGTGCAAGTGGCCTCCACTGTGATGTTGTTGGGTTCAAGCGTGATGACGGGGTTTTTCGCTGTCCTCACCAGCAGTTTCATCATCAGGCCCGGGAAGCGCTTGGCGATCTGAAAAAAGCCCAGAGACACGACTGACAAACTGCCAATAGATGATGGCGCCCTCCTTCAGCTGATGGAGTCAGCAGAAACGTGTTTGTCACCTGCGGGATGAAGGTGCCGAACGTTCTGGTGTTGAGTCGGATGGGCGAGCCTTGTGGGATCTGTCGTGACGGAAAGGTTGTAGTTCAGTATGACGTCGCGGATGTAGATCAACGAGGGAATAAACACGAGGATGGAGCTCACCATGTCATCGGTGATGTACAGGCTGAGGGCTCCGGCTGTGTTGTAGACGAAGGCCGCCGAGTTGGCGGTGAAGGCGGACAAGCCGATGTACAACATGTTGTTGGTCTCGGGCGGCAGGGAAAAGGCTGCGGGGGAGAACGGAGGCTCCTGGTGCTTCCCGATGTTGTAGAATTCACCCTAAGCGACAAAAAATCACCGGAGACAGAGAGATTGGGACATGGCCACGACTGTTTTTCTTGGCAACCAAAACTGAAGCTTTAGGTGTATAAAATGTGCAGTATAATGCTCGGCATTTCTTTACCTTCATGGCCAATTCTATGGAGTCCTTTGACACTGTGGGTGCTGACACCATGGAGTATTCAATCTCAGCGTACTGGTCCACCTTGGCTACAACTGCAGCAAGGCAGAATGTCTCTCATTCACTCTCAGCATCAATGAAACATCCAAATATTGTTTTAGATATTATTTTTTTTTACCATTGAGAGTTTTCAACTGAGGGTTCAAATCGGATACTGCATCGGCCACAAGTGTGCAGATCTGCAAAAACAAAAGAGACCAGAAACATTCCATTAATCCAAAAGAAACTTGCACAGTCCCCCAAAATGGATGCAGAGCAGTTCAGAATCTCTCTGGTATCCAAGAGCAAAGCGACCCAAGTGCAGAGGGACAACTTACTTACTTATTAGTGCTGATGTCTAACTGTATCTAATGTTAATTCATTTAGACAAAGGAGTAATTGAATATTCTGACTGACTGTCAGATCGAAAAGATTTACCGTTATTTTGCACTCTCAGTGAGAACTTCTTCTCATACCAGTTATATTTATCTGAAGTGACTGTATTTGTTGCTCCTGACTGAGTTTTACTTCTACTTCACTATATTTCAAGGAGAAATATTGTACTTTTTACTCGGCTATATTTATCTGCTAGCGAAGGTTACTTATTACTTCACGAAAGAACACTTAAAGTAAAACACACACACTCAACAAGCTTATAAAATGTGACATATTGTTAAAGATTAAACCAGTAGCATCTAACCCTTTTGGCATGTGAGCACTCACATAAAACACGTTTGTATTGTCTCTTTGTCACATGTTTTTAATTTTCGATGAATTGTTAGAAGTTCTGCTAATTCCAACAGCGGCTAGCTCGTGATAGCGGCTAGCTCCCGTCTACGGTTAGCAAAAGCTAAACAATTAGCAACATTTTCTCTCCATATCTGAAACGCTTTGCCAATATTGTAGTTAGCTAGAGCCTCAAGCCCATGATGTCATCTAAAAGGGCTTCACGTGCCCACAAGTTAGAAAAGAAAATTGCACAGTAGTTCTCATAGAACTCGTCAATGTTTCAGTTTGAAGCGTGTGATATTTCTAAAATGTTTGTATTATATAATAAAAGCGTATTATGGATTTCCTATCCAATGATGTTCAAAGTGCCTACCCCAGCTTTAAGTATGCATTTGAATGGAGTAGTTGAACTTGTAATACAGTATTTTTACATTGTTGTGGTGTTTTGTTGCAGTAAAGGAAGTGAATACCAATTTAATGGCTGCCATCAGTTCCCAGAAGCTTTATGATCTGGTCTGAAGAATAATCAGAATTTTTAACTGCATTGAGAAGGAAAACCCGATACTTTGTGAATACATGACAATCTAAAGCAGTCGATATGAGGCTGGTTTCCCCTCACCTGTTTCTCCAGTGCATTTCGTAAAGCCTTATCGATGAACTTTTGGAAGAGATTGTACAGCCAGCTGAAACGTGGAGCAATCACAGTAATTAGGGCGGTGTGGCAAGCATGAAAAGAAAACCATTCACATTCTATCCCCTCGCAGCAGGGTTCCCTTTACCTGGCTCCGCCGTGGAACTTGATGCTCACGCTGCCGACAGCGGCCACGCAGTCAACAGTGTTCACCGTAGGATGACCTGTCTCGTCGCTCTTGATGGCAATGCTCGTCGTGATGGTGAGATCACTGACCTTCAAATCGAAAGAGCCACTGTCCTTTCTGTGAAGAGAGAAGAGTCACCGCTGCAGCAGAAATATCACAAAAAATGTATTTCACCAAGCTGTATAAGGAGAACGTTTTTCTTCTCACTCACATTATTCGGAGGTACTTGACCCTCCAGTTTCCGTGCAGACTGATGAAGGCCTTACCGATGGACAGTCTGACACCCGTCCCTGGTACCAGATCCAGCGCGGACTCTGGCAAACCCACATCCACTATTTGCAGACTGGAAGAGACGACATGCACATTTGTGAAGTATCCCAGTTTCTCACAGAATTTACTGGAGTGTCGAATAAACTGGCGCCTTACTTTGTCAAGCTGTACCGGACCTTGCCAATGGTAGGCACCTTCTGGGTCCCTGAAATATCTGGGACTTTGATGGTTTTGAGTTTCTTCTGGATGGAAGCCATCCCCAGTTGTCTGCCTATAGCAAGAATTCAAGGGAATATGATGATGAGATTCCCGAGAGATCCATGCTTTCTAACTGACAGAGGAAGCAAACCTTACCATACTCAAGGCCTTTTGCGGTTAGCTTGACCTTCACCCCAGGATTGATGCTCAGGGTCAGCGGGATTAAAGCCACCAGAGCCAGCCAATGGCACAAGAACATCTTGGCTGTTGGGAGAGAAAATAAATCAGATCATGAGCTAAACTTTCTTTTTCTTTTTTTATGAACATGACACCATAAGCCAGGTTGTGTTTTTGCTTTTGGATGGTTGACATGTTTTGAATTCGATTAAAACAATGGCTTTCTCTTTTAGAGAAGTGCATTATCTTTTTTATGACCTGCTGGTTTCATCCCCTTTATCGATTTAATGATGATTTTACTCATGTCAGTAGGTTCTCTAAAGCACAGCCCCTTTTTATTTATTTATTGCGAACATTTGTTTGTCAACATTCATTTCACATGTTTTTAAAATTATTTTTTAAACAGTGAAAACCTGTAGACAGTTGAATCAAATTTATGGAAATGTATGAAGTACCTAACTTCTTTAGGTAAATATACCGAATGTAGCAGTCAAAATCCTACGTGGTATGATCAATCCTTGTGACTCATGTGACAATTCATTAACATTAAAAACTGAAATGTGACATGAGGGCCCCAGCTACATTGTTTCTGTCAGGGGTCACGAGCAATGTCGTTTGGAAACCACTAGTTTAATCTTTAAAGTAGACATAATATGAAAACCCCACTTTTTCAGTGCTTATGTACATACATACTTCGAGTGTCTACCAAGCTACAAACATAAACAACCCAGTCAGTTTTATTGTGATCTGTCTAGATCAGAAAACATGTGATTCAACAAGTTATTCATATTTGGCTCTCCTTCCTGTGTCACATGCCTGTGTCAATCAGAGCCAACTGGACTTTTTAGAAGGGGGGCTTAAAGAGAAAGGGATTAAAACCAAGCTTTTCAGACAGAGTATATACAGGTATATTCAGACAGACAGTATTGATGGAAATAATGTCTAATAATGAAAAAAAAACATATAAACCTGCTCTATAGAAACCTAGAATATAAGTATGAATCTAAAAATGAGCATGATGCGTTCCCTTTACAGCATATCGAAGTAACTCCAAAAAGTAACTCTACTGTAAATAAATGTTATGGAGTTAAATGTACAACAATCCCCCTCTGTAATGTAATGGGGTAGAGGTATGAATTAGCATTAAATGGGAAAAGTCAAGAAAAGCAGAAACAAATTTCTACTTAAATATTGGCCTGAGAAGGAGCTGAAGAAACCACGTTAAGAAACCACATGACTCCTGATAAGTCAGCAATTAAGCTGACCTTTATTAAATTAGGTCTAGTCCTAGTTCTTTTGTCCACTTTGACTATCCACATTTGACTCGAATTATTTTTCATAATGTAAACAATATGAAAAATGCCCTTTTTTGGAGCATTCAAGGCGTTGTGCGTCCAGACAGAATTGCAAAAAATGTCAAATGGCCTTCATTATGTTGCAGGTTGGAATCAACAGACTCTGAGCATGTTTAGGAGGAGCCAGATATAGTCGGACTGCACTGAAAAAATGTAAGACGTGACTACCGTAGTAAAAAGCATCACTGGAATCTCCCCTTAAGCACATTTCCACCAAAAGCACATTGGGCTAAATATTTGAACCATAAATTGCATAAATATTAAGCTTTAACAACTCCTGTCTCCCTTCACTTACCTGAAGCAGTTTGTCAGGTTTCTCCTGATGTGTCAGTCGGCCGCCAACATGCAGACTGAAAGAGGAAGTGAGGCACACTGCCTTTAATTTACTTACTCAATCAGGAACTGAACTTGGCGAGGGGGACTAACCCAGATAAAGCAACAATAAGCAAAGTTAGTTTCTAGATTCCTTCACCGTCCTGCTCTCTTTTAATCTCTTCATTCACGAAATGCTGACAGTGATCTTACATGAGTATCGTCTGCATTAAAAAAACAACCTCTGAAGGCCACAGCTCTGTAAGCTTGACGTGGTTTGGAGCAGCTTTTTGTCATATTTGTCACTTGCTGTTGCTTTCTAGTTCCTTGTGTCATTTTCCAGTAAAATAATACACAAGAAACAAAACACAAAAAGAGGAATAAAATGAATTAAATGATCTTTCTCGTATTGAGCGTGAAACAGTGTTTGACATAGTCAATGTTTGCCATTATAATGGAAAATAAAAGCATGCTCTACCTTCTCCCCCCGACGTGACAGGGCAGGGTTTGCTCATGTGTCATAGAGTGTGATATTACAAACTACCCTTGCTGCAATTGTTGGGTCTATCCCAAACAGCAACTTCCAGTCCTTGCATTCTTGCTAATGGCCATCAGGGGGCAGCTCTTCCGGTTGTTGAAGTCTGATTGTATAGAAGTCTATGATAAAATTACTCTACTTCTCTCTTGAGCTTATGGTCTCAATCTCTAGTTTCAAGTCTTCTTCAATACAACATGATGCAGCATTGATGTAAAAAGATTATTGTCAGGTCTAAGATTTGTAATCAAGGAACTTGTGTTGGGATGTAGCATTGGTAGGATGTAGGATATCAGGTTCTGCAAATTTTTGGGAACCAACCTATTGAAGCAACACAATCATAAAACACTTGCAGTCATTGCATTCTTCATGTCTGTTGCTCAATCAAAGCCACATCAAACTTCAACAGTAAGGTTATTGAAGTAATGCCAATGGCTAATGCTGCTGTCTGGCCTGCTGGGCTTCAAAGAACTGGGACTGATTTCATTCTGCAGATTTGGATCAGTTCATTTTCTAATCAAATTAGAACTGTCTGCAGCAGAGAGCCTTTACATCCGGCTGGTCCACACGGGCAACGTAACAATTCACGTCAGTTTGCGGCACAATTTTTATACACTTCGCCCATTTTTCCTTATTGCTATTATTTTCATCGTCCAAATGAGTTACTGACTGCTGATGTTTCTCCTGTGGTGCACTCCTGCCCCCCTGAGGCGGAAGGCAGTATTGCATCATCATACTTGCTCTAATGACAGTGCCCTAGATGTGCAGCTTGACTCAGCAGAGGAAAGCCCCTTTAAACATCACACTGTTTCTAATCCAATGTGATGTGTGTGTGTGTGTGTGTGTGTGTGTGTGTGTGTATTTTGGATTGCGTCCCCCGGGGGGCCTCCACACTGTTCTTAAAACAAAGATCCTTTATATTTTGATAACCCTTGCCATGAGGACTCTTCAGTGTCTTTTTTTGAAGTCATACTCATTTCTCAGTATCAAGCAGTAGATCTTTCTGAGCTGAAAACAGTAAAGGGGTTGTTGAAACCAGTTGAAACTCACACTGGAATTGAATTTGTCTCAGAGTTAAGTTATGCAAGGAGAACTTTATCTGTATGTAGCATCTTGCGTGAGGCGTTCTCATTTCAGATGAGATAAATCAGATATTATTACCAAAGCAGAAACCATAAGTCGCTGTGATCCTTTGAGATGAAAAGTGGCGTTGTGAAGTTTACAGACTATGGGCGACATTTTTTCAAATGAAAACTGCTATCTATATTTATTATAACGTAATAATGGGTTATACATGTCATTGGATCATTTCATAATGTTATAGTTATGTTTTTTTTGCCTGTATATACAGAATTTCTTCTCAATTTACTCAATTTTATTTTTGCCTTCTTCTCATCACACAGGATTAGTGGGACCATGTTCAGGTTCATACTTGCATTTTGCGTTTCTACTATCTACTAGAAATTTTTTAAGAGCTTTGATGTAAAAAAAAACATAATTTTTCTCACACCTCTGTCTGATACACTTTGTTTTAGTGGCTGTCTCTTTAAGTCTCCCCTTTCAAAAAATCTGATTGGATTCTGAGAAAAATTGTTTATTTCACAGTTTGTGAAGGAAATAATAATTATCATGTTATGAATAAACAAAAATGATTGTCAATAAGAAGGACTGTTTTCAAAGTGCAATGCGCAAACATGTGATATCATCAAATCGTGGAAAGTAGAGCAGCTGAGCACACAAGGAATAAACTGCTTTATGGGCAGAGTGTGAAGAATGTTTCATACTCGCATACTGTATAGTCCCATGGCTTATATATAATATAGGGCTGAGCATGCACTGGAAGGAAACTCATTACAAACCTGTTTGCTTTCCTCTCCAGTTAAAATACTGACTTATATCAGTAAGATGCAAAAAATGCAGACAGCGAAACATTTTTTTTGCTTTTCCAGAAATCAATATATTCAAATGATTAATAAACAAGTGGGTTTATAGAGTGGAGCATATTATGCATGTCAGAGATTTGCATGTTTCCGAGCTGCCCGAATTTGAAAAAAAGGACATATTGACAACGGTTCATTTTTAACTTATTTTTGTTTAAATATCCATGAACTCTCGTTTCTTAAAAGGTAAGGACATGTGATATTGTAAATGCTCCTGCGGTCAAGTAATGGGATGTCACAGATGGTCTAAGCATCCTGTGGTCACACTGTGGGCTAATTTAATTTCTCTTTTGCTCGTGGACAGAAAAGCCTCAAGGACATGCAACCACTTATTCCAAGACAGCAACCCGTGCACCCTGTCCGTCTGTGCTGAGTGTCTTCAGTCAGTTCAGACTCCAAGGTGGGGTCGGCAGTTCGTGTTTGACCGGTGTAAAGCCTTATTCACTGCACCAATGTGACCCGGAAGGACTGTAAGACTCACTCAGCAGCGTTTACACCACCGAAACTGACGGTTGATGCGATTTCATTCAGTTCCGCTGTTCAATGAGTCGTGTGAATTATCCAATAACTCAAGGGGTAGAGGTTAACACCGGGTAATGGCTAAATGAGCAGTTTTTCTTTTCCAGTTGCATGTCTCCTTTGAAAGCCTCTTACATTAATGACTCTAAATGGCAGCGGGAATTAATTTGAACTGTGTCGTGAAATTATGCAGCGGGGCATCAGTAAAACGCACACAGCGTGCTCATTACAACCCAGGTCTTTGATGGCTCTCCTCCAAAAGATACCAAAGGGGAGCGTTTTAACATGAATGAATCTGGCTCCCTCTAAAACAGAGCATTTGGATTGATATTTCAGAGGTGCTTCCGCCAAAGGAGGTTAGGATTATTTAGAATCGTCTGGTTTGTCAGCAGGATTACGGAAAAAAACAGCTTGATACATTACTTTTCCTTTTTGCTAACGGATATGATATTAGGCCTTGGTCATCCAGTTAAGTAGATATAAACATTTGGATCTGATGATGATGCTAGAGGAAAAGTCAGGGAAACACCAAATGTATCCCAATCCACTGGCACCAGGTCCCCAGGAAGAGCGCCGGTATCTCCACCTAACTGTAGAAACACTTTAAAAGTCCTTATTGTAATCCTTAGGTATTACACCTTTTGTTAATTTCTGTTGTTTGTGTTGGTTTAATTGAGTTCATTGCCTTTATGGCATGGTCTTTTTTGCCTTTTGTTTTTCTGAAATGTAATTTGTATTGATGTTATGTATGTCTATGCTTTGCTTCTCTGTAGAGCACTTTATAAACGCTGTTTTTAAAGGTGTTATATAAACTTCTTCTTCTTCTTCAAAGTTGGATTGGTCCTCAGGGAATCCTGACTCTCTACAAAAGCCCACCAATCTGTTAGATGCTGAGAAATTTCACTGGATAGGTGAAATCCGTGTCGTGCTGGAGATACTAAATGAAGAGTCAGAGCATCATCAGCGTCCAGAGTACTTCATCCTCTGAGAGCCATGCATATCTCTGCCAAATTTCATGGTGATCAATTTGACAGTTTTATCATGCACATATGTGAGTGATATATGTTGCTCTGTGTGGAACATGCGCATGCACCATGTAGGTCAGTGAACATGTTATCACTTGCTGCACTCAGACAAACCCCATGTGCATGATTGTGTCTTCGCAGTGTTTCTAAGTCAGAGGGTACTAGATGTGAGTAGATCTCAGTTTCATCATTTTAATCATGAAATACTGTACGAATCAAAAGGCAATTTCAACAGGCCAATCAAGGCTTACTAATTCCAAACACTCAATACATTAGTGAAGGACACTGCAGGGCCGGCAAACAGCGGAACCAGAAAAGAGGCTTTCCAGAATCATAAAAGAGCCTCAGCCTCGTATTGACAGGCTTCCTCCCACTGAGGTTGTAAACTGGCCGGTGCATCAGCCAGCGGAAAAGTGTGGTGAATATCAATCAGGCAACTCCAGCAGTGGGCCAGCAGAGTGATAGCTGACCAAAGAGGGAAGGAGACGCATAAAGAAAGAGAGACTGGAGGGAGGTCGATTGATTTCTTCTTTTAATCTGAAGTAGTTTGGAATAACCCTGCCCTGTGGAGAATTGACTGACTTTCAGTTTTGACGGCTTGCCGTGTAAAAATTAAAAGCTAATGTCTTGATCCATAAGCAGTTATGCACACATCAGTTAATATGGATTTTCTAGGCAATTTCTGTTATACATATATTCTATTCCTAATGTTGATCCATGATGATCATGTTCCATGATTTTGTCTTCAATAAATTCACCCTGAGTGCGCAGTTAGTGTTTAGGTCCAAAGGTGAGACAATGTAACATGTGAAATTATAGTAAGTACATTCTTATCTTCTCAAAAAAGAAAGTTAAATTCATGAGCGGTAACATGCACTCCAACACGAACCGTTGTTTTGCTGTCAGAGCCTCACTTGGTGATGACCCTTAGCTCGCGTAGGCTACGGTTAGCTAATGTTTGGGAACTTAACGTCACAATTTCTGCTTAGCAAACATCACTGAGCGAGTTTGTATTACATCAGGAATATTTGTTTGTCATCTTGTCTTGGCATACATTTTTGTTTGGGCCGAAGTTTGAAGTTGTTAAATGCTACACATTGTAGGCTTTGAATTGCTTTGAGACAGAATTCAATGACATTTTTTAGCCATGGTGCGATTGCATGTCAAGTCAACGCAAAGACATGAGTTGATGCAAATAGACCTGCGTGTGAATGTCGCGGATACAAGCGGCCGAAATGAGTTTCCTCCGTAGAGTGGCCGGGCTCAGCCTTAGAGATAGGGTAAGGAGCTCGGACATCAGGAGGGAGCTTGAAGTCGAGCCGCTACTCCTTCGTGTCGAAAGGAGTCAGCTGAGGTGGTTCGGGCATCTAATTAGGATGCCTCCAGGACGCCTCCCTTTAGAGGTTTTCCAGGCACGTCCATCTGGTAGGATGCCCCGGGGAAGACCCAGGACACGCTGGAGGGATTATATCTCCCAGCTGGCCTGGGAACGCCTCGGGATCCCCCAGAATGAGCTGGTAGATGTTGTGGGTGAGAGAGAAGTCTGGGTCAGCCTGCTGGACCTGCTGCCTCCACGACCCGACCCCGGATAAGCGGTGGAAAATGGATGGATGGATGGATGGTGAATGGAAGTGAAAATTTAACAGAGTTAAACACGTTTTAACTTGAGCAACTGATTTCACAAATAAGACAAGAGGAACAATTAGGAAATAAATTACAATTCTGTTGAGTTGTGAGAAATGAGAAGCTGTAAATGCACACAAAAATTGACGACCACTGTATTGCGATTAAATGGTGAACCATTGTGGAAAATATGAGCTATACTTTAACACATTCACAAAATATCGTGCAAAGAAAAGAATCGTGGTTCTTGCATCTGACTTAAAGTTGCATCATTGGACATTTTGGCTACTTGGACACAGTGGAACAAGCTAACACAACATTGACCATATCATCTTAATATGGTAAACTCGTTGCTTATTTACACATACAGCAGATACGACACAACATTAGCCGTAACATTAGTGATTAAGTCCAATCTTTATTCCCATTTTTGAACTCCTGAAAAGAATATCCTTGTCTTTAGCAGCTAAATGCTCCGTTGTGTTCACAAGCTAACTTTGCTCACTCTATCTGTCTGTTGTTTGGGCCTGGGCAGGTAGCATAGCACCTTTTTTGGAAACTGAAAACATCTGTCAGCTGCTGCTGGAAACAGGGTTGATGAGAGCAATAAGACTGAAACCAAACAGTAAAGCTGTGAAAAACAACCACCAGTCGAGCTGAGAGGAACTGCAGAGAAGGGTGATAGTTATCGGTGCGGCCGTCACTAAGAGTGACCCCCTTTCACATACAAGTAGTAATGTGATTCATTGTTAATGTGTAATTATTGATATTAGCAGTTGTAATGTCCAAACTGTTGCAGCAACACAACATTGATATACGTATGCATGAATCTCATTGCAATTTATCCAAGATTTGATATTTTCGTGTGATAGCAAATAATTTGTATCTCAACATTTTGTATTTACATACATGTTGTGTACGCATGGACGTCAGTTCCATAGATTAACGTTTCAGACTTTCACTTCCCCAATACTGACACGTGCTTTGACCCGGCCGTTGTGAACGTTGTGAGATACTGTCAGATGTTGCGCTCGCCAGGCCCATGCTTGGAGTCTGCGTAGACCTGAGCTGTGTTGGCGCAACGGAGATGAGGGGAGTCTCCGATCAATGGTTCAGTGTGTCGGGCATAAAAGGAGCAATGTGCCCCAGAGAGAAGGGCTGTCTGTGCCCCAGCGCCACGCAGCTGTGGGACCCGGGCAACCGTCCATGCCCTCTGCTCCCTCCGCACACTGTTAGTCCTCCCTCTGTGGCCAAAACACTGCAAGCTGTCAAATTATTTCTATAGAGGAAAAATAGTCCATAGTCTGGAAATACATCCGCTGCTGCAGTGCAGTGGTATATGCTGTTTTAAAATGCACGTGAGGAGGTTTCAAATCCAATGAAGAGGATTATTTGAGGACAGCGGGCAGAAGCCGGAGAGCAAATGGCGTGTAGGGTGACTTTCGAAACTGTGTTTGACTCGCCGTTCTCTGTTTCTGCGAGGTCTGGGACACACGGCGAGCCCGTTGAAGTGGCCAGAGGGGCGTGTGCGAGAGACCTTACGCGTCTTACGAGGTACACAGTTGTTTCGTTACAGACAAAAGGCTTTAACTCAAGACTTCACGACTAACTACTTCTCATAACTGTAGTACACAAACCAATGGGCACCATTATTGTTTAGCATGCGAGTTGGTGAGTTTCCATTTTGTAAATGTATATTTGTAAGACTGATATCAATTCTATGGGCACTGACCACTGTCTTAAAGCTACATCAATCAGTATTCTTATTTAAATGATGAATACGTGTAAGAAGCGATCGTTTTTAGGGATATACATATATGTATTACTATTATTATATTTATTATTTATTAAATAATAATATTCTCCCATAATCAGGATATTGTAATTATATATGAGCACTATAGAAGAAGACTGCCATCAATATAACACACCCAGTCTTGTATTGAACTGTTGGTGCTTGAGTTGCATTGTGGGTAAAGAAAGTAGCACTTTAGTAGCACTTAAATGGCACTTACTTATAGCACTTTGTAGTTTTTCTTTCTTGAAGAAATTGTACTTTCTTGATTCTTGTTGTTCTGAGTTTGTACTCATGTTTGAATGCACTTATTGTAAGTCGCTTTGGATAAAAGCATCAGCTAAATGAAATGTAATGCAATGCAGATGTCAGATTTTGACAAGGAAGATGAATGTGAGGGAGGGGAAACAAGATAACTTCATCGTGAGCAGCATTATAGGAGTGTGACGCTAACTTAGTGGCATGCTCTTTTAACAATCCAAAAAGTAATGAACATAACACTAGAATGACCACACTGGCAGTTGAAATAATTCTGGATAGTAGAGAATAGTGAAAGGATCTGATACTTGTACCATGTAAATGCCATTCAGAGGCCTTCCTCATGAAAGGACTGGAATGGAATTGGCTTTCAGATGATGAAATGCCTTTCCTCCCCTCAATTCAGTATGGAATAAACCAGTCTGTGCCTGAACTATAATTCAAATGCAAAAGCCACAAATAAACTTTAAATCTGAGGAAGAGTATGGCATTTATTACACACATCATTACCACTGAGCTCTTGATAGGAGTGTGTCTCTGCGGGAGCAAACACAGGGGCGTAGTAGCACTCGGAAGGACATGCAGTTCATTTGAACGTTTGTGCAGCAGAAATTCAACCATACGTTTTTCTATTATGTGTGTGTGTGTGTGTGTGTGTGTGTGTGTGTGTGTTCACACTTATAGGGGATGGAACTACTTTTGAGGGCCACTTATTTCATCCATTAGCCACTCAGCACACCCAGGGTCGACAGTAGACAAGCCGAACAGTTAGGAGTTACTCATGCATATAGATGGTTTCTCAGCGTAGAATGGAGGACACATTATTGTTTATGATACAGAATCTTTGTTCTTGTGGGATGTTTTAAAAAAAAAAAATATATATATATATATACACATATATATATATATATATATATATATATATATATATATATATATATATATATACACACACATATATATGTATATATATATATATATATATATACACATATATATATGTATATATATATATATATATATATATATATATACACATATATATACAGTATGAGAGAGAGAGAGAGAGCTAATGGATATAGTGCCGAGACCCCTCATGTATATAGGGCCGAGACCCCTCATATATATAGGGCGAGACCCCTCATGTATATAGGGCGACCTGTATGCGGAGGGACTTTCGTGACCTCATGTGAGTCCCCTGGATATAGGGCGACTTTCGTGACCTCATGTGAGTCCCCTGGATATAGGGCAACTTTCGTGACCTCATGTGAGTCCCCTGGATATTCAATTCAATTCAATTCAGTTTATTTTGTATAGCCCAAAATCACAAATACAAATTTGCCTCTGAGGGCTTTACAATCTGTACACATACGACATCCCTGTCCCGGAACCTCACATCGGATCAGGAAAAACTCCCACTAAAAAAACAAGGGGAAGAAACCTGAGGGAGAGCAACAGAGGAGGATCCCTCTCCCCGGATGGACAGAAGCAATAGATGTCATGTGTACAGAATCAACATAACAGAGTTACAGCACATTCAATGGATGTCACAGAAATTATTCATGAGTAGTAGGCATGGCCACGACCCAGATGACTATGATCCACGACAGCAGACGGAGGTGAAGATGAAGGGCATCAGCAGGGCCGCCATGGAAGGGAACAGGACCGGCTTCAGACAGCCACGATCCATGGACGCTTGAGGAGAGGAAGCACAAAGGCTCCCGAGAGGAAGTAGAGTTAGTAATGAGCATTAAAGAGACATTAATTTATCTAGAAGTATAGAGAGGAGAAAATGAGAGGGAGAAGAAGATATAAATCCCTCGGTGTTGCCCTAAGATGCTCCCTGGCAATATAAGTCCATAGGAGCACCCCAGGAGCACCTGAGGAGGGGAAGAGGAGGAGAGAGAGAACAGGAGAGAGGAGCTCATTGTATCCTAAAATGTTCCCCAGCACTCTAAGCCTATGGCAGCATATCTAGGGGCTGGACCAGGGCCGGCCTGAGCCAGCCCTAACCATACGTACTGTCAAAGAGAAAAGTCTTAAGTCTACTCTTAAATGAGGGGACTGTGTCTGCCCCCCGGACTGAAAGTGGAAGCTGGTTCCACAGAAAAGGAGCTTGATAACTGAAGGCTCTGGCCCCCATCCTACTTTTTAAGACTCTAGGAACCACAAGTAGCCCCGCATTCATTGAGCGAAGCTCTCTGGCGGGACAATATGGTGCTATAAGCTCCCTAAGATATGATGGTGCATTACCAATTAAGGCTTTATATGTAAGAAGAAGGACTTTAAATACAATTCTCTGTCTTACAGGAAGCCAGTGGAGATCAGCCAATACAGGAGTAATGTGATCTCTCTTAATATATAGGTATATAGGATATAGGGCGACTTTCGTGACCTCATGTGAGTCCCCTGGATATAGGGCGACCTGTATGCGGAGGGACTTTCGTGACCTCATGTGAGTCCCCTGGATATAGGGTGACTTTTGTGACCTTATGTGAGTCCCCTGGATATAGGGCGACTTTTGTGACCTTATGTGAGTCCCCTGGATATAGGGCGACTTTCGTGACCTCATGTGAGTCCCCTGGATATAGGGCGACCTGTATGCGGAGGGACTTTTTTTGTTTACATCGACACCCTACTTTTGTTTTTGTAGATGATCATAGCCTTAAAAAATATATATATATTTTGGAAAAGGTGAGGTGTCATTCACCCACAAATGGAAGATGTTTTCAAAGCGGCCCACTGTGAGTGGGTTTGTTGATGTTGTTTCCGTGAGAAGATCTTCTCGTCCCTACTTTCTGAAGGCCCTGCTGCCATGACAACAGCACAGATGAAAGTGTGACTTCAGGGTTTAAAAACTACAGTTTTGTAATTTTGCCTTTCGCTCTGCTTTTACAAGTTTTGCGGAACTATATGGAAGATGTGATGGAATATAATTGCGGATTTTGCCGGTTTTAGTCCATCAGCTGTTGAGTCACTCGGCCCTCAGAGCCCAGACAGAAACACAAGTCCACGGTTTTCATGGAAATCGCATCATCCATATTATTAGATGGCTTTTCATTCACCGGCCTGGCTAATGGGGACGCCCAGATGTCTGGTCCAGTTCACTCCATTACAAAGCCACAGAGGGAGGGAGGATATTGTAGGAGAATTTGTTCAGACTTTTAAAACGTTATTCTTCCCTTCGGTCCTCGTTTTACCGAAATTATTACTCAACAAAATGTACTGTTAATCTCCAGTAATCAATGTGCCTTATTCTACAGATAGCTTTCTTTTCATATTTTAACATTATAATTGTGGCAGCTTCTTTAATAAATGAGCAAAATGTGCTCGACGTGTTAGTTTTATAATCAGAAAATGGGTGGAAAAAAACAGCAGTCAAGTCATTTTTATGACGATAATCTAATAAATCACGACACTACTCTTCTTTTTCCACATACTAAAACACATGCATTCTTCAGGGCGCTTAACAAATAAACGGCATGAAAATATTAAATATTTGCTGAAAAAGTAAATCTCAGTATTGTAGGTGTGGGAAGATCTGCATGACTTTGAGGAAAAACAAAACGTTAATGAGTTCAACAAAAGAAGGTGAACCGAAACTGGCAACTTTAGTATGAAACCCTCTGATTATTTCAATAGCGTTCAGCACAAAAGAGCCAGTTGATGCACTTGGAAGAATGACTCTGATATCCCTCATGAACGGCTGTCGACTGTCATCGACCGGCGCCATCTCGCAAAAGTGATCATTGTCTCGCATGAATCGCATTGAAATTTGAAAGTCCAAACCTTCTATTATTCCGTTGTATTTGAACAAAGTTTTGGGTATTTCCTTTCATAGACTTCGGTTGAAGGATAACCAATATACTATATACACATATTTTAGTATATATATATATATATATATATATATATATATATCTGATATATATATATATATGTGTATATATATATACACATATATATATATATATATCAGAATCAGAATCAGAACCATTTATTGCCATGTATGTTTACACATACAAGGAATTTGTCCTGGCGGGAAGGTGCATACATTTAACATTTAACAATACACATTTAACAGTTAACGCAGTGCAATAAATGAGGATGAATGGATGAATGAATATTTACATTGAAACAGTAGCATATCAAAATATCAAAATACCAAAAATAAGATAAAGTGCATGGAATGTGCATGAGTGTAAGTGTTGTGTGAAAGTGGCAAGAGTAGTCTTAAGTGTCAAGTGTATTTAAGCATATTTAAGCATAAGGCTATGTGCAGGGGAGTGTCCGGTGGGAATTGTCTGGGGGTGACAGAGTCAGTCGAGTAGAGTCAGTGGGGGACCCGGGCTCTGTTGATGAGCCCGACTGCAGACGGGAAAAAACTGTTTTTGTATATATATACACACATACATATATATATATATATATATATATATATACATACACACTATATATATATATATATATACATACATATATATATACACACACATATATATATATATATAATACACATATATACACACACACACACACTATATATATATACATACACATACACATATATGTAGGACTAAAATGTAACAACAAAAAAAGATCACCTTCCCCCATTTCACATAAATTATACTGTTTTTTCAAGCTAGTTTTGGTCGGTCTACTTTTCTTTGAACTATCCTCTACCGCTGACACATTGTGAATATTCTTTTCATTTTCAATTTTTGGTACCTCACGATGTCCCCTGAGAATGCAGATGCTGCTGCCATCAGTGTCAGCGCAGGCTGTTGTTCTTATTGTTATGATGACCACATGTGGGCACGGGCCACAGGGTTCAGGATGCCACGGCTGGTTTCCTGTGCAGCTGCAAAGGGAGCCGCGCTGCCGTCTGCAATCATCGAACCTTTCCAGGCACGCATGCTTAGCGGAGCGTGACAGGCGGGTTCCCCTCTGACCCCCGATGCTGCACAGATACGACACGTCGGGCGAGGCCACAGAATATAAATGCAGTGAGCTTAGAACCCCAAAAAACAAATGGGTGCATCATCACATGGCCATCTCAGTGTTGTCTGGTTAAATGAGCATAGACGGAAAACTCCACAAACCGTGCCAAGGTTAAGTGTTAATTTCCTCAACAATTACACTGAATTACACAAAATGTTCTCTTTAAAAATTTCTTGAAGGTCGTGTTTTTATCATCTATGAAATACAAAGGACCTGCAGTATGGTGTTGTCTTTCTTATCAGTCAAGGGCTTCCTTTGAAGGGCTAAAAGAAATCTCATTTGTTTTAATGCGATACCATCAATCATTTTGTCAAAGTATGGGCATCAGCTTCTTCGGTCGGATATTTGAATCCCTTCGAGCCCGGACAAGCGTAAAAGCAAATATATCTCAATAAATTGTCAAAACTTGGCACCGTTAACAACTTTTTATCATTCGCTTCCATCCGAGAAGCACTGCGCTTGAAACGTGACCTTATGAAGCTGGCATTCTAGCCACAGCACTTTCCCCGCGCCGCGGGAAAAAGGTCATGTGGCGGTGGAGCAAACGGAGAGAAGGAAATGGCCACGTCCTGGCCAACAGATAGCAGACAAGGGAAGAGACAGGATGCTCCAGCTCTCTGATTCTTTAAAAAAACACTGTAAATCACTTGTACGGGGCCCACTTTATCATTTCATGCCACAGTTTGTCACATGGGGGGGACATTTGTAATAGATGTGACTCTCTTACATGAACATGTGGACTAAGTGATAAACGGGAACTGCTCTTTAATGGGTATTGTGTAACTAAATCATTCCCGTTCCAGTGGTTTAATATGCTGCAGAGCTGATTTCATTCCTGGGAGGCATGGTGGCTCATAGGTGAACATCAGGAAGGACCCAGATGTGATTCCTGGGTCTGTGTGGACATGTGATGAAAAGCAAATAAAATTTGCCTTCGATGAGAAAGAAAAGGTCACCTTATTAGACGGCAGAATTATGAAATCGTATCCATTTTTGTTTTATCTTATATGTTTTTGTTTTTCATCTTATTAGATTTTATTCTGGCTGCATCAAATAGCATCATAAAACAGAAGGGAAAGACATTATGACTGCTTCAAAGGCACGGAGTTACCACCTTTATTTCTCCCGTCTCTCTTGTTCACTATGCTGGTAAATTTGAATACATTGTACTGAACGATTGAATAGTGGAGAATCATACCAATCTAACTGTGTAGCATGTCCATATTGACACAATTGTGTTTAATTGTGTATATCTACATGTGTGATGCTAAACTGCTTAAAGAGGCATATGGAACCACAAAGTGGATTTTAAAAAATAAACATGATTTTTATCTCAATTCATTGATGTTTTGTCTCGTCACCGCCCTTTCACAAGTCACATGGCCTGCCCTGCTAGCGAGCTCAACATCTATCATCATGCTATCAAACTAAGCCGGTTAGTTCCCACAGTTTAAAGCAGCAACAATGCCAAAGTTCTTTTCAATCAACAAACTAGAGGCTACTGAAGTGTAACGCCCACCCCTCTGGTTCCCCTCGGGTAAACACTGTTAGCTCTGTTGCCGTTGTTTGCACCGTTAGCTTCTAGCCACCGGCTCAGCTGCCGCCATGTCGAGAGCCGTGTGGGAGCAATAAAAATGCTCTGAATTTAGCACCTTCAACAAGGATACTCATGCTAGCTACCTAGCCTGCTAACTAACTATGTATTGAGTCCTAAACAAGTCATTATGCAGCCATATTTCTAATTTCTAATTATTCTACTATTTTTGAAGATATAACAAAACATTTAAGCTGAAACTGATCAGGGGTGCTTTATTATGCTGTATGGTAGTTTCTGAATTTCTCAAACTCAAGATCACAGCTTTCCAAGCTATAGCTGTGGCCTTAGCTGGAATGCTGGATGGAGGATGTAATGCCTTTGCAGTGGCTCACGTCAAACTCAAAATCTAAAGCATTCTATTGATGTTTTAGAAGCTAACATTTTCTATCCTATAACACAGAACCTGATTCCATAGAGAGAATGTATGTTTTTAGCGCAAATGACACCCTTGCCACCTGTCATGTACACTCTTTTACATCGTCGGCCATTTAAAGTTAATTTCAAGTTGAGGCAGTATATTTTAGACACTTTTAGGTCTGACTGAAGACTTTCCAGTGCCCATCAGTGTGAGTGCGAGCATCTGTCTCTTTGTGTTTGTAATGCGGTAGACTAACTACTTGTGTGTTCCCTACTTTCCACCCAGTGCGTGCTGGGATAGAAAACTGTGCAGGTGAGAAGGCAAGAGGAGGCAAATTAAATTATTATGATGTTCCGTCCTATTTTAAAAAAAGAAAAACACAAGCTGCTGCAGCAAATCTCAGAAAAGAAAAAAAACAAGCGGCATCGCCTCGGCTTCACTTTGAGTAATTGATGTCTGCGAACAGCAACCTGCAGCTAACCGCAGACGCTGGTAGAATTCTAAAAGCCCGTCAGAAGGATCTGACATAGATTTTCTATGAGAAGGTCTGTCAGCTCTAATTTTTGGGAGCACCGGCCCGAGCTGCCCTGGCGCTGTGCTGAGGGAGATGGATTTAAAAGGTAGTTGATGCGTGACTAGGGTGTTTTTTGTGTGGTTTCAGCTGTTTTTGCTGTCCGCAGTGCTTCCGCTGTCCTGCCAAGTGGGTGTTTGCCTCGAGCCTTCCAAAAGAAAGATGGAGATGCTTGATTATTAAACAGACTGGCTTTAAAGTAGTTATAATTGATTTGTCCATCCTCAACTTAAACACGCTTAAATGTGTCATAAGAAGAGCTTCAAATCAATCGGTAAATACTTACATAAACATGAAACATAGCTGCTTTCACATATGTTCTTGAGGCAGAGATGCTATTTATAATAGTGGTGTCAAACTGTTTGGCCTGCGAAGAAAAATAAAAAACCCTCATGCGGTATGTTTTCATGCGGAGATCTGAAACGTGGGATTTTCTCTCTTTCCTAAATGGCAGAGACACTTCCAGGGCCTGTATAGACAACATTTCATGTACATCTCCGTCGGTTAAAGAGTCTTAAAGGTCAAACCCTGGGGAGAAAACATAAATACACAGACGGACAGGCAAAAGAAAAAAAAGAAAAAGCCGTTGAAGACATGTGACGCAGATATGCTTCAGAGCAAGAGAGCTCGGTTGAATGGGTTCCATGAGTATGAAGATGATGTGAATCATATACGACGGCTTTTCACAGACAAGAGGCCAGCTGAACACCTATGATGCAGCTGTAATTGGGAGTCTGCAGTGACATAGATTGAAGCCACTGGTTTGATTTCCCTTCAATTTGCCACCCATCTATACATCTGAAGTTATAAAGAGATTAAATCAACCTGCTTGACGGCCCCCCCGGTGGCAAATATAAGTTGCTCTCTCCCCTACTAATATCTGACTCTTCAGCAGCTAAAGAAAACGAATGCCTGCTGCTGCGGGAAACGGTAAAGTAAAACAGTAAACGCTACATGGAGCTAATTTGTCACCCCAATCAGGTGGTCAGTGTTGTTGACATGAAAATGTTATCTTGTACTGCTTCATACACACCTTTAGTGTATAGCAATGCAACACTGAATCAATGGAGATACCACGTGATATTGTGGTTATTGCTACATTTATTCCCAGATAGATTTTCAGTGAGCACAAACCAGCTGACACACATTAAGCCTGGAGTAGTGGCGACCTGGGACGGTTGCCCTTTGGTTGTTAATCCAGCCTTAATGGCACTAAACCAGACAAATAAAATTATATTGTTTTACAGTAGGGTGCTTAAGTGTTGTTAATGAGCTTGTAGTGACCTTGTATGTTTTGTAAATGAGCCTATTGTGGTATTACTGTACTTAAGCTATATGCTTCTGAACACAGTGCAGCAGCATCAGGCCGTGCGTTTGTTAGGGTCTTACAGTGAATAATCAAATCAGCAACCCCCAATCAGTGGTTTAATTACATCAAAGCCAGCGTGCCTTTCAAAATAAAACATTGCTCATTTACCACACACAATGGGGGAAACTGATACCTCCATATTGCTGCTTTTCACAGGCGATTTTATTTATTTTAACAGGGCACGCTCTCCTATGTGCCGACAAAGAAAAAAGAAAGAAATCCTATCAACTCTGTATGCAAAGGTGAGGGAGTCGAGCCCCCCTCTTTTCTTAGACCTCGGTGATGAAATCAAAAGGGATTGTGACGACACCGCGAGAAATAACAGCAAAGCCCCTCTGATGTGGTGCTTTTGTTAAAAATGATTTCATTTCAAGCAAGAAGGGGATACGCCAAAAAAAATGAACAATCCAAATACACTTTAATGGTGTGTATCTAAGCCCCTGAAATAAAATGTAAAAAAAAATCACTTGACACATGAATGCATCTGCAGTGGAAACAATGTGTTATGTCATCTTTGTCTGCGTGTTTCCGCGTGTTTGTTGCAATTGGAGTACTTGTTGACTGAGAGGGACTTTTTTTGTATTTATTTTTGCAGGAACGACACTGGCGTTGTTCGGCTTTACGCATTTCCCCCGAACACACGCTGCTGCTGCGCGCGCGAGAGTGTCACTGCTCCCTCCCCTCCCCTCCCCTCCGCTCCCTGCCCGCCCCCCTCACTGCATCTGACAGCGTCCCTCCCTCTTTCTCTCGTTCTCCTCCTCCTTCCTCTCCTTCTCTCATTAGGTTTTTTGCCGGCACAAAACACCGACACACTCCCTTTCCCCCCCCCCTCCCCGTAACCGGACAATAAACACGGAGCGGCGACGGGAGCAGGATTGACCTCCGCCGGTGCGCACCACCATCCATGGTCCTCCTTTGGATTTCTGTCTGTCTGACAGGAGGGTATGTTGGAATATTCATATCACCCCCCGACCCCTTCTCCCCTCCCTCTCTTGCTAGTTGGCTCAATGTCGTTTTAAAGCCCAGGCTTGGTTGTGTTTAACGATGTGTTGAATGTCGTGTTTCTCCTCAATGATTACGCTGCTATGCTGTATTCTCTCTCTTTCTTTGCTTTTAGCTGCTGGAAGAAAAAATATGAATAATACAAAAATGCATTTATTTCAAGCTGCGGCTCTTCATTTCAACACCGCGCATGGACTGGACTTTGCCCGCTTGCTCGCCGTCCCTCCGCCGCGGGGTTGAATAATATTGTGGGAATGAAGCAGCAGAGGCAAGTTGTTGCGTCGTTTTGTGCGCCCATACTGGCCCAGTCAGTGTTGACAAACCAACCAGGCTGCTAGAACCCCCACCCCCCACCAGGAGGATCTGAACAGCCACTCCACAGCCACGTGACGCTCTACAATTTATTTTAATTTAGAAAAAAAACAAACAAAGTTGTGCGTTTGCGTCTCATCAGCCTCTCTGGACAAACTGGATATGCTATGTCGCCCTTTATAAAAACCAAAGTGGGTGTGTTCTCTCAACACTGCCACACTTGACAGATGCGCGCGCACGCACACCTACACGCAACAAAAACACAAACTGTCACGCCCTCTCTTGTCAACAACCCCTCACTAAGTACAACAAATGTGTGGTTTCGTAGATTTTGGCCCCTTTGTTTTTCCGTCGTACTCACAGAGCTTGGTCATTTTACCGGTGACGTGTAGACGGTGCACCGTCGGCCCGAGAACACCGTGGAGACGTTCGGGCTGCCTGGGCTGAAGCAGCGCTCTGCTCTGTGTGTGTTGTGTGCCTGCATGCCGGGGCAGGTCCCCTGTATGGAAATAACCTCACATTTCTGGCCCCACCCCTTGGTTTTTTTCGCGGGTTTTGAGGAATTGCATTCAGTAATTGACAAGGAATGCTTTCAGCGGTGAGAGGAGGGGTTGGACTTCACCTTCGGGGATGGACTCTACGGTTGTAGCTATCCCCCCCCACCATCCCCCACACATATATTTCTATTGATTGCATTGATTGATTTACATTTAAATCGCCAATGCCAACTCTCCAGGAAAGTTCTGTGAAGTGTTGCCCTCAAACGCTCTTCCGATCGACTCGTATTAAGGCCATGTTTCTCGGACCACAGCGCCACCGCCCAGGTGGGCCCAGCGGCACCTTGTCACGCTCCCCCTCCGGGCCTTGCCGGCCTCGGCCCGGCAGAACTTTCAATCACGCGGCAGGTGTTGCTAACATCGGACACACCTCTTGCGCCTGCTGTCAGCCGTGCAGTGTCGCTCAGCCAGCCAGCCTCCCGATGCCCACCCCCCACACTACCCTTGCCCTGCTAGTCGCCAGGGAGCCGTTACCTCATCCCAGCCTTGATTTTCTCCACCGTTTGCTCACCGCTGCTACCATTGTGGATTTGCGCTCACACAGAATTCAGCCAACTCAACGATTCTGTGTCAGGGTTTAAAAAAAAAAAGACTGCACAAAGTCTTGCTACTAGTGTGCACATGTTTGTGTTCGTGCGTGAGTTCAGATGCCCGAGGGTTCTGCTGGGTTTTCGCAGCCCAGCATGATGCCTACCACCATTTGCAATTCAAAACGAGCATGCATGAGGCATCCAGCGAGGCGGAGGCAGCCCTCCTCCCCTCTGTGTCTCATCGGTGAAGTCAAGTCATTGCTTGCAAGTTACCTCGGCCACTTCTTATCGACTACTCCTTTAAGTGGCTCCTGTGTATGAAACTGTATCATTGAGGAAGAGGTGGCCATTTTACATGAGTCATGCTTTCTTTTGTTTATGCTGTAGCTCCAGGCACATGGAACACTGCATAATTGTGTGTGTGTGTGTGTGTGTGTGTGGAGGGAGGGGGGGGGGGTCACCCTGATGTTACCAACAATGATGCCAAGGCATGCAGCAGCAGCAGCAGTGTGTGTGTGTGTGTGTGTGTGTGTGTGTGTGTGTGTGTGTGTGTGTGTGTGTGTGTGTGTGTGTGTGTGTGTGTCCTTGTCATTGCTTTTGGCCCAGCTGACTGTTCTTTGGCTCGCCATGTTTTTCTAAGCCTGGTGAGCGTGGTCACGTCTCTTCCTGCCTGCTGAACACCAGTGACCAATCACACACACGCACACACACACACAGAGTCACACACATGGATTATTTGATGGACCTGACCGGGCTAAGGCCCAGGAGCACAAAGTGTTGACGGAGCAAAATGTCACTCAAAGATACACGTACCAACCAGGAAGAGACTCAAAAGTGAGCACAAGGATACAACGACTGCGAGGAAACATAAAAAGATCACAACAGCTCCAAAGAGATGCAAAATAGATGCAAAGAGACACATCATTACTACAAAGAGACACGGAATGACTTCAGAAGTAATAGAAAAAGGCCGCAACAACACACAGAATGACTACAAAGAGACACAAAGAAACTACAAAGAGATACAAAGCAACTACAAAAGGGGCATGCCAAACAGACAAACAAATAACAGAAAAAACAACAACAAGAAAGTGACAAAATATTTCCAGAAAGTAACACAAAGGAACTACAAAGTGACAGAAAATGACTACAAAAAGGCCAACAACTATTGACAGGCGTGCATGGCCTGGATCCTAACCCTAACTGTATCATCATCTGTATCATATCATATATATGTAGTATATATATATATATATATGTAATAATAATAATAACCATTTATTGTGCCATTGCTTCTCTATTTATTTATTTTTTATTACAAGTAATGGCAGTCAGCATCATTCACATTGAGTTCTCAGACATGAGTGACTTGTAAACACAGTGTGCAAAAGGGTGTAACAGTAAACATGAGGTCATATTTACTGTTACACCCTTTTCCCACCGAAATTAGCGCATATATGCAGCTTTTTTAATTCGGGAAAACCTTCTAAAACTAGGCGATAGACGAGTATTTTTACTTTTTACTTCAGTCTCTTACCAAACCAGAGTTGCTGATTTTTGTAACAGTGGAAAGACTAACCAAGACAATTTTAAAGAGTTTAATTTAGTTTCTGTCGAGTTTGAATGAGGTGTGCTTTAATGATCAGCGAGAGCATACTGATTGTATGTTTTGTACATTAATTAGAATAATTATCCAAATCCCTGTTGATTTTTAGCATCTGCTGATCAGAGCCGGCACCAATAAATACCCGTGACTACTGCAGTCATTTGGTATGAATGCCGATTATAACCTTTCCGCTTAAAGGCAAAAGCCAGATTACTTAGGACGTGACTTAGGACGATTTAGGATGGACAGATAAACCAAAAAGGTCAAAATTAGTGCAGAAAAGGCTTAAATATTGTGACCTTTAGTCGCTGGTACACGTCAGGCTTTAAAAACAACTCGATAGAACTTTTCAAACCTTCCAGATCTGCATCGAACACTTGGTACCTGATAACGGAGATGTTGTATTGATTGTCGGCCGCCGGAGCTGACAATCAGCTACCACAGTGGTAAAGTGCACTGCAGCTTTGTGTTCATTCGTTTAACCAATGTTAGATGTCAATCTCTGTTTTACATGCTTTTTCCCCCAAAAATGTATCAGCTTTGTTTGGAATAATCAAAAGAGTGTAACGCGACACTAAGGCAGCTGAATCCAGCGAGAGTAATCACGCCAGTTGTGTGTGCTTTATTATACCAAAATTTATGGGAGTTGAATTAAGCCCCATCTGGATGCTGCTCCTTCTGCAGAACTTCCTGTCCGAAGCTTGTTATGTCTCAGACCCGAACATCACAACGTTTCGCGGTCTTTAACAGGGTGTTCTTGTCTTCCCAGCAACAGCGTCCACAGTTATCTGCAGCGGCCCCTTCCTCTCTCCGTCGAAGGCCCTCTTCACAATCCTGTTGCAGCACTGTTGCTGGGGTTTGTGTTCCGCTTTGGTTTTCACTCGCACAGCTTTGCGATGGGTGGAGGGATGTGGGGGGGATTCAATGCCTTCCTTAGATTGCATCATCATTCTGTCGGCAGTCGGATGTAAGAAGAGAAAAGAGACAGTATTTCATGCCACGAGGAGGTTTTCTTTCACCACTCTCCCACCTTCAGTCATGTAGCTCCTCGCGGTTGATGGGAAGCATTACTTTGTCCTTCTGAAGGGGAGGCAGAGAGCTTTAGCCTGAGCAGCAGCAGCTCAGCTCGCCTCGGCCTGATGATTACAGTGAGTCAGCAGATTCTCCATATCCCCCCTTCCTTTGCATACCTACACTCGTCTCCCTCCCTCTCGACCGCCGCCTTCTTTGAACAAATCCCCTTTGCCTCTAAAGGATGAGACTCATCGTGTTGTTGTCGGGCTTTGATCCTGTTGCAAAGATACCCACAATGCTGGTCTTCTTTTTTTTTTTTTGGCCTTCCAACAGCGAATAGTTGCTCCTTCTTTTCTTTTTAGGGCTGTTTATTCGGCTTCCTGGGTGGTGTGCTGCAGGAAAGGCTTTTCTCCAGCTGTGTTGGCCCCGTCCAACAAACCAAGCCAGCGGCCATTGTTGTCTTTTGGGCCACTTCGCGCTTGACAATCATTAATTGGAGTCTCTCACATTCAACAGTTGTGGAGGAAGGCTAATTCCGCTGTGGAGCCGTTCATTTCCCCCGATGATTAGGGTGTGTGATTGCCTGCGTCGCGGTCGATCGTAGTGCAAAGTATTTATAAATGCACAAAACGAGACCTAAAAAGAGGATTAGGCAGGATTAGAGTCGTCCCCCCCCCCCCTGAAAAAAGTCAAAATTCACAACAATGCCATGCTTATTGCTGCTGAAGAAAATGTATAGTTCATTTTCACAAATGTATTTTCGCAACGTGATGAGGTGTTACGGTTTGTCTCCCGGGGACGACGGTCCCGTAGTAACTGGATTATGATTAAAGAAAAACTCTGGCTAACGAGATATGCGGCTCCGCTGAGGAAAGCCGGCACACTTTGACCTCTGTGTTACGTTCCGCTGCTAATTAAAACATTTTTTTGATGAGAAATGTGCTTGTCGAGGGTTGCGTTAGCTCGGTCCGCTGCTGTGCGCCGTGGAGAAGCGGATACACGAGGCTCCGCCCAGTCCCCGCCCAGTCCCTGTGGGCCCGTCAATTGGCTCTTAAACCGGTCAGACCGGTTGGGAGGCAGATCCAGCACAGGCCGCCACACTTTAGAATGCTCACGCCTGCCGTGTGTTTTGCAGTTCTCATTAACACTGGGTGTGTGTGTTTTTTGTTGTTGTATGGTTTGTGCACTTGGGCTTGTTGCACAAATGTGTGTGTTGGCAAACCGGTGAAGTATAAACTGTGCAACACACACACACACACACACACACACACACACACACACACACACACACACACACACACACACACACACACACACACACGCAATCTGCATTGTGTGCACACTCCTTCCAACAACCTCTCATATTATAAGATCATCTGTGAAAATATCTTCCGTATATGCAGTGTCTTTTGTCGTAGTGTTGACCGTCAGCAGAGTTTAAAGGATCTTTTTTAGTTTTTCGGAGCCCATTAATGGAAAAGTGGGTATACATCTACAACATGAAGGGCACCTGGCCATTAGCAGTTCCTGTTTGCACTGTACGCATGGAAGTTAAGTCAACTGTCACTGGATTGCTGTGACACTGAAGTATCAAAGTTGAACGTTTATTTTTTTGTGGGGTTTTGTCGGATCGGTTGCCTCTTCATCAGCAGGATCACGGGCAAACAAAGCAATTCGCCCGATTGTCATGCAATTTTGCGGAAAGCTGCAGCACAGGCTGAGGAGGAGCCCATTACACATTGGACTGGATCAGAGTTACGGGGTCGATACACACATTGTTTTTTTCCCTTTTAGAAAAGGCCAAGGCGGTGTGGTCTGCAATCTCCGAATAATGTTTCTATGATTTTCTGAAGAGAGCTCTGGACTTTTGTTTGAGATTGACATCACATTTAATATAATACCCGTGGGAGGTTTCAGTTGTCTCAGACAAGGAGTCTGACTTTTGATGCGTCAAGGGTTTTAAAGTGCTTTAAATTGCCTCATGAACTATTTGTCACAGCCACCGCTGCTGGCCCCCGACCGTTGACCATGTTGGCGAGCGGCGGGACACAACTACCATACCTAACTTCCTGTTGCTTTCTCTTGAACACCGGCCTGTACCCGTCTCTCCACGGCGCACCACTTCAACTGTCTCTCTCTCTCTACATGTGGTATCGCACGGCATGAAAACTGCTGGAGACGGTTAATGAAGCACACCTATTGGATGTATCACGCTGTAACGTAAAGGCAGTCCTAGGATCCAATTCATTTACTTGTTCAGACTTAAAACCTACTCCAGGGCTGCAGCTAATGATTATTAGCGTTATTGATTGATTTGTAGATTATCTTTTAAATAATTTAATAATGTAAATCCCAAACTCAGCAAATGGCTGAATTGTTGAGCCAATTGCCAGGATTGTTGATGATTCAATTTGGGCCGACCGACTAATCCATTAGGCGCCAGTTAGATAGAATTTGGTGCAGGTGGAATATTAGATGGATTAGAAAAGGCTTTTTGAGATTCAATGTCGGACGTTCTGACAATACAGACTTGAAAGTTGACTGCTTTTTATTTTTTCAAACTCATTGTTGTTTTTCAAGCGTTCCTGTGGGATTTGGCTCGCAGTCAAGATGTCAGGGTTTGCCACCATGAGCATTTCTTTCAGCTGGATTTTCATGCAACCATAACAGAAAATAAATAGATAGTATTTTTTTACTGGGACAGATGGCCTTTCTCAAGCAACTTCTAAAGAAGAAAGAATCAGAAGAATATGCTCCTCACATTGAGTTACAGTCATCATAATCTGGTACTACCGAGGGACGTGCACATTTATGAGGGGCTGTTGCTCTCGCCAATTGACTGTATGTGACAGTGGGCGTAGTCACTGTGACGTCACCCATTGGTTTGTGGACTGCCGTTTTTTGAAGCCTTGAGTTAAAAATTCTGTCCGTCGCCATCTTGGTTTTTGGCCGCCACGATCTTGTCTATTTGGAACCAGAGGTGACACGAGTGGTTAGAGCGCTGTGCAACCGAGCGCTGAAGAAGACATTTTTAGGCGACCAAAATGTTACAATTAACTATCAAGTTTTAAGACTAAAATAACTCCCAGGACAGTGCCGCCGTAGCAACCTGTCAATCACAGGGTAGCCACGCCCTCTTGCATACCCTGCTTTATGTGCTATTGGACAAAATGGGACCATGATTTATGAAATGAACATCATGCTGTATTGAAGAAGACTCGAAACCAATTGAGACCAATTACGCCAAAAAGAAAGTGGATGTCCAACTGCATCAGGTTGCAGTCTGCAAGGCGTAATGATGTTTCTGGCTATTCTGAACCACAATCCTCCGAGCAGCAGATATATGAGCCAGGGGTTGAAGGTGCCAAACGAATGCACACTGCATGCAAAAGGATGTACTTTATGAAGGCGAATGCCGTGGTTACTTAAAGGGAAAAAGAAAAGGTATAGGATTTAGAACATAGCGCATATGTGATTTCTTCTTTACTGCACCGTGTCCTGCGAAGGCGTTCATATCAGAAAAGCAACACGTTTGGGCAATTTTTTGATATAATTTGGTTTAACTTTAGCAAATTTTTACAGCAAAAGTCTAACTTTTTGTTTCCTTTTGGGCTGTTGCTCGGCCTTGTGCACGTCCTTGCCTGCATGTGCCATTTGTCCTTCACACTTGTGTGAGCCGTGTGCTCTGCTCTTCCTCTTTACTGCCTTGTTCCTTGGCATGCCAATAAGCATCCTCCCACCTCATTAATAAGGTTGTTGATTTATAATCAGAGCGTGCACTCTCTTCTGCAGCAAGCTTCTTTTTTTGTGTGAAATCATAAACTGATTTTGCCGCAGCAATATTAGCTGGCCTTGTTTGGGAGCGCGTCGACACTAAAGCCAGTATACATTTTTACTGCAAATTCCCAAAGTCACGCTTTACAGCAAGCAGCAGTGGTTTGTAGAGGAAAACATGATGTTGTTTGTGTTATCGGGGCGGCCCACTCCTGCCTTAGACTAGCTGTGTGCTTCCTTTTTGATCACTCGTGTTGTTATCGCGCCCGACAACACTCACTTTTCTTCCCCACCTGCAGTTGTTAAGGCCGCTCCTCAATAACGGAACCCACTAGTTGTTTTGGCTCCCTCTGTGTTAGTCAGCTGTTTGTTTGTTGTGGTTTTCTTTTTACCACAGGCTTTTCTATAATTGCTCCACGGTTTTTAGAGCATTTTTCTTTCTTTTTTGTTGGCCGGCATTAAATGTTTTTCACGTTGCTGATCATTCACGGATTCTCCGTCATGCATCGATTTTTCTCCTCTTCTCTTTTTTCTTTTCTTTTTTAACGTTGGCAGCGATAATAAGGCTTTTTCAGAATTCATAATGGACGTCCCTCTGGTAGCCGTTTCGATGCTGCAGTCTCACCAGACACTTCTGCGCCAACAGCAGACAGCAACGTTGCCAGACACAGTCCGCAGATTCAGACGCCCGGTGTTGGCTTTCAGCTGCCATTCAGCGAACCACACTGTTGTCCAAATTGTGGTACTAGAAGTAGTATAGTGCTAAGGCGAATGCCTGATTCGCCTCAGAAAAAAGTTTACAAGACAACTCTTAAAATGTTCCAGAGTGCCACTGATGTGCTTTTTCAGCCCCTCTGTGCCTGTCCCTGTCTATACTAAAAACAAATAGCACTGAGTATTTGTTCAGCATCTTTTCAAATCCTCTGACACTGACACCAATAACACAGAGAGCTCCTGTAGCGTCCTTTCAGCCCCGGCACTGATCCTAATAAGGAGATGAATGGCTCTATACAAACAGTGGAGTGAAGCTGGGCCCGCTGCCTCTCTTTCTCTGGTGTGCTGAGGGGGTGAAATGGCTGTTCCAGTCTCCTCTGATCTGCTCTCTGTTCCTCTGTTGAAACGGTCAGTTCAGGTGAAAGGAGACATATGGGACAACTCGCACGTGGCAAAAACAGAATAGTTTGGTTAAAGGGAAAGCCAAAACGACATGCACGAGCTTGGTTTGATTGAGGATTGAGATGCAGTGCCAATATTGTGATCACTGCAGGTGGATAACTAGCAACAGTACATGTTGTGATGCTGTAACAGGCTAAGTTCAGTAAAGCTGGTTAAAAACAACCCGGTAGGAACACAGTTCATATTTTCATTGCCTAACGTAAGAGCTTTACAATTATACAGTTAAATTCAAATTAAAATACATATTAGACTCTTAAAACAACAAAACAACTAGCTGGATCGGCTAGCTTCCTTGCTTGTGTACATCAGCAAACCCGGTTTCTATTTGCAATTCTCAGTTTGGAAAAACACACATAATGCTGATTTTCACAGAAAAATGTATGTTCTTTTAATGGAATATACTTCAAAATTATATCGTCAAAGACAAGAAATAGCCACTGGAATAAGATTTAATTTCTATGTCTCGTGATGAGTTATCAAAATATTTTATCCTTTATTTTAACCTTTTAACCAAAGTTAAAAGAGAGGCATAATATGGGTTCATAAATGTGTAATATCTTTTAAAATTGTTAATGCCAAGAGACTTGACACATGATACTCTCTCTCTGCATGCTGGTCCACAAGGTTGATAAAATAATTAAATACGGGAATTGTTGGACAGTGGTTCTCTACTTTCAGTACTAGAGGTGGAATACAGGAAAATGTGGACCTAATATGTGGCGTTCTGGTCCACCAACAACAATAACACCACCGAAAATGTTACATTTGCATGAAGGCATGGCCGTAACAATAGGAACTTTTTTTCCTTAGGAACCTTCCTTTAACACAATAATCGGCGGAGAGCTTTTACACCCACAGTGTCATTTATGTATTGCCGTCCTTAAGTATTTCAAAGCTATATTAAGAACCTTTAGAAATGGAAAAGGACTCCAAAATTCTAAAAATGTGTCATTTAGAAACAGTGTGTCTAATTTTCTCAGCTCTCTCTTTACTGAATGTAAAGAGAGAAACAAAATGAAATCACAGCATTCTAAGAATTCCCTGGCTCATACTTTTAATGATTTCATAACCTTAGTAATGTCCAGATGAACTGCAACCTTTTTTTTTACTCGCCTTGGTGTGTGTGTTTGTTTTTCTAGTTTTGCTTGAGTTTTATTTACACCCTCTACTTGCTTGACAATATACAACAAAAGGAAATTATTGGAAAATGAGTTCTGAGCAGCAGGATAAAACCCACGATCATGAAATTCTTTAAATTATTGTCTTTGCTCTTATTTATTTCTCTCAACAGCGAGTGGGAAGCGCTCACTGTAAATGTTTCCCTTGTAAAGTGGTTTGCATTTGCACATGTTGCGTAACAAAATGTGGGAGTGAATCGCTGCTCTGTCACATCACTGCCGGCATTATATATGTTCCTTGTTAGCAGCCAGCAGTTCATTTTACAGCATATCTGCACACAGGCTTTAAATGTATATAACAATAATAAATCAGGTGTTTATTCTCCACAACTCTCCCCCACCGGATGTTTACACAGAATGCAGCTTGTGGGACTTGTTTTGGATGCAACAGGTAAAAACCTAATCCAAGTGTTTAATTTGATCTGGCAGCTTACCATTAGCTGCGTCTGTCACACTCGACAAAAGCAGTCTAGTACGTTGTGTGTTTGTGTGTACGGACGGACAAGTCGGTGCATCTGGTCATTTACTGTTCAGTCCAAGAGCAAACTTGACTCCGCACCTGATTCGTTGCTGCTCACCAGTAGCCGTTTGCTTTTAAAGTGCTTTTGACACCACCCTTATTTTAGCCTCTGGCAGCCTGTGAGTTTCACCGATTATTTTCAAAAGCCTGTCTCACCTCTGTAGCCACGCTGTCTTTTCACAGGCAGCCAGCCGTAACACTGGCAGCGACGTCCTAGTCGCCCCTGAACTCTGGATTGAAAACTGAAGGGTGTCATAGCTGTTTCACTGGACCATTGAACAGCGTGACATTTCAGGAAGTGAAGCCAACGGGTTAGTGCCTTATACCTGCATTCTCTCTACTGGCCATCAGGGGGCGACTTCTCTCATTCAGAAAATAAATCAGATTGTATAAAAGTCTATGAGAAAATGACTCACTTGGTTTATTACCTCAGTAAACACAAGTTTATGGTCTCATGAGTCTTTTTCAATACAGCATGTGCACAGGTGACGTCATGATGACTGGTCTACCTTATATACAGTCTAGGGTCACGACAAACTGCAGTGCACGCTAGTTACAAGTTATGAGGCGCACACTAATCCACTATTAGACGTTTATATATGTTACCAACAATGTTAAGAGTTTTACTCATTTTTTGTAAAATTAAATAAAAGTTATTGAAAAAATGATGGCACAAAAACAACAACAGAAACACTGATTCAATAGAATTTTACCTTCGGGCCACTTGGCATAACAATGTACAGTATTAGACTACAGGAACCACTCATTAGTTAGCATTATTTAAGATAATTTAATTTGCAGATATTTGTTTAGAATCTGGATTTTGATGGAAACTTGAAAACAGGTCCCGATAGCTGTGGCTGGTCATTTTTGACCCAATAAATAATATAACATGATTTAGTGAGCGTTAGAGGTGCTGCTAGATCAATTTATAACAGCCAGGCTGGCTAGCTTTCCAGTCTTTGTGCTAAGCTAAGCTAGCTGGCTGCCGGCTTTGGCCATACATTTACCATACGCACACACCAGAATGATACTTATGTTCTCATCTCATTCTCAAGAAAACAATAACTGCGTTTCCTTTTAAGAGTGTTGCGTCCAGTGATATCTTGAGGGTAATCGTGTTCTATGGACTTTCTTCTTTTGAATGTTTGTAGAAAACCTGACGATTGTGATGGCCGCGTTCAATCGAATGTTCCTCGAAGCTGTGAGTGGGTGAATGTTTGCTCCTGCAAAATGCGGATCCACTCGGGGGTCTGCAGTTGGTTCAGTTGCTCCTCCAATCTGCTTGCACACGTCAAGCCAAGCCTCAGCCAAGGCGGGGCTGCATGCTGCCATTAGAACATTCAAACCAACAAACAAATTAGATAACTAGAACGCTGTCTCGATGACACATTCGACATTCACTGGGATCCATACACCCCCCACACCTCCCATCACAGCAACAGACAGACTCATTAGCACAGGAACAAATGCACATGTGTGTGTGACGCGGCACGGGATCCGTCATCATTTACTTCTCTGTGTCTCGCTTTGCACCTAATGCCTGACAACCACGTTCATAATTTATATTCATTACATGCACATCTTAATAAATCATGTTTCGGGACCATAGCTTAGTGTTCATATAGCTTCCTTTGCGTCTTGGAGAACTCACGGTACAAATGCACTGTTAGTGAAGCTGGGTGAAACGCAGAGAAGGATTTCATCAGGGAGTCCCACTTTTAAAAGGATCGGCGTTGCTGTAGCCCTGATTCATAGTCGCATGGCGTCGTCAGACTGGACTGTAGACATGGAAATAGACACACCGCTCGGGGGAATGAGCAGCAAAAAGACTACAAATAGCACATTTATTCAGACCACAATCAGCTCGTATTGTGTGCTTGTCTTGAATTTCCACAAACCCTCCCGTGTCCTTCTCTCTAGTGCCGACGACCGCCTGTGGCTGCTCACTATTCAGGCTCCCAATCGAGATGTTTCTTTCCGGGGCTGGCATTGCATTGTCCTTCTAATTCTCTCTTGATGCCTGCCCCCTCTTTCTCGTTTTTACTAGTTTCCGGTCACTTGATTATAAAACAATGCGTTTCTATGACCTCTGCCAGCACATTTGAAGCACGCTGAGTCACAGTTTACATAAATGCAGGTAATCTGGGGGCCTGCTATAGCCCCATCTAGCCCCATCCTCAGATACCGGGCAATCTAACCTACAGGCTCTTGGGTAATGAACACAATGTTGCAATTTGCACAGAAAGTGCCAGGAATGAGGTGCTGGATACTAAATATGTCCTATTGAATCACGTCTCTTATATTGATCTGCTCTGCTCTCTCTGTGATGCAATGTTGCCTTGAAGAAGAGCTCCACTCCCACCAAATGCCGTAAGTTGCTACTACCTTCGGGGCTCGGCCCCTTAGCTACCGATAGCAATCCCTGGGCTTTGGGTATCGACCCGTGCTGAGTACCGATCCGATACCAGTGTTTGATTAATACGCTGTATGCCTCAATGTGTGGAAGCGACCGGGATCATTCTTTTCTTTACAGGCTTAACTTCAATATTGCTTTCTACATTACAGTTGACTGTGGGCTCAGTGGTCACCAGGGCCATCCTTCAATCAGAGGATCGGCAGTTCGATCCCTGGCTCCGCTAGTCCATGTCCATGTGTACTTGGGGAAGACACTTAACCCCAAATGTTACGGTGTGTGAATGTTAGCTACTCGGGCAGGTGGAACCTTAGCCCCTCCCATCACCCATTCACACCCATGTATGAATGGATGTGAATGGGTGATGATGACAATTAGTGTGAAAGCGCTTTGAGTGGTCGAAGACTAGAAAAGCGCTTTACAAGTTCGTTAAAACATTAAAGTGATGTTCACTTGTGAATATTATATTGCTGTATCAGTTTGTTTTCCATTCAATCATTTCATTTTCAGTTTATACAAGTTACCCATTACTTCAAACTAGACAACAAAAAACAACAACAAATAAATAAATAATAATAATAATAATAATAATAAGGACAGAGAAAACACGTACATAGAAACATAAATCAGACCTCCATATTGAGATTACTATAACAATTGTATTTATCTCATTCGTACCACCACTTTATTTTCAATTCATACAGGCCATATGTCGAGTGTCACCCTCAAGAAAGATTATGTTCAACATGGTAGATCGCTACACAGGAAGCCAGACACAAAACAACAACAAACAAAATTGCAGATTATCACAGCCAATCATAATAAATATAAATACTGCGGACCCATCCCTTTACTGAGTCACTTGGGTCCCAAGGTTGCAAAGCTTCTTTGTATGATTTCGGCAAAGTCCTCGCCAATAAAATTCATAAAAGGGTTCTAAACGGAGAAAAACCCGTCCATGTCTTCTTGGAGAACATGTGTGAGTCTTTCCAAAGGCAGGAGTTGTAGAACGTTGTGAAGCCAACTAGAGACAGATGGTGTGGTGCTGTCTGGCCAATGCTGCAGGATGGATAGTCGTACCATAGAAGACTGAGGATTCTCTTATATCTGTTTAATTCAGGTGAGGCAGCGTGTATCCCCAGCATACATAGGAGAGGATTGAGCCCAATAGGACATTTTATTATGTAAGATATTTGGTTGACAATTTCAACCCAAAAGTTATTCATTTCCGGACAGAGACAAATTAAATGTACGTAAGTGCCAACATGCTGTTTACACCTTAAACATACACCAGAACAGTCTTAGTTTGTAATTTATGTAGAATTTGTAACTACTACATATTCTTTTGCTATTTAACATGCTTGTTTTCCGTTGGTGATCAGTAATTGTAGTTTTAAGATCCCGTTCCCATGATTGTCTGCTGCTGTGAGTACTTAACTTACTTAAGGAGAACAGTTTATGATAAATATAGCTGTTTTTTTTCCTCTTCAGCTCGCAGACTTGGTGAATCAATGATTCGATCTGCTCCGGTCCATGACCTTCTGTTTATTGTCGTACAGAGTTTAAAAAACTACGAATTTGTAAAAATCGTAGTAGTGCAAGACCTGGAGCATGGCAGATGGGTGAGCTCATCTGGGCGTCCAGCTCTCCGCGTTGGAACGCCTACATCCTGAATATCATACCCACATACATAATTCATGCCTATTACACTTTCACATTTTTCATATTTCATGGGTTGGGATTATTACTGCTTTTTCAACAACTCCTGTCCAGTTTGGCTTTGTTGTGTTTGCATGAATATTTAAAGTCTGGCGGAGATGGAAAGTACATCGCTTCAGCACATTAAATGCTGTCATTCATGTGATTGGTGAACGAGGGGAATTGTGGAATTCCATTAGTGCTGATTTGTTCTGTTTTTGCCTTTGAGCGGTGCAGAATTAAGGACGAGCCGCTCATCTAATTCATATAATTATATCTGTGAATGTCTTGCTTCAGAAGTTTTTCAGAAAGTCACTGTGTGTGTGTGTGTGTGTGTGTGTGTGTGTGTGTGTGTGTGTGTGTGTGTGTGCGCTGCCAGAGATGATTGTTCCCCCAGAATAGTTTTTCTTTAAATGTTTTGGAGAAGTAAAAAAGCTTCGCTCCCAGATTGATAACCATGCAAATAAAAAAAAATATATAATTGATTTTGAATTAATTTCTCGAAACCTAAGTAATTGACCGTGTGAGCTTTTCAACTGAAAATAATTGAATGTGAAACAGAAAGCGTTCGAGTTGCGAGGTTTTCACTTGGCAGCAGTGCTATCGAGCCTGCGATCACTTTCATAATATTATTCTCAAAAATGCATGCATCACCTCATACCTATAATTCTTTCTGACAAGTTAGAATCTCTGCCATCTTTTTGAGGAGACGTACAGATTTTAATTGAATGAAACTGAAATTGACAGACTCCCTGTCTACAATATGTACATTATCTTCCCACACACAATTTAAATCCCATTAGAGTGTAACGTTTAAGGGTCAGACTGACTGTAAGGTCATAAATAGTGTCTAAACTTAAAGACGTTATGTAATCTTTAGATACCAAATCATATAGTGGTGCAGGAAATGAGTCAGCATTTGTGTACTTCCTCTTCCTCTTCCCTTGTTGACGCCATCACACGCAACGACAGTCCCCCTTTAACTTAGTGGTGGTGACCAATGTTAGCTTAAGCTACAATAGATTTGTGGAGCAATTGTATTTACGCTTCAAAACTCTTAAACGTGGTGTACATTTGTGAAGATTGCTCGTCACAAAACGTGTGTCATAAACGTTTGTTTGCCGTAGAGCTTATTTTCTGCAATAATCCAAAACCCAATGGAAAAATCCAATTTGTTTTTTTTTTGTTGAGGGAACTGGGGCGACTATAACTTCCTGCATCCGCATGTCATTCCTGTATCATCCAACCCTTGACAGTTTTCCTTGGTTGCTAACATTTTATTTCACAATTGTATTTATTTTGATGCATTTGCAATTTAGCCTATAATTTGCACTTTAAAGTAATAATATTTTCCTATAAATAAAAGTCTGTGAAGCCACTATCTATTGTCAAATGAGGTAACACAATAGGGATTGAAACTGAGGCTCACTGATCAAAGCCTTTGCATTTACAGTATTTGCAATTTTGCATCTATGGCAATAATTCCGGTGCCAACAACTCACCTGGAATTTCTGGTTATCACCAAAGATGGTGGCAAAAATCTTTGAGATTGTAACTTAAAGCTATTTTATATTCAAAGAAGAAACAACATCCTGCTTACTTGTGTTATAAAAAATTACTTGGGTAATTCTGCTTAATGTTTTATGCAGTATTTATCTGATACAACTAAATATTTAAGAATTCAATCGTTTTGAACAAGTAGATCTGTGACAATATCCAACTCTAGCACACAAATAATAAATAAATATTAGAAGACAAACTAAAAATGGAGATTTATTACTAAAAGGACAGCTACTGCCCAAGGGACACTTGCTCTGTTGCACTCCATTTGTCTGGAGAACACTTCATCCAGACACTTTTCTTTTTTTTTCTTGTCTCTCTTGTCTCTCAAGCATCCCTCCCTCCCTCCTTCCCTGCCTCCTCACTCCATACCCCCCTTGGCAGCACCGTACTCCGGTCACCCTCCAACCTGATACGACGCAAGGTATCTTAGCCAGACTCGAGGGAACATCGATTAAGGGGGGCGACAGGTTATTAACCATCTCTGTTGTTTACCCGGCGAAGAGGACTCCTGTAGTGGAGTCGAGAGCAGGAAGCAGAGCGAAGATCAATGTCAGATTCAGAGCGAGGCCTTTTTTAATCACAAAGCATCAATCACAGGTGTCCTCTGCCGAGTCATCCCTCATACTTATTTGATAGAATCTCAGTTTAACCATCTATTTTCAAGGTTATTACGTTGCCGGGGGTGTGCGAGCTTCTAGTCAAAATCTAAAACTGCATCAAAATTGTCAAAATCTTTAATGTTTATTGATATCGGACTGAGTTGGAGGATGTTCGTTGGAAAAAGTGAACCCCCCCCCGCTGCCTTCTCAGGAGCAGAGACCAGTCATTCTCCAGTCCACATTCAGTGCCTATAAGCCAACTGCAATGGCAGGAGTAGTTTAAAAAAAAAAAAAGAATAAGTATAACTTTTGGTGTGGGAGTATATCAGTGCAGCCCACACAGAGACAGCAAGATCAAGCCTACTGCCAGACAGCAGCAGGGCCCTCTTAACGGCTAACCACCACACTGACATGCTGCCAACTTAATATATTTATTCTGAGATTGACGATTTCCACACCACAAAGATGACAAGAATGATGCAAGAAGATGTAATATCCTTCTTTTTCCACACTGAAACTCACTTGAAGATCTGAAAGTCTCTTTTCCCGTGACGCCAACAAAGAACAAGTAAATACTGCATCGTAGATCTGGAGCTGCTCTAGGCATCGCCATGCCAGCCGAGGTTATATAATGCTGCACTGAAAGAGATGCTTGGCACCACACATGGCGGACATAGCAGCTAGCAGTGAACTAGCCATATTTGGCGGACCAAAAAGGAGCTTGAGGGGGAGTGAATACTGGATTTAGATTCACGCTATGTGTCTGCCGGGTGTGTAAATGCCATTTACTAGCAAAAAGGGCAACTGAACGACTGCACTACTACATACTCGAACAAATGATCCATATGTACCCTCAGAGGCCATTATCTGTTGAACACACACATTTTGCTCCTAGGTTCTGGGTCCCCTCAGAGGCAACAGAAAGAGAAGAACATTAGTAGCTGTTTTAAATCAACGTTGAAATGTCCGCAACTGAGGTACAGTGTCTTTAAACGGAAGACACTATTGACAAAAGCGTAAAAGTGTCCATTGAGGACATTGTGGAAAATGTGTTGATGCACTTTAAGACAGGAGTTGAGGGTTATTTCAATTGATTTCAGTCATTGACCTCCTTAAAGGGATTACTGGTCGTCTTTTATGTGGATGTCCAGTCAGTGCTGATCGGAAAATGTAGTTAGTTGAAGCGATACATTTCCTCAGTGCTTGCTATATTGAACGACAGAGCTGAGCTCTCCTGCTCGTCAAGCCTTGCCGGCTATGCCTACATGTACCAGGATGCATTGCACGCAAGCTTCTGACACCCAGGCCAAATACAAGTCCTCACTCACGGACTGACGGACTTTGTGCGTCTCGCAGACATTTTGATCCCTTTATGAACCCTTTCAGTAAATCCGCATTTCAGCAGACTTTGCCCGAGGGAATTACCCACAATTCATAACCTAAACAGTTAAACACAGGATTATCAGTGGAAGCATGGAGAAAAAAGGTAAACAAAGAGGACGGCATATGGGTGTTAAGCCTGGCAAATTACATTTACTTGGAAACATTAATAATTAAAGATGGAACATAAAAACACATGAAATCAGAGGAACGAACAGAAGCAGAAACTTTATCTCACAGATTTATTCATCAAACATTTCGTTTGGTCATTGAAACTGTTTTGTTAGAAAAATATTAAAATGATCTCTCATCTTGTGAGGAAAGAGCCTGCAAGATGTTCTAATCAGGGAAAAAAAATATATAAAATAAATACCCACAATTGTACATAATACTTTTTTGTTGTTTTTTGTTTACGCCGGCTACGTCCTCTTACACGGCTAATGCAGCCGCGGCCTCGTATACTCCGGCTCCTATTTCGGGATGCCATTTTAATTTTTTAAGTTAGAAGTTTAAGTCTCATTATTCATATGTAGGTTAAAACCGGGTCAACAGTACAATGAGATATTTTGGCGAGAGAACAGGTAAGCTCGGCAATAAAAGCACTAGTTGAATGGAATTATTATAATTTTTTTACTTTATTTAAACAATACAACAGGTTTAGGAAGTTCTGTTTCTGAGGAACAATGAGAGCTTGCCGTCCCTATAGCGACCAAGAGGAGACTATATTTTCAATCAATACGGCCTATAGTTCTTCCTTGCATCCAACTTTGTCACTTTCAAGTCAACACCAACAGGACATCCACTTACAACGTGGTTGGTCGGTCGGTCGGTTGGTCGGTTCTCACAAGCGAGAGAGTGAATGAAAATGTGAACAAGTGGCGTTGCCTGCAGGTGAACTTCCACTCTCCTTTCCTCTGATGTTGCGGTGGATAGTCCTTCTTCGATGGCTCTCTAAGTGAGATCGCTCAGTTTGTTGACCGTATTTAAGCTCCACATGTGCCGGACAGGTATCGATTCCTTTGCCTCTGTTGGACTGTTTTTTTTGCACTCAGCGTTGCCGTCCTCCTGAATGACGTCTTATTTAACTGCTCCAGTCTGCGCTTATTCACCTTGAGGCCTCGGGGGTTTGTGTCTTTGAAGTGAAACTTGAGCTTGCAGAGCGCTATCTGTCAACAGATTAGAACTCCTCGAAAGTCAATACTGCATTGAGTTTTCCCACTTATGTTTTCAAAGTACTGATGAAATCCTGGTTATTGTGTAACGAGGGCTGTGTGCGTACCGTGGTTTTCCCATTTAATTCTCGTCTTACCGGAAAATCTGATAGTCATGTGACGAGAAGACTAATAGAAAAGTGTTTTCTGATGGTTCGGCTGCGTGCTTTCTGTCAAAATGTCTTCACACGGCATTGTAATAGCTACTTTGGTTTTCTATCGGTTATGCAAACAGGTGTAATAAAAACCCATTTGGGTATGAATATGTGCTAAATGGTTAATTAGAGAGAGGATTAGACTGATTATTAGAGTAGTTGTGATCGCGAAGAACCATTTTTTAAAATCTTTCATGACATGACAAACTGGTACCTCGTTTTAGAGTCAAAAGACAGTTGCGCTGCTCTAACACTAATTTATAGATCATTCATGCAGGTCGTTCTCTTGCCTCTCGGTGCGCCAAATGAAAACGTGATTTAGAAAAATATATTTATCTCAGCCAGTCTCAATAATCCACACCAAATACTCCAGGGGCCCAGTGTTGAGCATTGTTGTGCCCGCAAAGGAGTTTATGTTTGTGTGTATGAGCACTCGCTCCCACAGACAAGGCTGACAGGACAGATAGCCATTTACCTACAGAGTGCCGGGTCAGCACTTTCAGCCTCTCTTATTTCAAGGTGGCAGGCTGCCAGCAATCCCCTGAAAGGAGGAGGGAGAGGATTGAAGGGTGTTTTTGTTTTGGTCGGCCCGCTGCCTCTTCGCGCTGTACGAGTTTGGCTATGTGCAGCTGACTTACAGTTTGGCTCTCGCTTCGCTGGTGCCCTGCCTGGTGCCCTGCCTGGTGCTGCTGTGTCAATGGGGCTGATGGAGATGAGCATGCATTACGGGGTCAAAGACTGAGCCAGCATGCGTGTGTTCTCACTCCCAACTTGTGAAATACTGCAGTTCTGTCAGTGGACCTAGATGCAGCCCCGGCAGCAAGGACGGGCTTAAAGGGGGCCGGAGAAATGCCATCATTATTGTGATACCACAAGAATGATCCGGAAGCCTCAATGTTAAATGTTGTTGAATTCTGCCCAGTGGGCTGCTAAGCATATTGACTGTCAATGACCTCACCTGTGTTGTTTCCAGACCAGAGGTGAGGATGTGCTTAGAATTGCATACTCACTTTGGTTGAATTATATTATGTTAAAGAGCGACAAACACAGGACTTTCACCATGGAGGCCCACTGTAAATGGAAAGTCAGCTTTAAATTACTTCAACCTACGACGTACGTACGTCACTATGTAACATGCTTAATTTCCATGCATAACTGTTAACTTATATATTCAATTAGTTTTGTTTCAATGCACAACAATCGGGACACATTATACAATGACGATAAACAGCCACGCAAAAAAAATAGTTACAATTTAATCACAGCTTTGTATGAATCTCCGAGTTTTGGTAAAAGCATTACAAAGAGAGCAAAACAGCCCCTTCCTCGGGCATTAGTTGCATTTTTTGGTTTCTCCTTCTAGCGTTTAGAGGTGTCACAGGGCGGCTGTTTGTGTCAGGGCTCGTGAAAGGGACCCAAAAGCAAACCCTCTGAACACGGCAAAGTATCAACAGAAAGGTATATTTATTGTCTCTGACAAACACAAAACTTAAATCCTCAGGCCTTCAGGCAATTTTCCACAAAACGTAAATCCAAATGTCTCTTCATCAAACTTAAAGAACTCAAGCCTTCAGTCCATACTCAGCTGGCTCCGGCGGCGTCTCGTGTCCTGTGTCCTGTGTTTTGGGCTGAGCAGAACATACGTAATAAGTGCAATATCCCGACGATGTTCCCGACGCCGAACATCCGGGAGGAAGCCACCTTTAAGCTGTGCCGTGATTGTCTTGATGCTCTGCAGCTGCGAGCGGCGGCCATCTTCCTCCCAGCTGTCCTGCGTCAACCTGATTCCAGAAACAAAACACACACTCTGGTCCAAGCCAGCGTTACTCTGGCACCCCCTGGCGGAGGTGCCCTCCAGATCCTCACAGTTTGTTTCTTAAGGAGGACACAGAAGTTGCCTGTGAGTAGAGGGATGCATTATTCACGTGGCTGCACACAGGGAATAAGGAGGGGAATCATAACCAGTGAGGAAGCTGCTGATCTGAATATCTTTTGATAGCTCCCAATGAACGGCAACAAACATCAGTATGAATGTTGAACATCGCCGCACACACGGGGGACTCGAGCATCGACAAGTCGCTTCACATGATAAGAAGCCGCTCGTGCCGCAGAGTTTTTTTTTCTCTATCCGCGTAGATAATTTAGAGGGTTTGGAGATCGAGAGGAATTATGGGTAGCGTGCCTGCGGCACTCCGACCCTCCCCCTCTCCTCAATTATTCATCCACTCAGGTTCCGGGTCAGTCCTTGTTTAGCACAGATTGATAGATTTTTATAACTGCCAGGTTTTTACTAAAGGGACCAATTGTACCCCGAGGCTCAGGACAAGCATATTAAACAGCAGATTATGTGTAATGCTTTCTGCTATCGATCCGTGAGGGTCTCTGAGGTGAGAAATAGTGCCGGGGAAGAAGAAGGCAAGCCAGACACACACACACACACACACACACACACACACACACTTTGTTTTATATAAACCGTGAGCTGCAGGTTACAGTTGGTACTCAAAAAACTAAAAACTTTTTGTCATATTTTCTCAAACTGTCACTCTATTCTGACAGTAGCACACAAGACAGATCATCTGTTGAAGGATTCCATGCCCCTAATGGCATTTGCAAGATTGCCCCGCGGCCAAAGGAAAAGCAACCAATCAGAGCCGAGGAGTCTCCGACCCAGCTGTCAATCACTGCCCGCCAAGCTCGTTAACTCCGATCAAACTGTCAAACTAGGCAGCGCTGATCATATACGAGGCAAGAGGCTGTTTCTCACTTTAAATGTTTTCAGAAAGTGTATCATGTGTATTAAATCAGTGTGTCAATGATTAGGACCTTAGTTAACACTCCTCTCTCATTTGGCTCAAAACCAAAGTGTTCCCACACCGGACCTGTGGGTTATACAGCAATAAAGTAAAAAATATTGAGGTCATGTCCATATTTTGTATGATAGGTGGACGTAGTAATTATTGTGCACTTGTAGTTTCAAAAGAAACATAAATTAAAGTGACTGCCACCAATACTGAATAAACTATGAGTCAGAGGTATGAAACAAAAGCGATGAGTCATTCATCTGCTTGCTGAGGGATAAGTGCAGTGTGCATGCAGTCAAAGGGTCAACCACCTCAATGGGGTGAAAATTAACTGTTGTGTAAACCACGATGTTGACACATCAGTATGCTCAATAAAATCCAGAGCATATCCATTGCCTCCACACGGCTCTCAACATGGCCGTCGGCTCGCAGCTAACTGCACGAACAAACCCAACAGTGCCCGCAGAGCGAGCAGTGTTTACTTGAAGGGTGGGGCACTGGAGGAGGGTGGATGCAATGCCAGCGCAATAATATCGGGCCTGGCAATGTCAACAAAGCAGGGAGAAGCTCTGATAACACAGAGAGGGAGAGCGACTTCGTTCTCTGCTCAGGTAGACGGCACGCCGCCACGCTATGCCACGCCATGCCACGCCGCTACGGCACGCCGCTACGCTATGCCACGCCGCTACGCCATGTCACGCCGCCACGCCACGCCGCTATATCTTTACAGAGCAAACAGTCACAGTACATTCACGCTCCGAGTGTAGAGACTCTTTGTTTTGTTTTATATGCGGCGCTTTACCGGCTTTCGTGCTGGACTTGTCACTCATTGCAAAGTGCCACAGGAAGCGAAGGCACGGTTGCAGCTTGTCAAGAAGTGCACACATCCACCCACCTCTCCAACACATACACATACACACACGCACACACACACGTACAGACTGATGCAGTGAGTTTCCTGTGCCGCAGTGGCTCTTGGCATGCCCTTAGTGGGAGGATAGGGGAGATTAGAGCATTCGTGCCTACGTAGTATGAGCACAATGCAGCAGCTGATGAGTGAGAGAGGGTGTTTGCCTGTGTGTGTGTGTGTGTGTGTGTGTGTGTGTGTGTGTGTGTATTCTTCAACAACAAGGTTGTGTCACTCTAAGTGTGTGGGCCCTCGCTGATGTGTGTGCATTTTCTGAAATGAACAAAATCAGAATAAAGTTGTCGTGGCTTGAGAACATGGCTGTGCTGTTTGTGGGCGTGTGTGTGTGCTTGGAAAACTCCCCGGTGTAATTCCCCCGTAGTAGGAAGCATGTTCACGGAAGCGGCGGCGGAGTCTCGAGGGTGTCCCAGTGTGAACTCCGGGCAAATTCTACCTCACATTGTGTAAATGCGTCAGCCCTTGGACTATTTCTCCCTTTGGGTATACACTCGGGAATGTTGTTTACTTCCAGATGCCTGCTAAGTGGGACACAGCAGAGCACCACTTTGAGCATAACAACACGTGCCAACGGTGGAGTGAAGTACGGCCAGAATGGGACTAGATTATTTGGGGGAAGAGGCCGCCTGGCACTTTGTTAAAAGGTACGTGCTGTGCCTGTGTCGGTGGCGAATGCTGGAGACGCTCTTAAGGCGGCTTTGAAATCCTTCTTAGAGGGATTGGGATCTCTGAGCTTGGGTTGGGGTGGGGATTCTGACCGCTCCATCTTCACTTGTCAGGCTGCAGTGTTTGCCGGGTGTGGACGTCCCAAAGTCGCAGATCATAAGAGTCAATAAAAAGCAGCATTGCTTCTCTCGGTGAACGTCTCGCCCAAGGACAACCCCCTCCCTCCAAATTTGCTGCAGTAAAAGTTTTATTCGTGGAATCATGGATGCCTCGGGCTTAAAGCAGAGCACAATGGGATTCAAGGGTCAGCCAAAGGGTTAACTTTCATCGATTTTGCAATTTGGGCATCATGCTGTTTTTTGGTTGTTGAGTGAATTGGTGAGAGGACCTTTTTAGTCTGTTTTAATCACGTAGGGGATTGATTTCAATATGATTCAAGAGGGAGAGCACATCATCCGGCGCAATAATATCAAATAGAAAACACGTTCTGTTTGGGGTCAGACTCCAAACGCACTGAGCATGAAGAAATATTTTGTTCTTTCACCGGCACTGCATTTTTCCATGCAGCACATTGAAAATAACATTCCCTGGAGTGTGTGGTGTTTTTCATCTTTTAGGTTTTTTCATACAAACAAGTCCAACCCTTGTAATTGTTAGCTTTCATCAACGATCACAGGAACTTTAAGAAACTGACTTTTATGTCTGAAGTGTCAGAGTGACCGGAATAACTGAGCTCTCACTTAGTCAGAAATCACCTTTCGGGCCTCGCATCTCAGCGTCTTTCAGCGGAGGGATCCTCCATGAAGGCAGTGAGGTTGATCGTCGCTCCAACGAGGTCAGTGTGGCTGTAAATCTGAGGCTGAGACGTGAAAATCTCAAATGTCGAAACTGCAGGGACTTGTGTTTTACGAGGGAGTGAGAACTCCTCTTCGCTGGCGTAACCCTAACCCTGTTGTGCCTTTCCCATTCCCCGGTGCACCTCCACGGCCACGTGTCTATTGTACCGCTCATCTCGCACAGCCCCGATGAATACCACTTTAACGTGCAAGCTCCGTGAAACGTGCGCACAAGCAGACTCTCTTTACGTGTGAGGTCTTTGTATATGTTTGAAGTTTTATGATTTCCAAGACCAGAAGGCTTTGATTTGATCAGTATGTGCTGTTTGCCTCTGTGTAGATATGTTAGTTATAAAGAGTTTGGGCACTGACGACTTACAGTGAGGCTGTCTCATCTTGATTTAATACACCAAGTCTTCCTGCCCGATTGGTACTGCACATGTGCAACTAGCACTACACACCTGTGGTTAAACACTGTGCACCCATCCCTGATTACGCTACATTGTGAACATGTTGAAATAGGCAGGAGAGCTATAGTTAATGTGAGCTGTCAGCAGCCGGTGGGCAACACAGTTCTGCTTGGCTTAATAACGGCTAACGTTAAGGAAAGGTTGCATTGAGTTACATTATGATGCGTTCAAGCTCAATTCAGTAAAAGGGAGCATTAGGCAGAGGTAACATATTTATTGCGATGCGTTCCAATTAGGGCTGGGCGGTATACCGGTTTAAAATTTCCATACGGTGTGAAGTTTTCATATACCGTCAAATCAGTGCACAACCGTAACAACTACTCTTCAACAGTGAGCTTAATACGTATATTGTTCACCGCTCACTGTTGGGGGTCGGAGCTACTTGTCTTACGTCCATGGTTTTAACTTTATAACATCAATTAATAACCCACAACTAACGCTCTTTAGCAGGGAAAAACACTACAACACAACAGTTTGTGACACAAACAATTTGTAACACTAATAATTGTACATTTATTTATAAAAAAACGGAAAAGAGCGATGCAGGAGGAACAACAGAGACCAGAGATGCACCAACACAACGTGTTGCCCAGTGAGGAGCTGTGTCTGCTGCCTGGAGGGTTTGAAAAGTCCGACGTAGTTTAGAAAACGATTTATTGCAAAGAAGCTGAACGGGAAGGGACTTGGGACCCAGGGGAATGCAGGGGAACAAAAAACAGTCCGAGACAGAGTTGGCCAGCAAGCGGTGAACAGCTGTTCAAGTGGCCGCTGGTCCTTTTCGGCATCAATGAATGAATGTGTTTACTTGAGAAAAACAATACCGTGATATACCGTGTTTCAAATGCACTGGTACACTGGTATCCAATAAGTACTTGTTATTGGCCAGTACACAAGTCCAGGTATTGGTATTGGCGAGGTACAACTGGTATGTAAACATCTTTACTGAGTGCAGCGATAGTTATTTTCGCTTTTGACTTTGAGAAGGCTGCAAACAGCCTCAGGCTTCACCTCTTGTCTGCATACTCGTAGAAGAAAATAAATGGGTTTCAGAGTCAGTCTCATCTTTAATTTGGGTTTTCAGTGGTGAAGCAAAAAGAGATGCGAGGAAGCATCTCAATGAGATGTGGAATGGTCTCCTGGCTGCCCTTCCCTACAATACCCATTGTTTTCCACCTCAGAGGCGGCGTTGAGGAAAATCCCAATATGCAAGAGTTTAGTCAGCCATGAACAACAACAGAGCTCCATCTGCTCCATCCGCGCGGCAGGAGGAAATTAATTGAATGAGAATTTTGCTAATCGATTATTGTATAAGCCATCAAACAAATATACCAAACTCTCACTGCTCCACTGTTTCTCACACGTGAGGATTTTCAGCTTTTCTTGTCTTTTTTGACATTTAAAGGGCCAGCGTGTAGCATTTAGGAGGATGCATTGGCTATTAATCACTATTTCTTTTGTTACGGTTTAATCACCTGAAACTAAGAATTTGTGTTTTTTAGTTTGCTAATCCTACTAACAAAATGCATAGTAACTTGTATATATCCCCACAAAATGTTATCCACGTTGGCATGTACACTGGACAAACAGCCAGGAGACCGCAGATTGTGTCCTTCGTAAAATCAGAAGTCAACGTTTGATTTCATTCGTCACGTAACTTCCATGGTTATTTACAAGACGTACGTTTTGATTGGAAAAGAATGTCTGCATGTAGCGAGCATAAATTCACATAAATTCGTGAGAAGCGCTGTGTTAAGTTACATTGTTTTGTTAGCTTAGAATGATCATATCAACACAGAGAGCAGGTCCTCTTTCAATGAGTCTGCCATGTTGCACCGCCATGTTTTCACGGGAGCCCAGAGCGGACAAACCAAACACACTGGCTCTAGAGAGTGCCTTTTCGTGTTTTTACGTTAGCCGAAGGTCACCGTAGTTCTCCGACAAGCTTGGGAAGTGAGGGGTATTAAGTTGGTTGCACTAAAACCTACACACCGGCCCTTTAAGTGAATAGCTAAATAGGTTATGAATCGATGTTGGAAATAATACCAGCACCCTGAAAGTCGTATTATCAGATGATAGCCACACCATTTAACAAACACAATCTCTTCCTTTTGAAATAATGTATTCAGATTCTTCCGGTGCAGGTTTGTGGGCATAAAGTCAGCGATCCTTGTGATCACATATTCTGCCTCTTGCTGTCCATGGTCCGTAGCTCCTGGCCTCCTGTCAGTGTGACCTTGTGTGCTAAGCTACCGCTGGCAGATTGAGCCACAGATGTCGAGCAGAGGACACTTTGAGGAGGACGGAGCACGGCGTCATCAAACAGAGTCGCAGGTCCTCTGAAACGCACACTATTTGTTAAAGTGTCAGTTCATTCTGTGGTTCCTGTGGATGGAGTTTATATGTATGTATGCTATACAAAAAAAACACATGGTCCGGGATAATGATTGATTTCTGCTTGTTTCATGGGGTTCGCAGCGTTGGCAACAGTGAAGTAGTGCAGAATAAAACGTTGTCATTACGAGTGCTACGACACCAGCCGATAGAAGAAGTTTGAAACTCAAAAGCTGGAGATTGTCAGCATGCACTATGTGGTGTTTTGACATATTTATTATTTAGAGTTATGCATGAAAGTGGCAGATTGTTCAAGATCTGTTCTCCAAAAGTGGGTTAGGGTTTCATGATGACAAAAGACACTGATTAGCAAACAACATTGTATTTTTTTTTAGAAGCTCCGAAAATCTACTTTAGTAGAAAGGGATCATTAAATTATAATATATCTGTTGGATTTTTTGATGGCAACCAAAGTAGTAACTGTGATAACCAAACATAGTATTCAACACAAGCATGAACATTTTTGAAGATGGTAACTTTAAAAAAAAAAAAAAGATTGCATAATAGCCACCACAGCTGGCAGAGCGCTCAGAGCAGCTGGAGGGTGGAGATGTTGTCGATACGGCCGAATTGTCACTCGAGGTAAACATGGCCTGATGCAAAATATAGAAACGTCTTATCTCGAGAGTGCACTCGTAGCCTGTGGTGGTTCCACAGTTCCCTCAACATCACTTTCAGGTTTTTATTTTAACACACAAACTCCCTGTTAGCTTTTATGGAATATTCAGATATTGTGCTGCCGCTTGTTGCTATTGCATGTTTTGTCTTCCATCACACTTGTCATTTATTTGTAGTTAACTGATTTAGTGCAGCTAACACGTCCACTCACTCTTTTGTCTGCTGACATTTAGATTTGTGTGAGAAAAACAAAAGCCAAAGCATATCAAATGCATCACCTCTGGGCTCATCCACAGCAGTGTTTTGCAGTCCATGAGGTATTAAAAATTAAAATACATATAATGAGATTTGCAGATTAATTCATTTCTTTTTCTTTTTAATTGGAACAATACAACGAGTGTAGGGTGGCTTGTAAAGCAAAGCATCCTTCCTGGTTGGTTTATCACACAATTGGAGACTTGAAATTACCATTTGACAACGGAGCGAACCCCGAATAAATACAGCCATAATACAAACGCTAAGCATGCTGAAGCTATAACATTAGGACCTGACATCCTGATGCTTTTTTTTTTTTCAAAGCCATCCTCAATTTCAGGACATGATAATTACATGTCACCGTGACGACTTTCACTGTTATTACGGAGCGCCGCTGCCGGTTTGCACCTGCTGAGATCTGTGCCGCTTTATCAGCGTGCTGTAAAGGAGCTGTTAGCAGATAACACGCTAGCTGCTTATTATTCCCAGCCGATCAAATCACAAAGAGCATCGGGAGGGAGGGGGTGAGAGAGAGAGAGAGAGAGAAAGAGAGAGATGAAATGCCTCAAACACGCCTCTTTCTAGACCTTGCATCTTCATGCAGTCAAGATCACAAACCGCCATCTGTCCCTCGTGTAGAGCTTGTTTGAGCGGCTCGGTTTGTGAGGAAAACCTCCCTGATCACAGAGCCATTAATTAGTCCAACGGACAGGATCCTTCCCTCTCGCGGCTCAGCCCTCCCGCCAAGTGCTGCAGCCCACCACGTTGCGCGCCATATGGCGTGGCCTGACGCCACCTTCTCCCACGGGGGCATCGAGCTTCAAATGGGCCATGAACGGGGACGCTGCTGCTGCAGGGCTCCATTGCCCATCGATGTTCTCGTGTGAAACAATCTCTCATGGCCGCGGATCAATCTGGATAATTTGTCGTGGGAACGCCAGCACGTGCTCCCCCTCCCCCAGTGTGTCCTCGCCTCACACCATCGCACAGCACCGCGGCATTTTGCGTGCGTGCGATAGCGCCACATATAGCCGTGGCGCGCCTTCGTTCTCCGCATCCTGGCATGGAGAATGTGGACCGGCCCTTTAGCCAGAAGTATTTTTGAGCGTTCTCCTCAGATGATGGAAAAGCTTAGACCGGAATAGTGTGTGTGTATGCGTATGTGTGCGTGCGCTGGGTGAACGTAGGCCATGCAAACAAAACGCTGACTCATGTGCTCCAGCCGCCGCTTCTTTGTGCACCTGCTCCGGCTCCCCGCGTCCTCGGCTCCTTCAGGCAGCCACTTTAGCCGGCAGCGGGCCGCGTGTCGCTCCGGCTAGCTGGGCAGCAGCAGGATGCGTTCAGCTGGCAGAGAGCGCTGCCACCGGGAGGGCCGTTTGTGCCAAAATAGCAAGCGTCCAGCAAACGTTCCAACGGGAGCACGCAGCAGAGCTGATGACGTTTTTTATTTATTTAGTATTATTATTTCTTATGAAAGTCTGCTGCCATTGGCACTTCAAGAAACGCTGAATGTTTCCCGAGGATGAAAACAGCAGATTTTATCTCTCCCTTTAACACAACAAAGGTGGGATGATTTACTTCCTGCGCTCTCACAGTAATACCATGAAAGTAATTTGACTTCCTCTCAACAATTCTCTCTGTAGTACGATGTGGTTTTGACAAATCCCAAGAAATTCAGCACTGATGCCAAATCCAATGGGATTTAAAAAAAAATAAAACGCTCCGGGCTTGCTCATGGGAATCCCAACAATATTTCCTGTGTATTGCAAGCTGATCCACCTCGATCCCCCGTTAAAATAAATACAGTAAAAGAGTGTGATTAGAACTCAAGGCGACCTGTGAGGAGATGAGTCCGGCTCCCTTCCCCCCCGATCTCTCTCTCTCTGATGGTACGTGTGTTGCAAGGGCACGCAGTTGAGCATGACCATTGGTGTATTACCACGCACACTCAGGTGTCACTTTCTTGTCACGGTGAGGAAATCGTCGCGAGCAATTTTGTGAGTTGAGTCGGAAAAAAGCAGGAACACAGGTTGACCTTGAACGTGTCATAAATGCATGAAGGATAGTAAAGTAAGTTGGTTTCCCCGTTGCCTTCACCTCCTGCCACATTGTACTGGAAACACACACCTTGTTGCTGAAAAGTGGCCAGAATGTGGCTCATGTTTAAAAGGGAGTACTGTTAAAGGTGTGTGTGTGTGTGTGTGTGTGTGTGTACGTGTACGCAGATCAGTTTTCAACTATAAAAGGAAAACTAATCTGAGCATTGCACCAACTGAGCAAACACTGTAAAGGGAAACAAAGCAGGTATTGTGAGCGCTTACAACGGGGTCATGAGGCAAGACTGGCGACTTCCGGTTGGAAGAGACGGGTTTCACACACAGATGTAGGGATTCATCTCCCTGGGGGCTCGCCACGGACTGGAGGGATGCCTATCTGCTGTTGTGTCGTTGATATGCAGGGTCAGCGTAATGAATGACTGAGCTGTGTGCAATCGGACCCACAAAGCGGTATCGACTCTTTTTTTTTAATGTCTGAATTTCAGGTTGTTTTGGTTCACTCTTACGGTCTCAGAGCACATATTCCTCTCTGGGAGGAAACACAACTCTTGAACGCCAATGTCGGGTGGACGCATGCATACGAACGCTTTCGCCATATCAACCTCATGAGATGATAACATAACGCAACGTTTTTCGTGTCAGTTGGTATTTGTTGTTGGAAGGGTGAGTAACATTTTACTCCTCTGTTGGAAGGTGCACTGACTGAACCTTTAAAAGATTTTTGAAATCTAATCTAAGTCCACATTTTGTCTGACTGCTTGTATTAATACATGGGGAAATAAAGTAGCCGGTTACGGTATCATGGCGAACTGAGGATGCGATGCATCGAGAATTGTTGTGCATTCGAATCGCTGACAGGTGAATTGTGAGGCGAGTGAAGATTCCCACCTCTACTCTTCAAGGTGCACATGGGACTTGGGCCTAAACAGAGGCCTGAGTGGTCACCAAACACTCCTGCAACCACTGCCTGCTCTGGAGTTCACTGCGAGGCGTCTGATTTATTCCTGCATGTAAATTAAAAAGTAACGGAATTAAAAAACATTACAAAAATACAAAATGCATACATGAGAATAAACATAAATCAAAGGGAAAGTGCAAGTGTGTTGCGTGGGAGGATATGTGTGTTTGTGTATTTCTTCAAAGCGAAAGGGGAAAATGAGGAGGAGACTTAACTGCGCCGAGCTGAGGCAAAACTTCAAGCGTCTTGGGTCACCAGACGAGTCCCAGTTTTTGAAAAACTGGGGAGGGAAGTGGATTTATCAACGGTGTGAATGAAACCGCATCTAACGGAATAAACAGCTATTTTGTCTGGGAATCCGTTTATGAGTGTCTTTATTATGGGTTTGAACTTGTGAACTAAGTAAGAAGTACGTAAAAAAATAAAAGGTTGTTTAGGAAGGGATGAATAACACCCTTTTTTCTCTTCTGCCTGCTGACAGTCAGCAAATATGCACAATATTAACACAGCTTTTTAATTATTTTCTTTCTTATGCGATCAAACGATCTTTAACCCTACAACACCAAACAGTAAATAAAAACAAAAACGCTTACGAGTGCCGTTTCTTCCAGGCGCTAAAATGACTGAGCGCGACATAATTGAGACCGCACTGACCAGTTTTTTTTTGTTGTTGTTGTCGTCAGCACTTCACCAAACCCAAGACAACGGCGGTAATTATGGTTCCAAGTGACAGGAAATAGTGTTCCCACCCCCGATGGATTACAGTGTGCGGAGAATCTGGTTTCAGAGGTGCAACCAGTGTGACAGTCTCTCATTAACTGGAGGCGCGGCGGAGGCCTCACGCCGGGACAATTACACGCTGGCCTTTGAGAACGTGACAGTGTTTTTTGTTTTTTTAAAGACCGGAAGCAACGTGTTGCAAGCATGCGATGGGATGAAAGTGGATTGAACAGTTTTTTCATTATTCCATTAGGAAATAATTTCTTCCGTTTTGGTGAAGAGAAGCCCTGCCGTGAAATAGTAATTATTCAGACATAAAATGGGCAGTGTGAAAAAAAATTAAAAAAAAGTCTCTGAAGACTTTTGAAGAGACTTTTGAAGAGATTTTGGCATTGGCGGCCTCACGAAAGACAACAGTGAACTGTTCGCTGTTACCAGCATTCAAAGGACATTGCTCCATTTAAAGTAGCACGTAGATCCGCCTGTCACATTTATGGTTCTCAGAATACGACACAGTGCGTCCACGAGCCAACAGGCGTCGTCTTGCCGCCATGTGTCTCCCCCCCCCGAGGGTCACAATGACGCCTGCACAACCGCAAGTGTGCTCCCACGACCCATGTCCCAGTTTTTTCCCAGCTGCGAGCTCCCGTTAGCGTGTATCCCAAGCGGCCGCGATTCCCTCTAGCTACGCTAAGTTTCTCTCATTCATCGTCAGCTGTGAGAGGGGAGGATGACAGAAGGGAGGGGGGAGGATCCCTGCGGTGCGTGGTGTCTGGCAGCTTCAGGGACGTATCTGGCAGCGGCGGGAGGCCGCATCCATGGTCCTCCCCCCAGCTCTGCATGAGAAACGTCAACTCCCATTAGACGCGCTTGTGACAGAGTGATGTTTCCTTGGCAAACTTATACATTTTTACTTTTTTTTAACTTTAATTTAGCCTGCGATCCAAACGTGTGCTGCTCTGCATTCCCGTCGTCTGCAAGGTGAGCACGTGCCGTTACAACAGCGGCACAAAGGAAATGTGTTTTTCTTCTCTCTCTCTTTCTCCCTCTCTCTCTCTCCCTCTCTCTCTCTCCATCTCTCTCTCTCTCTCTGGTGATTCCAGATGCACTGCAAGAATGCGAGGCTCGAGGAGTCGTGCAGTGGTTGTGGCGGCGCTCTACTCCGGCCTCATCTGTCATCAAGCCACTGGCTGAGGACAACGTTGTCTCAGGAAACGTCGTCTTAGGAACAGAAAGTCCTCCGAGGCGATGCGTGTGTGGCTTGTACCAGTGTTGCATTACAGCTGTCAAGTGTGTACGAGGGGGCCGAACGTGTGATGTCAGCGGTGAACGAGAGCAGTCCTCTTGCTGAATGACTGGACTAGAAGAAGAAGAAGTAGAGGTGAACGGGAAACTAAACCGGCATGGCCATCAAACCACCTGTGAGAGAGGTCGTCAGGAATTTGTTTCAATTGGACAAGTTTGAAATGTTCCTTCATCTCTGCTACTGACCACGTGTCATGCTGTACAGGGACGAAGACAACATGAGTATATCCAGGAAGACCCATGAAACGCTGATCAGTCACGCGAGTTGAATGAACTTATACAGCAATCCTGTTAGCGCATCGCATCTTGTTGGACAAAAGACTACTTGTCGTTGTCTAACTTTGAATGCATTCCTCTTTTCACCTTGCGTCCTTTAACAACCACTTGAGCCCCGAGTGCTTCTTCTCCACCTCGCGCTGCTCGACACAAGCGTGACCTTAAACGGGAACGTCAACACCACTCGCCTTCAAAAGGGAAAAGTGTACCGTTTCGGTCATGAATGGCCGCTGTAGCTGCAGACCCGCATGTTTATTTTGCGACAGTTGGAACCTGTATGCAAATAACTTCCAAGCAAAACGATGGGATGCACCATAGCAAGCCATTGTGTTGTGTCTTCCACTTTTGCCGGTGCAGCGGCTCTCCGTGATTACCTGGCTGCATTGTGCGCTCAGTGCATGCTAATGGGTAAATGTGATTAAGGCCGTGGATTCAATGGAATTAGGGTTGTGTACCGGCCCAAGAGTGCTGACTGTGCCTGTCAGGGCTCAGATGTCAGATGAGAAGCGGCTGTTAGACGGTAGACGGTAGAGGGTGGAGGCGGTGGCGGTGGCCTGCATCTGTGCTTCAAACTCCCCATCGGCCCCTTGCTGCCGTGTAGGGGCGTCCATCGGTTGCATACACACGGGCACGTACGTGACATTTGACCTCTGCATTTAACCCGGCCTGAGCATAAAGGAGCAGAGGGCTGCTGCAAAGTGCCCAGGGGGAAACTTGTAATTCGGTTTCTCACATGGCGGACACTTTGGCATGCGGGGATCGAACCGCCCACCCCTTTGCAGACCACCACTGAGCTGCAGCTACCTTTTCCCGTCCTCCCTTGACCCCTTCTGTCTATTGCCCTCTCATCTTCCTTCCTCGTTCAGTCCGCCTCTCAGTTTTCTCTGTCCCTCCTCTGAAGAGAGACGAGCGGGTGTGAAGAAAAAAAAGAGGGTACTCTATGCTGTTACCATGGCAACTGCATCTCGGAGCCGAGCCAGAGCCCTTCCACCGACATGCGCGCTCCCTCCCTCTCCCTCTCTCTCCCTCTCTCTCCCTCTCTCGTTCTCCCTCTCTCGTTCTCCCTCTCTCGTTCTCCCTCCGCTTGCCTTGCTTCAGATTAAAGCTCTGATGAGAAACAGAGATGCGGGAGAAACAAGGCTTGTAGGCGAAGGGTGGCGTTTCATAACCTTCCGAGGGAAGCAATGAGCCCCCCCTCTGTGAGCAAGCGTTATTACTGATATCAGATATCAAAGACCGGCATTGTCAGTGAGCTGCACACAGGGGCGCAACAAGAGGAAACGTGAGGGCGTGTTCCTGCACTGCAAGGCGCCGTTTCTTTCCCACTCGGCGGAGGCCTCGGCTGCCGGGTCGCCGGCCGGTAATTGTGGGTAATGGGCCCGTGCCGGAAATTAATGCATTTGCGCTGCTCCGCGGCCTCGCTCTGTGGCATCAATCCGTATCAATTTGACAATTAATCCGATTTCACGAGATGTCTCAATAAGGGACGCCATTTGCCACGGACCGACTTTGGTTTATGTGATTTGTACTTTCAATTTTTTTTCAAACCACTTCAAAGCAACAAAAATGGGGAGCAGAAAATGGTTCGACGGGCAGTTTTTCAGATGATTGGTCGCCGTGGACCCGGCACAGCTGAGACCGGTGTAACCACACAGACGAGCTGTAGATGAATGCATCGTGTCATGTAACCCAGATGATGTTAAGTGAAGGAGGGGGAGGGGGTCAGTGTCTGTTCGATTTGCTGCGCACCTGCATGGCCCGCAGGGGAAGACAAGACGCTCGTCATTTTCAGCTCGACTGATTCGGACTGGGAGGCGAAGACGATAACAGAAAAAGACACGGCGGCTCTGTGAGTCCGTCTGCTTCCTTTGCCGTCAGAGCACGACAGCCTACCAATCTAGGAGTTTATTTGGCATTCATGAACAGGATTCAGCCAGCGAGGGGGGCATTGATTTATCAACTCATAGCCCGGTGCCCAGCTCGAACAGACAGTGAGGGGAAAGCGAGGGCTCCGAGCGGACATAGCACTCCACGCTTCAGCTTTTGTCCCCCAAGGAGAGAACTGGGGCGGTTGTGGTAGCACAGCAGAGGAGGACGACTGAGGGGGAGGGTGTCATTAAGCAATCAGCCACAAGAGGCCTCGAGTACAGGGGTGTTGGACTCTGGACAGGCGAGCTTATAATCAATCGGCATGGGCTCTCGAGTATCACACGTGTTTTACTGACGATACCAGTTGTCGACGAGCCATATCAGCCAATGCAGCCAATTCTTTACTTTTCTAATGCTATTACAGCTGGTATGTACAACCTTTTTCATCAACCCCCCAACAAAACAACTGAAAAATTTCCTCCTTTAACCTTCTTATTGTCATCAATCGATTTGATTTATGCTTAAAGTTGCTGTGAGGAACTTTCAACTGGTCATGAAGCAGCCTCCATTTAATACTGATAAACGGCGGTAAGCGAGGCCAACACGCCACATAGTCTGTCTAACCTTGCTGATGTCGTGTCAGCGGCTGTTGCTCGGCAGGCGGGCGGGGGCGTCCATTTATAGGAAGACAAGGCGGTTCGAGCCTCTTGGCTTCTCGATGTGGTCGCGGGCGAGACACCGAGCCCCAAATTGCTCCCGACCGCTCATGCATGTTGACGGGCAGTGTAAAGCACTGTGAGGGAAGTGCTGTAAGACAAGGCAAGTTTATTTGTATAGCACATTTCAAAAGTGCTTCACATACAATCATTAAAAGCATAAAAACACAATGCAAAATAAAAGAAAATTTAAAAACAATTAAGAACATTCATTAAAACATTAAAAGAACAGTTAAAAAGCAAAAAATAAATTGAAAAAGAATTGAATTAAAGTTGCAGTGCAGTTTAAGATATAAAATGCAGTAGTAAGATGCAGAATATGGTTCAATTAAAGGCAACAGCAAACAGAAAGGTCTTCAGTCTGGATTTAAAGAGGCTGAGGGTCCAGATGTGTGGAGCAGAAAAGCTGAACGCTGCCTCTCCGTGTTTAGTTCTGACTCTTGGAACAGAAAGTAGACCCGTCCCAGACGACCTGAGGGGTCGGGATGGTTCATAAGGCAGCAGCAGATCACTAATGTATTTAGTAGGGATGCAACGATACCATTTTTTACAAACCGATACGATACCGATATTTTTATTTGTGTACTTGCCGATACCGAGTACCGATACCGATACTTCTTAGATTTGGTCTCCATGAAAGTGCAATTAATTTGGATGCAGATTTTATTTTATCCTCTGCAGATTATGTCAAGCCTATAGTACAAAATTAACAGAAGGCTATCCCAAGCTTTAAACTTCTTGTGGAAGTCCCTCTAATGTCGGACCATAAAACGCCCCCGTGTCCGGGTTCATAATGTAAGCGATAATATTAGGTATGAGCAATTATATAGGAAGCTGTGTTCCAAGTTATGTTTCCGGTGCTTTTATTGTGGAGGGAGAAACGGAAAGGAAAAGAGTGGAATTGTGGGATACGTGTGTGAAGGAGATAAAAAAGTGGTTCAAGTTACCCTGCAGCGTGTTTTCATTTTATTAGAATTACAAATATAGACACACAACAGACACTCGGCTACAATAATATCATCCGTAGCCGCACAACAGCGTCTGAATGAGGCCGCTGCCAGCGCTACTTCTGGTGGATCAGCAGCCGTTTGATTCAAACCGGCAGGACGGCGGTGATGACGCGCAGAGCTTCTCAATTATAGATGTATTAAATATGGAAAATTTCAACTCTCGCGTCTAACGTGCCACAGGCGTAAATTTGCGTCTGTCGCAACCACACGCGTCTGTCCATAGACTTTACATGTAATCTGGTCGCGCGAAACATTTGCGTCACGTTGGGACGGACTGATTACAAGTAACTCCGGGGCTGTCAGCCACTAACAAGAGCACTAATATGTCATATACACGTATGCAACACCGGTTAATAAGCACAATATCGATAAAGTCTTGTATTGTACTCGCGTCTCACTTTTCTCCTGTCTATTGAAAGAAGTGAGCGCTGCTTAGCGAGGATCCAAGATGGCGGCTCCAGATTTTGCTGTTGAGACAAACTGGCCATCTGATTGGACGGCAAAACAACTTGGATAGCGTGATTGGCTGCTCAGAAGTTGAGACTGTTGAGACAGTTGAGACAGAGAAGAGTGTCTCCGGCTCCGCCACGGGGTTGCTTCTCCACAAAGCGCGACCAGTTTGTTGTAGTGAAATACTGTTGAGTGAGTATCGGTTCTTGGTATCGGCCATTGAAACCGATGCGAGTACGAGTATTTAACGCAGTATCGACCACCGATACCGATACCGGTATCGGTATCGGTGCATCCCTAGTATTTAGGCCCTAAACCATTCAGGGCTTTATAAACCAGCAGCAGAATTTGAAAGTAAATTCTTTGTTGGACAGGAAGCCAGTGCAAAGACCTCAGAACCGGAGTGATGTGATCCACTTTCCTGGTCTTAGTGAGGACTCGAGCTGCAGCGTTCTGAATCAGCTGCAGCTTTCTGATTGACTTTTTACTGAGACCTGTGAACACACCGTTACAGTAGTCAAGTCTACTGAAGATAAATGCATGGACAAGTTTCTCCAAATCCTGTTGAGACATAAGTCCTCTAACCCTTGATATATTCTTCAGGTGATAGTAGGCTGATTTTGTAACTGTCTTGAGGTCTGAATCCATAACTACACCTAGATTTCTGGCTTGGTTTGAGGTTTTTAACATTAGTGATTGTAGCTCAGCGCTCACTTTCAATCGTTCGTCCTTGGAACCAAAAACAAGTACTTCTGTTTTATCTTTATTTAATTGAAGAAAATTCTGGCACATCCAGTTGTTGATTTCTTCAATACATTTAGCCAGCACTGGTATGGGGTTATAGTCCCCTGGTGATATAGTTATGTAGATTTGTGTGTTGTCTGCATAGTTATGATAACACACTTTGTTGTTTTTCATAATCTGAGCCAGTGGAAGCATGTAGATGTTGAACAGAAGAGGCCCCAGTATTGAACCTTGGGGAACACCACATGTCATACCAGTCAGCTCTGACGTGTAATTAGCTACCGACACAAAGTATTGTCGGTCCTTCAAGTAAGAGTCAAACCAGTTAAGTGCTGCGCCAGAGAGTCCTACCCAGACTTTCAGTCTGTCTAGTAGTATGTTGTGATCGACTGTGTCGAATGCAGCACTGAGATCCAGTAATACTAAGACTGAAGTTCTGCCTCTGTCTGTGTTTAAGTGGATGTCGTTGAAAACCTTAACAAGAGCAGTTTCAGTACTGTGATGCTGACGATAAGTATATAAGGCCCACGTACCTCAACCTGAACAAACCTGCATCCCTAACCCTGACCGCCGAGGGGGGGCGCTATCATTTTTAAACAGGAGGGAAACTACTTGACAGGGGAACAGACATTGACATAACACCTGCTTCTTTTCATGCCTTCTTCAGCTCTTTTCTCCCTCAATCGTCTTCAGCGTGTAACAATGGGTGACTAATTGGCTCTTTGATACTGTGATGCGATCACAGCTGTGTGTGTGTGTGTGTGTGTGTGTGTGTGTGTGTGTGTGTGTGTGTGTGTGTGTGTGTGTGTGTGTGTGTGTGTGTGTGTGTGTGTGTGGACTACTTTACTGCGGGTTCAAACACGGCTCAGCCATAATCATAATCAAGCACCGGAACTATCCGTTTTACAACCCTCCTTGAACCACATGCAATCTGTTCGAGACCTCTCCCCCTCGGTTGAGAGTCGGAGGGGCGGCATCTCTTCCCCGAACCGGCGAGAACCGGTTATGTTCCTGTCACCCGTCAGCCACGCTATAACCCACCCCCAGATGCATTGCCTTGATATGATTTGCTGCTCGAGGGGCGGAGAGACCTCCAGGGTCAAATAGAGACTGGATTAAACACGAGGTCCTGGAGTATAGACTCTATAAGACACAGGCATTATTGCATTAATGCTGATCCCACTGAGGATATGTTCACACATTATGCCCCTTGTCTTCCTTTTTTATAAAAGGTCACGGAAGAACATGTTCTACGGTCAAAAGCGACTGTGGCTCAGTGGTTAGCAAGTCGGTCTTTCAATCAGAGGGTCGGTGGTTCGATCCCCGGCTCCGGCAGTCTGAGTCGTTGTGTCCTTGAGCAAGACACTTAACCCTCATTGCTCACCGTTGCTGTGTCTACGGTCTACTGTATAGCATGTAAGTCGCTTTGGATAAAAGCATCAGTGTAATGTAAAAAAGCATCTTCTGGCATCTGGAGGAGAATCCTCCACCAGTGAATATATATAAAAAAAGAAAGATCCTTAGGTCACAAAAACATCTATTTAAAGGTCATGTTAGGGGGATGATGGACAGCTTCTTTTTCATTCTCACTTGAATAAGTGGTCAAAAATGGACTCTACCAACTCCACAATGGAGTTTAAACGCTCATACTATTTATCATTCGTTCACAGTAAATGTCAGTTTTTTTTGTGTCTTCCAAATCACAGAGGCTTTGCTTTTAATTCCCCACTTAGTTCAACAATCATTCAGGGAGAAACCCATAGGGAGAAGCAGAGAAACCGCTCTCTCCTTAATAGACGACAATGAAATGCACGCAATGTGATTTTATTTATTTATTTTTGCGTAATGCACATCAAAGTACCCAGCTCACGTAAGCTTATAAGACATTAAGTAGACAGTGAGAAGTGGTGAAACAAGGCTTGTGAGGGAGTGATATCAATTATTACACATGTCTCTATCGGGAACAAAATACTTCTCCTACGTTGGCTTTTCTGAGCATTACAAACAGAATCCAACTCAAAAAGAGGTTTTGCTTCTTTACCATGCAGGCGGAATGGATCTGCAGAAATTTAAAGCGTTGCATCGAAGGGTACAGTGCTTAAATCATCGCATAAGATGCAGCGGTAATGTAAAATCCATAAAAGGGGCAATGATCGGAAGGGCTCCACAAAGTTATTGCTTTTGGCAGCAAACAAGATATACAGTGTTGATGATTAGGGGACTCAAGAGGTGCTGGTAGATGGATTTTGTTACTTTTGGACAGAGACGAGCTGTTACCGGTTTGAAAGTACATTAAAAAGATTTCTCCTCACTTGTAATTAATTTCCTCAAACATCATTAATACCTTGCTAGTGAGCCTTTGTTTGGACATGCAGTACACGCCTCTTTAAACGCTCGCCTTTCTTTTTTTTTCCAACTGATTTCCATAAAGTGTAGAAACTGACAAAGCAAAGTACAAGTAGTCAAATAGGGAGGCTGTGGGGAAGTTGCTGCACAGAAGGGAAAATAAATATCACACCTGCTCTACACTGGGACACTTTACTGTGTGTCTTTGTGTTGTGTTGTGTTATGAGGTGAGCCAATATATTACCCGGGATGTAAATCACTATTGTCATTACAATATGATGAGATATTGATTCATTGCACTATGATACAGTATCTGCGTGATAATACAAAGTCTACTATGATACAATTTATATTAGATTCAATAATTCAGGAGGCTGCTATCCGTATGATACAATGATATATGCCTGTTTAACACAATCTGTTGCATTTATATCAGCTCGCAAAAAGCAACCAAAATATGATTAGACTGTTTTTTTTAAACTGGGCTCTTCCAGACATTGAATGGAGAACCAGCTATTATTTTGAATGAAGGAGGTCTGGTTTCTGGACGACAATGGTGAAATGAGAATTTCAAAATAAAGGCGAATGTTTGAGAGGCTGATATGTTTGGATGTTTACACTTTGCATCGGTGATGCTGGATCGGGGATCATTGAATTGATACATTGATCCAGATAGATGGACCGTTACGCTACCTTACATATTACCTGTTATGCATTGAGGCAATTACATAGTCCATTGCACTATGGCGCTATAAAGACTGGAGCCTGACAAGCATTCATACCCACTCATGGATGATTGTACTCTTATCGTTTTTTTGTGGTTGAACACCTTTGCGACTGAAGGAATTTATTGTTGATTGCCAAGAGCACCGACAGTAGTGCCCATGGCCTAATTCACTAATTCATTTTTTTGGTAATCGTCTTCCCAGTGCTGGAGCTTGTCTTGCTTAAATAGATGATCATTATCTGGCTCAGTGAGGGATTTTATAATTAAAGTAAATGTCCTTGCAGGCAAGGTGAATTATGTCTGTGGAAATTGTGTTGTATCAAGAAGCTGTAGCTTTCAGAATTTGTAATGAAGGTGTGATCCTGACACCAGTGGCATTATTATTTTGGGGGGTGAAGGCATTCGTGTTCAACATTTCTCGCCGTCTCCAGCTGCAGCTCCTGCTGTCATCTCTGCTCTTTTGAGGCCTAAAGAGAGCAGGCATTAACGCTTCAGATGTGGCATTTTGACGGGGGGCTCGAAGACACTTCTTTAAAATATTTTGTTTGTATTTTGTCTCTTCTCAGGTTGGTGTTACTTTGCTGACGAGACAGAGGCAGGCCCCGAGTCCGGAGGTGAAGAGAGCAACGTAGGAGTCCTCCCAGACAGCAGGGGGCAGCAGCAAACATGCAGGAATCGGCCTCGGACAGCAAGATGGCCAAACAGGTCAGCATCCAACTATAAATCTCTGTCTGTCTGTCTGTCTGTCTGTCTGTCTGTCTGTCTGTCTGTCTGTCTGTCTGTCTGTCTGTCTGTCTGTCTGTCTGTCTGTCTGTCTGTCTGTCTGTCTGTCTGTCTGTCTGTCTGTCTGTCTGTCTGTCTGTCTGTCTGTCTGTGGTTAAATCACTTAACCATGTTGCAACACCGAAACTTAAGAAATATCAAAAATCAACGCATTTTCTGTAGCGCCACAAGCTATCGTGTCAACCATGTAAGGCTCAAATGCAAATGACCCGTTCAATTGACTGGGAACACTTTGATAACAGAAGTCTGACGTGTTATATTTATGTACACATGTAGAAAGATGTGTGTTTGAGAATGATTTATGCAGTTTAATATGCTAACCTAACTGATGCTATTAGCTGTAGTTTGACATTGTTACGATAACAATGAGATGTAAATTATATTGTTTTTGTTCAATGTCATTTGAAGTCAGTTTAGATAATTACTAAACAGCATTTTGTCAACTTCCAGGTCAGATATGTTGACCGTATTCCATATTTCTCTCTTACTCTTCATTCTAAACACAACAAGCTAACGTTAGTTTTGTCAGTTAGCAAGCAGCAGTCACAACGTGGTGTTAATAATTCGTAATAATAACGTCTATGGGAGAACTGTGTTTGTATGTGAATGAAGCAGCCAATTTAAATTTAATTTAAGTTTGCAAACTGCTGATGCAACCAGCTCCAACGCTTGTGGTTAATTGAGCTGAGGTTGAATATCATTACAAGGCAGAAAAGACAGGGTTCATTTGTTTATGTTGCCTCATTAGCGTACAGTATTTCTTAATATTGCAACACTTCGTCTGGTCGGAGCCTCCAAGAGTCTGACGAGTCGGTGATATGCAAGGAATGCATCGCTGTAATTCAGTGGTTAGTCGCATAACTGGTCAACGAGTTTCCATTAGATGTACATTATACTGCATGCTTCTCAGTATGTGGCATTAGCAGATTGAACACAGTGCATAAAATACTACAGCCACAATGCTGACTCGACACCATTGAGTTTCTCTCAGGTGTCTTAATCCTAATGCGCGTCCTGATACTGATGCAGTTCTTCAACGTATTTGAACTGTTTCAGATATCCACTCAGGTATGTATAACTGTGTCATTTTTTTTAATACATATGTTAAGGAACAGAATTTCAAGCATCTGGATGAACCCAGGGAAACGGACGACTTGTCGGAGAAGACGTCCCCAAACAAGAACCTCAAGTCTCCCCAGAAGGGCTCCAAACGACCTAAAACCGCCCCCTTCAAAATGACCCTGCTGGACACCTCCGAGTTTGAAGGCGAAATTGAGGTACGCACAGCGGGGGGGAAAAACAATGTGTGGTGATGTGTTTTTATAGAATTAGCCTTAACATGCTTCGAACAAACACTTGAAAAGCAGCATTCTTTTTTCTTCTTCATTTCTTTCCCTTTTGTAGTTATTGTCCTCTGTTGGCAGTTGTGTGCATTGTGTGTTGCTGCAGTGAGCAGATGAAACGGGCACAGAGAATAAAAAGAGAGCTGGTGCCATGCTGTGAGCTCACCAGGGGGGTGAAGCCAAAGCAATGTCACACATTTCTGTAATGCACACAGTTGCACACAAAAAATAGTGAGTGCAGCATGCAAGTCTTCATTCTCCAGCATCTGTTTTCATTGCTCCTGCGGTGAGGAAAAGGACATTTCCCGCTTGCTTGGAGAGGAAACTGAAGGCGTGCATATCAAAAAAGAAGAAAAATACACGGGAGATTATGGAGCTTTAATGACTAGCAAGCGGCATAACACTTCTTGCAAGACGGGCCGATCTTTAAATATAAAATATCTTCTGTGGGATCATGAAGGAAAATTCATATCCAGTTACTTGACTGTGGAGATCAGCGTTGTTATATCTTGTTAGGGCTCGGCTTTCCACTCTGCTCTCTGAGACTTTAATCTAGACCCCAAAATGCAATACATGATGCATCCGCCTTGCTCCGCTGCCTCTGCACCCGAGATGACAGAGTTAAATCAGGGAGGGGGGGCAGTTGGTGGCAGCCAGCCCTCTGTCACAGCCCGATAACCTGCCTCTGATGCAGCGCCTGCTGGGGGCTGGAGATGTGCTGCGCATGTTTCGGAAACTGCGTTGCCAAGAGATTCAGGCGGGCTCACCCTGGGCCAACCGTATCGATCTCTCTCGCACATAATGTGCGCTTAAGAGGGAGGAAAAGAGAGCGTCATAGGAGAGCCCCTTTTCTCTTTAGTGTCAGCCGCCTCTCACCCTTCTCTCAGTCAGTTAGTAAGTGAGAGACACAGATCTCAGCTGCTGGAAAAGGTTTCCTTTGTCGCGTGGCAGGTTGTGTCAGAGAAAATCAAGTTGTTCTTGAGGCGCCAGGCATCCCGTTGCTTGCCCCCATTCGGTCACGAGTCAGGTGCCTGTGCTGGCAATGACGACGACAAACGTTTGTACTTTCCTCACACTCAAGGTCACTCTGCTGTTATTGTCTAATGTATGATGAGAACAGCAATCAGACTTAAAAGGTATTTCCTTTGTATTGAAACCAAAATGGCTACAAAATTAGCGATAACCACGTCAATAAAATTGTATGAATATAATTTGCAAATGAACACATTTTCGGACCGTAGCCGATGCCAACATATTAAATGAAAGATAGAGACAGTCTGTCTGTCCATCTCCTCCATCTGTCCAGCCTTACTTCAACCGAAATGTAAATACAGGCCATTGCGTTTCAAATAGGCCTGTACTCAAATCTGGCAACCCTTTCAGGAGGAAGAAAGTGTTTGCTAGTGGCCCGTGACTATTTTCTGCCACCATCTGCCACATTTATGCTTAATGTTTGGTTACTTTTCGGCAACAAAACCTACTCGGCAATGGAAGGTGTCAGGCGTCACGCTGCTCGCTGTCTGCAATTTTTCTACATATTTTATTTATTTTTAGTATGTTTCTTGACAATTGCACTGTGTTTATTTGTTTGCTCCAAATCACCAAGTCACATTCCTTGTATGTGCAAACCTACCTGGCAGGAAAACAGTTTCTGTTTTTTATTCTAACCCATCGAGCTTTTTCGTATGCTGCATGTACAAAAAAAGGTTTCTCTTCACCAGACTAAAAAGTATTATTTTGTGTGTAAACTGATTTGGTATCGGCACAACAATCTTCATTCGTCACGGGTTGTACCCTTTTGTACAACAAAAGCCTTCAGCACAGGCCGCGAACAGGCTGGCTAGGAAATCCATAGCTATTCCACGGTTGCAAGCCTGGTGCAGCCAAGGAGAAAATAGAAGAGCAACGTTATTATGAGCCACACCTTAGGATACTTATGCACAAGTGCATGAAACTCTGTGTGTGTGTGCGTGTGCGTGTTGTAGTGTTAAGTGGAGGGTGCCTCTTTATGTCCGACCACGCACATGCACTTTATAAAAAGGGACAGAGCAGACTCTTTCTGCTGAGGAGGTCTTTTGGGGTGCAGGGAGCACTCCTGAAGACCTTCTTTGACTCTGTGGTGGCATCAGCCATCTTCTATGGAGTGGTCTTCTGGTGCAGCAGCATCACGGCAGCTGACAGGAGGAGACTGGACAAACTGATAAAGAAGGCCAGCAGCGTGCTGGGGTGTCCTCTGGATACTGTGGAGGTGGTGGGAGACAGGAGGATGATGGCCAAGCTCTCATCCCTGATGAACCACGCCTCCCACCCCATGCAGGACACCCTGGCAGCTCTGCACAGCTCCTTCAGCCACCGGCTGATTCACCCCCGGTGCATGAAGGAGAGGTACCGCAAGTCCTTCCTCCCTGCTGCTGTCAGACTGCACAACAAGCTGACCTCCCAGTAGCCCACAAACATTCTGGACTCTCAATACTTGAACACTTTTTTATCACTCTGGTCACTTTAATCCATTCTGGTGCAATATTTTGTAATTTGTATATTCAATATTCTGGTCACTTTAATCCATCCTGGTGCAATATTTTGTAATATTTTGTAATTTGTATATTCAATATTCTACTGTACATTCAATTTCTTCTTTACTGTTTATTTTATTATGTTTATTACTGTTTATTACTGTTTATTTATATTACTTGATTTCTTTTATCTTTACGTACTGAGCAATGCTGCTGTAATCCTGTAATTTCCCCACTGCGGGACTAATAAAGGATTATTTTATCTTATCTTATCTTATCTTATGTACGTGAGGTAATGTGAGGTAAGAATATCAGGAATGCTCCCCTTGCACCAACCGCTCTCACAGCACTGCAAAAAACACTCAGAAATACCTTTGGGCCTTTTGGTGCGTCACCACAACAATAGTTAGGATTATGGTTATGACAGCTTGTATGACAACCTACATATGTGCCTGCCCTCGCAGCCGCATTACCGGAGAAGAGTGTACAAAAGCAGCCTCTTGTCAGCCCATGTTTAAAAAAAAAAGTTTGTCATTTAAGTTTGAGCATCAGACCTCCAGGCCATTGTCAGGTGTGCTCTTACTTCCTGTCGTCATGCCCGCTATGTTCCCAAACCTCCATTGTGCTTCCAGGAGTCGGTTAATGACGGCGCTGCGAAAAGGCGAGCCACACTTCTCCCCGGAGAAGGTGCCGCATCCGTGGGTTAATTAAGCCTCTTGTCATGGACGCATGGCTGAGCCTCCCCGTGTCCCTCGGGGGCGAGAGGAAGGTGCCACGCCCATATCCATTCCCTCCCTGGCCTTCTGCTCACTGGGCTGTAACCCGCCTGACTATGCTTCGTCAAGCCTGGCTGCCCCGGTGTGCAGAGCAGTGCTATTTTGGTGTTTCTGGTGGCACCTCTGAGATCATTACGGTACATTTACATATTTAAGTCTACGCTGTCACACAGCGGCCTCTTGCTTTAACGTTGACAAATGTTGCCGCCAGGGGCCGACTGACCGACATGCCGAGAGCTGATACGCACATCTTGAGTATCGCGGCAGCGTTTCTTTCACCCATAAGGAGACAAAGGTGAAACTTTTTTTTTCAAAGTCCTAGCCTTGAGATGTTAAGAAACAAGACAGCAGAGGGATAATACTGCATCTGTTTCCTTGGCAACCGCTTACACCATCTCTCCGTCACCTCACAAAGTAAGCTCCAGGGGAGTAGGCACTGTGTGTGTGTGTGTGTGTGTGTGTCTCAGTGTTGGGCCCAAACCTTTACATACGTCTTCCTCATTCTATAATAAACCCTGACGCATGCATTGATGATTTTGGGTCACTATTTCATTATACCTATCAAATTAAAGTGAAAATTGTTTTGATATGAGCATTCTCATGCCTGATACAAGCAAATTTGGCTGCCGGTGCAGTACATGGCTTTCTATGAATTAAATTACAAACCAATCAATACTCCGTGCTAGGGAATTAAATGACTCAAAATAAGATTAGTGCTATTCCTGTTTCTAGATATCAAAACCCCCATCTTAATTTTTAACAATAGATGGAGTTACTTTAAAGGTGGGCACCTTGTGCTATTCTGGTTTATATTTGTGTCATCATCAGAGAAGGATGTTGGGTGTGAGTATTGTGAAACTATGGTTTTGCATAATATTACTGAATGGGATTGAAAGCATTTCAAGCACTATCCAATCCATACTCAAATCTAAATATAGAATATAGATATCTCACTTAATTATAAAAAGTGTTGTTGTACTGTGTTACATTTTGCTCAGATTACAATATTAGAAATAGATCATTGACTAAAATTAACTTAGTGCCTCAATACTGAATTGTTTCCTTCTCCAGCTCTCTATTTTGGTACACGTCTAACCAGTGGCAGGCCATGCATTTCCTGCCTGGGCCTTCTGTACCGTCTGATATCGTATACATATCAGACGTACTGGGCTGTTTAGGCATACCGGGCGGCGGCTGTGTACCGGGCGGCGGCTGTGTACCGGGCGGCGGCTGTGTACCGGCACGGCGCCTGTGTACCGGGCGGCGGCTGTGTACCGGGCGGCGCCTGTGTACCGGCACGGCGGCTACGGCGGCGCAGCTAGACTTGGCGGCTCAGCGGTAGCAGCAGCAACAGCGGCTTATAAACCTCCGTGGCTTGTTTATGATTAAATACACTGCAGATGTAAAAACACAAACAACAGTTCACTCCCCAGATGCTGTTCTCTTGATAAAGAAGAAGTCCATCCGCCATTTTGTTAACAAACGCGCCAGTACCAGGTCCTTCTCCATGGCCATGAAAATATCTGCGTTGTCAGTAAAACACAAAAAATGGCATAACTTCTCTTGTGTTTCAGCCTGAACTGTTCTTACTCTTCATGAGTTCTGCTAGCAAGGTAGCTTTCTGCTGACTTAAGTCACGCTGGTCCACTGACCAATCACAGATGTTGGTGCTGACGCCGGCGAGCCGGCCCTGGCACGTCAAAGAATACACCCAGCATGTCAAACTAAAGATCTGATTTGTTGAAGTCTGTGACAATCAAGTCCCGATGTGCTTTACTCCGTTGTATTTGTGAGAAAAAATAATAATTATAAAATAGCTATACCTTTGTGATTCTGTTTAGGCCAGAGAAGGCTTAGCTGGCCCTGACAGCCCACCACTGCGTCTAACATCCAGGCTATACACCAAGGATATACTGATCTCTGCCAAATCTAGTCTTCAACACTGTGAGGAAAAATGCTTATTTGTGCATCCTGGAAAAATCCATAAAGAAACTCTCCCTTGATTGTGAAAACATGAACTTGTCACTTGAAGGTAATGGAAATCTTCCTGAAATGCTCATCTTGAACCCTTTCAATAGAAGAGTACATCTCTGCCTCTAGCACAAAGAGCAATCTTCCCCAGCAATTCACAGTCCATTTTCACTGTCAAGTGTTTGAAGCCCGCCGACTGCGACACGGCACCAAATTACAGAGCTGCTTTGTTTTGTGCAAAACCAGAGAACAGGGAAGCAATCTTGGCAAAGCAAAGCTGTCTAATGGGGCCTGATATTGATGAGCCAAACTTTGCCCAATAACCCTGACCTATACCAGCAGCAGACTCTTTTGCATGTATGGTATTATGGAAATTAAGCAGAGAATATTTTTTCTGCAAGGTTGTTGACCTTTCTTACCACTGCTGTGCCATACATGTTTTGTTTGTTTTTGTCTTCGCAGAAACACTCCAGAGGACAGAACCTGATTGACATGGTGTGTGAGCACCTCAACTTGTTGGAGAAGGACTACTTCGGCATGACCTTTGCTGACACGGACACCCAGAAGGTCAGTGAATCGTGTACCACTGTGACCTCATGGGACGTTTCAGTGCACGAACACGTTGCCCACAGAACAATCTGTATTCCTCTCAGTTGTTGGAGGGGTCGGCTCTCTCGGGAGCGCACCAGCCAAAGATGAATGGAAAATAGGTGCAGTTGAAGGAAACAATGAAATATGACTCATCTACTCTTTGCAAGACGTTTGCACGGAATTTATCAGAGGCAGAGCAGCTTTGGAGGCAGAAATAATCATTAAAAGGTTCTCTCTGCGGACAGAGCCGACAGCGTTAACTGAGGGTATGGTGAGCGTTACGCTTTAGTAGAAAGCAGTACAGATTAGCTAGCCAACATTTGGTTCTGCTCAGGACGCCATTACTCCACAATATTTTTACCTTGCAAATATCTGTTCGCTGCTATATTAATGCTTTGAAGCTTTAAAGCTTCATTGACTGTTTATCAGGAACATTTGGTCAAAATGTAAGCAGGCCAGTTTACTAGCTTAACGCCTATAGCTATGGGAAAGTCTTAAGTTTAAAGCAAGCCAATGTAATGTTTACTGAGCAGTGGCTAAAAAGTAGTGGAAATATAGCATAAGTGCAAAAGGGTCATAAAGAAAACGATCTAACTCAGAAATGTCACTTTTACTGCATATGAATTAATTTGAGATTAGACTGTTTTCTTCTATCAAAGATTTCGTAGTCTCATTTTAAGGTCAGCCAGGTTAGCTCACTAATAGCAAAAGTGTTGAGTTGGTTTACCCCCAAACAAGAAAGATTCACTCAACCAAAATACTGTTAGTCTTTTGGTTCACTGGTTCTGTCCTCTGAGGTTTAATTATCTCTGCTTTTGATAAACACATTCATACATTAAACACCAATCAGCTCACACATCATTTTGACATTTCGAGTAGAAGGTCTGAATATGTTCCCCTCTTATCTTTGTTTACATCTTTGAGGTGCACAGACCAGGCTTATTATCTTCAAGTAAATTACACTGACCCTGTGGGTCCTGGCCTCTTTAGGGCTCTTTAGTCAGATGCAGGCCTCCCTCAGGGCGGGTATGTGATTGCACAACCGGCTACAGAGGAGCCTCCTGTCTTTTGAAGATACGTAGGATGACAAGTCTAAGTCCCTTTTACCATCTGGAATATATCCTCTGTCACTGTCATCAGCTTGTACATACTTTGTTAGCTCACATGTTGTGACTTGGTCCATGTCTGACGGTCAAGGCTTTGGATTTAGCGTGATCTTGGCCCATGCAGACAATCTAACAGGTGGTGTTAAGGAGCTAAACAGGCTTGAATTTCAAATATGTTCCTCTCTCTGAGTGTAGGTAAGGCTTCGGCTTAGATAAATATGACGGGCTCGTCAAAGACAGGCCTCTGAGAGTGCAGATTGATACTACTGCCCGGGGTCATTGCTGATTGGTAGACCAAACAAGCCTTAGAATTGAAATGTCATTTCCGATCCTTTCTCTGCCTCAGTTGGAGAAGCAGGGATTTAATTTTCGCGCTCTGTGACAACATTTATTCCGTGTGATTGCTTTATGAACTTGGTTACAAAAGCAAGCGTAAAGCCTCGAAGAGTCTGTGATTAAAAAGTTCTTCCTGCTTTTCAGCAGAGAGAAAAGCAACGCAGCAGCGAGCACCTTGCTAATTGAGTGCTCTTTGGCCTCGGCTGATATAAGATAGATTCAGGGGGACGATAAATGCCTGCGGCTCATTAAAGTCTTTAGCAGCCTGATTAAACACTGAAGGAGCATGTGCATTTGTGTGTGTGTGTGTGTGTGTGTGTGTGTGTGTGTGTGTGTACGTACGTGAAGACGCAGATCAAATTGCCAGCTGCTTGCAGTTTGCCCAACACGGCCACAGCAATCGCACTGTGCTGTGTCAACCTCTCGCGCTCCCGTTTCCACTCTGACTGATGTGAGACCAGCTGCCAAAATGGCTGTCAGCATAATAAGCGGCCGCTGCGAGAGGCATTCAGGTTAGCGAGGATTACTGTCAGCTCTCCGCACAGGCAGTACAGAGCTACGTAGTACGCACCAAACACCTATTTGCCCGATGATCAAAGGAACAAGTTATAGTTACACCTGTTGCTCTGTGCCTAAGTAAGTAAAAGTCCCTTTTTATTGATTTATTTTAATTTGATTTTAGTCATGCCAGCAGCACTGAATTGTGATGTTGGTCGGTCGGTTGGTAGGTCCACCTCTTGGGCCCAGACTTCAATATCTCAACTACTGGATGGATTGCCACAGCGTTTTATCCAGACATTCATAGTCGACAAAGATGAAACCTCCTGACTTTGGTGATAACCCGGCTTTTGATCCAGTGCCACCCGCTGGTTGGCGTTTTTGATCAAATGTCTCAAAAACGATTAAGTGGACAATTTGGTTCAGATGTCCATGATGCTCATGAATCCGAATGACTTTGGACCTTTTTGTCTCCGTTAGTAAGTGCACCTACAAGAGTGGGAAACATGTCCATGTCCATTACATTGATTTATGACCAAATAGCATCTAAACTAATGACATTCCCATCAGCCTCAGCTGCACTTTGGGTTGACAACCGAACACACTGAACTGAGACGGGGAACATGGTAAACAGATGCTAAATAGATAATAAATAAATAAATAGTAGAAGTTTGAACCTGAAAATGAACATAATATGTATATATATATATATATATATATATATATATGTATAGTAGACATATGACATACATTCTATAGTATTGCCAAAGTTGTCCCCTACGTCTTAATACCCCACGGCACGGCACCCAGAACAATAATCTCAGCAATGTATATATTTTAAAATAATTTGTAACCTAAAGTTACAAATGAGTGCAGCGTTACTTTTGTTCACTTCGGACCTTAAAAAGCAAAGCTTTGAAATTCCTTGCATTATAAACATAATTTTTTTTCAATTACAACAATGAATCATATTTAAATATAATTGTTGTTTTTAATTATACTTTCGTCCACATCAGCATTATCACAATGCTGACGCAGATATCTCTGGAATGTGGGAAGAAACCGGAGGACCCGGAGGAAACCCACGAAAAGAAATAAAGAAAAAGAAAAGTTATGTAAATTTGTCTTTTGAGATCTGAAAAGGTAAATCACTTACTCTTTCAGTGACGTAATATTTTACATAACCTTCTGTTTACATTTTGTGAGAAAACTCACAAAATATATAAATAAAAAAAGTTTTGTAAATTAGTCATCTGAAAAGTAAATCACTTACTCTTTCAATGACAGACTAATTCACATAACCTTCTTTTATTTATAACCTTAAACCCCCTGAGAAAATCTGTAAACGAGTCTGACATCTGAAAAGTAAATCACTTACTCTTTCAATGACAGACTAATTCACATAACCTTCTTTTATTTATAACCTTAAACCCCCTGAGAAAATCTGTAAACGAGTCTGACATCTGAAACAGTAAATCACTTACTCTTTCAGAAACAGACTCATTCACATCACCTTCTATTAACCTGGACCCCCCAGAGAAAATGGATCACCCAAATCATCCGGGGGGGAGACGGCCATCAGCTCATAGGCAGCTTGCACATACGAGCTGAAGTCCATGTGGTCTATCAGGTGACGCGTAGTCACAAAGTTATGTCGGGGGGCTTGCCCTGCTATCAATCTCTTCTCATCTAACCCTTTCTTTTTGTTTGGAAAGGGTTTGTTTGGCATTTGAGGATCACAGTTGTACCCTATGGGGTCTGTGTCCTCATTTCTGGAGCAGTGTGTTTTGGAGATTCCAGCTCCTATGATGGATGATTCCATGTAATTTAGGATAAACCTAAGAGCATCGTCGTCTTCATCCGATTCGTACGGGGGAGAGACGATCATCAGCTCATAGGCATCTTGAACATAAGAGCTGGTCTCCATGTGGTCTGTCAGGTGACACATTGTGATGACGTTATGTCGGAGAGCTTGTGCAGGTGTGAGTCTCATCTCATAATCCGGAGAGAGCAACCATTCAAGCAGATGTGAAAATGCCATCACGTCTTCACATGCAATACAGTCCTTTGCATTTGCTTGGGAGTTTATGGCTTCCTCCAAACTTCCCACTGGGCCAGACACCGGTTGCTTCCATGTGCTCCCTCTGTGTTTTAAGTTCCCATGTGTGGTAATAGGGAGAGGGCTGTTCTTTCTTGAAGAACTGCCATGTGTTCCTCCCAGCATCCAGCACATGGTCCTCTGGCTGACCGAGGAGACAGCAAACAGTTTTCATTGTATCGTACGTTGACTGTCCACAGAAGATGTCCTGGCCAAAAAACAAAAAGGCCAGGGTACATCCCAGGCCCCACATATCGACGGCTTCAGTTATGGGGAGGCCCAACTCCACCTCTGGAGCTCTGTAGCCTAACGGTTGCATAATTGTGCCTTTCTTGACTTCGGCGACCGTCCTGGCCAAACCAAAGTCAATCAGTTTCACCTAGAAAGGCTCATCCTCCTGATTGACCAACATGACATTGTCAGGTTTGAGGTCTGTGTGGAGGATGCCAACACTCTTCAAGGCTTCGAACGCTACCAATAGCTGGCGTGCTATTGGACGGATCTCATTAAGGGTCAGTGGTGCCCGTCTCTGCACCACAAAATCCCACAGACTCCTGTCTAGCATTTCAAAGCCAACACAAGGCGTGTCTTCAATTATGAAACTGTCGATGTACTCCAACAGGTTGTTCTTCTCTAGATCAACGGTCCTCAGTTTTTCCAGCATGTTGACCTCTTCGTAGTGATCCGAAAGGTCTTTGTGGATCTTGATGGCCGTTGTTGCAGAGGTTTTCAAATTCACACACTTGGCCACTTTGCCAAAACATCCCTCTCCAATGAAGTCCAACACAAGATATTGTGTGGATGTGGACTTATTATGGAGTACGTCTTCTTTCTTAACTTGAAACGGTACCAGCGCTGAGGAAGACATGTTAACTATCAAATGTTTCCAAAAAGAATACAAGTTGAATAGAGTAACTGGTTAAGAGATTGTTGTGAGTTGGATTCTGTGTGGCTATATCGGCTCTCTAGATCTCAAAGTCATCAAAGACATCAAAGCCACTAAATAATTTAAAGTGATCTTTCAATGAAAGAGTGAAAATCAGTGTTATTATTGATGCACAGATACAGCATGACTACAGACCAGCTCGTCTATGTCCGTGCCAGTTAATGCATCCTGCCGTATAATAATTTCAAGGACATCATGAACACCTAAACTTCTTCTATTAAAGACACTCCCAGAATGGAAGACCATTAAGATGCTCCGGCTACATTCACACTTATAGCGAATGCGGGTGTCTACGTCATCGTTTCCTAACGTATCCGTCCTCGGGCAGTGTTTTTAAACATATCCGCTTTCGGTGCTCTAAAACTCCGGCCCAGTGGGAACTCTGTGTATTCGTTGCAAAATATATGAGTTTTAAAATGTAAACGCAGTATAGTGTGTATTAGAGTTCTCTAAAATTAGAATGTCTAAATAGTAATAGAGCTAAGTTATTTATCTGGCGAAATCATACCAACTCTTTAATTTAAATTTTGTGTAGCAGCTCTTAAGAATGTTGGAAGAATTATTTTTTTGTGCGTTACTAAATGTTACACTAAGCTGAGCATAAAGGGACCACATTCTGTCAATGTCAACAACAGGATACAAGTAAGATGTTACCAGAGATTGTGTATTATTGGGCAGTTCTAGGATGTGCAAGTCTGGTGTCTGCATTTCTGCAGAACTTGAGCTCAAGATCAGAGGGAAACATATTCAGACCTTCTACTCGAAATGTGAAAATGATTTGCGAGACTGGAGTTCAGTGTGTGTGCTTTTATCAGTCGCAGAGATAGTTAAACCTCAGAGGACGGAAACAAAGAGTCACAGAGCTTAGTTTTTTCCTTTTTTTTAGGTTAACCAACTCAACTCTTTTAGTTAGCCCGGTTGACCTTAAAGTAGGAATACGTAACATTTTCAACACAGTCTTATCCCAAAGGAAATGTTGAATTCATAAGCAGTAAAACTCACCCTTGCTGAATTTATTAAAGGGAAATAATTAATCTCAATGAAGATATTTTTTTAATTCTATTTATGTATATATATGTTTTATGGATTCTGAAAAAAACATCAAAATTCCTGAATAATAGTATATATATTAATATTGTATCTCATTGCTCTTTACATCTGATTACAGATTTTATTTTTGAATGACACACTAAAAAGGTACATTTTGAGTAAATGCCTCTCTCTACCAACAAATAAGATGACCCTGATGAAGGCCATCAGCTGAAACGGAACAATAGTTACATTTGTAGAAACTCTTCCAGAGCACAGACACCAAGGCCGTTTATCAATAGTGAAAAATAATGTGTGTATCCGCCCCATAATTCGGATCCGCTCCAACATTTAACGGGTTCGTCCTTGGCCCATAATACACCCCCATCCCGGTATTTTCGCTGACAAACCGACAAACAAACCGAACAGAAACCATAACCTCTTCGGCGGCGGCCGTAAATGGATGAATATGCAGTGGTAGGGTCCATGAGCATGGGGGGAGCTAACGGCAGAGGTAAGAGTACGTGAGGGAGTTATTTCATCAATCTCTTCATTGCCGTCTGTGTGCAGCTGTGCCCCTAAACGGCATGATTTACGGCTGCTGTTCCGAGCACGTCAGTGTGCACCACTGCACTACCGCCCAGCTGATGAGATGCTCCAGCAACCAAATCAGAAACAGTGCCCCCTTCACTGCACGATCACATGCAATGCCATCAGATAGGTAACTGGCTTGTGGTGAATGTTTTTTTTTTTGGCAACACAATGAAGAAAACAGATGCTTGAATTAAATCTGCACATATGAACAGCTCAGCAGGGGAGAGCTCAGTTCCTTTATTTAACCATATGGAAAGGCTTCTATTAGGAACCCTTGACGGCAATTAGAGCACAATGTGACACCGGGGTGTGCATTAGCCATGTTCCCGGTCTGCTCTGTGTTGAGTTCTGCCTTCTGTCTTTCAGAACTGGTTGGACCCCTCCAAGGAGATCAAGAAGCAGATGCGCAGTGAGTGTCTTTTCCAAGAGATGATGAGTGAAGTCGCGGAGGCAGATTTCTTGGCATACGAACGACTTGTTTTTGCATTTTTTGTGCAATTTCTCCTCAGACAGACCTGACGGTTAACCCTGTCGTTTTAATTTCTCCTCAGACTCTCCGTGGCACTTTGCCTTCTCTGTCAAGTTCTACCCTCCAGACCCCTCCCAACTCACTGAGGATATTACCAGGTAAAACACGCCCCCCCCCCCTCCTTGCGCAAGCTCTCACAATATCAACAGAGGATTTTTATTTCCCTAGAACGCAAGTGTTGACATTAAAGTATTGTAGCAATTTACATGGCATATTTACTCCCGTGTCAAAGCAACCCAAATCCCCCTCTCCTTTTTAGCCCTTAGAGGATTAGCCCTGGAATGTTACTAACTGCCGTGGATTAACTGCGCTGAAAACTTGTTGGATCTTGCCTTGGTTCAGGCCTGTTTGACACACCCTCCTCTCCTCCCCCTTTTTGTCTCGTCTGACAGATACTACCTGTGTCTGCAGCTGAGGGACGACATGCTGTCAGGTCGGCTGCCGTGCTCGTTCGTCACTCACGCCCTGCTGGGCTCCTACAGCGTTCAGGCCGAGCTGGGGGACTACGACCAGGAAGACCACGGCTCCGACTACGTCAGCGATTTCCGCTTCGCCCCCAATCAGACCCGCGAGCTGGAGGAGAGGGTGATGGAGCTCCACCGAAACTACAAGTACATTAAATCCGTCTTTTTAAGCCATCTGCAAAACCTCTGGGAATGAACGGCCGATGAGTCTGTTTCTGATGTGTCGAAACCCCCCCTTCATGCATATGGCTGATAGATGCCGTCACATTGCCGCAGCATCTGTCACTGAGATGTACACAGTGCGATGTCGTGCCAGCGCGAGAACACTTTCTCAGTTACAGAGTCTTCTTCGCCACTCTGATTTTGGCACTGCTTTCTGGCGTATGCCCAAACATAATGCTTCGGGGGGGGATCGGGAGAACTCAAGTTATCAAGCATATTACCAAGATAATTCCGCTCCCACTGTGCAAGATTATGTGTTTATTATTTTGCAGCCTGTTGATGTTGGTTACAGATGGTATTGTTGTTCGGCCCACAGGGGGATGACTCCAGCAGAGGCTGAAATTAACTTTCTGGAGAATGCAAAGAAACTGTCCATGTACGGGGTGGACCTCCATCACGCTAAGGTTGGCAACATTTGTTTTGAATCAGCATTAGAGAAGGACGCGCACTGGTAAATCATGTCTGCCTCTTTTTGCTGTCCCTTGTTCGCTGTAGGATTCTGAAGGCATCGACATTATGTTGGGCGTCTGTGCCAACGGGCTGCTGATCTACCGCGACAGGCTGAGGATCAACCGATTTGCCTGGCCAAAGATCCTCAAGATCTCCTACAAGAGGAGCAACTTCTACATCAAGATACGACCCGGAGAGGTACGCATAATTGAAGCAGCACTCCATCAAGTTTGCTTGTCATGGGTATTGCTACTCAACAAAAAGTCTCTGGCTTTGGAGGGAGCAAGTCTGAGACATCGACCCTGATGATGTCACAGTGATGTCATCTGAGTTTTCCGTGCTCACATTCTTATCTAAAAGCCTGCATTACAAATTGGGGGGAAAGCATTAAATGCTTTAACCTCAGCGATGTCATCTGAGTTCTCCTGTTTCCAATCTGCATGCTAAGCGCTAAGTTATGCTAAGCTTCATATTTAGCATACAGACGTGAGAATGGTCTTATCATCTTATTCTCTGCAAGAAGGCGAATTAGCCTTTTTTTTATGTCGAACTATTCCTTTAAGCCACAACCTCAGATTTTGACTGCAGTAATAGTTGGATGTTATGTCACAGCTGTCACTGTTGAAAGTCACAGCAGAAATGAATGTGCGGTCAGTTGTGCTGTGCAGAGGGCCGTGAAATCCTCCGCTTTATACCTCCACGTTTTGCTCCCCTGCAGTCAGGGTCCATGTTGCAGCCCTCCTCATTGGGCCGTGCAGCGCTGCAGCTTATCCTCCATGCTGAGCCTCGGTGTGACAGTGCTGTCCGGGCCAGACTCCGTCAAGTGACAGGGCCGCACAGAGGGCCTGTGATCGAGTCAAAGAAAGGGTTTCTTTAGGGCCGTGAACACGTTTGGCTCCCAGTGTCTGAACATTGGGGCGTTATCCTTACCTCTGCCTTGATCCGCTCCTTTCTGTCCGGTCGGCAAAATCCATGCTCTAAATGTGTTTGCTTAGGTAGTGGAATCCATGCCAGCATAAAATACAGACCGCTTTATTGATTGGGTTCAGTGTTCACGTAAGACTTAGGTGTCGTATACTTATTGAATATTTTATGAATTTATTAGGGTTCCATCAAAGTACCGAGGTGGCCCCTGAGCAAAAACAGAGTAAACACACCTGGTGCTAAGCCCTGCACACCTTTCTTCACATGCCTCCCTGTCTTCATATCCTCTCTCCCCTTCAGTACGAGCAGTTTGAAAGCACAATCGGTTTTAAGCTGCCGAACCACAGAGCTGCCAAGAGGCTGTGGAAGGTCTGCATCGAGCATCACACCTTCTTCAGGTGAGAATTGATCTGGCATTCTGGCCTAGTGGTGTGAAAGGTTACCTGTTTGAGCTCATTAAGGCAAAACAAAGCATTCCCCGGCAATCAGAATCGCGCTACTATTATTACTTTTTTTTTTCCCTCCACAGGCTGGTGTCTCCAGAGCCTCCTCCGAAGGGCTTCTTGGTGATGGGTTCGAAGTTTCGATACAGCGGAAGGACACAAGCTCAAACCAGACAGGCCAGTGCTCTTATAGACCGGCCCGCTCCGCACTTTGAGCGTTCCACCAGCAAGAGGTACCTGCTGTCCAGGAGCTTGGATGGAGGTGAGAGCCACAGTCGCTCCCCAATAGAATTAGAGTTAGGCCCTGTTTACACATCAGTTCATGTCTGGCCTTGGAATGCGTCTCCGCCATAGAAATAGAATAGAAGTAGACCGAACATCGGACTGTTTTCCATGGTCATTTGTCGAGTGCAAAAGAGTATCAGTGTGATAACATAAAGGCTAATTTTCTGTCACCAGTGTAGCATCAAAGGATGGTGGAATTAGCAATATTATAATTGATACATTTGACTACTTTCTTCCGGCTTTCGATGCTCCGTAACGTTACCACTCCACTGCTAGTTTAAGTTGTGTCCGGCAACTTTCCGTAAGTCGGTTTAGTTTCGACCAAAGTTCCAGCCCGCTGGAACAATCGCAATGTCAATGGTACACAAAAGAATGGCCACCGCCCTGACCATTCTGCTACAGGGATTTTCATGGGATGTTTCGTTTCTATGGGTTAGAAAAAGACCAGGAGCAGAAAGCATATAGCCTGGATCTGTCCAAAACGGAAAATGTCCCTACCTGCACCTGTAAAGCCAACAAATGCACATGTTGTATGTCAACTGTTACATGAATTGTAGGAAAAAGAAGAAAATCTCTGCTCCAGGTCAAGAAGTAATCCCTCACATAACCCTGTCGTTTTGACCTCATTTGAACTCTCCCTTGTCTTGTAAATAATTCAACTCTTCGCCAGCAGCAGAGTTCTCGCGGCCGATTTCTGCCATGTGCGAGAACCACGACAGCCTGTCCCACCGCAGCGCCGGGGAACAGCGTCGCCTCCACAGCCCCTCCGTGGACGAGCAGGAGACCGAGCTGGAGCCCAGTCTGGAGAAGGACGAGGAGGACAGGGACCAAGAGCAGGGCGACGAGACGGGGCAAGAGGACGACGGCGACGTCACCCCAAGCAGAAAGAAAGAGTTCATGGTAAACTGAGACTTTTCACTTGTTTTGTTCGTGCCTAAGTAGATGTTAACATTAAATATGGTCCAAATGTATCAAGATTTTGTCACCTTGAAGACAACTGCAGCCTCGGTGCGGGGAGATGACATACACTGTAGGGGTGCCTGTGTAAATGTGTGCAGTAGAAGCTTCTCAGTCCAATTTAGGCTTATCCAGCAGGGGCATAGCGCCACGGTTACTTTGGTGGGTTTAGCATTTACCAACTCTTCTCTCCTATCACCCCGGTTCACTTCAGGCTGATACGCTTACACTGCACTGCTCATGAATCCCGCTTCACAGTTTTTCTTTTCTTTTGACCCTTTCTAATAATGCTGACAAACTCAAGCCTAGCTAACATGCTATTTCTTTCTTTAACTCTTGCCGGCGACCAGGAGGAGGCTGGCTCACCAGTCGACAGTAAACAGGAGGTATTTGGTGTCTGGTGATGTGGTCTCTGTCTGTCTGTGTTCATCCATCGCGAAGTGTATCTGTCGTAATCGTATCTCATTCTCTCTGCCTGTCTTCCGCTGCTCCAACTGTGGCGGTCAACCCTGTCCATCATATGAACAAAGGGATATATTTCTAAATGTGTCTTGGCATGATAACAAGTGGCCAAATCTTGCCCTTCTGTCTGTCTGTCTGTCTGTCTGTCTGTCTGTCTGTCTGTCTGTCTGTCTGTCTGTCTGTCTGTCTGTCTGTCTGTCTGTCTGTCTGTCTGTCTGTCTGTCTGTCTGTCTGTCTGTCTGTCTGTCTGTCTGTCTGTCTGTCTGTCTGCTCGTGCTCTGACTGACCTACCTTCTACCGTCCTGTCTCTGCATCTGACCTCGTTCCTGCACTATTTGACCTTGCACCGCTCACCTCTCGTGCTCGCCCCTCCCCCCGCCCCGCCCCATCTCTCTCAGTGGGACCAGGAGGCCACTTCTCGGCACAAACGGGAGGTACAGGTTCCTGTCTTCGGCCACTTGTGCTTTCTTTTTTTTTTGTCGTGTGTGCCGCTGTTCCTCCACGCCTCTCGTCTTTAGTTTTTTTTTTCCAACAGATTGAGATTTACCTGCGTATCGGATCAAAGGATACCTCTTTTTTACATTTCTTTAATAATGTTATAGAAATTTGACACGTCTGGCCGCAGTTGAAGCTTTTGAAAGTCTCAAGTGATTCACCTTTCAAACGAAAGAACGTCTGACATTGAAAATCCTACTTAAATAAAAGTACAGAAGAATTAGCAGATATTATAAATACCAAAATGAAAGGAACTTGTTATGCAGAAAAACAACATGTGGATCTCTCCTTCCTTTCACTTATTTAACCTTCACACAGCCTCTAAGTACCACTTGAAGTTGTAAAAATGGAACTGGACACCAGTATTCACCACATTATCTCCAGTTCGTGGCCAACCAAAGTCATGGAGAATGTTAATCAGACATTTGCACTTTATTCTAATGTGGACATTCCCCCCAGACATTTTTATTTCATCTTCTCTTCATTTTAAGTGAATGAAGATCTACCCGTGAAACGAAATTGATTGAGATGATGATATTTAATAGAGAAATTAGCATAAAAATCTAAAATGCATATTTTAAAACCAAAAATTACATAAGAAGTCTCATCCTGTAAAATAGACTGCAAGTGCATTGTATTTACCCATAATTTAAACTTTAAATGACATTATTATATTTATAGTTGCTAATGCATTATGGCTTAAGAAACATTTTACTGTTACTGCCCAGCTGGGGTTAGTTTAAACCACTTTGTTCACATGTAGGTAGTCCAATGGGACGCACACTTAATCCAAATTGTATCAATCATATTAAAGTAAAAGGTAACATTTTGATCAAAATACCATATTGAATAAAATATTGTCATGCTGCAGAGATATCCTGACCTACAAGTCATATTATACAGACTTAAGAGAACATCTTTCTTTTTTTTGCAGATCCCCACAAGGAAATTACACCGTAATCATAATTTAATATGATTTTCAATGAAAATTAGAATAATTATGTAAAAAATATAATTCCCTCTAATAACGCAAATTTGATAATAATTGCTAAATTGCAGAAATATTCCAGTGGCTCCTAACCTGGGGCCGGGCCACCTCCCAATGGTCCTAAGTAGATCTGGAGGGGGTCATAAACACGATTCTGACTTTCTGGTTGTAGAGGTTAAGTTTAGAGGTTACATGTCTCCAAAACGTTTGGGGAAGATGGAAACAACCAATTACTTGAGTAAATGCAAAAATATATTTTTCTTCACCAACTGTCATCCCTACAAACAAACAAAAATATTGCAGAATTTGAATTATCCAACTTTACTGAATGTCCCATCAGGGATACTCGTGGGGCCCACTTTTCCATCTATTTCAATGTTTTTAATGCTGTCCCGCACCTTATCTACATTCAAATTATTCCCATTGTGAATCAATCTGTTTTCATTGTGAATGAGAAAATGGCCGGCTGTGTTCATTTCTTCATTCATCTATTTGCACTGAGAGCCTTGATCTTCATTAAAGCAAAATCAGTTGGCCGTGGGCATCAATAGCATTTTAAATGCCATTGTTCTCCACGGGCCACAGGGTAGTAAAACACCAGCCGAATCTCTAGTTGACCGAAGTGAACTTGCTCTCTGTATACAGTACGTAGTGCTCGTGTTGCGTCCCGTCCAGTCATGCATATCGTCAGTGCTGCAGCTTTCTAAAGGATGTTGCTAATGCATGCCCGCCTCCTGTTTCTTTTTTTCCCCTCTCACCCACACGTTCTCCTCCAGTTCCTGGATAAGTCAAAGGACGTCTTGCTGAAGCACCAGGCCAGCATCAACGAGCTGAAGAGGACCCTGAGGGAGCCGAGCAGCAAGCTGTCGTACCGCGAGAAGCGTCTATCAGCCGCCTCCCCGACTGGCACACCGGAGAAGAAGGCTGTGAGTAAGGGGGCTCGGGGCAGGGAGGGGCGGGGCATGCCCACTGTGGTCAATAACCCTCTAATGCTGGACATTACTTGAAAGGGCATTGATATTCCCGTCTGGCCTGCTGTCATGCCGAATCGCTCTTATTGCTGCTTGACTCGAGGTCAAACAGGCCACATTTTTGTCACGAGGAAGACACTTGTTTTGTGTGCTCTTTTCATTTGAATGATTCAAGCCTCAAGACATGATTAGTGAGGATAGCTACGGCTATTGAATGTGTTTCCCGACAGGCGGTTCAAACGCGTGTCCCCGGTGCAAAGACGCTGCTCACGCGGCGTAAACATGCAAATATGCGGTTTATTTTTTAAGGAATGCGTTTAGCGATTTCAGAGGGACCGGAGGATGAGTGACAAGCAGCACAGAAGGAAAGCCTCTTGAGGAGATTAGTGACATGATGTTTTTGAATGTGAGGCACTTGAGAAATGATTATCAGTTACCTCTTTTTTTGTTTTGTTTTCGGGATTTTTACTTGATTGCCTAACAGTGGCACAGTTTTCTTCATGCCGATCGAGAAAAGCTCTCGGGCTTTGATCAGATTTTGGGTAATGAGGCTTTCGGAGATTGTAGTCTTCTGATAGAATGGTTCTGTTTTCGCTCGGTTCCTAAGTTGCCTTCAAACAATCTCTCATCTGCTGTCGGGGACGATCAGATTGTGCCCAAAGAATGTCAAGCACTGTCTGTGGCAGAAAATGTAATTTGCTATGCGTCATGTTCCAGGTAGAGGGTGGTGGGTGGAGAGGGGGGTGTACTATTCGGTTTGAGTGACAGTGGGAGGCGGGGAACGTCTCGGTGCACTAAGATTCAGTTGAACTCAGCTCTTTGATGTAGTTAGTGGGGGGGGAAAATAACCTAAATTTGCATTGCAAATGTCTACTGATTTGGTTATGTGGATTCGGTGTCTGTCAGGTTCCACGGGACCGCATGTTTTTAGCTCATCAAAAAGCTTCTACAGAATAGCTCAGTGAAAACCTGTTAGCGCTGATTCTCTTATGCCTTTCCCCCCATTTTCTCGCTTTTGCATGAAATGGTTTTATTGTGCGTCTCACTAATTCTTCCCCAGTCCGAGTTCTAACCGCTGTTCTCTCCTCTTCTTTCAATCCCTCTCCTCTGCCTCGTGTCGGCCAGTCGGCGGGCCGAGCAGCAGGGAAGGACTCTGTTAACAGCCTGTCTGTCGAGGGTTTCGTCCAGAAGACTGTGGTGGCTTCGCCTGAGGTTGCACATCTCTCACTTTTCCTCTTCATGATACCCATAGCTCATAGCATCTGTGGTTTGGTGAAATGCACTGCCTCCCGAGCATCATTTTCACTCACATGTCCATCTGTTTAGGAAGTACCACCACATGTTGTGCAATGAGTCGCCCGACTGCAAATTCATGTTCACTTCTAGAGCTGCAACGATTAGTCGATGGGGAAAACAATCTCAGACTATTTTAATAATCAATTGATCGTTAAAGGGATTTTTGACTACGGCCTAAAATATTCATATTAAACTTAAAATCTTTGGGGCTTGGACTGATAAAACCAGACATTTAAAGACTGTGGTTATGGATTTATCTAGAAAACAATCCACAGATTGATCGAAAATTTAGCGAAATGTTAAAAGAATAGTTGCAGCCCTATTCACCTCACCATGTACCAGGTCTACATTTTGTTCCCTTTACTGTGTTTCAAATGAATGAGTAGATTTCAATTTTTTTTTAGCAGTAGCTGTGCTTGGCATGTCTAACTGTGTTTAATCTATACCAACATGTAGGGCTCTGAGGAGTGGGTATTGATTGAAAAACAAGAAACTTATCAACAGGACCATGACTGGAAGGCAGAAGAAAAGAACAGATCTCTCGCATCTGATTCCTCATGGGAGAAACGGGAGCTGGAAAAAGAGATAGACGTTGCAAAGATGATGCATAAAGAGGTAACAGGGTATGACAGAAAAGAAATGAAAAGCCATAGTGATGATTTTTCATCAACAAAATCGTCCAGAGAGGCAGATGAGTGCTCTGAGCCGCGACCGGCGAACAAAAGTCGCTTCGTGATTGAATTGACGGAGAACGCAGACTCCTTTCAAGACAAATCTCAAAGCAAACCATCTCAAGCCTCAGACCCCGAGGCAAACAATGATGTGGCCGCCGGCTCGCGGCAGGTAAAGGAGCGCACAGCTTCTAAACCACGGAAAAATAGGAGACCCCAGAGCCTAAACCTGGGGATGCCTGCCGAGCTCATCTACAAGAAAGGAAGCGGGGATTCCACTGAAGAAGAGAACGAGGGCTCGGAGTCGGACAACAGTCCAGAGGAAGACCCCAAAACTGGAAATCATTGTGAATCATCGCCTGCAGAGATGATGAAAGAGGATGAGGGATCAGTAGAGGATCCGTCTGTCAGGGTCTTTAAAGACAGCCAACAAGAGGATATGTCGATAGGAGAAAGCAGGGCGGTCTCCACTCTAGGAACAGAGCAGGTGAAGAGAAAGGTGAGTCAGGTTGAGCCAGCTGATGTCGATTCAGACTCAGTGAACGGACTCGGGAAGATAGAACATGATAAAGGGGAGTGTGCGATGAAGGTGCGAGGGCGGGGCCTCATCGACAACAAAGAGCTAGCCGAGGTTAAGCTGCGACAGGTGAGGACGCATGTGAGGAAGGTCAGTAGTTCCGGGGGGGAGGACATGGAGGGTTTCACGGGAGGACAGAGGACGTCCCTCCACCGGCTGTCAGGCAGCAGCTGCCAGTCGGAGATCTCCAGGATCGTCCCTCTCAAGCCAGAGCGCTCCAAGAGCGTCGCTTGTAAGGACGAAAGGGACAGTACGGGACAGGACGAGCTCACGTGGGTCCTCAGAAGAGACCACCGCTGGTCGGTGGGCTCTCCAGAGGGATCCGCCGACCTATCCTGGACTGACGCCGCTGCCTGCCACCCGGCGTTCGCAGCGGATCTGGAGGGTATCGCTAAAACAGATCATACCGATGATGGTCACCAGTCTGCCCGAGGACCCGTAGAGAGTCAGTCGTTCGGCTCAAAGATTTTGGCACTTCCCAAAATGGCTCCCCCAGCCCCGCCAGTGAAAACCCAGAAGGCGCGGGAGTCTGGGCTAATACTGCGGAACAGCCGAAACGCCGGCAGGGAGCCGAGCCTGGACGCAGCCAAGAAGAGACACTCGGTAACTCTGCTTGGCATCCGCTATTCAGTCATTGGAGTTAAAGCATCGCATGAGCTTCAGACAGACTCGCACGCCATTTTTATCTTTTTATCCCCCCCCTATACGTTTCAGTGACTTGAAACACTCATCCATCTTACCTGTTTGAAGAGCAGGCGGAGCGGTACCTTTGCTCCGTCAAGTCTGTCAAAAAAAAAAAAAAGTGTGGACATTTTCCCATACGGCAACCCGATTCCTCCCATCCCCCTCCAACATGCACCGCACTGTCTGGCAAATCTGTACAGCTCACCACTGGCTGTGATTTTTTTTTAAAAATCTAATAGAAGACAAAAATCAATATCTCATGTTTTGGTTGTCGGTTTGTCTTCAGCTTCTCTTACTTGTGAGCCTCAGATTTATTTGCCGCTCACGTCGGAAAAGAAAAGCTTCCATAGTATCATCGCTCCGATGATTTTTTTCTTCTTTAATATTTGTGCTTACTCTGTGCCACTTTCGAAAACTGCAAATACAAAACAAACTATTTGTTGCATACTAATTAAAAAAGTACTGCCATCCATTACTTTGCAACAGACAGCTATTATTTCCCAAAATTTTAGATAAATGGAGTATAGAATTGGTTGCCGCACCAATGATAGAGAAACTTCACCAACCTGATGACCAAATTCGCTAAACATCCCTCGCCCCTTTCCGATTGGTGATAACAAATCAGACGCATTACTCTCCTCCGGTTAGAAAACCTAGCGGTGATGTGAACACATTGGTTCCCCAAACTGTGAAACCCCAGCAGGCAGTGAGCAGCCAGACACCACAGCTCAGTGCCTGACACAGTCAGATTTGCTGCTTTCATTTTCACCGTTGGTATCATTAGGAGCTTGCACGCGAATTAAAGGGAATTTGACGTGAGTAGACATGACAGCTTCCATCATTTTCCACCTTTTCATCTGAGTCAAGCTCTCGCAATGTGTCGGATTAAACGGGAGGAAGTGTTGCGTAGCTCACAGCGTGCGAACAACCTCGCGGGCGAGTGACAGCCACACCAAGAATCAGATTGAACTCGGGGAGTGTGGGAAAATATTAGGCGCCGCTCCTTCAAACATGTGGACCCCATTCGCGCAGTCATTTTGACAGGCTTTGAGATGCACACGGCACCTTCCATTGGACATTTAACTCTATTATTTGACGATATCATTTGAAAGTACCCCCCTCCACAATTGAAATTCAAGGTGCGTAGTGTTGCAACACTTTCTCAGTTGGTCAATGCTGCTCTGCTGAAAACCTGCTCATTATACAATGCATGATTCTCTCTCGCTCTGCCCTCTGCTAATTCCAACAAATAAACCTGGCTGTCGATGTTGTTTCTGTTGCAGTACGCTCACCTCTTTTCTGTCCTCGAAACTGTATTGTAAGTAAGTGCTGAAAATTTGTGCCTGAATCCATTTGGACCTGATCGGATCTGAACAGACCCGGTGGGCTTCCTTTGGGTCTGGCTGAATTTCTCACCTAAACTTGGGTTTTTAAGTCATTCAAAATAAATCAGAATAATAAATAAGAACACTGAAGTATTAGCTACTTTGAAATGTATGGCTAATATAAAGATTTGGAGTCTCACCGAGCAGTGAGCTGCCATCCCAGTTTAGGTTGGGACTGAAACACACTGAGCTCATATGTTCAGGCTCCAGTCCAGCTCTCTGTTTGTGTGGCGGTCTGTCTGTCCACTGGCCTCTTCAGCTTGCGCTAACCTTCGGATGCTTTCTCTGCTCTTTCCTCTGCTTCCACCCCCCCCCCCCCCCCCCCCCCCTGCAGGAGCCCGTCTCTACTCCCGCCATTTATGAAGAGCCGTTTGCTGATTTCAAGGTTATTCATTTTGCATTTAAATCCACCTACACACGCACCACCCATCATCCCTCAGTCCTCTCTGCGGCCCTCGCGGGTAAACTGCACACCTCCCATACACAAACACCAGTTTGTGTATTAAAAAAAGAAAAGATGAAGTGTGTTACTTTCCACTGGCTACACAGCTGCAGTCATCCATCATCGGGAGTTTGAATAGATCGTGTGGCTAGAAAACCAAAACCCTTATGCTTGGCTATAGCTGGCATGATTTCATTTTTTTTTTTTTTGTGCGATCTAATTAGCTAGTTGGTGTAATTAATATACGTGTCAGTACTTAAATTAGCTGCTGCAGGAGCTTCTTTGTTATTCAATTGTCCCCAACCTTTTTGGCTGGTGACCCCTTAAAGGGATAGCTTGGGTGTTTTAGCTGTGGTGTTGTTTAAGCTACTCATCCATAGTCTGTGTGTAACGTACAGTAGATGACGTTGGACACGCCCACAGTTTGGAGTACCGACACGCGAGCAAAGCAATACTGTTGTGTACAGGGGCAGCAGCAGATGTATTTTCTACACCTAACAGAAAGATTCATCTGAAAATATTAATATCAGTTGAAGTGTACATTACATTTTGAATACTTTCCGACGTGGAACTGAAGTGAGAGTGAAACTTATCTATAATGTGTTTGTGGCTTTGAAGAGAGCTTAGACACGTTGCCATTGATGTTCAGTTCCCTCTCGGAAAGGGCTTCCTGATGGCAAGTTCAAGTGGTGAAAATATTCTACATATAGCTACACTTATATATATATATATATATATATATATATATATACTTCTTTTTGTCTTGTTTTTGTTGGGTCTTTCTTTTATGTGACTAAAACATGTTTTGCAGCTCCTGTGGGGACGGCAGCACATTGTTTTGCTCTTGAAATAATAATAATACAAATTCAAACTTATGTAGCGCTTTTCGAAATACTCAAAGACGCTTGTGTCAGTATTCCCGTCTGTTTCTCCGAACCGGGGACCGTCACACCCTGACTCTGGGTAATCACCTCGTTCAGCCCCACTTTTAAACACCTGAATCATCCCTTTAAAACAGCTCTGTATTCGCTTTTGACTCCTCACAGGTTGCATGTCGGTACTTTATTCTTTCCCTTGTTTTATTTGGAAGCTTTTCGTAACCTTAAAAGTAACCTACAAAGGAAGAGAGTATTGACTGTAGAAGCTATGAAATTGAGCAGAGTGAAAGTTTTCAGGCTGACTGGGAAACTGCATGACATTTAATTCCAGACTTTATTGAGGCCAATTATTTCACCCACAAAATCATTGTCATAGAAACATAATAATACCATGAAGTAATTGTATAAAACCTAGAACATGGTAATGCTGCCCTCTTTGATATTCTGCACATAATGCTCCAAGTATCTACAAACAACACATTTTCAATTGACATACTTTTTTGTAAAGGCAACATTATTTTAAGGTTCACATAGAACATTATTTTTCTAGTACAGTCTGAATATCCCTTTATTCATGCAACTGAATTATGAATATATTGGTTAATTAAGATAAGTATACTTTATTTTCTATGAAAACAATTAGGAGATTTGTTATGGAACTTTTGATTTCTGACACGACCGTGTGCCCTATGATTTGTTAGACTGTATATTCAGGATACATTGCATGCACAATGGCTCTGCTTTTGAGTCGGCCATAAATCCCAGCAAACACAAAAACCCTCAAACACAAGGGTGATCCCTCCATCCCATTCCATGTCGCGCTCGCCACCCTCCGCCTGCAGTTGTGTAACCCTAGAGCGGTGGTCCTCTACCTTCTGTACCCGCCCCCAGAAGGAGCTCGGGGACAGGAGGCCTCAGCCGGGCTTGACCCCGGAGGAGGAGCAGGAGCGGGACACAGTGGCCTGCATGAGGGAAACACACCTGGGCATCGAGCGCAAGTGCTCCAGCATGACGGTCAGCTCCACGTCCAGCCTGGAGGCCGAGGTCGACTTCACCGTCATCATGGACCTCCACTCCGGCGCCGAGGACTTCTCTAAGTGCATGTCGGAGGTGGGAGAGAGGGAGCGACAGCCCGAGGTGGGCCGGGAGGACTTCGAGGAGACCTCCAGGTTCTACTCGGCCCGTCTCATGGGCTCCCGGGACAAGTCTCCCATGGAGGAGAAGCTTCTTGAGGAGGGAGCGCATCATGAGGTAGACAGATGGAAGTATTCTTCATCCTTCGTCATCATCCCCCACTGGATTCACCTTGCCTGGCTGGACTTAATGCCATAACTACCTGCTGCTTTTTTGTTGTTTGTTTTACTATTTTATGTTGTTGTTGGATCATTTCCCATTGTTTGAATTTGGTAAAAACAAAAAAATGTTTGATTTTGTTCCACACTCGACATGTTTTATTCTCTTTGTTGATGTATTAATTCATTCTTTTTTTTCTCCGATTTAATTTTTGTCAGTGTTTCTTTCAATTCCCCGTCCGCTGCGTCATCATTTGCATGCTTTCATCAAGCTGAACAATCCAATAAAAACAAGTTGCGTGTCGGTGCTGCTCCGAAGCATCTTGTCGTTTTTTTTATTTCTTTTTTCTGTTGTTTGGTTTTAACTCCGCTGTTTATGCTTCACACAGCCTCCCGTGGCAAAGAAGGAAGCCAGTGCTGTGAGCATGGCCCACATGCTGAAGAGGGCCGACTCCAAGACTGAGACACACACGAATGGATCGGAGGTCCACCCGAGCATCACGAGCGTCTCTCCGCAGGTAACGCAACAATAGGAAAAGAAGCAAAATGTGTTTCTGTAAATTCACGCGTCTGCTTCCATTATTTTTGTCCTTGTTAAGTACTTTTCTGTGTGAATATTGATAATTGTAGCATTGTATCTCGCAGTTAACTCTTTTCCCAAAAAAATATGCTTCAATCTTGACCATTTTGAGTGTATTTAAAGTCAGCTACATATTTTTATCTAGACCAATTAAATGAGTAGGAGTTTGGCGTTTTGGGAAGTCATATCTGTGTTCAACACAAAGCAACAGCCGGCAGCACATTAGCTGTCTGAAGGTAACAAAATCCACCTTCTTTAACCTCGGAAACGCAGTAATTAAGTTCCATCTTGTTTTTTTTTTTATCTGTTCAGGAACCAAAGCATAAAAACAACACGTACACTTACATGTTTTTTTGTACGGATTTCACAAAGAAGATATAACAGGTTGATTAGTGAGCTTTAGAGGTGCTGGAAGGCATATTTTATCACCATCGGACAGTGCCAGGCTAGCTGTTTCCCCCTGTTTCCAGTCTTTATGCTAAGCTAGGCTAACCGGCTGCTAGCTGTAGCTTCTAATTCATCCAACAGGCACAACACGGGTATCAATCTACTCGTTTAACACTAGTCAAGAACAAGAATGTCTTTCGTGTGTGCGTGTGTATTATTTTGCTGTTGTTCATTTTCGCTGTTGTCATATTTTCAATATTAATTGCTGATACAATTTTATGCGACAGCATTGGCAGAAAGTGAGGACAATGCACATCATAGGATCTCTGGAGTTGGTCTCGAGTAGGAAGCCTTTTATTTGGGCCACATTGCCATGAAGTCCACATTCCCCAGACAGGGAAGGCATAGTGGCATCATTAGGGTGTGATTAAAGTATTGACTGTCGGTGTATTAGATTAGATTAGATTAGATTCAACTTTATTGTCATTACACATGTACAAGTACAGAGCAACGAAATGCAGTTTAGCATCCAACCAGAAGTGCAATAGCAGTAAATACCAATATACAGATAATAATAAGTATTTTACAGATAATAAGTTAGTGATATAGGTACGGGATATACAGATTGATTGATTGCGGTAATATGTACATGTTATACAGGTTGATTTGTGCATTAAATGTAGGTAGACTATAAGCAGGAACTATAAACATAATTTACAAAAGGCAAATGGGCATATGATAAGTTAAGTAATACAGATTGAGTGAACGTTAAATAGTGCATAATAATAATAAACAGTAGCTGCCTAACGTTACTAGACTAGTGCAATGCTCAGTTTTTAGTGCAGACAGTTCAAAAGTGTTTGAGTGCAGGTGTAGAGTCTTTGGTCAGTGGGGGGAGATGACGAGGAGATGGGTTTGTGGGTGGAGGTGGTTGGGGAGTAGGGGGGTGTCAGCATGGGGCAGAGTTCAATAAGGAAACAGCTCTGGGGAAGAAACTGTTCCTCAGTCTGCTGGTCCTTGTCCGGAAGCATCTGAACCGTCTGCCTGAGGGCAGGAGGGAAAACAGTCTGTGTGCAGGGTGGGAGGCGTCCTTGAGAATGCTGCGAGCTCGACGCAGACAGCGTTTCCTCTGGATTTCCTCAATGGCCGGAAGTGGAGTTCCTGTGATGCGTTGGGCAGTTTTCACCACCCGCTGCAGTCCCTTGCGCTCCGCAACAGAGCAGCTCCCATACCAGACTGTGACACAGTTGGTTAGGATGCTCTCGATCACACAGCGGTAAAAGTTCACCAGGATGGCTGAAGACAGATGGTTTTTCTTCAGTGTCCTCAAGAAGAAGAGGCGCTGGTGAGCTTTCTTGACAAGGCTGGAGGTGTTGGTGGTCCAAGACAGGTCTTCCGAGATGTGGGTCCCCAGGAACTAGGTATTAATGTGGATGATGAAAGCAGGTATGAATCCCATTCATCTCAAAGATTCTCAAAGATTCTCAAAGATTTGAGTGCTGGCTGGATTATTAAAATGTAGCTAATCGCCTCAGGGCTCTTCAGCCACTGCGATTGGGGCGCGAATGAACTCGGGCAGTGATGTAGAGGGGGTGCCTTTGAAGTGGCAGATCATTGTTGTGTCCATTTATTTTTTATTTTTTAAAGACTTCAGAGTAAGACATCTTTAGGAGGAAAGGAAAAAGAAAATTGTGTGTGTGCGTGCGCATCTGCAGCAAATGGAGGATGACGTCATCAATTAGACAAAGATCTCCAGCTCCAACATCGTTCAGCCAGCAGAGGGAGCCATGCCATGTCTGTAGAGTCTCTCTGGAGCAGCACAAAGACTCTTGTGATGTGAGGGACTGCCTGCCTGTGCATTTGGGAGGCATCGCCCCCCGACTGTCAATACAAAACTGTTCTCATTTAGACAACGTGCTCAGACTTCTACTAAAGAGATTGGATTATATTTAGTTTCTATTTTTCAATTTATCCTAGACCAGGGTTCTTAAAGGGGGGTACGTGTACGACTATTGGACAAAGCCCTTCCCTTTTCTCTGTAATATACAAATTTCCCTTTGAAGATTAACTCTGTATTGTTATTATTTTCATGATATCAATCACACCTGTGCTTTCCCTGCAATAACATGTCACAATGTCTGCTGGGAAAAAAGGGTCTCTGGCTTCCACTTCTATGCAATACAATACTACGCTGCTTTCAAGTATGCAGCGTGCACACATGAGATATGATATAAATAGAGAAAGTGGAAAAGTACAACCAAAGCAGACAGTATCATACTAAAAAGGATCATTTTTCTTAGTGTGCTGTTACACGCTGTTCTCCCACAATGCAATTTAGTTGTACTCAGACAATATTGTGACTTCTCTCGAAAGCTTTTCGCAGTTTGAATGGCATGGATCAATGGCACACAGTGTGTCATTTCCATGAGTATAAAATTACACAGAATGATGGTGTGTCGACACAGTAACTGCTAAAACAGCAATTATTATGCAATATGGATTTGGGAGGTAATGTCTGTCCTAATCCATATGTTGGCCACAACCGCTTAATTGTCTATCTGCGACCTATAGCGTTATCTGTGGCTGCTTTAATAGTAATAACTCATGTGTATTTCCAACATGCTGATTTTTCCTGCTTTTGGATGACTTTCTTGATTTAAGGATAATAAGTTAATAAAGACTCTTCTTCTCTCTTCTTCAGAACTTTGGAGTCGTAAGGGAGGCTCCCGCTGCCCTGAAAGAAAATGGCTCCCCTGTAAGTATCTTTGCAGCAGAAATACATCTGTGTGTGTGTGTGTGTGTGTGTGTGTGTGTGTGTGTGTGTGAAGAAACTCTCCTTTTTGAAATTTCGCCCATCACTTCATATCCTTATGAATACGTTTCAAAATATATATTGTTAGAAAAGTGTGTGTGAGCCAAACGCTCACAGGGTTTGGATGCCACAATACCTGCGATATTTTTCTTTCTCTCTCATATACAGTTTTTTTTTTTTTTAAAGAGAAAAGCGTTAAAAACCATAGGTCTCCAAGGTTTCCTGTTGGAGATTTTGACCCTATAGAATATGTCATAGTTTCTCTCTGGGCGGGTCCGGTATCAGATGATACGCTCAGTGGTTTCACGCTGCTCTGCACTGATCTACCGGTGGTGGTGATGCGCCAACAAAGGAAGGTGCTCGAGAACATGGAAGTAAACTATGCTGAATTTATTAAAAGAAAGACTCAGAGTTGCAGATGTTTTCTGAGGAAGCAAAAGCATCCAACCCACGCGTTAAGAGCTTCAGCATACACACTGCGCACTTCGGGGCGGCTCCACGGGGCACCTTTAATACTGAGGGCATTTACCAGTGAGAAAAAAAGGTCCAACAAAAACAAACTAACTATGGGTAAAGTGGTTGGAATTGGGTTTATATGCTGGGGAGTGAAAGTCTGGATGTCTCTGGCTTTGAAGCTTCAGTTCAGATTGTTGAAAAGAAAAAACCTGCTTCTTGTGAAAGTGTCCCAGATCTATGAAGGTGCACTAGAAGATCGCTGGAGTAGCTCTTAAATGAAGGGAGGCTTTTATCTCCCTGACCTTTGACCCACTCTTAATGAACAGGAAGTGAGGAAGTCTCTGATGCACTTCACGTGCTCACACACATTCTAGATCTGTGATATTCACCCCGGGAGGTCGGGAACCACTGGCTGAGACTCTATACGTGTTGTGTTATGAGCGTGTGTGTGTGTGTGTGTCCATCCCTGCATGACTCTCTCTCACAAATGTGCTGTAGGTAAAAACGGGAACCCAGGGGAGGGAGTCTGTCGTGTCCCCGCTGACCATCACCGCTGAGAGCATCACCTCAGCAACCACAACTCAAGTTACCAAGGTAACACCTCATCTGTTCCCATGGTTACAGCTTAATGACGGGGGCTCAGAGTCAGCCCACCACATCTGTGCCTTTTTGGTACACTCTTGAATATGCCTCATCCCCTCGTTGTCGCCATGTTGAAGTAGATGACCTGAATCTGACCTAATCTGTTTTTAATGAATGATAAGGGAAATAATATGTTTTTAAGATTAAGTTAACACGCAAGGTTTTACATTGATACAACAATACATGTCTCTACTGAGAACATGGTCTGATGCACAAACAACATGAACTGGAAGTACTACAGAAAAATCATATCTTTGAGTACTTATTTTGTCTTCCATAAACTGACATTTTTAATTGTTGGGAATAAGTAATTCATTAATTATTATTATTTAATTATTAATAAAATATTTTTCTAATTAAATGACATGTTTTGTTCGGCAGACTGTGAAAGGAGGCTACTCGGAGACCAGAATCGAGAAAAGGATTATAATCACAGGAGACGATGATGTGGACCAGCATCAGGTGAGAAGGAGAATAACACGCTCCGGAGGTTCAATAAGTCATAAGGCTAATATCTGCGTTATGACCCATGTGATGATGCCTCATGTCCCTCCAGGCCCTCGCCATGGCGATCCAAGAGGCCAAGCAGCAGCACCCCGACATGCTGGTGACAAAAGCAGTGGTTATCAGGGAAACAGAGTCTCCCACCGAGGAGCTGCAGCGACAGCAAGCAGAGGTGTGTGACTACATGTGATAGATCAATCGCTGAACTTGGTTTAGCGGGCACAGGGCCAGGCGGCCCAAGGGGTCCGAGGATGTCATAACAAATATCATAGTATATGTCTTTAAAAAGTCATAGTGTAGTATTTCTTAAAAGGTCATATAGTCTGACATAATGTCCATGCATTGTGCTGACTGATCTGAGTTGCCGTTTGTCTCGTTTGCAGTCCTGATCGGCCATGGTGGCTCCTGAGACGGGCCCGGGGGGACAGGAGGCGTCCTCCAGGCCCGCTCCCCCTCCCCGCAGTACGCCACCACCCAGATACGAGGCCTCTCCACCCCGCCTGTGGAAACACTGAAACAAGAACAGACTGCGTTCCGTGAAGCAGTAGACCTCCACTCCCGTCCATTCAGATAAAACCGACTGTGACTCGGCCTCTGACCCAATCCGGACCCCCCCTGCCTACCTGTCCTGGCCCCACACGGCCTTCGCCAGCCCTCCTCCTCATTACGGAGCAAGAAAACGTCTTCTACTGGATGATTCACCGCTCAGTTTAAAGAAGTGGAGCAGTCACAGCGATTTGAATTCACCTCTGTTCATTTGTCGGAAACCTGACTTGCATATTATTTAATCGAATATACATTTGGATTCCCTTGAACCGTGGAGTGTCATACGAATCGATGAGTTTTCAGCTCCAAACCCCCTCCCCACCTCGCCCCAACACCCGTCACTCACAAATGACTACTAAAGTTCCCAAACATGTGTCCCATATGAAATGAATAAGATATAAGAGCGGATGGGGGGGATGGAGGGGGGTGGGGTGGAGTGAAAGGATGGGGACCACACTGGTGGTGGGGTGTCGGTGGGGAGGTCTACGGCAAGCGACAAAGGGGACGGCCTTTTCCCCCCCGATGTTGCCGCCTCCTGGCTGCAACACCTTCAGTATAATCAACAGCTGTCTTATTAGCTTTTTACATTTTTATCTATAGTGGATCTAATTTATGTCCCAGTGTTTGCTTGTTTATGAAATGTGTATAATATCAGATAATCTGCATGATTCAATAAAAATAAGAAATAAAATAGCAGAGGGAATGAAAAAATAATACATGAATAAATAAATACACAAACCACATTATAAATCCATGAAATGCTCTGAGATGATGGGACTGAGCAGCTGTAGAGAAACTGTAGAGATCACTGGGGCCAGTGGGAAGTGGACACGTGAGGATGATGACGGGTCCACTGAGGAAGACTGCTTTTGGCTCCAACATGTCCTCGTCCCGTTCACCGTTTACCTTTTTTTAAATTTTAATTTTTTTTCAACTTCAACTCGCCTTCCACATTAAGAAATGCTGGTCACACGTTTCGGGCACAGTCATCGGATTTTTAGAGATATTTTAATATAAATAATGTTTTATCTAATGCGTTTCAGAAATGTGCCGCTTTGACTTTCATTCGGTTTCACTGACGTCTGTCGTGAAACGTGGAGATTGTTTGTTCTTCTTGCGCTTTTGGACGTTTCGGTCTTCACATGTGAACACGCTAAAACCTCTTGTTGAGCTTTGCTCGACAATGAGAGATCTTACAAAGTTAATGAGAGAGCTCTCACCCAAAGAGGATTTTGCCAAAATTGCAAAGTGCAGTGATTTAGGAGGGTCAAACCTTTCAGACGTTTTTGCTTGTTGTGCCTGTAATTTCATGCCCCTTCATCATTTGAGATATTGATGATAGCGGCTTTAAAATGGCAACTAAAACAAAGTTTGTAGATGCGTGTTCACAAACACGGCCTGAAATGTTTCAAACCACAAGACTAACATGGGTACTCTGTTTGTTTTTTGGATTAACTCTTTTAAGTTATGGTGTATGAGTTTCTAATTGTATTTATAGGAGTGGTGAATGTGAGGCCTGTGCTTCCCCTCCCCCATCCCTCCCCCCCGTGACTCACAGTGCGACGTGCACCAAGCGCCGTCCATCCACAGAACCCCGGTCGGCTGCCACCTAGCATATAACCCGGATGACCTTTAATAATATACTATGCATCACCTAATCGTCCTGAGAATCCCCCTGTGATGGAGCCCGACCCACGTCGCCGGCATCGTTACCTTTGTGCTACTGTTAACCGCACTCACTGCTTGTAAAAAGAAGTTTTGCAATAAGCAGCCATTGCTCGTGTCCTCTGTCCTCTAAAGGGAGAAAACTGTGAACTCTCATGTGTAACCCAAGCCTAACCAAAACCTTCAACACAGAGTTAGCGGTATACTCAAAAGGAAGCACCCCCCCACCCCCGATACACTTTGTAACCATGGCTTTGTCGCCTTCGTCGTCTCATCCCCCCCATTGACTTGAAACTGTCGACCCCTGCTGTTGATGTGTCTGAGGAAACGAGATTCCTAAACTGATTATTTGTATTTTTTTGCTCTGTTTTCTTCTCTTTTTTTTAATTTTGTTATTGTCATATGACACTGGACTGTTGTGAAGGCACTTGCTTGCAATGGCAGCAGCAGATACTTATACTGTAAACCTATTGGTAAAAAAAGAAAAGTGCCCTGTGGTACTGGACAACTGTCAGGAGGAGTTCTGTGGGCAAGGTGGTGCGTTGAAATATTTATATATATTTAAATATATATACTTCTGTTTGGTACCCTGTAAACTATGTAGAAATTGACCGGAGCAGGGATGTGTTTTTAGGCCCAAGAGGTGAGGCAGTAAGTGGAGTAGTAAGCAAAGAGCCGTGCAATAGAAGTGTCTCATGAATGGGTGCCTTATGCTTGGAGCCACAGTTATCAGCTGTGAATCACCACGAGGCAGATGTGGAGACGACCTCTCCTCTCAGTCCAAGGGTGAAGTCGCAAGATGAAAAGCCGGTCTTAAGAAAAGAAAAGTGAATTATTGTCTTGCAGAGAATGTGACATTGAGCGCGGTGGTGCGAAGACGCCTCTTGTGAATGTTGGACCGTCGAGTCCTCAGCGAGACGACGACATTTATTGGACCCCGCCGCCGTGGAAAACCAGATGAGGTCTGAATATGGATATGAGGGTTTTTTCTTTTTCCTTTTTCGTGAAGAGCATCAAGCTGCGCCACTGTTTAGCCTCCACTTCAATTCTCCACTGTCTTTTTTTTGCTCTACATTCCCCCCAGTGCTTGGTGGTGTGTATTTGCTGTATTTGCATTCAGTCTAAATGGAAAACATACATGCATAAATAAATGTCTCAGTATGATTCAAACATGTGTCTCTGATTCCATGAAAGAGGGATTGCACTTTGTTGATTATAATGAAGAGCGTATTCTTTGTTTACTTCGTCATATGGCTGTCATCCGTCAATAATTCACCGTGCGTAATAATTTGTTTTTTTTTGCAACAGGATAGGAATGGAGGGCGGTGTCTTTGTGGTGAAGCGGAATGGAACACGTCCTTGTACCGCGCTGCCATCTCGTGGGCTAAATTGGCACAAAGAATATTGGGTGCAGAGTGGAAGAAGTTATTTATGTGCTCTTAGTGCCATCTAGTGTATTTTCTGTTTCACTCCGCTCGACATAAACGTTGATACTTCACTCACACATTTATAGAAATTGCCACAGAATTTCCAGCATTACTATATTATTGAATGAAGGAAAGTCCATTTTTTCTTGTCACGAGGAGTAATTTCCAAGCCCTGTGATGACAGCTTTATATCAATGTGTGATATTTGGAATCAGAATGGGGTTAAAGGTAAACATTGAGTGCATTCAAAGTGTATTTAAATGTATTTTTGACCCGGACATTGACGGGTCCTTCTAAGTCGCCATCGGGGACGACGCTCTAATAAACCTCTCATTTGACTGTCCAATCAGGAATATAATGTCATACCTCGGGACCTCGTCTTTCAATCTACTGCACACTTGGTGGGTGTATGATCGCCATGGGAGAGCTTTGTCGAATGTGGTGCATTTTCGAATAACTAAGTTAAAAAATCCTGACAAATCTGTCCACATAATTGAAACCCATTTGGGTCGTGATTATGACTTGTGTCCAAATCTGTTTTCCCACTATACTTTAGATTTGGTACAGATCATCTTTACTTTTTCAGATGTTTCATGTTCCATACAGTTTTGTTATAGCTGGCCCTCAAAGTGTGCTCAAATGCTGTGGGCAGGGCTTATATTAACAAAAGAAAATCTCCTGAATTCCAACGTCTTAAGTGACCATGACCGATGTAGTGCCATTTGGCCAATAGATGGCGCTGTAGCAGCATCATCTCAGAAAGCGAGGGGTCTTTGTTGCTGTCAGTGTGTGCGTTCTTTGCAAAGCTCAAGAGTCATTCTTAAGAATCAACAAAATCCGATCTACTTCACGCTTGCTGACATGTTTAGGATTGATAATCTATGAATAATAGTAATAAGCGTCCCAGGAGCCAACGTAGTCCCCAAACTGCCTGCTTTGTTTGGTTTGCATGCACACAGTCACCTTGTGTGTGTTGTGTTCCCGTCATGTAGTTCATAAGTTATTGCCCTAATAGGAATTATGTAAACAAGTTTCTATTACTTTTCTTTTTTTTTCTTCTACACTGAAGGACCCGTCCCTGTTGTGCTGGTGCATCATACATGTGTGTCTGCATCAGTGTTGTGCGGCCACTGTGTTGCTCAGTCAGCACAACTCTGTGCTCATCAGCACAGAGGCGCAAACCAAGAACTTTGGCGAGTCTCAGATGAATGTAATTATAATGCAAACGCTACACGCACACACACACACACACACACACACCATGTTTCATACACTCATCACTTCTGTCTTCCTTAGAGTCACAGGGTGTAAAACCAGGCGCGGTAAAGAGCAGTTGAGAACCGGCAGAGTGAGTTTTTGTTCACAAAGGCATCAGTGGAGTGTTGCTGGATCTGTCTGCCCTCCAAGTACTACGAGAGATCTACAAGAACCTCTGCTCCATGGGTATCACTTGCAGGGTGCCATTAGTGTAAAAAAGAAAGAAAGATTGAAGCTGGCAGACAGCAACCACACTCCTGATTGGCTATGGGGAATGGGACATTATAAATCCACCTGAGGAAGATGAATATCTTGAGGTGAACTGGAAATGAACTTAAATATTACCTAAAGTTTTGTCTACCTTACAGCGCCTTTCAAAAAAACATGTAAACCAACCAAACCCAATACCTGTAATGGAAAAGTCATAGTATGGTATAGCATTAAAACGTGAATAAAAAAAGATGTTGTACAATGTTGACAATGACAACAAAAAGATGTTGACAATGTATTACTGAGGTTTTTCATCTTTTATTTGTATTCAGACATTGTATTTATTATATATGAATCACCAATAACAAACAAAACAAAGACAATACATGATGAAATAAAAAAAGAAGACAATATGAGGGCAAATGTGAAATGATTAGTTCAATCTTTCTCACCAATTAAAAACTTTTTCAGGAAATATTCATACCCCTATTCTGAATAAAGTCTTCCTATATTGTTTGTTGTCAATACGTGTTGATTATTCCATATTATGCATGTAGATAAAAATGATGTTTGACAGCAATCATCCATCTTCAAGAGCTTTTTTGTAAACCAATAGCCTGCTTGAGAGGCAGTTTACTACACTTATAATTACATGATAACAAATGTCTTGAAAATCTAAAGCATCAAAGTCAAATCAAAGACTTGAAATCTTCAAAGTATCTTTCAATCAGTTTTGTTTTTCCAAATGAAGTTAAATGGCAGAGAATCGAAGGGTGCACAGGTCTTTGGATGAGCATACAGTCAGATGGTATTCTTGAGACAGTATGTATGTATGGTCCCGTTGTAACCAGCAGTTTAAGATTCTTTTGGCTTTTTCTACCATGGGTGAGAAGTTGGCTGATAGATTAAGATACCAAGATATCTTGTGATTTTTTTCTTTTTCTTTGTACACCTAAGCCTCTGATTGATGTCTTAACAGAATTATGTACTCATTCACACTTACTTTGATTCATTGTAAGACCTGAAGCCTTGGAGGAATTCTTTCAAGCCTCCACTTGATCTTCAATAAAAAAAGATAATAGCTGTAATCAGCTAGTCGACAAGTTATTAATTTATTTTCTCCAATGTACAGCTACATGTGTAGCTATTATATTTTCCTTTATATGAAAATCTTTATAGAATTATTACATAAAAAAGCAGACAAAGTTCATGACACCAACACATTTTGTCCAGCAAGATAATCTACACACAACTGAATATACTTTTCAGATTTTTCAAGCGTGAACACAATCGCCAGAAGTAAAGAGCTCATGTTCATGTGTTGCTATATGATAACTACATCACAGTCCCATTACATCACGTCACTGAGCAGACTGGTGGTTGGCGTGATGACGTCCAGCCGCCTCTTTGACACTTGCAAGCAGCTCCCTTTTTTGAGATATTTAAAAGCTTCAAAATTGATGAGAAGGGCATTTACTAATATATTTTATGCTGTAAAACTAAACCTTTAAATCTGTCAAGCTTGTGTTTACCACAGACCTTTTTTCAGACATCTAACCAAAAACCCATTAAAAAAACCCTGTTGACTTTGAGAAGAGGGAAGCAGAAGGGCAAACATGTCATCTCATTCCTGGGGTTATTAAGGACTCCTTCCAGCAGCACTTTATTGGCCCAAACATGTGGAAGACCGCTGGAAAATCCATGGAAAATATGTAAAAACTATTTTTTTGGCTTCATGCACGACTGAGCGTGAGGATGAACGGAAGCCCACCTCCAAAAGTGTACTCATAGGTTTGATTTGTAGGCGTAAACTTGAGATTTACGCATACAATCACATTTTGAAGTACCTTTATCTTCCACCCACAAACATAAAGATGTGTAACTGCAAACCTTTTTTTGTAACCTTTGTGCAAATCTTCTCCATGCACTCACACATTGTTTTTTGTGCGCTAATCTTCATTTGTTGTCACGCACAGCGACTGATCTCCTTTCAGATTCAAAAATGTAATCTCTTTGTTCAGATACTTTTAACATTACATTTAGCTGACGCTTTTATCCAAAGCGACTTACATGATATACAGTAGACCGAAGACACAGCAACGGTGAGCAATGAGGGTTAAGTGTCTTGCTCAAGGACACAACGACATGGACTGGCTGAGCTGGGGTTTGAGCCACTGACCCTCTGATTGAAAGACTGACTTGCTAACCACTGAGCCACAGTCGCCCCTTTTACTTTTTTATTTGAATGAAGTTGCTCAGATTGTTTACACATTCACACATTTGAATCTATTCATACAAAATGTTTGCACACACTCAGATGTGGTGATTCACAATCCTTTTGACCCTTTTTGGATTCTAGTTCTGTGGGAGAGCTTTGTCAAGTCTTAGAAAATAATCCCTGATGATTTCCTCGTGATGTCATGAGGGGTTATCCCAGGCTATGTTTTGAGAATACACATTTTTAATAGAAAGCCTGTGGGATGTGGAGTTTGAAAGCTGAGGCCATTCACAATGCATGAAGGATATAATCAGGCGGCAACCTCTGGTCTTGAAAAGTGAGGCCAATGCTAAAGTGTTTTGAACTTGCATTCTTTCTAATGGCCATTAGGCAAAAAATAGTTATATTGTACATTTTATGAGACAATGACTCTACTTCTCAGCTGATTTATACCCTCAATAAACATTGTATGCTAGTTTCAAGTCTTCTTCAATACATCATTAAATATTCATTTTGTAAATTATGGTTTCCTTCAAAGTACAATAGACGATAAAGCAGGGTATAGGCTTTATGGCATGATAACCTTTGACAGGTAGCCACCAATGCGTTGTCTGTGTTTTCATACTAGAAATTCAACCCTTTCACAGTGTGTTCTGAGATCATTTAAGTTAACTGTCAGCTTTTGGTTGCACAACAATGTCTCATTCAATGTTTGGTTGTAGCTCCAGCCTCTTGTGTCACCACAATATGGTAATGGTGACCAAAATCGCAAGGGCCAAAATACCAAACTCAAGGTTTCAAAACTGTTGTCAATGGGTCTATTAGGCAAAGAGAAGGCGTGTTGCATTATGGGAAGTATAGGATCCATTGAACTTTGTTGTTTTAATTTGAGTGGTACTATACTACATCACTGGAGCACACCTTTAATACATGTTAAAGATGTACCACCCCCATAACATCCAGCTGTTTCATCAATTCTATTCTGAACAAATGACGAGCACAGAAGAAGAATATTCCTATAATGTCCTCATATGTATTGACCCACAGAGCTTGACAATGTTCTATAAATCAATAATCTTTATTAACACAGTATAAACAACAAACAGCAACAGAGGAAACCCTCATGAAGAGCGTATATGGATAGTAGACCCAGTACATCTCAGAGGGGCTGACTGAGACAGAAGCATAGACATGGGGCTTATCATGGTTCAGATTCCATGGTTCACATACGGTATACACAAACCTATCAGATGCATGAACCTTGCACGTTGCCAAAGCCATTCAGTCGATTTGCAGGTGGACAGAAGAGAGAGGACAAAAGTACAGTCATGCTGAGCAACAGTTAGCTACAGTATGAAACAGAGTTATTACATAAAAACCAAGTAAATCATCTCTTTAGAAAGGTTCTTTTATATAAATGATTTGAAGTGTACAAAACAGTATATTACACATTTCTTGATGCATGATTCTGAGCAAGACCCCGTAGCCTACAGCACACTTCCCTTCAAAGTACAAACTACTGAACTGGTTTACAAGCTACATACAGACTGCACTGTACCTCTGTAGCACAGCTGTCCCACATGGCATCAGGAGACTATGGGAAAAGGAAAAGATCAGCAGCATTGTCTTTTAATAAGAATACACACCTATAAAAATGCACCAGGCCTCATATATTGCCAACATCCCATGCGAAATAGCAGAATGCCATTCAAACTAACCTTGCTATCCTCAGCATTGCACAAAGGATGCTGCCCCCGCCCCTCACCTGATCCCAATCACATACAGTATCTTTCAACACAGCAGCATGTAAACATCACCGCGGCTGCTTTGTCGTTCTATGTTTTCTAATGTTTTTGATATACATATGATAAGTTAAGGCTCTTTAAGGACCTGAGGATTTTGAACATATGATGAGGCACACAGAAGGCAAAGAATAGCTCTAGACACAGGGCTAACTGAAAGGATGAGGAGCATGAGACAGCCACAAGGGTCTGGTCACCAGTGCAGTACAATGGCCAAGGTAGAGGAACCCAGGGTAGATGCTCTCCAAAATAGCATGGTGTTATTTCCGGTAACAAGGTCAGTAGCTATCATTTGGATGGCTCTAAGGGACCCCATCGACTTTTTGGGGGGAGTTCTTAGTCACCTACCCCGAGAGGACTGCTACGCTTTGTGAGCGTAGCAGTAGTGTAAGTTTGTCGTCAGTGTATTATCCCAGCAACAAACTTAATGTATTCCTCTGCTGCGCCTCAGCAAGGAAACATTTGGAAGAATACAATAAGTGGGCTTTGGATGAGAGCTACTTTGGATTTAGCAAACTCAGACCGCTACAGCCTCTTGCTGGCCCCGGACCTTCTCAGTGTAGTCAAACTGCAAAGGGCCTGTGTGAACAGGAGCAGGGCTCGGTAACGGTGCTCCATACCTTTGGGGTATCAACCCAAATAACCCAGTGCCTAGTAATAAGGAATCTTCTTCAGTCAAATTCTACCTGCATTCAAATTCTTTTTGTACCTAAATCTGGGGAAAAAAAGACTATTTGTATGTTTTTGCTTGATGCGGCTGCGTATGATTGGACCACCCATACAGGCTGTGCTGCCTCGATTCCACTCAAACGTTACAAAGTTTGGCTATACCACGTGCCTGTGGTGTCTGATACAAATAAATGCAAGGTTAGTGGTATTTTACAAAACGTAATGCTTCCACTAACTTGATGGGAATCGAATGAAGTAGGGGAAAAAAAGGTATAACATGGGGTAATCTTGGTATCGGTATCACTTCAAGAGTGGTGTTTTTTGTACTGGCATCGTAATCTTTTAAACAATAGCCAGCCCTAGACAGGAGGAATGATTCATACGACTCATAACTCAATGTACATCTGGTATGTAGGTATTTCATTAACATGTCCTATACAAGTTATTGCAAGTTAGCAATATCTGATGTTGGATGATAACTTGTTTTAATATTGTTTATTTTTGACTCTTTGTTTGCTGAAGATTCATGACGTAAAAAGAAAATCTTAGTTTAGTTTTGAATAAACAAAAGATGACTGACTTCATCCAGTTTTCTAACGCTAACACTTTACTCGTGCGGTAAAGCATTAGCATGTTCTGTCATTTGAGTTCAAATGTCAATCCTCTAATTACCTACAGCACTTGGTAAGATGACCAATAATGACAAGCACCCATGTCGATGTGGCCCTTCGAACATAACATGTGTGACATATTGCAGACATGGAAATGCAGAGATGTAACACAGTAACAGTTGATAGTTCATTCACTTGAAGAAAAGAAACTACTCTGGTCTGTTGGAACCAAAGTCACAAGTATTATCTTATTTTTTAAGATAAAAGGTGCATTGTCAAATCACATTCTTAACCTCCAGTCTGGAAAATTTGATGTTATTTGCCATGCACTTAATTGTTCTCTCACCAGGAAGCCCAGACGGACTTTCACTTGATAAAGAAAAAAAAAAAATCTATAAAAGCTCAACATGTCATACAAAAAGATGCATATAAGACATTTTCTCTTCATTTTTTTTTCTTATGAAAGCTGCTTTGGTAACAACATAGTCACGACATCGCTCAATCTCCTTTACTTAGCCTGGGTGTTGAAGCGGACTCCTTCCCTATCATCTCAATGGCGTATTTTTTTTAAAATGTATTATTTAATTTTTTTCTTTCTTCCCTTTGCCTCTAAAATCTAGATGAATGGATCTAGTTACACCAGAGCGGGCTGTGTTTGCGTTCCGCCGTAGAGCTGTCTCCACATCAGATGCAACGTCTGCTGAGAGCTGTTTGTCATAAAGATGTCCGTGCTGTGAAAGACAGCGCTATTGTACTCAGGGCTGACAGAGTGGAAACCTTGGATGCTGAGCCGACTGCGTTGGGGCCTGAAATGGTATGGGAGAGAACGGGGCTGTTAGTGTGTTCGCAGTGGGAGGAAAAACACAGACATTTTTATCCATTTCACTTCGTTTAACGGTCGTCTCTCTCTCTCTCGCCTGCATCAGCTGAAAACACTCATTTCCAAAAATTGCTCGAGAGATATTATTACTAGAGCCGGAATGAGAAATTGAAAGTATTCTCAATAAATTGCCCAACTTTTCATGCAACGCTTGCGTTATGGTGTCACGTAGAGGCCCTGATTACAAAAATGTCTCATGTAGCGCACTATTTCCCCTGCTCCCTCTGTTCCTTTTGGAGACGACGATAGCTAATCTGTTCAGGCAAGACAGCAGCAGGGGGAGTGGATTATTCAGCTCGGCCACGAGGGAGGCTCCAACTATCTCTCCACTGACCTGGTATCCTTGGGATGGTGATCTGCCTGCTACTGCTGCCTTCCCCTCCCTCTCCAAATGGCTTTATCTGGATGATGTAGTCCTCATCAGTGGGCAGGGCGAGCTCCACAGAGGTCGTGTTGGTTTCCATGACGTTGGGGCGGCTGTGTCGATTCTTCTTGTAAAGCACCTTAGGGCGAAACCGTGCGAGTCAAGTCAAGAGTCAGGCCCGGAAGAAATAGCCGCAAACACAATTTTCTGATTAAGCCGAGCAGCTGAGTGCTTACTTTGTAACCGGTGACCTCTGACTCGTTCTCAAGGGCCTTGACCTGCTCCCAGTTCAATATAATCTTGGAATTTGATGTGTTCCACATCACTTTAACTGGCGGCTGACTGGGCGCTGAGAGCAGAAAAACACATTATTCACTTCAATGAAAATTTGAACCGTGGCAGAGAGTGACCGGTAGTTATAATCAGATCCGATTCTTACGTGGTTTCTTGGTGGTAACGTTGCCCGTGGTACTGGGAGGCCCCGTTCCAGCCGTGTTATATGCCCTTATGGAGATGTAATACGTGGTGCTGCCTTTCACCCCGTGGATAATGGTAGACGTTTTATTTCCCACAGTCTTTTGCACACTGGCCGTGTCTTCCCTTTCACTTCTACTCCAGTACCTCAGCTGAAAGGCAAGGGGGCAGAACCGCGACACGACAGACACCTTAAAAGCTTTCTGTTACACCCTGTCAATAAATTGCAAACTGGCAACGGGGAGATATGAACTCAGCTGGATGAACTACGTGAATTGGTTTGCTGTGTGCTCGCCAGACATGTGTCGAGGTTTAAAGTTATGTGGTAAAGAGTGAGGTCAAAAATACCAACAAAAAAAAGGAATCCTCCGAAGAAAAAAAACTGCCATTAACTTCCACTGATAACAGATTTTCTTTGTCAACCAGCTCCGCTTGTCAGGGTTTAAATAGCCGGCACGCCTGACAGCACAAATATAATTTGTCTTTCCTCACAGGAAGGGTTTGCTCAGGCCCTGCTCCTTTGTTGACTTTGAGTGGTCAACAATTTAAAAATTCTGTCACTTTAAGCAATCGGGGGACGAAAACAGCGCCTTTGTTCACATCTTGGATTTCAATAATGAGCGGAATTAAAATGACAAGAACTAACTGAGCGCAAAAGCCAGTGTCTGAAACTGCTTTATTGTGTGGATTAGAAGCTAAACGCTCTATCCCCTGGAGTATTGCATCAGTACGCTAATCAGGGTGGTTACAGTACTTAGGTAAACAACAAGAGAAACACAACTAAACCCACAGGCATGGGACTAGGCTGGACCATTATGCATGCAGCAAGCTATTATCTCCCGTGCCCAAGATGCATGAGCCTGAAACACTCATCAATAATACAAGAGAACAAGATTCAACAGCATAAGTTGCCATGTGCTTGCACGCGCACATTTGCATCTAATGAAAGCACACACACACACACACACACACACACACACACACACACACACACACACACACACACACACACAGATATTTCTATTTAATTGTAGCTCACCTCATAGCCCAGGACTCTTTTTTTGCTGGCATTCCAGGGCAGAGCTTTCCACGAAACTTCAATCTCGGATGCAGAGAGGCTCTTGGCACGGACCCTGGTGGGAGCTCGGCCAGGCTCTGGAATTAATACATAAAGACTCAGAAGTAACACCGAGCTTTGATGACCCCTCAAAGTGGCCACATCAAAAAGATTTTCAAAGCTATTTCTTTCATTCGAACAGAGCGATGGAAGTTTGTCTGCAAGTGCTGATAGAAGAACGCTGGCTGCAAGATCACTGCAGCCAGCCTTTAGACCCTGGATGGGTCTAGGCATGGACTGGAGTGGCGAGTGCTGCTACTCCGTCGAGTAGGAAAATACACGCACCTTCCTCAGCGGAGTTGATAGTGGTAACGGGTCCAAACGGCCCCTCCCCCTCGTTGTTGTAAACCCCGACCTTCACATGGAAAGGCGAGAAGGGCTGGATGCTCTCGTTTTTAAAGACGTATCTGGATGCTTCGGCAGACGGCACGGCGGCCTGCATCCATCCCGTGGCACCGTGGGGCCGGAAAGCCAACACGTAGCCGAAACCCGGTCCATTCTGCAGCTCCTCTGGAACCGGCTGGAGGGAAAGAAAACAAACACAATTTAAAAAAATATTTAAGCAAACTATAAAGACCTAATTTCAATGGAATTGTGTGAACACAAAAATTATTTAGAACTCACTAAAAACCAAGATTAAAAACATGGCTTTTTTTAGACAATGCTTTGCCTCACATAACATGCTGTGCACACAAAACCTATTACTGGATACATCCATTACACAGTACAGTGCCCTCAGCATGATACCATAAACTCAGCTGTAGTCCAGAGTGATAACATGGCTCATACATTTATAGCGGCAGAGTGAACCCACCGCTTCACTCTCGTCCACTAAGAGATACACGCTCATATAAAAAAGCACTTCAATTTCTTTTTTGTATGTTTACATTTTATGCTGATGATATTAGTTTGTTTCTTTCACAGAAATATCTTTACACACTTACTTCTCAATATTTATTTAGTTTGCCGTAATATGTGATATAAATATAAGTAATATGTATACAAATTTGTAGTTTGTTTCTTCAGTTTTTAATCAACTTTATACTTTATTATTTTACCCATACCTCAACAATTTCAATATTGTCTGGGCTGCAACTTATTCCACCAACCTGATGATGTGCTACATTTGGTAATCAGATTGAACACCCAGCAGCGCTCTGAGATATGAATGTTCATTCTATTTCCATAAATGTAACAAAATCCACTCATCCACATTTGTATGTTGTGGATGTTTTTCTCCATATAATACTATCTTGTGTTAATTTCACTGTTGACACATTTTTCTATTTTCTTTTGTGTGTTGTAATAATGTGTTTCATTACTATTCTAGTTGTTTGTGTTTTGTCACATCTGATGACTGCACAGAAGATGTCACATTATCTAATGTGCAGATTGCACGTTAAACCCATTTGACATAAATGGGCCCTTTACACTTTTGCCATCCTCAGAATAAAAGTTGCATGTTCAGCCTCACTACAGGTATCTCATTAAATTTGTAAGCACAAGTCAAAATTAAAAATGCAACAATGCACTCCTGCTTTTTATGTCTCAAGAAAATGCCTCAAGAAATCTCAGAGCTGAGGCAGAATGGCGGCTTTGTTAAGCAGAAGTTAGACTTCAATTGAATCCTTGCATATGGAAACATCCACACTGATTCTGTTAAACGTTTCACAGCGGGGGCTGATGATTGTGAGCAGCTGGAATAAATAAAAGCTTTTGGAGCTGGACTGATATGCACAGGCTTTTCAGAAAGAAAGGGAGAGAGAAAGGCAGAAAAAAAGACAATTCGAAAAAAAAGTTGAGACTTGGAAGGAACCATTGAGTTTAATTATCTTATTGAAACCTCAAAAGCATTTGTCTCTCCCCTAGGGTGACAGCAGCAGTTATTGCCTCTCTGTTCTTAAAAATGAAATGCCATACATTAAGCCGTTCAGCTGTTATTAATGAAACAGAGGCCCAGATCCACAGAGAATAATGGCATCTGGCTCCCTCCTCCATGGGTGAGGGGGTCCAGAGCAGGCTCGCTTACCTCCCATGTGATGACTAATTCGGAGCGACTGCCACCGCCTCCACTCACATTAGCTGGTGTGACCTTCGGAGCTGTAGAGGAAGAAGACAGATCAGCTTATCCCTGTTGACTTCGCACGACGCTGAGAAGGCACATGTAATCATTTTCCATGTCACTACACCCGATCGGTAGAGAGAGCAAACTTTCTGACATGTTTGAACTTCAACATCTACAAATCCAGTAAGATAGCTGAGTCGGGTTGGGAGACTTGGTCAGCCTGTGATGTTTTTATACCTAAAGGAGCACACAAATGATCTAACCTTGGTGAATCCAGCTCTCTCAGGGTACATTGACGATTGGCAATTTTTTTTTCTTACTTTTCAATTTTAATAGAATTTCAGTACAGAATTGACTACACCCAAAGTTTAATATAATAGTAATATACCGAGCTAAATAGCTAAATAGCTCTCCAGAGTTACCAAATTCGTGGTGGTGGTGGGAGTGTGGGGGGGCTAGCTGTGTCCAGTCTTTATGCTAAGCTAACCCTCGCAGCTGTACCTTCATGTTGATCTTCTCATCTGACTCCTAGCAAGAAATCGTTGAACTAGTGCTTTAAGAAAGTGAAGGAGTAAATCAACTTTGTTTTTGAAGGGAAAAACAAACAAAAATGACATACATTTTTTGAAAGAGTAATAAGGGTAGTGCTTTTCATGAGCATGTGGTACGTACAGGTCCCCTTTGTCCTCGCTTGTTTGGATGGCTTGCTGGGCTCTCCGGTCCCAATGGTGTTGCTCGCCAGGACTCGAAACTCATACTCCACCCAAGGGCTCAGGTCTATTACTGTAGCTGTCAGCCGGTGGCCCCCCACCATCTCAGGAACTGGCATAAAACACACAGTGCCCCCTTCAGTATCAAACAACTTTGTGTGTGTGTTCACTGTTCGTGAGAGTGTGTCAGCTTAGCATCAGTAGCAGAATGACCTCCGGGCTGACACACATGGTAGGAGTCCACCACAGGTACACAGAACAGGCGTAATCCCTCACAAGGACATAGTGCACACACTAACAACAACATGACAACAACACAGAAGAATCACATACGAAGGAATACACTGACTATCACCTTTCAAATCCGGGGATATTTCCCTAGTAAGACATGAGATTATGGCGTGGTTTGTGTGTGTGTGTGTTCCACTGGAAATGACAAAAGGTAATTTTCTTCTTCTTGACAGAGGATCTCTGTCTACCTGCAAGGTCATAATGTAGTTATGTTTCAAACATATGATCCTGATGTGGTAAATCAATGAGGCCAGTAAAACTATCTTGGATCAAAGTGTCCTTAATTTTCCAAAAATATCAATAGAACAAGGTGTACGGTAGGCAATAAATGCACACTATGCCGATCACGCGTGAATGCTGAACCCCATTTAAGAGGATGTGGGGGGAAATTACGCCGGCGCTATCACTTAACCACACTATCAAGTTGCAGCCACGGCAACGCGGCTCCGTCATCGGAATGAGATCCACGTTTCAGGATTCCCAGGCGTCCGATAAAATGGTGGTCAATGGTCATGCTACAATAGCGTACCATTTGGGGCCGGGGTAAAAATTACATCTCCAATATCCTCACAGGCGAGGCAGAATGAAGAGCGGACCCCCTCCATGTGATTGGAGGAGGCCACGGCTGGTTGGAGAGAGCTTACCTGTGGTGACAGCCTGCCACCCGAGGGAAAATGGTGTCCTGGCCTGGATGGTGTATGCCGTAATTGGACTGTGATTATCGGGTCCAGGCCTCCAGGACAGAGAGGCTGTGGTATCAGTGATTTCTTCTACATGGATGCTGGTGGGGGGCCCCGGGGGACCTGATAGATGGCATAGCCAGGCAGCAAAGAGGGGAGAAAAGATAAGAAAGACAGACGGAGGGAGGAAAAGGAAGGAAGGAGGAAGAGGGGGGTGGAGAGCGGAAATGTAAATTAGGAGGAGATGGGAAGATGGTGGAGAGAGTGGCTTTGGTTTAAGCACCTGCAGCTACTGCAGCGAAGTCAGTGAAACCTTTGGGAGCTATTTGGAATAATTAGACAGTAAATTTCCTTTAAGCCTCGGAGAAAAGAAATTTCTGTGTGCCTCCCTTTTCATTCTATTCATTTCCTCGTCAGTGAAGCCCAACCGGTCACAGTAAACACTAATCACTAACAAGCCCCCCCTTCTTCAGCAGTAGCCGAATGACACATTATTTAATCGTTGGGAAACGCTGGTAATCTGGTCGGTGGTCGTTTCCAATTGAAGCACGAAGCAAAAGGTAGTTAAAGGAACGTCGTGGCTCACCTCTGACAACCAGGTCGGCTGCAATGGAAATGCTGTCCACCTTCGTTTGCACGGCGCACGTGTACTTCCCCGCGTGCCTCAGCTGGATGTTTCGAATCATAATGTCTCCTGCCGAATGCTGCTGTCATTCACATACACACACACACGCACGCACGCACGCACGCACGCACGCACGCACGCACGCACACAAGAGTTCCATAAGCAACACGGTAAGCCTCCAGCTATTGTAATTCAAGAACAATACCGACTTTCCCGGCCACATGGGAACAAAACCAGCTGAACAGAAAGCTCATTCTCATATATGTGTATCTTGAAAAAATAAATCCATAATTCCCCATGCAGCCTTCCCTTCCATATCATAAAAAAGGCCACAGAAATACCGTTATTTGGCACACTATAATTACATAAATATACTCGCACAAATAGCTTGATTTTGCGAGAGCAGTTTCAGTTATGGAGCAACCTAATGGCTGGTCTGACAGTTAGTTCTTTAAGGGAGCCTTTTATTCCATCTCTAATTGCAATCCCGCACTCCTACATTATCATTTCATCAGAGCGGAGCAGGTTGTGTAATAAATTGGACACGCGGAGAGCTGTGGCACAATGGCAGTAGGCATTCTGTGGAGTGGCTGGTAGCTTAATCAAAGTAAGTGCAGATGTGAAGCTATGCATTAGTGAGACTGTAACTTATGGTATAGGAAGCAACTAAATCACAGAAGAAACAGGAAAGACAACTCAGTGCTGGTTTTTTTTCTTTATGCCTGCAGTTTTGAAGGAGCCTTGAATCTTTTTATCTTTTTTTGGGGGAGAAAAATAAGCCTGCGTAACACATGCTGAGATGTAAGCTGGGAACCTCTTAAAGTATACAGCGGCTGACTGAGACTGGTTGCAGGGTGTGTATGTAAATTTCATTTTTAAAATAAACCACAGGCAGCAATTTTCCTGCCCATAAATAATACACTTGATACAAACATTCCCTCTGCACTGCGGCTGAATTTATTATGACCCTGCTAAAATAGAGAAAAGGTACAATATTGATGTACCAATGAATCTTCACAGTCACCTCTTGACCTTTATTCAATGGAATCTCTGAAGGGGCTGGAAAATAAATCAATGTCTTTTATGTAGCAAAAGGGCACAGTCGCACTAATGAAAAGAGCATTCTTCAACACACCACAATATGGTTTGATTCTTAATTATTCATTGTGTATTCCGGGTCATCTGCAAAACATGGACGGGTCTCTGGACGTTTTTCAAGTGAGGCAGCACACACTGTTATTGATGAACCTTGCAAAACTTCTATATTTTGTGTGATCATTTAAAGTTTCTGTGTGGGACTTGTGTGACAGCTGATAGAGGTGCAGACAGATGGCTTTAGATGGAATCTGCATCACATCATTACGCTTATAATATTTCACAGGGGAAAAAAAAAAAATCTGTTTTGCTTTTCATGATCCCATGTGGCTGATGAATGCAGCAATACACCAAATGGTGTAATGGTACAGTTTTACATGCCTGTATGCACACGGCAGGTATCTCATGAAGTTTAGCAATAATGTACCATATCTGACATAAATAGTTACTTTCTTTTTTTATGCTAACTGTTCGTTTATGCTTATGCTAACTTTAATTTAGTTAATCTTTGTTATGCTGACATTACCTCTCTTCAATTATACTAACGTTACTATTATTTTGATATGTTAATGTGACTGCTATGTTGTTATGCTAATGTTACGATGAGCTAACATTATTCAGATTTTTTATGCTAAGTTAATTTCATGTGTTAGATAGATTTGACAGATGTATCTCAATATTAAAATAGTTTAAGAAATGTGAGAATCAGTGCCTATATAAAAATGCCTTTCATTGTTTTTCAGAAAATTGCTATATTTCTAAAGAGGGATAATGTCCATTAGTATTAGCTATCATGACATTGTGGCAACTTTGAATACCTTGCTGCAATGCAAATCCCCAATTGTTTGTACAAGGGATGCCTGTAGCTCTAACAGCAACAGAGCCTTTAAAAAAGAAACCCCGAAAAATGAAAGATTATGGACTTACGCCTCCCACTTTTTCAAAATATCCGCCGTGGTTCCCGAAGTGGATGAGCTGCTCGTTGAAGAACCAGGTGAACTTGAGCTCCAGCGATGGGTCGTGGCTCACTTGACAGGGCAGGACCACGCTCTCCCCCACGGTGATGTCCAGCGTGGACGGCAGGGTGGTGATGGCGGTCGGCTCTGAAAACACACGCCATGTACGTTTGATCAAAACTCACTTTTCTGGCCCCTCTTCTTCTTTTTCTTCTCTTTCTCAGGCATTACAATTCAGCACAGGGAAGTGGCTTTGACAAAAAAAGCCGAGCCCTTCCATCATCCTTATGGATATGTCAGACTCAGTTAATAGAAGGATATATGGGACAGAGCACACAGCAAACTAGGGCGCACAGCTACAATAACTGGTATTAGTTTCGGCCTGAGCTCGTCTCTGTGGGGACTCAGAGACGTGTCTCTCCTGCATCCTGAGAAGCCTCCATGTGTCAGTGGCAGCTAAGCCTGGAACACCCCCCCCCCCCCCCTCTCCTCCTTGATCGCCCCCGAAATTCCCAAAACGCACCGCTAGGAACACAGTAAACAGCAGCGAGCACTTCTTCCAATCGCCGGCACTCTCTTTTCAAGCCTGCAGTGCATTACAATGGCACCGCCGAGGGAATAAGGCGAGCGTCCCTTATCTGCACTCGTGCGTGAGCGGCGGAGGAGGAAGGTGGAAGGACATGAGAGAGGCGAGATGAGTGAGAGAGGCTTTGTTCTCGGAGTGCACAACACCTGTCTCCCTCTTGGGGGTGCTGTGATTACTTGGTTGAAATTGCCACTCTGAGCACACAGACTAAATTAACCATGGCAAACGATCCCTGGACAGGCATAGATTCATGTAGAAAGTGCCGGCAGTGCAGTCTTCATCCAGAGTGAATTCGATACCGCCATTGTATTGCTCCCCCCCCTCACCACCACCACGCCGCGCGCTCCCGGTGTGATTTATCTAGCCGATTTCTGATATCAGGCCTAGAATGCTATCAGCTGGGCGGTTTTGTCATACACACACTAAAAGTGCATCTGAATTGCTGGTGGCTAAATGGCGAGCGATGGCGGTGCAGTAAAAACGTGGTAATAACACACAGGAGGTATTCAAGGGGCTGTGTCTACTCTGTCTGCTCTGTTTTCTAAAGGCCGGCTACATCTTGTCGAACAAGTGCACGATGGAAATAGAAAAGCTGAGGGTAAGAACCAAACCTCTCTCTGTAGCAGTGTTTTTATGACGATACTCTCCATGATGTTAGGAGAAGGAAACAGAAGGAAACAAAAAGGCTCAGGGAGGATCTATCTGAAAATACTCGGATCCACAATAAAAAAATATTTACTCCTCTATCTGCAACATGGAAACATACTACAAACATGTATCATTTCTCCAGCCGCGGTGTGCTCTGCCCGGCCTCTAGGGATCGACTGTGACCACGATGGGAATATGCTCCCTTATTACCCTCCTCTGTCATCATTTGTGACAGATTATATGGACAACCAAGGTTGGTTACACGACCACATACTGGGCTCTTGAGCATAATTTGATTGATTTCCGTCTCGTATAATGCCTTGTTACCTGCTGCCACCGTAAACGAGGGACTAGTAACCCACTCACTTAACGGGGTCAATCAGAGACGAGATAGGGAGCGCGTTAACGTGCCGAGGCGGACCGGGTGGATCAAACTGCCGGCGACATGTTTCAGTTTGTGCTTAACATTGTGAAAACCTGCCACAGTCACCTGTTGTTACACGTGTTCAACATGAATAATCGAACCATGAATGAATTAAACTTGTCGAAACCAATGTCTGTGATGTGAAGTGAATAAACATGTGTTCAAGGTGAACGTGAAGCAGCTCAACACGTTTCCTTCAAAAAGCTTTGAAATATGCACATGCTAATGGCTTACATGGCTAAAAAGAAAGGAACTGTCCACAAAAAACAACAACTTTCAAACAATATGATTTGCCACTGAGGAGGTCTTTTCAAGATAGATTTTGAGTTCTGACTTTGAGGGTTATCTGTATGAAATGTGATGAAATGCAGCCACTATCTTTTCAACAAAGCTTGGTGGGGGAAAAAAAAACATTCATAAACATGCAGACATGATTTTGTTGTTGGCAGGACTCAATGTACTAAAACATTAGAACATCAAGTCCTCATCCAAATGCCAAAATGTATCTCTTTTCATTGTCTTCAAAAAGCTTTCCAAAAACTAGCACTTACTTACTTATTTACTCCTGTTAACTCCTGAAGGTGTTTTGAATGTATACACATGCTGCTTTTCCATTTTAATTATTGAAACAGTGAATAAAGATCTACCCGGCTTTACAGGCACAGCTTTGGTCCTTAATTTCATTGTCTACTGTCTCGATCTCCAGGTGATGTGTTCACTTTTACACTGTGATCTGTGGGCTTTAGAATCTATCTTTATCTTTTTAACCTGGTTTTCGCCTCTGAATCAGTTTGACATCCTGGATGTATCCTTCTGGCACATATCAGAGACTTTTCTGTCTGCTTCTCCCTGAAATAATTCTTTTGTTTTACCAGAAAGTTAGATCAAATTTATTCAGGGAGTGCGGTTAGTGACAGTGTGGGCTCAATGGAAGCTCTGACAGCTTGAAGGAGTAGCAGCAGGGGGCGCGGCTTAGCGAAGGGTCAATTAATTATTTTCAGGAAACTAGGAAACGATTGGGAATTAACAGTCTTGTAAAATAAAGCCCCACTAAAAAAAAGAATGACACGGGCTCCTGTTTCAAAGTGAGACGTTTTGAGAAGATAAAACAATGACACATTATATGCGATCTGATTGAGGTTTTAAGCTGAAGACTCCCAACATTGTTTGATGCTTAAAAGAATAGATTGATGAATATCTTATTATTGGATAGGCCAAAACAGATGACTTCCTGACACTGGCTCACTGTAAACAGAGCAAGCTCACAGTTACCAAATGACTCGGCGCTACTCTCTGAGGTCAGTCTTCCCCAGTCTTCCCACAGCAGCCATCATGAATAATGCTAACACCCTCCCTCCCCCGTGGAGATTCCCTCCTAGCTTTAATGTTCTAAAGCTGTAATGTGTAAGAGTGTATTCTCCTTGAGTGTATAGACACTGTATTTTTCCACACATGGTGAGTGATGTGAGCTTGAATAATGCATAGAGGAGAACATCGAGGAGCCACGGGCCGAGGGATCCAAGGATTTTGAAAACAAATTTACCAGGGAAGAAAGTCACCCCAACCCTGTAACTCCTTCAAAACTGAGACTTACGCAGATGATGCAGAGGTTCAAGACAAGCACAAACTTGTCGAGAATGTCTCTCACAGGCAGGTCAACGGCCTTTTCTAAAACGACACACATCGGACTCTGGTTCATATAAGTAGTTTGAAGGTAAATCACCGTAACATGGATCACGTTCTGAAAAAGCGGTTTTAATCCGCAGTGTCTCTGGTCATTTTGGAACTAAGGTGTGGTGACCATCATGAAAATAATTCCTTTCATCACCGTTTTTTCCTCCCTTTGCTCTTCATATCAACAAAGCACAAGCTCCTCCTACACGCTTCATTGAATGCCACTTATTTTCCGAAGGACAAATCAAAGGTCTTTCAAGGACGAACTTCAATTTCGGTAAAAGCTTGGGTACATCGCTCAGCAGATGCATACAAGATGCACTCAATGCTGTATTCGAAGGCTGTGCAATCCACACATCTGAAAGAGTTTGCTTTGAAAAGGGTCTCCCAGACTTTGATACAAAACTGGAAGGTTTTTACATCCAAGTAACTAAGCAGACGATTTATCTTACACCAAAAAAAATGAAGAAAAAAAAGCTATATCCTTCCTGTGTGTTATCAAATGTCATGTAATTCCAGAGGATATTTTTTTGTATCTAACGAGTAAACTGGCCGGCATACTCCATCAGAAGTGCTTATCACATGATCATTCCTGGAAACCCCCATTTCTGATGCTGGAATTGGCTGTGCTTCCACAATGTATGTAACTTTCCAAAACCAAAATCAAACATCCACGCTCACTTTGTGCTGGGTTTGAACCTTAAAGGGATGGTTAACATTTTTTGAAGTAGGTTTTTATGAGGTACTTATCCATAACTAGTAAATTCATAGATGCTGACCACGTCCCCAGTATCTCAGCCACCTAAAACAAAAGTCAATATCAGTTTAAATTTTGTATAATTGAAACCCCCTGACCTTGCCATCAGACAGTGCTCTCTGACGGGTAACTAAAGCCGTTATGTTTTTTTACCAATAGACTCCATTGACAAAAAAATATCTTTTCAAATCCTAGAACGAGAGAGTTGCTGGTCTACGGCTGCCTTGATCGGTGAGGTTGTCTTTGATACTGTGAATCTAAAACCAAAGTCACATTATTCTTGCAACACGAGTGTCTTTATAATTACCTTAACTTGCCCATCTCTATGGTGGTGGACCTTTCACTCCACCTTTGAGTGTGGCTGTCTGGAACAGCTATAAATACTTTTGCCTGGTGACACAATGGGATGTCACGTCAGGCTGATGGGAATGGTATATGGTTATTAACCAAAGTATCGGTTTAATGAGTTCGAATTTTGACCTCATGATGGCATTGGAAGAAAAAGTAAGGGTATATCAAAGCAATTACAATTCATCCTAAGGGGAACATACATGTAAATGAAGATACATTCCCACATGCTGCTAGCAAGTGTCAAATACCATAAATATAAGTGGAAACAATAATACAATAACCACAATCTGCTTACTTAATCTTTCCTTTCCAACCACCTCCAGAGCAAATGGTTATGAAGATGTGTCATAGTGTTGGAAAGATGAATTGCCCTCCGGGTTCACAGAGGCAGACAGAAGTGAACGCAGTGTGAGCTCAGAAGTTTTGAGTTCGCTGACCATCTGTAATGATCGGAGGCAACCCTAATTGCAACGGCTTATCTCCAGCGTAATCAAAATTCAGGGAGCACGTCTAGAATCAAGTGCAATTAATCTGCTAATATCCCTCCAGTGTTGGAATGATGGGGACATTAACAGGGCTCATCTGTTGTGACTGCTCCACCGCTGTTCACTCGCTGACTTATTCACAGCAGGAGACGCCAAACGCCTTTTGACAGGTATTTTTCCACATTCGCATCACCTAGTCAATTTGAATAAACTACTGTCATCTCCCGAAAGGGCCGCTCCTGCAACGCACATTTCTCCCCGCTAAACAGGTTTCCGATCCTCAATGAAATAATGCATGCAAATTACCCCATCCCATTTTTTCAAACAATATCGATTGTGACAAGCGAGGCGCGAGATCACATACAGGAACATTTGTACATCAGCGGCAGAAAACAGCCTTAACATACGATGATGGAAAGGAATAAATAAAACGCATATTCCTTTTTCCAAGAATAATAAGTGGACAATGCCGGCATCTCTTCATGCTGCAAAGACATGCGCGTGTGTAGTCCCTTTGCAGCTTGATTTCAAAATCACATAAAGACCATCAACCTGAACCTACAGACAGAGTGGTAGGTCCCACCACCCCCACCCATGCACACTGATTGGCTGGGGGGGGGGGGGGGGGGGGGGGTTCTGTACTGTTTTCATTTCACAGTGTGTGATAAATTGGTAGAAGGAGAGTGTAGAGTGTATCTGGCAGGGTGTTGCAATGTCGTGTTTTTTATTATGCCTTGAACTTATGGCTCTGCGCTACAAATTTTCACAGCAACGAATTCATCCCCGTGCAAAAGCCACAAACACACTGACACTTTATTCCGTTAATTTCCTCACTTTTCCTCAATTATGCAACGGCTACTAATTATTTTTTTGTTGCTGTTGTAGAAAGGCAAGACTCGTCAATGGGATGCAGCGCGAGGCATCAGAATAAATCAGCGGCAAGGTGCACTCTGAGTTCTCCCCACATCCTTGACTGCTGCTGACTTTCATGCATTCATAATATATGAAATCTGTCTTTTATAATTCAACAGAAAAGGGAAACATGCCTGCATAGTGATTTACAGACGGAAGAGCTCGTCTAGTTTATTTATTTTTATTCCATTATGCGACGCGTCGTCTGGTTAAAAAGGAATTACTGCATAGATACAGGACATTCCTCTTGCAGTTTTGTCCATCGACATTAATCACTTTTTTCAAAGTACTTTAGATAAACACTTGTCTGTGGGGCTAAACATGGATTTAGGTTTCTATAAGAACTGCTTGAGGAAAAATATATAAATGAGACAGATTTTCTTGCTCCGCTGTTGACACGGCATTTCAAGGGTTTTACTGATCGCTAACTTGAAGAAAAAATTTAAATGGATTGAACCTTTGAACAAAAATCATAAACTTAGAGAAGAAAAAGAAGCAGCTCTGTCTTCAAGTCTTTATGAAAAAAAGATTTAACATCAGAGTTGTGGAAAAGAAACAGCTTTTCTCGTATGGTTGGGGAATTGGAAGGATTCTGGCACCGCTTTATTAGTTTTTTTTGTCTTTCCCTTGTGCAATTCATTACATAACAGGGGAAAAGTGTCCTCAACACCAACACAGGCAAACGATTAATGTTTGCTGCTTGTTTACATCTGGTTACACTGAACCGTATTCTCTCCGGGTGAATGAAGGTTCTGAGGGAATTTGCCCAGCCTTGACGTCTCAGAATATGCTGCTCTTAGTGAAACCGAGGAACTACAGTGCCAGTGGTCTGATTTGTCTGAAAGATTTGAGGCAAAGACTCCAATAATCCGTTGAAATACACATGTGAATCGATACCAGACCCTGTGAAATATGAGGCGTGAATTTATCTCCCTAAGGCCAATACAATGGAGATCAATAACTCTATGAATCTATACAACCCAGCCAACTAGGAAGGTCAAGGCAGAACAAACGACCATAACACAAATGAACTGTGCAACCTTCGTGAAGAAGGAGGTCGAAGGGAAGGTGTAGTTCACTGAATATGTCAGCAAATCCCCCAGGAAGGGGGAGGAGGGGAGAAAACTATCCCCAGTGGAAATAGGACAGGAAAACAGCTGTGTGCACAGAATAAAGCCACCCAATGAGCTGCACTTTGTACCCAAATAATGTCATACAAAAAAGGGAAATTAGTAGAAACATTAAGACAGGAAGAAAAACTGCACAAAAACATTAAAATGAAGCGTGGATGGGTGAGATTGTTCATGATGAATGCTTAAGGCTCGGTCAAAGGCAGTGCGGGAAAAGTTTTCTACCTGGATTCAAAGGTAGACAAAGTTGGTGCAAGACCAACATCCCCAGGACATTTGTTCCAGCTCTGTGGTGCACAGTAACGTACCGCTGCTTCCCCCGTGTTTAATTTGCTCTCTGGGACCAGTTAGCAGCCCCAAAAGGCTGAGAGGGTTCATGTCGTAAAGGACAGTCAGAAGCCTTTTGGTCCGAAGCCATTGAGAGATTTATAGACATGCAGCAGTACTTTAAACACTCCTCACTGGTGGAGACCTAAGAACCGGTGTAGAGCTTTCTCAGTCTTTGTTAGGCCTCTAGCTGAACCAGCAGAAGACGGCTGAGAGGTTTGGGAACTGACATTGAACCATTATTGGCTGATCTAGTACCTTTTTGATTTGAGGGTAAAGAGAGCTGATGATGAAGAAAAATGACTATGAGGAACTTTAACTGGTTTTGAAACACTCATTTTAGTATTGATGCCGTGACCTTCATAAGCAACGAAGACCATCAGTGAGAATATTTGGCATCAGGTCTGATACCACTTTATTGATCAGAAACTCCAGCGTGGCCTCCGGCAGCGACCAGACCAGGACTGAGGAGGGCAGACTGTTAGAGCCTCTTGCAGTAAAATGAGAGGTTGTCGAAAGAGACTCAAGGAAACACTTGTCCAAACAGACTGCCACATTCATGCCAACATGTAAGTTCAAGGTGAATTTGAAGTCTTGTTTCTCGCTGTTTGTGCTCAGCTTTTCGGCCTTCTCTTTTCAGGACCAGTATTGATTTATGGTGCTTTGTTACCAGCAAGCGATTTAACGCTTGCAGGTGCATTGACGTGGCAATGCCATTCTCAATCATGTAATTGAAATTGTTTGGAAGCTCATTCACAGAGGGCTATATGAGAGTAGACAATGCCTCCACAACCTCCACAACAGTGTGTTCTCACTGGTGTGCTGCTTTTCAACAGCTGTTGATCTTGTGTGAACCTTTAGGAGTGACAGACAAATCACACAAAGCACAGAAATAATCTGATATAGCAAGGTCAGTTGCAATACCATTTGAAATATTAACACCCTCAGTGATGGTAAAAAAAAAGAAAAGGTCTCTTGCTCTGTTTTGAAGAAAGATAAGTCACAGCGCCAGAGCAGAAATACAATCCCCCAGCCCAGATGATCTAACAACACCATCAGGCCTTTTTCACACAGCATATCCTCAGTCAGGACCGGAGGCTCCGGGTCAGTGAGCTGAACGTTTTCTGCAAACAGACATAGCAACCGAGGTGTGTCTGCCTATCTAGTGATGACAGCACAGAGAAAAAGGCGCACTCCTCTTGACGGAGGGAACAAGGTGGTTGGAGGCTTTAAAAAACGGTGTCCTTCCGCTCTTTGTTGTTCATGTTTTATTTATGAAATCGGAACACTTCAAGTTTTCGTTTATCGAGGAGCAGAATGAAACATCAAGAAACACTATCTAACATGGTGTCCAGCACTTTATTGGATCCCTGCTGACTGAACCGCAAAAGTGATAGTGATGAAATGTTAAGAGGGAAAAGGAAATACCTTTGACGGTGACGCTTCCTGTGCTGCTGGCCACGCCAAACTGGTTTCTTGCCACACAGGTGTAGAGGCCGGCATCAGACTTGGTTGCGTTCCATACCCGGAGGTTACCGTTGTCCAAGATGGAGACCCTGTAGTTAAAAAAATTAAAATAACATTTATATTACGACCGTAGGTTGTACTATTATCAAAATGCTAGCAAGGTGCCCGTTCGGCACAGGTCTATTGCTTGGCTCCCGGTACTGCTGCTTGCCATTTTGTGCGTGGGCATGTGTGTTCGGCGTGCGAGACGCAGGCCAATTGTGGTTTGCAACTTTCTCGAGAACCGCTCATCGCTGGTTGACTTTTAATGTTGGTATATCCAGCATCCAGCGGCCAAATGTTTATTGCGTCTAAATTGCATCAACTTCGACAGTGCACGCTCTTGGGTCCCCAGCAATACACCTGCCAAGTGTGAAGCACATCGGATCACCGGTTCTGGAGATATGCAAAGAACACACAGATTGTTTTAGCTGCTGCTTTGCACATATGGCATACAGTAGGGTTGACTTAACAGCAGGAAACATTTTTCAGTGTCTCTAATTAAGTTCTGCTCCTTTGCAGATCACAGCGATGAGTAATAGGATTACATTTTCGAGAGTGATTAATTCAGCACATGACTCTTGAGATATCTAGGACAACAGTGGCTTCATGCCGTTTATACAATGGCCACAAGTGCTCCAAAAAAGGGCCTTACGAAACATGACATTTTCAAAATAACAAGCAAGTATGGAAATTGTGCCCTTGAAAACAACGTACTGTGGGAAATCAAGGGTGGACCGAGTCATCAAGGCACACTGCATTTTAATTATCTGAAATGCTCTGCTGAATCTGCAAACTGTAAATATGAAACGGCGTCAGCCTGATTGTTAAAAGAAGGGAATGAAGTGCGGCCTGTAAATTGCTCTGTTCACCTACGAGTCAAAGGAGTCACAGCGAACATATTCATCCAGTCAGATGGCAGCCGGGGTGTTAGAGTCAAACAAACAAAGTTGTAAAAATGTTGTTCAATGATGGTTCATATTTTTATATACAGACGCAGGCCTGTTTGCGCTGTTTCACACATATGCCGGAACATGGTTTAACAATTATAGCCACAGCAGTCGGCAATTTTATATTAACAGTTGGTCCAATGACTGTGTAATTTAAAAGGAGTCACTCAAGATGACCAACCCATAATAAGAAGTAGATTTAAATTGTTTTAAATATAATAATTATCACTGCGTTTCCCCTCAGCTCTATGTTTTAGCATCTTTCTACATTTGTTTTGGGTTAACGCCAGACAACTTCACTGGTTGCTACAGTGGGTAGCTTGGTAAACCCAAAGACGGATGGGAAAGGTTACGACTACTTGGTGAAAGTAGTGCAGAAGATAAAAAAAACTGATACATTTTCTCTGGTGTTTGGTTTTCACCCCTCTAGGCAACACTTTCTCACTATCAACTCACATATAGCGTTGGGAATGTGACGTCTCAATTTATTCTCGTGTCAATTTAAACTTCACACAGATACTCCTAGTATATCGAGGTATTTTATATATTAATAAAAAGGGTTTGTTAATAAATTAAAACATTTTATTTGAGAAATAGATTTTCTTTTTCTTTTCTGTGTACTCATAAAGCAATATACCACTAACACATATATGGCCTTAGTATCTATCTTCACAAGGGTTTTCTGTATATTATAGCTTTTGAAATTTTTCAAATAGACCTTATGAATGATAATTCTTAATATAATATGATAATCAGGATTTAGTATGAGATGCAAACCATTCGCAATTTTAACCCAAAATGGCTCGGGTGCGTTTGGAGCCACTGACCAATGAGCCGCGTTTCAGACGAGTTGGGTACGAGAATAGGCTGCTTCAGTTGAAATTCTGTGTTCTTCCTTTGACTCCCTTGGATTTAACTACTGTAGATCACTATTGGCATTACAGTTTGCTATTTCCACATCATGCCCTGTCGCTGGCTACATGGTGAATAGTTCACTCTCATTTGAACTCGGGGTCTTTTGCTGCTGCATGTTCCACGATGTTCACAACCTGAATGGTAATGTCAATGGACTGTACTTGTATTGCTCTTTTCTAGTCTTCCGACCACTCAATGCACTTTAACATTAAATGTCATTCATCACCCATCAGGACTATCTAACATTCACACACCGTAGGCATAGATACGGGAGCAATTTGGGGTTAAGTGTCTTGCTCAAGGACACATCGACATGGACCAGTGAAGGATCGAACCGGGGGTCGAACCTCCACTCCTCTGATTGAAAGATGAACTTGCTCTACCACTGACCCACAGTTGTTCACCTAGTGATAACTTCGGGTAAAACATCGAGCTGAAAGGTAGGTCTGTCACTTCAAGCTACTCCTTTTACCTGCAAGTAGTAAGACCATTGATTAAAGCTTCAACACTTCGAAAACACTTTTTTTTAAACCAATGTCATATTTCGTATCACTTCACTAGAATCTGTATTTACACCCATTCATCTGACAGATTATTGAATATTATTTTTACCCACCACAGTTTTAACTCTAAAGCACCAATTAAAACAATTGTTTCCGACTGTATTGAAAAACCGACCCTCTTTGTCAGCCAATAGCTCTCGAGATGTTTAACTGGATGTACTTGTGAAATGCAGTTGTGTGACATAGTGTTACACCCCCTCCCCCTCTACTTCACTTCTTTTTACAAGTGGTGGATGTGATAAGAAAATGCAGCGACACTTAGTGTGGGTGAATCTACTTCTAAAACCACATGGTGCTGCTGAGTGGAGACTTCTCGGGTTTTTAAATCAGGCCAAGAAAAAAAAAGTGCTGAATGCAAAGCAGCCAACAATGACCATCAGTTACATGGGAGGCATATCGCCGAGCGGGATGGCACGCAGTTAATGACACCCAACCATGGGGGCTGATGAATTTAAAGAAAATGGCCCATTAAATGGCACCGCAGTCCTACAACTGGCCATTACCCTGAGCAGAGTAAGCACAATTAAAACAACTCCTGTCCATTAATTACATTGCATTGCCGGCGCTCTGTGTATAAAGCAAAGTTTGTCTGATGACTCATGATGTCTAAAGGTAACTAACTAGTAACCTTTTTTTTTGCAATTGGTGAGAGTGAAAACAAAAGGGGAAACACATTAAGCTCTGAGTTAACCAGCACATGGCACACCTCAACAACAAAATAAGAAAAAGGGGCCATTTTCTCTGAATGAAAAACGGAGTCTCCTCAAAGCTTATGACAAACGGCCAAAAAACGAGATGCAGCATCAAAACTCAGTATGTCTCAGACGACTTTGAGTCGTCTGCTCAAACAGACGGAAAACAAATTTGCCGTGAACGTATAAAGATAGGTGGATACAGCGTTCATTTCTATTAAAAAGAAGTTCGACCGAATATAAAAATCTGATCAAATGTGTCGGATCTCCCGCATCCATGCGCCTATAGAATAAACGCCTCCCAGCCTTCGTTTCAGCCTCGGCCTCAGTCACAGAGAACGGAGGAAGGAAAACTATTTGGGATTTGGCTTTTTGTGTAATCGACATATTTTAGGAGATAATGATTCAAATAAGTTTTATTCAAGTGTTTGTCCCATCAGAATGCAGATTTGTTTTGGAAAGCCCCTGTGGTTGAAGCTGCTCTCACATAATGCCCCCTGAGCGGTCCCAAAGTAAGCTATAATCCATGTACAGATCCATCCTATACTATACTATCTATTTTAATCATACACAGTACAGTCATTTCATTGATACTGTAATTTCAAAAGCTTTTCAAACAGCTGTACTGTATTTTGAAACAGTCAATAAAATCCGTCCCACTACTTTACATCTTCGCGTTCATTAAATGAAATGTGCATGAGAAAAAAGAAAAGGAAACAAATCGGTTATAACGCATCATAATCTGACTATGATCACCATAAGTGGTTTCCACTCTACCTGCACTTGTGCTTTGTGCTCTGAATATCCACAATCTCTTTGTCCTGAGGGACGAAATAGCAATCATGTGACTTGTGCATCTTGTAAGGAGAGCAGACAAAAGGTGCCGCTCTTACAGGCAGTCAAATCCACAGTGGAGCCAAGACTGCATGTTCTCAGCCATTCACCGCATTGCCTACCTTTTTGGGCTTATTTATTTATTTATTTTGAAGCGTTATATGAAGATCTTGAATGCACTTTCCCTTTCAAAGGAAGAGCCGCAGACCGGCTGTCTGCGTAAGTGTTCGTCATCCGAGTATGAAGCTAATGGAAGAGCAGATGAGGTCAAACACGGTGGAAGTCGACCGAGGCGCAGAAGTGGTGAATAAGAGATGGAGGCTTTCGTTTAACACTTCTTCAGTTTTGCTCGTGCCTTTTTCCCCCTTTTTTCTCTCTCCTCGTCTTGGCTGTGCAACCCCCCCCCCACACACACACACCTCCCCGACAACGTGTCCACGCGTGTCACGTCCATTATGTGAGGAGACATTTCCCACCTCCGTCCTGAGAGAAATCAGCAGAGGGCCAGGTATCAATAATTCACGGGTGAGGTGAACACAAGCTCCTCTTTTTTCATCCTGGCATCACACAGGGTTTAATGGACACGGCAATAAGTCTCCGAAAAAAGAAAGGCGATTATTTTCGACACGAGACGAGATGGCCAAAATGCACTTGTGTTATCCTGAAAAAAACAAAACACAGGTGTGTGTATTTTGGGGTGAGATCAAGCCTCTGAGGACGGGGCCCTGTGCAGCGTTGATCCTCGCTGCTCAGTGACAAGATGAAAGAGACAAATAACATCAGTCACTGAGCGGCTCTCACTGCGCTGTGAAGTGGAAATGGTAGAAAAAAGAGCCCGCTCCAAACTAAAAAGCCTGTTTTTTTTTTTGTTATTTCCTTACGTTCCCTCTTTGAGTACCACATGCAGACTTTTTTTTTGGTAAGTGTCCTCTACAATCAAAAAGCCGCTTGAAAGCCTCAGCTTTTTTTTGTGATGTTTCATTCAGGCATATTTTGCCTTTGATCCGTTTGATAAACTCTACATTGTGAGAGGTAACTGTCACAATACAAATAATGAGTCCCCCCAAAAAAAATCAAAATAAATGCGTTGAGAGCAGCGGCTTTGAACTTGAGAGCCCGGAACGTCAAAATTTCTAATGCTTCCCGCTCAAACACCGGAATTACGTGAACTCGCTTTCCTGCATACGACAAACACACCAACTCGCTCACGCCGTTGAAGAATCGGAGTGCACACACATTCAACATGCAAACAATGGGCCTTCATCGCAGATTTGATTTTGATTTGAGACTCTCAAACAGACCCGTTCATGAATACTTAGTGACTCTGAGGTGCTGATTGGTAGCGTGACTGCAGGGTGGAGGCCTGTATGCGTCTCTACTTAATTAACAGGGTAAATAAAGCGGGCTTGTGAAAATAGAGGGTTAAGATTCTATCAGTGGGATTACTCAGCCATGAGACCGCGGGAAGAGAGATCGTCGCCGGCTTACGGTGATTCCAGCGGATAATTAGTCTCAGCTAAGGCCGTCTATACACAAAGACTAATGCCTCAGTGCGCACACAGCTTGCTGCTCAACTCGCCACCGAAAGCAGCCGCCCCACTTCCGATGAAGAAGTGAAAAAGGAGAAGAAAAAAAAAGCATTGCAGGGAGCTGTGTTTGATATTGTGTTTGTCTGCCACGGTAAGCTCGCCGATAAGGTGAGGTGTGTCTTTGTTGCTATTTCCCGACCCACGCTGACCACCATCGACCTACCTGCGGGTGATGTTTCTAATCATAATTGTATCAAAACGGCAGCGTCGCTAACGGCGCTGCGGGCGAGGGGGCTGTGCGGAAGAGGCGAGGTCACCGCATCCTTTGAGCCGCGACAAGGGGCGGGACCCGACTGCAGGTGTTGATCTACGCTCTTGACTGCTTTAAAAAACCCTGAAGTGTATCGGTGCGGGAGGGGCTGTCAAAGATAAATTGAAGGGCCGTCTGTCCTCTGGATCCCCACAGCGAGCCGCGCTGGAGAGAAACGGCCTTGTCGGTGGCATAAATCAAGCCCAGCTGTGCGGCACAGACCCGGGACGCCGAAACCTGCCGGCCGCGATTTGCGAGTGTGGGACAAACTTCTCAGATGTCTACTTTATGCAGCCTCATGACTAAACAATACGCGCTGCCTCTTCTTGTGAAGCTGTCGGCATCAAGGTTAACGGTCAATTAGAGACCAAAATGTGAATACGCTCTTGCTCTTTGTGTGTGTGTGTGTGTGTGTGTGTGTGAGTGTGCGTTCTTTCAGTCAACAAAGCGATTGGCTCACTCCGGAGGAACAGGGACACCTGGGCATTTACTTTTGACAATTCTCCGATGTAGGTGTAATTGATATGGATTTTCTTTGCTGTGCTCAGGCCGGTGCCAATGCCTCTCACCTTGTCAAAGGGATCATTAGCGAATGATCAGAGCATTACCACGTGGCTCTATGATGAAGGGGACGATTAGCTTTGAGGTGATTTGAAATGTAAAGCTGCGTCCAACTACATTTGAAAAGCAAGGACTATGCTGAGCAATATAAAAAATATGAATATCAAGAGATATATCAAGCTATAACTACACTGAAGGTAATTCTGCTGCTTGGATGACAACTTGGCTCTGGCCGTACTCAACCTGGAGGTAATTTTCCTTTTCATTGCTCCGCCATCAAGAGGAAGACAGCTTTGAGCAAAAATGTCTTCACAGCTGTTGGATGAATTTCCATAAAATGTGACACAAATATTCATGTCCCGTATCACTGCTCCTCTATTCTGATCAGCAGACAGGCTCTTAGATCCCAGAGCTGACACAACTGCAGTAGCAGATCATGAGCTGATCACATCACGGGGGAAATAAACTGTCATCCAATCACAGGCCCTCTTATGTGTATCAGTTATGTAAAGCGCAAATGCTCCGATATGGAAATATGGATTAAAATGCAGAAAAGAAAAAAGCAGCTCCTACGTTGGTAAAGGCCCGTCAGCGGTGACTCTGCGAAAATCTTCTGTGCTTTATGCCTTTTGGGAATTTACATTTGCATATGAAGGTGAAAATGACCTCAACTCCTCCAGCTTCCACAAAAAAATGCACAAGAAGGCCACGGTAGCTATGGTGCAAGCAATATCGGCATCTATACGGCTGAACATAGCAAAATAGCTGTGAATGAAGCCTTGCGTCCTGAGCACCACATGGGCTGCAACAGCACCGACCGCCATGCAAAGCTTCAACGGTGCTTTGTTTAAAAGACTCAAACGTTGTGAGGAGGAACAAAAGCTGAGACGATTACAAAACGTTTTAGGACCAAAGACCGCGCGGCACATTTTGGGTGATCTGTCCTCGACCTGATGCCTCAGACGGGGGAACAATGTTTCCAGAGAGAGTGAGACGCTGTGTCTGATGGAGTGCAGTGCAAGTTACTTGACTTTTATGAAGACAGCGATTAAACTGCAAATGGCATACATCAAGCTCTGATGAACTGCCTGGGAAAGCATGAACGGGATATTAGGCAGTTAAGAGCAGCGAAAATGGTAAAACGTAGACTCGGAGAGTCATGATGACCCACTTTTTCCTCTTTTGCATTTGAAATGCTCTAAAGGTCCAAATTATGATTTGTTTAAATGATGTAGTTTTTCAGTTTTCATTCATTTTTGAGTTTTTTTTCAAAGGGAAGATACACAATAAAAAAATAATGACATTCCCATCAGCCTTAGATGTGCTTGTGTGAAGTCACAAATGCTCACATGCTAACACGCCAAACGGTCCTGATGAACATGGCAAATGCAACAACCCACTAACCATCAGAAAGCCTAGTTTTCTTCAGGGATTGACTGCACATGTGAAGGGACTATACTGAGCCAATCTGACCAACATCGTGTCAGTTTTTTCCCGATCAAAATATCTTTATGACAGCTAAGAAACGGAAACCTGACCCCCAAACATTAAAAAAGCACGTAATTATATTTTTGCCTTTGATAACTAATCACAGCTCAAACATAGAGGTCCAAAAGTGGAACTAAATAAATGGCTACAGAACCATACAACTGTAGTCAAAGCTGTATTGCAGGTACTGTTTGTTGAATCTAACTTTAAATGCTTTTGGGTTTGTCATTTGGAGTATCTATAAGGCGACAGCACAGCTTTGAACACTTTATGTTATGGTGGTTGATGGTTTGAGGAAAGGGAGAACAGGTTAAAACAACCTCAAAGTTGTGCATTAAATATGCCAGTGAGTCAGTGCTCAGCCTGATCACACACACAAAAAAATGCCCGGTAGCCAAAGAGAAGAGAACACAAATCACTCCCTCGATGTAAGAAGTTATTAGGCAGCTCGATTACAGTTTACCCTTTCAGTCTTTCAGCTGTGTAAAAGCACTGTACCTTGCAGACAATTACCATCAATCTGGTAGAAAACGCCCGGATCTTTTGGAGCTGCCAATCACAGCTCAACAATAACAAGTGCCTCTGCGACCACCGTTGCAGGGAGCTCTCGCTTTAAGCCGGAGCAAATGAATAGGAATGAGTGACACAAAATAAGCACTCCTTCTCCAAGTCTCAACAAAGGCAAGCTCTGCAACAAGAAGCAGGGTTATGTGCTGGCTTTTTCTTTTTCTCTCTCTATCGGGCTACATTAACAGTGGAGTAAGTTGCAGGCAATACTTGAAATGACTTTCCTTTTGGTTCGCTGTGTATTGACAATTGTCTCCGGGGCACCGGCTAGCATTAAAGTTTCTCTGGCAATATTGTTGCTTTATAAAAACACAGCCAAGGGACAGGGAGGCTGGGCTGCAACGCAAGTATTAATCTCTTACTCTATGAAATACACACTAGCGCTGCCGCTCCACTGTGTATTATCATAATGTAAGCAGGGAAATGGTAAATTCTTCCCCATAGCCTCGACAGCTACGGTGAATTCTCCTTTTTTTGTATTACGTTGTTTATTTTATTTTGATAGATACAGCAGGAATTGTACACTTGTGCACATTATAATACTAACAGTCCTGGGTACAGTTTGTTATCCAATTTGAATATTGGATGTTCTATTCTGGGAATTGGTGGCTAGATTTATTTTCTAAATAACAAGAAAAGTTAAGGCTCGATTTTCATAATGCGGAAATAAATGAAATCAAAAGTACCAGACATTTTTGTTATCTGGTCTCACATTGACAATAAAGGGAAAAAGTGCTCAGGATCACATCATGTCCCCAGGCGTCAAAAGATTGTTAACTTATCAGTGCCTATAATTAAAAATAACAATAATAATTAAAAAAACAAAATAAATCCTGTTTCTTTATCCCACTAACTCTCTCTCTCTCTCTCGCTCTCTCTCTCGCTCTATCACACACACACACACACACACACACACACACACACACACACACACACACACACACACACACACACACACACACACACACACACACACACACACACACAAACTATGCATTTGTTATAGGGAAGGTGTCTTAATGAAGCAGGGCTGATTGAGAACGTCTTAATTCCCGCCTGTGGAGCACAATGTGATTGTGTTGATAATTGCATTGCGGGGAGACGGAGTCCATCGGGCCGGGCCGTGGTGAGGTGTGCTCTCGCACTTCCAGAGGATTCCTTTAATCACAAATTGCTCTCCGTGTTTATTCCCCTTCGCCGAGATATTCATCTCTCCTCGTGCCTGAGGTGTCCCTTCAGGAATAAAGAGCACACACATGTTCCGCAGGAAATTGTCAGAGGAACCAAGATGGATTACTCATGCTGCGTTGGCGGGTTCTCACTTTGAAAAATGATATCAGCCACAGTCTTCCGGATGAAAAATAATCCCGGCGAGCAGTACATGGGATGCGGGCGGGTAAAGAGGGTTTCGACCTAATCTCAGCAAACATTGCAGAGTTTGCTTTATCGGCGGTCTGAGATTTATTTGAGTTTAGTCAGTCAGCGGCATATTCTTCCCAGAGATGTTTTTTTTAACCCCCCCCCCTCCAGAAAAAGAAAAACTGGCAATATAGCACGAATGTACGCGTGTACGAGAGCAAATGATGGCACTACATGAACTGAGGACTTAATGATTTAAAGGATATAGCGTCTGTGAGTGATGCAGTGGGATGTGGGAGGCAGGACCGTAACGGCTGGGAGGTAAATTGATCAATGAATCATTTTGATGGTCTCTAAATACAACAACACATTCAATGAATGCTCGTGATCGTGGCTGACAAGCAGAGGCTGTTGAACAGTCTGTCCATCAGAGAAGCGTCCTTCAATACAGATCACCCTGACCAGAAGTCCCAGAGGCCTCGGAGGCACGTTCAATAGTTAAGCTTAACATTAAAATGTAGCTATACAAACTGCCGTTCAAAGGTTGGCTTGAGGATGATGATTGATGATTTTCTTCTTTCCCTCAATATTGACTATTTTAACAAATAGAGTATGATTTTCCCCCTCACCCCCAAAAAAACATTTTTAATTAGTTCTCCAGCACAAAGGGGTTCTCCATCAATATTGACCCACAACGGTGCATTTGGGCTCTAAATAATTTGGGGAGCCATTTTTCTCCAGGCCCTCTGCAGTCCGCTCAGTGGTTCGATTGAAGATGTTTAAACTGTGATTTGCCAGTTCATGGTAAGTTCAGCAGTAACGCCGCGCTTAAACAAAAAAGTGTGACTGCAATACATTTTCAGGAGCATGAGAGACCTGTTGCCTCGTAAGGCAAAAAACAACAGTACTCAAACTCTAATTTTACAAAAAGATTGCTTGGCTTCCGCAGCTGCTAAACCTGGAGCAAAGACAAAATTAATAAAGCAATAGCATCTTGGTGCTCCTGTGCTATTGCGCATATTTAAATTACATATATTGCAGCACATGTTTTTTTCCTGTAACTCTGCAGACAAACACAACCCACCAAAAACGTAACTTCGTGGCACCTGCATGGTCTAAAGTAATTTCGATTCATAATATGTCTGAGTGAAAGGAGCTGGCAAGGTAAGTGCTCAACCTGCTAGGAAATATGTCTCTAATACCGGCTTTGAGCCAGGCTTTCAAGACCCCGGGGAGCAGTGTCAAGATCATGAGCTACTTATTAATGTCTTCTGAATTGATCTCATGATCACAGCATGTCACACGTGTAGTGCAGTCCACCCGCTTAGAGCCACAAATATATGAAACTGGTCATTCATATTCAGCTTCAGTGAAGGGACTTGGGCGTCCCAATGGCTATGGGATGGGAACAGAGTGGAAACAACTAACAACTAACCAACTATCCACATACAAAGAGATACCACTACTACAAGACGACACACAAAGAGACACACAACTACAGAAATGTGTAACGACTAGACACAAAACAACTGCAAAAATATTTAAAAAAATGACCACAAAGATACATTCAATTACAGATATGCATAATAAACACAAAGAAACACAAAACAAATGCGAAAAGAGGTTAACAAATTGCAAAGTTTGTGTGTGTTGCTCAGATGCAGGAGAGGTGGAACCATTCGCATGTCTGTGTCCAGGGGCCTCAGTGTCTCATAATCACCATGAATGCATGGTTATGAATGCATTTAAAAAGAGAAAGACTATCTATCGACATGCTTTATTATTACTTTGATTACTAATCAAGACTGTCCGTTTACCTCCCCTTCCTTGCAAAAGAAATGTAGGACTTTGGCTCTGCCCATTGAGGTTTCAACCAGCCAAGATTATTTCCACCTCCTGAGCAGCTCCAACTCCGAGGCGTGTTGGGATAAATAAAACATTTACAGTAATCTGCTGTGCGCATGTGTATGTGTGCGCTAGCAGGCACCTCTGAACAGTGTTGGGTGTTTGTCTGCAGCTGCCAGGATCAGCGGAGCACTAATCCTCCGCTTGCTCCCATTCTCAGGCGAGGTGGGAGCGCACTCCTTCATGGGGCTTTTTGAGCTACAGCCGGGGCGGAGAGAGGTGTAGCGGCGGAGACAGAGCAAAAAGCACCAGTCAGCTGTCAGCCTGGTCATGTGGTAAACCTTTCCTCAAGGCAAAGTAATGAAATAAGTCCTTCTGGGCACATTAGCATTCAGTATTCAGGACCGGCACTGCTCGCTCACGCTGCTAACCTCCACAGAGAGTCAGAACTCCACTTCACAAGCAGATGTTCAATTAGAGGCAAATGAGGAAATTAGAGCTCTGACGAGGGAAAAAAAAAGGGGAAGTGACATTTAAACATGATAAACACTGATTTTAATAAGAATAACAGTGTGCAGCCTGAGAATGAGGGCACTGGAATAGCAGTGCAGGGCCGTCCATTCGCGCGGATCATTTAATCACCACCTTTATTAATACACCTGTTCCCATACAGTGCTTATTAATTCCAAGTCCTCATAAAATTAAGCCCGAAGACATCTGATGAGACTCTTATTAAAATCTCCTTGAGACAGAACAAAGGCATCATGGAAAGATAAGAAGATATGCGATAAGTAAATTAATGCAAAGTTGCCCGCGACTGCCTCTCCCACAGCCCTGGTGTTCTCCTGACGCTGATTCTTTCTGGAGTGCGTCTGGCAGAGCAGATGGGCCTATAAATGGAGATCACTCTGCGAGACATCTCTTCATTTACGTGACAGCCATGCTTATTTGCACTTCCAATGAAGGAGGGATATACAATATGCAAGAGGGACACTACCCGTGGGTCATCATGACTACAGATATAATCTGGCCAATCGCAAATGTTGCTCACTCTCCCTCTCCCCAGACTAATGGACGAATCAACATCCAGGCCACATACAGATGCCCCCATGTGTCTTCTCACTTTAACTCGGCGAGCCACTCAAAAACTCTCAAGCTCGCACCTACAGCTCAGACATTTACAGACGCCACTTAAAAGCCATAAACACACCTAACAGATGATTTGAAAACGGCTCCGGGCACGAAGTGAGTCAGAGAGCATCCTTCGGAAGTAATTTCTCATGCTCAATGATTCACGCGGCACACTCGCTCTCCGACGTGCGTGTCAATAGTAAAAAAGCAGAATTAAAGAGGCATCAAAGTGGAGGCTACATCTGAGCTCCGTTCGTGACAAAGTGATAAAAAAAGAAATATGGGAGGAAGCAGGGGCTGACATTTGGCCAATTCCCCAGTGGCATTTGATTTCTCAAAGTAAATTGCGCACACTGTAAAAACGACTGTCCCATTAGTGTGTCAAGCTACGCGAATGTGGCCGCTTTGTTTCCTCTGCAACAAAAGGTAAGTGTAATTTGTGCAATGAGATATGAAGCACAAAGAATGGATCAATCTTTAATCTTCAAGGGGAACGTCCTTCAAGAATGGATTTGTTTTTCTTACAGATTTTTTTACTGGAAAATATAAGAACCACTTTCCCACTTTGTCTTTCTCAATATCAATAGTATTTTCAAGGAAATGTGAAAGGAACATATTGATAGAATATATATAGGGCATCGTAGCTAGTTGCCCCAAAATAAATCACGTCTGTTACCCAAAAGATGTCAATTACTTATGATATTTTTATTAATTATTCAATTATTCAATTTCCTATATCTTGATGTTTGTTTGTTTGATCCAAATTGTAAATCTTTTTCATTTTTTCTTTTGTTGACCAGCTAGTGACATTACTTTGACATTTAAAGACTCCTGACCTTTGATTCTGTACGTTACTCCGTGTCATGAATTGAATCACTGGGCCAGATGGTTAGCCTAGCTTGCTAGCTTCCACTTTTCCAGTGAAATAGACTCCCAAATGTGGTCCTCCTAAATGTTGTCAAGGGACAGACGTCTGAGGCAAGCAGCTACGACACTTGGGAAATAGTGCTATGGGGCACTGAATTTGCTGAATTTACTGTTTATGGGAACGCCAATGAGACAAGAATTAGCTAGCGAGCACAACCGGCGTTCCCTCCGCCTCGCTCCCTGCCACTGGGAGACTGCGTTGCCAGGAGGAGAGCAGGTCGGCAGCCCCGGACACCGACCATCAGTTGCCAATCAGTTAGCAGTTAGTTGCGCTAGCTATCAAATTATTTTCTCATTTGTCTTGCCTTTATATTTGAAACCGATTCCATGAACCGGTCCCAACAGGTGTCCGCACCTCATTGTCGCGGTTGTTTCCACGGTGCAGGAATGACTACTTTAATCATTTTAATCATTTCCCTTCCATATCCCTTCTAAGTGCTTCGTACTATACAGCTATGACACTCTTTTTTTTTTGTTTCTAGTTTTAAACTTTTGCACATTGTATTATGTGGTCACACAGCTCTGCATATTCTGCCTTTTGACATTCTGGCCAGTGACGCCAAACAGTCCTGCCATCTGGCCAGAAGCCAGTGATGCAAACATTTCTAGTCTTCAGTTTCTTTTTTGTACTGTAGTGTTTTTTCTGTAACCCACAGCCGTCCCAACTGATCATCTGAATAAGCAGTGAATTCACTCGCAATGTGCGATAAAGACAGCAGCTTGTTTGTACGGACCCACAATGCACTGATGAAAAAGCCAGTGTTGACTTTAAACCACTGAAGAGAGAGCCTTTTCCAACGAGATTAGGGATTCTGTCCATCGTTACAAATCAGACAATAAAAGCTATTTCTGATCACTGGCCAAACTGGGCCACTGTGAGGTAATGGTTGCTGCGAGATTTCTTGGCAACAATGTGTTTCATTTTTTGTAAATGTGTCAAAATCTAACCTTATCGACTTCTTCTATTGAAGGTGAAATTGTTAAGGTGTAAACGTAAAGTCTTCACAACCTTGTTAATTTTCACCTCCCACTATCTGTTGATCTATACTCAGTATGCAATATACACTATTATCACATCACTGAGAGTGATTTGTTTAAGATCTGTGAATTTCAGCAGTTTATACTCAACTTCTATTTGGTTCTGACAAGCCATGCTATATGCATTTCATCATCGCTGTCATTCGGGAGTCTCTCGCTTCTCCTTCTTTCCGGTAGCATCCACCGTCTTGGGACATGGGACATTTCTTGTCCCATGTGCCCCTGGACCGTGCAGCTCTCGCTGTTTGAAACCACTAATCTGCGGTAAAAGAAAAAAAAAAGCTAATAAAACTTTGAACAGATGTTACCTTGGCAACAACCTTCCTGTCCTCTCCTTGTTCAAAGATGTCACTCAACTGGTTTCACTCCGAAGCGCCCAACCACTGCTACAGCTTACACTGGTGCACCATTTCACACAGTCCACGGTTTCAATAGGCGTGTGGCAGTGGCCAATGGATTTCTGGATTGAAATCATGGGAGAAAGTTTGAGACATCAAAGTGTTCCCAGCTTTTTAAAAATCGTCAACTGGAAAGCATTAAAGGAAAATACACTGAAGATCCATAGCTCATGTCTGTAGAACAAATAGTGATGCTAAATAAAGTATTACAGTGCCATCAGCAGCATTTCAGGCCTGATGGAGCGGTAACATAACTATTTATTCTCCCGTTACGAGTCACAGAGATCATCAGAGCAGAGCAGAGCTTTCTCCCAGACCGGCAGCAGAGACAGTGTATCCCGATACGCAGCTATTTTAGGGCGAGCCGGTTCAATTTTTAATTTTAAACCTGAAAGATAATACAATTTGTGGAATTCTTGGCTCCTTAATTGAGTTTCTAAATGTCACAAATGCTCTTCTCATTAGTTGGCTGGCTCTTTGCGGCGCTCGAGAGCATTAGGGATTTAATACTCAACATAAAATATTTGAATATGAGTATAATCCTATTCATCAACTAATTTAAATTAGTTGAAGTGAGATGGGATTTGAATCGATACAGGAAACATATATTTTTTTATATTGAGTAGGAAAATTTGACTGGACAGCGGTTGGCCGAATATATGTTTTGTTCTTGGAACAGCATCTCCCCTCAGCAATTATAAAACACATAAAGCGACCCAACTCTGCTTCTCCAGGAAATCCAGCCACCAGCTGGGTTCATTTTTATGTTCTCCCTAGTCTAAAAATCTTTTAGAATTTTTTATTTTTGGGGGAGGTATGATACATATTCTCGGAATACAGTACAATGAAAGAAAAGCATATTTTAGCATAAAGCATTTGCATCACACTGCCATATCTTAGATATATGACCTTTTGGACTGTGCTTCCTGAAGAGTATTGCCATGGATACCTGGGGCACGACAAATTGCTCACCTCCCCTCAACTCCTGGGGGAGGAGGGTATTAACGCTACAGATCAAAACAATCAAGTGTCAATCAAATTATTGCATTGCATCCTATTCTTTTGTAATGTGCACCAAAAAATACACGACAAGGCAACACGTATCCGCTGTGCCACGCCTAGAAGCAATCTCATGCCTCCCTCCAGGGGGTAACACCTTCATCAAAGGATTGAAAGAACCAGCACAAATATTTGCATGACAGCCAAATCCCAGAGAGATAAAGACTCGAGGCCTTTAAAAGATGGTGTTACGCAGGAGGGGAGCGGCGTGCGTACGTCAGCCCGTGAGAGGACAGTTGACTGAGCGTGTCTGGTGTGCGCGGCCTAACAAACTTGATTTCTTCCTGCCGGTGACATATTGAAATGTTTTTTTTTTTTAAAAGGCGGATCTCTCCACGGCTGACACGGCCCACTTACACACTCATCAGCAAGACCTGCTCTGCTCTGCGCTCTCAGCTGCTTTGTTCCAGCTGATGTCATCTAAACCTCGTCCCTGCAGAGTTGTCTGGGGTAGATAAGACCCCCCCCCCCCCCCCCCCCCCCCCCCCCCCACACACACACACACACACACACACCCACCCCTCCACTGGTCCTCTGCAGAAAAAGGAGGAGGCTGCTGCTATGAAGATGGATTACCCAGCTGGTGACACTGGTTTCCCCTTCCGCCGAAGCCACAGCGGAGCGCTAACGCAATTAAGGCAATTAATCTTCAACAAAAGGGGTTCACAGCTACCTCTTGTGATTTCACACCTTTCTGTACAGGTGCAGAACTAAACAGACCTGCTCAGACATGCCAGCATACACAGACTGCACATGTCTACGCAACTGAATAATTTTATCTGGGCTCAGAACAGAAAGCCAAGCAAGAAATGTGGCACTCGCGCTTATCGCACAGCCGATGTGTGATACCAGGATGATCATCCTTAACGGTCTACTTTCTACTCCTAAAGTCGTATTGGCTTTCAAAACAACCGGCAGGCCGGTTTTAATACTAATACAGTGAATACAGGTGGGGCAGCTATTATTAGAGAGACGTTTAAAAGACGACCGTTCTAATGATTAGCACAGCAGATGCTGGACATTTTTATTGTGTGGCATACAACACCGGTGTGTGTGTGTGTGTGTGTGTCACAGATGAGAGAAAAGGGAGATAATAAGAAATAGAGGACGGGGAAGTTGTAATCAGCACATTTAAAAGGCTCTGACATGTTTCCAAGCTCTGTAAATAGTTACTCCACTTCCTAGCAGGTAATACTGGCATTATAGCAAAATAAAAAAGCATTTTTCATGTACTGTTATACAGCTGGGATGTTGATTTAATTTTGGAGCATGTGGCACCGTGGTCCAAGCCAAATATAATTTATTAAATTGGAACTAAAAGCATAAAAACATATTTGTGGTTTTATTAATTATGTCATTTATTTATTTCATTTGATCTGTACAAGTAGAGACAAGTACAGAGAAACACTCATGGTTGCAGAAGTAGTAAGCGCTTCCTGTAATTGTGTGTAAAGCTTATTTCTAACACCAGTTCAGTCCCTTGATGGGCATCAATGGTTTAAGCAATCATTAAACTAGTCTGTGTTTGTGCCATCACAAATAAAACTGTATCGTCAGCATACAATTGTAGCCCAACTCTTATGCCACCCAGATGTCATTGAAATATAGATGTAACAATAAAGCTCCAAGAACTGATACTTGTGGTATGCCTATTTTATTTTCACGGCATTCAGATTTACACACCGTATTAAATTCAAGGGAACAATGTTTGACTTGTCTGAGCTTTTGCACTGCAAACAAAGGCATCAGCCAATCACGTTGAGCGGAATGGACTTGTTCAAAATGTACATTATAGTGTAAAACAATGACGAACTTTAGTTTCAACTCGTTTCAACCTTGACAAAGGCCACTCATACAATATTCATTCTTTCACAACAATAATTCAACCTTTCATAATAAAAGCCGTGGAAATATACACTGCGTAATTCATTCAGATCAACTGGCTGAAAAAAGAAACTCAATACATTAGCATGCAGCAGCTCAGGCTACACAACACTTACTTCAGACAGACACAGTCAAAAGGACCTCGGTAGTTTGTCCTCTAGCGGTGCAAAATTATTCAAATCTGTTATTGAAAACGTGTTACAGCTGTCTCACATTTGCATCACTGCCAGAATAAATAGTTTTGATCTGAGTATTTTGCATTTTCATGTTGTTTATTTGTCACTCCCCTGTCGTGTAAAGGCCTAGAATGAACAATGTTGACCTGTTGAATCCTATTTTGTAAATAAGAATCAAACAATGGGTAGAGCAATTCAATTTAGTTCATTTGAATATCAAATTGGCAAATGTGTTTTGTTTTTTTAGGTCTAGAAAGACTGCGTCAACTACTCTCCCCTCATCCAAACATTGTTTGGTATTTCATGGAGATAGAATTAGCTTATACCATTGAATGCTTGGATCTAAAACAAAATTGATTTGGGTGCAAGAGATTATTATCCTCCAAGTTTGACTTGAAATGTTGACTTGAAAATGTTGGAAATCAGAGCTGTTTTTAATTCATGAGTTTGATTTACGGTCCTGCAAAAGTAGATGATTGTCTTTTCATGAAAGCGGTGTCTATATTACTGACATCTTTACCATGTGACTTAGACAATATGGTTTTGTGTACTGTATCCTGATTGGTTCTTTTCCTGTCGAAAGAGTTGTCTGAGTCTATTGCAGTATCTATCATTCTCAAGATGAACTGGCTAAAAAAATTAAATTAAGTATAAAATAAATTATCAAAAGCATTTGTTTTCCAAATCTGTGTTATCTATCAATTATGTTTTAGATCCTCATATTTGAATGTCCTCCCTGTAAATTCGCTGAACCACAGGTTGTGCCCAGTTGTGTTTTGGAAAGTCTTTTATGATCACAGAATTATTGTTTAACATTAAACAGATTTCCAAAACAAAGACAGAGTTACAGAAATCCATGCACTAACTGCCTATCGTCACGATTCTCTCAGGGCAAATAACTGATCTAAATCACTGCAGTAAATCCATCTTACAGTTACAACTTTAACAAAAAAGAATCCCCTCATTGTAATTATTCTAGAGTAATTAATTAATAACACTTTAATGATTCAAATCATGAATCATTCATTATTTATCACAGCACTTGTTCATTATGTGATTTATAGTTAGGAATGTGTGAGAGATTGTATATATATATATACTATATATATATAGTGGTAAAAAAGTGGTAACAGGCATCACAAAGCATCTATTTAACATGAGGACGGACAATTCCCTTTTTGATTTATCACTTCACGTCACAACAAAGACAAATGTGAAATCAATCCTCGCTATGAATTCAAAAACAACACAATCGAAATGGTCCAGGTAGTGAGAGGCTGAAACGTGTGATGGAGGTGCCACAGGGCGAGTGAAGGGCACCAGCGGCGAAACCACTATGCAAATTCCGTGCCACTTTGTTTGACAAGCAACAACACCGCTTTGTATATATGCAAAGCCTGGCAAGACACTGTGCACACAGCCCTGCTGTCAGAGCAGAGTCATGCTAGAGTGGTGACACCCAATGGATGACCCCTGCCTGCAATGAGGCCACTGGGCCAGACTTCAAGATTCAATCGGACGGGCGCGTGCGCACACACACGCACACACACACACACACACACACACACACACACACACACCCGCACACACGCACACACTGGCAAAAGTTATCACATGTAGCACACAACCCACATCTCAGGGGTCAAACGTGGCAGGATGCTCAGATGGCCCTCCGTTCCACTGAAACTTGGTGTCAGAAGTTGAATAATTGGATTTCCGGATCCCCACTGAGGTGAAAAGTACTTGATTAGCACTCCAAATTTACTCAGCAGCCGGTCCGTTTTGGTCACCGCTAAAGAGATGGAGATAAAACACTTCAAACCCCACAAACTATTACTCATTTAGACTTCATGCTGATTTTTGTCTTAGCTGTCCGCGCCACATCTGAAGACGGCATCAAAATCTCTCCATGGACGTGCAGTAATAAAATATGCTGCAGTGACTGGAGGCTCTTGGTGTAACATTGATTCTGATTTTCAAAAAAGTCTTAGCTCTCTGACTGTTTGAGTCATGAAAACTTGGGTTGCATTAAACATTTAAATTTCTGCTCTGCCATGGAAGTAGAGAAGTCAATTCTTCCCTATGAGGCATTTTATTTTAATTATTAATGGGACATTATTTTTTAATGGGAGAGAGTGGAGAGGTGACAGGAAAGGAAAAATACTCAATCCCAGGATGTTTCTATTACTTAAACAGCATGATAAACTCCTACACCACCAAGTCACCCAAATATACGGGACAATTTCAATGGAGCAAGCGCTCAACACATTCTCCCTGCCAACTTTTTAAACACCAACGTTTTTTAGTGGCCCTTCAAACTATAAAGCTCTAGGTCCCCCTCTAGCATCAGTTTTCCACGTGTCAGGGACGGCATGTGAGTTTAAAAATACACTTCTGTGTTCAAAGAAAATGTACAGTTTCCACTTGTTACTTGCGTATACACCTTATATAAACCTTATAGGTCTCCAGGGTGAAAGTGCAGGTTTGTTTGTTATGCTTTGTTTTCATACTGGAGTTAATTGAAAGCTGTGTGCGTCTCAAACAGATGCTAAAGTGCGTCGGTATTAGACGCTTATGGCGCCTGACGTACAGTACATGTTGTTTTGCATAACAACAATGACATAACAATAAGTTTGAGTACTAGATCCACATGTCTTACAGATATAGTAAAAAATGCAACTTTTAGTTTGCTTCAAGTCCGTTTTATGAATACACTTACAGTATATCTTGAGGTAGTTGCATTCATTCATAACGTCTGCTATTGTGCTGAGTGGAAGTAGGCTTCGGATCAAGCTGGCGGTGAAAATGCGACGCCATATGTGAATCCTGCCCAATACTGCAACCAGCTGAGGGCCGCATCACATTGGAGATGACTTGAAAACCGAAGGTTGCATATTGAAATGTGAAACAAGACGGTACATCTGCAAAGCCACGCCTCACAGCGGGGGCCGAAAGCAGAGCAGAGAATGTGCAAATGTTTGGTTACCTGTTACTTTCTCGGAGCGACTCGCTGCCCTTCCGCCAGGAGATCACGCCCCAAGGAGACATCTTGGGCTTGCACTCGATGAGCGCATCTCCTCCAACCTTCACCAGCGTCTGGCTCCTCAGTTGGTTGTGAGAGAAATCTGGGGCAACGGCTGAGACAAGAGCAGCATATTAAAGCCGGCATTTGTAAAAGCATCACATCTCTTTTCCTTCAAATTATCTCAGAGTATCGGATGTATAATTCATCTCTAAAATTTGTCCTTGAATATGTTGCATTATTGCCGTCCATAATTCTAAGACTCTATTACATTCTTCATAATCTGACTGATTAGTAATCAAAACTCCATACAACAATGCCCACAATGGATGTTGTACAGTTGCACAGGCTGATGTAACTTTATTATTATTCTCAGAGACAGAAATGTCTCGCTCTTTAGAGACCATGCCCACATAATAACTTTCCTTGGCTATTAGCCCTTTTAAAAAGTAATATATTGTCTCCGACACTATATTTTTTTAAATCTCCACCTCCAGTTTGACCACTACCCTCGGCTGTGTTGAGCCTAATTCCTATCAGCAACCTGATCAGGATGAAACACGGCGGAGGATGAATAGCGAATGCGAAGCCGCTGCTCGCTCGGAGTGGAGAGTGACAGGCCTGACAGGGGAGATGGGCGAGGCTGGCGAACAGAGCAGCACTGGCATACATCACTGTCAGCCGGACGCATTCGTCTTATAATTAATGCTTTTCAATTAGGGGCCAATGAGAGAGAGAGGCCGTAGGTCATCCGGCGGTATTGAGCAGAGGAGGAAGACGGAGCAAACTTGAGAACAAATGCGGTTGAACGTATGCTTGCGCACGCGCCGCCACGCCAATGTGAGCGTGCACACAGACAATGTCAGTGACGACCTTGCTTGGTTTTCTTATGAATTATGTAAAACATCGCTGCTTGAACAGCAATAAGAGAAGTGGCCAACAATTTTGCCTACTGACAAATTTAGACTGAACTTTACATCCCTTAGTAGAGTTTTCTTAGGATAACGGCCACTAGCTCTTTTCTGTTTATTGCACCATAATGTATCCCTTTTTCTAACAAGGCTAATCACATCCACGTTGAGCTACAAAAGTCAATGTTGTGGTCCAGTTTACATCAATAACATTGCAACAAATGGTTTTAAAAGTACCGTTAGCCAGTTTTTAGCCGGTGTTTGACTCCCATTCATTGTTTTAACCCAAAGTTCTCATTAATTACTATCAAACTCTCTCTCCCCACATACATTACAAACCATAGCTCATTGTCACAGTTAAATCACAAAACTTTAAACAAAACAAGCTAGCATGTCGAATTTATCATCTGAACCAAATGTGCTCACTGTGTAAGTAAGTGACATGACATTCCACAACATAACCCAACGCAGCCTATTCAAAATACTCTCGTCCATACAGTACCATTGTACCTTAATATGATCCTGACTGGCTAGTTTTCAATTCCAATCCAAAGATAAATAGGACAATTTTGAAATAGGACATTTCATGTGTCTCTCTTATTTTGCATGTATTTTCAATTACTGGAAAATTGGACAACTGTTTTCCAGGTTTTCCAGGATGTATGGGAAACCCTGATAGACCGTGGAAGTATAAAGATACCTGGATACAGCCTTGAATGCGGCGCCCAGCTTATTCCTTAATATTAAAAGTTGCTCAGTGGCACATGAGCAAAAACAAATGTGACTTCAGAGTATACAATTCATATAAAAAATACACAGATCTTCTGTCAATCTTCCACATCCATGGGCCCATAGAGCAAGCTATCTAGTGTTTCCTTAGCCCCGCCTCCCAGCCCTCGGTCCAGCCTCGGTCTGATTCACATGAACAGAGGAAGGAAAAATAGTAAAATAAATAAGGGCTATTCAGGTTCGTACACACACACACACACACACACACACACACACACACACACACACACACACACACACCGAGCCGAAGCCTTACCTATAACCCGGAGCTCTGCGTTGGAGTAGACATCGCCGTGCTTATTCCCGGCCACACACTGGTACATTCCTGTGTCGGACAGAGTCAGGCGACTGATCGACAACGCTCCGTTGGCCACCTGTATGCGCTCCTATGGACATAGAGACACAGGCCTTTAATATGCCTTATTCTCATCTACATAAAACCAGCCAGCCAGTGGGGTCAGTGAATTATGGTCTGGAAGTGACAGACGTGGCAATAAATCTAGGTTTTCATCACTAATGGAGGGAAAGGCTTGGGTGGATGGAGGCCGGCTAGCAGAAAATGACCCTAATCAATCTGCATGTTTATGAGAGAGAAAGAAAACTGTGCCCTATTTATATCTGCGACTGCACCACAGGGCCTGTTTCCCCTTCAGCAGGAGGAGGGGATGAGAGGGGGAAGGAATATCGTAACATCTGAGGTATAATGCATTGTGAAAATTGCTTTTCTGATAGGTATGCCCCTATACATACTAAGTGCCAGCGTACACGGTCAAGCTGTGTACCTCCTCTTCATCTGTTTGGACGATCGTTTTTGCCCGCCGGAGGACGGGGGGTGGGGATGGGTGGGGGCGCTTCTTGCCCGTTACTGAGCCATCAAATTAAGATCTATTTAAGGACGACCCGGCCCGATGAACTAAAAACTCAGTGCATCTGTTGGACATTTAATCCTCGATATACTGTAGGTTTATCTCTCTGAACTTGGGCTTCGCACTCGACTCCCTCACTACAGCGTTAAATCCCTGAGCAGTTTTCATGCATCTCTATGCGGCTGTGTCAGGATCTGCCTCCGCGTGCCCTTCATCTCCCGTGTCTTCCTCGGGGCTCACCCATAATGTCATCACAGCCCATATCCGTAGGGGTGTCTGAGCGGCCTGAATCGGAGTCGCGGGGGATTAAGGTACTGTCACATGAAAAAGGAGACCGTCCTCGACTGAAAGATCACAAACTAATCCTGTGTTTGAGCAGGTTTTTGCGCCTGTAATTTCCAGAACGCTCTGCGGCTCTGGATGTGCAGGGGCGAACATCCCTGCTGGCAAGGGAGGCAAATGGTGGCGTATATCAGTCTGTGCACGAAAGCACTCCCGTTTATGGCTGCTATTAATTAAGCATGACGTTCCTCTCAAATCAGCAGTTTTTCATGCAGGGACCTGCGGGGACCATCTGTACGCCTTATGCTGAAGGAAAATGATTGGCAATGTCATTTGCCGACAACGCTGGGTTGATTTGTTTGATATAATGCTGCGAAAACACGTAAAAGAATGCCTTATATGGTTGAGAAGAGTGAGCTTCTTTGGTTTGATTGCTGTCTACAGTTATCTTCCTGAGAATTACTAATAACTGGAGGCCTTTGTGAGAATGATGATCATTTTACAGCTGTAAAGTTGAAACAAACTACATTTCATCATCATAAAAATATCAATCCACTCTTGTGATTGTGTAAAATTATCTTTTTTTTCCTCTCTTATACAAATAATAAAAAAGGTAATAAATAAGCAATCTGAAGTCTACAAAACAGTTATTGATGTTCACTGTGCTCAAAGAAATCTGCATATTCTGCACACAGATATTTGATAAATCTGCTTCTCGACATGCTTGTGCAAGAAAGAACTTCAAGTCAACATGAACTAAGCTCAACAGTGGCTTTGCAACAGCAAGAACAAAAGCTCTGAGCTCAGCCTGTTTGCTCCACTTGAGCTCGAATTAACAGGGGAGGAAAGAGTGGAGGACTGCATTAGATTCACATCAGCCACAGTTGATGTTGATTCTCAGAGTACTCTGAGCTTTTACTTAAAGTTCAGGTGTTTTGAAGTGGGGTTGTATGAGGTACTTATCCATATTCCGTGCATTACTTACAGTAGATTGTTTCTACAAACTGTGGGCCTGCCAACTGTAGACTGGAGTACCAGCACAGAAGAAAAGCAGAAAACTGGCCACCACAACACATGGCCTTGCTCCTGTGCTGGTACTCCTGTCTGTTTCTAACAACAGCTGCCATCTGCCTTCATCTACTGTAGGAAATACAATGAATGCATTAGTAGCTCATAAAACCCCTCTTCAAAATGCCCAAACTATGCTTTTAAGTGAAAGTAGCAACAGTGTAGAAAGTATCTGTTAAAAGGGAAAGTCCTGATTTTCTTACTTAAAGCTAGGGTTAGAATCTTCTTCTTTAATCAATATATCCCGGAAGTAATTAATAAATATCTGTGGCTCTGTGGTCTCTGTGGCTGTTCATTATAATTTTGGGGTGTGGCTTTGGAGGGAGGCCTGAATGGACGGGCTGTCGGTGTCGAATACTTTCTGGCTAGATTTAGCGACTTTTGAAACTAGAGCTGCCCGCTACTTTCATTGGAAAAGAGTTGACACCTCTGGGCTGGGTTTTTCGGTTGGATATTTTCTTCTTTTCCATCTAGCATAGTCTTGCTGGTTTCATTAAAAGATTTCTGGATTGTCAGAATCCAGAAATCAACTATCGTATCTTTCTCTATAATTATACATCATCATTTGTTTGGTGATTTTGTATCATTAATCTGCAAAATCACTACTAACTACAGTTATGAACTAAATGTAGTGCAGTCACAACTTAGTACAAAGTAGCAGAAAATGGAAATACTGAAGTAAAGTACAAGGGCCTCAAAGTGACAGTACTTTAAGTTTAACATTATAGTCCTAACAGGAATTACCACACCCTGGGTATGGTGGTCCATCACTGACTCAAATGGATTAATCCGGTTTCACGGTGGAGTTTCCCCTTTAATTGCACAGCCCCTTAATCCTACTGCCATTGTCAATAACGCAGCAGAGAGACGAGGTCCTTGGGTTGAAAACAGCCACGAGAAAAAATAAGCATTCCAATAAACCCTTTGCTATTTCCACACAGCGCTGTAATACAAAGCATCGCAAAAACAACAGAAGTCTCATAATCCATAAGGGCCGAGTGCAGCGGCATGTCAACCGGCTGTCCAACAAAGAGCCCAATGATTGTAGAACCAGTCTGAGAGGTACTATTATTAGAGGGAAACACTAGGAATAGTTGCAGCTCTTCAATATTTTACATGACCGACATTGAATAATTGAATGCACATATACTCAGCTATATATATCATGACTCCCCAGAAATCTACTGTCCTGTATAGTCAATTTGCCCAGCAATAGATATGGCCGGAGATGTTCCCCTTCCATCTATTTCCTTGTGGCACCTGAGCTTGCGTATACCGACTACTGACCAATAAAAATCAAAAGTATAAAAAGTAGATGTATTACTATTGTTTTTTTTAACAGCACTACACTAGTAATCCGATATGAATGTGTTATGATTGTATCGTTGCTGTATGGCCTGGCTCAGGTTAAACCCTTTGTAAAATAAGGAGAAGGGATGCCATGGATATAATCTAGTTAGACATCCATCAGTCATACCTTAACAAAATAAAATAAAGAACTTAAATGAACAAATCTGGGAATAAATAATACAACTCTCAACAGAGAGAGAGATAATGATTAAAGAAACTCTGATTTCTTTATTGCTGTTGCTCAAACTTCTACAACTGTCAGCAGAAATACGTCCCAGCGAACTATACAATCAGAAAGGTCTCAATTGATTCGCTGTAATAAATAACAACAAATGGCACATCCTCTCCCCACTGCTCCTTTACATCATTGACCTTTCCCTCTTCCACTCATTAAGTCGCTGTGGTTAATGGTGGCATTTCAAACAATGTAACACCTTGGCTGATTAATACATTCACCCATGCGTTCTGAATATATCCATATATTATATTTATGTTAAGGGTGGGGTGGGGTTTGGGGGGGGAGGGGTGAAAGTCAACACAGTCTTTGTAACCTTTAATCACACATCCATTGCGAGGTGCGTTTGTAGTTTCCTCCTATTTTACGAGGATGCCTTTTAAAAGCCGTTGTGCTTTCGTCTGAATGCATTCAGTTCAGAAGGAAACGAGAAAGGAGGAGGAGTAAGGTCGCCTGCACAGAGGGAGGTGCGATGATGCCGTGTACACAGAAAAGTGTCCAATATTTACAACCAAATATGACAAACTAAAAAATGTGAGTGTTTTTTTCCCCCACGCAGACAAAACAGGTGGACTGTCAAACAAACAGAATAGTGTTACCTAATACGTGGTTTTGATCAAATCCAAGCCATTGGCAAAACAGATTGTTGATTATCCTTCCTTGATAGCAACTGTGCAGTTTTTATTTTTTGTGTGTTGCCTCTGGTAACAGCAACGACAGACTGGGTTCATTCCAACGACATGTATTACATTCAACTGATCGATATCCTCTGGTGTGTTTGTCGCCTTTTCTTTTTTATTTGCATAATTAAGAACATTAACATAATGCCTGTTTATTTATCAGGTGCAAGCTGTGCCTCAGTGTCCAATCAATCTTCCCCAAACAACCTGGCTAAATGATCCGATGGGATAATAATCCAATATGATGAAAGAATATGGAATTGTGTTTTTCTTTCTGTTTTTTTAAGTTAAAATTCGATGCACAAGTAGGCGGGCCGGTGCCAACACTAGGCTCATCTCTCTTCATTAAATACATAATGGGAATTCAGCGATGGCAGGTAGCGGGAAGGAAGGGAGGATGTACAGTGTTTATATAGAGGACCTTACTTTTTCCACATTTGGTGGCGCAGGATTAATAACACATAGCACTTGGCAAAGACAGAATTAACAGAAGATTATGGTAGCACTACATCACAGCAAAGCAGAGCAGACACAGTCCGGTCCCTTTTGGAGCAAATGCAGTTGTTTTTTTTTGCAGGGCAGTGAATCGCACAGCGCATTGCTGCACAGGAAGGCGTTGTGTTGTAATGAGGAGGACAACAGCGCATGCTAATTAGTCGACAAAGCTTAAACCAACAAGCGTAGAAAGTGCAGCGTGCCATCGCTCGTGCTTTTCGCTCAGAGTCTGCTGCTGTCTGAAGTCTGACCTTGGGAGGGGAACTTTGTCCTCAATTCTAAAGACGGCGGCAGATCTCACCTCTACGGGCTCCAGGTTCTCTCCATTTTTCATCCACCTGTAAGAAGGCTTAGGCTTCCCCGTGGCTTTGCACTCCCACACCAACGAGTCATCGATGAGCTTCTGGGCATCTTGGGGTTTCTCGATGAGATGAGGAGGGGCTGGAGGAAACATGGGAAAAAAAATACCAGAGTGAACCACATGTGTCCACTTAGGAATAGATGGTAACAATGTTTTTTATGCTTCTCAAAGTCGCCTTAAATTGACCACATGATCAAAGCAATGAGGCGAAATGAGTAAGCGAAAGCTTTATGTAATTTTTTTATTTTCTTCTGTCTGTCAGACTGCATATGAATACATTATTTCTGGGGCCTGTCTCATTCCTCAGCGTTGTACATCCTCGATTACTTTCCTCCCTTTCTCCTTACCCTCCACGCTAAGGAGCTAAGGAGAGAGGAGTCAAGGCAGCAGGACATTTGACGTGACACATCCTCACATTTTAAGGTGAGGCCAATAGTCATGTTTTCATGACTTTTGGGGACATTACATTGATTGACAATCATTTGAGGGAGGATAGCAAGTAGCAATGATAGCAAGTCCCCACAATGTGAGTGTGTATTCCGATTTAGGTCCCCACAAGACCTTTTAAAACGAGCTCACACACAAATATATGGTTAAATGTGGGAATTTTTATATCCCCTCATTTATTGCTCTTAGTTTAAGGTGTGATGTTAACGAAAAGGATGAAAACCAGACATATACACGAGGGTGGCTTATGGTGCCATAAAAACGCTCCATTCGATCCAATCTGACTAACTGATGGTATAATTATACAGGAGGAGAATTGATTCTCGCTGTGTCACACGAGTAACTCAGGGCTAGTTAATGATTGAGCCCCCCACAGAAAAGCGGTCCATAACACTGGATCAGTAAAGCTCCCTCTGTGGATGATGTGTAGGTCAAGCAACCATCATCCTATATCAGACAAGGCCAGTGGCGGAACAAGAGTAATGGCCGACCACACTTTTTCCATTCCGCAGATCTCCACCTTAATGCCACTCTCAATGACTGACCTTTGTGGTGGCTTTTCAGTAACGGTACAAATTCCTCCTCTAATTGGCTTTGACTATTATGACTTTGAGTGAGGCAGGATAAGACAGCGAAAAATGAAATCACTCCAAATGATCACCCACACTATATATATGTGTGTGTGTGTGTGTGTGACAACTTGTGTGCATGTGGGTGTTCAGAAACGACGATTAAAAAGAAATGGACCCGGAGACCAGGAGACCAGAGGGGGGTGTTTTGTGCGGCCTTGTGTTTTTTTGTCGAAGGCCTGCATGGATTCCACATCAAAGTCCCCCCCAGTATCAGAGACACAATTCGTATTTGTGGATAATGTGACGTACTAAAGGCCTTGTGAGATCCCCCCCCCCCCCCCCCCGACTCCCCCCACCTCCCTGACGCTTTCCTTTGACAGAAAGCTGAGGCTTCTGTTGTTTATCCTGCTACAAAGGAATGACTTTGGTCCTCATGCGGGTACAGATTTCCCCCTATGGATTACGATTTGTTCTTATTTTCAGACTAGCCTTTGATTTCTGGGATTTGCCAATTCTATTTCCATATAGATGTACATGTTTTAGAGTAACTAATGAACGGACTATTAAAGAAATGCTATTGGTCCATTGATCTAGATGAAGACTACTAAACCCTTAGATGATATTGCCTCTGTTCAGCTTCTGAATGGCTTCCATACTGCTCTTTGATGCTTTTTGACTTTCCAGTAACACCTGTTTCACACGGCACGCCACCTGCCCTTTGTAGTCTTTAGAGGGCATTATCTATGCTATTACTAAACAATCTTCCACCCACCTCCAATTTATGATAAAAATGCATGGTATTGAATATGTATTGCATCTAGAGTCTTTTTTTTCTTCTCAGCACAGAACATAAAACAAAAATCAAGAAAAATGTTCCTGCACGAGGCATATTTACCCTAAAAACTACGTGATGTAACATCTATGTGACCCTTGTCTTAGTTGCAGTTGCTTTGCCTTGCTGAACTATTCCAAAATAACAATTTATTCACATTGATTATTTTTTTGAAATATATTTTAGCTTTACTACCTGCTGCAGAAGTCTTTGAGGTGTGAGTGTTTAGAAAAGAGCCCACAGGGAGAAGGGACGGCAGGAAGTTACTGCAGCATCCTCATCATTTAGCGTCACATCCGCCCATTCTACTGCAATCCTCCATCAGAGCATGGCTGAGCCGCCCCACCCATTGCACCTTCCAGGATTGCATTGTAGTCGGAGTGTTTTTTTCTTCTTCTCGCTGACAGGGTCCCTCACTCCATCCCTACGCCCCGCTGCCAACATATCGACTCTCAGTCAACACTTACCAAATAAGAGCCGACAGCCCGTCTCTGCCGGCACCAGGGGCCGAAGCGCACAGACAATCAGAACAAACGTCAAGTGGCTAAAGGAGGAGGGGAAGATAGGAATTTGCCTTATCGGGTGAAATTACTGTGAGATAATGCAGCGGTGAAGTCTGCAGAAACACAGACGTGAATACAACGAGTGAGGGGGTGGGGGGGTGGGGTCTACTGACCTGTCACAGCTTCACATTTACTTCCCCCTACGAGAGATATCGACTTCAACAAGGGAGCAAAAGCACATTTCTTTTATATTTCTTCTCCCCGAGCGTTTCTTTCAGGGATGGAAATTGAACAAGAGTCCTCATCTTAGCCTTGAGTGTAGGTGAACACCGCTTCCAATACAGAATCACGAAGAAAGACGGTGGCCAATTGCACCCAAACTGAAAAGAACTTCTGTTGCATGAAGATGCAATGAATCTAATCCCACCGTGAGTTTGAATGGGAATGTGATTGAAGCTGCTAAAGCCTCAATGCAGTTATTGAATTATTGTCTTGGTTTCAGTCAAGACGAGACGGAAACATTTTAAATTGGAAACGCAGCTCCTTCATATCTAAAGGCTGCTCAAACCCCTTTCCTACTGCATTGTGACGTGTGAGAATGCTTTAAAGTGACCGTAGAGTAACACCTTCATCTCTTCTATTTCTAACACAAAGCTCGGGTCACTGCAGCGTGCTTGGATGCACAAGAGATACCCTTATCGATTCCCCCATTGGCTTACACTGCTGACGAATGTCTCAAAGGCTTAATTCAAAGGGAGTTCAAAATAAGATTACTGATTTTTATCACCTGGCAGCAGACAGCAGGAGAGAGAGAGAGAGAGAGAGAGAGAGAGAGAGAGAGCGAGAGAGAGAGAGAGAGAGAGAGGGAGGGAGGAAGGGAGACTGACAAAACACATCAAAAATGAGAGAGGAGCCACAGCTCAGAGGGACAAATCAAGCATTGGTGGTTCACAGCGTGCTCCCGGGGCTGCTGGGAGTGAGCGAGGCAAAGGGCCTCCAGGACTGTTGTAAATCATGGCAAATTGTTTAATGCCCCAAATGAGTTATGTTTGACGGCTGACACAGCACGACCTGAAGTGGGGAGAATCAGAGGTAGGCAAGCGGAGGGCGGTCGAGGTGGGAGGAAAATCCACAGATTGTTGAGAGAGCGAGCTCACAGCATGGACAGCATGGTCCCCTGATTCCCAACACGTCCATGTGACGGCAGCGGTTCTCCCGCTCATTCATATCATTCGTGATTATGGAAAGTTACCGAGAGAGGTAAACAGTTATATGGTCATATGGAGGGTCGCTAACTTTGAATATTTCACAGTGTGGATCGATCAGGGCCAGCGAAGCCTTCTCTGCTGGCCTAAACAGAATTACACAGTTATAGCTATTTCATATTTACATTTTTTTTTTTACAAATACACTACGTGTATTATTATTTTTCCCTACTAGCTAATTTTGTCATTGCACAGCTCCTGTCTTCATCTGTTGCTCTGCTTCCAGTGCAGCTTGTTTTAAGGAGAGCTTTTATCCAATCAGATTTCACCTCTATGTCTCTATGGAAGAAGAGCGATAGCCTTTACTGAGTGTTTTAGTGCCGCAGTTTTGTTGGATTGTTTTGTTATGTTTTGTTATAACTAAATGTGACTGGTTCTTGTTGATGTGGACTACATGCATTGTCTGTTAATGACGCAGCATCTCGTCATGCACGTATTTATGTATACGATATCAGACGGCACAGAAGGCCCAGGGAGAAAATGCACGACCCGCCACTGGTGCCACATATCAAGCGCAAGCTTCAGGTAGCCCCCTAGCTTTCAGCCAATCAAATGCTTGCATGTCAGGTCGTATTAGAGACGTATACTTTGGAAGAACACATGGGAAATATGACTTCTCTCCAAAGATAATGCAAGCTAGTTTGCTCAAATATTGCTAATATATATTATCCAAAACTATTATATGCCGATATTATAATACATTATCATGTGCATATGCAAACCTACTGACTTGATCCTAATCCTTATGACATGTTGTTTGCAGTTAGTAAAAAATAAATAAATATAACCAACTATAATACATGACAATCTTGTGACTAATATGCACATTTTTCTAGTTGTACAAGACTCTGAATCAATAACAAAGACGGGAATACCATTATAAAACCTATATAACGCTGGATGTAACATAATAAGTAGATTGTAGTGAGGTGTCCTTTTAGGAACAATAAAATCACTCAACTTTAACTTGAAGGATAAATGTGATGCTACTGTATATATAGATGTCAACATTTCTACCACTGTTGTGCTATCTATCTATATATATATATATATATACATATAAATACATATACAATTCCCAATTTAGGCAGGACATCTTTATTGTTAAATCAGATTAAGGTTTCCATCAAACGCTTTTTAGTTTTTTCTATCATGATTCATCTGAACTCAATAGGTGTAGCTACTGGAAGGGGGGGGCGGCTCATCAGCAACAATAAGTGGAACTACTAACCCCATTCCTGTCGATCCAGATGCTGCTGTGCAGATTACGTCCCTGACATATGCGCCACAGGCCTATGTATAGTACATTTAACGGCTTTAATCTCCAGTCGAGTTGGACGTCAATCATGATGCCATCTGGTGGAACCCAATACGGGGCTCACCAACAAGGTCGTGTCCAAGGGCTCAGCATCATCCCCATCACTCCTTTAATCTGGATCAAAATATTAGAGGCATCATGGCTGACAGCCTTTAATCATTTTGATGTGCCGTTAAAACCAGCCTGCATCCTCGTGCGCGCCACTAGAGCCTCTGCCGATTGCCGCCGACTGCTTTATAAGACCAGTTGTGTCCTGTTTTAGTCTGAACAGGTCTGACAGATGTGGTGCACACCGGTCAAATATTCATGCATGTCAGAACCACCTACCGTAGAAAGAGAGCTTCCCTTTCACCGTGTTCAATCCCCTGGAGTTCTCCGCCACACACTCGTACGTGCCGGCGTCCTCCTGCTGGAAGTACGGGATTTCTAGGACGCCGCTGGCTTTCCTCATATCCACTTTCCTGGGGAAGGGTACACCGTCCACTCTCCTCCAGTTTATAGACGGCACCGGGCTGTGAGAAGAGGCATGGAGGAGTTTAACCATCTTTTCACAATTTCTGTGAATTATTTCCTGCTCATAGGTGAACTTAGTCGTCAACATGTGCGTTTCTGATGAATTCAAATCCACAAATATTTCTGTAAACTCAATAAAATTTTGAAGATTCTAGTTTTGTATTGATTATTGTTTGACAAAGAATTGAATCGGCTAAAAGTGAACCGTGTCCGTACATTTATCAAACATGTCCTCATACCTTGAAGGTAAAGGATGGAGCAGAATTAGAACTGAATCAAAGATAGTATAAAGATAAAGACAGTGGTTGGAGAACGAATGGTAAAACCAGTCGGAAACCTCTGGTACTGAAAATTGAAGCCAAGGCTGAAGTGTTTTAAACTTGCATTCTTGCTAATGACCACCAGGGGCGACTGCTCCAGTTGCAAAAATAAGTCTGATTGTATAGAAGTCTATGAGAAAATGACTCTACCTCTCTCCAATTTATTCTCTCAGTAAACATGAGTTTATGTCTCAATCTCTAGTTTCAAGTCTTATTCAATACAGCATGATGTTCATTTAGTAAATTATAGTCCATTTAGAGTCAAATAGACAATAATGCAGGGGAAGCTTTAGGGCGGGGCAACCTTGTGACGTACAACTGTAGCCCTTTGTTAAATGTTTTCTTCTTCAATGTCTGGTTGCACTTAGCTCGACTGTCTCATGTCACTTCTGGTGGCAAAAAAACAAGATGGCGACTCTCAAAAAACCACGAGGATGACACACCAAAATGCTGAACTCAAGATTTTCAAAACGGCAGTCCACAAACCAATGAGTGTCATCCTTACGACTACCTCCACTTAATTTGCAAGATTAAGAAAAGATAAACATTCCACAAATATGTCGTTAAAACCATTAATATGTAATCCAACAGCAGTCTGAGGAGCGTAACATTTAGGCTTTACTTGGATTTTTATCGACCAAATATATCTTGTTTTTTTTACATCACAGTAATAACTATTCCATATGTAACATTCATAAGTAATTTTTAAGGGGCTTATAAAGTGTGTAGTAAAGGGCTATTTAGAAAACTCAATTTTAGTATATTACTTACACTGTCTAACTAATCCTAGTATTCTAACTGAAGAGGTTTACACTACAACACAAGGATTCCAATTTCTTAGATGTGCAACTTGAAACAGTGCAGCAAAGCGGCATGCAATATTAAAAAAAGAGATTATATATATATATATATATATATATATATATATATATATATATATCCCAGCACTCTTCTGGTAATATTTTTTCTTTCATATGCGATTGAGCATGCTGAGCCTGACACTGAAGAGTGGGCTTACTTTCCCAGAGCGAAGCATTCCAGCTTCACAGTGGATCCTTTGGCAACATGAACGACCTCTGGAAACTGAACTTCAATCTTTGGCTCGTATTCACCCATCACACCTGAAAGAGAAATGCAAATGAGTGTTAGCAAAGAGAAAAGAAAAAGTTGTATTTTTCATTTGGAACTTCAGCAAAACAAAACAAAAAACTGATAATATAAACACAAGCTGTGGCTTCTGCTGTTGCTACACAGCTTCTGAAAAAACTATTTTCAAGTCGAGCCATCTTTTCTTTTTTCTTTTTTTTTTACCAGAAACTGAAATGTTTTTCAACTTCCAATGCCGTGCAATCTGAGCAGCGGAGAAAAAAAAAGAGCGCACAGCGCCGTCACAGAACGCTCCCCCATTGAAAATAATGAGAAAACGAAGCCGAAACACAGCTCTCCAGTGGACGCGCAACACCCTGCTGTTGAATTGGGGAAAAAAAAACACAAAACAAACATCTTTGAGAATTCACAGACGGTTTGAGCTTTTACATCCAGATGAGTTTCATCTTGTTGTGTAGTGCTAACAGCTATGAACCAGAAAACGGGCCCATAAAATCCCCCTGGGTACCGCCACTGTGTCTACAAAGCATCCCATTCACTGTCGGCAAAGCAGCTCTGGTGGATTATAATATTGCTGCTGTGCATACTAAAAAAAAACCTCTCTGAATAAAGCAGAAGAAGGGAATGTGGGATATCTGGTGTTCTAGCTTTGGGAGAGACTTATTCATAAATCAAGACTGGAGTGTCTGACAGCACATGCGTGTTTTTGTCTCCAACTCAAATCACACTAAGGTATATCACATCATCGTATTCGTAATGGGTGTCATTTCATTTCTCCTCACGGGGCCAAAGCCGGGGTGCACAACGTGGTGTTTTTGAAGGCCTCTCGTCCACCAGTCGTCGTTCCCCAACCCCCCTGCTGTAATTCAGGGCTGTGTTGCACAAATAGCTCTAGAGATGGAGGAAACAGGCCAATTTCATCTCGTTGATTTGGCGAGGCATGTGTTATCAGGATGGCTCCCCGAGTGACTGTGAAAGCTAATTCAGATCCTTATCACAACTGTCTCATACTGGAATGTAACCACAGCACTATCACCCATTTCAGGCAGACAGGTGGAAGTGGACGGGTAATTGTCTCATACCATAACCTTTTGTAGGGGACACCTGTTTAATGCGCCAACCTGCCACCCGCCATCCGCCATCCTCCTCCCTACCTGAGCCCCCCCACCCCTGTGACCGCGGTGGAGCTGACGTTTTGCTGTTACACCTGCTGCCTCGGTGAAATAAAGGTATAATGAAAAAAGAAAGGAAGGAATCAGGTGGGGAAAGTGGTCAGGAAATGGATGAAAAAAACAATAACATCTCTCAAATCAGGCAAGCTATTCACAATTCTGTCTCACAGATAGTGAGGTAATGCATTTCTGAAATTATTTTCACATTTATTTCTAATTTAAATCATATATAATGTGTGATGGGTCATACATGCTAAAAGAGTGTTTGGCATCATTGTAAGGCATCTATAAGCCATTCAGAAGCTGAGCACACAGCATGTCATCCATCCTCAAAGGTTGAATAGTCTTAATTTGGATCAGTGGACCAATAGTATGACTTCAATAATGTAATTGTTATAATTATTCTCAAAGATATATATTGAATTTTATTGTAAGATATTTTTGAATGTTTTTATTTTCCCTTTAAAACTTGGTTTCCTTGTGTCGGTTGAACAATTTGAGGACTGTGACAACAATTTCTAAGTATGTTAATATTTCTCGACAATTCGTAAATTGTACTCTTACCTCAGAGGAGAGCAAAGACTAAACAAATCATTGGAGAATCCCAGAAATCAGTGGGTACAAGCTAAGAACAAATCATGAATATGAACAAAATACTGTGAATAAGAATTTGCTCTTACTTACTGCATGAAGCCCAATTTTTGTCTTATGTCAGAACTTCAGCTCTAGTTGTGGTACAATACTTACAAAATACAACATGACTGGGTGCCATCTCAAAGCAAAATAAAATAAAAGTCCTGTATATCCAATATAAAACAACTCATTATAATGAAGTGGCAATATGTATTTGTTTTTCATGTATCAATTTATCAACAAACATAAGACCGCCTCTGAACCATCCATAACTCATTAAACTATGAATGGATGCTTGGTAGTCCAGGATAAGGACTGGTATTATTAATACACCAGCAAAATGGTTGGCAAAAACATTAGAAATACTTAGAAAAGGGTGTGTTATAAACTGCTTATACATGCTTAATGGGGTGGGGATTAAAATAAAGTGTTACCACTAATACTAATAGTATTAGTAATGGCTTCCAAAAAAAAAGGCCCCACAAAGCTGTTTGATAAGAGCTAGTGTTCCTTGGTTTTTAAAAATTTTTTTGTATTACATCAGATCAGCTCTAATTAATTGGAAGACAAAAAGCCAAAGACATTTCTCGTGAACATACCATTTGGCTTCATATTTCTTGCATTGTGTTATATATGGTAAGGAACAGCCTTCTAGGACAGAAGCCTACAATCAGATGCCTGGCTGGCAGTGACCTTTCCTCTGGCGTGCCTTGATAAGGCCAGCAGAAAGCATCAGATGTTAAAGGACATGCTAAAATTAGCCGAGGAGGAGATAATTACCTGTTGAATTCCATTTGTATTCCTCAAAGCCATTTGTCCTTCTTCCAGCTACCAACAGAACAAGTTTGTCTCTCTTGTTTATCCCAAGCTAAGACACGACCAAATTCTCAGCACTGTTATATTAGATCATCATTTGTTCATCATTTGATCCCAGAATTTTAGTGCTAATAAAAGTGACAAAATATAGAAAAAAACACATCCAAAGACAGTTACATGTACACACATGGTGATCCACAAGCTATGTTATTATCAAAACACTCCACAGATGCCTTGTGTGGAGTGTTTTGATAATAAAGTTTTTATTTTTCACAATTACATGTGTTTTGCATGTCCATTTGTCAACATCCAAAACATTGCATATACACAATTAATACAAATTTGTACTTTTGGAGAAATGCACTCTGAAACTGAATCTTTGCGTTTGCATTATTTGGTCAACATTGGAGTACACATGACTTCATATATTATATTATAGCTTAGGAAGAGAGTAGTACATAAACTGGAGTAGAGGTGTATCTGAAACCAAATAGGGAGGTCTAATGGAAGATTTGCTGATTTCAGATCATCTGGAAATCCATGGATTTCATGAGTCCAACTCAGTACGATTAGGAGGCAACATTTGCACCCATTAACGCCCCAATAACAAGACACTGTAATTAGCAGGTTCTATAACGTTCGGCCCAGCAGGCCACCCGTCCATCAGTCTTATGTGTTGTGGCTGTCAATGTTTGTTATGTAGGTGGTAACGTGTTCAAAAGCAGAGCTCACCATCACTGCGGAGCACCAGTGGAGTGGGCGGACCCTGGACTCGGCTCTTTGTGACGGTGTTGGTCACCACACAGGTGTAGTTGCCGACATCTGAGGGCTCCACTTTGGCGATGTACAGGTTCCCCGTCTCCTGTGAGATAAATCGCCGAGTATCCTGCTTCACAAACGTCGGGTACTCGTTAAAGATCCAGGAAAACACAAGATCTGGGGATGAAGAGGGAAATTCAATTACATTTAATTCAGTTTATTTTGTATAGCCCAGAATCACAAATTCCAAATTTGCTTCGGAGGGCTTTACAATCTGTACACATACGACATCCCTGTCCCGGGACCTCACATCGGATCAGGAAATCGGCTCCAAAAATAGAAAAATAACCTTTTCACAGGGAAAAAAGGAAGAAACCTTCGGGAGAGCAACAGAGGAGGGTCCCTCTCCCGGATGGACAGAAGCAATAGATGCCATGTGTACAGAATGAACAACATAACAGAGTTACAGCACATTCAATGAATATGACAGAAATTATTCATATAATGTGTGGAATGATTCTCATAACGTATGAACTATTATTAATATATGATAAAAAGAGGATTCTAACGTTAAATAAGACTCTGGAAAGGCTGTGAAACTGAGGTTGGGGTGGCAGCTTGTGAAAATTTTGAGAGCTCCTGGGGCCCGCGAAAACATTTTAACGAAGTTCTGTCATGCTGAGGTGAAAATTGAAGACAGGATCAGTGCGAGGTTGCAAATACATTTGATTATCCTCTTCAAATGACCGTTTTTCATGTGGATGAGGTTTGCGTGCTGAACTAGGGAATTGGGAGACACTGGGGTCTGTGTTGTCATGACTGATTACAGATCCAACTAGAATTGACAGAGATACAGTGGAAACTGCAATATGGATAAAAAAAACGTGCATTTTGGGGTCTTTTCGTACATGAAATGGAAACACGGCCTCGTCTGATTCCTGGCTGGCTACCAGAGGCTTGTGCTGAGTGCATATTGAAATATACATGGAAAAAAAGAGATCTCAATATGAGAAACGATTGTGCAACAGGAAAGCACATGTGGTTTAAGCCTCCTGGTCAAGTGGACCCATGAATTCAGACCGCTATGCTACGGTACGGAACTGGGCAAAAAGCGGCACAGCCTCACCCCAGGGTGAGAAAAAAGGCACAAGAATTGACAGCGAGCCGTTAAATAGCGAAGCTGTCCGTTCGTTTCATCACTTTATATTCATGTAGTAAATATGCAAATGTCAATGAGGTGTAAATCTGCATGAGACATAAAGAAAGAAATGGCTTATAATAATATTCAATTTGAGTAAGTGGTTTCCATGGTAGTTTCTAATACAGGCACAGTAGCATTCTCTACAAATGATTAAAATAACCAATGAATCGCATGAATATGTTACGTAATACCATTATCATATAATTATCTACCACAGCCACACCACATGCTAGCCAGTCATAGCTGACTATAGAATATCATCTCCACCGTCTAAGAGGCACCAAAGGGGCGACTTTGCACTAACAGGAAGTACCTGTCAGATTGCTGAGATCAATAACACAGAGTTTAAATGTCAACCTTTCCCCCGGTGTCACATCATTGTGTAGACAGTATTTCAATGAGCCGAACCCACATTTTGGCGTCTTGATCGTCACATAAAAAAGGTTTCCGCTCTTCCTTGTCATGACAGAAGACTTAGTTTATGCAGTTATGTGGCTCATTGGGCTTCCATCACAAGGTGCATAAAACAGGGTGAACAAATTATGAAAATCAAAGGCCAGTCATTAAGAATTTAATAAAAGAGTGATAGTTTTGTAATTACTATGTAACAACAATAAATGACTGACTGCTATAGAGGATTCAATTACGTACTTATGGGACTCCATTAACCTGATCGATAATCCAATTCAGTGTGAACCTGCGTTTAAATTGAAACAAATGGACAGAAAAATGGGAACAATGCAGGTTTTTAGGAGCCCAATGAAACAAATAAGCATTTTGTCAAAAACGTGCTTTGACCCGCTGTCATCATTGAGGTCACCGTCACACTCGCAAGTGCCGTAACTCCACCGCGGACATCTTCTCCTCCATTTTCCATGATATTGACCTCTATTTATTGGAGAACTGGATACAGTATATCAGTAACCTATATGGGTGAAGAGATGTTGTCCTGGATAGGTTCTTTACATTATTAAAGTCAATGAATCAACATTGACACCGACAGCCTAACTGACAGGCGAGGGTTAATTTTCCCGCTGAGTTTAAACCGTACCACATGCTAGTGGACCAGCAATTAAACAAAAGAGTCTTGGAGGAGCCCCTCTCGGCTCGCTGGCCATTTATCACACCATTCAGCCTTTGCTTCTGAGGGACAAGCTGGAGCAGACCGGGGTGGACCACCACCTCACTGCATGGATCCTGGACTACCTCACCAACCGTCCACAGTATGTGCGAATACGGGAGTGCGAGTCAGATCGGGTGTCCTGCAGCACAGGGGCTCCACAGGGAACCGTTCTGGCTCCATTCCTGTTCTCAACTCTGCCAACTGCCACCTGCAAAAGTTCTCTGATGACTCTGCAATCGTCGGCCTCATCTCTGCCGATGATGACAGGGAGTACAGGGAACTGAACCAGGACTTTTTAGGATGGTGCCAGCGGAACCGCCTCCAGATAAACTCCAGTAAGACCAAGGAGCTGGTGGTGGACTTCCGCCGGGGCAAACGCTCTCCTCCGCTACCATTGAGCATCCAGGGACTGGACATTGAGATGGTGACGTCTTACAAGTACCTGGGTGTTCACTTGAACAATAATCTGGACTGGTCCGACCACGCACATGCACTGTATAAAAAGGGACAGAGCAGACTCTTTCTGCTGAGGAGGTCTTTTGGGGTGCAGGGAGCACTCCTGAAGACCTTCTTGACTCTGTGGTGGCATCAGCCATCTTCTATGGAGTGGTCTTCTGGTGCAGCAGCATCACGGCAGCTGACAGGAGGAGACTGGACAAACTGATAAAGAAGGCCAGCAGCGTACTGGGGTGTCCTCTGGATACTGTGGAGGTGGTGGGAGACAGGAGGATGATGGCCAAGCTCTCATCCCTGATGAACCACGCCTCCCACCCCATGCAGGACACCCTGGCAGCTCTGCACAGCTCCTTCAGCCACCGGCTGATTCACCCCCGGTGCATGAAGGAGAGGTACCGCAAGTCCTTCCTCCCTGCTGCTGTCAGGCTGCACAACAAGCTGACCTCCCAGTAGCCCACAAACATTCTGGACTCTCAATACTTGGACACTTTTTCTATCACTCTGGTCACTTGAATCCATTCTGGTGCAATATTTTGTAATATTTTGTAATTTGTATATTCAATATTCTACTGTACATTCAATTTCTTCTTTACTGTTTATTGTATTATGTTTATTACTGTTTATTTATATTACTTGATTTCTCTTATCTTTACGTTCTGAGCAATGCTGCTGTAATCCTGTAATTTCCCCACTGCGGGACTAATAAAGGATTATCTTATCTTATCTTATCTTATCTTATCCCACGCTGGCCGGGAGGAGATGGCACTGTACTCGGCAGGAAGCGGCCCCATCGGAACCCTGTCGGGGTTTTGGCGTGCGGAGCTGAGCGCAGGGCGATGGCACAGCAGAGGTCCGCGGGGACATGGGATACTTCAAGGCAGGATATGGCATGTTGTTTGTGTTTGTTTCCTCTCCAGCGCTTTCGGTTCACGGCTGCACCTGCTCTCGTTTCTATGTTTAAGACCCACATGACTACATGGCAGAACACGAGCCGCAGAGCGGACACATAATGAGATGCCTCCCGCAGCTGGCCGAGCAGTCTTCACAAAATCATCCAGGGCATTGCTTTTATGGGTTACACAATGCTCCCTGACATAAAAAAGGGACATCTCAAAGACAAAATGGGGAGGGAATCCAGCTGCCCTGAGAGTATTACGACCACTGCCATGGCAACAGATAATGAGATTTATTAGTATTATGACGATGGCAGCACACATTTACAATGCAGGTTGTTTTAAACTATAGTCTGATGTAGCAAAGGTCTTTTCAAATCTGACAGTACACTATGATCTTGGTTTTGATCTTTGTAAAATGCAGCTCTACCAGCTATTATAGCTCCTTTCCAAAAAATAAAAAAAATGAAACTTTTTCCCCCCCCAAACATGAACCATTGTAGCGAGCTTTGCAGACGTCCCTGAAGAGTTCTTTGTGGTTTCCCTCCAGGTTAAAGATCACTTTGCACAAGTCACAATGAATAAAGCTGCTTCACTCACAAAAGGAGGCAGAGGAGCCGCTTCAAAGGACGGGCCTCACTGAATATTCAAAGCCTCGAACAAGTCGCGCAAGTCAAACATGCCCGTCTCCCTTCGCGGTTAGGATCACGCCCAGAATGATTTGAGATCGTTTTAAGACGGAGTACCGGGACAAAGATGGTGGGCAGTATTCCCAAAGTAGGTCTATCATCCTTTATGACAGTCCAGAAAGGGAAAGACTCTATCAGCTTCGGGGCACCTGCGGATGGACGCACATACAGATATGTGTGTATGCTGTCAGCTGAAAGGCTGCTCTGCACCCCTTCATATTAATGAACACGTTCTTAAACCAGAAGGGCGACCCCTGCTCAGCCCCATAGACAAGGGGCCTGCTACCCCTGTTAGCTGGCTCAGACGACAGTTATCATTTATTGACACGGTTGATCACCAATATGTATACGAGAAGACAATGTCCACGTCAAGACAAAGCAAGTGCATGAAGGACGTTGAAGTGGGACAAAGGCTGAAACAAACACCTCAGCCACAGGCCTTCCCCCAGGAGACACTTTAAACTTTGACTTATTTTGCTGTACTTTTGTTCTGAAACGTACGTACTAATTAACTAATGCCATGTAGCCTAAGCATAAGGACGATTATTTTAACCCAAACACAATCTATTCCGCAACCTAACTAAAGTGGTATGCTTGTTAAACCAAGTTATTTTGTTTCAATTCTCAAAGTTAAGTTTCACTTTATGTTTAAAATGGGCAAGAAAGGCCAGCAGCTCCAAATGTAATTTGTCTTTCATGAAAATCGGGCCAGTATTTTCTGTAATGCTGCTGACAAAAACAGACAAACAAACCAAGAAGCCAAACATAAAACCAAACATTTATGGTGGAGGTAAAAATGAAGTGTTAGTACTACATAAAAATATAGACCATATGTTTTTTTTAAACTTTGAAGCATGAATATTTTCAGTAATATAAAATGGATAGACTTTCGATAAAGAAGGCACCAACTGAGTCAGGGTGAACATGTACATATGTGTTATTGCTGCTGTAGACTATATAAACTATATTTTTTACAACCTTGAACTATAATAATATTTTGACTATCATAACAGCTTTTTGCAAGTGCCTATGAGTGCAACTTTGAGGTTCTTAATGGGATAAACCAGTAATCTGGTGTTGCAACACTGTGAAGTTGATTTTGACTTTCTTAATATATGAGTCAAAGGCTTGATCCATCCATCATCCATCCATGTTTAGGGTCGCGGGGAGGCTTGATCCCATGTTGGTTAAACTCCAAACCCACCGTTTGTGATGTGGGCCACAAGCGTCGTGATCCCTGATGACATCATCTGGTCTATTGTTTCAGACTTGTGCAGAGCCACAGAGGACATATCATGACTGCGTTTACAGGCCGAGAGGTGCTCACTGTCACGAGATTTCAGTGTGTACTTATTATTTGATCTAATCATCAATTTGTACATTACATTACATTTCATTTAGCTGACGCTTTTTATCCAAAGCGACTTACATGATATACAGTAGACCGTAGACACAGCAACGGTGAGCAATGAGGGTTAAGTGTCTTGCTCAAGGACACAACGACATGGACTGGCTGAGCCGGGGTTTGAACCACCGACCCTCTGATTGTAAGACTGACTTGCTAACCACTGAGCCACAGTTGCCCCTACATGTATCCATTACCTCGCTGTTGCCAGATAAACCTCATGGCGTCATCCAAGACATCCTGCATGGTTTGCAGGGTGAATGCTGCCACTCAGAGCACATCTCTAATTTATTGCGGCGGTTTCTCCAGCTTCGTAAATATGGCATCATGGAAGCCAATGACGGAAAAAGACGAGCAGCGCTTCTCCCTCTAAAACAGTTGATTCAAGGTAGAGGAAAAACCGACTGGGCAGAGTGACTGTGAAGCGGAGCAACTGTCAGGCCTCGTGTGTCTTGTTACAGTCAGTGACGTCAGCCGGCCGTGTCTTGCAATGTGACTAATTCCTGCACAGTACAGACCCTGGCCTGCTTCTGTTTCTCTTCAGCTCTAAAGCCAAGCCAGTCACTGACACCCCCCGGGGGGCCTCGTTCATACTATACTCATAAAGGACAAAATAAAAATACATATAGACTTTTGCCAAACAAACAAAGCAACCATCTGTCAATACAAAAGGGCGTCTGCGGTTTTTACTGTTGCATCAGGATGTTTTGGCACTATAATATCAGCATTGGCTGCCTCATAATTTTATTTTAATAATACATGTAAGAGCACACTGTGACAACAAGATGCATTTTTAATCAACCGATTACAAAACGGTGGGACGCGGACACGCTGCCAAATGCGCACATTTACAACGAAACGCCCGTTGTGACACTCACAGGCAGGGGGGTCCGCTGGGTGGTGGAAGACTGCGTGGAACACGATGATACAATGTAAAACTACTTCTCCCCCTAAAAATACCAACGCGGTGACAGACTCCACGTGCACCAAAAGTCAACGGGGAAAAACAAACTCACAATTTGGATTATATAATTGTCACTTTCGCCAATTTACGAAAGCATATCAATACATTTATATACACATACACAACACACACACACACACACACACACACACACACACAAACACACACTTTCTCAGATAAACTAACTCGTCCCGTATTGTGTTGCTGAGTGCTCCCATATCTGCTCCAGGCTCCAAGAATCCTCTGTCCTACCATTTCCTCTACACGACCGGACAGGATGCACATGCTCTGTGTTCTCAGAGCCTCGGGTGGGAGCAACACACACACACACACACACTAAGATCTACTCTTAGTGTAGATACACACAAGTGATTTCAGTCTTGAGTGCCCCTTAAAGGTCTTTCCCTATTAGAAAATAAAGGTCGGCAGCATTAGGTCCGCGCCTAAAACACCGTAATCGTGTAGCACAAAAGAGCGCGGTGGGGTCACACTGGCAGCCCATTAAATGCGGCCGGCTTTGAAAGAGACATGAACTGACAGGCGCTCAGCATCCCCTCGGTGCCTCTGATCCCTAGTGGCAGACAGGAGGTTGAACTGGGCCGCACGTTTTGGGAGAAAACACACATTTTGGAGTTGTGTCGGGGTTTAGAAAATACGACTTGTGTCGCGACCAGGTTGAGATAATCCATTCCCCCGTCCTTTGAGTCTGCAGATAGTGATTACCATATATTTCTGGCAGGCTCTGACATTGGCCTGTCAGATGGAGAGTGAGCGCGTGGATGGAGCACCTCGCTCTGCCTTTGTGCTGGGATCAGGACCGGCAGGGTGCGTCATGCCTGATCTGCACTGGCGGCTCTTTATAGTCTCTCCACTATAAAGAGCCGCCAGTAAGCCGACTGTAAGAGCAGGTAGGATCGCTAATGACACTGGTCACGTGAGGCGACATACAGCACTGTGCTGACCGCGTCTAATTTACATTACATTACATTTCATTTAGCTGACGCTTTTATCCAAAGCGACTTACATGATATACAGTAGACCGTAGACACAGCAACGGTGAGCAATTAGGATTAAGTGTCTTGCTCAAGGACACAACGACATGGACTGGCTGAGGCGGGGTTTGAACCACCGACCCTCTGATTGAAAGACTGACTTGCTAACCACTGAGCCACAGTCGCCCCCCATTTCCAAAAAGGGTGCAGTAAACTGACTACCCGCACGTCCAGGAGATTTATTCCCTGATATTGTTACATTGTGAACAATAAATGGGTGTTGACAGGAGATATATCGACATCTTCGGTCGCCTAAAATGTCTTACAAGTCACATGACTTAAAAGTCACATGACTGCAAGGCATTTATCAAGGATTTTCCTGTGATTTGTTATCGTATCAAACCAACCATTAAAAACAAGTAACGCAGCAGTGAAGCACATATTGGATCAACAATAGTCAAAGGCAAAGTAAAAGGTAACAATCTGTCTTTCACCTTCGATGTGTTGCAACTGTAAAGGACTTTAAAATAGATCGCAAAGAACACAACAGAGACACATCCGAGCGTGAACAAAGTGGCTTGCATCATTCTTTCAACAGGCGAGACCGGGCGCGCTGGGACTGATGGGACAACACCAATCCTCAATGGTCCTGCACTCACGAGGCAGCCGCTTGCAGCGATGCAGCTACTGTTCTGCTGCAGGTCGAGGAAAAACACACTTTTTAACCAAGGGCGGCCAGTAAACACACTTTGAGACAGCTTGTTTTTGGGGGGGATTTTAGAAAACCCTCGCCACGATTGCAGCCAACAGGTCTCCCCGTTTGTATTCCAGAAACTTGATCCCTCCTTGTGCAGCAGAAGATATGCACACGGAGGAAGACTTCATTACTCCACTGTGTATTTACATAGAAGATAGTCGTTTGCTGCTATATTAATGCTCTGAATGTCAACCCCCTTGGTTGTAATGCAGCTGTACAGACTAGCCAGCTACGGGGTGCTCTGGCCTCAACTCAGAAACTGCAGTCCCGTGCTCCGCTAAGCAAGGCTAGGTGCTGTGGATCGAGCTGTCATGTTTTCAACAATTGTTATTTTCCCCTTGCACAGCAGGTGACAGCGCATTTCTTCTGGGATGAAATCCCCTGTGGGCACCGGGGGATTTGTGTTTATGCAGCAGCAACCGTGGAGCCTGAGGACAGCGGGGTGGGGGAGGGGGAGGATGCTGCTCACACACACTGTCGACCACGAAGAGCAAAGAAAACCGAAGCATCAGAAATGTAGTTCTTTACTGTGCACGCGTCCGACATATACTGTACATGTGAACCTGACGCGCCTTCAAGACCTTCACCCCCCCCCCCCCCCCACCCACCCACACACACACACACACACACACACACACACTCTCCAAATGCAGCAGCTCTGTGTACTGTGAACTTTAAGGAGCTTAAAAAGAGATTGAGGAGGCATGTCACTCACACACGTCTTCTGGGAAAACGTGCGCGTGCGCGCTACACTCAGACTCCTCCGTGACCTTTTTCAGACGCGATTAGAAACTCCTATCATCAGTGTCACTGCCTGAAGACACCCTATATCCCCATTTCATGCTGCTGTTATGTTGCCGGCTGCTTGTCACTGAGGTTTCTCTTCACTGTGAGGTAACTGAGTCACATTACGTCAAAACCGTGATGGGGGGGGGGGTTCGGCATGGATGGTGTGACAGTGACATGTGATATGATTCCGCAGAGCTGAAGTCCCCAGACAGATGAAGAGGAGAGGGGAAATATGACTGTGTTTGGGATTGTGAAAGGAGATTACTCATGGAGATTGTGAAATGTGTCGTCTGCTGATCAGATTAAATGTAGAATAATCCCTGACGGGTGGAAAAAAAAAACACCTGCTAAATATGAGTCACGTACAGTATCACCAACAAACACCACTGGAGTAAACAGGTCCTTCCTCGTAGGGCATGGAGAGGTTTGTGTTGTTCCCTTCGTCGCTCAGTGGCTTCACATTTTGGGATTTCACATTAAAGATCCTAATTTGTCTGACAACAACAATTAATGTTGTCTTTTTCTCTTTTTTTAAATGTTTTAAATATTTGTGTTTCCTTTTGTCATCGTGTCTAAGGATTAGAAAAGGGGAAAAAAATCTAACAAAAATTGTACATTAAAACGTGTTACTGCCACATCTGTGGGTTGTAAAAACTGACTTTTCTCACAAACTCTATAAACGCGAGCACACTCAAGGCATGAGCAGCACCCATATGGGGATTTTCACCACTTTTTCACCACGTTAAATATGTCTCTTTAATTATCCATTGCGATACCATGTTCAATAGAATAGTTTTTTCTTTTCATTTCAAGCCCGATTTAGTGCTCTGCAGTTAGTTTACATATCTGGATTATTGTGTGTATTTTCCCTCACACTCGTGATCTGGGCTACTCCGGGCTGATGTACATGCTTTCTGTGCATGTTATCGCACGTGAGCGCGCCCCACCGGCTCAAAGCAGCTGCTCTGCACTGCGCTCACTGTCCCGATGGAAACGCGGCACCTGTTTTCCGGTTCCCCCCCCAGGTAAACACCGCTCTGTCAGAGCAAGTGCTGTAGTTTGCGCTGTTCGTTGTCAGCTCGGCCGTCAACATGTTGAGGAGGCGATAGGTGTGCCGTGAATGTCAACTTTGGCATGTTTAGCCATCGTTCTTTGATGGAAAAGATATTTCTACTTTGTGTGTTGCTAATCTATGATCAATTCAAAACCAAAAGTAAATGTGGATAGTCACAAGATGTAAATACAATACTGATGGCAACAGAGAAATATCATAAGGCTATTATATACAGGGCTACAGCTTATTGGTGGAGAGAGCCACATTCATAACCCACTCATACCAGGACACCACCACCAGTTTAGCAGCATGAAACTGCGTGCCACTGTGTTGGTTTTTACAACTAATTTTGATTTTGGTTAATAATTCAGTTTCTATTTAATGTCTGAAGCTGCCATCGAACACACACACTCATGCACACCTCACACTGGGTAGCTTCTGGGTTATGCAGCAGATGTGTGCTATCCAACTAGCAGCTCACCATCCGCACCCATCGGCCCGCGCTCTTTCTTCCGTCCGAACACGTCCTTCTGCATGGACGAGGCCCGCGCCGCATTCAGTGGGCAGGACAGCTGTCTGCCATGCATAATGTGTCCTCCGAGAGCCCCCTGTGGCAGGTGGAGGCCCTCCAGAGCCTCGGGCATACACCGAGGGTCCCACCACTACGGGAAGGTCTGCAAACATATGGTGCTGAATTCGGGATGCGGATGAAGTTTTATCCTTGAACGTGCCACCCACATGCAGAATTTGATTAAAATGAAATGAGGTCCTCGTGAGGGAGGGAAGGTGGCCCGGCAGTCATTATTGTCTTGTTATTGGCTGTCAGGCTGCTGATGCCACGCTGAGATATGTCCTCTTTGTCAAAGGAATGTCATAAAAATATGACCGCAGATGAATGAACATATGAAAGATATCCTTCAAGTCTAAGCATGCAAAAGAGCACTGAATATGTATCACCATCTTTTTTTTCCCCGGGTCTTATTTTTCTCATATGCAGTTCAGTATTCAGGGTTTGGGTCAGAGTTGCTACGATTTATAATATCCGGTCAAAGCAACCTGATGCAACGGGAAACACAAAATGCTCTCTATTCAAAAGCAGGGAAATTGGCTCACAAACAGGAGCTTGTAATGGCCTTCACCCATATCACAACAATGTTTGTTAGACAACTTAACAGCAGAAACTTTGACATTTATTTTGATTGATTGTGAATCGCCAGGAGAGGAAAAGTCTTCTCCAATAGCCCTTTGTGTAAAAAACATTGCGTTTCATGAATATCAAATTGTATTTCATTATCACCATCACTTTGCATTCCCTGTTAGGCAGGCTGCATATTTCCTCACACCCTGAGTGCATTCCCTCATATCATGTTGTTGTAGTTGGCCTAGTCCTCATTAGTCATCTTGTTTCAATGAATTTATGTGAAAATATACACCGATGCCGAGTAATGGAGGAGCAACTAACGTAGTATGTCGAGCAAGTAAGGAAAGTTACATGAAATAAAAATGTAACAGTGAAATGAAAGTTGCATGGTATGAAAGTTAGGTTGTAAGAAAGTTACTTGGAAAAAACAAGTATATATAAGGAAGACTCCCGGTGGGAGAAGTGGTGGATGGGTCAAACAAACATGGGACTTTCACATAGTGAACCACTGTTCGTGTCCCGTGTGAAACCAAATGAAACACTTGATACGTTGTAATGCTTCTCATTGAACGTTATGTCAGAAAGTCCGCTAATGGTAATTGTTGTTTATTTACACTAGTTAAGTTGTAAAGGTTCTTACGTTGCGTTATTACGTTAATATTTGAAAACAAACCATCATGTTATTTCTAACCTTAACCAAATAGTTTAGTTGCCCTAACCAATCTCTTTGCAACATTAACCTTGTGTCATGTTGTGCGTATCTGCAAGCGTGATACAGATTAAATGTGTCACGTTGTTTTCAGAAAAGTTAAATCCCAACAATATCTGGTGACTTGGCTGCTCTTGAAAGGCCAAAAAGATTTGCAAAGAAATAATAAAACAACTGAATTGGATTACTGAGCTGCTTCCTGAATTCATTCCCCGAGTAAAGCATGAGGAAACCCTTTTAACACCCTGAGTACTGTCCAATACATTCGATTATTTCCATGAAGTTCAATAAACCAAGATTATACGCAAAGTATATACGCAAAGTATAGATCTCTTGGCTTTCATTCATTTCTGTATAACAAGAAAAGCTGCATCAATTAGCAAAATTTAATTGATACACCAATAAAATCCAGATTGATTTGAAAAGACCACATTTCTTTGTCTTGTAAAAATAATGCAACTGACAAAAATTGCAATGCAGAACAATAAGGTGAATGCAGTGACAATGTGATGGATTGCACAATTCAAAAAGCGCCTGATCCTTGACATAGTTTACAGTAATGAAGTAAAACCCCTGTCAACAATAGGACACAATGTGTGTCTTTCTTCTCATCCCTCTGTTGCGCTCAGCCCCAAGCCCTCCCATTCCAACAGAAGACATAACTCTTTAAAAGGAGGTCAAAAATGGGTCATGTCATTTTTCAAAAAGGCACATTAATTAGCTGAAACACGGGGGCAGTGTAGTTTTTGGCAAACTTTCCTCAAACAGGGGGAAATAGGGCATTTATTAGGGACTATTTTCAGCAGTGGATTGATGCACATTTCATCCATTCTTGAGTATTTACAGCAGCATGGCGGGATTGATGAAAAAGTCCCTTTAAAAAGTGTATTTTAAAGGGTAAAAGGATCATTTGTATCATGGTGTCGTGGTTAGGCTGACACACAAACAGCCTAAAAGAACACTGTACGATAAATAAGCATTGAGAAGCCTCAATTCTGGTCTGTTGACGTCATTGTGCTTCGGGACACTCAAGTCGGTAACGGAGAAGCGTTACAGTGTGCATGAAAAAATAGATCAGGCAGATTGACTGATGATAATAATATATTTGTGACATCTAGTTACAGGTCATGGTCTGCCATCCACAAGCAGTCAACACAGGGAGAGCCATCCCCCAGTATAATTGGGTTTAGAAAGACACATGCTTATTCAATGTATTTCATGCAACTCATTTCCTTTCCAGGCCAATTTAAACTAATTCAAGACATGAAATTAAATTGCAATTTGCTGACTAAGCTTTCAAGACAATCCTTTTGATTTCACTGTGACGTGTGTGTGTGTGTGTGTGTGTGTGTGTGTGTGTGTGTGTGTGTGTGTGTGTGTGGGAGGTGGGGCGGAATCTGCATTGCCAGGTTACCGGCAGTGTTTCCTGCTAAAAAGCAAAGGCAAGTGCTATTTCAGATGCAACAAAAGAAACATGTCAGGTCAACAAAGACAACTAGCACTGGCAAAACACTTAGGTCTTTGCCTGCGGATTGATTGCTTTCCATTGTTGCCAATTTGAATACAATCCCGACCGGCGGCTTGGCTGAACGTTTATTTGTGTTGGTGTTTAGTGCCAACAGCCTGGTGTGGCAAAGCCTGTTGATTTGGTGTTTGTTTTTTACCGTTTCATTTCCCCTGGTGAGCGAGTGGACACACCTAACCGACACAGAATATGTTGCTATTGAATATGGTTTCTCTTCGTGCCAGTGGATTTGTCTGAAACATGGAGGTAAGACATGCTTAAATATGTGTCAAAGCAACATTTTGATCATTTCATATGAGGGTCTAAAGGGGGAGGGGGGCTAAAGTCCCACATCGGAACACTGTGTACTGCATCTGCTCAAAAGCAACAACAACAACAACAACCGAGTGGTTTATCCAGCCGAATGACACGCTGATAGTAGCTTCTACTACAGCTGAGAGATGTAACTCACTGGAATGGACTGCTAATTGGCAGCTTGTAATGGCGCTGTATATAAGTGAGGAGACAAGTGTCTTGAGGGGGCTTTTCATGTGCCTGAAGATGCCTGTCATGTTGGAATTATTTCCCCATTGGTCAAAAAAAACAACCTTAATTGGATTACGCCAGCACAAATTGTCGGATGTGAAAAGAGTCAGTGAAGCCACTGTTCAAACCATAGATAACAATCAAATACAGGAGGGTTAGCCTGACCACTTGCAAATAATAGGGATATTCCAGAGCCTGCCAAGCCTTCGCCAGGTAAAAAAAAGCCCAAAAGGATACGAGCCCCAAACAATTACCATCAGTTACAGGCGAGCAGCCTTTTCACCACAGCGGACCTGTGCATGAATCTGTTTGGTGGCTGTCAATTGAGGGAATGTAATTCAAGCAGCTGTTGCATTTGGAAGATCCAATAAGAAAAGAAGCGACAAACAGAAGGACACATCTGCTGTAATTATAGACAGAAAATATAAAAGCTGTTGCAGAAAAACGAGGGCTGTGTCCGAAATGACTCACCTACTCACCATAGAGTGGACTTTTTGTTGTGCTGTACGAATGTATTGCGAGAATTATCATACCTTGCATAGTGGACTCCCACGATGCATTGTGAAAAGTAGTCTGCAACAGATGGTCAATAACGATAGGAAAGTACTTTGTTTTTCTGTTCTTTTTTTGGGAAAATATGCCCCTCATATTGGCCCCTCATGGACTACAGCAGCGTATACTGCTTTATTCTTTTGGTCCTTACCTTTCAGAATAAAAGCCCTAGACGTATACACGGCATCAGTGTTTACCAGGGTAACACATCATTCATAAAACCACCACCATTTGTAAATTTAGCTTCATACAAACCACAAGGCACATCCAATCCATAGCTGTCCAGTTAGCTATGCTAAACCAAGTTAATCCTAGCTCTCTCTTAGTATTTTGCACAGATACAAGTTTACTAATCTCCTCATCTAACTCCAGGCAAGAAAGCAAATTAGCATACTTATTTGTATATATTATACCTTATATCCAGGGCATTGCCTGCCTTTGGGTTGAGAACAAACAATGATGATACATAGTACTGCTTAATACTTTAATTCAGCTGACGTAGAAACATATGGCCCAAATCAAAGTCGAATTAGCTGTGGACTCCTGTGAGCAAAGCTGATCACACCCAACAAGCAATGCAAGAATTGCTTCAGTCCCTCGTAGTGGCAGATGCAAGGTCTTGATCACCAAATCAAAAGGTGCCGTTGAAACAGCTGGACCGAAAACATCCCCGGACCAACTTAACAGTTGCTGTGATTTTCATTAAATTGTCAAATTGGTGAAATTTCAAGCAAACTTTTGATTATGTTCAAAAAAACATGCAATCTAGGTGCTTTTTCACCAACTGATTTGGAGTGAGAAAAAACAACAACTTGGCAACAGGGTGACTTGGTCAGAAGATGCCGCTATGGCTGGAATCCACCAGTAAACAGAGTAGGGGAAGTAGTGGTTGCAAACTGGAAACAAGAAAAGCCAGCTTGACCATGTAACTCGTGTGCAATAGAAAAATGGAGAAGGGTCTTCAGGAGTAAGCCTCAATGGGTCAAGTTTTAATTGTTCTTTCATGTCAGCAGGTATTGGCCTCGTTTCATGCTTTCCGGAGACAAAGACTTTCACCCCGTTACGAACTTGAAATTCCAAAAGCTCATTTGAACACATAGCAAACATAACGATGTCATTCACTTTTTGCTTTTTGTCAACCAGCTAATTCCCGGTGTGTGTGCTCGGCGGATGGGTTGGACAGTCGATCAAAATGAGAAAGCAGGGTGTTACCTCCAGAATGCGGTGGGGGGCCGCACAGCAGAACCACTCCTTGACCTTCACGGACGGATACAGAGCTTCTTCTGTGAGTCTTGAAGTTTTCCAAGTCTGAAGAAACAACAACAAAAAAACACAGCAGTTAGTTAAATAGAATCACAAGTCAGAGGCTTGAACGCCTGAGAGCGCTGTCATGAACACATAATGTTATAATCATGTTTTTCCTTGCTTCTTTCTCCCATTCAAGGTCACAGCCTATGGAGCCTACAGCAGAGTGCAGCGGGCGGGTGAGCACTCACAACAGGATGCCAGTTTATTATAGAGCTCGCACAGATAAACACACTCACGCAGTACCAGAAAGTCGCTGGCCTACATTTCTTTAGACTGTGGGAAGGAATTGAGGCCTAACCCTGAATACAGTTCCTGTAAAGTCTGAGGGGCCAATGTTCAAACCCTCACTGTGTGTGAGGCAGTAGGGCAACCCACAGAACCTCTGCACCACCTCCATAAATAAATGACATACAAATACAGCAGCATTAGAAACACAGGAACATTTTCAAGGGTGAACATTTGTGGGTGGTAAACAGCCTTTGGCTTTGCCTTGGGCCAAATCAACCCTTGTGTTAATAGTATGGACATCCAAGACTCACTCGCTCACTCCGGGATGACACCACAGGTATCAGAAAGAGAGTGAATTAAAGGGTCCCGATGGGAACCTTTGTGGGAAGAAGAAGGCAATAATTGCTAAACAAGTTTGAACCGTTGGGACTTTTTTTGAAAAGAAGCACAGCCAGGTATGAATCAATGTTGAAAAGATGGAGTAAAAAAACAAACAGATGTCCCAAACGTGTCTAGTACAAGGGTTGATTCTGAGCAATTTGAGAAGAAATGTGCAAGTCGAGCAAAATGTGCCACCAAAATAAACAACATAATAACATGTAGTATTCATTTGATATTATGAATTAAATTTAACACTTTGAATTTTGACCAAAAAACTAGCAAAGAATATGCAGCTTAATGTACGTTTCTATAGTGCGCCTCAGTGTGGTGGAGACACTCTGCCTCCAAAACGCCTCAGGAGCACCTGCTTCCTTTCCATCAAGTGGGGCCCAGCGTCCTGATAGATCATTTGTGTGCTTTCATTTCTTTTCGTGGTTTTAAAGACGACATGAAGTGAGGCATGCTGCACGTAACAGAGGACGTAATCAGAGGACGTAATACACCTGCCAAATAATTGCCTTCTGGAAGAGACACAGTTGAGAGAGTGAGAAAATGAAAAGAACCAGGACTGTTATTACTGTACCCAGCTCGGGTAATTGTATATTCCAAATAATGAATGGAAGCCTTGCATGACCTGAACACCGCACTAACACCAACTAACATGAGCCAAACGGCAATCTGCTGCCCCGCTGCTAAGCAGATAGGGCTGCTGTGGCAGGTCACACATGAGGGGTTTCAATAGCCCTGGTGGTAATCAGGTTACCTTTCATTCATCACGCCCACACCCACTGAACATTTCAGAGCTATTCCTGGTGTGGTTTTGACGCCAGAAGTACTGTCGAAGCCCAACTAATTTTCATTTTGTCAAGTGATGGAAACAATAGCGGGTCGCAGCGCGGCTCCAACGACTTGCCGCACTAATGGTTTACATCCTGGTGGAGCTTGGGTAAATGTAATTCACACGTCACACGGCGGCTTCTTGTCTGCACCGATGGTGGGGTGGCGGGCGAATGGGTTCTCATTGGAAGCACTTTAACCCGAGAACAAATGCTAAGAAATTTAATAAAACTCTGTGCAGATATTTTAAGAAACGACAGAAACACATGAATCAATTATGACGATAGTTACATGGCAGCATTATTAAATTAGCAAAGCAATCAGGTCCTCTTAGTTGTCTATTTCCACAACCACTTAACGTCTAAAGTGCATTCTTTTAATTTATTCTCGTTCATTTAGCATTTCCCTGTCTTCTTCTTCTTCTTCTTCTGTATTTCGTTTGTACATTCACAACGCCTGCGTTGAGGTCAAAGTGCATTCATGAATGCGCTTTTAACAAAAGAATAGACGTACAGTGAATTAATACATGAAGACAGGTGGGTCTCAGATTGATCCATACATATTCTCCAAATTGGATTAATTAACCTTAATTAACCTTGCTCTGGGATACGCAGCATATTCTCAAGTCCCTGCGAGCAGCGGTGCGTACACGAGCGCTCTCTTCTGCGGACCTGCTTCCCGCAAAAGTGCAGCCAATCCACTTTGAAATGAGATTACTGATTAGTTCGGCTCCAAGTGATCTAAATGTAAAATTATTGGGCTCACTGATTTATGAAGAGGACTATAAGGTCAGCTAATATATGTCATATTGGCTGGAGGACAAGTCAATTAAGGAGCAGCCTTTAATTATTTCTTTAAACATAAATCTCTTCTTAACCCACGAGCACAGTTTAACTACTATCTATTTGAGGCTCTTAAGCCCTATTAGGAAACCAACTCCCTAATATTTATTTCTAAAGATTGATGCCAGATTTGACACTTAATGGTCATTCTGATGTGTCTGAACTGGACGCAAAAAGTCTCGTTTCAGCTTTGTGGCATCCGGCTGACTGTGGCTCAGTGGTGGAGCAGGGTCGTCCTTCAATCAGAGGATCAGTGGTTCGATCCCCGGCTCTAGTCCATGTCAATGTGTCCTTAGGCAAGACACCTAACTCCAAATTGCTCCTGTGGTGTATGCATGATGAAATAATGGGCAGGTGGCACCCTGCATGGTAGTGTTTAAGCGCTTTGATCGGTCAGAAGATTAGAAGAGCGCTACAAGTCCATTTATATGTCACTTTTAAAACAGGGAGGAGGACAATTTGTTTTCTCCTTTCTATTTATTGATCATGCAGGGGGAGCACCTTAATGTCCAACATACCTTCCAGTCTTCCTGGTCTCACTAGATTCATTGTGGCGTTTGTGACTAGAAAAAACATTTTAGAAACACCATTTTGATTAAATAGTCAATTGAAAGTTAATAGTCAATAGTTATTACTATTAAAAAACAATGAAAATATAATAAATAATTACTAATTATTTGTAATTTTATAAATGATGACATTTTAACATCGTATTGTTGCACTCATAACATTTTACATGATATATTTAATATTTGTGAATAGTACATTTATCGTTTGTCCACCTTGTTATTTGTAACACTTTCTAATGAATTGTTTATTAACTGTCTATAATTGTTATTTGAATGGTGCAACTGATGATTGTAATACTGTGTTAAATGGTTAATAAATTAGTGATCTATAAACATTTAGATAGTTAACACTTTGGCATTGGCTACTAATTGGTATATGGTCCATTGTTCTTTGTAATGTTTCTTACGGTTTACAAATGTAATCCTTAAACAATCCTGTTTGTGTAACCACAAATGACTCCTCTGCTGTCCTCTCTGTGCTTTGGGGTGTTTGAACCTCAACTCAGTCAGGTACAGCTGGCGGTCATGCACAGACAACACTAACTATGGAATACTTTTATTTATTTATTTACGAGCCGGGAGCTGTGTGTGACCGCAGGTGTTTGAGCTCCGGTCGCCCGCCAGCTGCAACAGAAACGGAGTCACCGCGCGGCAGAGGGTCCCGTTAAGGTCCGTTTGTGTTTGTGTACCAGGAGCGCAGCAGTGTGACGGGGACGGACTTTAAGGGACAAACTGAAGGAGAGTGAGAGGAGAAGAAGTCGTGTGGTGTAGCGCTATACTGCGAATAACACTAAGGCAGGATGTCCAGAGCTTACCATCAAGTGTTTGAGACATATTATTATTTGGAAAAAGGTTCCAACAATTATCTCATGAGCATTTTTGAAACCAAGGATATGATCCTGAACAGGCGGGTCTCATCCACTGTCTGGAGCTATACCTCCCACTTCCGCACGGTTATCTTAATTCATCTTATCCTAAACCTAAATCTTATCCTAAACCTAAATCTTATCCTAAACCTAAATCTTATCCTAAACCTAAACATGTAAGAAAACGCGGGGGGAAATAAACGAATCAACCTTTTTGAAGATAACGTTTTAAAATGCTCAGTTATCTCTCTTATCTTTCCGATCCTTCTTGAACAATATTCGGATAGTTTGCGAATAAAAATAAACTATTTTAAGAAATGTCACTGTGGTTAAACTGCTTATAGACATATACAACCTGTGATAATGGGTTGCAAGTTGACATTTGTTTGAATGGGACATAAAACAATAATGAAATCACTGAGGTCGACTGCTGCATACAGAGAGAATCTTGCCATAACAAGATGAGTAATTCAAAGCCATAACTTGAATTCTGGAAGCAGTTTACAGTATTTTCTCCCCTGTTTTCTATAATAAAGCACCAGTGCTACAGTGTGCTGTGCAACCCGACAGAGTGCTGCAACAGCTCCATAATTTGCCATTTAAAGGCTCCGATCTGAAGAAAACATGCCGTCACTACATCTACCACACTAAGTCAATTCAACTCGAATGTGGCTTTCTGGCGTCCAGCACATCAGGCGTGAATTATTTACACAGCGTCAAAGAGGGAGAAGAAGTGCAGGATTAACTCGCTCATAACATGTAAATCCACTCTTTTGATTTACGAATTTGTTTGTCCCTGCTCTTTACTGGGGGAAAAAAACAAGACGCCATCTCCGCACCAGAATAATTGAGCGTCTGAGTGCCGTCCATAGATGGGATGACAAACTCCCTGTCTGCAGTCATTTTTACTCTGCAAATCACTGTCCCTCCAAATTATTTGAGAGAAAGAAAAAGTCGTCCGTCGCCGGCAGGGTGGTAATCAACTCATAAAAGTGAGAAAAAAAAAGGGCAGAGCAAAGATTTCTGAGGATCTGAATTTAAGACGCTTTCCTGGTGGTTTATGACGTGTGTAGCGCTCAATCTGGCCTCCGCGCTTAAATTAGGCCATTTGTTTTTATAGCTTGTCATATTCCACAAATGGCTACTTTTAGAACGCTGGCCGTCTGGTTCGCTCTCGACTGTCACTCAGAGGTGATTAATGAAGCACGGCTAATTGACTTCCCTGTTGTCGGTCGGCTTTATCTCTGGTCGGCGTTGCTCGTCAGCGATCGCTGACGGGAGCTTGTTGCTCACCTCTGTGCCTTTCGTTACATGAATTATTTTAGCTTCAGTCCTTTTCCAGTAAGACGATATGGAAGACCGTCTTGTCTTATCCAAACATGGCCGGAATTCATGGGCAATTGTTGATGTGTTTTTTTTTGTCTTGTTGAAACAATCCTTCCACTCCAAACTGGGAACAGAAGCTTTTTTTTTCATTTTGATTTTGTTTTTGAGTAGGCCCCACCACTTACTTTCATCTGAAGGCGCGATAGAAGGTTAGATAAAAGCACCCAAGCCTCCCCAAAAAACGAGTCTATAGAACAAAGTGGACAAGAGCAAGGGACATCTAAGGTATTGAATTTATTCCAAAAAAATTGTATTTTTGGCAGTATTTTTGCCTGAGATCAAAGCGCTTGTGATTTGGGAGGGGAGGGGGACGTCAGCTTCACTAAAGCCAATGATTGTCCCTGTCCAGAATCCGCGGACGTGGCCTCGCCCGTGCTGAAAGCATGCCGCAATACTGGGAAAATCCAACACCCCCCACCCTGCCCTCCACATCCCATCCGCCCACACACAATGGCAGGAAAAAAAAAGCAAAAGAAGCATTGTTGTGAAGAGGGCTGGAGGAGAGCGGACGAAAAGCATGATTTCAGACGCGGGGTTTCGGACATCGTGGGGGGGCTCCACCAAAAGCATGCTTCTCAGAGTGCACACAGCTGTGCACATGTTCGCTCTCAAAGTTCAAAAGGAAGCATGAAAGCACACAGTTTGCCTGCGAGGGACGTCTCCAATAACGCATCCATTAAAGTTGTCACATAAAAAGGAACGCCGGCGAACAGAAACTCCTTCTTAGGATTTTTACTCAAAACAGTTTTTTGTTGTTTTGTTTTGCTTACACTGAACGCCATCGTGTCATTTTTAAAAAGGGGAGGCTGGCTAACAATGATTAATAACCTCAGAGTGAGTGAGCGCGATGCCCCATCTAGCTCAATTAGCATTAATTATTGCAAACCTGGGCCCGGCATTACAAACAATGATCCAGATTAGGCTGATGATCACATCCCAGACACATGAGCTTTCCAAATGCCAGCGCGACTTATCATACTTCAACGAGCCCGTCCAACCGTGACCGCGAGATTCATTACAACCTGCGACTCCTTAAGGATGCTCTTTGCCATGGTGGATAATGTGTGTAAGTGTATGTGTGTGTGTGTGTGTGTGTGTCAGCACTCTCTTTTTACACTTTGTCATAGAATTAAATCAAGTGAAGCAGATTTTATTGAAAGTGTTTTACAGAGGTGTTTATTCGACTTCATGAAGTTGTTGTTTAAGGTGCTATTGAATTGTATTGTGTGCTTTGGGCTCATTGGAATTAATGCGGTTGGACACTATTAGAAACACAGTATAACACAATGCAATTCAGAAGAAACACAAACTCAATTATTCCATTAAATTCAAAATACTTTGTTCAGCCCTCGGGGGGCGTTTGCACACGTGAAAACAGAAAATCTGAACAAACAAGTAATTTTATGAAGCGGTAAATCCATAGCTGAGCAACAGTGATCAATTATGCCACCTCAAAACGAGCTAGTGCCGCAATCAAACAACACACAGAGTAAACATACCATCCGTTTACCTTCACAAAAGTACAGGACCACTTTCGTCAACAAAAAGTCAACATTGATTTAACACTCAGAACCTCAAATCCCGCCGTTGGAATGGAAAAGCATGTTTTTCTTTAATCAATCAACTAAACTAAAGTTTATCTTCACCAGAAACTGTGAATCCCGTCATTAGCGACAGATTTTCCCCTTTTCCAAACCAAGTAGTTTTGTTGCCTAAACATGCACCAATCGTTCGTTGCCGCTAATTCGTAGAGCAAAACAACGCTGTGCGAGGATACGCTGAGCTACAGCATTACCGGTAGCATTACCGATGCTGCCGAGCCTTTTTCCCCTAACAGCAATGTTCTGAAAAATATGTTTAGTAAGTCCTAAAGTGTGTCCCAACACCTTACGGCAGGCCCTCAAGAGTGATATCTCTGTAGTGTGCTGTAGATAAAAAAAAAAGTTAAAGCCAGAGAGTACACCCATTAGCTATTTACACCTCATTAACTAAGTCAATATACTCACTCCACATTATCACAACAGCTGAGAGGAGTCTAGAGGATTTATTTGCATTTAAATGAGGTATTCATTTTCCCCCCTCAAAGGCTTTAAAGCCTGCTCTCTGGTGACATCAGGAAGTCTCACCCCTGTATCCTTAGCAAAACATATATTTTATTTATTTTTATTTATATATATATATATATATATATATATATATATATATATATATATATATGTGTGTGTGTGAATATAAACTCCCACACAATATAAACTCAACAAAACAACAAAACTGGATTGTGTTTCTAGGCACGCTGTTATTCCCGTTATTGAACAAGCACTGCTGTTCATCAGTATGAATTATGACTGTACATCTTTTACATAATCACTGATATAGAATCAATAGACATGCTAATCAAGGGCAGCGAGTATTGAGCGAGGAGCGCCCACGGCCCATCAGTTATCCTTGCCTCAGGGGGTGGAGGGGCAGACAGCCCCATGCCCTCGCGAGGAGTAGCATCATCCATCAAAAGTTTGTGACTCGTAGAGGGAAAACGCTGAAGCACGGTTGGAGTCCCGCCAATTTCAAAGAACAACCTTGGAGGCGTCGCGGATTCCGCGGACTAACAAGTGTTATCCGAGGAGTGGCGTTCTGCAGGGGGACAGGGCTTCACCGTAAAATGCGTCTGCTCTCGTCCACAGAAAATATAATGTGCGAGTTCGGGAAGCAGAGCGCTTGCCCGCGGCTTAGCAAATATGAATTCAGCCTGTGGGTTTTCAGTTGTGTGTCAATTTCAAAGCAATGCACAGCGAATGGATTAGTGCTATCTTATCAAAACGTTTCTTTTCTTTTCATTATTAGAATGCAGTTGCACGCGCACGTTTTAAGTTAAGACCGCACAATGCAGGTGTGAACTGGGAGGAACGCATCTTGTGACATCACCAATAATGCCTTTTAGAAAGATTACTCCCTGGGAACAAGATTAGGATGCCACGAATGCCCGTTTAATTAAAGAAGAGGAAGAAACCTCTCACACTCGGAGCTAAACGGCTGAATCAGAAGACAGAGCATGTTCACCGAGCATGCTGCTCCTCAGGATTTCATCATCATCAATTTATGACCCAATTTTAATTTAAATGGCTTTTTTCTCCCTTTTTTTTGGTGAGAATATTATTCCAGTTTGGGATCCACACTACATATTCATGTGTGGTCTAAAAGTTCTATTACATTTGAAAGTATAAAAAAAACATGCTAAGTTCTCAACGTTTTGTCAAAACTCTTGTAACTTGTATGAACAGATAATACAATATTATTAAGCCTGGCAGATTCAAATTAATGCACACGTTAATTCATTCAGGTAACTTGGCTAAGCCTTTTGAAGTAGCTTAATTTTTCTGGGTGCTTTACCCCTTTTCATTGGGAGATATCTGGAATAATACATGTAGCTTCAATAAATGCATCATTTGATAAAACGTTTGGTAATATAATTATTTTTGTTGAAATTGTCACTTCGACAGCATTCAGTTCAGACAGCATTGATTTAACCACATTTTGGATGCGCTGTTTACTAAATTGTTTCTCCAGATTACCAACCCTACCTTAAATTGGCTCGGGAAATAAGAAATGCGTCATCCAAAGTAGTGCAGGTTAATTATGATTCGTTTGCGTTCATTTAGTGCCAACAAATAAATCCCAGGTACGTGAACACCTTGTGTGTTCGGGCCTGTCCACTGTGGCAGCTACAGGAACCTGAGAGAAGACGTTCAACCGCCTGACAAGAGAAGACCGACGAGTTAATCGGTGAACAAAACGCCTTTTCTGAGTGCAGAGTGGCATCGACGCTGGAAAATGGACCAGCGGAGTGCTCTGTTGACACGTTGCTGAATGCCACACAACTCGGGGCTGCCGATGAGCACGCTAACGGTATCCTTTAACCATGACACGCTTTGCCATGCAGCGAGCAAACGCCACTTGATAGAAACAGCTCGTGAGTAAACAACATTGGGCTTTCCCACACGGGGGAACTGGAGTGACACATTTTGACACATTATGGCATATGTAGCTGATATTCACGTGCTATTATAAAGTTTACTATTTACACAGTAGGCAGACAAGAAGCCAATACAAAAATGAAACATAAAGAACAAAAATAACTTTTTAAAATATAATTCTTCACCGTTAAGGCTTTTTGACCTTTCTGTAATAGACACTGCATCGTGTAAAAATAAAAAAAAGAGTGGCAACATAGAGTTAGGGTTGCGCTCATAACACAAGCTACTGTTATGTTTTTTTTAGTCCTCATATCAGCTGCAACAATCGGTAAATCTAATCTATATAGTTCACTATATATTGGATAGATGCCACATCGATCATATTGTGTCAACAACTGCACAGACGTACAGAAAGGCACACAGACAACTGAGGCTGCTGAACAGTGTAAATTGAACGCCTCAGATTTTATCCTGAAAAATCAGTTTGAGTACTGCTTTCTTTGTTGGGGCTATTTTCAGACGTGGATTAATGCGCATTTAGCGTGCATTCACGGCAGCAGGGTGGCGCATTTTGGATCGCGAGAAACTACAATGCCCACGTTCTTTGTTATGAAAACAAAGCACAACTGATGGGGCTCCTTGCTGAGTTTAATAGTTTTGGGACAACAGGAATTATCTACAGTGGCTACCCAGAAAACCCATTTTATTCTTGGTTTTGTTCTTTTTGTGGGATTTTTTGACAATGAGAAAATATGGATTATCACCTAAATCTTCCTTCAACAATAACTGTCAAAACAAGTTGTCCTCATGTCAAAAAACACCATACTTTAGGATTAAGTGTAAAACTACTTTAATTTATTTGAACAAGCCGATTGCTTCATGATTCAGTCAAATACAGTCAGATTCAGTTTCTTTAATGCTCTGATTCTCTCAACGATATAGCCTCAGATACACTCTCCATGCACGCAGCAGGATATTCATCATTACAGGAAGGAAGATGCTCTCAAGACACAATTAGAACGTTTTTGACAATCCTTCAAATCTCTTGACTTTTGACCTTTCAGGAGCAGCGGATGTGTTTCTTCAGCTCCAATGTGATTCCCTCTTTCTGGCGCCGGCTTTTCCGCCGGGCTTATTAGAGCTCTGAGTGGGCTCACAGTCTCTCTCGTGTCAAAATCAACAGTCAAATTACCCGTAAAACTAATTACCACCGAAAGGTCACAGTCTTTACTAGAGGGAAATAGGATAGGTGCTGAAACACCACTTTGTTGCACCGAAAGGAATGTATTTGACTGATGGTCTGCGTTTACAGGAGCAGAAAATCTCCACATGCCTCCCTGCAGGAGGAAGAAGTCTCGTACTTTAGTTCCCACAAAGAACTACATGCCACTCTACAGTAATGCCAGTTGCCCTTTAAGTTATTCACTTGAACCTCCACCATTCAATCACGCCGCAGAGTTAATTAAGCAATACCGAGATTTAATAAAGAAGATAGATGGCAGTCGGTCATACATGCATGCCATCTATCTATGAAGGATGGGAAGGTCAGCGAGCTCGAAAATTGATGGAACTGTCATCCGATCATAGTGGAAATCCACCATCAGACTCGGAGTGCAGATTGACTTCTCACTGGTCCAGGGGCCAAACGTATGGCCTTAGACGTATTGGTGGCCTTGTCCCCCGAACGCCAAACCCTCCGAATCTAATCTGAGCGAGTGATCACTCACTCGCGGTTAATGTCATCCTTTATGCCTGTCCGATAACTGGCACATACAGTGGGCACTTATTGACTTCCTCCTGCTTCAGGAATATGAAGTCCGCGGGCCGTCAGTTAGAGTCACCGGGATCCGTCAAACGGTCTATCATCGCGACGGTCGCAAATCGGTAGAGGAGGGTCATTAAAAAGACATTCATCTGCAAAAATGATAGTGCTGACTTGGCACGCTGGAATGTTGCATTTTTCTTCTTCTTTTGGTTTCCTTTGTTCTGAGCAGTAGTTGTTATATTGCACTGCAAATTTCACTAAGAAGCCTCTGCCAAAGGCTCTGAGATCTGCTCTACTTCAACGTGTCCATTGTCTGTTATTTTATACCACAACCACAATCTGTACATTTCAGTGACAGTTACAGATTGTTATATATATTAATATTTTACACACTAACATGTACTTTTTTAGATTAAACACCCAACAGTATAGAAGTTCAATTTAGTCTGATTTGGAACGGACAACAACGTAAGACTACTGTACTGTAGAAAGACTCTATTCTGCACAATACATATGTTTTACCTTAAAAGTAAGTAAGTAACCCATACCTCTCTTTAAAACTGGACTAATTGTGTTTGTTGCCACTTGGGGACAACAAAACAAGCCGAAGACACAGCACCGGGGTATTATTACCATGTACAGTGGATATGACGAACCATTCTACTAATTCATTCCCTCATAGTGCAGACATGGAGCAGTCCCTTTGGCTCTGCTTTGGTCTCCACCACCTCCTAAAGGGAAATATCTGGCTCTCTAGCTGATCGGCTCAAGTACATTCAACTTCATTCACCAGCTAGTCTCTAACTGTCTGTCTGCTATTTGCAGCTGAACAGGTAGTGTAGAATGTGTTTTTTAAGAGTTGCAAAAAGTCAAAATTAGTCAAAACTTCTCTCTTGATTTATTCTCTCAGTAAACATTGTAAACATAAGTTTATGGTCTCAATCTGTAGTTTCAACTCTTATTCAATACAGCATGATGTTTGTTTCGTAAATTATGGTCCATTTAGTTTCATATAGACCATAAAGCAGAGTATGCTTTAGGGCGGGGCTACCTTGTGATTGACAGGCCGCTACCTCAGCACTGTCCGGTGTGGGAGTTATCCCAGTTTTGAGAACTTTAAGATACTTCTTCTACCACTGGTTCTTTGATAGTAGAAAGCCGCACTAGAGGCAGCTCTATTATTTACCCAGCGCTTTGAGTTTCACTTCACTTGGACTGGTTTGTAGGCTGGTGTTTGATCTTCCGTGATGACTCAGAGTAAACTCTCGTCAGCACACCGAGGGAGTAACTAGCTCCCAACAGACCTGTTTCCATGTTTGTCATGTCATAAATTAGAACCCACCGTGGTACCCTGAGGTGCCACCGGCGTGCCTTTTATGTCTGCTGCGCTTCTTTTTCAGTGGAAGCTCAGAAGCCCCAAAAAGTTTACCTGAAAGCAAACTCACATGCAAAGGTTAGACTGGCCTCTCGGCTGACGATGGTCCCGAAAGAGTTGGAGGCGAGGCACTGGTACGTTCCAGCATCTTGGTCTTTGTTCAGATGGCTGATTCTGAGGTTGCCTCCAGACAAGCTGTAGTGAGATCCAGATTTGGGATTGATTTCTGTGCCATTCAGTTTCCACCTGTAAACAAATGAAAGCAAAAAATTAACATGTAAATTAACAAGTTAAACATTGTTCAGCGTGGACCGGGGGGGATGGAAGCATTCCAGACTACAAGAAGAGGAACGTGACTTGTACATTTGATTGTTTTTTTTAAAACGGGAACAAAAGAGTGGCGAGGTGTCCCCCGGCTTTGTGTTCATCTAAGCAACAGTGAACCACGGTGGTGCCAAGGACTCCCTGAGAACAGATAGCATTGCGGGACATCCATCTTGCCATGGCCCCAGTCAAAGCGCATAAAAATGCAGCTTAATCATTATGGCGCCACAATTAAAACAAATGCCTGAAACCTTGCCGTCGCGCTTGTGCATTCCAGACCGGTCCGCGTGATAATCGTTGGCGTGATCAACGAAGGGTGTAATTCACTTAAAACGGCGACAGATTCTCCAATTCTTCAACGCAGAAGATACCTCTTATTAGGAAAGAAACGCAGATGGGCGGGAACTCTGTCATATCCGACGAAAATGGTTTCAAGCCATAACTTACTTCAGCCCAAATAAAATAAGAGTGACCTGATTTTGTTATTTGTTATTGTGATGTATAACCATCGCAGCAATAAAAGACTCCGCACGGATAAAAAAGCATGAAAGGAGCATTTTATGCCTTGGAAAATGGACAATGCAGATATTTATTTGGACCCAAGGTGATTTGGCGGTTGATTATTTCTTCGAGGAAAAGTTCTTCTGCTTTGATTTTTTGGTTTTCTTTTTTAATAATTGTCTCTGAATGATTTTGGGTTCAGCAGGGAAAAAAACAGCATATTGTTACATTTGTAAAAGAAAGCAGCTTTGGTTAAAAAAAAGAAAAAGAGGGCTTTACTAAAGGCCCTTTGTACAGTAGACAGAAGTTGGCACAAAGCTGTTTGTGTGCACTGCTGCCTAACTCTCCTTAGTGTGCCAATTTGGTGTCCTGAGGCATAAGAACCTCTTTTTTATATTTTGGCGTTATCAGTGTGGTATTTGCTCTCTTTATTACATCCTGTGTAGCACACCCTAGAGGAAGGACACGTTCGCTATAAATCAACCGCGTTTCGGTACAGGATCATCACATACTACACAAGTAGGAGCTGATTACACGAAGAAAACAATTTCAGAATGTGTTGCTTAGCCGCACCCAAACGTCTCACTAGTGGTGCCGGGCCGTGCAGCACTCACAGAAGAGCTTCGACAGACTTTTGTATTTTTTCCTTTTAATAGACAAAGTGTGTGTAGCACAATGGTCGTCTTTGGTTCAGTCATAATTAAGTGCTCGCTCTCAAGAGCCTTGTTACTACACACAATAGAGAGGAGCCTGGGGGGCGGGAGGGTGGGGCGTATGGTGGCGGCAGTCTCACAGGACCACGGCAGCAATTTGTTTGCGGCTGAGGTGGAACAAACAAAAATCAACATAAATATCTCGCAGACAAGTAACACCTTTGACTGGAATGAAAGAAAACGCTGAGCGGACAGCATCAGCCTCAGATAATGGCTGCTTCTGAAAAGGGGTCCCATCAAATACACATATATATATATATATTATACATAGAAAAAGGTCGGAGGAAGACCTTGACGCGCTGTATGGTGTGCAATGTGTGTGGTAGTTAAACGCAATGGAAGTGAAAGCTAATTGCCCACCCAGAGGTGCCAATGCTCTGTTGTGACAAGTCGGATGCCCTGTGACAGCTCTTGTCGCTCTAAGCCAATTAGATGGCGTCCTTAAAGCCATTAAGTGACAGATTCTCTAATTTGTGTGAAGCTCGAGCACATTCTAATTGCGGGCAAATTGAGACCGGTCCGAGGCGAAACTGTGAATCCGTCGACCGCCACGTCTACAACGGAGCAACAGATTACTTCAAAACACGGATCAACTACATTATTAAATAATTCCATTTGCAACGATTTATGCTGGCAAGCAGGCCGCAACAGCAGCTTCATTTGTTAGGCACATGCTTTATGTAATCATGTAACAACAGGGCCGCGTACACAGTGGCATAATACCACGCCATCTGGCTTATGAGGCCGTGGATGTGAGGCGGTCTGGTCCTTTTCTTAAAACTGGCGCTTTGATGCGTTGGTGCTGCGGCTTCATTTTCCCGTTTGGCTCTAAATCCAGTTGTAAAACAGGTCGACCTGATATTTTTTATACCCCTGACGTTATAACCACATATCGCTGCTAAGAATTAATTATGTCTGAGGAAAATAAATTAGACTAATGTGTCTTGGTTGCTTCGCGACAGGGTCACGATCACCAACAAAGGTTCCCGATATGAAAGTGTCAAAGTTAGCTTCTCAAACTCTGCTAAATGGAAACGTTTGAGGTTAACGTCTCTGGGGGAGAGAATTGGATATAAAAATAAAATAAGCAATCCTGCTAAACGACACATTAGGCTAAGCTAAGCAAAGGTTTCACAACGCTGCACAGGGTCGGATGGCCGCCTCCACACAAGAGAGATTTATGGAGAGAAACTAACATTACATTTAATTTAACTGACACTTTTATCCAAAGCGACTTACATGATATACAATAGACCGTAGACACGGCAACAGTGAGCAATTCGGGTTAAGAGTCTTGCTCAAGGACACAACGACATGGACTGGCTGAGCTGGGGATCGAACCACCGATCCTCTGATTGAAAGATGGACCTGCTAACCACTGAGCCACAGTCGGCCCAAACTTCTTCCCAAAGCTATCGGCGACCCAAACCCTGGGAACCAAAAAAGTGGAGCACCATCCTCGCCTCGCCAGGTTATCAAAGTCATCCTGCCGGAGAGCTTTATCAGTGGTTGCACATTAAATTAAAGTATATAAATAAAGAGACAAATATTGAAACAAATGTAATGCTTGCCTGTGATGAAAAAAAAAACTCAAAATAAATGATAATCTATTATTTATGAATACAAAAGTATTTAAATTGGAAGGTGTCTGTAACTTTCATATTGCCATACTTGATGACCGTTGTATAAAATCAATAGCTCTTGCTTGAATATAGAACAACTGTACATGAAGTACATTAAAACATAAAGACGCCTCTAGTGTCCCCGACTGGTGCTCCATGAGGAGAATCGCCTTCTAAAGCGCAAACATATGGCCAAAAATTACTATTCACTATACTGCCACAATAATTCACATTTCTGGGATTTCTTTTTCCTTTGCTTCTTCCGAGCCAGCTCTCCAGAGCCGGACATAAACTCCTTGTTTGCTATTAAATGTAGTAAAGAATTGCACTTTGAAACATCTCTGTTTTTTGCGAACTGTAACACCACCCATCCACCCGAGTTGATTCCCCAGCGCCTGACTTAACACAGATGAAACTGGAGGAAGACTCAGGGACAAGCTTCTGGGCCCCGCTTGTTCGATGGCCCGCGACTATCATGCCAGTGACTTCCCAGTTAACTCCACAAGACTAGCCGGGAACTCGACCTGTCCTCTTCTTTTAGCAGATATCAGCTGGGCAGTCCGGTTCATCCGTAATTGTATGGGACATGTTGGGAATTGCTCTATTAACTTATCAGATTGCAAGCATTTATGTAGTTATTCTGCTGTATGTAGCCTTTTTATTTTCCGTCTGTTTGCAACACTCAACATAATGTGTCGTGACAAGACACGCTTGTAAACAATGTCTGTCGCTATTTTGTATTTGCAGAATGTGTCAATAATGCTGCCTTCATAGTTGCTACAAGAAGGCTGAATGTTTTTCTTGCATCCAATGCAAAGACGTAAGAATATGAATACACAAAACACTGAGACATAAAAAGCAAAAATACAAAGAAAACTGGATTAATCTTGTCGTAGTATTAGAGTTTTAAATGCACCTTTTGGAGTCTCCATGTGTCGAGCTCTCATTGGATAAGTGGTAAACATTCAGCCTTCTTGTCGTGCATTCATTAATAAACATGACCGATGCATTATGGGACATCCACTTTTTTTGTTCCATCTTGGGAGAGTCTGACGAGGAGATTGACACACTATTATCTTTCTATTAGGAGTAAGAGTACGGATGTAGCACTATAAAAATAACTCGACAATACTAGTACTCTGTCATATTTATTAAGCATTCACTTGAGTGCTTGGAAATATTTATTTTTTTTAAAAACAAGAAAATATTCACTCAGCTTTGGTGCAGACAATAGTGAAGACGGACGGTATATCTGCTGGTTGCATTAAGTGTAACCACCGCAGCTCTAGCTGTGCAGTCGATGAACTCTGAACGCCATTTAGCTGCCGTCCGCTCGCCGCAACACATTTTTAGGACCTTGGCGGGAAACGGCTGATTAGGTCATCCTCTAAGCTGGCTCCATCCCAAAGTATTAAATGTACCAATCCTTCCGATTCTCACCCCCACCCGGCAATTTACGGCGGGCAAACATGATTTATTTGAACTCTTTTCTTGCCAGAGAAGCTGCAGCACAGCACAATACTCTTTCAATAGACTAATGGTCCATGAGAGGAGGGGAGAATAAAGGGGGGAGGGGGGAGGGGACCAGCTGCTCTTTGAACTCTGCAGCAGAAATGCAAAGCTTAACAGGCGTTCCTCGGATGCAGACGGACCAGACATGTTTCCAGCAGGGGGGTTGAAGGGGAAAATCCACCACAAAACAGAATTCATGTATCACATTGCTATGATCCTGATCAGCTCGGGCTCGACTCAGAAGGATGAACAAGTTTCTAAAGCTAGAAAAAAAACACCGTAGCCAAGACTCTGCTGAGCCAAGACTCTTGCTGCTGCGTCAAGGGACAAATCCTGGAGCGATCTCACTCGGGATGAACGGGAGGCTGAATCAGAGCCACATGAAGAGACACAATGGCAATACCCGGCCGACGCAGACACTTTCCTCCGCTCCATTACCGTTAAGAGGACGATGACGTAAAGCACATTTGAAAGTACGAGCTGCCGACTCCTTTATGAGTCCGCGAGAAAGTCGAATTCACTGGCAGCTTCGGGCTTTGTAAAGATTAGAGGCTCTTTGGTTCCCAGCTTTAGAACAGAAGTGTCATGTATGGATTAAACTGTCTGAGATCTAAAGAACAATGTGTGATCGCTGTTGTGCGGTTCATCGTTTCAGTTTCAATCACACGAGAGCTGTGAAGCCATAATTCTCTGATTACCTTGTATTCTCACTCGACTATTGAGAATTACACTGATGGAAAACCCTAATGTGCAGCTTTTACCCATTGAAGATTTCATTCTTACTTCTAGGTGAAATAGATAACAACCAAAACAAATATGTAGAAAAGTCAGTTTAATACGCCTAAATCCACCAAAGAGGCGAGAAGAAAAACAATAGAATATTAATTTTAATAGAAAAATAAAAGTATGGGTGGTATCTGTGTTCCAGGGATAATACAAAATATATATGTATGGATGATTATTGTTTGACATACAATTCCTAATACTGTTACAAAATATACTGATAAAAAAACAAAAAAACATTTTGTTTCTTTGTATCTCCGCCAGTATTTTATTCACGGTTTTAACCCGTCATTGAGTGCTGACTCCTCACTGTTCCTAACCGGACAGATTTTGGCCTCAAAAACTGACATCCATAGAAAAGTTAGTTTTTTAATTTCATACTCAATTTATGATCCGCTAAAGAAAGACACAACACAACATTATTAAATCTTTTTTTATTCGTTTTAATCTTCACTGCCATCTTGACTGTAAGGGAGCCACGGGGGACAACTGAGTGAGATTCACCTCTTCTTTGTTTCAGGAGGGGAGAGGCAGACACGCCTGCCGGAGATCTGCTATCTACTGAGTGCACTTTTCGAGATTGTCGAGCCATTCATGAAGGCTATGCCTTGAGATTAGATTAGATTAGATTCAACTTTATTGTCATTACACATGTACAAGTACAGAGCAACGAAATGCAGTTTAGCATCCAACCAGAAGTGCAATAGCAGTAAATACCAATATACAGATAATAATAAGTATTTTACAGATAATAAGTTAGTGATATAGGTACGGGATATACAGATTGATTGATTGCGGTAATATGTACATGTTATACAGGTTGATTTGTGCATTAAATGTAGGTAGACTATAAGCAGGAACTATAAACATAATTTACAAAAGGCAAATGGGCATATGATAAGTTAAGTAATACAGATTGAGTGAACGTTAAATAGTGCATAATAATAATAAACAGTAGCTGCCTAACGTTACTAGACTAGTGCAATGCTCAGTTTTTAGTGCAGACAGTTCAAAAGTGTTTGAGTGCAGGTGTAGAGTCTTTGGTCAGTGGGGGGAGATGACGAGGAGATGGGTTTGTGGGTGGAGGTGGTTGGGGAATGGGGGCAGCATGGGGCAGAGTTCAATAAGGAAACAGCTCTGGGGAAGAAACTGTTCCTCAGTCTGCTGGTCCTTGTCCGGAAGCATCTGAACCGTCTGCCTGAGGGCAGGAGGGAAAACAGTCTGTGTGCAGGGTGGGAGGCGTCCTTGAGAATGCTGCGAGCTCGACGCAGACAGCGTTTCCTCTGGATTTCCTCAATGGCCGGAAGTGGAGTTCCTGTGATGCGTGAGCTGAGGCACTACCGCTCCCATAATGCTTTGGGTGATGTAAACATGCAGCGTATTATTGCAATGGAGTTGGTGGGCACTAAACCTGGACTCTGCGTTTCTTTTATGTTGTTATTTGTTCCCATTTTGGCCAAATGGGCGATACAAAAAGTCAAATTAAGTTCCTGTTTTCACTGTAACCCCGGATGTACAGACTCAAGGTGAAAACGTGATGATTGTAGGCGACAATCTGAAGTTATGCGACTTTGATTTTTAAGGCAGCATAATGTCTACCCTCAATAGGCCAAAGATAAATCTATCATGGGTAAGATTGAAGGATACGTGTGTTTATTGTCAACAAATCCCACAGAAAACAATAGATGAGTCTGTCACTTATTTCAATCTGTTCCCTGTCTGGGCTTCTCAGCTACGTCCCATATGTTCCGCTTGCATTTTTAGAAATGGATCCAGATTAATTACTTTCAGATGTTTTACTTTGTTTCACAAACACAGAAATAAATCCTCAAACAGCTGCGCACTGCGCTGTTAAGCAAAGATCACTTACGCTTAATTAATGTATTTTTTGGCGGACTATTTCCAGCAGCGGATTAATATAAACATTCAGAGCACTCAGGAGTATTTTCCGCAGCGGGAAGGTTCTGTCAAGATTGACTAAAAATAAAAGAAATGGTCATCACAACAAAAACAACATGTCACCCAGCGCAGCAGTGTGGCTTGCTGATGTGTTTTTAACCATTTCTTGACAACAGTGTAGCTCTAACGGCACCGAGGAATAAGATACATCAGGCTTAGTAAACAGAAAAAGACTTACTCGTAGGATCAATTTATTGTTGGTTTTGACTTTTTTTGACTTTTCACTTGGCGTCAACAAGAAAAATGTAGAATAATTACCAGACTTATCCTTCAGGTTATGCTGATGCCAGCTGTTTAAGTATCTATTATTTGCTATGCTTTGAACAGCAACAGCATTTAAGTAATGCTTCAGTCATGACAAACCACTTCTAACAGAGTGCTAGTGCTACTTCTTGTCGAGAACACAGTCTAAACACTTCTACCACCACTGTTCTGCGGGTTCATGGTGTGGACGAGTCAAAGCCATTAATTACTCGCTGAGTGCAAAGCATCCCGCGTTGGTTGAGGTGGCAACGGCATTAGCATGCTACGTTGTGGAACAGGATTCATGGGGATTTAGGGTTTCAGACCGTTCACTCTTACTAGCGCTCAGAAGAGGGATTGTTCGAGACAAGATGGAGACATTTGCGACTGATAGGTTGTCGAGGGGAAATAAATGACGGATGCTGACACCGTCGGCGGTGCAAGAGCAAGCGGCATCGACGGGGAGGAACAAATGGCGCTCTGCGGTCGCACACTCACCGGTAGATGGGTGGCGGGCTTCCCTGGGCTTCACAGCTGAACACCACCTCCCTGTTCTTCTCCACAGTCTCCACGGGATACACGATGCTGCCGGGCTGCTTGGTGAAGACGGGGCTCTGCAGGACGCCGCTCTCTGTAGGACACAGGGAGAGACAACACTGCTGACTACAAATTTAGACAGCAGCCTGTTTGCAAAAGAAAAATCCAATTAGTCAGCGGCAGAAACAGGTTGATTCTGTGTTAGCGTTTAGAAGGGCAAAACCACAAGCAGACAAAGATGTCAATTTGAACCGCCTGTCACGACAGCGCGGCGCTGAAAAGAATGATTTGAAGCGGGACGTGTCTACAGCAGCTATTTAGGCGGTAATAGGATATAGAGCCTGATTAATGCCGAACAATTGTCTGGAAACAATGCCTTCATTTACGTCTGTCAAACTGCTTCTTTTGTTTATTTGCCCGGTGATGTTGGGGATTGTGTGTCCATGCAGAGGTGTAATCTGCTGGTTTCGTGTGGCCAGAGCGGTTTGTTGTAAACGGCACAACAGAAGTCTCAGTTACTCCATTAAGGCTCCATTAACACAGGGTGCTTCCTGTGCATGGCTTTGGGAAGTATCAATGGCACTTTGAAGATACGGAGAATGAACAGATTTAATCACTGTTTTTTCCTTCGCTGTCGCTTAATTGTTCTTCTTCTTTAAAGTTGAGGAGGACAGAGTCCAGATTTGCTGAGGTAAACAGGTCTTGGAGTTTACAAACCAATCCGAAATCTGAAAAAAAAGTGGTAGAAGAAGACAAAGAAGAAGAAATACAAACTAAAATCAATGTTGCTTTGAAAAAAACACCGTGACCTTCAGAAGTCTGGGGCCTGTATATCTGTTTTTGAACCGCAGTGTTGATGGTCCAGTATTTTAAGGAGCATCATGGGGGATTTCAAAACATTTTTGTAAAAGACAATATTCAACTATTGAACTATGATTTTATTTGCACTGGTGCATGTAAAGTACTCCAAAAAATATGTTTCTAATATCTTTTCTTATATGTGTAAATGCGGGCGTGTGAGAGAAACTAATGGCGTCAAGGAAAAGAGAAAAATGGAAAATGTACTGTCCATGACACGAAAGACAGAAAAGGGAGGACATCTTTGTGTAGGTCAACAGGTAGTTAGCATTGTGCTGGTTCACCCAATAAAAAAACAATGGACATTTTTTTAATAGATTTTGGATTATTATGGAGAATAAGCTCAGTGGCAAAAGCTTTTATGATACTAAAACATTCTGTTCAGCAAGGTCATTTTCATAAATGAGCATCATTTCTATGATTTTGGAAGCTTGAATGCAGTCTGCAGTAGTAACAAGCTAACAGTCCCATGACTTCACCACCACTGAGCACACTAAAGGAAGTCTGTATACTCCAGCGTGATGACATTTTAGATGTCTCATTCAGCCAGTTGTTAGCAAGAGACACTTAGCAAATATCTTGTCAATTATAATTTTCGGACATATCTTACATTCTCGAGCAGAACGTTAAAATCTCATATGAGATTGTGAATGAATGCGAACATATACATATGTATGTATAACATGTGCAGCAAAATTAAAGCAGCAAAGTGCATGAATGAGAATGGCATATATCTCGGGTCTCAATCTACCGTAGAAGGCGAGAAGTGGTGGCTGGTCTGACTCTACTACGAGTAATGAGCTCCAGAGCCGTCACACAGTGCAGCTGCATCATGCTCTAAAAGTGTGGGAGTGAAGGCCGGATGATGTCATTAATATATTATAAGGAAGTCTAGTGATTTTTTTTTTTTTAGCCCTTACCACATCATTATTGAGTTTCCATGCATGTCCTGTTCTTGACCAGGAAGTTACCTGGTAAAAGTAATCTGAACTGTGACAGGAAGAAGGGCCTATTTAATTAATTTTAATTTATAGTTCCCCTAAGTAAATACTCCAAACTTAAACTTAAATCCATACATTTTAAATGTATAATTGTATTACTTATTATTATTATTATGCATTTCAATACTTTTTTTTGTAATACCATTTCATACTTGTTGCATATGTTTTAAATATATTATACATATAATTATATGCGTAATATGATAAATATGATAAAAATCGGTGTAAATTTGATGACTGGATGGCTCTGTTGACCCTTTATATAGCTAATTTCCCAATGACAAACTATTATCTAAACTCTCTCTACATCTAATGACCGGGTTCCTATGGAGTCTGCGGATAATATTTAAGTTCCAATACATTCAAATACCATCAGCGGTAGATACCTTCTCTGCAATGGAGATCGCACCCGGCAATTTTGTCTCCAGACTAAAGGAAACTTTGAAGCAACAGAAACATCAGCACTGTGTTGTGAAGAAAGTGACAGATCCAAGCAGAGCCGTACAGGACAATATGCACAGGGTGATGCATAATTCAAGGAACTGCTCAATAGGCAATCTAAATCAAGAGAATGTCTCCCGGCTCACCTTACTTTCTTTTCTTTTTTTTTAAACAGCATCAGAGTATGCTTCCAATCTCCCCAGAAGCGTTCAAACATCATGCTAATTCTAGTTTGGGGTAAGCTATTCTTTTTTCATGCAAAACTAAACACAGCATTTCAATATATCACCTCTGACAAACATGCAATCTGCATAAATCTGGACGTTGATATCATAAGGAACAAAAAGCTTCGAGTAAAATCACAGAGGAAAGCATCTCTGTTTATAGCCCCTCAGCCATTAACCAACATCCCTCCAAAAGAGGATTTAAAACAATACAGCAACATTCTTGCTCATCTTTTTTCATCCCCCTCTAATTATTTCTGGCAAGTGTTAGTTGCTTCCCAATCATCCAGTAGTAATTACTGAGCTCATTCAAGGACGCAACAAATTTTATCTGTCAGACAACTTTCAAATGTTGCGGTTACAAAACAGCCCGCTGTGCTTGCCGTAACCTCATACATTCTTGGGCAAAAAAGCAAAAATAAATAAATAAATTGTCTATGTGTTCATTGCCAACATGCGACGTTGCACCATTTGTAGCAAAAGACTGCCCCACAAAAGGCGGCGTGGTCGCGTTCAATAGACATTTTGTGACTGTAATTGTAGTGTGAGTCGAGGGCTCTCCAATGGAAATGCACTTAACCAACCTGATTGTGTATCCGCTATCAGCGAGAAGAATAATCTTTGCCTCACGAGGTAGAAAATTGCAGAGAATATGCTCCTCTGTATTATCTGAACTTGCTTAAACACAAAAGAAAGTAGAATTGGGGACTAAGGTGACAAAACAAAACTGACAACATAAAAAAACCAGCAGCTGTGAAATAAAAATGTCCCCATCAGACTACAATGGCTCCATTAATCCACACCTGTCAGAATAAAAAACAAGGCTGTGTCACTTGATAGAGCGACAGAAATTCTACATCAGTCAATTTTATATTCGACGAAGAATAATATATTTATCACTCATAAATCATCAGAACTATATTCAGTGAGTGTGAATTTCTGTGAAACCATCTCCACAGCTATGCCTTGTCTATTTATTAAGGTGATATGCCAAATCAAATATATAAAGCATTAAATAAACATTAGCTAATATAGTATATCTTTTTGCATGTGCAGCTTCTATTAGGAGGCATATTTATCATAATCCAGTCATTGTGCAGGCATTATGCTCTCTTTTGCTCTTGTTGGCGGCGTGCAATTTCTCAAGACATAACAATAGAATGGGTGTCGGCTGCATACATAATAGGGGTGTAATACAGACCTGTAATCTGTATCTGAAGCCGTTTATTTCACAAACTATTATCTATACTATTATCTATAAATGTTCAAAGTCAAAAGTGCTTTATTTTCTGTGTTGAATTATAAAATATAACATTTAATCAAATTATAAAGCATGATTAGTATCTTAACCTTCAAAAAATAAAAAGACATATATATATATATATATATATAGAAGAAAAAAAGAACTCTCCAAGAACATTAAATACAATTTGGTTTTAATATTCCTTGATAAACTAAATTGTGCAATCAATATGAGCAAGTAGTCTCCACAGTGCTGACCTTTGGAATGTAGCCAACGTAGCTTATAGCTGTGTCGCAGCCTTCAGTGTTATTGACCCTCTTCTGTTGGAGTACAGCTCAATGGAGCAATGGTTTGCAGACTCACTAATTCTACCATGCTGTCATGCTACCCTGGTTACAGAAAATGAGCCGAACAGTGGGCTGGAGGCCAGTTGCAGCACTAGGTCTGAACAGTCTGTCACTCCCCCGCCACAAGGAGGCGACAGAGAAACTAGTCTTCTAGCGGCAGGGAGTTTGGCGGAGGGTCTGCATTAGCTAGCTAGCTAATTATTGTGTTCTTTGCGGTCCAATAAAAAGTAAGTTCATAAAATTCAGTTGTAATAAACGCAAAATAGGCTACTAGTTCCCCGGTCATAAAAACAGTAAACAGCAAATGTTTTTTAACCAATGAAATGAGGATATATAAATTGCTCCACAGTTCACTTGACAGCGGTCCCAGATCACCCCTTTCGAGGCAGACCAGAGGGTGGTTGTTTGAGTGCGCACCAGAGTTTGAGTCCGACGTTCACACCAACCCAAAAACAAACTGCACAAAAAGGGTCGTCCCTCAATCAGAAGATTGGCGGTTCGATCCCCGGCTCCTCCAGTCCATGTTGATGTGTCGGGCAAGACACTTAACCCCAATGGCTCCCGAAAGCTGTATGAATGTTAAATAGTCCTCGTGGGCAGGTGGCACCTTGCATGGTCGACCCTGCCATCATTTTATGAATGGGTGTAAATGTGTGAACGAATTTTGAGTGGTCGAGAGACTAGAGAGGCGCCATACATGTACGAGTCCTTTTACCATATACCAATTGAGGAACAGAACAAAATAAAACAAATATTACAGCAAATTGCTGTTTGTATGTTGCCAGATCACATTTTCTGAATTAATACATGACATTACATTTAGCTGACACTTTTATCCAAAGCGACTTACATGATATACAGTAGACACAGCAATGGTGAGCAATGAGGGTTAAGTATCTTGCTCAAGGACACAACGACATGGACTACCGGAGCCTGGGATCGAACCACCGACCTTCTGATTGATTGACAGACTTGCTAACCACTGAGCCACAGTTTAGTACGTTACGTTTGAGGCTGTACCCAACTTTGATTCCGTTCTTTGGGAGCAAAAGCGAGTGGAAACATTCCTCTTATCCAGCTCAATGGAGGTTGTTTAGCAAGTCCTAATGCAGTGGAGCCGTGCCGACCAGAACCAAAGTAGGTCACCATTAAAATCTGAACCCTGTGTTTCTCTAACACTCAGGTACCTTTACCAGGCCTCCCAGTAGGCCTCACGCACCTGCAATGGGATGTTTCTCTTCTCGCTGTTCATCTGCGGGAGAAACATGTCAGCCCAATGCACCAGGTTACTGCCACAGGGAATACCCCCAGCACTCTGGAAATTGCTGTTGCCTACATTATAGCGACAGTCAAAGATTTACAAACCTAAAATGGGATGACAAATATGTAAAGATGTAGGAAATGCCTTTGATGTTTTCAGTCCTCCTTTTTCTCAGTCTGAGGATTCTTTCTCTCATCTGAATGTATTATAGTCGACTTCTGTATTTATTTTGGTACTTTAAACATTTACTGGCTGCTATTCATCTTAAGATGGGCCCTTTTATGCTGCACTTTTTCATATTTTGTATCATTTTTGCCTTCTAAAACCTTTCACTGTCATATCAGGTATCATTACATTTCTACCGGAGCCACGATTTCTGAAAAGAAATGTTCCATGAGCCTGTTCACTGCGCACGGACACTATCTGCAGTCACATCGCTGCATACCTATGAACATGAATGGCCAGGAAGTATTGACAGAATAACAAATTGACCCCAGTTGGCAAAGGTGATTAGGTCAAACCTGTCAATTGCAAAACTGATTGCCACTTTAATTACGAACAAGAAGGATTGACAAAACAAACCTACAATCGTTGAAATGGAATTGTATAATTTTGGTGCATGCTTCAGCATTTATTAGCTGTGAACACACAGACAGAACTTGGAAGGAACTTAGGGGAAAGGAATACTGAAGACTTTCAGAAAATGTATTAGCAGAATTGTTAATACAATCAACTGTAACAATCAAGTGAAAAGGGGAGCCAAAACTCTTAAGTTAATAATAAAATACCTGAGAGAACGACGACATCCGTAAGTGATAATAATAAAAAATCGTCCTCAAAAAGAAATATTTTTATTGGCTTTGAGAAGTTGATCTCTCTTGAGCTGCTTTTTAAAAGGATGTATTGGATCTATAAACACGCTCTGGTCCAGACTATCAAAGGATCACACTTTCAATTACGTTAATTTCATCTTTTGTTTGTTTTTTATGCATTTGATTTTCCATGTGTATTTTGGTCATTTTCTGCTTCTTTGATGTTTTGATCTATAATTCAAATTATGTTGGTATTTTGATCATCTTTTTGCCTCGCAAATCATCATGTAATGATTTTTACTCTACATTTACTGATTGATGTCTACTTTGGGTTCTTACTTTCGTCGTTGTCTTCATTAATACATTTGTGATTTGAGATATTCACAGTTTGGATACAAGGTAGTAAACAGATTTTTGATCAGTTATTAATATGGTAATTGTCTCAAGTGTTTCAGACTTGGGTCTGGAATTATGGTTCCCATTTTTGATTAGTTGTTGCGGTCTGAAAAGATGAAGGAGTGGCTCGCATTGGGAATTTCATACCCGGAACGTTGTGTCTCTAATAAACTCTTCCTGCTCTTTTATCACAAGATGCCCTTCTCCTGTGCGCTACAGTTCAACCTGATTTCAAAGGAGTTGCAAAAGAATGCAACCCATTAGTTTATTTTGTCTGATTAAAATGCACCGTTGGAGCCGTGCTCCTGTGAAAACGAATCTGTGGCACAAATACGCACCCTGCAAAAACGCTCCCGGATCCCCACTCCATCCCTCTTCTGCAACAGCCTTGTGTATACTGGCTCTTTCAAACTAATCCACTGAGGGCTGGCAGGTTTTAATGTCATCCAACAATGCTACAATCAAACAGCTATTCAGATGGTATCAGCATCGATCTTCTGAGAGCTGGAAGGGAGATATTTTTGGAAAGACTGTGCTCACTCTCGCTTAAGCTGGCCATAAAGGAGAAGATTAACGGCATGGAAAACGCTTCTCATTTGGCCGTCCTGAACTGTCTCCGTGCTTCCAGCCTGACCTGTTTGGGAGAGGTTTTGCCACGATTGGAGCCACAATAGAAGTCGCAGAGCGAAAAAAACGAAAACGGAAAAGAAACGACGTTTCAGGACATCAATGCGAGAGTCCATCATGTGTGAAATGCGACTGAATGTGCTTTTATTGTTTGCTATTGTTAGGTTAGCAACAATGTAGAAGTGGTTTGACCTACAAGAAAGAACATAATGGCTTGTACAATTTGATTGGGAACTTTTTGTATCTCTGGAAATACGTATTTAGCATTACACACACACACACACACACACACAAAGATGAATGCAGTGTGTTATTTCTGCGGGAAGATGATTTCAATCAGAGGAAACCTCTGACTCATGGTTTCCTGTATAATCCCTGTAAGCACTACCCGTGCTTTGGGACATAATATTTAACAAAATGACTGGCTTCCAGACTTTTTTTTGTTTGTTTTGCCCACCACCACTGCTCCTCTCCCAATACTATTAGCCACGCTGTAAATGTATTGTGCATGCTTAGTGAACAGCATGGCACTCTAATGTGGCCATTTCAAAAAGCCTTACTGCACAGTCTGCATTGCAAACAGCGAGCCAATCAACTTCATGGGTAAACACTGCGCCAGTACGTGAAGAGGTTCATTCAGACAGGAATGAATCATATTTTCTTATTCCGTTGCCCTCTAACTGCGATGCATTTGAACAGAATAATTGGGCTGATGTTTGTTTTTTTTCCCCCAGAGAAGTGACAAATGAGCATACAAGCCTTAGCACATATGATGTAACACCTGCACAGCATCCAGGCAGCAACGCCTGGCAAGAAACAATAAAGAGACCTCGTCTCCACAACCAGTCCCCGAAGTAAAATATAACCTCAACATATTACATGGGTCATATTACAAGATGTAACTTTGACCATGAATACACTATAGCCTTCACCACACACCCAAAAGGGTGTTTTAATGTATAAAAGACATACACGGATCAGAATTAAAAAATGGGGCGGACAGGAGGAAAACCAACCTTACGTCATGTTTGTTTTTCCCTAATTGGCTACAAATCTGTACTTTCTTATGTTAAATGGAAAATGAAGCAGCAAAACAACGGCTTTCAGGATTTCTTAGACGCCTGTCAGTCTAACCAGGTACGAGTTGCAGGAGAACAGATTTGCATGAAACAAAAAAAGAAGTACATTCAATTATTATAAGAAGACCTTAACGGTAGACAGTAAGAAATGCATGACATAATATATCAAGAGAGGGTGAAGATACCAGATTACTAACTGTGATCATTTACATAATGTTTTAGTATGTAGCATCGCATTGTGCTGCTCTCCGTTATGCAAACTGCCTCGAACTAAATATTTGGGAAAGAAAGTATCTGTCTCCAAAACAAGACAACAGACATAGCTTAGGTTCTTTTTCTTTCAGCAGATTCTCTACGATTTGCAGCTACAGTGAGCCGTGAGTTGAAGAGTGACACATGACAGGCTGCACACTCCGACTTGATGTGGAAAACTACTCGTTTGCAGCATGAGATCAGATGGCGGTGAACAATAAGCCGCTCAAAGAGCCTTACACTGCGTTGTCTTTTCCCACAGCGACCACAGTGTCGCCAAAACACCGGGTCCTAAGGAGGCCAACTTGAAGGTTTGGTGAGGGTTTAAACACAACAGTGACTTGGTTAATAATAATAATAATAATAATCCCAACGCCTTCGTTGCAGGGCGTGTCGTTTTTTAACTATTCGCCAAAAGAACTTTGCCGTTGTTTAAGCGTTCAGATTTGACTCGCGATCACACATTTTATTCAGCGCATCTCCCTCTCTGTAGTGGGATCATTATTGATACTGAAGCGTCGTAACTCTAGTTTTATGGACGCAGGCAGAGCCCCTTAATGAGTTACCCGGCCTACAGAATCCCATTAGAGGTCAAAGCCTGCACGAAACAGAAGTATGTGTTCAATCTGATAGCAGCGTGTGGTCTATCTGATAATCAGGCAAACTTTGAATTGCCTTGCATAATGTGCCGTAATAGCCTCACGCATACACTGATTCCACAGATAAGGTCTCTACGGTAACGTCCCGAGATTTAATAAAGCCCTGACATGATCTTAATGAAAGGAAACCTTAATTAAAATTCACATCTTTAGCGTTATGATTAACACAAGGCTGGAGCTCTGGCGAAACATATATTGTGCGCGCGCCCTTCGGGAGTGGGTAGCAAACCCCCGCAGCTTGGCCTTCCCGTCTCATCAGTGTTCTCTTCCCAGCCACTCAATTAGCACCGCCGTCTCGCTGGAAAAACCCCAAACTAAAAGAACACAAACCTACAAGCTGTCGGCAAACTGAGGGAAGGCGTGCGTGAGATGCTCAGTCTGTGTTTGTTCTGCTGCGGCCTCGCCGGGACAGTTACATAAATCATTAATTTCCTTTGGGTCGCACGAGAGCGAGACGGCGGCCCAAGAATCTGTTTTGAAATGACAAAACACACGGCGGACGCTCCTTGTGCTCGCCGACAGCAGCAAGGTGATCTCTGACTGATTCCACTCCAAAAAGGTCCATGAATAAAACATGTTTTGATATGCATATCAAAAGGCGAGAGTTGACAAAGCAAAACAAAAGCCCGAACAAAGACGTCGGGGCAGTGGGGAGCGCTTTCTCCTGAACCTGCTCGGAATCCCTAACGCCGGCAATTAGCAAAAGGGGCGGGGCTCGGAGGCCATCTGGGAGGCCCGTGCCCAGCTTCATCTTGATATAATTGCTCCTCCTGAGGAAGAGCAGGTGAGCGCACCTGGAGACGCCTCCTCCACGGTTAGCCAGACGTGTTCTTCAATTGCACGGGCTACAGCTGACTAATACCGTCATCAAGCAGATCTGTAACCTTAATGAAAGCTTTAATAGGCGGAGAGAACTGTCGTCTTAGCACCGTAGCTGGTTGCAAGAAGAGAGAGTAGCAGGGCTGTATTGAAAGAGTAAAACATTCGCTATTTATTCGCTGAATGAGGCAAAAAAGAAAAATGACATGCTTATTCGTCAAACTAGCAATTAACTATGCAAGACTATTCTACTGTATACAGATATGTAATGGTTATTGCTGGGTATTTTGTCCAATGTCAAATCTCTATATGATCATCTGACGAGATACTACACTGGTGTGTGTGTGTGTGTGTGTGTGCGTGCGTGTGTCATAACAAGTAACTAGCACAAGGGTTATACAGTTATATCAGAACTGGAGATATTATTATTTTATTGAAAGAAGAGCAAAGACCAACACTGAATGTTTCTGCTCTTCTCCCGACCGGCTTCTGCAAGAGTTTCATTGACACATTGTACAGCCAAGTATTTTTTTTTATTTTTTTTAAACGTACTGGCCCTTTTCCAAACAGTTTCCGATAACGACCTCTCAGATGGTTCTGTGTAACAAACCATCTGGCAGGTCAGGTTAAGAGAATGGTGTTTAAATTATTAAAGCCTCTGCGAGTCCAATGGCTTAGATGGCAGATTAGTTCTGAGATGATGTCACTGGGTACGCATTTTGTAAAAAAAATCTTCATTTCGCTGCGTATGGGATGATCACACCCACCTCACAGAATAATCAAAGTCTAATCAGCACATAATGAAGTGGGGACAGCTGGGCCAGTTTGGAGGTGTGCGCGGATGCAGACCCATGGGCAGAAAGGGGCCACGGCGTCCGCCCAGCAGCATGGCTCAGCTGGCCTGGCGCCGTCAGGCCCACCGCCGGCTGCTCACCCAGTGGAACGGCAGAGGTCAATGTTCATCCTGTCACTGTAAAGTGGCCCGAAGAGATCAGGCCAGCGCTACTGGAAGAGACCTTGACACATGAGGCCGTTCGACATGCACGTCAACCTAAGAAATGCCCTTCACGGGGCGGTGGGCCCGATTATGGAGACACATTAGGAGCGCATCATTTTGGGTGGCAGTTTTTTGCAACATACGGGAGGTGCGGGAGCTGCTGTGACAGATGCTCCACGTCCTTCAGTTCGTCAACAGCAATAAACCGCAGAATTGATTGAAGACAATACTTTAATCTGGAGTGTGTATGTTTGTGTAAAATGGTTTAGCACTAGAAGAGAGGTTAGTGCGAGGAGGCTTTATTTGGATTGTTATTTATATGTTGAACTGTTGGATTACCGGTATGAGGGATATGTTTGAATGTTATTATTGAATTATCCATCTTTTCAAATTGAGCTTGCAGGATGCCGCAGGATTTTACATTTATGACATTTTTTCCCAAATTCCACTAAGGCATTTGTTTTCATTCATTTATTTATTTTTTTACCTTAATACGTGGAATCTTATGAGAGTCGTGTAATCCATCACACTGAACATCTTGTCAGCTTTTATCGCTGTCACGGTTACATTATGATTGTTTGCAACAACAATTGCATATAAGTAACAGCTGGCATCATATTTACTGTGATAGATTGCCATTCCGAAGCAGGTTTAGATGTTTCAACATTTCTTTTTTCTTTTTTAAATCAAAGCCTGCAGAATTGAAAGGGAATCAGTGGCAACACAAGTATATAAAAAAAACATATGTCCTTGGGTATGTGTGGCATAACTTCAAAGTGTTTGGGATTCGTAGTGAACGTCCTTCATGTCACATTGTCCTTCCTGAGAGGACTGCGTACAGTAGCTGACACCACTCGAAGCCTGCCAACAGCGAGCTAACGGTGAGTCAGCTTCACTTAGTCAGTTAGCAATGAAACATATGGAGCTGTGTTGTACTTTGGAGCCATATTTCCCCAGCTGTTGAAAGGGATAAATATATATATATATATATATATATATATATATATATATATATATATATATTTATATAACATTTATATCTCAACATTTGAATTGGCTATATAGCACTATATATAGCACTTTGATGTTAGATGTCAACTTAAGATGAGCCTTAAGTTAGCCGCTAACGACTATCGACTAGGTGGTTGCTAACAGCTACTATTTACAGTTCTGCCACTAATTCTAATTTTACAAAGCATGTTCACTTTTTGTTCCACTGTCACTGAGAGGTGTAAATTATTATTATATATTATTATTGTGGTGGTTTTATAACAGATAGCATTATACTTTGACCATCTCATGAATGAAACAATATAATACAAATCATAAGCTATGTTTTTTTTCAGAGCTGTATAATGAATTTCATCAGTGTATCTGCAATACAGTGGCCACTGATTTTAGATTATTTAACCGTTGCAAAAGCCACTTTTAACCAATGCTTTTTGTAGCAGCACAACTGACTGATGTATTTATCCCTCAGTGTGGGCCGGCGCTGGCAGCAAGAACAAAGTCCCTAACTCTTTCACCAAGAGGGGATTATAATGCCGGATCATCAGCTGAGGAAACAAGGCACAGTGCCATGTGGCTAATTGGCTAAGTGAAGCTGATTCACTATTGGCCGACTTAGAAGAGGCCCCGGTCCTCCAGTCAAGTCTCGTAGTTCGGGACGTCTGTCTCAAAAAGATTAATTCCAATTAAGAAAAGTAATCCCAATTCAATTTCAAGGCATTGCGTTCAATGTCAAACAGTGTTTCCTCCATTAAATTTGTAGGGCACTTCAATTGCAAGCAAATTCAAGTTTCTGCAACTGAAATACCACTTTCTAGAATATGAAAGCTAAGACGTGAACAATGTGTTGAACAGAATTAAACAGATACAGCAGGTGGTATTGGTGGCTGAGTGGTGGGTTTAAATGTTGCTGCTGTAAGTAAGAGAGCAATTTCTCCTTTTGCTTTTGCAAAGAATGGAAGAGATAAGAAAGGAAGCATTGAAGCACCTTTAGAGATTTTGACCAGCTCTTATCATGGCTGCCATGGCGACTGTGGCTCAGTGGTTAGCAAGTCAGTCTTTCAATCAAAGGGTCGGTGGTTCAAACCCCGCCTCAGCCAGTCCATGTCGTTGTGTCCCTGAGCAAGACACTTAACCCTCATTGCTCACCGTTGCTGTGTCTACGGTCTACTGTATATCATGTAAGTTGCTTTGGATAAAAGCGTCAGCTGAATGTAATGTAATTTCAATACTTCCAGTTCGTTTCACTAAGTTAGAAATCTTCTTAAGCACAAACACCCCAGGTTTTAAGAGCCTTCAGCCACACCTCAGCCACTCTAACAAGCACAGTAACTCAAAGCCAAAGAAATAAATGGTAATTTTAATAATGGAGACCAAAAGGGTTATAATGCATGCACATAATCCAAACAATGTAATGTTAAAGATTAATAAATAAAAAAATTGCGTGAGGTTAAAGGTTGAGGTGTGGTTGACTTATTATTACTAATTACAGTCGTGCTCTTCTGCTATGACATGTCGCAATGTGCACCGTACACATAATCCTATTCTTTTCTTTCTTTGCTTCAAGTGACTGCACTGACCCACTTCAATTAAATGTAGAAGTTCACAGAGAACATGTAAATTATACTTGGATTGCATTACTGCCACATAAAGCGTTCATAGCCGATACTAACACAAATTACGAGTCAACAAACTGGTGGAGGAGGGACTCTTTGATATGCTACAGAGTGCCATCTGTTGCCATCAATAACTTAATGCACTGGGTGGAAGTACAGGTAACGATCCGCCCCCTCCTCCCTCCTCTTGCTCATAATAACCCTTCACCAACACAAACAGGAAGTCACTGCCCGTTGCCGAAACCCGTAGCTTGTTTTGATATCGCATCAGATAGCGATCGACTTTGTGGGAGCACAGCAGAAGCGAGACTGTGCCGCGCGGCGATTCAGCCGAGGAGTTTATCTTATTGAATGTGCGGCTGGACTGCGTCATAATTCAGTATCTGGGAGCGTCAAGAAGAATGCCGTGGGCCCGGGCAAAAGCAAAACATTGCCATAACACCTCAGCAGAGTTCTCTCTAATGAAATGTCATAATTGGGCCTACAAGTCATCCGTCTGTCTGTCCCAATAATTCAACATATAAATCAGGTCCATTAGCACCAATAGAAATCTGCCAGAGTGACGTATCGCATAATGTAATGAGTTTGGATAATGCATAATGCATAGGTGTATTTTTGACCCGAGTCTTCCACCTTTTTAAAACATCATTACAGTGAATTATGTAGATACTGTACATTTGTTGTCATTATGACAGTAGCCCTGTTACATAGCTGCATTTGTTGACAAACAAGACTTATTAACCAGCAGCATAGCCTCACTGACTATTATAGCCAAAGATTAATGCGTGTGAATAGTATATCATTTTTCACCATATAAGAGAGGTTTGTGATTTTTCTAAGAGGCCTGCAATCTACATGTAGCCCTGTTACAAATATGAGGTCACATTCAAGAGCACGACCAAGCAAGGCTATGGAGTGCACATATATGAATGTTGAAGTGTTTATACACACAGTTTTGTGTGGTTGCACTTTGAGCGGCCTTGTGGTTGAAAAGCTCTGTACAAAAAGCAAGGCCTTGCCTTTATTGTAAATGCTTCAGTATTGAACAAGAAGCCTTGCATTGAAAATGTTTTGCTTCTCAGTCAATCTCGTGGGACAGATCTGCTACCATTTTCATTAATTGCATCACTATAGTTAGGGGGTCAAGAAGGCTAAATAGCATTTCCCCCTTTGAAGTGTATAACAACTCAGGGGGGTCTCCGTTAGAGGTTCTAGTCTATATTTCACACGTTAAGTGAAGCGCAATTTAAACAGCTGTTTAAATGATACAAAAGTCCTGCTGTATATGTGTTTTTAACTTTTATTAACCGTATCAACATTAATTGATCAAGGTCTGTCTTTGAGCTCACCTGTTTCACCACAGCCAGATTCCCCTCAGATATCTCAATGATCCTACTTCTTTCCTTCTTTATTGGGCAGGGATGTACAAGTAAATGAATTAATGGGATCGTCATTGTGGATTGCTTGCAATGGGGATTCCCAGTAACATCAGGTGAAGTGGTGCAGGGGCAAACAAGTACCGTGGGCTGACATTACTTTTCGGATTGGTTGAGCGACTATCTCTTTGGCATCAGCTGGAAGGGATGCCAGGCTGCAGCACATGAAAAATGACCTCGCTTGACATAATTATATATGAAACTGCCCATTGAATCTATTTAGGCCTACTTATTAATCAAAGGTGTCGAATCGTTCCGGCCCAATTAAACACCTGGCGCACTGTACTAGGGAAGTGCTATTGTATTGTGCTATGTATTGTTATATCTGGGTGGTTCTATTGCATTGTGTTGGACGCTCCTGCATTATACAAAGGTTCAACACTGCCCTTCAGGGACCACTGTTTCGTTTGAACAGAATTGAATTCATAGAAACAGATGTGATTTTGCAAAAGAAGATACTTTGCCTTTTAGAAAAGTCAGCAGATGAGCAGGATTCTTGTCCATTTAGCATAAGAATCACGATAAAAAAATAAATATTGTTTTTGAATGTCAGCATGTGCAGCCCCTTGCCATGACTTTGGCAGTTTGTCCTATTTTCCTTTTTGCAATGACAGTAAGCTTGCAGTGGTCAAGTGTGTCCTGCTCAGGGCAGGCTGTGACTCACTCGCTGAATCCAGTCTTGGGGTGACACATGGCTAAATGGCTGCACAGTCCTCCCCCCCACCCCCCAGCTATGTGTCTGTCTCAGCATTAGTGCTCTCCCAGCCACTGGCTCGAGCTGCTAAGCTGCTCACTGTGCATTTTAGATGAATACTTGCATTGGCTGCACTCCTGACACAGTCTCGTAAAAAAAAGGTTGTGAAATGCTGGAACATTATTTGACAAGCTGGTGACACGAATAGTGTGAAGAATCAGCTGAAAACTGAACATATAATTTTGGATGCGTTCTTCCAAGTGTCAAATGTAGTAATCTTAGGTTATTTATCTGAGCAATTTAACTGAGCTCAGCCTTGGTTTAAAAGTGGAGCATGATGGATATATTGGGCGATATCAGCTTGTTGCAGATATATCCTACTGGCATATATGTAGGCTCAAAATTAATAAGAAAATCAACAATATGTAAAGAAATCTACATCAGTATTGGCCACATAAATACAGTATCGCTCAGGCTTTACTTTGAAGTTATTTAAAATAAGCGTGTGCATCTACCATGCTGATTGCAATACTAAATCAAACTACTCTTTGTGCCCACAAAATGTCATTAAACCTGGCTGGAAATGTTGGTCCTATGACAAAGATGAGGATGGTGTGAATGAGAGCTGTGTTTGGAAGTGTTGATCTGCCAACAACAACGATAATGAAAACAATCTTGATCTGAGTGACGATGATCTGTGGCTTTTTTAGTCAGTTAGTGAACGCTACGAAACCCCATTCACACCTCACATCACAATGCATCTTGTATCCAGATTGTATCTCAATCTGATTTCAGCTGATATGTTCAAATGTGTCTCCATTGTCCACTTTGAGATTTAGATCATTCCAGCACAATCAACATAACAGCCTCCTCCTCTCGTTGGCATTGCAGCAAGGACCCAGTCTAGCTGTTCTCCACCATTGCTTCTTGGGCACGTCTTGACTACAACCAGGGGGATCTTGGATAACCTGTTTGACTAGCTTTCGAGCTTCATTCTTGCTAGTAGCTTCGCTCACTAACTGGGTAATGGCTGCTTCCTTGCTGGTTTGCAACAATTGCGCACGGATGTGTTTTTTTCCGCACACTTTGAAAATGCAAATGCATTTACATTTGTGTTTGATGGGGTCACAATGCGTACTCAATTGCATTTTGGGTGCATTTACAACGTCAGGGTAGTGAAAGTAGAAAAGTGAAGCCAACTTGCATCTTCTCTCATGGCCAACCAGGGACGACTCCTCTGGTTGGAAAAAGAAGTCTGATAGAAAGGAAGATTTGACTAATTACTCAACGTGCAGATATGGAGCAACATTAGCTTTCATTTGGAATTGTGTCTGGCCACCTGAGTGTCAGTGCTTTTGGCCAATATATGTGTTCTTTAGCTGATAAAAGCTCAACTAAATTCAACAGCTACTCTAACTGTGTCTGCCTGCTGTTTGCTGCTGAGCAGAAGTGGCTTAAATTTGCATTATTTCTAATGCCAATTAAGGTGGCAACTGCTCTGGTTGCAAAAAGAAGTCAGATTGTGAGTCTATTAGGAAATTATTCTACTTCTTTATTGGTTTACTACCTCAGTGCACATTGTAAACATGAGTTTATTGTCTTAATCGCTAGTTTAAAATCTTCTTCAATACAGCACGATGTTCATTTAGTAAATAATGGTACTTTTAGAGTTGTCCGGTCTCACAGGACGTTTTCTTACAACTTTAACCCTTTAACAGTGTGTATTCAGTTCACTAAAGTACAATTTTACATTTTGGTCACCTAGAAATGTCTATTCAGCATTCTGTTATACTTCTCGTGTCATTGATGGTTGCAAAAAACCAAGATGTTAAGGGCCAAAAGCCAACATTGAGGAGGCCAAAATAATAAACTCCAGGCTTCAAAATGACAGTCCAAAAACCAATGGTTGACGTCAAGGTGACTACTTCCACTTCTTGTCTAGTGTTTACACCTGCACTTTCATGAGGTCAAACACGACGCAATTGTAATCCGATCACCCAACACACATTTCAAGATGTAAAGGGGTATATAATTAGATTGTCGCTCTTAAACACCATTTTTATATTAAATTAAAAGAAGGTAACATAGACACTTGCTATGGACCCCTGGAATCGTGTTCAAGCCCCCCATCTACCCCCTCTGCAGTACTCCAGCTTGGTGCCTGGTTGTTTTTTGATAGCCTACTTTAGCATTTACCTCTCTGTATACAATGTTAAATCAGGTCAATCAGTCTATCTGTGTGTGTTACTGTGATGTATTTTGTCTTTTGTCAGGAAATGGTCTAAAAATAAACATATGCAGTGATCCAAAATGTGCCGAAAACTGACAAGGAAAGGTTACAAACGAGAAGATATCAGCGTCCCATTCATCTCTGTGCTCCCGCTCTCCAGCTAGTATTCACAGTAGAGCTGCTTTGGTCTGTCAAAGAGCGGTTTCCTTGCTGACAAGTGACAGTTTAAAGATGCAAACAAAAATAAATCTCTAGTCCAATTGCAGGTGACAGCATATGAGTTCATAGAGCATGGCTCAGCATAAATACAGAAAATAGGTTGAGGGGCACTTTAGTTTGTCCACTTTGCGAAATAAGGTTTTCATCAACTCCCTCACACACTTTCTCTCGCATTACAACAGATTATCCTCAAAAGAAGAGCAAAAGCTAGTGCATCTTCTATGGAGGCGGAACAAATAACTAGTGCAGATGTTTTTATTTCCTCCCTTAGACTCTACACGGAGTTCATTAGAGATGCCATCCTCTGTGATCATTCAAGATAATACACAAGGCTCTGCAAGTGGAACTGCGACACATGACCCTTGAAGAAAATGTATTTTCTCCATGCTGCGAAGGCTGCGAGGAGGTAAAAGACTCCATAAACGGGTTCAAGGCAACAAGAAGGGAGAGTATCTGGACGTATCCTTCATGCTTTCTTGCAAATATTAGAATAGATAGTTCTGTCACAGCACATAAGTAGTTCACTGGGCTGGGGATATTCATTTTTCTATGGAGTAAGGACACTGATATATGGAATATGTTTTAACAGCGAGGGTCCATTGCACACCCACTGGTTTGTAAAGGCAGAGGGAGTGAAAGCCAAACTTAACAGGGTAAGGTTGTAACATCAAACAAATAAATTGCAGTTATTTTGTCGTGCTTATAATTTGGTTTGTTAGACTAACATTTAAAATACTTTAAACTCAATTTCACTGCTTGATGATGACATTTTTAATGCAGAAGAACCCGTAACAGTTGACAGATTTCCTCTTTTATCTAATATGTATGTAAAAAGTTGTATCTTTTATGATTATTGGTGTTTTCATAAATAAATACCCATTGCCAAAACAACACATTATTTTTCTCAATCTCCCTGACCTACTTAGGTTCTGCACAGCAAGTAGTTAACAAATGCCTCTGATTATTATTTTTTGTATCCTGACTTTTCTTAGACTTTCACTTCTAAATAGGTAAATAAAGTTAACAAAAAAATTGAATCAGCAGCAATTAAAATTTCGAGAGATCAGACTTTATTTACTTTTTGTTTTACCATTAGGCAGATTGTTTGGCAATAGATAACTGAATTAATAATTCCTAATGGCCAGAATCGTTTGGTGGTTATCTCTTTTGGTCTGCAGACACGCACAGATCAAACATTGTTAGTTGAAGGCATGAGCGCTGTTTAACTGCAAGGACGACGCTTCTATGGTGGAACGTCTGTTGTCTAGTCTTGGCTGTAAATAGATATCATGGAAGGCCATAATATGTCATTAAATGTGGGGTTCTTGAATGGAGACGCAATTTCATATTGTACAATTTCTGCAGCATTTTGCTGTTTAACCTAACTGCTGAGGTTTGGAAATATTCTTTTTATGATGCCAACCCCTATTTTGCTCCTGGTGGTAAACAAATTGAAAAACAGTTGAGAAAATTATATATATATATATTGTAATGTATGTATTGTATAGCGTTCAATTGTATCTGTATTCATTTCATTTCAATTGTTTTGCCCTGTGCTGCTGTAAAATTTCCAAACTAAACTCTTATTTATCTCATCTTATCCTGGTTTTAGTCTGACATGTTTTCTTATTTCTGCAGACTGGACTCACAAAATACTGTTTATTGTTTATTCAGTTGTTACCTCAGTGATAACACTCTTCTTGGGCTCCATAAAACAATACCTGTGAATATCACAGATGGGAGATGTATATCGGCGGATACTCTTACTTCAGCGGAAGATGCTTATGAAATGATTCAATCTGCGCACTCTCCTACCTACACACACACACACACACACACACACCTCATATAAGCAGTTCCTGGGAGAGATTGTAAGTATGAGTATAAATCATGTAAGTGTTCTTAGCAAACAATCCTCAGGTGGATAAAGCTTAGAGACAAAATAAAGATATATACAAACCCCTGTGGTTCCCTATATGATCTTCTTTAATGAATATTCAAATATCTGCATTAAAATTGAAATACATATTTAATAATGCCTAGGTCAGAGGATTAGCACACGTATTCCTCTCAGCAGTAAGCTGGGAGCAGTTATCTTTACACATGCAACATTAAAGAGGCTGACACTTCCAACCATTTATTATAACTTAGTAATGCAGATATGATGTTTTTAATTTGTTTGCACACTGTGTCTGTATTGTCTGCTGTATGAATGATTCTCTCAATTTCACATTCTGAAAAAGTTTGTCAAACATAAACCTACACAACAAACATATTGTAGCCAGTGTGCATCTATGTGTGAGTGTCTATGTTCAGATTGTTAATTCATGAATAATCTATTATGTGTATGTTGCAGGGAATAGATTAACATGTGATGCAAACATATGTTTTGGTAATAGCTAAGATGTTCATGATGGCAAAATAAGAGCCGTCAACGGAGTCGGTATGGACAAAGAAGTGTGGAGGAATAGGTCGAGGTGGCAAGTGAATAAACAATCATGGTGTGTGTGAACGGCTATACAATAGATACGAGAATGTACAAAGTCAAATATTAGTTTATTTTATCCAACTCCAGTTAAAGAGAGAGAGAGAATAACATCAGAAAGGAGTCTTGAGGGACCACTATGATTTAAAGGTGAGGGTCATGTGGCCCACGGAGGTCGCCATGCTAACACCAGTGCGAGCGCGCTAGACTACAATGTGCATACGACTATTACACCATTGGCTCTGGACACCCCCTTAGAAGGATATCACACGATTATCAGCCTCATAGATATGGATGAGAAGGGTCTACAATAGCGTCTTAATGATATATTAAGGATGTCGAACTGATTCATCAGTGAAAACAATGATATGATGTAGGGCTGGGCGGTATGGCCAAACATTCATATCACGGTATTTTTTAAGATTCTGGCGGTTTCACGGTATATCACGGTATTAACATTTATTTATTGATGCCGAAAAGGACCTGCGGCCACCTGAACAGCTGTTCACTGCTCGTTGTTCACCGCTAGCTGGCCAACTCGCTCGCAACTGCCCAGCAAGCTGTGAACAGCCGTTTGTGTGGCGTGACTTCCGGTCTGTCTCTTCTGGGTTTTTTTCACCTGCATTCCCCTGGGTCCTAAGTCCCTCCAGGTTCAGCTTCTTTGCAATACATCGTTTTCTAAACTACGTCGGACTTTTCAAACCCTCCAGCCAGCAGACACAGCTCCTCTCTGGGCAACACGTTGTGTTGGTGCATCTCTGCTCTCTCTTGTTCCTCCTGCATCGCTCTTTTCCATTTTTTAATGTAGCGACGGAGTTTCTTCTTTCTGTGATAGTGGGCGGGCTGTACCCAGCATGCAGTTCGGCGGAGTAAATTTAAAAAATTTACAATTATTAGTGTTACAAATTGTTTATGTGTCACAAACTGTTTTGTGGTGTTGTGCCTTGTTAAAGAGCGTTAGTTGCGGGTTATTAATTGTTGTTATAAAATTAAAACCATGACTCTAACTCAATGCACGTAACACACATAACTCCGACCGCTTCACCAGTGACTACGGCTGGGCACTATATAGATATAGATATATTATGAAGCTAAAGCCAACAGATCACGGTGCAAAAGTGAACCGTAACATCACCTGGCAATGAAATTAAGGAACAAGGCTGTTTCTGTAAAGATGGATCAGTCTCTATTCGCTGTTACAATCATTCAAAAGATGTGTATAACAGAAAACAGAGATGGCGGACGCTCTGCTGTTTTGAAATAAAGCTAACTTTAGATTCTCACTTGCTGTGGAAAGTAGTTAGTGATTTACTATCAGTGTGTTGTCTGCTTCTGTCCTGATGATCTTTCACAGTACAAAAAGACAAGCTTGCAAGGTTATTATGTTTAATTAGCTACGAGAAAGAAGAAGAAAAAACCACAATGGCCATGTTCGTCACAACTGAGAGGAGCACGCCCATCAGTGTAACGCTGTACTGGTCCTTCATTTTAAACTACGACTCTCGAGTAACCCTCTCTAGCGTTCGTTTTGGACGTGTCAGGGTCTGCTTGTCAGTCTCAGCTTGTAGCATGCATGCAGCCACTAACCATCTTCTATATTTGCTAGCACATCTCTAGCATGCACACACAATTGATAGTGATCTTCAGCCCTGACCCACATTACATATGTTTCTATGAAGGTTTTCGTAAGTCACCCTGCAAAGTGAGGCGGAAAGGGAATATGCATTTTCTTTGTTGTTTGGGAGAAAACCCACAAGGATGTATTTCTGTCTACTCTCAGCTGAACACAATATCAGTGACTTTCTAGTCCGTGTTTTCCGCATCTGTATAACAGAGGTGAAAGGAATTATCGGGAAAAACGCATGAGCGTTACACCAAGGTTCACAAATACCGGAATTCCACTTAATTTTTTGAGTTGTCAGTCGACATGAATCAATGCCCCCTTCATCACTTTGTCTCACGTTGGTCTCTGCCGTTGCAGTCATCTGGTGAACAAGCAGGTGACTAATTCAAAAATGTAATTGGATTTTTAGATTCAACTGGCACGTATGTCATTATGAAGCTTTTTTATTCATTTGTGCATGAAAAACAAATCAACTTATAACTCCCCAGGCTGAGGAGTGTAACTAAAGCTGCAATAAACATCTGTACGATTCCTTTCACAGCCTATATGAGGTTCGCTCTCCTTGCAAATCCATTCTTGCACTCTGCAGCATATTAAAGCCCAGCTTTTTAGGGCTGCGTATTGTGCACCATTCCTGCTTCCAGAGAAGTCAATTTTTCCGCCACCTCTCTAATCCATATACAGGCCATATCATCCATTGTAAAGTGAGTTTTGTTCCAAACTGATAAGTGCGAGGGTTAGTACAATAATCCTCTTCTCAAGCTTAAAGATCTAAAACTGCTCCAAGATGTTCATTTCCAGCTCGGCTGGAAACACATTAGTTCTATGGAGGTCTGAGTGTATGCATCCCTGAAATGTTCATGCCTGGTACATTTTGAAAGGAAGATAAACCAATTTTATTTGAAGGGCAACCCTTTCACGGCTGTGGTTCACAGATGTTCTGTACACTGTGGTCTAAAGATGTAGAAACTGTGTCCTTATTAACCATCTTTCCCCGTGATGTTCACCCTGCTGATGCTCTCACATCAAAGCTGTTTGAATGGAGGAGAAGATAAATAGTCATCTTAAGACAATTACAGCAATCTGCATACGATATGAGGCTATTACCTGATATGACAAAAGGCCCCAAGTTGGTTACGATTCTTAAATAAAAAATCAAACACTTAGAGCTAGTGTCAAACTATGTCTCTCTGACCCTGACCTGGAAAAAGTCCTTCATTTATCTTTTCAAAACTTGACTACTGCAGCTCCCTCCTCTCTGGCATCCACCTGAAGTCTCGCATCTTCTCAGTGGTTCAAACAGACGGCTTCACATCACCACAATCCTGGCTTCTCTTCACTGACTCCCTGTTCTTTCTAGAATTGATTTTAAGATTTTACTGATCACTATGAAAAGCATGTATGGGTCTGGCACTAAAATACATAGACGACATGTCAACCCCTTATGAGCCAGCTCAGCTGCCTTCTGGCTTTAATGTGACGTCATCACTTTACTGCTTTATTTTATTATTTATATTATCATTCGATTTTACAAAAACATTGTCTTTATTCATTTTATCTTGTAGTTGTTTCTTATCATATCGATTGTTTTTATGTTTCATCTATTCTACTGTTTTATCAGGATTTAAAATGGTACTTTGTCTTGCTTTGTTGAGCCTCACTGTTCAGCTTTCTGTTGTTTTAATGCCTTTTTGCTTTTGCTGCTTTGTCTGTAAAAGCACTTTGTAAACTCTGTTTTTAAAGGTGTTATATAAATAAAGATATTTTTATTGTAATCCCTTTCTTATATATATTTCCTTCATGTTTCTCGCCACAACCCCCAAAAAATGACATGATTACATTTGAACATCATGATAACGTCAGAACTGATCTTTGCCTTATACTCTGTTCCCCTGAACAGGTCCACCCCTCATTTGCATCACTGGGCTCTTGATTTGCGTTAGATCACGTTTGCATCCATAATTAACCTCCGCGAGTGTCAACACCACGAGGATCGAGCCACACCCAAAGCACGCAGATCAATTATCACCAGCCACCCGCGGCCCGGTCCTGAGGGATTGTTGGAGCCAGATGAACGGCGACGGGCACGGGCGAAGCCACGAGGCCAATGCAATGCAGCGATTTAAACACATCTCATAATGGAATGTGCACGGGAGTGCAAAGGGTTCACAACACAATAATGTGTATTGAGCAATAAGAAGGAGGGTGCCTCATCAATAGAGCCTTTTATTCATCTTGACTCGTATAATACCTGTTGATTAAACAGCCTGAGTGATTCAACTGATGCTCTCTGGTGACCCCTCCTATTTGTAAAGGAGACAAATTAAAGTCCTCCATCAAAATGTGATCAATGCCAGAGAGCCTCTGGCTGGAATGGGCACCATGGTATAATTGAGCTATTTTTCAACTTAGCTGCATGTGAAATAAACGATGGACATTTGAAATTGACGATTTCCTGTTCACTCATTGCCTCCTTTGTGGTGTGTATCAATTTGAGAAATTAACTTCAATTTAATCTTATTTTACAGCAGTTCTTTAACAGAATAATTACTGTGACTAAAATAGTAGCACTATTTTTTATGTGTTTTGTTTATTGCTTTGTTTATTCATTGGTTCAATCACTGATTGATTGATTGATTAATTGTTTGGTGACTAACTGTTAGTACAATTGTTGATACATTTTCACAGTCTTATGTCGGGCTAGTCAGATGAATTTAGCCTTGTTTATAAAGGGCCTTTTGGAACATACTTTATAGAAATAAAATAAATCACATTTTGTTCCCTGTGGAATATGAACAATGAAGTCTTTGGATTAAGTGTGCAACACAATATTAATATTTAATTTTACCATGACTAACAATGAAAACACATTGACAATAAAGACTTTCTTTTTACCAAGGTCAACATTAAAGCTTCCCTGTGACGATGTGTGAACACAAAGTTGTGTTTACTTTCGGTGGACCCGCCCACAGAAACACTGCACCACAGCACAACTAGTGGTCAAGAACACCTTTAATGTGTTTGTGTGAACATCAGCACATATTATGAGCCTTAAATAGTAATGCGTTGATTTATTAAACATTATTTGGTGACTATTTGTGTACAGTTATTGTTTATTATTGGCTTACTTGTCCAGCATGTCCTTAAAGTTAATTCAGTCAATTCATAGACAGTAACATCACACAGCACTGCACTTTGAACAGTACATGAATCAGGTATCCCTGATTGGATGTTTTTTTTATTTTTATATTTATGTAATGTCTTTGATATTTAGGTTTCAGTAATGGGTTTGCCAAGTAATTACTGTAGGTCTCTACTTCTGATAAAATCATGCCCTTATTTATGATCTATGAAACGATGTAAAAATGTATATTTCCATCCCCACTGGGATGAGGTGAACTCATTCACATTCAGGATGATACTGCTAACCTCTACTGAGTGCCTCATACAACACTCAGGCGAAGCCAAAATGCAATATTGCCTGCGATTGGATGTCTTTAGCAGACAATGGCTTACTTATAAATAAATAAAAAAACATCCTTCTTGAATGGATGCTACATTCCTATTATTTCACACCAGTGCGGCAAAAATGTCTGCTTATGGCTAATCTACTGGAGGTTGTCCTTTCTAAACTACGGCTTTACTGTCACTTGCCCTAAATACATATGAATAAGGACTTCACAAAGGCAGCTTTGGCATGCATCAAAAGTTCTTAATAAGATGCTTTACCTGCAAGGCACCCCATAAGTGACTGTAGCACCAGCAGTTTCCATAGCAACATCATCTTCAATTTTGTAGGGTCAAAGTGGTCTCACATCCAATCACGAATGTATGGAATCCGATTTGCACCTTCCTGGTTTCCCGCCCTGTAGAAAAAAAAGAGTAAAATACACATGAGATGAGTGAGGTGGCCAGGTTCTCGTTAGGAGCTTTGCCTTTTCCTGCTCAGCATGAACATTTAACAAAACAGGAAAAAACAGCGGGAATGTTAATTAATTAATAATAATTAGTTAATTAATTATGCACCGCATTTATAGCTCTGCTCATTTACTACATTTAAACCTTTGACTTTATGGCGTATTTACCCAATCACCATTTAAAATCTTCACCATAAATCCTTTAATCCCTCTTTTTCATCAGATCCACAGCTTTTTCTTTTTCAACACTTTTCTGGAAGTTGTTCCACAGGACAAAAGAGAGGGGTGTCAATTGTGGGATGATGATGGGCACATTAGCAGAAAATATCTCATATACATTCATTTTCATATCTCCAGCAACTCCAGGGACAGCTACTTTTAAGTCAATATGAAAGCAGAGCCACTCCTTTAAGTTCTCCTAGCCTTGTTCCTGCTTGAAGCCTCAAAGCTTTAAAACTCATGATAGTGCAAAGCCAAAAGATGAAAACACGCCGAAACATCTAGAAGAATTGTGTGTGCTTTTCCCTCAACGCAGACAATATATCCCTGGGGTGAGGATTAAATCTCAAAAGTTTTTGAGTGTCAAGAAGGCAGATGCTCACGGCGTCTCAAACCTACGGAAGCCATGAAAGTCAGGTAAAAAAAGAGAAGAAAATCTGGTTCTCCATTTTCCAATATTCTCTTTTGTTTTTGGTTTATGAAGGGTGAAAACCGTTTTGTTTGTTTTTTTCATCTGGAATTAAACAGACACAAAAGTTTTGCCAAGTGGATTTATGTTATAAATTTCATTAAAAGCATCCACAGTTTCTTTGAATGCCCTCTTAAAACAAGGTACATATACAGTATTGTGTGCAAGTTATCCTAATTAAAACTCACATTGAAGAAAAGCTTTTAATCACATTTAGAACATTGGGTCGGGCTGCGGTGGTTGGAATGAGTATTCGACAACAACAACAGGGAAGCTTTGTTCTTGGCGCCTCCGCAGACAGCGAGCGAGCTCCGTGCATGAACATGAGGCGTTAATACTCTGTGCGCTGCATTAATCTCCGAAACGCCAGAGGGCTGTTCAAACAGTGAAGAGTCAAAAAGACAACGCATGTAACTCATAGATATGCCTATAGGTTTATACAGCAAAAAGCCACAAACCAACCTCTACAATGCCAGGAATGCACAGGTATTGTAATCAATAGCCAAGTATAAAGAAATAAAGGCTTAATATCCAGTAAGTTTAAATATATACTCAAATGAAGATTTTTAAGACCACTTGTTTCTGAATCTTATAAGCAAATTGGCCTCCTTTGTATAATCAATGTAAATGCAATGTAAATAGTGCTTTCATCAGTGAGCTATGAGATCGTGCACCCTGCGTGTGCCTAGTTACATCAATTCAGAGGCGCACGATCAAGCACCACCAATACTTGCGACCAACGCAATTGAAAAAGAGTGAATTTAAAATATGTTCCGGGAAGACCTTTTTTCCCACCTGTTCTTAAGTCATAAACACAGGAGAAAAACCTGTTCAGCTCAGACTCAGAAAATGGGTCACATTTTATTTTTTGTCCTCACTTACCTCCCAGGACTTCCGTACAAACCCCAGTGACAGGAAAGAAGCTGATGGTATGAATGACAGTGAGGTGAAGGAGACCGGCAGAGCTCATGAAGGATTCAAAAAGGAACACTTCTAAGCACACAGTGTATCTGGTGGGTAGGTAATATGAACAGAACGGAAAGACCGGAGAAGTGTGTTCCCGTTGCAATTTACACAAGTTGAAAAAGAAGCCAAGAGCCAAGTCCTGCAATAAAGGCCCTTTCACAGAACAATAAATATGTTAAATCTTGCTGCCAGCCAAGCACAACAATACCCACAATGATCTGCTGTATTGCTCAGTGCGCCACAAACCCAAAATAAAATGTATTGTAATGCATACACTGGGAATAACACAGTTTATGTATTCATCCGTTATGTTTGATAAAAAAGAACAGACATGTGAGTCATTTTTTTTAATCCGATGTAAGGTTCCAAGGACAGAGGATTTTGTATGCTGTATACAGCATATATATAAATTACAATATATAATAATGCTCCACAATATATAGATTGTAGAGGCTTCTGAGGCACATTTGTGATTTAGGCTTTAGAAATAAAATTGAAATGGAATTAACTAACTTCAGCTCCAACGAGTCCATCCTGTTTCCTAACCAACCATTGACACATTAAAAGGTTCTCTATATATAATTTGTATTGCCTCCACATGGCTCTCAACATGGCGACCGCTGAGCAAACCTCTAGAAGCTAACAGTGCGGCTCACAGCCATCACGCTAGCGGCTTGTGGAAGACGCGCAATGAGCAGGTGGGCACAGGGCATGAAGGCAGACAGGTAGGTAGGTAGATAGACAGGTAGGCCGTCGAATCATTTCATTGGGCCGAGTGTAAGGATCTTTCAGACACGTGATTTTGTTTTCGTCAGAGCATTTTATTTAAAAATAATAATAATAATTGCTGTCAGGATTTTAGGAGAATTCTAACAAATATAACGAAAAAAATCCATCACCTGTCCTAGATTTAATGCAGTTGATGCATTGAGCTGTAACTGTGTGACATGCTGGAGCCTCCTCAGGGGCATGAATCTCGTTAGAGGCCACAGCACGCTCTCATAGAACTGGAGTTACCGTTACTCCTCTACTGCTGCAGCTTTTGTTCCTGCGGTATCAGTCTTGCCTCGGCTCCCTCCACCCCTTTTCCAACTCGACCTGATAAAGCACCCGGGCAGCTAAAGATAACACACTGCCTCACAAACTCGCTCTTGCCTATTGCCGCTGTAATCTATTTAGCTGCTTGATGCCGGGGAAAAATGGAAGTTGATCTATGTTCTGGATACACAGAGAATATCCAGCTGTGCCTTGTTAACGAAGGCAGTGGCGAGGTTCACAGGGCTCACTCGGGCTTGGGATGGTACAAGTGTGACACACATTGTGACACATTCCTCTCGCGTACTCATTTACAAGAACCACATTTGGAGGCATTTTACAAGGAAAAGCAGAAGATGACAAAAGGACAATTAAAAGAAGGTTGACACTCTGAAATTGGGCACGCCAGTATGAACTGTGTGGGTCGGAGTATTTCGACAGAGTACAGTGATTAAAAAATTACAAAAAAGGACAAATGGATTCCTTCCCACTGCCACTGTAGTACTGAAATTAGAATAGTACTACAATTGCAATACAGCTGCTGCTATTACTGATAATAATACTACCACTAGTTATGCAAAGGATGTATCCTAATGCTACTACCACTATTGTTTATATACTTTTTTATAATATATACTATTGTTATTGCTAACTGAAGCCACTCAAGCATCAGATATCAAACATAGAATATACTGCAACTGCCTTTGGCAAAGGGGAAATGATTGATGATGCTTCAGGGTGTAAGGGGGGGAGAGATAATGTATTCTGTCAGTAACAAATTACCAGAAAATAGATAGATAGACTTTGCCCATACAGCCAATGGCTTAATTTAATGTTTCATGGGCAAGTCAGAGACAATAACCACTAAATGTAAAAACAGGATCATTTTTGTACTGACACAGTAGTTGCAAGGTTACTCTGAGAAAAGAATGGGAATAGGAATTTGTAGAAAATGTATGCATGACAAAGTATTCACAACATTATAAACTAACTGCTATAAAGTTTTTGAGCAAAAGTAATTAATCCAAGAAATACCTCCGTTAATACCTGGTAGCATAGATTGAAATCCCCTACTTTGTTCCCCTCGAGAACTATGCACCATGTTTGCTGCAAAAAACATTTGGCAATGCAGAGAACAGTCCAGAATCGATCCGTTACAAATGCTTGCTCCAAGAGGAAACTGATGCCTCTGTGCAGGAGGTGCAGAATCGCGCCTTGAATTAAATTAGCTCAGGAGATAACACGTTTGGTTAATGTACTGCACCGGCCCAACGAGATCCATCGTCCAATGTTCAATGATATCAGGGCGGAGGGCCAAGCAGAACCAGCGGTGATCGAAGGGACAGTTGGGCTTTAATAGAGGCGTATCGGCCGGGGTGTGTTTCTAACATCTGTGGAGGAGGCAGCCGCAGCCCCTTAGTTGGGAAGTTATTTCAAGTCAAATTGACTCACATTCACTAACCTTTTTGCTTTTAAAAGCTTTTGAATGAAATGCGGTCCATGCGATCTATGCTCACACGCTGTGCAAGAAGCACAAAAGTTGATTGGACCTGTTCTGAAAGCACAAATGGCTCGCAGCAATTCCTCACCAAATATTATCAGGAGAATGGAATTCAAATTGAGCATTTTTCTAAATACAAATGTTTCTGTATTTGAGAAGACCATGGAAATGTGACGCAGAGAGACGCAAGCGATCTTTGAAATATTTAGGACGGCCCCTGCGATTTGAATCATCCGTCAATCAAACTCTTGCCAAGGTCAGTCGGGAGAAGAGCGAAAACCTTCAGTGTCGTTCGCTCTTATTGCAAAGGACTGATGCTATTGCAACATCTACGCTAACATCTCCAGGAGCCGCCATTGTTGTGAGAAAAGTCTCGCACACACCTAAGCCACGCCCCTAGCTGGTGCGTGCTCTGGCTTTTTTGGACACAAAGCCTGAGGAGATGGATTTCCGTGTGCAATGTGATCCGACGGATCTCGCGTGACCAGTTAAAGGTAAATAAATGAAACCAAGCAAATACTTGGGAGGATGTGACTGTCAAAAGTTACTACAGTTTTTTATTTGATTTTTACTAACATATGAATCATTTCAGCACCACATATCTTTCCCTTTACAAAGAGTAAGACAACAGCTTCAATCTCAGCTGCAATCATCAAACCTGAGCACATTCAATTTTAAATACTATTGCAGCTCAAATCTTTTGCAGTCGCTGAGCAACATGCAGCGGGAGCTGAGATACCAAAGCCCTGTTGGTAGAGATTACAGCGTCTCTGTGGGACACATAACATGAGAAAAGTTGTTCAAGGACTTGTTTGCATTTAGTCTGAAACGGGAAATTTTTACCAAAAGCACAAGGTCGAAGCTCAGTGTTGTCCTCTCTATGATCTCCATTTGGAGTAGTGGTCTACATCTAGGAACACCTTTATGGCCTCGACGTTAGCCGATTCTTCAACAAGTCAGTAAAACTCACAACCTTGCATTTTACAAATGACACAGTTAAATAAGCTTTGTGACCAAACCCGGTAGCTAACAACGTTAGCGACAAGCCCGCTGTCCTCCGCGGCTCTCATCACAATCTGCGAATTATGTGATTGAAATAAAATAGTCCAGGTAAGAAAGGCTGATTATATTTGTGTTTAAGCATTTTAGTGCCCAAAGCGTAAAAAAGCGGTGCCATCAATTTCTTAAATGTAAAAGAGTCAACAAAACTTGACTCCGATAGGCTGTTTGTACAAACAGCTTATTACGAGCCTTGTTTACGTTTATTGTTAGGCGGCGTAGTATTTCTGACAAGTCGGGTGACGTGGTATGGACAAACACAGGACTTTAACCCAGGAGACTAACTTTTGGTTTCATCCCACTTCTGTGTTTTAAATAACATATTTGTATTCATAATGAATGCATTGTTATTAGAAGGTTTTAAAGCTGGTATCCAGAATGTTTCTTTAATCATTGTATCGTTTTAAAGATGCTCTTGTGGTGCTATCGAGATCCTGATCATTCACAGCTTGTGAATACAAGACCATTTAAGTCAAAGACTTAATCAGTGAAAAGCAGCTGAGGTCCCTGACCCAGCCGGGGCAGTGTACTGCAACATCCCAGTGAAACAGCGCTCTACTGTGTATCCACATCACTGCTGATGTGGGAGGCACATCCAGACAGCTCAGAATTGGAGAGTGGCTGTAACTTCCTGCCATATCTCCAGCGACAGTCCAATGTTGAGAACTCATCTCAAGAAAACAAATACCTTGAGCTCAGGAACTTATTTTAAAGGAACAACCAGCCCTGAGGTCTTGACCACTGTAGACAAAGCACACTAATGTGCAGCTTTTTTTTATGTGCAGGTCACTTTTTTATTTTTATTTTCCCTTTTCATTATTTTAGAGTCACACTCACCAATGAATGCCACTGATTCAAAAATAATAATGAAAAGAAATTCCAATACAAAGCCAGTGTGCTGACTGAAGGTTACATACCATACATTACATATGTTGGTACAGGTACTGTTCACCTTCGGAGTGATTCATGATGTTTCCAGCTTGAACAAAACAGAAGACATAATGACCATGTCAAGGCTAACGAGACTTGGCTTTCTTTGCCTTCTTTGTGGATAAATTGATCTGCAGTTCTTATCTTATTAAACATTAATGGTGGTTTACTCCACGCATAGCCAAAAAGGCATTGTCTTTTTGTCTTCTTCTTCTTGTCCATGTTTGCAATGGATGAACCAAATAAGATAAAGTTGATACAATGACTGCAGTATCACCTTCATCTGAAACGGTCTGCTAAACAAACAGGGCTTCTCTGGAATGCCTAATTATTTCATATGAGAAAAAGATGAGATGAGATTTTGAATACCTGCATGTTGTCCAAACTAGATGTAAGAATGCTCATTAGAGACTGAACAAAAGAAGTCTTGAAAAGGGGATTTCAATCAGCGACAGAAGAAGTGAAGTGGCATCTGTGATCATGACTTGCATTCTAACAATTACAAAAGTGTCCACTGAGCAGCATCAGCTACATGTGTCCATTAATTGGCACATTACCAAATTTGGTACAGACATAGTCAGTGTTGCAGCAAGAAATTCATATGATATACCATATTGTTTGTAAATGTTGCAGAAATAGCCTTATCATTTTCAATTTTCCGAAGCCATTTTGTAAATGTTCACGGGTCACCTTGAATAGTCAACTGTTCAATGTCAGGTGATAGCCTCTGAACGCTAAATAACACACAACATTAGAATACATTTTTTATTAAATAAAGTAAAACATTTATCAATCAGAGCACTCGCAGCTCTACGATCTACGAGACCAAACGTTCTGTTTAAAACCACGAGAAACAAGCAGGCTGAAACCGGTCTGTAATTATGTCTGCCTATTGATCTTCTCCGATACATTTCAGTGCCGTGGACAGAGACAAAACCACACAAATAAAAAATAGAACCCCACAAGACATCCATAAAAACAGTGCACACTGGCACCCAAATGTGTCCTTCTTGTTGTCTTTAAACATTCTGACATTCACAACATGTGTTTGGTACCATCCAGGTGCCCTTGAGCAAGACACTTCAGACTAGTGGTACGCAGCAGCCCACAGGTCTGGGTGAGTGAAACATAATAAAACTCAGGAATGTGACGTTATAAAAAGGTAAAAATATTGTATGTTTTATCGAGACACTCTTAAGGTGATGAAATCATATACTTTATGTAGGCCTCTAGTTTCATGGCGCTGTGCTGTGACTGTACGTGGAATGTAACACAATGATATTTTCCAGCCCTCTGAAATATCTACTGAATCTATACCAATTTTTTAACATATCCTTGTGGTGTTTAATAACATGATTTTACGTAATTTAAAAAAACAATATTGCATCTATAAAAGATGTATTTGTGATTCGTTTTGCCTCTTGAGTCTTTGTCCCACAGATGTAATGAAAACTGAGCACACTCCATCTTCTGATGAAGACCGTGAGATAAGTATGAAAGGAAAAGATAATATTCTGACCTGTGTCAGGACTATCTTTACTCTTTGTTGTGAAACTTAACATCAGTATTAATTTATAATTTCACATATGAATATGTAACTAGGGCTGCAACTAACAATTATTTTAATAATCGATTAATCTGTCGATTATTTTTTCGATTAATCGATGAATCGGATAAAAAACTAAAAAGCATTACTTTCCAACCCTTTATTCAAAAACAGAACTGACGGTGCAGAAATCTTCAGAAAGTGCATAAACGGGTGGCTCCTTGAACATCCCTGAGCTGTTAAACTAATAATAAAAAATAAAATAATGGACTAACACAAACATACACATGTATGCTTTACATCTGCCAAAAATATAGGCTTTTATTAAATAAAGTGCACAAAACATTTTGTACAAAATTTTGTTTAAAGGGACCTGAGCTGAACAATAAATAACTTATAAAAAATAAAGAAAAATACTAATCAGAAAACTTAACAGGATTTGTTTGAACGTCAGAACTTGTTCTCTACACTACACTCAGATACACACACTCACAAACACACACACACTCAAACTCTCACAGACGCACACACTCACAAACACACGCACACTCACAGACGCACACACATACAAACACACGCACACTCACAGACGCGCACACTCACTCAAACACTCACAGACGCACATACTCATAGACGCGTGCACACACACACGCACTCTTTCTCACTCAAAACGGAACAAAAGCTGCCGACTTTTAATCTGTACTAAAGGTCATGGACATAGACTGCAGACGTCACCCATTTGTTTTAGGACTACAGTTTTAAAGGTTCAAGTTGGCTTTCTGGTGGTATCAATCCTGGTTTTTGGCTGTCAGCATTGTGTGTTTATTTTGCCACTAGAAGTGACACAGGAGGGTGGAGCTAAGTACAAGAAAACCAAAATAAGACATTCTAGGTGACTAAAATGGGGACCATGAACTTTGAACAGAAAACAACCTGTGAAAAGGATTACTCCACTCCAAAAACGCACAATTCTTACGCACCCCAAACCTTGATGATGATGATGAAATAATGAATTGTCTATTCAGTGACAATTCTGCCTCTGCTGTCAGTACGGAATGCTACTAAAAAACATGAAAAAAGCAAAATTCCTTGACAGAAATAACTTGAGAAAACTTGTGTGTGTGTATATATTTACCATCGTGGATAATATGACCTCGCTAGTGCCTTCATTTCCATTTCTTGTCCTAATTTCCCCCTTTCACTTTAAATAACCCTCTTCTTCTTTTAACATAATCAACAAACACTGTTTCGTCTGATGCTCCAGTTTTTAGTTTCTACACCCTTTGTAAGCTCCATAAGCTCCTGAAAAGGAAGATGAACAGATTTTCTTTTAGTTTTAGAAGAAATCTTTTAGCGTTTTAGCTGTGTTATAAAGTGTTATTTTGTAATGCAACTCAATGTATTTTAGCACCATATTAATACATAATATCTATGTCAATACATAATTATATATTGTTTTATTTGATGAAATTATATATCATTGCATTTCCATCCATCCATTTTCCACCGCTTATCTGGGGTCGGGTCGCGGAGGCAGCAGGTCCAGCAGGCTGACCCAGACTTCTCTCTCACCCGCAACATCTACCAGCTCATTCTGGGGGATCCCGAGGCGTTCCCAGGCCAGCTGGGAGATATAATCCCTCCAGCGTGTCCTGGGTCTTCCCCGGGGACGTGCCTGGAAAACGTCCAAAGGGAGGCGTCCTGGAGGCATCCTAATTAGATGCCCGAACCACCTCAGCTGACTCCTTTCGACACGAAGGAGTAGCGGCTCGACTTCAAGCTCCCTCCTGATGTCCGAGCTCCTCACCCTATCTCTAAGGCTGAGCCCGGCCACTCTACGGAGGAAACTCATTTCGGCCGCTTGTATCCGCGACCTCGTTCTTTCGGACACGATCCAAAGCTCGTGACCATAGGTGAGGGTTGGGACGTAGACCGACCAGTAAATTGAGAGCTTTGCCTTTCGGCTCAGCTCCTTCTTCACCAAGACGGCCCGGTGCAACGCCTGCTTTACTGCTGCAGCCGCACCGATACGCCTGTCGATCTCCCGCTCCATTTTACCCTCACTCGTGAACAAGACCCCGAGATACTTGAACTCCTTCGCTTGTGGTAGGCACTCTGTCCCCACCCGGAGGGAGCAATCCACCGGTTTCCGGCAGAGCACCATGGCCTCAGATTTCGTGGTGCTGACTCTCATCCCCGCCGCTTCACACTCGGCTGCAAAACGCCCCAGTGAATGCTGGAGGTCATGGTCCGAGGAGGCAAACAGGACCACATCATCTGCAAACAGCAGAGAGGCTATCCTGAGATCCCCGAACCTGACATTCTCCGCCCCACGGCTGCGCCTTGATATCCTGTCCATGAAAGTCACGAAAGTCATTGCATTTCGTTTCTTTAATTATGTATTTCTGCATTTAGGCAGATCCTAACACATCTGCCTAGATCGGATAGCACTTTTTGTCAACTTTTTAAAGGTACTACATAATTAGACATTCCATTATCCAAACCACTTCCCTATTTAGGGGCGCTGGAGAAGGCAGGGTTCACCTGGACAGGTCGCCAGTTTATCACATGGCACATAGAGACAGACAACTATACACGCTCACATTGCCTAAGGGCAATTTTTTGAGTCATGCAAACTCCACAGAAAATGATCTGACGGGATCGAACCGTGGCCCCTCCTGCTGTTAGGTGACAGTGCTGGCCACTACACCACTGTGCAGCACAAAATTGAAGACACTTTAATTCATTTTAATTTTATATTTTGTCAGAAAACATTTTAACTATTGCTAAAGCAAGCCATGTGGACCAAGACGTTAATTCAGTCTTTGAAAGCATTGAGAATTCTCCCCAAAAAAAAACAAAAGATCCAAGCCCAAAACAATCTTGTCTCTTGTAAAGGCCGCGTGAATTTAATCAACGGATGACAACAGAAAGCAACATGGTGTTGGGGATCTATTTGTAACATCCTATTGAGTCCTTTGATCTCGATTCAGACGTAGAAATGAACAATACCGTGGAGGAGGGGGGGCGCAGTTTGATCGACTGCTTACGTTGCACTAAACGAGGGAGGAAAGATGGCTCTCGCACAGGCGCCACACCCCAGCGGAGCACAATACGCCCCCGAGTATCTGGGTCTTTGTGCATCTCCAGCAACGACGGATCCCCGCTCTGAGTCAGGTGTATTGTCAAGGAGACCCGCACTCATCCTTTGAATGCTTGGAAAGAAGATGTTTGCTGGCCTTATGTAAGCGCATTAAATAATGCAGCACTCCCAGCGCTCAGATCCCCCCCCACCCACCCCAACCCCCACTGAAGTTGCCCGCTGCTGTGTGTGGCGTTTCTCTTATTAAGCACTCAATTAAAAGCCGATCCCAAGGAGCGGCGGCGTGCAACAATGTTTGAATTGGGAATCATCGGCCCCGGCTCAGTCTGTTGAAGACTCACCCCAAAGGACCGCGGCGCCTTGAAACCAAAGGCACAGAAGTGGCGGAGCGTTGCGGGGAAAAAAAAAAAAGAGCAGAGGAATTATTTCCAATGTGATTGGATTACAAATGGGGCATTTACAGAACCAATGAGACTGGATAAATGGAGCAGGAAACGGGAGCTGTCTCCATGATCCGTCTCGGCTCTTTTCCTTCTTCAATCTAAATATTAAAAATGGGGTAAACAGCGCCAAGGAGCCCCGCTGTATTTTAGTCAAGTGTGCTTATTCCTGACAAGTTGGTGTCAGGCCTCACAAGCGCTTTTGATGGCAAAGATGGGGCACGTGTGTGTGTGAGTGAATCACTAATTTGCTGGCTTTACTTTTAACTGAATTATCCTTCATCCTCTCAGCAAGAAAGAGAGGAAGATTGTGCGTGCAGATAAAAGATTTGTCTCAATTAAACCCAGTCTGTTCTGGACAGGAAAACCAAAGAGAAACAGCTTTTTGGAAAGTTCTTTATTTATTTATTTTATGCATATGTGGTTACTTGACATTATTATTTTCCTTCAAAGCCGACTCTGTACGCCACCTTGATACAGTGACACAGAATCCATCTTTTCTGTATCTGCTCATGGAATGCGGCCCAATTATCCCATTGTAAGAGTTTTGGCGAAAGAATAAACGTGTACTTTTTCCCACCGCTCGCAGCTCGAGTTTGTCAAACAACTCCACTACATCAAGTAATGCATGGCACACATAAAACCGCACGGCTCTCCTGTAAAGTGGTATCTGGGGTCTGCAGCTTCCACGTCCATTATGGCATCGTGGAAAATCTCACAGTGCTGTTTACTTTGAAAATCCAGCAGAGTGAAGCAAAAAAGAAAGAAAAGAAAAGTAGCCGCGCTAAACAATTGACACCAGGCATTTGTTCTTGTGTTTGCTGCTCGTCGCAGTGTTTATCCCCGGAAAGTGATTTCTAACCAGATCAGCAAGGTGGTCGGATTAATACACACACTTCAGTTGGATATATATTAGAGTGAACCCATCATGATGGATCCTCGGCAGCAGGGGAAGGAAGGAAGGGAGGAAAGAAATGAGCAACATAAAATAATGTTTATTTTGTATTAAGAATAAACGGTTAACAAGAGGTTATTAATATTAGATAAATCTGCCCATTATTTTCTCTGCTAACCGATTAGTCAATATGTCTATAAAATGTCATGAATAAATTGTGAAAAAATGGCAATCACTGTTTCCAAGAGATACAATTTAAAGATACAAATAATGAGTAGTTTATATGATTGACCAGCAAGAAATTAAAAGCGCAAATCTTCAGATTAAAGTTGCTTAAAAAAATAACTAATTCATCAAAATGTCTGCCTTTTGAGTTACTGATGACTGACTTGGTCAATTTATTCAAACAGTTTCAGGCTGCTGGATATTGCTCAAGTCTCCGGGCCTCTAAAATGTAACCCGATCTCCGGCAACGTTCTCTCAAATTACGGTTTCAGTTTCAAATAGTTTAAAACAAGCAGTGATTGTCAACCAAGTGGTTTAGCTGCACGTGTGTTATGTTTAGGAGTCAAAACTACTTGGTTCGGTTTAGTCATCGATTTTGATTTGGCTTGATATGTTTCTCACGTCATTTAAACTGCGGACCAATGTTGGCTTTTGGTTAAACACGGGACACAAACAGCGGTCCCCTGGGTGAAAGTCCCATGTTTGTTTGACTCAAATCTCACCGCCTTCGTGGACGTCCCCAGACTGCCATTAGAAACGTATTTGTGAACGTAATTCATGAAGCAGTTTCGCTGTGTGCAAATGTAATTCTTAGGCGACGGGGCTTCTAAAATGATTCTAAGTTAGTTTGAGAAGAATAAAAACAGGAGGTTGAAACAACAACCAAAAGAGCTTGGGAACTATTGCTCTACAGAGGTGGAGACATATTTTGTCACACAGCCCTAAGAGGTAGAAAACAGCAGGGAGGAGAAGCAACAAGTTGCATATTGCCCTCCCATTGTAACGTTCAAACAACTATCTTGATTAATGTGAAGTGTCCATGTGGCGGCAATGACATCATGCGACAGAACAAGTTCAAGAGAAGTAGACGATGTTTGTTAAAAAGAAGGGAAACAACCCCCACCCCACACATCCTCCTGTTCCTATGTTCCTTGAGCTACAGCTTTCCTGGAGAGACATGAAATAAACATGACCTTGACGACACATTTCTCAAAGTACCTCCAGCTGGGGGAAAAAAAAAACACCCGATCAAATTTTCATGTCGCGCCTCCTCTAAAAGCAGCATAAGTGTTGCTTGTGACGTTTGGCCTCCAGGACGCCACCTGCTCCTGCGAGACGCGCTATTACAGGCCAGTGATCACGTTCACGAAGCTTCGGCTCGAGACGTAGTACCTGGACTATAAGTCTTAACCTACTCCAGATTCTTTTTCATCTTAAATATTTATGTCTGAGAGTCTGCACTCTCATGTCTCAGACTTTCGGTGAGGGCGAGCACTATCGGCTCTTGTTTTATAAAACCAAGACTTTCCCTCGTTTCCCTCCGCCAACCTTCAATCCATCCCATGTCAAGACCCACGAGAAGCCAACACGTGTCACAAGCACAGAGGCCCGTGGAGCTGCCTCCCGGTCGGCCGATGCACGTCGGTTTATATTGCTGTCAGATGAGTGCTGGTTCGCAGCACCGTGGCGCCGCTCTGACAGGTGTTACCATAGCACTGGGCCCAACTGGCTTGATAATTCATGTTTCCGGAGGAGAAATTATGAATAAATAATCAAATAAATAGAGCTGTTATATTTGCAGCACAGATGCTTGTATCTATTAAACATATTAAAAGCAGGTTTATGTGGCGCCACAGCCCCTTTAGGCTCTACCCATCGGGTAGTTGAGTGACTTGACAGCTAACTGCCAACACAAACAGAAATGTATTCCAGTTTGGTTAATCCTCGAAGTGCACAAATCAAGGTGGGCCAACCGGGGCTGGAATAGTGAACAATGAATGTGAGTTGTGTGTGTGTGTGAGAGAGAGCGTTGGAGCTCCCGGGTTTCTCTAGGATTAGACGACCGCACACATAAACACACACACACACACACACACACACACACACAGTAAGTATATAGGTGGTCAGCAGCATCAGCGGAGGCGTAATCAACCAAAATCCGCAGGGATTATTTATGTGAGGGTCAACTCACGAGGATTACTAAACATCTGCACAGATTGGAGACACACTCTTTCGCACGCACACACACACGCTGGCAGATTACTTTGCTTCCATCATGATAGTCCCACAACAAAGTGGACGCAGGCAAATAAGATCAGCATGAGGGTGAAATTCAGAGAAGGCAATTCCCCCCGTCTGCCTCCTCCTCTTACAGTCAAGGTTTTAACGTTTAATCTGTGAAAAGTTAGGATATGAGGCTGGTTTTGTTTGAGCTGATGGAGATGGAACTTGAGAGGTGCCGAAGTTGCTAAATAAAAAACATACACATATAATATATTAATGATGATAATACTAATACATGGCTTACCTGTCCTCGCGGCAGCGATATCTCCGAGGAATTCACACCCTCAGATTAATCCGTATATAAATATATAATAATTTTTTTTACCACTAAACAAAATTCTGCTGCACAGACATCACTGTCGAGTCGCGGCGGCGACGCTCCCGGTCACAAACAACACACTCCCCAAAAAGAAAAAAAATGAATGAAATATCCGTCTGACTGGTGCGCGCAGAAGATGTGTGTTTTCTTCTTCTTCTTTTGTGTTGGCGTTCACGTTACATTAGCGGGGCTGGGCCGCTCCGTGCTGCTCCGTGCTGCTCCGCTACTGGAACTCCTCCATCCCTGTCTCTCCTTCTCTCTCCTTCTCTCTCCTTCTCTCTCTCTCTCTCTCTCTCTCTCTCTCTCTCTCTCTCTCTCTCTCTCTCTCTGTCAGTAGCACAAGTAGCCTAGCTGACGGCGCGTCGTCTCGCGCGTTGCATATTGGAAAGTGAAGCCTTGGTGCGCTTACTCCGATGCGTCAAGTGTGTGTGTGTGTGTGTGTGTGTCTCTCTCTCTCTCTCTCTCTCTCTCTCTCTCTCTCTCTCTCTCTCTCTCTCTCTCTCTCTCTCTCTCTCTCTCTCTCTCTCTCTCTCTCTCTCTCTCTCTCTCTCTCTCTCTCTCTCTCTCTCTCTCTCTCTCTCTCTCTCCCTCCGTCTCCGAATCGAGCTGGAGCGGGACGCACGAGCACGCGGCCGTCGGAGAGAGAGCGAGAGTCTGACTGTCTGCCACCCTCCTCGCGGCTCCGGTCATCCGAGCGGAACGGACTCCTTTCTCTCCTGATACTACTCATACTACTAATACTACTGATACTACTAATACTTCTGATACTACTGATACTACTGATACTACTAATACTACTGATACTCCTAAAACTGATACCCCTGATACTCCTGATACTGATACTACTAATACTACTGATACTCTTGATACTACTCTTTCCTCACCTCCCCTGCTTGCCGCTGCCGGGATGTCCAAGCAGATGGTCCATGTTGTATACCTGGTTTAATAAATAGCCTTCTGGTAAACAACCGATGGGCTACATCTTCACATCTGAACCATAAATGCACACATTTGATGGACCCTATACACTCCCTAGTACCCTAGCTCCCTACGATATCTAGGGTACTGCTGCATCAATTTGGTTTGGATGTTAAATCGATGGGATTCATTGTTTTATGGGCTTGGCACCTCATGAGTGTTTCCTGATTTTATGAGAATTGCTTCTCAATGTTTTTGAATTGATGACACAAAGGCATCCAGAACATTACCAAATCACAACAAATTGTGATTTGTTGAAAGTGAAATATTGAATATTTAACATCGCTTCATACAAGCCTTGAGAATAAAACATCAGCTTCTTGAACAGAATAAAGGCTTTTTTTTTTTTTTGGAATTTGAATTTCAAGATGAACATTTCTAAAATATATCATCTGCTTGCAGACATATGATAAAGCTGCATTGAATTTCATAGAAAATAAGTATATATATGAAATTGGGGTCATAGTGACACTATGAACTACAGTGAGGTCACTATATATAATTTCACTTGTGCAACAAGTTCCTGAAGTGATTCCAATACTGCCAGATGTTCCCATTATTAGTAAAGAACATGCAGTAAGTGTTGCTTTCCCCACAGACAACCCTGGCTCATCAAGCATTCCTCTCCCCCATCATTGGTTTCTTTGTCTGACCATTCAATAGGAAAACAAATGAAAAAGAGAGGGTCTCCCTTCAATCAAGTCGGATTGCTTGAACGGATCAATATTTGCCACTGCTATTGACGGGATGCGGAAGATCAATCGGGTCCAGGACCTCTCTGCATCTCCACTCTCACATCAATGAAACCGATTCTACAAACACCTGCGAGTCCGCCGGTATGTTTGCTGGTTCATAAATTAAACAGGCCGGTCCGGGCTAAGAGGAGTGCAGTGCAGGGACTCATCGGGTGAGGCTCGGCTTAAAATGTGTCAAAAGGCTGTGCTGGGACGATAGCCAGCAGCTCTCGACGGGTCACTCGTACTCTGCATCATTCTGGCCTCAACACAAGTTCATTCTGGAGCTCCGACCATCAAAAGAAGTTTATTCCACTATTGAGATATCTATTTTTGTCCTCCAGAGGTGTTTCAAAAAGCCATCACGGACTATTCCGATGTCTTTTTTTCTCTCGTTTACGCAATTGCTTGTTTTTACCGGTTTTCGGTAACATTTCATTAATTTGCATATTTATTCCCTGGAGGCTATGCAGGCATTAGCTGGAACCACGGTGGAGAAACAAAACTGAAGCTAAACACAGTGGCAGTTTAAAAAAGAAAGAAAAAGAGGCCGACGCTTATTCTGGCCCCAATTAGATGCACTGTCCAACTTTCTGCTGGTTCAAAGTCCAAAACGGGTCCCAGATATTTATGTTGCACAGATCACACACAAAAACACACACACACACACACACATAGCTAAAAAGCAATAAAACCACCAAACCCCATTTGGCAGTTGCGTGATTATTTCAGAGGTGTGACTTTGCAGAGCTGTTGGCTCAGTGTGACATAATTTATTCCCCATGGAAAGTATTCATATTGATTCCCCCTCCCTCATTAACTAGGCATGTAGTAAATATTGTGATTCCCTGGGTTTAAAGGCACCACATAGCGCCACACCACATCCTGTTAGGAGTTTAGGCTGTCAAAGACCGCCCAAGTAATGTGTTTACATCAGAGGTTAGGGGTCGGAAACAGAAAGCTGTAAAAAGTGATGGCGTTCATTTGCAGAAGGACTCAGCTACAGGTGACTATTATGAAGAACTTTCGGAATATCCAATTAAAATTGTAAGAATATTGGTTGAGCCCTCAATAAAGGACGGCATATGTTGATTGCTCATTGCTCTTGCACAGAGGAAATTGACTCCACTCTCTGTACGTTCAAATGAGGCTATACCGCCAGCAAACGCTTATCCTAGCTTAGACTAAAAACTGTTACTGGGCCTAGCCAAGACATAAGGTGGCATGTAGCCCACGTAGAAGAAAAAGTGTTGATTTCACATTTCAAATTTTGTAGAATTCAGTGAATAAAACATGTAGATTAGTGAACTTCAGACATGCTGGTTGACAGAAGTTGTTACATTTTGTCATAGCCATGCTGGTTGTCTAAGATACTCGTGTGTCCGTAGCGTTATATTTAAATGGACATGCATGGTGCCACCTGCCCAGCAGGACTCTAGCTAACGATTCATACAACCCAGAAGGAGCAATTTAGCCAAGGATATAGAGGCATGGACTAGCAGAGCCGGAGATCGACCCGCCGGGCCTTTGATTGAAGGACACGCCTGCTCCACTGCTGAGCCACAGACGGCCACACTTTCTCCCCGGTGTGTATGTTATCTCACAAAAAGATACGCCTCATTTTACTGCATTTCTACTTATGGTGTGTTCACACCAAACTATGTAAAATCAATGCACAGATGAAAAGGTTGTGACGGACGCGAATTTCCGCCGGGCGGCGCGAATGACGCGAGTAACGCAACTCAAATGACGCGAGTCACGCGGCGCGAATCACGCAAATATCGCAGAGTTGAATTTTTCAACTTGGGCGAAAATTTGCGTCGCTAAAGCCAATCAGTGTTGAGAAGCTCCGCACGCTGTCCTGCCAAACTGATGCTGGTCCACGTCAAGTAGCGGTCGAAGTGGCCGTAATTCAGACACAGTTGTGTGGCTACAGATAATATTATGAACCCGGACACAGGGGCGTTTGATGGTCCGACATTAGAGGGACTTCCACAAGAAGTTTAAAGCAGAACTAGTGGTTAGTTCAATGGTGGATAGGGGAAACGGTACTGTTTTTACGGAGATAAGCCACAGAGATAAGCCCCGCCCCCTTTCAGGCGCGAGTAAAGCCAGTAGCGAAAGACGCAAATTAACCACATAAAGTCGGGTGAGAAACTCACGCGAGTAACACGCCGTGAATAATTTGCGCCGCGTACGGTGTGAACACATCATTAGAAGGCCAGCCCGTCGATTTTCGCTGGTTGGAACTTTTTCAAAATAAACTTCCATCTTCACAGGAAACTCGGTTAGGTTAAGACAACAAAACTACTCGGTTGGTTTTAACGATTCAGTTAGGTCGAGGAATACATTGTGAAAAACTTAGTTAGGTTGAGGAAAAGTTGTTTGGGTCAGAGTAACCATGGGAAGTACGCAAGTTATGAGACAAACAAAATCAACCCCAAATTCTTGTCGGGGCAACTGTGGGTCAGTGGGAGAGCAGGGTCGTCATTTGATCAAAGGATCGGAAGTTTGATCCCCGGGTCCGCTAGTTCATATCAATGTGTCCTTGGGCAGGACTCCTAACCCTGATTTCCCCCCAGGCGGTTCCTGTGGTGGTGTATGAATGGTTAGCTAGTCCTGATGGGCAGGTCACACCTTGCATGGTAGCCCCTCCCATCAGTGTACGAATTACACATTACTTTTCATAGGTATTGCTACGAATGCTGGATGAGACCGCCCTGTCTATACTGTAGTGTGATTCATACATCCGGGAATGAATGTATGATTTGAACCAAGTCCATTGTGAGCTGAAAAAAAGGTGAAAAAACTGTCAGGGTTTGGAGTGCAGGAGCAGGACCCAAATACGTCAACATGGACAAACTGACAGAAGACAACCTGAGCACAGATACTAAACACACAATGGAAAGAGGGAGATAACGAGGTATAGGTGACAGCAGGGCTGACGAGCGACAGGTGATACGTGTCACGTGACAACAGACGTGATAATTGGATGTTTCTATGTATAAGGCAAAAAAGCTGAAAACACAGGTAACCCAATGTTTGTCTGTGTGAACTGCAGGAATTGCAGAGCGTGCACCATGTGAAAACCTATTAATTAGAGGTGTTTTGTTTTTTTCGTGTGCTTACGTGTGTTTAATACCGCTACAGATGACAATAGGACTGAAGAAAGTTGTCACGTTTAATAAAGTCCCGAGGATTTGAAATTTAAAACTATTTAGTATCAACTTTCGTCAACCAGTCCATGTCAAGATTTCTTTCCATGAAAGTCGTGTCCTCACCCTCAGCACCTGAATTACATGCTCAAGTCTGCAATTAATTCAACCTTTGATCCACCATTTTCCCATTTACCCGATATAAGCCTTAATTATAGTGAGAGGGATTTCAGGAGATCTACTTCTTTCAACCAAAAAAAATCAATTTTATACAACACCAGTGGTAATTAGTCAGAATGAATGGAGGATATTCCTAGTTAACTTGCAAAAGAGTGGAAAAGGAGAGAGATGATCTATAGTGGGCAGTATTAACTGGGGAAGTTTAACAGCCCGCTGAAGTCCATTATAAATGAGTTGAACCCACTGACGCTGCAATGGTCCGTGAGCTGAAGACACATCTTCCGGCCGTGTGCCGAGAGCATCACAGGTTCAAATCCGACTCTGGATATTTCCGTGTCCCACCCTTTCCGAGAGGACTGCACGTGTGTAAGGTCGACGCAGCTGCATTTTTCAACTTGAAGGGTGCCACCAGAGAGTTGCACGGATCTATAGATGGCCGAGAACATTTCTTTTTATTTATTTATTTTATTTCTCATTACCGTCCCTCTGATATTCCCGGGTTATTGTCTCTCTTTCTCTCTCGGAGAACAACACCAATGTGTCTGAAAGCCAGCCGCAAATGATTGGAGCTCACACTGGCCTCCCTGTGATAGCCCCCTAACACACACACACAAACACACCCACACACTGCCGCCGAAGAACCACAGAGCAGCATATGATATAGACCAGAACTGTCATCCCGGGCTGGCCCCCCAGCTCTCATTACTTCGACCATATTCATCCGTCCAAGCTCAGGAAGTCTGCGTTTATCAGGCCTTTTTATCGACGGCCAATCGGGGTCATTACCAGGGATGGACAGTATTTCCTGTGCAGTCATAATTAAGTCATAGCGCTGCAGTCATTCGTCATGAGGTTGCAGTTTGGCTGAGAGCTGTAAAACGCCCTCATGTCCAGCTTTTTCTACTTTCTATATTTCTTCAAACTCGCTGGAGCCTTTTTGTCTTTTTATTTATGTATTAATTTTTTTATGACGCCTTTGTCAGGGGATGTTGTGTTAACGCGGCAGTCTGCGGACACACACACACAGTTACATGATTTGTGCAACCCCTGGTGTATGTGATGAACAAAACACCCATCTTTCCACAACGTATTAAAATCACTCCTGTCAGCCCGTACGCCGGAGTCATCATGTGTCCCCCAGGGGTTTGGATCAGAGTGCTAGCAGGTGGGAGAGTTACAGTGCATGGTGGGGCTTTTTGTATTAGTGAGAGCTCAGCATCTCGCAGCTAATTTTCGGCATTACTGTCACATGGATTTTCCGCTGACGCAATCCTGCATTTTTCACTGTTAAAAACAACATGCACAACGTGCGAGGGCGGGGATGTGAAATGGACGGATCCTTGTTCAACATCCACGGTGTACATGAGAATGTTGTCAACGTGCAGAATGGATCAGTGCTTTTACCCTTGCTCTTAATGGATACAAAATAAATAACAAAATATGGAAAAAAAATCATTAAAGTAAACATGGGACGCAAGTGACAAAGTCAACAGAGACCCTCTTCAATTTGTGGCACAGGCAACGTGTAAATGTTGCTGCGAGACGATAAACAGAAAAGACAGTTAAATCTCTATTCATCCCTTGATGGGGGAGAATAACCCTGTTTTATGGGCTGCGCCACAAAGCAGAAAATTAGTTCCTGAAAAAGTCATTAGCAACTTGCTTGTTTTATAGGGTGACATGCCCTCCTGTGACCAATGCTCTGCTTTTTCCCCCCGCTCTGCCGAAGCTTCTCCTTGTCAGATACTTAAATGCAGGAAAAGGCACAATACTTACAGACACCACAGTCCATACAGCCAGCTAGCCTGGTGCCTGTATGTGAAAGGGTTTACTGGAAACAACTGGTTAAAAACAGATGTGCTGTTATTACCATCAACGGGATTCAATGAGTAATTAAAAATCTAAATGTGAGCGAGACAATACATATTTTTTTGTCCTAAGGGGCTCCTTATATTATAGTCTATGTAATGTATATTATTTGCCCAGCCAATTTGCAAATGCTGATTAATGTTTTTTCAGAACAAAGAAAGGTGGAAACATTTTTCAGTGCTTCAATACATTTGTGTTTTTTTTGTCATTCAAATTTAATTTAACACAAGACATTCGTAAACTATGTATACACATCAATTCCACATTGCAGGTCCTTGGATTTGGAATAATAGAAACTGTTATAGATAAGAGTCACAGTACGGGGCTGAGGATAAATTAACCAAGTCGAATTCTTGGTCACACTTAATTTCACGGTACACTAATAAGACGTATGAAACATACTTAGTATCAAATTGGATAAAAACTAGAGATACGTTCTTTATTAGACAGTAAGCTAACAGTTATACACCAATTGGATTCCATACACCTAAATTGAGCTCTGTAATGAGAAACCCCATGTAATGCCGTATTGAAACCAAAGTATCCTATACTTGGACAATATTATACACCAAATGATGCTTTAATTAGAAACCAAATAGGATATCCGAACACATAATTAGACGGCATTTTACAAGATCATAGTCCAATTAGAAAACAAATTTAATGCCATATCAGATCCAAAGTATGCTGCCCTTTCAATGATTTTCTACTCGTACTACCAAATTATGCCGTAATTAGACCCCAGATATAATGACACCAACATGGGTCTATCATGAGTTAATTATACATCATGGGCTGTATTTAGATTAATTAACAGCCATATTATATTTGCCATAGCCTTTTGCCAAATTTGTGACACATTACTAAACAAACTGTAGGCTTTACCGTAAACTAAGGAGAAATTGCATCATCTGTGTAGTCTATGTGTTGTCCTAGTGGTTCGCCTGTGAACAAGTAATCAATGTGCATTGATTTATGACTCAATAGTAGCAACATGTCTAACGGAGGACTCATGCTAAGTGAAATAATGTGTCATGCACAAACCTACCTCCGCCAGTTGGCATGTTCCCTTTCTCTGCCAGAGAATTCCCCGTGGGCTGACACCTATTATTAGCTACGGGAGACTAACAACAAGCAGGGAGTGCTTAGAGGGGAGTTTGGTTGTACTGTTTTTATTCATTGGCATTTTTTTATATTTGGACTTAAACTCCCCACAACTTCACTGCTTTGGTTCATTACCTCCTCGTGGAGCATTTATATACAATACAATGTGATACAGAGCCAGATATTTCCCTCAGGAGTTGGTAGAGACCCAAAACGGAGCTAAAAGGGAGTGAATATTGGACTTACATTCTACAGGTGGACACACACAACTCAACCCCAAATGTACAACTGCTGGACATGTAAATAGGCAACAATCTGCAACCAAGTTTGCCATTTAAACCTAAAAGGTGATATGTCAATGTTGTGTTCACAGCTGGTTTCTGTCACCCCCAAGTGGCAAAATAAAATAAAATCAGTTATTGCAAGTTTAAAGAGTAGTTTTGACATTTTGGGGAAAAGGCGTATGCATTGTTCCCCATATGACATGTGACTTGTAAAGAAAAACAACAACCACAAAATGCCAGGTTATATCTTTAAGATCCAGAAAAGGAGCTGCTTTGTCAAAATAGGGAAAATATGAAGCGACTGAAGACATAACACCTTCAAGCCTCGACGCCTAAATGCTGGAAAACAAGCATAAAAAGTTGATGTAACGTTCACAGCATAAACTGCACATGTGCTGCATGCAAAAAAAAACAACACCACATCTGATATCTCTCTCCTGTCAGGTGCATGTCTTATCCACCATCCTTACCCACCCACACACAATGAGCACTTAGTCTCACATCAGGAGAAAGCACAGGTGGAACAATGTCTTGTCGTGAACTGCTCTTGTCATCATGCATTTCTCCAAATAAAAGATTATTTTGTCTTTAAAAATAAGCTCCCCTCTAGTCTAAACACATTTGAGTGGATATGACCACTTGCTAAGCGCCTGTGCTCTGGTTGTTCATTAACTGTTAATGAACAGTGGCGGAGTGAGCAGGGACATTACAGACAACAATTAGGCAGCCACTCAAACAGAGGCTGCTCGGGTCAAAGTGCAGCGGATTAATTATTAAGTCACGTGCAGATAAAAAATAGAAGGAAGTTACAAGAGAAAGTACACCAGCAAAGGATGTTTGTATAATTCCCTCCCAAGCTATTTTCAGGCAAAACAGGAACATGATCTCAAGATTAAAGCCTCTGAAACGCCGAGCCGGAAGAGAAGACAGCGGCAAACACCCTGGATACACCTGTGAATAGAGATTCTTTTTTTCTCCCCAGAATGGAAAAAAAAAAGAACACAAGCAGAGGTAGAGTGTAAGGAGGCGCCGGGAGAAGTGCAGTGTTTTAAGGCACGCCACCCCATCACCCACCAGTGACGCACTGATCTATAGTTCCCCGCTCACTGTAACGCGTCTCATCTCATCACACCTTTCCAGGTGCAGTCTTCTGAGCGGTTCCTTTGGTGTCAGCCGCGCCCGCTGAGCCACTAGAGGACATGCTAACAAGGAGACGCAGAGGGGCCTCTGCTCACAGCGGGGACATGTGATAATGTGGGACCTAGTTAGACATACCATCAAGTCACACACACACTCTTGTGTTCGCTCACATCCCCATGTGTGTGTGTGTGAATTTGAGTAGATGTATTTTTATTTATGCTGAAAATTACCTTATTTATATGATCTACCCAAACACGACTCACGGTGGGTTATTTGTAATAAATTCAATAGATGAATTTCATAAACATTGAAACCCCAAGGGACATGCCTTCAGGCCACCATGTAACTCCAGTGCATAGTCGGATTGCTATCACCATGGTCAAAACAACAAACACGTTACGCTAGCTTTTCAAATAATATGGCGAACGCACTGTTTCCTCATCTGAAATGTGGTTTGCTTGAAAAGAAGAATATGGACACATTGCCACTCTTGCATAGTAATCTTAAAGGTGCTCGATTCGAAATGTAGAGCTATATCTGTTGCCTCCACAGGGCTGAGCCGGTTGCTCGCAGCTAACAGCGCAAACAACGGCAACAGTGCTGACATGGCTAACAGTGTTTACTGGGGGCGCTATCAGCTGTAAATGCCTATGAGAGTATAGCGCAGACCAACACAAAGAGAGATTGACTCATATCTCTGCTCAGGTTGTCATTACTTCACTGTGTTTTCAAACAGCAAACAGTCGGTTGGCGCTACAGGAATGCCCTGATCGGGATTCTCTGTTTTAGTGGGGTGTTACAACTCCTCGAAGAGGCTTCGCCAGTGGGGAGGAGCCAGGCACTTGGGTTGCTCATGCATTCATGTCACGGGAGGTTGGCTGAAGTTGCGTGGCTGTCATCTGAGTCATGAGTGAGGGTGTGAATTGGTGTGAAACGTCCTGGGCAGTAGCTGATAGGCAAGGTGGCGCCGCTCCTCCCCTCTTCAGGAGGGATTATTCCAGTGAGACGTGAATGACCTCCTTCACTCTTCTTTCTAACCACCCGTCTTGTCTCCTTGACGTTCTCTTTCTCATTTTTCTTTTTTTAAAATGCTTTTTTTTAAACTGGATGTTGTTTTAGCACTTTTACTCTTAATTGGCAGACATGGGCAGTGAGGCGCACACCACTGTCAGAGTGACATCAGCTTCAAAGGAGGGTTATCCAGAATGGGCCAATAAGCATAATTTATATTATGTGTAATGCATTCTGTCATGTTCAAACCCTGTCTCCTAAAATGTATAATCTCAACAAAAACAAAGTGCTACACAGAACAATATGATCATTGTAAGGCATGATAACCATTTATATGGTTATGTTTATGTAACTCATATTATTTGGTTAGACAAGGACAATAAATAGTGGTTAGATTTAGTCAATTATCAAACTTGCATGCTAACATACAACTAAGTGTATGACGCAAAATTGAGTATGTGGTGCATTCTTACTGCACAGTAAGGTACAACAAGGTACGCAAGAAATAAATGGACGTAAACAAGTGGCCTTTTTAATTTGCCGCTTTTGGCAACCCGGATATCGATCTCAGCGTTCCCATCTTGAAGGACATCCCGGATCCAGAAAGCCATCTCGAGTAGCGAGGATCGAGAGAACCCAGCTGTATCCTTCTGTTTGGCACTAGCGACAAATAAAAGACGCACCTGCAATGATCTCAAATCATGATGTTTCACAAGTTGATCTAACCGCATTTCTTTGTGACTTTTCACCTTGATGTGTTACTGTCACGAAGTGTCTGTCTTGTGTCTTATTGTGAAGTCCTGCCTCGTGTTTCCTGTGTGTCCCTGCACTTCCTTCCCCTGTGATTGTCTCTCCTGATTCCCGATTGTTTCCACCTGTTCCCCATTACCCTCAGGTGCTGATAGTCTGTGTCTTCCCTTGGTATTTAAGCCCGGTGTGTCTCTTGTCCCTTGTCCGATCGTTAATTGTCTGTTTGTGGTTATGTGTGGTGAGTGCCCGTGTTGTGCCTTGCTTGGAGCCTTGTTTTGCCCTTTTCTGCCTTTTCCTCGGAAATAAAGTTACGTTACACCGTTGCCTTGGCGTTTGGGTCCTCTCTGTAACGTGAACCGTGACAGTTACGGTTACATGTTTATGAGTGCAGCTGCTGTCGCCCAATTATTATATCAATGACAACCCTTTGTTACATTCAGCGCTAATTTGCTTTATTTTCTCTGTTCATAAAATAAATGTCACTCAATTATATGTTACTCCTTGTTTGTATTGTAACATTTGTGGTGTGTGACACAGTATATTGTATAAAGCCTGTAATATGTATATATATATACACACACACACACACACACACAATTAAATATAAATATTTGACATCTGAACATTCCTGTCACATTAGGTCATGTTGTGAATTGAATTAATTGCAAATATATACATAATTAAGGGACAGAGAGGCAGACAAATAGCTGGTGCAGCAAGTTTCATTGACATTGTTATGCTGGTCTGACAGATCATAAAGTACAACGGAATAAGACAACTATGGACGGCTGATCCCTGTGACACAAGTCACAGCCTCTTTATAATGACTCATTTGGTAAATGCCTGTTGCCACAATCAGGATCAGGGCGCTGGGAGGAAATATGAGGTGATTGTGATTTACAGTTGTGACACTCAGTTGAATAACAAATACACAATAAACAATCGACAACAGCAATACAATAATACAGTGATGCAGAGAGGACTTATTGTTTGAGTGTACTTCATTGTGAACCGTCTGCTGGTAATGACATACTTAATGGTTCATTTAGTACGCAGTATGCAGTGAATACTGATTTACCATGTAGTTTACAATACAATAATATTGTAATAATATAATATATATAGTTCAAACAGAACCAGTGGAGAAAAACAAATACAATTAAATGATGACATGACGTTTTAAAGTTTCTAGAATATTTAACCAAAACCATCAACCAACAATCTTTCTCAAAATAATCCCTTCGATCTTTTTTCATAACCGTATCCTAACCTGGAACCTGGTCCCCTCTGTTATGTACAAGGATGCAGCACCATTATGTGATAATGGAAGAAAAGGCTCCGAGGGAAAATAATCCATGGGGCGATTACATTTTCTCCAAAGCACATTTGGCAACAGCATTTAGTGGTAGATAAAAGTCTTACGAGACAGTGTTATGTGGCAAGATTTGGGCTGCATTCAGCACAACAACCAACAAAAAACATAGATCATTTGAGTGTGAAGCACCCTGCAGGCATTACAGCACCCACAACTTCTTTTGTAACAATACAATGCATGTGTGTTTGGACTCTTTCATGTGCACTCTTCATCATTCCTCTGTCTATACCGTTCGCTTCTGTCAACGTCCGTGGGAATGGCAACCTTAAAAGTTCTCTGGCACACCACCACCGACGTCAGCCTCCAATATATCACCAACAATTTAATCAAGCAAAGCTAATTAGAGCAAAGCAATGGCAGCATCAAATGAGGAGGTCAACAATAGTTCTTTGTCATTTGTTGTGTTCGGTGTGACAATGAAACAGCATCAGCAGATTTAAATGTAAAAAGGGGGGGGGGCTCGCATCCTGATATTCTAGCAGATAGAGACTTTTTTTATATACGAGAAGTGGGAGTTAAAAGGAAAGAAAACGGGCTCGTCGGGTTATTCTTAAAACTCACTTTTTCCGTGCATTGGCAGATACATTTAGGTATCAGCGAAGGGACATAACCCCCCACCCCCCAAACAAAATAGCCTGGAGCCTGCTATTAAGAAAACAGCTAAACCCGCCAACTCAGACCAGAGCCAGACAACTTTCCATAGACTCTCATGCAATCGTTTCAGATTTACTGCATTTTTAGGCTGGTTTTGTGGATTTCATGTTATGAAAGTTTAGACCCCCCAGAATTAGGGGTCCAATTTGTTGAAGCGGCTGGTGTGATCCCATCGCAAGATGGTATCGTTAGTAGTTTGCTAACAATGTTGTGGAGCGAGTAATAAAAGGAAAGAGTTTTCAGAGATCGAGCTAAAGGTCTACACCGTGCTACTAAAGTATTTGCATAGTGACAGTCTTTGCTGAATTTTCCACAGTAAAATGTCCTTGTAGCTAATGAAACGGAGTGGTTTGAACCGACTGAACAGAGTGGTTTGAACTGAGCATAATGCTCAGTTCAAACCACTCTGTTCACTCGGTAATACAATACAATGTAATATTCCTTTAGCAAACATCCAGAGAGAAGATTATGTTGATTGACAGCCCTTTTAAATTCTGAACTTATTCCTACAGACCTGCAGTCTGTAAACACAAAAGACAGATGTTCACTTCCTATTTTGTTGCCTAATTTAGACATAATGTTACTGAAACAAGATGCGACTCATTGGTACCTAGGTGAAGAAGCTAATGTATCTTTCCACACATTAAGTGGTGGGTTTGGTTTAAAAAGGCTCATTTTTATTTAGTTTTAGGCACGTTTTCATCCTGGGAAAAAAATGGTCAACCAATGATTATCATCAGAGTTTTTGTTTATGAAATATAAATGAACCCAGTGGTCCCCTTATAATTCTAGTCCCCTTATAATTCTAATAAACCAACAACCAGGTCTTCACAGTTGCATCGTTAAGTAAACTTTTCACAAGCAATATAGAGTGGTGGAAAAGGTAATTAGTATTTATCAGATCGTGCAAAGTTGCAAACTAAAAATAACAATCAGGCAAAAGGGACAGCAGCAGAGGAACTTAGTCCATTTGATAGGCCGACTGTATGCCAAAGCTTGACTTTCCTCACGCCTTTCATGCCTCCCTGCTCCCTTAGTCAGCTCAGTGGCAGAGATAAGAGGCGAAAAGCCTGTTTTGAACCTCAGCACAAAACAGCCCTAATGGTCTTAGATCATGTTCCCTCTGACACGCCATTAAGTGCTAAATGTTAGGAATTGCATTACTGCAGCTTCTAAGATTAAGAGTGATAAGGAAAAGCTGTTATTCCTATATCCTCTGTGCTCACCAGCAGAAGGCCATAGCTTTCTGCTGATGAATAATTCACGCAGTCAAATCATCCGCCACAAAAAGATAAAGGCCCTCCAACCACTCCTCAAGTGTATTGATTTCTGTTCCCCTTGTACAGGACTGAAGAGTGTCAAATGGATAATGGAAGCACAAACTGTAAAAAAAAAAAAAAAAAAGAAGTATTAAAGCACTTTTTATGACTTTTTGTTTTACACATCAAGGACAGAAAACGTTTCAATGCAACGGTGAAATAAATATCTGGTGTGAGATGAGCGTCTGATTAAAATTGTATCTTTCCAAATTTTTTGTTGATTTTAGTTGATATACACATGTTATGCTCTGACCTTCTAGAACTATTCTGGTTACGTAACTTACTTGTCACATCTCATGAGTCAGGCTCAAGCTTTTTGGATTTAGATTTAACAACAATCTTTTTTTTTCCTTTATCCAAAATTGTATTCTTTGATTTACTTTAAACTTTGTGAAAATTATTTGCATCTTCCAGTCAACAAAACAAACACAAGTTGGCCTTATTTGCAGTCATGCTAGTGTATATGTAATGTAATACATTTCCAGGAAGGTTGAAACTCCTGTCCCTGTGAAGATAAATCCATTTTTTTAAAAGAGGGCTACAGCTGAAAACGTGTTTCCATTATTACCGTCTGTTGACTAGAGGCTATGCTTTCTTCACATACATTGATTTAATGCAAAGGTTGCATTCCCTTATGTGCAAAGCTTTACAATGAGAATTCAGTAATTATCCTCAGACACAACGGAATACAGATGAAATGTAGTTTCACACAAAATACAAACTCATACATACATACATACATACATACATACATACATACATACATACATACATACATACATATATACATACATACATACATACATACTATAGGATTTGGCTATATAGTGTCTTTATGCAAGGAGATGCTCTGTGCACAACTTTGGTAAACCTTTAGAAAAAGTGAATTGTCGCCAATTATTTTTTTTATACAAAATTCAAAAAGTTAAATGAATGCTTAAACACCTAATTTGATTTCAGAACATACATAAACTGCATCTGAGGAAGTTCTGTGTCAGAGTCACAACATTTGTTCCAAAGCGATTTTCTGTCACCAACAGCTGCAAAACTCCATTTGATCAAAATCGTATTTATGCAGTGCCCTTTCCTCATTTTTAAAAAGGCAATTACAATCGGATCCCATAAGATCCAGCTCCGGGGCTAATAGCCAGCTTGATGAAACTGAATGGACAGCCCACCTGCTCCGCCATTTGCTTATTTTAATCTCAATATGTGACAGCCGATCGCTGGCCCCTCCTAACCCTTAATTCAGCCTCTTCACTATTCACACCACTGCAGGCCCGGGCTATAGAAACCCCTTCAGGAAGAAAGCCTTAATGAGAAATATGTTCATGCCATATATCTCTGAGTCTAATGGGAATGAAGTTGGAAGAAGAGAGAGAAGAAAAAAAAAAAGTCTAAGATTAAGAACTTTATCCTTTCAACTTCATGGAGAGTTTGCTGGAGTCTGTATAGAGAGATGAGTGGAGCAGCAATACATTATAAGGAAGAGAGGAACCCAATGCCGGCTTTGTTGAGAGAGATAATGTTTCATTGATGAAATTGTGCAGGTCTCCTAGATTTAGACGCTAAGAGACTTTAACACATTTGGAATACAGACGTCGATTGCCGTAATATCAGAAAGGCAACCCATTATTTAGTTTATGGAACTCTTATAAAACAGACTTGAGCAGATGCTTCACTGTAAAGGATAAAAGGAAACGGATATAATCACAGAATAAAGAATTTGTAAATTAAGCATGAAAGTAATTAATTAAATGTGCCTTGACTGACACACTTTAGCATAATGTGTTGACTGTGAATACAAAAATAAATAAAATACTAATCATCGCACACCATAAGTGAAATTGGCGAACAAAATGAATGAATAATGTCATATTATTAGATTCCAATTGACCATAGTTTTTAAATCACGCTAGAGACATGACTCCAAGGATGGCAATCAACTATTTGTCGACATGCAATGAAGTTTGGTTTCAGACATTCATTGTCTCCAAAAAAATACAATTCTCATGACGTCTGCTACTGTGTCATCAGAGGGGGAGGGGGGGATTTGTGTGGGCTTTTATGGTGTAAATACTTCCTCGTCCATGAAAACATAGATAACATACGAAATGATTTTGTGGGATATCCTCAAATTACGTAGACCCATGGTTTTACGTAGGTATAGCTATGTGTAAGTAACTTAATTTGTGTTCTGATGTTAAGGGCTGTTTGTCAATCAATTTTGTTGTTTTCTGTTGCTTGTGCTTTGTCTGCTGTAAGAAAATGTATCTGGTTTCCTGTTTTGAAATTATATGCTTTTAATTTAAAGGCGGAAAACAAAGTTAAAAACGGAAGTCGCATAGTGTGCAGTGTAAATGGAAAGTTACGGTATAGACGTTATTTTTTGGATAAAGAAATGGTATTTTTAGCACTCCCCGAAGAGGCACAAGCTCTTACGTTGGTTTCTGAATTAATAAAACACATTGGAAATCATCAGTCAAAGTGCAGACCATGACGTCTGCTAGGATGAGCCTGAGGGGATTAGAAGTAAAAGTAACATTAAAGAGGGATACTAAAGTAAAGTGCAAGAATGGTCGTACAGTATTTGAGTAAATGTAGCCTACTTAGTCTACTAGTCTAGTAACGTTAGGCAGCTACTGTTTATTATTATTATGCACTATTTAACGTTCACTCAATCTGTATTACTTAACTTATCATATGCCCATTTGCCTTTTGTAAATTATGTTTATAGTTCCTGCTTATAGTCTACCTACATTTAATGCACAAATCAACCTGTATAACATGTACATATTACCGCAATCAATCAATCTGTATATCCCGTACCTATATCACTAACTTATTATCTGTAAAATACTTATTATTATCTGTATATTGGTATTTACTGCTATTGCACTTCTGGTTGGATGCTAAACTGCATTTCGTTGCTCTGTACTTGTACATGTGTAATGACAATAAAGTTGAATCTAATCTAATCTAATCTTAGTTACATTTCACCACAGCACCATTACAGGGATGTGCCATAAGTGCACAGTGTATGGCAGCTGTCCAGAGCCTCCTCCGGAGACACCAACTCTCCTGATCACTGGATCCCCATTTTAAAGTGTCTGCTGAGGATGATAAGTGACTCATCACGGTCCATTAAGTGCACGCCGGTGAACGTTCCACTGAGACAATTTAGAGTACAAATCGTCCGTAGGCCCAGACCCACAGTGGAGCGTAGACAATTGTAGGCATTACTGTTGTTGAAGAAATGGAAATGGAAATGGAATTGACTTGTGCTCTCACCACATCCTAATCAATCTTTTTTTTCCCAATTGAAGTGACTAATATGAAAATACAGGAAGAAGTAAAAAGGAAGACAATCAAATGGATGCATAAATGCCTGGATTGGCAAGGCCGGACAAACAGTCCTGCCTCATTAGGAATTGTTTGCAGAGGTTTAATAAACCGATATGAAGATTCCTCTTTTAGAAAAGGTGTAGTACAAACTAGTGTTTTTTCTTCTGTAATAATAGGGATGACATTACATATTTCCAAACATTGAATGGGTGTGAGTAGAGCTCGCCAACCATCGACGATGAGCAACAATAACTTGCACTGTTTGTAAACACATTGAGATGACAAAAATCTCTATCAGATGGAGAGAAAAAAAAAGAATGTTAGTGTGGGGCAGGGGCGGGGTTAGCGCGGCTGCGGGGGAGGAGGAGAGACAGCGGCTCGGGGAACAGGTGCAGGGAATTGCGGGGAATTGCGGGGAATGAGCGGCACCTGGACTAAATCAGTATGTGTGTGTGTGTGTGTGTGTGTGTGGGCGTGTGTGCGTGTGCGTGGGGGACGGATACTTAAACCCGGCAGTGACGACGGCCGGGGTTGGGACTTCCGGGCTACACACGGAAGAGTGAGACGGCGGAGAAAAACAAAGAGAATAAAAGAGTTGAGCATATCCTGACGGTGTGGTGTCCCTCCTTACCGGTACTACGAACCCGGAACTGTTACAGTGGCGCCCGACCAGGGGTTCCGGTATGGATCACGGGGACGTCCCAGCCCAGCCGCTCGTAGCGCTGGGGCAGATGGTGGCGGGCATCGCTGCCATCCAACAAGAGCAGGCGGCGGCGAATCGCGCCTGCTTGCAGGCGCTCCAAGACCGCGCGGATCGGCAGGCGGACGCGTTGGACCGCCTCGTCGCGGGCATGACGGCGGCGCCGGCGCGGCGCGCGCCGGCTCCCGCTCCGGAGAGGGTGGCGCTCCACCGGATGTCCCCGGAGGATGACGCACAGTCCTTCCTGGACGCCTTCGAAGCGACGGCGGAGGCGTGTGCCTGGCCGGGGGCCGAGTGGGCGGTGCGGCTCCTTCCCCTGCTGACGGGGGAGGCGCAGACGGCGGCGCTGGGGCTCCCGCCAGCGGACCGGGGAAACTACGGGGCCATGCGGCGGGCAGTGGTGGACCGCCTGGGCCTGACCCCGGAGGACCAGCGTCGGAGGTTCCGCGCGGCCAGGCTGGGGCCGGAGGATCGGCCGTTCGCATACGCCCAGCAGCTGCGGGACGCCGCGGGGCGGTGGCTGCGTCCGGGGGGGGTCGGAGGAGTGGACGCCGTCGTCGAACGGGTCGTGCTGGAGCAGTTCGCCGAGGGACTGCCAACCCGGACCGCATCCTGGGTGCGCTGTCACCGCCCTGCGACCCTGGAGGACGCCGTCGCCTTGGCGGAAGCCCACCTGGAGGTCTACCCGCCGGCGAAAGGGGGCGGCGGGCCACCGGCGGTCCCGACACCCGGGCCGCGGAGAGGGCCCAAGACACCGGGCCCGCCGGCCCAGCCGACACCACCAGAGCCACGAGCGCCGGCCGCGGACCCGGCCCCGACCAGCCCCCGCACCCTTCCCAACCCACTGGGGGCCCCTCAACCGCCAGGGCAGGGCTGCTGGAAGTGTGGGCAGCCCGGGCACTTCCGGAGGGAGTGCCCGCTCATGGAGGTGGGGCAGACGATCCGGGTTGCCGGCACTCCAGCACCCTCCCCCGGCCTGGGAGCGACGTACCGCGTTCCGGTAAGAATCCAGGGGGGTATGCGCCAGGCGATGGTGGATTCGGGCTGTTCGCAGACCATGATCCACCAGAACCTGGTTCGACCCGGGGCTTTGGTGGAGGCAGCACGGGTGATGGTGAGGTGTGTGCATGGGGATATTCACGAGTACCCCTTAGTGCCGGTGGAGATTCGTTACGGGGGGAAAAAGCATAGGGTGAAGGTCGCGGTTAGCTCCCGCCTTACGCACCCCCTAATCCTGGGAACTGATTGGCCGGGGTTTGACAGACTAATGGGGGAGGCCGCGGGGGTGCGGTCGCGACAGGTAGGGCCATGGGATATGTGTGCGGTGCTGAGCGGCGACGCGGGTCCGTCCGGCACTGCGGCCGGGGAGGGGGAACCGGCGGAGTCTCCACCGGAGGCTCAGCCGAGTTTCACGCCCTGGAAGATTTTCCGCTGGCGCAGTCGCAGGACGAGACCCTGCGCGCGGCCTGGGACCAAGTGATCAAGGTTGATGGTCAGCTGGTACGCCCCGACGCAGCACAGACATATCCCCACTTTTCAATAATCAGAGACCGGTTGTACCGGGTGAGTCGTGACACCCAGACCGGGCAGGTAGACACCCAATTGCTGGTGCCGAAGAGCCGCCGGGAAATGCTTTTCCAGGCGGCTCATTATAGCCCCATGGCCGGGCACATGGGAGGGGACAAAACGCTGCACCGGATAATGACCCGATTTTATTGGCCGGGCATCCGGGCGGATGTCCACCGATGGTGCGCATCCTGCCCGGAATGTCAGTTGGTAAATTCCCCGGCCGTGCCGAGGGCGCCATTGCGGCCCCTACCATTGATGGAGGTCCCGTTCGAAAGAATAGGCATGGACCTCATCGGGCCATTTTACCGGAGCTCACGCGGATATCGCTTTGTGCTAGTCCTGGTGGATTACGCAACGCGATATCCGGAGGCGGTGCCGCTGCGCAACATCTCGGCAAAGAGTGTGGCGCAGGCGCTGTTTCAGGTCATCTCCCGCGTCGGGGTCCCGAAAGAGATCCTGACGGACCAGGGCACGTCGTTCATGTCGCGCACACTGAGAGGGCTTTACGGGTTACTGGGCATCAAGTCGATTAGGACCAGCGTATACCACCCGCAGACTGACGGGTTGGTGGAGCGGTTCAATAAGACTTTGAAAAACATGATCCGTAAATTCGTTAGCGACGATGAACGCAATTGGGATAAATGGCTTGACCCTCTTCTGTTTGCAGTGCGGGAGGTACCCCAGGCCTCCACGGGATTTTCTCCCTTTGAGCTGCTGTTCGGCAGGAAGCCGCGGGGGGTGCTCGACCTCATTAAAGAAAGCTGGGAGGAGGGGCCGAGCACCAGCAAGAACGAGGTTCAGTACGTCCTGGACCTGCGCGCAAAACTGCACGCCTTGGGTCGGCTCTCACGAGAGAATTTGCGCCAGGCCCAGGAACGTCAGAAGCGCCTGTACGACCGGGGGGCCCAGCTGAGACAATTCGCACCGGGAGAGAAGGTACTTGTATTACTCCCTACGTCCAGCTCCAAGCTCCTCGCCAAGTGGCAAGGACCCTTTGTGGTCACACGGCGGGTGGGGGAGGTCGACTATGAGGTGGCGCGGTCCGACCGGGGCGGGAGTACACAGATCTACCACCTCAACCTCCTGAAAGCATGGAGAGAGGCGGAGTCGGTTTCACTGGTGTCCGCGGTCCCGGAGAGGGAGGAGCTGGGGCCAGAGGCTCCAAAATCGGCCGTTCCAGCCTCGCTCCATTGTGACGCCCTCCTCTCTGCGGCCCAGCGAGCTGACATTGCCCAGCTGCAGGCGGATTTTGCCGATGTGTTCTCGCACCGGCCGGGCCGCACCAACCTCATAGAGCACCAGATTGAGACAACCCCGGGGGTGACTATTCGGTCACGGCCCTACAGGCTCCCGGAGCACAAGAAAAAGGTGGTCCAGCGGGAAATAGCCGCCATGCTGGAAATGGGGGTAATAGAAGAGTCCCACAGCGCCTGGTGTAGCCCCATCGTTCTGGTGATCAAGAAGGATGGGTCTATACGGTTCTGCGTGGACTACCGCAAGGTGAACGAGGTATCACAGTTTGACGCGTACCCAATGCCCCGGGTCGACGAGCTCCTGGACCGACTGGGCACTGCGCAATTCTTTTCCACGCTGGATTTAACCAAGGGTTACTGGCAGATTCCCCTGTCGCCAGGGGCCAAGGAAAAAACGGCGTTCTCCACTCCGTGCGGGTTGTACCAGTTTAACATGCTTCCCTTCGGGTTGTTCGGGGCTCCGGCCACCTTCCAGCGTCTCATGGACCGGGTGCTGCGTCCGCACGCTGCATATGCGGCCGCCTACCTGGATGACGTCATCATCCACAGTGACACGTGGGCGGAGCATGTGCGGCGGGTGGGCGCGGTGCTCGGGTCCTTGAGGGAGGCCGGACTCACCGCCAACCCGGGGAAGTGTGCGATTGGACGGAGGGAGGTACGGTATCTGGGGTACCACTTGGGCGGAGGGCAGGTGCGTCCCCAGGTGGACAAGACGGCGGCCATTGCCGCCTGCCCACCGCCCAAGTCCAAAAAGGAGGTGAGGCAGTTCTTGGGGCTGGCGGGCTACTACCGGCGGTTTATCCCCGCCTTCGCGGAGCTTACCAGCCCCTTGACCGACCTGACCCGAAAAGGGGCCTCAGATCCGGTCCAGTGGACGGAGCAGTGCCAGTGGGCGTTTGAGGCGGTGAAACAGGCCCTCTGTGGGGAGCCGCTGCTCCACACACCTAACTTCTCTCTTCCTTTTGTCTTGCAGACCGACGCGTCGGACAGGGGGCTGGGGGCAGTTTTGTCCCAGGAGGTGGAGGGGGCCGACCGCCCCATCGTGTACATCAGCCGCAAGCTGACCGAGCGGGAGAGCCGTTACAGTACGGTCGAGAAGGAGTGCCTGGCGATCCGATGGGCGGTCGACTCCCTGCGCTACTACCTCCTGGGCCGCCACTTCACCCTCTGTTCGGACCACGCCCCGCTCCAGTGGCTCCACCGCATGAAAGATACCAACGCCCGGATCACCCGGTGGTATCTGGCTATGCAGCCCTTTAACTTCACGGTGGTCCACAGGCCGGGGTCGCAGATGGCCGTGGCTGACTTCCTGTCCCGGCCTCTGGGGGCGGGGGGGGGAGTTGGCTAGGCCGGTGGCTCCCCGGCCTGAAGCGGGCGGTGGGGGTATGTGGGGCAGGGGCGGGGTTAGCGCGGCTGCGGGGGAGGAGGAGAGACAGCGGCTCGGGGAACAGGTGCAGGGAATTGCGGGGAATTGCGGGGAATGAGCGGCACCTGGACTAAATCAGTATGTGTGTGTGTGTGTGTGTGTGTGTGTGTGTGGGCGTGTGTGCGTGTGCGTGGGGGACGGATACTTAAACCCGGCAGTGACGACGGCCGGGGTTGGGACTTCCGGGCTACACACGGAAGAGTGAGACGGCGGAGAAAAACAAAGAGAATAAAAGAGTTGAGCATATCCTGACGGTGTGGTGTCCCTCCTTACCGGTACTACGAACCCGGAACTGTTACAGTTAGCGTGCCTGAAAAATTACTTACTAATAAAAAAAGAATTCCAGCTCAATAACCTCCAAATAAAAAATGTATGCCTCTCTAGCCAATAGCCTTTTACCGCAGGACATTGCTCTCTGACTGAGACTGCCATTGTGTAGGAGAGGATGTTGTGTGAAAGTCTGGCACAAACTGAAACTTATATTTTGTATCAACCTTTATGTACCTCTGCCCTTTTTCTCCCAGTTAACCTTTTAAATGGTCTTACTGTGAATTTAAGCACCAACAGTGATGATCTTAGGAGACACACAGGGTGTATCAACAGTCCCTATAGGCATTTATAGCTCCATATTCCCTCTGTATGCAGAGTATTAAATCCCCAGCAGAGAGCTGGTTGGCAGTGAAGGCTTTATGACCTCATATGATGCACACAATTGTTAGAGATGCAAAATCACATTTTGAGAGGAAACTATTTGACCTTACAAGACAATGTGGTCCGTTTTGGTCTGCTTTTAAAATGAGCACGTCGAACTGTTGGTTATGTGAAAAAGCTAAATGTGTTGCACTTTTGGATCTCTGTTAGAAGAAAGGACATCACCCCACATGCAATCCTCCCTCTCGATGATATAGTCTCCAGCCCTAATGTTGTTTGACACAAACTCACACACACACATAGTGCTTGTTACAACACATTGACTACATAACCAATCAGACACACACACTGCAGCCTCCATGTGTTGCTTTCTATGCTAATTAACTGATTCATGAGAAACGATTAAGAACACAATGGCCATGTTTAGTTTCAGGCAACCATGCGAAGCGACCGTTACTGCTGGATGAGTCACTGATGGTAAAGAATATAATGTGTATTAAGACAAAGACATTGCACGCTTAGTCAGTAACCTCCACAGGGTCCAATGGAGCAAAATACATATCTTTGTTGCCACGGCAAGTAAAATCACACAGAGATAATACGCAATCAATCATCTGACCCACTTCCTCATTACACATGTATTTGTGCAACACGTTTGTTACTCCCCCCACGAGGCCTGACCCTTCGAAGTGCGCGGTACAAAATCCAGTTTGTTCACCTGACAAGTTTAATGCCACAATTTATAACGAAACAGGCTTACTACTTAGCTCACGCTTGTACAGTCCTTGACCCTGTGTGACCAATGTGCTAAATTGTGGCCAGATTGTAACAGGGGATATTGTGGTGAAGGGTGGTAGTGTCTACAATTGTATTTCTGGATAATAAATGTTTCTCTGCAGTGGGTGCCACTAATGTTTGTTCCTAAAGTGTACTGAAGTAGCATATCACATGCCACAGTCTAACTGTTTGAAACTGAGGCCATGACCAAAAATATTGGTATACATTCCCACTGGCAAAATATTATTCACACAAAAGGTAGAAACCCTCCTCTTGTTTGTGAAGCATTTAACATATAATTGTTTCAAGCAATGAAATACAATTATACGCCACTGCCACTGTTATTAGTCATCCTGTGCTTTTTCATATCATTTATTAATTTACTTTACTTCCTTATTGAATGATTTGCTTTTTCGTCGTGTTCTCAGATGTATTGTAAGGACCTAACATCATGTTCTATACAAGTCTGTTTGAACTTTAGTCTCCAGTTAAGTGGGAAAAAGTAAATCAATGAACTGTATTACCTTCTAGTTCACTGGTGTAGACAGACACTGGTGTTGTGGCGGCCGTACAAGACGGCATACAGGCACACATGTTCATAAACGCAAGCTAGCAATAGAAAACTATTTTAAAAACATTAAACGGCTGGGAATAGCATGCTTATAATTACTTTATCATCTTTCTCCACCCGATTGATCGCAAAATGTTTTGTTCTGCTGTAGTGGCAAAAATGCTATAAGCCAAAGCAATGTGGCGAAAAGGGCCACCTCCGAAAAAATCTACGCAGGGAAAACCCTAAACAAAGCAGGCATTAGGTTCACTATGTTAGCTAGACTATATGCCTATGTGTAATATCTGGACAGATCAAATGATGTAGTCTCAATTAATGTGATTGCATAGAGTCAGATAGGTTGGGGATGTGCTATACCCGGCTTGTTATACAAGAAAAAAAATACTTGTCACTGAAAAGTTACGACAACATTTAAATAGCATTCACCTCAGTTGCTTTTATATGAAGCAGACTTTTATTAGAGACAAGTCTTTACTTCCCTCTTTTCTTATTTGCTCCCATTTGCCCCATTAAAGTTTTGTTGTAGCATTCGGCTGCTGATACAATTGCAATACATTTCAAAATAAAAGCCTTGGGGTTTTGTTGTGACTTTAACACACATACATTGACGCTCATAAGCCCTTCTCTGGTGGGTGAACCCAAACTACTAGCTACAGCAAAACACTGAAGACTCGTAGCCCTCGTAATGAAACCCGATAAAGCTAACTCCTCTCAGATGAGTCAGAAACAAAGTATTTTTTAAAGAATGAACATTAAAAGCAATTGACGAGAGTATCATCTCACCTCTATGTTAAAGGTTTGTCTAAGTTAAGGCTATTTAAACTACTTTGGTTAGATGAAGGAACGATCATCACAATTATAAGCACGGAAGCCCCCAGATGGTGCTATAAAAATAAAAATACAAAAAAAGTCAGATTCTGACCCAACAAGTCAATATAAGTAATGTGTGTCATGTTTATAACACTATTACACAATAAACATTAACATAAACCATAAGTATGACTCAAAGTGACCCCCAAACTGACTCAAAATGCACCCCTCGTTTTTGAAAAATGTTCATATAAAAACGGTTTTGGAATCCCGAGAAAGCATTGCAAAGATATGCACAAGAAAGTCATTTGTGTCCAGCAAAAAATATGAAAATGTACTTAATTTGGCTGAAATATGAATAATCCGTTTGATTTGAGTGCAAACTGTAGGTCTGACCCAGCTGCAAACATCTGCAGTGAAGCGAGGTGCATTTAAGGACCGTAGGACGAGCTGTGGTGCTTTCAAAACTTTCTGAATTTCCACCCTTCTCAACACAAACTAAAATAATTATTAAAAATACTTAACTTCACTCAATCTCCAAACTTCGCATAGATACTCCTACAATGTCAAGCTATTTTATATTATAATTATAGTATTGGATGATATAGTTAAGATAATAAAAATCAAATTTAAATCTTTTTTTTAAATGTTTCAAATAGACCTTGTGAATGAGGAGATAATCAGGATTTAGTATGAGATAAAAAACATTTGCAATTTTGGCTGAAAAATGGCTGGTGCTCATTAAGAAATAAACATACATGTGGCCTTTGGACAAAACAACCAAGGTTTAGAGTTTAGGAACATTCACCAAAAAAAGGTGACCGTAATGGCAAAAATAGGGCGTAGAATAACAGAAGAGAAAGTAAGGTCTCAACTGGTGGTGAATTCCTATACTAAACTTGCTTGGCATACTGTCTGTGTGGGATTTAAAAGTGCATAGTCACCTCGTGAACTGCTGCTGTCTGACCTAATTGGTTCGTGGTGGGGTCATTTATGCCAAGTTCCCCTGGGGAAGTAATACAGTTGGTGCCTCTGACCAATGTTGCTGGTTTTCTAGTGAGGACAGTTCTCAAGAGTCGCCCATTTGGGGTTCACAATTGCACAATTTGTATTCTAATAAAGCAAGTTGCAAAATGTCAAGTCAAGTTCAATCCCCACCGAACCTCAGCACAATAACGTACCAGCTACTGACCCTCTAACACACATCAGTTACATATACTGTAATAGAAGAATTAATAGAAGAGTCCACATTCCGATAACTTTTTATCAATACTTTTGAATAAAGCAATTTTATTTTAGAAGTATCTCGCTAAACAATCTATTATAGCATTTAATCTACAGTGTTTACAGCTTTTAAAATAATTTCTTTCAGGTAAAAAAAAAAAGAGTCCTGGAAGACTCTGTGTGTCACTGTTCAAAACTTTTAAGAAAAAAGAGATTTAGAAAAATATCCTTCCAGACGAGCTCCGTGCCTTAGGAACGCCTCTAGCATCCAGAGAAACAAGTCTTTTGAAAGGTTATTTTGGAGGAGACGGGAGGAGACACAACACAAAAGGTTCCGAGTCAGATTAAAACTCTAAATGGTGTTTTGCACAAGCCAATCAATCTTCACCCATCTCACACGTGCACATTCATTTGGGAAACATTTACAATGACTCAAGGAAAGTTATTTTCATTTAATTATGCATCAAAATCCAGTGGATACATAAATGTCAAATGCGTACAAATCATTCTGTGAAAACTAATATAATTAAGAGAGAACAGTCTCAATCTCAACAGGAACAGCCATGGGATACAGCGTGGTGAAACCTCTCACGAGAGTTGTGTGCTATAAAAACCATCAATCCATCCGTGAGCTGTACCCGCTCATCCCAGCTGACTTTGGGTGAGAGGATGGGTAAGACGCAATAAAATCCTCCAGCACAAACGAGCAATAATTCTCTTGGAATTTGTACAAGAGGGAGCAGTCAACAAGTTCAGAATGGACATTTGAAATCTAGTGATACAAGAATATATACAAAATTATATGAGGAACATACAATAGCAAATCAGAACAAATGCAATATCAGAGAAACTTAGATGAAAAGAATACAAATGCACAAAATCCAAGAGGAAGAACAACAACAACCACAAAAACAACAACAACATGTTCGAGCGCCAAGGAAGCATTGATGATGCTTCAACCCATTTGATGTCTAAAAACAGCCACCACTGCTGTCTGTCTTTTAATAGACACACGTGTAGACAAGTTATCATTGTGGACTACAAATGGAGAAGCAGTGGACTCACACATGAAGGGGAGATCACACAATATGTTGTCAGTGTTATTTAAGGTATAACACTTGCATCTGGTAAAGCAATGGCTTTTGGGCTTCATGCAGATAAGATAAGATAAGATAAGATAATCCTTTATTAGTCCCGCAGTGGGGAAATTACAGGATTACAGCAGCATTGCTCAGTACGTAAGATAAAATAAAAATCAAGTAATATAAATAAACAGTAATAAACAGTAATAAACAGTAATAAACATAATAAAGAAATAAACAGTAAAGAAGAAATTGAACGTACAGTAGAATATTGAATATACAAATTACAAAATATTACAAAATATTGCACCAGAATGGATTAAAGTGACCAGAGTGATAAAAAAAGTGTTCAAGTATTGAGAGTCCAGAATGTTTGTGGGCTACTGGGAGGTCAGCTTGTTGTGCAGCCTGATAGCAGCAGGGAGGAAGGACTTGCGGTACCTCTCCTTCACACCGGGGGTGAATCAGCCGGTGGCTGAAGGAGCTGTGCAGAGCTGCCAGGGTGTCCTGCATGGGGTGGACCACATTGGCTTTGTGTCAACATGGAAAGACACCAACAGACGGAGCTTTGATGTCTGGGTCATATTCGTCATCTGGTGGCAACGCCACATGTAGATGGAAATATGTTAATCAATATTAAACGTTAATTATGTTGATTTTAAACTGTATTTAGTGACATCAAGAACATGGGGTTTTTATTGTTTGAGGATTTTGGGAAAATGTTGTAAAATTGCAACCGCAGGTCTTAGCGCTTCAAAAACACTCTAAGGAAGTGTATTGACATTCCATCAAAATGCAAAATATTCAAGCCAACTATCAACTGCATCATTCATCACCTCTGCCAAGGAGATTCGGTTTGTTGGTGTGTTTTGTCTGCAGGATTATGGGAAAAAACTATTTTCATGAAAACTTTGTGGAAGGGGAACTTTGTGTGGCGTGTAGCAGAAAGTTTGCCTTTCACTGAAATGCTTCTAGTATTATATCTTGTGTCTCCAGGGCAAAGAAAACAACAAAAAACACGCCCACAGAATTATTCAATCTGCAGTCTTGAGACTTTAGGCAGTCAGGTTGCCATTTAAGATGCGCCGCATAACAGAACTCACATTCCTACCTGACCTCCATCATTAAATGAACACAGCGATGTGAATAGGAAGTTGTTCCCACCATCGCAGAGCAGGTAAACTAGAGCCGTCCTTACAGCTTTACAAACGCTAATGTACTGCCGCTCATTGCCATCTTCTCTGTGCTGCAAACATCTCGCCGTGCTGCCAGAGTCACCATTAATGTTGAAGTGGCCAGGCTCTGCCCATATAATGTACATTTGTTGAGTCTCTTCTGTTCAACACATTTGCAAATTCTTATTGTACAAAGGCCGTCTCATTTTGGAACATCATTTGAAACATAAATGCACCTACATGAGTGAACATGAACGTGCATATGGTTCTGGTAATCGTGGAAAACGTGTAACATTGAATCTGACATGAAAAGCTAACATACATTCTGTTCTGATGAGAGGGAAAAAAAACTAGAGCTTGTTAATGCTTTTAATGCATTTATTTGGTCTCAAGTATTTAACAATAAGGTAATGTGACATCAATCCTGAGGGCAGTCTTCCACCCTGCTGATCTCCAAGATGGAGGAGCTGTCTGAGACAAGGATCTGCATCCATTAAAACACCACTTCCCAGGAGTCAGCAAAAAAGACTCCCTTCAGACTGAAAACACATCTATTCAGGCTGCATCTTTTTAATTAAAACGGTAGCACTTGAAGCTTGTTCAGTCTATTTGCTGAAGTTAATTTCCTTCGATGAATCTTTTGTAGCCTTCTTTTAGTGGGCAGCCCTTCTAAAGCTCTTTAACCTTTAGTAGTACAAAGTACAACTGTGGGCGACTGTGGCTCAGTGGTTAGCAAGTCGGTCTTTCAATCAGAAGGTCGGTGGTTCGATCCCCGGCTCCGGCAGTCTGCGTCGTTGTGTCCTTGAGCAAGACACTTAACCCTAATTGCTCACCGTTGCTGTGTCTACGGTCTACTGTATATCATGTAAGTCGCTTTGGATAAAAGCGTCAGCTAAATGAAATGTAATGTAATGTAATGTAATACAAGTTTGTTGTTTGATCAACGAGTGGCCTTCACAATAATACACCAATAATACCACAAAGAACATTGACAGAGGGCCAATGGTTATTTTTGGAAAAATGTCTGAAAGCCACATGCTGATCTTGTCTCTTTTGTTGCTTTCCAGGAGTTCGTCATATGCTCCTTCGGGGTATTACGATACAGCAGCAGCAGAATGGTTTACTTCCATCTGCGTTCTAATTATCTGCACTGTTGTTTCAAGGATCCCGTGTGTTTATTTAGAGAGGGAGTTTGATTTTAGCTTTTTGATTTTTATCGGAGCAACGGGGTCAAGATTGGAACGACAGTGACTAAATAGTTCTTGCAGATTTTGTGGAAAGAAAGTTTGCTGAGTCCGGAGTCTCTGAGCAGACACCAGAAGAAAGTACCAAGTCTCTGTCAGCGCTCCTTTAACTGATTGTACACAATATTAAAGGATTCCACTCAATCAAGGAAGTTACCAGTCATGGGGTACGAAAGGGCAGCAAACATTGATATTAAAATCGTACAGAGTAAGCACTCTGTCATAATAAATTGATCAAACAAAAGATAGAAATTCTGAAAGGTCTGTAATAAAACTAAAATGCATAGTAAGGGAACTGGGCCTGTTATGAGAAAGCGTAAGAGTTGGCAAAAAAAGCTAAACCACAACTTCTCTTAATAGTCAAGTCCATGGAGAGGTCTGAAATCCGGTGGTGCGGTCTCCACTGAGGCAGCGGAGTCAACTATCTCCAAAATCAACTCCATATTATTATCTCCCCACCTGAGACCTTCTGATGTTGGGCCTGCTGTTTTAAATTACTGGACCACCACATTTTTGTGGTCAATTCAGACACACCTGTGTTTCAAGAGATTGATCTAACGTTTCCAGTAATGCAAGGGATTGCTCAAAAAGTATTATTTGTGCATGCAGTCTCAAAATCGTAAAAAAATACTTAGGGAACAAATATGTTTTTTTAAGACTTCAAACATAGATAAAAAGGCTTATTTTTGTGCTCTGTAAGATACTTTGAGATTAGATTACTCAGAAAGTACACCGAACAAATAGTGAATAGTAGTTGTTCATGTAGACTAAGAGGCACTGAACTGTACCAACAGACATCAAATATGACCTGAAGTCAAATTTCCAGCAATGACAACTTTGTAATTAAAACCATCTTAGCTCTTGTATTATATTAAATATATATACATAATACATTTGTATATTCATAATGGTTTGATATGAATATAAAACACCATCTACACAGTGGTTATATAGTGCACTTTTTTAGTGAGTTTATCTGAGCAAGGGGGCATTGTATTTCTCATGAATTTAACTGGTCACTTGTTGAAGGAAGAAAATGTTTTGGTTGTTGTTTCAAATCTAAATACTCAATTCAAGACACTCAGGCAGAGTAGAGTAGAGTAGAGTTAGTCATTCACTGCCTAATGCGGATGTTGGCTATAGGTCAGGGAAGGTAATAAGGGTCGATACGTCAACACTTAATAAGGTAACCATGGGAAATGCACCCATGGAAATAATGATAAAACAAGCTCTCTTGTGCCACACAATCAATGTAAACACAATAGGTAAACATGCCAAATAAATAATGGCCGAGGACACTAGAAGGAAAAGAAATATAATACCTACAGTTGTGTACAGAAAAATCCATATTACATTCTGTATGAGCCAAGCGTCATTAAGACCAACAGTTGCTAGTACTGCCTGGTAATTATACACCACGCTGTTGCTACACTGGTGCCAGCAATTTAGCAGTGTCTGATTGTCTGAAAAGATGTGTTTCTTAAAGCTACAGTCACCCACATTACATTCTTATGCAACTTTTCAGCCGTTGGAAGCAAAAAACATGGCTATAATTTATAATTGTTCAACATTTGAAGGTTGGGTTTCTGAGTCACCTTGTGTTTGACCATCGTTGGTATCTGTTATAGCACTCACCACGTTTATTGCTGTGGTCTGGGACAACTGCAACATTGGAGAAAAATGTTTTGGTCAAAAAAAAACATAGGAGAGGCGACAAAGGCATTGCAAAGCATCAAATTTAAACATCCATCACAGTTTACAGATCAATGTCCTTTTTCAACTCTGACCTATTCATGTACACTCAGTTTTTTCTTCTGTGAAATCCAGGATTGTGATTGACATTTTGTGTGGGCTCACCTTTAGATTTAACACTGACTAAAAAAGACGTGCTTACTGACATGAGACTTAATTTGATCAATGCGGCCACGCTCCCAGATATGTGCTAAATCTTAAAATGAATGAATGAGTAGAATATCATCATAACCCGTAGAAGCAATGGTCAAAGCGACACAAACGACAGGAGTCACACTACACCCTCATTTTCCTTGTACCAGCAAAGTAAATACCTTCAATAGTCCCGCTGTTTGTTTCTTTGCATGTATTTACTTCTGTTGATACCAAAACACAAGTCAAAAAAAGGTCAAAACTAAAAAAAGCTAATGCCACTCTGCCAACACAAGGCTGCAATTTGTTGTTGTTTGTTAAAAAAAATATCTAGATGACCCCATCAGACAATGTCGATGTGAAGCCACTGAATGTGTCACATCGAGCCCTGCATTCACTATTGTATTGTCATGCTAAAAGCAATGAGTCAGCGCTGAGTGAATGCAGATCTTAAGGTCACGCTGGGTCTGGGTGCGTAGGCCATGCTAATGGGTGCTCCGAATGCACCTCTGTTGAGATATTTTAAGACATGCCCACGTGGAAAAACCTGTGTGCCGCCATATAAAGAAACAAACACTGCACCCACATTTCTCTGCCCCAGTGATCCAGTAGACAAGAAATCTCTTTTTACTTCCTTCCTTGTCGCCTAAATTACCTGTGTATCTGCTTTGTGGAGATAGGCTCTTATCTCGTATTGAATAAGGTGACAGGGAGCAGCATGGTCTGTGAGGTGGATCCGATGGGAGGGCATATCTTGTAGGCCGTGGCTCTCCGCATCATTGGCAGTCCCCCCATGCATTATTTGCTTTGGGAGCTCCGCTTCAACTTCTGCTCAGCACTCGTTCCGCCATGTGAGCAGTATTGTTTTCCTCTGATCACGCTCAACACAGAAGGGGCGATGTAGAGTTTAAAGACATGTCATTGTCTTATTGTATACTCAATATTGACAGTGGATTAATTGTTACTATGTGTAATGTCATAGCTCATAGCTATAAATTCATCAGATAATTACCAGAGGATTACCGCCTTGCTCCTGCTCATCTTAATAAACACATCCCCAAATATATATAAGCTATTTATTTGTATATTTTACATTCTGTGTCATTTATTTTCTCTCAAGGGTGCTATATTCAGACTTCAGAAACACAACTGTCCCTCAGATCAACACTCTTACATCCATCAGCTCTGTTGCCGTTGGTTGCCATGTTGAGAGACGTGTGGAGGAAATCCCTCAATAATAGATATATTCTGAATTTGGCACCTGTCAAGAAAAAGAAAACATGGAGCTAAATTGAAAACGATGTGCAGATTCTGCCCCAACACATTCCCGTCCCCTTATTCACGTGAACATCAAGCAGCGGGCTGGTTTGAGAGCTGGCCAGCTGATCTGGAGACAGTTCTGCTCCCTGCTTTATTCTATCAGCCTGCGACTGCAGCTGTGGTCAACCAGCCCACTGCTAAACCGCCACATCACAATCATCTAATTTGACAATTAATCTTTAAAAGTAATTAGACTTTTAAATGAGGACGCACATGCACATTGATGATGATTACTTAAAGGACCTGCCGGGCACATGCCCAAGAGCCCCAAGCGCCCCCCCCCCCCCCCCCCCCCAGCTTTCATCAACAGAATGTCACTTAAAGAGACTTCGATACCAACTAGAAGAGACTCAAAAAGTGCACACTGAAACAAACAGAGACAAAAGACAACTACAAAGAGACTAAAACAACCACAAAGAGACACAAAACAACCACAAAAAGACAAAGAAAACTACAAAGAGACACAAAACAACCACAAAAAGACGCAAAATGAAAACAAGAGACTGAAACAACCCGAAAGAGACAAAACAACTGATCAATTCAAACATCTGTATGTCATGCTCTAGCGTCGGAGAGGGGGGGGCTTTGTGCACGCACCTCAACCACATTCACCAACACTTGCTCTGACTGCCAGCAAGGAAACATGAATGCAAGTTTCGAAATGTATAAACAAAAACAATGTATTTGCGTTGCAAATGTTTCATGAGGAAGGAAATGTATTCAACATGTTAGTCAGACCATAATGCTTTTTGATGATTAAAACTGAATGAAGATTTGTTTTATTGTTTCCAAGAAAACACAGGGCAGCTTTAATTTCTGTATAGTCTAATACATTTTACCAGGAAATAACAATAAGTTTAGTTATTAAGTTACTTAACAGTAGAAATAATGATTCATGTTTCAATAAATTGCTTTACAATATAGTATAATTGTGTTAATCATACTACTACTACAACTTATAATGATATTGTTAATAATGCATATTATATAATGGTTGATCCTTCTCGCAACATGCTAAATATATTCAGTGTTTTTTTTAATAGCTTTAACTCGCTGCTAACCCTAATCCTAACCTTTTCCAGTGAAGAAAATTGAATTGTAATGTCAATCAATATGGAGAAAAAAATGAAATATGGGGAATATATATATATAAATAATATTATATATATAATCTCTTATCATCACAAATTTGAAGTAAGAATAGGAAGACAAACTGGTGTCAACAAACAGACATTTAACAAGAACAGCATGTTTTTTTATTCAACCCAAGGAACAAAAACAACCAGTATTTGACGTCTCCCCGTCTGTCGGCCTGGACAACACCTTTACAGATTGGTTAGACTTCCGATGCGTCCGTGTGCATTCGCTCGTGGCTGCTGCAGACGCTGCTGCACATCTGGAAGAAGCTGTACGTTCACAGGTCGCAGACAAGTGCCAAAGTGAACACTTCGAGGAGCGAGGTAGATGAACTACTGTGAGCTCGCTAACAAGCAATCTCTCCATCTGTCAGTTTACCATTGGGCTCAGTCTGATGCATGTTCAATAAAAAGAAAAAAAAATCAATTGCTCAAAACTGCAGTTAGCATGCAAACCACTATTATGTTTGGATTTTAACTACGGATACTGAGTTTACTCGGGGACGTGATCAGGTTAGGGTTAAAACACATCTAGTGGCATCTATGCAGTTAGTTTGGGTTCTACACGTCCACATTTTGACACATCCACTCAAGAGATTTCTGCCGCCATTCGGGTACATTTGAGGATCATATTTACATGTGGCGTTACATGTGGCAGAAGTAACTCTGAATTAAGCAGCTGGCTGCGCCATCTTATTCATTTTGAAGCCGCATAGCAATTCAAAATTCAAGTTCAAAACTCTGGCTAGCACGTTAGACAACTACTGTGAGTTGCATGTGCAGCCTTGTTTTGCCAAATAAGTAATAGTACAAAATAAAATAAATAAAATAATTCATAATATATTTTTTAAATGTATTCATGGTTTTATTTATTTCATAACCATTTAGCATACTCTATACACTCACAGTTAATCATTAACAATTATCAGATATGACAAATGTATGCAGAACATTCTTCACACCAATTAAACAATTTTTGATATTCACTTTGTCATCGTTAGCTTGAAGTAAAAGTGGAAATAATATATTCATATTTTCAAATTAAATAGTTCCAAGAGGGTTAGGGTTAGAAAACATGGACCATTTAGAGTGACATTACAATGCACTAATCACTCTAATGATATGAAAACATGCATTTGAAAAAAAGATTATGGGAAAAAAAGATTATGGGAATTATAATAAACTATGATAAAAAAAAAAATTGGCGAGAGACCAGCAAATATGTAAGTTCTCATAAAATGCTTTATCATGAGTGCGAACAACTATAATCGGCAGAGGTCAAAGTGTTACCACACTGTGTCTCCCCCCGCCCCCACTCTGCTCTTGTACAGCATTCTGGTGCAATAACACTCTGGTGTTCCTGGCAGAGCTTTCCTTCAGATAGTGAGGCCATACATCATCCAGCAGGGCTGAGCAATGTGCAGCAAGAGACTCAGGCAGACGCGTGGTGGACTCTCTTTTTTCTTCTTTTTTTTTTAGCTTGTGAAAGGGTGAAATAACTTCATCCACGAACAGCTCCATCTATATCACACCCAGAGGCCACTATTTGTGTGCCACCCTTTACCACACATTGTTACGATTTAGTTTATTTCCAAGCTCAATATCAAGGAGGAATTAGAATCAGGAAGCAGCCACATACGGGCTAATTGTGTTACCTTAAAAAAAATAGAAAATTCAGGCCATCAACTTGTCAAATAGTTAACGGGGCATTTCTCACATTCTGTATACGAGCAGAAAAGCCATTAACAGGTCAGTGCTGAGCTGTGACATGGACTCAAAAAGTCGACCGGCTGGGAGACTGGCCTCAGGTGACAAGGCCACGTTCTTCCCAGCAGCAGCAGCAGGAGGGGGCTCGGTTCTATAATGGAGGACTTGTCAGGGCTCAAAAGAGGATTCATAATGGTATCTTAACAATAGACTGCCCGACTGCCAATGAGCCCCTGCCTGTCAGAGGAGCAGAGCCAAATAAGATGCCTCCTTCCTTTTGCATGGAAAATATCGTTTTTAAGAAGAAGAAAATAATAAAATAAAAATGACTATAAACTCATATAAAGCTCCACTAAGCAGATAAAGATACGTTTTTACTATTTTCTGAAATGACAGCATTTAACATGACTTTCTCGGCAGCAAAAGCGAAAAGTATTGCCCCAGAGATGTAAAATAAGCCCTTGCTGCCTTCCTTGTGATAACCCCCCCCCCCCCCCCCCCTCCCCCTTCCCTCCCCACACAGTTCACGGCTCTTCCTCTGACATTATTATTACACAGTGCCAAATTGGAAGTGTCTCAGGAGGTAGAGAGATGACATTCAAATACCCTGTCCGGTGCTCGATTCATTATGGCCAGCATTAAGTGTTTTTCCCAACTGGGAACCCAGGTGAACAACTCTCACCTGATCAGCTCCCCGGAGAGATCGGGCTGTTGTGTGGGGTGACATTCACATTTCTTTATTATTATTTTCAGTCATTGACATCAAGCTCGTTCAAAATAAAGTTCTCGAATGTTCTGTACGAGCTCCTGATTTGTAGCAGGCTGTCAGTGTTAGACAGATGGTATCTTTAGGTCCTTTTTTGTGTTTTTTCCTTTTTTCTTTTAAAGCTCTTTCCATTATTATTTGAATAGAAATAGGAGCTCTGACAGCTATTCAATAAATATCCACTTATGTTTTTTTCCAGGCGGTGTGATATTACCCTAAGGTGCCATGGCAGTTATGCAAGTTATTGACTCGGTTTAACAGAAGCGTTTTCTTCCGCCTCTCATGTCCCCTAAAACTACTTCCTCAAACTTGCAAACACGGGTGAAATTTAATTTTTTGTCAAACTCTCCGTGTCGGTCAAATGGGTGACATGAGGGTGTGCTTCAATGTTTTAGGCTTTTCAATTGCCTTGAAGCAAAAAAAAAAAATCAGAAAATGGATGCAGCTCATATTTCCAAATTAGCGTGTCCCTTCTTTTTTTTTTTTATACAGAAAGGCACACTACTAACAAGAGAGGCAGAGGTGGTTAAAATGCACAAGATTCACCCGTTTCCTACTGAGGGATTATTGGAGCGTATCCCTCCGACTGGCAGTATAATAAGTGTGCTGAGGCGCTACGTACTAATCGTTTGACAGGAGCAAAGTAAGAAAAAAGAAAGAAAAAATAAGCAGATTTTTTTTTAAAGGAGGACCGCTTTGACCTCTGGTGTCGGATGTAAAGAGGTGGTATGCAGCTCTGTGAGTAATACCGCCGTGTCTTCAGCAGACAGGGAATGGCTATTATCTCCACCTTTAAACGGTAACATCTCGGTACTGAGCGGATTTCTAAACCTCAGTCCTGCTCAAAGAAATGAAGGAAACTGAGGTAAGAAGGGAGGATGAATACCTCACTACATATGTGTTGCAAAGCGTGTTTTATCAACCCCCGTCTCCGACAGAAGTATTTTCCCATACAGCTAAACTGCCCTCTTGTGTTTTATGCAAAAAAACAATGGTTTGGTTTAAAATGCTTCGGAAACGAGGAGAACCCAGCAGTCTTCTGGGTGAAAGCCTTGTGTTTTTGGACCCCTTCATAAACCAAACCTCACCCCAAAAAGGACGGTCACAGTCTAATTTGTGATACGTCTGTGTAACAGGGTTCCTTGATACCGTGGGCTCCTCGGAGCTCCTGGCAAAGACTCGACACATGCCCTATGCGTTTACTCCTTTTATTCATGGCGACACAAGCACGAAAACCCACACCAACACCAGCACCACTGATCCCCCGTGCCTCTCACTGTGCGGCCTTTTATGCCGCACTTCATCCCCGCGCTCATCAGGACCAGCCGTCCCCACTAATGAGAACGGCTGTTCCCAATGAGCGCGCCTCTCTCTCTCGTGTCGCAGGTGCGCTAACCACGCCCCTCGCCCACAGTCTGCAACAAATTACATTTTCTTCCCAAAAAATGTTTTTTTGGGAAAGTACTTCTTAGTTGACAGGCCTGACTTTAGTGCCAATCATTACTGTGGACCAATTCATGATTTCAAAATAAATGTCCCAATAGAAGGACACAGATGGACAGTTAGAATTGAGCATGAAATGTCTGAACTAATATTGGATGAACGTTCTCTAGCAGGGCATCCAGGGCTTTTGGTAGCATTTAACTTACTGAGCTGTAGCCTGTTGTTCCCATAAAAAAAAAAAATGTTGTCTTATTTTGCTCACTTGCTTATATATATATATATATATATATATATATATATATATATATATATAAATAAAATAAAACCCTAATGAAAGTATCCATTTTCAGTGCAGCCTCAGGGGAGGAGCATCCCCGAGGGAGGGGCTCTCGGTGCATTGCAGATGTCACAGCGATGCAGGGTTCTTGCAGCTCTCGCTGTAACGCTAAAAGCAGCGTCATTTCCTCCCAATCGGTACCTGCTTGCACTCACCGGGGTCAACCCCCTCCCCCCTGCCCTCCAGGGCATTGCCGTTGATGACAAGAGGCAGCCCGATCCGTCTCCCAAACAGAACCCGCAGTGCTGAAATGTGCCCCCGCAGCAGATTCACTCTGCGTTTAGAATGAAAACACGAAACGTTTTCACGCGGGATGGGTCTCGGGGTGATAACGGGATTTGATTTACGCTGGTAATATGAGACCCTCCTACATACTGTACATCAACAAAAGCCTTTGACGCCGCCCGTTGTCTGTTCGGGATAAGGCCATCCATCACGATGGCGCTCAAAAGGATGAAAGCTGAGGCGGTCGTGTACCCTCTCAAGAGCATTTCTGGTTTGAGCTAACGAAATTAATCAGATAAATAATCGACATATCCTCAACAATTGAGCCCTGCACATCTTTCACACAACAACGCGTAATTCCACACAGTGCCCCCCTCCAATGGGAAACGGGGCCTATTTCATATTTATGCGTAGTGAGGAGATGGTGTACTTGGCTGTGCTTTTGAGGAAGAGATTTCCCTAGCCTCTCACATAAAAACAAAAAAACGCTACCACCCTTTAAACATTCAAGTCATGGTTCAGTAAGGTGCCTGCTGTCAATTTTATTTATAAACCTCCATGGCATGTTCTTCCATTCAGACAGGCGCTCTGTTCTGCCCAACCAAGTTGTGTGTGCTAAAAGTTGTATCTTTTCTATGTTACGTTTATTTGTGTAGTTCTGATGTTGCTGTTGTGGAGCTTTTATTCTGACACTCACGTTGGAAGGAAGTGCTGCGCAGAGAAGAACGTAGAAAATGTATGATGGCTGCTGTTTGTGCCTCGTTCGGACATGTCCGTCCGTTAATTCGTTGTATTCAACCCTTCAGAAAGCAATGACTGTAAGTGCCTTGAGTTTCTGACATGTTTAGAGGTTTTGTATGTATGCTTTCAAGGAACTTTAGGTAGAGTACTTGCGTGTGTGTGATTTGTGATCGCGTTAGCATGCTAGCTTGTAAGCTAATCGCTAATATAACATACTGTGTTACTGTTGCCATGTAGCATACTAAGTGTAACTTCCGTTTTGTCTCTTTTTTATAGTTTCACCCAATTCAATGTTGTCAGATTGACTTTATCCTGCAACAAAGTGTTAGAAAATAATGATTTTTAGTGCTCCTAGTGAGAGCTAGAGAGTTTACATTGGAGGGTCAAGACAAATAAATAACTCTGTATGGATTATCAAATATTGAATGGATGACACTGTATGTACTACACAAATGTATTAATTAGAATTATGAAATGTATTGAGTGATTGTGGAAGGAATCCTGAAAACATCAGGAGCCCACAAACAGTTACGCAGCCTGAAGATTGGAGCAGATAGATAAGGAGGACGTGCTCAGGAATGTGAGGGGGTTGATTGAAGTCCTGAGTACTGTTGTTTATGCAAGAGGGGGTTTGGGTTGACCAACACCAAAAGGACGAGGTCTTGTCCAATCAATGGACTGGAAGAGAGACTAGCCAGAGGAAGGGGGGCTGACCCCAAACCTGGCAAAGCTGAGACATTGTGAGAACATCAGCAGATCTCTGGGTGCCTTCTGCCGGGCAGGTATGTATGGATCTGCTGCCCGGTGGGGGGGCACTGGATCTCTGTCTCATGGGATTTCTCTCTCCCATGGGATATATTTGTATATATATTGTGTAGTTATTAGTGTGATTCATTTTGAAATGCTGTTCATCATCTTTTTATTAAATCAATTTTTATTATAACTTTCTGCATCTGGGACTTCTCTTCACACAACCACCCAAAGATTTTTGAACTTAACAATTTGGTGATCCCGACGTGATCTTTGTGGTGAGTTGTGGTTGAAGAATAGTGATTTGAACAAAGGACCAGACTTTTCTCTGGGACCCCTTGGATGATCCCTCCTCTCTGCTCACATGAGGCCTCACTAAAAAGGTAATGGCAAGGACCTGTTGATAACCGAACCTTGTTTAGGTAGACCTAGGACAATTTAGTTGTGAGCAGGGGAGGGCTGGTCTGACGAGGTAATAAATTATTAGTGTAAAAATTACATAAGGATAATGTTAAAATAATGAAAGTGGTGCAGCATGTAGATGTATGTTGAATGAAAGATGACGTCAGTGCATGGGTGGAAGCTTTATGTTGAATGAGAGATTTTATGTGTTTGTGAAGCTCACAGAGGTTTCTTCCACCTGAAGAGGTGTGAATGTGTTCGCAGCGATGAGTAACTACTTAGTTTCTTTATGATAAATACATAACTGATGGGGCTTTGAGTAATGGTCGCAATCGTTATATACGCGACAGATTAAAAAAAAAAAAAAAAAACTGTAAAACCAGTTTAGCGGGAAGTTTTAACAGAGCTAGAAGTCCCGGCGTGGCCTGGCCTGGCGATACCGCCATATCGTCAGTAAGTTTTGGGGATTGGCATGCGCGAGGAATTACGTTTAGTAAGCCGACGGGCCCTTTATTGTCTCCGAGCTCCATGAACCAATTCTTAGGTTACTGTTAAAATGCAATCAAATATTAATCTGGAAAGGACGAAGTGTGTTTCTCATAAAAATTGAGGAGAGTGGGTGGGACTACTGAGGCCTAGTATTCGCATCATACCATTGGTGTGGCGTGAATGGGGATCTCACGAAGAACTGCTATTTACAGACTTTCCAGCATATTGGTGCAAACAGTGTTAGTAAAGTTTGTTTGCTGCCCTTTGTGCCATTAATGTTGCAAGGATCAATGAGCTTTTTGGTGCAAACTGGGTTTGCATGAGAGGGCGAGAAGTGGATACCCTCAAGAGACTCACAGTAAAGATAACGAAATTTAATCTGATCAGGGCAGATAGCATGAGTTCTGGCCAAGACGAGATGCTATCACAAAAATAACGAATTGGAAAAAATAAATCAGTAGAAGCGTATCAGTTGAAAAGTGTATTGTTGTAAAAAATAAGAAAAGGGAGAGAAAGCGTTGTATCTGTTGTACAGGGTGATTGCCTGTTGTATGTTTTGAGTGTAAAAGATATTGAAAACTGCCATTTTATAGTTTAAATTGTAAAGTAAGAAACGTAGGCCTCAAGGAGAAGTAGAACAAAGAGTCATAAAAAGGAGACAAGGTGTTAAGGGGGAAGGGAACTTCAGAGAGACATGCTACAGGAAGTAAGAGTGTGAAATCAATAGGGAACCTTAAGACACTGAGAAAAATTAAGATAGAGGGAATTTGAGTAATTGGGACTCCGTTGGACGACAGAAGCGCAAATAATAGGTGATTCCTCCCAGAAGGTGAGAAGCTGTTCCTCAGACGGAGTTCAAGATTGCAAGTCCAAAGCTGGAACTAGAAAGAATTCCACCCGGTGAGAATTCTGTTCCATGAGAAAGTCATTTGAGATGCAACAGATGTGTCCTAGTGAACTAATAATGATAAAGAACAATTAATTAGAAAAGATGTTGTAAAACAGTAATGGTGAAGTTTTAGAAGGATAAATTGAAAGAATGGAAAGACAAGAAGGATTTTAGTGGAAGATTGACAGTCACATGATGTCAATATTTGGTTCATCAGATTGAACAAAGAATAAGAGGGAAAAAGGAAGTGAGAGAAGGATTGTGGGAAGTATAAATGTGGTTGGTAGAGGCGTGGAGACGCAAGTGAGAGACAGGTATGGAAAGAGAGAATTAGAGAAAAGAGAAGGACAACACACACACACACACACACACACACACACCCACACAGATAAGCTGAACAGACTGTTAATTCAGGATGTAAAGCTGTTTAGAACTTTAGGAGTAGAGGGATGTGAAGTGACTTTTTTGAGTGTTTCCGGAGCATGCAGATCTGTCATTCTAGCACCTGAAAGTAGTAAACTAAATTGATAGAGCAAAAAGATAATACCATTTGGTGAGAACAGCATTTGTAATCCTAAATCCTTAAACATGACTATAAGCAAAACAGTTGAAGTTATCTAAGAAACTGTCCAGTAAATCTTAAGCAGAGAGCATATTGGTGACAAAGTTTAGGATGTTTGTTGGCAGGAAGAGCACAAGGGAGAACACAGCAGCATGATATCAGGAATGTAAGAAGAATTGAGGTGACTTCTTCTGTTATCCCCCGACCATTTGGACCACTTGGGTCGTAAAGAGAAAGACTTGGAATGCACCAAGGGGGGAAGGGCCATTCAACTATCATAGCACATCAACTGCTGTCCGCATATCAAAGAGAGAGCATCCTGGATTCATCACACCTACAGCAAGAAGGTGCACCGGTTGTCTGCAGAAAACTGCATTGCTGAGGACTCCTAAGCGGGCACCCATCTCCTCTGTGGTGAAGTCTGGTTACAAAGGGAGGTGAAACCAATAGGGGCACTTGTCTCAACCCAGTGAAGAAATCATCAAACACCCAGAGGCTTAGGGAGTGTCTGTTTATCAAGGGGAGCTCAGTGTTGATTTTAGAAGGAGAAACTGGTTAACAACTATTGACAATAGCCAAAAGGAATTGTTAATTTTACTGTGATGCTGAGAAAGGCGGAGTCTGTAAAATGTTTGGATTTGCCTGTTTTATTTTCATCCTAAGCAACACAGCTCCTGATGGATCAGTGACCGAAGCGCTGACTGGTTTTACGGCATTGAGTCAGAACCTTGCAGAGAATGCTGGGATTGATGATCCCATCACAAGCTGGTTGGACAGTATGTTTGGAAAATACATTTCTGTCCATAATAACCACACTTTGTTTTGCCACCACAGTCGTGATCCCCTGAGGATGCTGCTGCATCCATGGACTTCTGCAGAGATTGATTGAAGCTGCATTTAGTAAAAAACATTCAAGGGAATCAATTAAGAGTTGAAGATGAAGAAATAAGCTTTTGATTGATGCATTTGTTTATCAAGGGGGGACATGATTAAGTCTGTAAATGAATGACGATTATGGAAGTTGTAACAGCAAGTTAAGTTTACGATAATCAGAGAGTGTCTTGCATGATTTTTGTATACTCACTATAAATAGTGAGTAAGGGGGGATTGTTAGAAAATAATGATTTTTAGTGCTCCTAGTGAGAGCTAGAGAGTTTACATTGGAGGGTCAAGACAAATAAATAACTCTGTATGGATTATCAAATATTGAATGGATGACACTGTATGTACTACACAAATGTATTAATTAGAATTATGAAATGTATTGAGTGATTGTGGAAGGAATCCTGAAAACATCAGGAGCCCACAAACAGTTATGCAGCCTGAAGATTGGAGCAGATAGATAAGGAGGACGTGCTCAGGAATGTGAGGGGGTTGATTGAAGTCCTGAGTACTGTTGTTTATGCAAGAGGGGGTTTGGGTTGACCAACACCAAAAGGACGAGGTCTTGTCCAATCAATGGACTGGAAGAGAGACTAGCCAGAGGAAGGGGGGCTGACCCCAAACCTGGCAAAGCTGAGACATTATGAGAACATCAGCAGATCTCTGGGTGCCTTCTGCCGGGCAGGTATGTATGGATCTGCTGCCCGGTGGGGGGGCACTGGATCTCTGTCTCATGGGATTTCTCTCTCCCATGGGATATATTTGTATATATATTGTGTAGTTATTAGTGTGATTCATTTTGAAATGCTGTTCATCATCTTTTTATTAAATCAATTTTTATTATAACTTTCTGCATCTGGGACTTCTCTTCACACAACCACCCAAAGATTTTTGAACTTAACAAAAGTCAATAAAAGGAACAAGCACGTTCAGTTTCCTGGCTCTTGAAAAGGAGTTTGGCTGCCTGTTTAATCTACGTTGACACCGAGAAGGCATAACATGTAGTGAGAACAGAACACGCTCCATCAACCCCTCGTACATATATATATATATATATATATATATATATATATATATATATATATATACCAGAAGGGATGCAGACGCCACCTATGAGGCATCCTCAAAGGCAAAGGGTAAACACGGCTCACTACAGCACTTAATGTAATCACTGGGAAAAGAAACGCATGCCTCAGCAACATCAAGCCACCGCACTCTGGGAGGTGTTAAGGTGAATAAAAGGGCCTCACTGCATCCCGTGGCGTTGGAAGTGCGGAGCGTCTTCAGGAGAGCCACATCCCAGAAACCCCCCCCCCCCCACCCATCCCTCCACGCGCCCCCCATTTTTGCGCGGCACGTGGCGAGGCTGCGAGGGCCCGACGACTCCCCCGGTTGCACGTCTGACAACGGGCCGTGACACTCGCAAAGCCAAAGCGATGGTTCCCCATGTGGATATGCAAAGAGAAGCAGCCGCAATAAAACAGATAGATGCCCTGGATAACGCCAGAGGAGCACTCAAACTGTGGGATTTTAATGACATAATGGGGGCAGTTGCATGCGTTTCCTATTAATTTGCAGTTTCACTTTATGCAAGAGGAGTAACGGTAGCCACGTGGGAGCCTGGAGTAAAAAACACACAGCTCAGAGGTGGCCATCACAGAGGATCTGGTTAAACTAATTTGCATTGTTTTTTCTTTTTTCTTCACTCCACTATTCCCAGCTGAAACCTGTTTTTCTACCTGTGCAACCAGCGTTGTTTTGCTCTTATTCCAGATGTGTCAAAAGACTCATCTCTGCAAAATGTTATGCCATGCCCTGGGTGAATACTGGCTGCGTGGAGGGGCTCCACACTTTCCGGATAACATTTAAGATGTTTGCTGCTGCAAAGAGTTTGATGAATGGGCCTGCAACTCTGAAAAAAAAGTTTCTGTTTGGAAGTAATAGCGGGAAAGTCCAGAAAGATGCGTCGGTTTGTTTTTCCCTCCCATTAGATACATACTCATAATTTGCACATGGACTCATTGTTGATTTGACTTTAACCCTAGAACACTAACGTCGGGTGATTTTCACCCGAGCGATTATATTTACGTTATTTTCATTGTGTTGCTTTTTTCTGAGTTGCGCGGGTCCTTGTGTAGCTTCCTGCTTCTCACTGACGTTACTGAAAGTGGGCGTGTCTTTATGCTCCGATCCCTGTTTTTTTCAGCAGGCAGGTGGTCGGGTGATTTTCACCCGACGTTAGTGTAAGAGGGTTAAAAAAAATTCGGATTACATTGACATATGACTTTTCCTTCACAGAACAAGGCGCACATGTCCCAGGAACATGTGGACCAAAGAACAACTTCATAGATCCATTATTTATGTTTTTAATCGTGTTTTATTGACGATTTCCTCATTTTTCACCCGATTTTGAGCCTTTTTTCACAGTCCCACCATATATCTGTTTTTCATTTTATGAGAAATTATATAGGTTAAAATAATAGAAGAGGACTTCAATTTACCTTGTATAGTTGTATTTTAACATATTTTGATCAGATGTATTTTTTATCAGGTATTTTATGTCGGGTGAAAATCACCCGACGTAAGTGTTAGTGTGACTATTTTTAACGTTAGTGTTCTAGTTAAAGACAGAAATTATGCTTTTTAAATATGCAGAGTAAGAGCAGACCGATGGTGCTCAAATTAATTAGCCCATAGTTTACGCAACACTGACGGCATGCCGGCAGCTGCTGCACTATTAGCATATGCCTCATTATATGACCGTTTCAAACCGGTGTTTCACAGGAAACCTATCACTTGAAAATGTTGGCAACATGTGTTGCAAAACTTGAATTTTAGATTTTTTTCTGGAAGTCTAAAATATCTTTTATAGACAGATACAAATAAGCAAATTAACATTACAATGGTATATTAAGTGCATATCTACTGCCTCTATTCGGCTCTCAACATGGCAACGGCTGAGCCGGCAGCTCACAGCTTTTACTTTATTTATTTTTAAATCTTATATTGTCTTGTGTGTGACAAGTTAAACATCTATAAACACTTTAACACTTTTTGCGAATGAACATCATGAAAAACAAAACAATGTAGCACATAATCCTAGCAGTGCACATAACGGCGACAGCGCTTACAGGGGCGGCGTTATCAGTTGTACCCGCCATTTGAGAGCCGTGCAGAGCGGCGGCCGTGGGCTGGCCAGCCGGGCATGCTCACATGCACTAATAATATCGGGATAATAATAAAATCAGAATCAGAACCATTTAGTGCCAGGTATGATTCAATAGGAGGGAATTGTGGTGCATACATGAGATAAACAACAACAATCAACACGAAATAGAAACATCGTACAATAGAATATAAATTTAAGTGCACAGACAAACTATACACTATAGTACACTCTACTATAAACAAGTGTACTGTAAAATGTTATAAAGTTATAAGAATAATTTTCATGCAGTTTCCTTAAAAAGCAAGGTGGTTAGTGGACGAATTTGGGGTTGGCATCCAGAGCTACCCCGCTAGTGGGGCCAACCCCCCCCCCCCACATCAGACTAGTCAGATGATTGAACCTTCAGAGGATGAGCTCGTAGTGTGCTCAGTGTGCACTACTTTTGCATTCACAGAACAGTAGGAGCTGAAACATCCTCATTGTGTAGGTTCCTGATGCTGGATGTGAAGAAACACTTTCTCACTCCGAGGTGAGAACCTTTCTTATCACAGCCGGTGCCCCAGAATTACTTTGAGGCAAATGGGATTAATCAACAGGGTTTTCGGTTATCCCGGAAGAAACATTTCTGAATGTGACACTTTAGCCTGTGAATTTAATTTATGTTTCACACGCAAAAAGTCGGCCGGCCACAGTTTGACGAGCGTTAGAGTTAAACCTGGGACTGATGAGAGGTGCGTCGGAGGTGCGTCGGAGCTCATCCCACGAGAGAGTGGGCACATGAAGCCGCTGCGACACTCTGGTTTTGGGACAAAGCCGTGGCGATCAGTGGCGAATTGTAGCACACCCACAAAATAGCTGTTGCACTTAGTGGCATTCGCTCACCTGCAATTTAAAGTCCCAACAGACACACTTATATTTTAATTGCCATAAAACTGGCTCAAGGAAAGTGACAAGTGTCCACGCAAGAGTTGCGCTACAATACAAATGAAGTCAGGTGTGGAAAATCCGAGACACGGGGTGTAAAGGGAAGAGCCTCACAATCTTTTAAGGGGCCGTCCTCAACGGTGGAGGAGTCGGTCTCGGTGCTGTTGACAGGTTCATGATGACGGGTTCAATCAAGTAACGGGATTCTTTGCATGACTCATCAGTCCCAGGTTTAACTCTAACGCTCGTCAAACTGTGGCCGGCCGACTTTTTGCCGGCGATGAGCTCCGACGCACGATGAGCTCCGACGCACCTCCGACGCACCTCTCATCAGTCCCAGGTTTAACTCTAACGCTCGTCAAACTGTGGCCGGCCGACTTTTTGCGTGTGAAACATAAATTAAATTCACAGGCTAAAGTGTCACATTCAGAAATGTTTCTTCCGGGATAACCGAAAACCCTGTTGATTAATCCCATTTGCCTCAAAGTAATTCTGGGGCACCGGCTGTGATAAGAAAGGTTCTCACCTCGGAGTGAGAAAGTGTTTCTTCACATCCAGCATCAGGAACCTACACAATGAGGATGTTTCAGCTCCTACTGTTCTGTGAATGCAAAAGTAGTGCACACTGAGCACACTACGAGCTCATCCTCTGAAGGTTCAATCATCTGACTAGTCTGATGTGGGGGGGGGGGGTTGGCCCCACTAGCGGGGTAGCTCTGGATGCCAACCCCAAATTCGTCCACTAACCACCTTGCTTTTTAAGGAAACTGCATGAAAATTATTCTTATAACTTTATAACATTTTACAGTACACTTGTTTATAGTAGAGTGTACTATAGTGTATAGTTTGTCTGTGCACTTAAATTTATATTCTATTGTACGATGTTTCTATTTCGTGTTGATTGTTGTTGTTTATCTCATGTATGCACCACAATTCCCTCCTATTGAATCATACCTGGCACTAAATGGTTCTGATTCTGATTTTATTATTATCCCGATATTATTAGTGCATGTGAGCATGCCCGGCTGGCCAGCCCACGGCCGCCGCTCTGCACGGCTCTCAAATGGCGGGTACAACTGATAACGCCGCCCCTGTAAGCGCTGTCGCCGTTATGTGCACTGCTAGGATTATGTGCTACATTGTTTTGTTTTTCATGATGTTCATTCGCAAAAAGTGTTAAAGTGTTTATAGATGTTTAACTTGTCACACACAAGACAATATAAGATTTAAAAATAAATAAAGTAAAAGCTGTGAGCTGCCGGCTCAGCCGTTGCCTAATGTAATGTAATGTAACTACTACGTCTCCAGTCATCATCTGGAAAGTAAATACAAAGAGAAATGTCACAGATTGGGTTCGCCACAGAGCTACTTCCATTTCTGTGCAAACAGCCAGAGCGGCACGGACGGAGCCCACTTCACTGTAATATTTTCATGCTTTTCACAGATCCACCGTATATTTTGCCAGCTTGCCAGCGATGCATGGTGTCTGTTTCCTCGAATTGGAACGCCCGTCTTGGATGTATTTGCTCAGCGAGGCTTCAATAGCATTTACTGCCCTCGCAGATGGCTGCTCTCCTGTAGCCTGGAGGAACATAGTCGAGTCTGAGCTGCTTTTAACTGCAACCCAGCGAGTTGGCTTCCATTTGTGTTAGTATTACGAATATCACATGGAGAGGAGGGTATTTATTCCCTGAACACTGGCAAATATGAGCAAGAGAGCACTGAAACCATGACATTTTAGGGGGGGGGGGGAACAAATGCTCGTCTATGTGACTGCCTGTGGGTGCTATAATTGGGTTGATAAAATGTGATTATTTTCATGTAGGGACTCTCGGGCTTCTCCCCCACGAGAGGGATGATGAGGCTAATCCAGGACCATTCGATCAAATGAAACTTTTCAGTTGGGCTATTTTTCAATGTCACATTTCTTTATGTTTGATCCATGAGGTAGGCTTGTCCCGTTGGCGTCATCTATCATCATCAAGTCGCGCTCCCGGGCTCTCCTGACCACTGAGCAGTCGCTCTTGGGAGACGGATGCCTCAGAGGAACATCTGTCAGTCAAAGACTCGCGGAGGCTTTGCTGCATTTCCATCTTCAATCAACCACAAAGAAACTCATCTGACGCGCTGGAATCTAGCCTGAGATATGCATGCAAGTGTGCTGCTAATAAACTCTGCACGTACTTAGTTCCTGACACTCCAGTTACAGTAATATTGATAATTCCCTTTATTAATAAAGCATTTTTTATACAAAAGATCAAGCTCAAAGTGCTTAAATTAAAAATGAACAAGGGCAAATTGGAGAATATAAAGACAGTAGATGTATGACATGTATATATATGTATGTATGACAATTAAAAAACTGCCAAGGTGGGAAGACACATCAGAATCAGCTTTATTGTCCATGTGTGTTACACATGTGGAATTTGCCTCCGGTTTCACTTAGCTCTCATTCTACATATATACATGTTATATACAATAAACAAGATACATATAAAAAAGGCATTACAGTGCAAGTAGTGCAGATGGAGGTGTCTAATTAATTGTTGACGGCCAGTGGAAAGAAGCTGTTCCTGTGTCTGGTGGTTTTGGCGTACAGCGCTGCAACCACAGCGATAGACACCACCAAATCCTACACTGTACCTTTAAGAGCTTTACAACTAAGTAAAATAACTCTGAAATAAATTCTTGGAAGACACTTGGAGCCAATCGAGTGCAGCTAAAAATGAACATAAAGATTTTCACTACCCGGTCACAGATGTGATTCCTGCAACAGCTTTGTTCAAAGGGCAGCTTCCAGCCAAGTCGTTGGTGGAGGGAGTGGTGTTCTCTGCATTCAAAAGATGTGTGAGATGCTGTAATAGGTCAAAAAAGATGGGATGCAAAATAAGACTGTCAAGCCTTTGGAGGTGCAAGCGCAGCAGTTCGTCCTGTCACTCAAGAGTCATCTTTGAGCGTGTTTGAAGGCTAATCAATGGCCCGGCGACATCTAACTACAACGACCTCTGATTTAAGTAGTCTAGTTAGCAGGAAACATCCAAACATGCCAGCTCTGCTCGCCTAGATGGACTGACTGAGTCCTCGAAATATCAATGCATCGAGCAGCTGCTGATGAAGCGCTGATGGAGAAAGATTGTGGCCGAGAAAGTCTGTGAATTAAGTCCCATGAAGAAAGGAAGGACGGGACAGGCAACAGACTTCGGGATGTTTTGCGGTCGCCAAAGGTTGAGCACTGTGCAGACACGGAAGACGACAACGTTAATTGGGGTCACACCTCTGGGAGAAACTCTCCTTTCAGTGTAATTTTCTTTGGTGGATGATTTGCCCGCAGGATCAGATGGAAAACGGGTACAAATTAGTCTTTTTTTCATCTGAGACCTGCTGGTGAAGTGAGAAAAACTGGGATGATTTCATCAAATCTTATTGGTGTTTAGACACATTATGTAGCAATTCCTCCTTTGCCAATAATAATAAGCACTCTTGCCAAGTTGCAAACACCATGTCATTAATCTGTTGTGCGCCACACTCAATTACTCCATTTTCTCCAAGGAGCCGAGGAACAGACTGTGGCCTTAACTGTGGTTTCACACCATCTATAATTAGAGAAACAATTATTCAATTCCAGCATAATCGCGGTGGCTGCGCTGTGTAACGCACACATATCGCTCCCCGTGTACAGCCGCAGTGGCTCCCTCACCGCTCCCTCTCACCTTCAGAGTTCGCGCGGGGCTAATGAACACAGCTCATAAGAGCCGCGTGCTCCCCCGATGGTTCAGGGAGGATATTTCACTTCTTTGTGTTCGCCATATGGTCGGTGGGGACCGGGGAATAAGGGTTACCTTCAAAAGGGCTCTCCACACACCAATGTCCTGTTTCATGTTTGCTTTTGTGTTAGTTGTGCAGAACTTATTATTTTTAAAGGCAATTTTTGAGGTCACTTTGAGGACACTGTCGCTGTTCATCTACTAAAATCCCTGAAATCCCTTTATAAAATAAAGTATTTGATTATTATAAAGGTATTTATTTATTGGCTATTTAATATATATATATACATATATTACATATGTAATATATATATATATATATATATATATATAGTTTTAGATGTTACTTTACAGTCTAAAAGAAACTTTGAGTGTTCAGCATCAAATCTCATCTCTTTTCTCGCCAAGCGCTGTCTCCAGCGGTGGAAAGCCACATCAACGTTTATTCTCGTTTTGCCGCTGAACGTGCTGCTCCAGCCACTTTTGTGGTTCGCCACTAATCGGGAGGGGGCTCCACTTCTTGGTCCTCTCATGTTGGATTGAGAGCAGGCTGGACGCCACGGTGACTCACCATCGCCTCTAGAGGTATACACGTGGTATTACAGGACAGGCCCAGTCTAGCTGGTTAGCATGCTCATTTCAGTGTGTATCTCTGCAACACTTGGCCAATTTGAATCTTAATAAAATTCTGCACACTGCCCCTTTTTAAAACAAAAAGTAATACATGTTGTGAGGAGAACCGCCTATACTCTTAATGACTATGAGAACAAAAATAGAAACGTGCTTCTTTAAGTGGGAAACATTTATTAATGTAGGTCATATTGAATTTCGTGACTTTGCAATACGGGGGCACATTATAGAAGGTGTTTTGTTTCCTTTATTACGGACAATTGATCACAAGTTACAAGTGGAAAGAGGAAATGGACAACAGGACAATCAGCATGATAGGAAGTCAGACTCAGTGGCTCCATCTAAACATACACACATATGCAGCAAAGCAACATGCAGCCTCTGCATCTCCATTCAGCCACGGATAAAGTGCTAACACGGTCCAGATGTCCGCCCAGCACTCAGGCTGATTGCCTGAGACAAAGTGAGCAATGAAAATAAATGCCTCCACCGGAGGAAAAATCCAGATCAGATCAGCGCTGAAGGACAGGAGTAAAGACAGCTAGAGAAGTAAGACTGGGCATTCGAGGTAAACTGCAGAATGTGTCTTGTTGAGGGCTGCGTTCACTCGATTTATTCATTTATTTTTACCTGCCAGTTTTGTTTGTTGTCAAATTATTTATTTATTTCCTTCATCATTAACAAAGAGTCCGGCGATATGGCTAACAAGCTCAGTCATTTCTGTAACATCTATCCGTCTTAATGATGTTGAAGCGATTCGGTCGTCTCAGTAATTGCATCTTTGACGACTGCTTCACAGAGAGCACAAATTGCAATCCTCGGTTTGGTAATTAAAAGCGTGCAGTGGAAGCTGGGATGGGATGATTAAGGCGGTGCAGGCTCTCGCCTGACAGATGACGGAATGAAAACCGTATTGATAGCAGTGCGAAGTCCGTATCAGCGCAGCCATGCCATTCATCGCCATGCAATACACACAAACGTTTGAGACGTTGCGGCCTTATGAAGTTTGTCAAGGCTACTTTGTGAATGCACAGTTGCACATTTACGCGTCCTGGAGCAACGTTAGCATTCTCTCTGTGTTTCTGGCCACAAAAAAACAAAAACGTAAGACAAATATTCAATCTCCTTTGCTCTGTTTTGGTCTTCACCTACGTTTGATATATTTCCTCATAGCTGATCCAGTTCCGATAAACTCGCTGGGCCATCGAAGCACAGATGTTCGTGATCAGCCTAACTATCCAGGGGATAATTCACCGTTGCGTTCAGGTTGTTGAGATTGTGTAAAAGATGGTATTGTAGCAGCGAAGAGAGTCTCTCCAACTGAAGTTCCTCGACATCCTCCCGGCTTCTTCACACATGTTTACAGATCCATACGTTTTCATCATGTTTAATATGTTTGGTCTACTATGTAAACGTTGCATGTCTGTCTGTCCTGGGAGAGGGATCCCTATTATGAGTTGTTTTGTTCTCATTTTTCCCCAACTAAAGTTTGTTTTGTTTTCTTATCTGAATAAAGGGTCTGAGGACAGAGGGGGTCCTATTCTCTTTACAGATTGTAAAGCCCTTTGAAGGAAATTTGTGATCTGTGATATTGGGCTATATAAACAAGATTGGCTTGACTTCAACAAAACGGCCTGCGTGGAGGATATTCAGGCTGTGATTCATGTCACAAATCCTGTTTATTTGGATAGATGTAGGTTGCTGCGGTCCGGATATACCTGGTTTTGTGCAAGTCCTTGTTTAATTGAATCTCGACAACTGAAGTGGCAAGTGTAAAGTTAAGCTTAGTTGACATTCGCCATATAGTGAAGCCGTTGAGGCGTTAATTATACAAAGTTGTTAAATGCTTTAGAAACTGTCTTTAGAATGCATTTAACATTTTACTTTTTTCTTTACAGGGCTTTGTAAAAAGACGATAAAGTATTTTTTCCATCGCGGAAAATATTTAGTGAACACGTCCATTCCAGCAGTTTATCACCCATACTAGTGTATCATCCTATTTACATAGATTATTTAACACGTTAAATGTTAATGTTCATCAGACAAGAGAGTCCACAGATAATCACACTATTTACTGATTAGAAAGATATTAGCATCCTATCAAAAAATAATAATAAAGTGAGCGTCTATTTGTTCTGACTGTGTAGCATATGAATCAAATCACCGGTCATTCTTCTTTATGTTTGCATTCAGATGACATGTAGGCAAATATGATGGCGCATAAACTCATGTTTCGCCAATCAATAATATACAAAGGAGTGATCGACTCGGCAACGTCCAGACACGCTTGGGATTTCCAAGGTCAACGGCCTACATGCATTAATGGGCTGTTGCACTTGAGCCGGGTTTAACAGATAAGAAGAAATTATTGTTGCCCGCTGAACGACAGAAGCGGCGATGTTAAGTGAAAAAGACAAAGTGCAAAACCTGTCGACGTTGCTCTTCAAAATAAAAAAATAATAAAAGGAAACGTGAGATGATTATGGGCTGTTTAGTTAGTGAGTATACTCACCAGGAATACATGCACGATGCAGAGGACATGCTGTACGACATGACGGATGATTGACACGGAGCGCTCCAGAATCCTCTCAGCGTTGTGGCGGAGGCGGTACCGGCCTTCACACTAGCAGGCACGTAAAATAGGCCACCACGTTCACAAAGGCAGACCTTCATGCACGGCGCTGAATTGCTGCTCATGTTTGACTTTTTTTTGGCATGGTTTCCTTCATGTCTATTCTTGGATGTAACCAATACCTGACACGGATGTGAACCGACAGCCATGTTGAAAAGACTGTGTGAAGAGCGGGAGTAACAAAAGATGTCACATATCCACAGTTTGTTATGAAAACATCCAGTTTTTGTTATCGTCCTTCGGGACAGAGAAGCTCCTGACTTAACCAAGCTGCCTTAGCACAAACACCAGTCGATGATCGGTTGTAATATACTGAATGATGGCCAAATATGAAATATTACATGAATTGTAATAAACCAAATTAATGCTACAAGCTTTATGTTTAGGTTATAGCATTGACTGTCTCTAGGAAGTAGATTTAGCCACAATGACGTCACCTAAGTGTGTTGATTGATGTTTTATAGCCTTTAGTTTTGTTTCTCACCATCTTGGTTTTTTTTAAACCAGAAGTGAACTTGTGGAAGAATGAGGCCCCAGCGGGGGCAAGGCACTGTAAGCATAGTGCTAGTTATCTAGCTTGTCTAGCAATGTGAATCCGTAATTCACGTTAGTTGGTAGTTGGTATGATCATTTTGGAACAGAAGACGTGCTGAAAACCGAATCTACTTCCTAAAATAGATCAACAGCTGCCTCCTTACAGTGTATTTAAGTCAGGCACCACTGGTAGAAAACTAGTGGTGGCGACGACGTGCTAGCTTAACGCCTTAGTAGCGACGCTGTGCTAGCTTAACACCATGGTGACGACTGAGACCATAAACTCATGTCAACGATGTTTACTGAGGTAATCAGGTGAGAAGTAGGGTCATTTTCTCATAGACTTCAGAGGAGTCGCCCCCTGATGGCTGATAGAAAGAATGCAGTTTTTTAAGGCACTTCACTTTTCAGACCCGACGGTCATCTTTGGGCTTCAGCAAGGTACCTTATCGGCCATCTTGTTAGAACGCTGTCTATGGAGTGTCTCTTCCGTGGTAAAAAAGCTTTTCTGATTATTATTTCCAATATCCAGTGTAGCAGTGGGATTCTGCAAAGAAATGTTTGCCTCCACAAGCCCCAGTAAAGACTGAAAGTGATGAGTGCAGTGTTTGTCAGTCCTAGCCCTCACCAGTGGTCTTCCACACAGAGTCTCTTCCCTGTGAACCCGGGAGGAGAGCTCTACAGGCTGCCTGTCAGCTGTCCCACGGTGCTTGGAGAGGGCTCATGGTCTTTTTTAATTCCCAGCCAATCTTCTGTCCATCACAGCACTTCATCCCTACTTTGGAGCTCAGCTCAGGTCCACACACTGTCACTTTCTGACATATCTCGCAGCCTACACCTCCACAATACCAGCACATATTGTCAGTTCCTCCCCGCCCCCAACTCACTTTCAATATGAACATCAAATCATATTTTCAAACTGGATGTAGGAACAGAGCCTCCTGCCTATACCTCCCCACACCAATCCACTCCATATTTTACAATTTTTTTTAGCACTGTGTGAGTGTGTGTTTGTGAGAGCTTCGGCTTTAGTTTTTGACAGATCACCCCACGCTTATCAGGTGACCTAAGCACTTTCTTCGGATTGTCCCACATGTTGATAATAATGAGCGGGGGGGTTGGATTCTGAGCAGCACAACATGCACAGCCTAGCTAAGGTAAAGAAGCCACCCTTTCGTCTGCTGCCATTCTCAGGAGATTTCTATGAATAAAGGATTAGCTTCAAGCTGTGAGTCAAGCTCTGGTTCTCCCAGTTGCTTTACATATTTAAGGCCAAATTTTGCACCGGCAAAACAGGCGGCTTAAAGTCAAAATGAGATTGTGCAGCAGTTCTGTCGAGTGGGAGCGAGTCTTGGACGAGTATATTTAAGTACAGGGAGTTCCTGAAATTCAAAACGTACACGCTTTATCGGGTTGAGTTAATCTTTGACTTACCTCCTTTTGTAACTGAGAATGTTAAATTGTGGTCTTGTGAAAAAAAAAAAAAAAGCCAAATATATCCCACCATGTTGGACATATTTACAGTGAATCAATTTCTTTATGACACAGAGATGATGAGCAGAGATCAGAAAGCTTCCGATGAGCTCTGAGGAAAGTCATATCGCTGCTGATTTTATCTCCCAAGACTAATGCCAGGGATAAACTGCCTAATCCATCATACATTTAATTACCTGGACCAGGATCTTTGCTACTGATATCAACTTTATGAGCGTATGTACATAACTTCTGCCCCTCTAAATACCGTATGATCTTATGAGGCTCAAAGTCACAGTCTGTAGAAATGCCTTTTTGGATAGATGATGGTTTTATTGAGATAAGTTATCCTGTTTTATTGAACCGTTTGGTAGCTATTGTAACACTGGCTGTAGGTCTACAGCAGCTGTACTCAAATAAAATTCAGCGAGATAATTACCTCATGTAAAGTACTGTAACATCGTGCCATATGTAGTGAAGTAGCCAACTGTTGTGTCAACGTCTGTCAAAAACTGACTGTCTTAATCAAATAAAGTTAAATTGAATAATATCTCAACAATATGTATTGTCAGATATCAAATTTTGATGAATTATAAACAATATACTCTCATTTCTGATTTCTTCTCAATGATTGGATTCAAATAATTAAATAAGTAACAAAAAAGCTTTTGAAAAATAAAGTACTTAGTTTTAGAATTAATGAGCTGAATTGTCGTTGCCCCACAGCTTTAAAGTAATTTATTTCAAGTGTGAAGTAGTGGCAATCAAAAAAGCCACACTATTATATTATTCTCATCTTCTAAAAAGAGAAATGTGTGTGCAGGGACTTTATCTGGTTATTAAAACCACTTGTTTCATCTTTATTCCCCTCTCTGTATACAGCATTGTTGGACACAAAACATGTTATGTTAAGATTCTGATCATATTCAGCTATTAGATTGTTTATTTTCTGTTTCTTCATTTCAGATTTGAGTGGGTGATGTGAGCTTGTCTCATAGTGGCGCTTCCTCTTGCCATTTTTTATAATTGCCACGGCCTCTGAACATATGACATACTGGTTGGAATTGCTTGTGGGAGTCCATTCTTGGTTAAAGGCTCTGGTCTCGCTGTCTACTTTTCTCTTCTTGGAGAACACCATCTGAATCACGTAATTCTCCGACTGTGTCAGGGTTCCTGTTTGACCCTTTGTGTTTGCCTCTGTTTCCCCAAGATCTCCTTTCCTTTTGTGCCTGTAATCCCCCTGTTTGTGTGTTGTACCTTTGGACTCGTGGGTGTGTCTCCTACCTGCAGACGCCGCCCACGGACACATCTCTGTGCGCTGCACAGCTGCGGCCGTTTAGGCTCATCACCAGCCGTATTTCAACCCGGGTCCTGCAGGCCTGGGTTGTCAGTCAGTTTCGTCTTCAACCCCGAGTTATCCGGGACCAGCCTGGTTGCCTCTGACGTCGGGCCACGGGACCCACGTCACAGTCCCACTACCAGTCTCGGTGTCGGGCCACGGGACCCACACCGTGATTTGCGAGCCGCCGTGTCGGACCTCGGGCTCCACACGCTATTTAAAAATAAATTTCCTTTTTTTCCAATCTCCTGTCGTCGTGGTCTGCATTTGGGTCCTAAATCCTGTACTCCCGTGACAGACTGTCAGCTCGCTCTCTCCCCGTCTCTCTCTCCCGTGTGTGTGTCGAGAGCAACGCTTATCAGAATACCCATATTTGATTGGCCGAGTAGCATCACGTGCTATTTGGTTGGTGTGTTTCCTGGACCTTTGAACGAGTGACGTCAATGCTTGAAAAGCAGCTAGTTAAAATAGAAGCGCTCCGTCAAAATTTATTAGTTCTCAATAATCTATCAGTTATAGATCAGGGTTCGGAGACAACGGCGTATCGGTCCGGACTCGGAGCGCGGCCTGCCTATTAGTGCCCCCTGGCCTACAGGCTACAGGTGTATTAACAGTGATCCAACGCTTGTATCTCAGTGACCTGGTGCCGGGCATCTTGATCTCATCGTGAGGCGAAAGCGCGTTTAAACACATTTTCATGCTGACACCTTTTAATCGTTGGCGTGTCCTGTTTCCATTTGCCAGATACGGACACACTATCCCGGACAAGCCCCCATATGTTACGCCCCCCCCCCCCCTTTTGGGCTAGGGGTGCGGGAGCCATAAACATAGAGGCAGAGAATGGTTCAGGGTACAGGGGTACATTTATTTCAAACAGAGGCGGTAAGCACATACAAAAACACACGAGAGGAGGGTGGTTGAGGGTGCTGGGAAAATAACACAAAGGTAACAAAAGGAGGTCCCCAAACGGGGTACTAGACCTGCCTATGCAGGGAACTAAGGTCGCCTCTTACGACAAAACACAAGGAGCCCAGCACCCACTATACCTATGCAACTAACATCGAGTGCTACGTGTTGCCAATCAGTACAGACTCTTGCCCTCACACCTCCAGTCAGCTGATAAACAACAGGGACACAAGCACCTACTGATCTAGGACTCCACCTCGTAGCCGGCCACCCGCCGGGCTACAACTAGCTCAACGGGAGTCACACTTTACACCCACAAGTCCCTACACCAGTTAGCTAGCAGGATCACCACACATACAGGCTAACAGGGACACAACACACGTGAGCTAGCAGGTACACAACACATGGGAGCTAGCGGGGACACCACCCAAGTGAGCTAGCGGGGACACTACACACATGAGCTAGCGGATACACTACACAAGTGAAGGGAGCTAGCGGGGACACTACACAAGTGAAGGGAGCTAGCGGGGACACTACACACGTGAGCTAACGGGTCCCCCACACCCGTTAGCTGGGAGTGGCACGCCAGTCAACGGGGAATGACCGGCGGCCCCGTTGCACCGGTGGCGTCTCCTTAAAACAGGAAGCTGACCTCCCACGCTGGCGTCTCAATGGTTGGACGGGAGCCCGATGCGCCAATCAGAGCTCCGCAGGAACCAGGAAATGGGCAGGTCTTCCATCCACGGGTGGACCTGTTTTTACCACCGGGAAAAACACACATGCAACGGCGACAGCCGTAACACCCCCCCCCCTTAAATATCAACTACCCCGGAGAGAAAGTTGCAAACACGACTTAAGCAGAGCCGGGGACACAAGGCCGAGGGGACACCCCACGAGGCCGAGGGCACACAGCCCAAGGCTGAGGGAATACGGCACAAGGCCGAGGGGACACGGGGTATGGCCGGGGTCACGAGGCCGAGGGGACACAACACTAGGCCGAGGGCACACAGCCCAAGGCTGAGGGAATACGGCACTAGGCCGAGGGGACACAGGGTGTGGCCGGGGTCGCGAGGCCTGACATACAACCACTCTTCTACTCCCCTCAACCACTCCCTGCCAGTTGACGGAACAAGATCCCGGATGAGCCCCCATATGTTACGGCCCCCCTTTTGGGCTAGGGGTGGTTACCTTGGGGATTTCAAACAAAACAACTTGGTATGGCTTAGGAACAGATCATGGTTTGGGTTAGCATAATCAAAGTTCTTACGTGAATTAAGTGAAGTATATAAGCTAAGTAGTCAACAATAAAACATCATCACTGCATCACTAACTCATCATCATGAAAGGGTTAAAAATACTTTTCCAACGTAAATTAAGTAGTCAACGCTTTTGGTTTCACACCGAAAGCGAACAGCAGTACTTCTGGTGAAAGTCATGTGTCTGTTTGAGACATCGTTCCACCCGGACCTCCTCGCTATGTGGACTTCCTCATTCTTCACGTCATCTGAATCCCAGAGCACCTGCTCTAAACGTTTTATATTAGCAACGGCAAATGACTTAATGATAAGGAGATTGACAAGTAGCTGAAGGCGATTTGGTGATGCCAGGCTGTCCAGGGTCCTGTCCTCAGACACCGTAAAAATTAAGTTTGATTCAATCCTGAACTGGTTTGACATTCAGTTCTAAGAATGGTCAAAACACCTGATTAATTATCTGAATGATTGAAGATCTGGCTATTAGAGAATTACATTTAGATCAGCTGTCACACTTTGAGAAAGTCCGCACTTGTTTGTCCCGCTTGGCTAACGTGAAAAGATCTGATATTAGCTGTTGCGATCTCCAAATATTATTTGAATAATATTTGACATGGTGTTTTCCAAATGTGGTGACTGAGACTGAGCTGCAACTGAACTTTTTCCACATATTATATTATATTTCATTTAGCTGATGCTTTTATCCAAAGCAACTTACATGATATACAGTAGACCGTAGACACAGCAACGGTGAGCAATGAGGGTTAAGTATCTTGGTCAAGGACACATTGACATGGACTAGCAGTGCCCGGAATTGAACCTCCGATCGTAAGTCGGACCTGCTACCCACTGAGCCACAGTCACCCTAGCCGTTTTGCTGTCCACATCTGACCAGCAGCTTTCATCCATATCGTGTTGGAATGTGTTGCATGGTGTCAGCTAGGGCTGTCAACGGATATTCTATATTCGAATATATATTCGAATAGTTGTTAAAAACAGAATTTCGAATGTGAAAATGAATATTCGAATGTAAAAAAAAAAAAAAAACACAACAGCGGCAGCAGTGGCGCGACTGTCTGCTTTGCGGGTGTTTCAATCACTGAATGAAGCCATATTTGGGAGAAGAATCGCGACCTTGAATTGCTTGCACAAAACTCTTGATCAGCACTCAGCATTTGTTTATTGTTGTCGTTCATTTAAACCGCTATGCGCAGAGAGCGCGACGGTGCGGGAGCGAGAGAGAGAGAGAGAGAGAGAGAGAAAGAAAGAGTGCGTGTGTGCCAGCAAGAGGTCTGCGCTCTTGGCCGTTAGTTAATTTACTTATTTTCGTGTAGGTAATATGTTGTTAAATATGTTTAAACTTAAATAAATTACCTATACAAGTAGTTATGTCTCGTTGTATTCATTTGTCCTGTTATTGACGGGCCTAATGCGCAACTTCGAATATTCAAATATGTTACTTATTTTAAAGGGAATATTCGAACGTCATTTTTGAGCAATTTTGACAGACCTAGTGTCGGCTGACATCTTGACCAGTTTCACAATATATGTGAAGCACATTAAGGATCACCCGAGCTAAATGAAAACGAGGGATGTTCATCTTCAGCAGTCTTTTCACCAGAATTTACTTAGCTGAGCGAATATGATCAGTTCCCCCCGCAGGGCACCGGGATCAGCTGGTGATGTTACTGTTGTAGTCATGGAGGCAAATCAGGATGTGTTGCTTGTTGCATCTTATTACAAATATTACATGTGGGAGCATATCACTGTGGGAACTGACTTTTACTGCAACCAGTAATACGAATGAAAGAAGAGGAAACAAATGAAAAAGGGAGCGAGTTGCAGAAGGTGACTCTTTTGTGGAGAATTAAAACCAAACAAACTCAAGGTCTGTAATGTAGTCCTACGTGTGACAGTTTAATATCCCATATTGAAATATGATCCCTGTTTTAGAATGATTAAAGCTTGATGAGGCACATCTGTGGTAACTAACCATTACTTATATGCATCCCTATTCAAGTGAAGGGCATCGTTTGCCACAGTTAGAGGCGTTTCAGGCCAGCAGTTTCACCGCATGTGTGATTTCTCTTAATTTAGTCGTGACTGGTGAATAAACTTCAGTCTCACGTTAGATTCTTTTTTTTTATTTTTCCTTGGTCCTGAGGGAAAACTCTTTCCTGACAACTTTCTTTCACTAGTGTAACCTTTTTTCAGTCCCACAGGAGAAGAATCCCTCAGTGTACTTACTCACAATTTGCCGTGATTCTCCACTGCATGCTCTGTTGCACAGCAGAAATCTCCTGAGACCAATCCCGCAAAGAAGAGGTCTGCTACCGCTCAGTAAGGTGTGTGAATCACACAAGCTGAAACACATCCACTGATTAAAGGGTTTCAATGTGAAGGATTTATTGAGTCTTCTTCCCATCTCACAGAGATATCTTATTATATTAATACAATGGTATTACATCACTGAAGAAACAGATTGCAGGTTCAGTTAAAGAAGCAGATTAATCAGAAAGTGGAAAAACAAATCATGAATACAGGTTCAGACATTATGAAATATTACAGCAAAAATAAAGATATATAGTTAATAGCATTGAACAGAAAATTGTAAACAGGATTCCATTTTCTAGGAGACAAGAAGATCCGTTAAAGCAATAGGAGTAGATGAATTGGGTTCAAATAAGTTTGTTTCGTTACATAACTTAATCTGCAGACGAAAAGTCACATGACATAAAGTTGGTCAGATTTAATAACTTTGACCCTTCCACCACCATCACCACCACCTCCCACACAAAGCGTACTTTCTCGCTCTTCAAACTACACCTGTTTAAGCGCAGTGCGTCTCATACAGACGCCTAAGGGCGGCCCAAGCGTCGGTATGTGACGCCAAGGGGATGAGACCGGGCTGGTACAACATTATAAAAAGGCAATTCAAAACAAATCTGCATTGAGCAAACACATCTGAAATCTAAAATATTACAGTACACATCCTTACATTTCATCACAACAACGTAAACACTTCCTCTCTTATTCCTTTAATCAGTCAGTAGCGTGTTGTATGAAGGCGGTAACTAGCTGAGAACTTGTCTCCAACAAATTAGGTGTGATAAATATATATGGTAGGTGTTTTTATTTTTTCCCTTTTTACTCCATTTCTCCCCACTAAGTTACACAACATACAATTTCACAAATGAAAACAAGACAGTAAGTAGCATGTAACATATGTTTGATAAGCTTGCATTGCTCAATCAATAACAATCTGTGTGTTTTAAAGAATGGCTGAAAGCAGATTTGAAGGATGTAAACGTGAAATGGCAAAGCAGCGTTGTTGAGAATTCATCTGGGTTTGCATCAGTTTACAAAATACGATCCATTTAGGCAGCAACTCCGAGTGTTTCCTGAAACATGTTCAAACAGCCTCATGGGATTAGCCGGTGTGTCCTTGCATACGATCAACACTCAAAACCTTCACCCCTGTTCTAACTCTGATGAACTGAGGCAGGTATTAAAGTGTTGATTAAGAATGTCTGTTGTAATGGACTCTGTGACAACTGTGGTGACTGGTGGTCAGTCGGGTGCGCGTGTAACCTTAATTGCAAAATGAAACAGAATAGGATGTGGACTGTGGAGCCAGCCGTCTGAAAGATACTCGTCTGAAGAATCTGTACAGCTATAACCCAAAATAAACTAGTACGGACAGCCTTGTAAACTAATAAGCATAACAATTTGGGATATTGGGCTATATAAGTAATATTAAATTGAATTGTTTTTATTTTTGTCTGCGTTCAAAAAGCTCTTTTCAGGAAATCTACTGGGTTGTTTGGGGGTTATAGTCTAAGCAGCTGCATTAATGCTATTTAGAGCTGGTAGTGAACTGTGGTGTGGGTGTGGGTTGTGTAGTCTTAAGCACTACACGTATTAAACACACATGCAGAAATCATTTAGAAAAATAATTGCACACGGTTAATTATGAGATACATGGGTATACTATCCGAAATATGTCTCAAGTTGCATGAAACCAAACATGAACCATTGCTGCAGGTTAGTTTGCTAGCTGAAGGCTCTTCTTACCGACATGCACAGAGCATTGAGTGCATGCACCGCTTCCTGTGGATACTTCTACATCTTGTACCTGTACCTGACATTTTGGGAAATACTGTATGCTTAATCGAGAGTTAGATGAGAAAATCCATACCCCTTCTGTATCTCCACTTACCTCGCTCTGAGATTGCACTTTCCGACAGGGAACTGAAGCCGTTATCTATGCTGTCTATGTCACCAGACTACTTTGACCAAAAGAGCAATTTTACCCTCCAGCACACAGGAGCTGCAGGTCTATTGCTGCATTAGTTAGTTTGTCTTATTGTGTGACTTTGGTGTTTTAAAGGGTTATATCAGTCACACAATAACATACATAAACTAATCGAGGCCACTACAACTTTTGCCTTCTCTGAGGTAAAATTAAAGTTTTTGTCAATTGAGTCTGGTGGCTTTGAAGAGAGCTTAGATAACAGCTGCAGTTCCTTCGGAAAGGGTTGTCTGACAGCAGATAAAGGGATGAATATATTCTAAATATAGTGTGGACTTAAAGTGATGTGCAAACATCTGTAGCTGATGCACTGACTATGATAGGTACCTCAGACAACCCTGCTTCAAAACATCCAAACTATCCTTTTAACTATTGAGCTGGGAGTCATTTAGCTTAACTTTTCTTACCATAACGACTAAAACTGAACTGAATTATTTTGACTCCACCACCTCCAATGAAAAAATGGTATAGGTCTACATTTTTTTTAGTAAAGTAAATACATGTTGACTGAAGTTTTAGTTTTCAAATTGCATATGTATAGTATGTAAAGTAAGGGAAACTTGTGCCTTTTGATCCGTAACATTCATTGAGGTCACAGCAAGCCAAGAAATGACTTGGAAGTTGAGGCAAAATAGGTGGAAACAGAAAGTGAAATGGGAAAACTGGGACACACACGGCCCTGTGCTCAGGTTCATTTCAAAACGACAGATAAGAAATTCATCTTTCCATGTTTATCAAACTCGTGCATCCTGGAGGATTGCAGTGGTCCTGAAAATAGGCAGATGAAAATGGTTTTGTAACTGTGCTGTTGCCTGTGAGTAACAGTCCAGCCACATATTCGTGGGCATTTGACAGGTTGTCAAACGAGAGCTCCCATCGTTCTGTTTTGGTTTGCAAACCAGTGGTTCAGAAACTGGCTAGTTATCTTGTTGTAGATCGGACATGTAGAAGATAATCATAAATAACATAACATGTCCAGAGCTGAATATAAAGGCATTAGAAGCTCAAAAAATGAACATAGAAATACAAAAGAATATCAGAAAAGGCCAAATCCTGATTGGAACTGGACACACACACCCCTTTGAGTTAAGATCTAGAAAGAAAAGAGAAAATACATGTTAACTGTGGGAGGCATAATGAGGTTTTCAAAAGAACTTTAATCTACTTTCATTTAGATCATCATACATACATGTGTTATCTAAATTTGGTTACAATCTCACATTTTTTAAGAGTAATTGGGGGCCAATGTCAAAGATGGAATCCTAAAAACAATTAAATAGCTTATTTCCAATTCCATAATGTACCAATGTTGGTGTCTACGGTATTACAATTGGTTTATTGGTGATGAAAAACAAGCTTTGCAAATTAATCTAAAATTGGAAATGGAAATGAAATTTAGATGACACATGTACTTATATGTTTTTATTATACAAAAAAACTCAGAAAATGAAAACAGACATTTTAGTTTAATAAATGGTTGTATGGTGGCACCATTTACAACACAATCTAACAAGTTCTATCTTGACAAATTACATAACTGAACAACCAAAGGTAACTAAAATCTGCTAAATACTTTTTTGAAATGTCCTGCCAACACACAGATGGACAAAGAGGACTTTGTGTCTCTACATCTGAGTTGTGGCTCTCAAACAGGCTTGGTTTGGAAATCTGCCCTAATATGTGTTGTAAAATGTCGTAACATTAAAATAAAATAAGATTTGTGGGTTGATAGCACATTAGTATTTTTGTATTACATACAGTCTGTTATATTATAATACTATAATTATATTAAAACAGATTTTATGAAAGCAATTGTATATAACATTAAGCATTTGTCAAAAAAAAACACACACTACATTCCAACACTATTTAGTCTTGTTATTGTAAATCATTTTGAATCATTCTTATTGTGAACTGTCTATTTGAGGCACAACCTCATCTACCTACATTTTAATACGGTATATCCTATGAGGCTGCAGGCTTCAATATTCTGAGTAGAAAAAGTCATCTTCATGAGGGTGAACCTTGGGACAAAACCACCGTCCAAGTCTTATTGCAATTAACATGTATATTCTGAAGGCCTTGTTCAAGCTACGGTAAAGCTGATGAACAGCATCAGTCACACGGGGGATTAGTTACACGGAGTGCACCCGTTCCACCGCCTCTCTGCTTAATTCCAACTCCAATCATCGGCATGCCGCAGAGGGTTTCAAACTTACTGGACATCTTCGGTATGCGGATGGGACCACTGCTGGTGCCGTCGCCCCCTCCGGTCAGAGCTTTGATCTCAATGAGGTAGTCCTCTCCAGAAGGGATTTGCAGCTCCAGGCTGGTCTTATTGGTTTCCAGTACAGTGGTCCTGCTGTGCCAGTTCTGACGATACACAACCTGGAGGAGAGCGAGGATCCTGCAGTGAACACTTCATTCTCCAGTCGTAACAGTCAGAAATTAAAACTTTAGGACCCCTTAACAAATGGGAAAGTACGACTTCATCCAACATATTAAATTATTGTGTGAAAAACAAATCAAGTTCCCTTTAGCAGGAGACCAAATGTTGGTTATACAATCCCTCTCGAGAGGAGTTGATGAATTCTAAATGAATTGTGAGGTGCTGCTTTTTTGGCCCACTGACTCAAGAGTGAAAGAACATATTTTCACAACACAACCTCAGACTTTTTACACAATTACTTATGTAATTCAACTCCATTGAAAAACAGCATAATGGTGTATTTCATCCTTCAATAGTCAAACTGGGAATTCATTTTAAAAACTGTAATTGTAAGAATTGTTGTACTTCTGATTTACAGCAATGCCAAATTGTGAAACCATTCATGTCTACAGGCTCTGCATGCTTCTTTACAACAAAACCTCACAAAAGACTCATTAAACGAGCAGGGCCGCATATCTCTGCAGAATACATTTTATTTATATATTTATGGAAAGCATTATCAAATACAGTGGGGGGGGGGGGGGGGGGGTTCACACAAGTATGCAAAGTGGATCCAATATGAGCCATTGGTGTACAGTTGGAAGAAGCTGAATATCTTCTGTGGACATGATGCCTTTTTCGTTTTATCACCTGGAACCGATCTTTTAATTTTGAAAGGGCCAGACAGGGCCAATCCATAATGTAGCATGGGAGCGCTGCGGTCTATCTTTCCACTGCGATGAGAAAGCCATTTATTGGGATGACAGCTGCTGAGGCTCTATTTGTTTCTCCACTTCTGGAGTTTTTGCTATTACTCTGACAAACTCACCTTGTATCCTGTCACCTCGGACTCATTTTCCATCGCCTTGACGTGTTCCCAATTCAGAAAGATCTTAGAGTTGGTCAGGTTCCACTCGATATTCCCTGGGGGCTGACTCGGAGCTGCAAGACGTGTAATGATGTGGATGTGTAACAAATGCATACAACTGTGCCATCATCAATAGTATTCTCTACACTTACTAACATTTCGGGACTTATTTGTATCAAGTGACAAACTCCGGTTCTGAAAAGTGAAGCGATTGCTGAAGGGCCTTGAACTCACATACTGTCTACTGACCAGCAGGGGGCGACTCTTCTGGTTGTAAAAAGAAATCAGATTGTATAGAAGTCTATGAAAACATGACCCTACGTCTCACTTGATTTATTACATCGGTCAGTTTATTAGTTTCAAGTCGTCTTCAATATAGCATGATGTTCATTTAGTAAATGATGGTCCCATTTAGAGAAAAATAGACCATAAAGCAGGGTATGCTTTAGGGCGGAGCTACCTTGTGATTTACAGGCAGCTACCGCTACCAGAGCTGTATATGGCGTCTCTACGTAACTCCTACGCTTCAAATACGGTCACTTCCTTTTGCTGGTTGCAAAAATCCAAGATGGCGACGGCCAAAGCGCCATACTCAAGGCTTTAAGACGACTTCTTATGCTACGTTCACACCAAAAGCGAAGAGAATATTCGCAACACTTTACTCGTGTGAGTTTACTCGCTTGACTATATGTGGTTTATTTGCGTCATTCGGACCAGAAAGGGGGCGTGGCTTATACCGGTAAAAACAGTTACCATTTCCGCCATCCCCCATGGAATTAACCTCTATTTCTACTTTATACTTGTTGTGGAAATTCCACATTCGCACAGTTTGGCGGAAATTTGCGTAGTCCGCATCCATTCAATTTTGGCAGCATTATATATTATATCTAGGAAAGATATTTGTTATGAACGCACAAAACAGGGCCTGAAACGGTACAAAGATGAAGAATGTCCTCCCCTGTACATAAACTCAGACCCATGCGTACGTACATTTTGGAGACGGGGGACATTGGCGACGTAGATGGTAAGGAGGATACTGTAGAAATCAAAATCACTTAATACCAAATGTCAAATATAGAACAACGTTATTATAACATCAAACCAATCAATCACTAATCAAAGTCTGCTCAATATTCCAGCAGTGCTTTTTCACTACTATTACATTACCCAGAGTGCAGCCGTTCGGACTGGATGGTAACAAACAAGCTGATGAAATTATCGTTTGAGGTTGTAGAAATCCGAGATCACATCAAATAACATTCGAGACACCACCTCCATTCCCGTCAGTCGGCACATCTTCACCAGCAGCACATATGTATCATTTAAAATAGCATCGTGTTGAAATAATAGCGGTGACAGCTCTCGCACAGTCAATTGACTCCATTTCCTCATAATGAGTCCACGCAAGGTGTGAAGCAATTAGTCGGATTGTTCTAAATATATGCTCCTGAGTGACACTCCTGCGTAATGCTGCGTGGTGGTTGTTGCCATGTTGGAACCACTGATGAGCCAGAACATTGACCAATTGTGGTACAATGTGGGCGTGTAGATGGGGTTTAAACAAAAGTTTTCCTACTACGATATGGCGCTCGTCATTTTTGGCATTTTGTGCGCACCTATACTTTTAGTATGGATCATGTGCACTGTTTTATTAATGAGACCCCCTTGGACTGGAAGCAGAATGCATTTCAAACACGTCCCGGATCCCACTGGAGAAAAACAGAGGTCAGGATAAATAGAAAATGCATGCTCTTCATTTATGTGTGTGAAGACAAAGCCAAAAAAGGATGAAATGAAAAGTTTACCCTGGAGCAACGAAGTCTTTCGTGTTTCACATTAAAGTGAACAGCTTCAGAGGTTGGGAGTGGTTCCAATTTAGGAAGGATGACTGCTGTGGCCTTTTTGTTATGGTAATAAATTAATGATTTGAATGAACAAATACAACAAATGAATAACTATGAAAAGACTACTACTACTACTACTACTACTACAACTACTACAACTACTACTACTACTAATAATAATAATAATAATATGCAAACAATGTAAAATATATTTATATATTTGTTTTACTCTTAACATTATTTTTAATTTTTAGTTATTTTACTTTAATAAACATAGTAACCTTTTAGGATTTAAAAGCAGCTTGGTCAGTGCTCCTCGACGCCTGACACCGAGATGCGATGCACCCACCTGTTACTTGCGGAGCAACTGAAGAGGTATAAGGTGCCCTATAGCAGAGACAGGAGAAACGTCTCCAGTGCCTAATAACTTTTCCAACATGAGAGTATTGAATTTAAATAGACTTGAACCTGTGGAAGGTGATTTGAGTAAAAGGCAAAAGGACTCACGTGGCTTCTTGGTTGTGTTGTTGAAAGCGGGGCTACAGGGTCCAAGTCCAGCGCTGTTCTGGGCTCTGACGGAGATCAGATAGACCGTGCTGCCCTTCAAGCCAGAGAGCAGAGCCGTGGTGTCGATAACCCTCACTCTCTCCGCCTCAGTCTGCTCAGATCCTTCCTCCCAGAAGAGAACCTGGACCAAAGATACGAGGGTTACCGCGGACACCCGGCCACATTGTTTGGCATCTTCCATTTCCCATTACCGATCCATAAACCGGTACAAATCTGCAAAGCGGTGGAGTCAAGACAAACCTTATTTATTTTGCCAATTCCCCACTGAGTCTCACAATGTGCTTATAAAGAAGAGTGTTATTCTAGAGTACATATAGGTTGTCACAAACTGGCTGAGGGAATGTGATAAGAAGCGCAAGGGGTTATACAAGGGAAATTGATTTCAACTAAAGGGTCATCTAGGTTCAAGTCTTTAACATGCTGAAACAGTAATTCTGAGGAAATAAAAAAACAGAGTTCCACACTATCAGCTCAGCAACTGTAGGTCCTGAGGCATCCAACCCACTTTTCTTTTTTTTTAACTACCAAGTGATACCGTATCTGACAATCAGCAATACCAAACGCAGCACTGGGAGGGAGAAGTGCAAGGACAAGGAGCTCGTCAGAATCTGTATTCACAGTGGGATCCTTTATGACCCGAACACGAGACAGGGAACATGTCAAACAGATGGTTTTGAGAGGAGCTGCTTATTCAATTGGCTGCACACAGGTTCGCAGGGATCTTGCTCGTGGAAAAGGCAGATTAGCGACAGGGCCTGGAGTTGCTGATAACAGATGCGTCGAGGATGGTTTTTATTTTGAACACCAGCAGTTTAATTATAGCAGTTTTACCAGCACTTGGGAAAACACCTAAAAAACCTGAGCGGCAGAAGTTTTTAACATCACATCTGCCACACACACACACACACACACACACACACACACACACACACACACACACACACACACACACACACACACTCACACACACAGGGATGAAAGAGAGGGATCTGAGGATGCTTAGGCTGTCTTGCTGCATCTTAAAGTCTTATGGAGATAGTGGCAGAAAAGTGCATCATACCATCGTAGTTATTATAGTACAGTAAGTATAGTATAAACATTGTATGCACATCGCCTACATTTTTTGTGATTAGAGTCTTTTTCTGATCACAAAAAAATTAAAAAAACTGAAAAGGTAAAAGAAACAAACTACAGAAGTAGGTCTGAAGTTGGCACTGGATTGTCCAATAACCAGCAGACTTCACTGAAGGTACCGCATGCAGGACATGTGTCTTGTAATTTAGGAAATTCTTCCAGGGCGTTGTAGAGAACAGCATCTGTTCTGTTGTCTCCCCCACGGATTCCTATATTGTAAAGGAAATTGAACGTTTGCTAAACGCCTTCCCCAAACAGCGATTGTCCAATGGTCGCTTAGCAACTGTAACTCGGGATGGGAGACGGATGCATGGAGCAGTGCTGTGATACGCTGCATTGAAAGAGTTTGAAGACTTGGGACTTTTTTTATTGCCTTTTTAAATCCTGAAAAGAAATACAAGAGCCAGAGTGTAGGGAATACATTAGGCTGTGGGTGTATCTGCATGTCTGGCTAAACGAGTTAAACCTAGTGCTGCTTCCAACACCCAGGTAGCGCCTTATTTGTTAATTAACTACAATATCTTGAGGGTCAACAGGTGTTTGACCTCAGCCATGCTCTTAGATGTTACTGGATTTGGGGAAGGTTACTACCCATGATGCCTTTGACAAACTCATCCGTTCGTACTACTGCCCCAATCTTTTTATCGAGTAAAGGACAACATTCAGTTTGAAAACAATGAAACAGAAATATAACCTGCCTTTAATGTGCCAGTAGCTTATGACAGTCAGCAACATCATAGTTGCTGTTCAAATGAAATTATATTAATGTCCTTGCTGGCAAGACAAGAACAATGCAGCTCCTTAATTTGCTGGATTACCAACCAGACAGCCGCCCAAGGACCCTATTAATCTCCTGAACAAATGGCAAACACAAATTAGTCTGAACTTTTCCGTTCATTTTTGATTTCCAAGGGATTTCATCAATGGATGTGGACCAAAATGCCTCTGGACGCAATATGTCTGAACGAGTGTTGCCATTTTAGTGTCATCAGAATTTGAAAATAAACAGGTTTTTTACTCACTCTCCTTAATTATCAGAAAAAAACCACTGCTGCGATAGCTTTAACATTAAGAGCCAATCAACTGCAGCCATCTTGGTCGTACAGGTTTGTGATTGGCCCATCAGATCTCAATTGGCTGGAAATCTGTCCAAAGGGAAGAGGGGGCTAGACACATCTGCCAGAGCAAATCAGTCATGAGCTCGCAGATTCAACCGCGTCCCAGACCACAACCCTCAAGCGCGGCCCAAACGTCCCAGCCATCGTCAACAGATTTTTGGTACTTGCAATTTTGTTCAAGATTTTTCACACTATATCGTAGTACAACATCGAAGTATGTGTGGCCTGTCCTGAAGAGTGTCAAAATCTGGTTTTACTTTTTTTTGTTTATATTGTGCTCAGTATTTTAGGGCTGGTTGGAGTCTGGGCAAACAATGAAGCGGCCGTGTGTAGTCTGCTGGGTGCGGATGATCTGAAAGACTTGGATGAGGCCAGAGGGCACTTGTTTTGCCCTGGGGCCCCGCAGGTTAATCCCGCCATGCCCAGAGCCTTTTATAGAGGCGTATAGATTTCATGGGGAAGCAGTTCAAAGTGTTCAGAAGATAGTGTTGGCTGAAGTATTAAACTTTCTCAGTCTGTTGTCACTTGGATCTGTATTTATGTCCAAGGGCTCCTGCTATTTTCTTTCATATAGGGCCTATAAATCACAGTATCTCCCCGTGATAGCCAAACATGGTATGTCATTCACATGCAGGCTCAAGTACAATCAAACAAAACCTCAGAGTTGCAGAGGAAAGTCTCCTCAATATGTTCACACTCTTCTGTACACAAGAGCTGGAATTCCCGAAATATAACGGGTCCGCCATGCGAAACAAAAAACGCTGCAACTACATTTCACTGCGCAACTTTGTGATGCGAAATGACAATAAAGGATCTTCCATGACATATCCATGACATATTAGAGCAGCTGTTCTCACTGTTAGAAGAAGTGACACAAAATCAATCGTTTTTTTAGGCGAAAAAGTGATGTGGGAGACAACCCTGCCCACTAAAAGCCCCAAAGCATGAGGTGAATAAATATGACCCTGAAAACAATACATTTGGTTTCGAATAGGGTCAGTGATGCCAAGCAGAAACCACAGTGTGTTGAAATCCTGTCCAATGAGGTGCTAAAACCATCGAAGCTCCATAAATACTGAAACACAAATCGTCCGGGATGTGTTGGGAACCCAAATTAATATTTTCTTTGGTAAAGTGACGGTGTTCAGGCTCAATAGAAAGTCAACTCAACAAATACAACTAGGTCAAAAGCCACTTCCAAAGCTGGCTATATGGTTACTGCTGGTGTAGCTGGTGGCAAGAAGCCCTGTACGATCTCAGAGGAGCTTACCTTGCCAAGCGTTGAGGATATGTGCCAAGAGCAACCAAATTCAGTCAATGCCACTCTTTCTCATGTCTCTCACTGAGGTAAGCAGAGTGTCTATATTGGTCATTACAGCGGATGGTTGCATAACACATATATAGCCCAGTTTTCTTTCTCCTTTTCTTGCCATGTTGTTTAGTTTTTTTTCTCCAATACATTTGGAAAGGCAGTCAAGTACAAGGACACCCCTAAAAGGAAAGGCCTGGCCATGGCTTTCGTTGGCCACCACTCAGGGGAGAGCCCTTTGGGGCTGATCAATCCTGCGGGGACAGATAAATAGAGGCCTACTTCTCTCAAGGCTTTCTGCTCCACAACTGACTGCAGCATCGTTTCTTCTTTATCAACCTGATAATCTGTATTATTTTAATTTTCTATCCTTTTTGAATAACTATACACAAGGGTTATCGTGCAAGTTTCATTTAGGGTGAACAAAAAACAAACAGCACATCGGGTGTATTCATCGAACAACACTAAGGGCCTCTGATGAAATACCTTTTGTCCGAGCACTGTGTTCTAGCAGAGTGTATGGACAGGGCATAGTGAATGGGCTATATTCAGTTATATACAGTTTCTCCGCCCCCCCTCCCTTCTTGGCTGGAGTGAGGCCTCTAATGAGGCTGTGGGCATCCTCTGCTGGGACATTCAGGAGCAACTACAGAGGAAGGTTATTTCTTGGGGTTCATCCAGAAGACTGCAGACACAAAAGTTTATATTCCAGCAGGTATACTTCTCTCAAGTGCTCCCCAATAAGCCACCGTGTTACTTGTAACAAATTGCACAAAGAAAGTTTTGCATTTTTATTGTAATGAGCTACTAGAACTAGTTAAATCAAACCGTATATAACCGCAATAAACTTAAAAGCCATCTATGATTCACAGCATTTATACCAGTTAGGGATTCCACCCAGCTCTTGTGGCAGTGGCTGAGCTAGACGCTAACAGGGCTGAAACAGCCAGCAGTGTTGACCTGAGTGGGATCGGAGGGTGGCCGCTACGCTTCAGTACTTGGACGCGTTTGTTTATTATTACCCTGGCAGAAGGAGTTCTTTCACTTTACCTTTAATAGAACAACCTACTGTGTAGCCCCTGACCCCTTTTAACATTGTGTAGATTACATGAGAGCCGCTGCAGTCTTCTTCTGCGTAGATATGATAAATAATATAATGCACATGTTATGTGCCCTGATGGGAGTGTAAATACCAGTATGTGGATGTGTAAATAGGCCAAATCTGTCCTTGCACTCTGCATTACTACATTATACTATTATAACTTACAACACTATTCACAAAGAGACAGTTTAAGTTAGTGACACAAATGCATATCATTTACTTTCGCACTCCACACCTTGAGATATTCTTCTTAATTGCCCTGTCGGTCTAATTGCTAGTCTAGTGAGCCAAATTGTCACTCTATCCAATATCAAAATAAATGATGCCTTTAATGAGACATATCCTCTGGAAAAACACTCTCATCTAAATACATGAATGTGACAGTGATGAAGTTCTGGAACTAATTACCTAACTCAATATGATATAAGTCACTTTCTAAAAGACGACTCAGCGTCTGTTCATCCAGAATAGAATATTTGATAATGACTATATTTTGCAGTTGCTGTATAACTTTAATTATGAACCATAGCTAAACAGAACTGATTGTACAGTAAACTCTGGGGCATTGTGCCCAGCCCCTTCACTTTAAATGATCCACTGAATCTCGATTTGAGAGGTAATTTAAGTTTAAATTAGAATATGATTAGAATATGTCACAAAAACCCAGAGGACTTGTTCAGGAAAGGTTTGTCATTCTAGGAATTTAAATGAATCTACCAAGTTTAAAGGAGACATATCATGCTCAGGTTCAGGTTTGGAATGCTATGTCTTTTCAAGCAACATTAAAGGGTTGTAAAAGTAAATTTATATTGTAAAGGAGGTGTATCATATTGTATCAATATGTATTTATATTGGAACAAAGTTGTACATTTAGTTTCCCTATTTCAGCATGAATATTCATGAAAAAGCTCAGCTAAACTGCTTTGTCTCGCTCCCAAACAAGCTGTTATGTGCATCAAATCCCTGTCTTATAACAATGTGTGTACCAAAAACTGCCGATGACCTCAAAGCTTCTTCGTTGAGGTCAAGCCACCTGGGAATACCCAACCATATAAAATACCTGGGGCTTAGGAGAGACTGTTATTTTTATCTAGGTTTTCCACAGCTAAATCCCAGGAGAGTGTTTGTTGTACAGGATAGTGATGTATGATGTTCACACTTTCTTTTATTTATTTAATATTGTGAATAGAGGCTCCCAGACATCCTTGGTATTGAGGTCTTGTGGAGGCTGCAACAGCTGCCAACAGACCTCTTCATCCTCGAGATTAGCCGGTGAAAAATCTCCCGCTCCAACACATGCAGTATTTCAATGTCAGAAGATTTCCTCGTTGTCGCCACTGGCGGTTCTATTCAAATGAACGCCGGCTTATTGTACTGCCAGTCATTCTTGGATTAATGTCTGCTCCTTGTTTGAATATTCCTTGTGGCACTATTATTTAAACTTTTCTTTATCATACCTCATACGCAATGATCTTCCCGCTGCCGGACCCGCTGGGAATTGGTTCCCAGTACACTTCGATCTCAGAGGCTGACACAGCGCGGGCCCAAACTCTCGACGGCGCCTCAGTGGGCTCTAAATAGGAGAGATCATGAATTATGCATGTTAGCAATTAAGAGTGCAAGATCAACTTTATTTCTGTTCGCAGAGCTTACACACACACACACACACACACACCTTCCTCTGCAGAAAATACTGTGACGACGAGGCTGAACGGCCCCTCTCCAATGCTGTTGTAGACTCCCACTTTCACTTCAAACTGGGACAGGGGTGCGATGCTGTCGTTCCTGTAAATATATCTTGACGCATCAGCTGATGCCAGCACTGTCTGGCTCCAGGTGCTGCTGCCAAGTGGGCGGAAAGCCACGACGTAGCCAAAGTCCTCTCCGCTCTGCTGTTCCTCTGGAACGGGCTGAGGGGCACAGGAAAGTTACGCCTTTGACCCAAACAACTGTGAGCAGCAATTGAATCGGGGAGTTGTAACAAAAAAAGTAGAAATTGTTTTTTTTATGTCCAACAAAGTATCGAGCAAATGCTCAGCATCTTTCTGCTCTTTGAGCCACATCCAAAGAATATAAAGTTGTCACCTAACTCTAGATTTACACATATGAAAGTTGCACTGGCTCCGTATCTTCACTTTGATTTACACAGCAGGAAAGGGGGGGCGAGCAAATCCGGGGAGCTCTGCCTTTAATTAAAAGCTGTTTGCTGAGCTCCAGGCCACTGAGGACCCCCCCCCCCCCCCACCACCCTCCACCCTCCAGTCCATTTTCGCCGAGAGCTCCATCACAGTGGATGACCACTCAAGGATTCCCATGATCCTCTTACCTCCCACGTGATGACGAGTTCTCCTCGAGCTCCTCCGCCGCCGCTCACATTGACCGGCGCAACCTTGGGAACTGAAACGGGCACAAAGGAAACTCATCTCAGACAGTTGAATGAGGAGGTAAAGGTCCCTCCGTAAAGCTGCTCATTGGTGTAAAACAAGTTTGTCATACAGCGGAGGAGTGTGTGTTGTGTTGCCGCCCGCGTACGGTGACGTTACTAGCCGAGCACCGTATGCCGGCCCCGTGTGTGAGGCACGACGGGGAAACTTGTTCCCTTGTGATTCAACCAGCGGGACGGAAATTACTAACTAGCTCAAAATAGACACATCATGCCGACGCCTTGCGTGCCAATAGGTCACTTTTTTTTTCTCTCTCTCTTAATTAATCATGTTCTAGAGTTCTGACACACAGGAGCTTTAAGTGTGGATGCTTGAATGCTTTAAAAAGTGTAACTGAGTTCCCACTTCTTTTGCATGCGACTGAGTAATCAAAGCTTTGGCACGAAAGACGATCGGCATGTTGGAAAACATCACAGGGAGCACCGGAGGAAACGGATAAATCACATTCTCCAAGTGGGGCTGATTAATTTGTTACGAAGGGAGACAACAAATTGAGAGGATACCTGCTGCTTCGGTTCGAATCTGTTTTGATGGCGTGCCGGGCTCTCCCACGCCAACGCCGTTGATTGCCACCACCCTGAATTCGTAATCCACCCAGGGGTTCAAATCTTTCACTGTTGCATGCATCATCTGTCCAGGCACAGAATCAGGAACTAGGATTAAAGAATTTAGAATTGAGATGTGTTTTTTCTTTTTCTTTTTAAAAGGCACATTTCACATTTTGTCTCCAACAAATATAAAATAACGTTTCACAAACCAGTGAAGTACATCAGAATTAAATGTTGACATAGTATTCCCGTTACAGCACGTCCAGTACACATTCTGTACTTATTGTGGAGGCTGCACAGCAACGTCATCATGCAATTCATACACACATTCAAGGAATACACAGATTTAATAAGCTGTCGCTTCAGTTGACGTGACTGACATAAACATCCTCTTGCAATCAGCGTGTTATGTTTAAGATCGCCGTCTCTCACATAAAGCTGTAACATTAAATAAACCGGTGTTGAGGTTACAGAAGGATGAAATGACATTAGAGCAGAGTAAAAAAAAGTTTGGCTTAAACTTGTCATTACCAAGTAAATGTTGATGGCGCAAAGTAATGGCTGTAGAATAATGACACCATCTGCGTTTAGAACGGCTGCCTGTAAGCCTCGCAGCCACCGTGCAGTTCAGGCAGCCTCCGGTTACGACCTCCTGGGATAATGACGGCTCCCTTCGCGGCACAAAGTGAGCGCGTAAAACTATTGAGCGAGCGGAGCGGATGGCACTTTTGTTTGTGGCGGAGGGGAAACGAACGGAGTGATTCGTATTGCGGTAGCACTGTCTTGTTCATTAAGTTCGTGAAAAAAATATCAAATCTGTGGAAGCTCTATCTAGGTGGTGATGAATCTTTGTTTTTTTTTTAAACAATGTTAAAACAAGAGTGAACCTTGGCCGGAGAGCTCCAGGACATGACAGGCTTCCAAAACGTCATTCAGTCGGCTTTCTTTTGACTAGATCAGTAAGTAACAAAACCTTCCCACTTATAAAACACACACTTCGCTTTTATCGTGGCGCTCTGTGGTTGGTAGTTGCTCGGCACGGACAGTAATACCGCTTTGAAACGCTGCAGGGGGCAGGGGGGCGGTGGTGGTTGAAGACTTGTTTATTGCCACTTTAATGATTATTTCTGACAAATGGCCTGGTAAGTAGAATGGAGTGTAAGGAAAATGAAGAGAAGAGCCGGCCGATGTCTCTATATATTCTCCACTTTATATAACCGATCGTTAAGAACCTCTATCGCAGACGAAGAAAGGACATAAAGGCCCATAAAGGCAGTTTGAATAAGCCGTAATACGTCCTTCTAACGCCATTTCACACCTTGTTAACAGAGTCGAGATTAGGTTTAGAATACTTTGTTCATCCCCTGTAACTTCACAATCACCTTTTCATAATAACACAGCGGCCACATTACTACGGTCTAAATTGAAGAAAGCCTTTTTGACATGTCTAGAAAACAACATTAACATTATTATCTTCACAAAGGTAGAGCTGATTGCACAAGTTCATTTGGAATACTTGAATGTGTCTTTCCCCTCTACCTGTTTCTTACCTGTCTTGTGAGAACCCCAGGTATGCTGGTCCTAATATAGCCTAATATTAACATCTGATCAAATATGTAGTCTGCCTTTTCCTTGGATGGACCCTGTTTATTTTATTTTGGTGCTGGCAGGCTCATTTTTTCTAAAAACTGCACACATAGCTGTTTGAACAAGAGCTCGACAAATAAATTGGCCAATGTGGGCGGGGGGCGTGGCTAGCGCACCTGCGGCACAGGGAGAGAGGGAGAGGGACGCTCATTTGGGTCAGCTGTGGCGCTCGTGAGGAGGCACAGCTGATCCAAATGAGTGTGGGATTGCGTGGGCAGGGAGGGGAGCATAAAAGCTCCCAGAGCCACGCAAGGAGGAGAGCTAGGCAGGGCATGAGTCTATTGAATGCCTGTGAGTACGGATGTGTAAACATGCCTAATAAACAGAGAAAACGTGCCATCCTGGTGTCATCCTTGTGTGCTGAGCCTCTGGAGACCCCCGGTAGGGAAGGACCTTGCCACAGTGGCGCCCAACGGGGGCTACCGGTGGGCCAGAGGCTGCGGCGGGAGGAGGACGAGGATGGGAACGCGGCGTGCGAGGCGCTTTATGCCGCGTGGGGCGGCATCGGGGCGCGAGAGGCACCGGCGGTCCGGGACGTGGGGCAGGCGGTGCGAGTCCCGGCGGCACCGGGGAAGGCGGTGTGGGAGTCGCCGCCGCCGGGCCCGGAGGAATCCCGGAAGCGGTCCGATAGCGCACGGCTGTGCGAGCTAGAGGCCGAGAGGGACCGGCTGCGGGCGGAAGTACAGGCGTACGCCAGCGCGGTGGAGACGCTGGCCGGGCAGCTGCAGGAGCAGACCAGGAGGGAGGAGCACCTCCGACAGGAGTCCGGGGAAATCCTCGAGGCGCTATCGGCTCGGCTGAAGGAGGCCGTTGCGCAGTGCGGGCTAGGCTCGGCGGCAGGGAAGCGGCCGGGACCGGGGAGCCAGGTGGGGACCCAGACCGACGCAAGGCGCCCGAGGGTCAGGGAGACCCAGACGGACGCCAGACGCCTGAAGACCCGGGCGTCGCAGACGGCGGCGGCCGCGACGACGGCGCAGACGTCGGCGGCCGTGGCAGCGAGGACGGCGGAGACGGCGGCGCAGACGTCGGCGGAGACGGCGGCGCAGACGTCGGCGGGCGCGGCGACTCCGACGGAGGAAGCGGCGGTGCAGACGTCGGTGGGCGCGGCGACTCCGACGAAGGAGGCGGCGGCGCAGACGGCGGCGGGCGCGGAGGCAGCGGCGACGGCGGTCGCTCCGACGGCGGCGAGAGCGTCGGCGGAAGCGAAGCCCGACCAGAGGGGTCGGGAGAAGCCGCTGCCGAGGGGCCGCAAGGAGCGGCCGCAGGAGGAACAATGGGGCCCCAAGCGGCTGAGGCGGCCGGAGTACTGGGGGTTCCCAGAGTCGGCAAGGCGGAGGTGCTGGGCCTGCGGCCAACCCGGGCACCTGCAGCGGCAGTGCCGCAAGCAATGCTGGACCTGCGGGGAACGGGGACACCTGACGAGGTCCTGTCCGGGGTGGACGGTGGACCAGGGGTGGCAGGCCAGGCACCGGGGACAGCCGCTACACCCAAGGGCGACGCCCTGGGCAGCGCCACCGGCCCCGACAGCCTGGGGAAGAGACTGGGGCCGACCGGCCCACATCGGCAGGTGTGAGGAGGGGGCCGAGCAGGCCCGGCGGACGGGCCAGTGGGGCCGGAGACGGAGGGCCGGGCCAGTGGCTCGGGCCCGCGCCTGGGGCCCGTGGGCCGGGGCGCAGTGGGGACCGATATGGGTCCCGCCTCCCTAACTTTCTCTCTCTTGTGTTGCAGGTTGCCGCGGCGGACTGAGGGGGAGAGCCGGTTTGGCCCCGGGAGGGGGCTGGCGGAGAGCGCAAGGAACCTGCTTCCCGGGGCGCTCGATCGCCCTCTGTCCGGGCCATGGCCCGCGCCCGGGCCCCCACGGATGGAGGATGCCAACGCCCGGGCCACCCGTTGGCATCTGGCGGAAACGCAAGTTAATTCCATGGTGGTCCATAGGTCGGGGGTGCAGATGGTCGGGGCTGACTCCCGCTCCCGCTCCCAGTGGGAGGGAGGGGGGGGGGAGTTGGTTAGACCGGTGGCTCCCCGGCCTAAGTCGGGCGGTGGGGGTATGTGGGCGGGGGGCGTGGCTAGCGCACCTGCGGCACAGGGAGAGAGGGAGAGGGACGCTCATTTGGGTCAGCTGTGGCGCTCGTGAGGAGGCACAGCTGATCCAAATGAGTGTGGGATTGCGTGGGCAGGGAGGGGAGCATAAAAGCTCCCAGAGCCACGCAAGGAGGAGAGCTAGGCAGGGCATGAGTCTATTGAATGCCTGTGAGTACGGATGTGTAAACATGCCTAATAAACAGAGAAAACGTGCCATCCTGGTGTCATCCTTGTGTGCTGAGCCTCTGGAGACCCCCGGTAGGGAAGGACCTTGCCACAGCCAATTACAGTGTTGCAGATATATATATATATAATATCTGCAACACTGTAATGACACTGATATGTGACATCAGCTGCAGTACTGATGTCCAAACTATGTCTGCTGAATTGCAGTGTATTCATAACATAATGTCACTTGAGAGCACCAGTAGGTAGATTTTCTTCTTCAACTGTAAAATGTGCCAATGAGTTTCACAACTTGGTCACAATTCTTTAAATAACACGTCAAGATCAGCTGACTTGTAAAAAGATGAATACTGGGCTTGAAATTGGCATTTACCAGGCAGGTAAATATGTTTTATTTTGTTGCATTATGGGAAATGTGGGAGTATCCAGAGTTTTGGGAGTTTGAGGTACAGCATCTGCTGCATATGCTTTGATTATTAAATTGGCCTCTTTTTAAGTCCCTCAGCCTCATCAAACTCCAGTAGCAAAATGCTGGAGTTCCCCTTTAAGTGATCCAACATCTTGGCTTATGTTTGTTTGTGTAAAACTGGTGTATTATCAGATTTTCGTAACTCCAGTATCGGGTGGTTTCAATCTGAACTTCAGGTCGATGAAAAAGAGCCTAACGTGAGCGACTTTAACAACAGGACCCTTAGTTTGTGAAAGAGAGGAACGTCTCCTGTGGCCACAGACTCACATATTACAGTGTAAATCCTCAGTGTTGACGTCCATGCATTGAAAATAACAAGCAGCTGTTACCTGTTCTCACAGTCTGCCAGCCGATAGAGAAGGGGGTCCTGGCCTGGACCATGTACATGGTAACAGGACTGTGGTTGTCAGGTCCGGAGCCCCAGGACAGCTGCACAGCGGTGTCGGTGATGTCGCTCACCGCCAGGCCCTCCGGGGCGCCAGGGGGTCCTGCAACAGCCCGAAACGAGGACAGACACCTGCGTCAGCCTCACAGCACAAAACAGCAGCCGAATCAAAGGAAGTCACTTCAGGTGAGCTCAGAAGTGATTCATAACTCGGCTAACAACCGCAGTGTTGTGGAGGTATAATGGGTTCTATTGGGAGTGCCAGTCTAATCGATACAGTGAATAGTGCAGTTCACTGAGGTCAGACCATCTACTGTATGAGTATACTTACAGCATGTGTGAGGCCAGGGAGTTTCAGAACTACAAAAAATAAAATACAAGATACTTTTTTACAAACTATGAAAGAAGTCGTGCCCGTGAAGTGAGAGGGACTATTTCTATTGTGCGCTCTCCTTATCCAAACTAACTAACCGTGATAAGATAGATCATTATTTTACGATAGCAATGGAGAGGCTGTTAATGGCCAAGGATTTATAGAAAACAAGGCAGTATTTTTCAATTGAGATCTCATAGAAATTAGGGAAAGCACAAACATGGGATCAAACAAACAGGGCCGGCGGATTTTCCCGCTAAGCCCGCAAATCTGCAAAGAGCAGCCCTGAGCCCTCAGCGGGACTACCTGCTGCTGGGAGGAGATCACTGGGTATCAACGATGCTTGGTTTCAGATTATGCGCACGATCCGTATGTAAAACCCCCAGCCGTCTCTGACTTTGGCTGCTGACTCCTGATCTCACGCTTGGCCAATCTCAACCTCAGACAACAGTGTTATTTCCCCCCCTACATTTGGTTATTCAATTCAGTCATGGGTCACTGGCTGTGACCGGCACAGCGGGTTACAGTAAAAAAGAAGGATCAGGGCAATAGAGTGACTGGCGGATATTGGAGTGCCCAGCAGGGTTAGAGATAATGATGACACGAACGCACTTTGGAAATCATGGATGAGAAAAAAAAAAAACAACGTGAGAAGTTGATTTTGATAAGAGTGCAAAATGAGAAAAGTGGTGCTAGAAGGGTGGCAGGGCCACTGACCAGGAGTCAGTATTAAACAGTAACATTCAGGAAGGATCACGTCACACGAACTGCCGAAAGAATGCACTAAATTCCAAAATAATGCTTCAAAGGTCACGTGGGTCCTTTGAACAGTCAATATGCACATATATAAAGCTATACGATCGCCACGTTATAACATCAAACATGTCCTCCACAGAATGTATGGAGTTGAAAACTTTAGAAGGAAGTGTTTTCACTCTTGCATGAAGCCGTTCTCTGATCTTCCCCAGATAGCCCAAAGCTTTCGGAGTAACTCACCTGTATCTCTTTAACTCGATGATCATAGAGCCCATGGGTTAAAAACAGAATAAATTCATATCAAAATGCTCACGGTTGTCAATCAGAAAGCCTTTTAAATAGTTTTTCCTCCGAATCCCTCAAAACTGACATCATGGTGCTACAGCTCTCATCTGACAGCAGTGAGACGTGTGCGTCACGATGTTAAGAAAAACACACACACACACACACACACACACACACACACACACACACACACACACACACACACACACACACAAGCACTCCACAAAAAAAGAAAAAAAGAAATTGAAAACCTCCATAGAGAGTGCTACAAAATGACAACAGGAAGAGGTGTACCTCTGACAATTAAGTCTGCTGCTGCTGAGACGGTGTCAACTTCGGTGTGCACCATACACACGTACTTCCCAGAATGCTTTAGCTGAATGTTCCTCACCATCAGGTCACCTGCAAATCCCTGATGACAAAGACACGTTGGTATAAAAGTCTTGCAGAGGAAGAAAAGCAGCAAAAAGTAGCAAAGTCAGAGTGGAAAAAAAAGAAAAAGAGATGTATGAAACATCCTCAGAGCACGTTCAATTTCTTTCTCAGTCATACACAGTAAATCCTGCACAGCAGAATATTTGGAGGAATTCACCACAGGACTACAAGAAAAAAACATAAAAACATGACAGGGTATAAAAAAAAAAATACTTCAGCTTTACATTGAAAGGGAGGCCGGAGCAAAATTACTTGTTTGGAAACAGCTTTTTGTTTGCTCTGGATCGGTGTTTGTTGTGTTCTTACTTTACCCTTCCAGCTCAGATGTTTCTTTTAGCATTGCACTGCTGCGTGCCCACACACCCGTATGTTTCTCCAAACTCTTTCCAGAAAGCGACCCACTTGCTTTGTGTGATGTAACGAAGGCGAGTCAGCTGTGGAAATGTCAGTGCGGTGCGGGCGACTTCCATGAGCCTGGTGGACTCGACCGCACGGAGCACAAATGGAAATGTTGTTTCTGTTGTTTAGTACCAATTTAACGAACATGACATAACGTGCTAATCCGTGAGCTTTAGAGGTGCTGTCTCCACCTGTTCACAGTCTGTGTGCGGCAGCTAGCTTTAGCTGCAGACAGACATGAGAGCGGCATATTTTCAACTCTTAGCTCTTCAAAGGGATGCATATTACGCAAAATGTCAAACTATTCCTTGAACATGCATCTCGTTTGTTCAATCCATACACAAACTGTAACGTGAAAACAAAAGGTTGCCTCTGTTTCTTTTATATCCTAGTGGGTAGCTGTCGGTAAACTTGCAATGACACTGCAATCATGTCGACTATGTTGGCTTTCTATGTACACTGGAGATATTCGACTCACGCAACTCCCTATAAAACCTAAAATTGTCATTTTTAGTGTGCTTTGGAGGCCTCGCTTGGATCAATGCGATTCACATCATACTCTATCACCGAGAGAAAAAAACTAAAACTGAAAGGAAAGGAGAACGTCTTACACCAGTACTATATTGATTACAGTGGGTACAATTAAGATTCATTTTATAAAATGTTTACGTGCTTTCAAGGCCTTAAATGGTTTAGCACCTTCAAACCTCTCAGATTGCCCATTTGCCGATATAGCATAGCTTCAATATCAGCTCCAGCTTTTAAAACAATGATATAGGTCAAATCCTTGGTTCTGATTGTCCTGGCTTAAAAATCCAAGAAGAACAAGCATTCAGCCAGATCATACATACCCCTCCAATCATCTCAAAGTGCTCCTGCCTGCTGAAATCAATGGCTTTCCCGTTGAAGAACCACTTGAAGATGGGAATCAGGGACGAATCACTGGACACCTCGCATGGCAGCACAATGCTCTGTCCAACGGTGGCGTCCAGACTCAAGGGCGGGACCACGATCTTGGTCGGCTCTAGGGCATCATGGGAAGAAAAAGGGAGAAGGATTCATGGCAGCATCTATTAACATCTATATACATCTAAATAATCGCAATAAAGCCTAATTTGCCCTGAACAGTCCGACAGATTCTGCTCTATCAGTGTAATTAAGTGACCTCAAATAACTTCACTTAGAAAGCGAATGTGTCTCATAACTCAGTAATGAATAATTAAACACACTGCAATCACAATGTCAACTAGAAAGAGGGAAAAGAAAGACAAGAAAAAGAACTCCCACTCTATGATCATCATTATTTAAAAACCCAAATCTGAAAGTGCTACAGCAGCTCTTTTTTAAATTAAATGTTAGTGTCAAAATATTCCTCACTCACAGCTACAGACAGCAGCGGCGGTCCCCCCCGCCCCCCTCCCCCCACACTCTGCTACATGCACAATAACTCACAGCTGACAAAACCACAGATGACTTATACGTCTGTCAAAGCGGCGGGAACATAAAATGGCTATATATTTCATTATCAATTTCATGCTTGAGCTAGTATTTTTTATTTTTTTTTACCCCCCTAAACAAAAGTTTAAACCCTTGGCTAGAAAATCACAGTAGGGAAAAAGTGCAGAGAAAAAACAACAACAACAACAAAGGACATACCTTTCACCAGCAGCGTCCCAGTGCTGCTGGATGTTCCGAAATGGTTTCTGGCCAAACACGTGTACCTGCCTCCGTCCGATGCAGAGATGTTGGTGATACGTAGCGTCCCGTCCTCCATGATGGTCAGTCTGGGGGAGGGAACAAAACAGTCCAGCTCTCAATCCGCTGGCTGTTAATTGAATGAACAGTGATGATAAGCATCAAATTAGAAACTGCTTCCTGGCCAGCGATATGGTGTCATTTCTTGAGCCATTTCAACTTTTTTTCACATTTCATTTTTAAATGAAGGCTTCAGAATCTATTCCAAATGTCTATTTGCACACCTCAGAAGACAACAATTATCTTAGCTGAAGCAGAACAGATTTGCTGTAGGGTCAGCACAGTATTGACAGCGCAGCAGCTTAAATGCACATATTAATTGGATACAAGGCCGGGCAGCGCAGTGATAGGAGGAGTGGAGGAGGAGGGAGAGGGAGAGAGAGAGAGAGGGAGAGAGAGATTTAGAGCGGGATCTTTACCTGCAGCCTTATCGCTCTGCAACACGTGGAGATAGTATCAACATGCTGTAAAGCCATTTCTGAATAGTAATCGCATGGAGACATATAGAAGCATCTCACTTGATGAAAAAAAAAAAAATGTCAGCTGGTCTCATGGGAGGAATACAGTGGGAGTGCTGATGAGAGTGCTTGACAACAAAATTAATAAATACAATTGTGAAAGGAGTTTGGACCCCATTGTAGTCTGGTTGTAGAACCTTGTGAGTTACTTTTATGTACCAAATCTCCTTTTTTTTAATGCAATGTTCTCTCGTAACTCAAAAAAAAATGCAGCCAATTAAATTAGATTTTCGAAAAGTCTAAAAATATATTAAAGAATACAAAATAAATACCATGTTAATAACTTAACCTCTGTATTGTTAAAGGTATCATGGGAAACTCGGATGCTTGAAACTTGTGCACATACACAAACTGTCATTAGAATATCCCCCCACCCCCCCACACACACACACACCATTCCCTCGGGATTAATAAAGTTCTCTCTTATCTTATCTGAGTATCTCAATCCTCGGTAAGCCAATCAGAGCGGACTGGGCTTTTTTGGGAGGGATGTTGGCTTAAAGAGATAGACGCTAAAAGGTATAACTACATATAAGAAAGTAAGCGTATTTTTTAACATTAACAACATTTAAGCATGTATGGCCCTGAAAATGAGCACGGTAAGTTGCCTTTAATGCAAAATAATTTGTTTCTCATACTATCTGAGAGAAAGAGCCTTGTCCTTTACTATGCTAAAATATAAATAGAAAAGGATTGTTTTCCTGCCTTGTGTGTTAGTAGTGCAGTTATTCATGTTCTACCACACAACAACCTTTACCAATAAGTAGGGCAGCCTGTAAGTAGCCTGAGAGGCGACACCGAGGGCCAAAAAACGTATTTCTGATGACCAATAAGCTCATTGCTTTTAGTGCGCGGTAATAATTAAAGTTGACTCCGATAAGTGTTTATCCACATTTTAAATTAATCAGATCTTCTCTCAGCTCAGACAACAAGACGCTGTTCAGAGACACTCTCTCTGCAAAATCAATCCGAAACAATCCAACTGAAAAGGGTACGAAGATACTTTAGAAAGTAAGTGAAAACATTTCACATTCAAGCCTGGAACGCAAATTATTTGGCGCTGTGTGCTCTAAACAGACAAGCTGGAAAGCATGTAAACATATACATAAACGAGGCCGATAATGCGCTCCTGTTGTGACCTTTTGGATCGAGTAAATCAAACAGGAATGCTGCGAGCAGCCAGCGCTGAAAATCAAACAGTTTCACACTGCTTCCATATTGGAATAAATATGTATTCACTGGAGGACGCGCTGAGACCCAGAGAGCATGTCTGACACGGGGTGCTTTGTGCTGATTTATTGACAAAAATATCAAACGCTGAGTGATGGAGGCGCGCTGAGAACATGACCCGAGGGGGCAATGAGCTGCGAAACAAATAGAAACGCGAAGAAACTATCTGCTTTGTGGACAAACTGGGTTTATGTCGGGACTTTTTTACTCTTGTCCCAAAAAATGCGCTGCCTGGGTCATTTTTCTCCCTGTCCTTCATGACCAGCGCATTGGAACCCCCCCCCCCCAAAAAAAAAAAAACAACAACAAACAAACATGATAACCAATCACATGATGGTCACCTGTCCAATGAGTCCATGGTTGAATATATCGATCAGAGCCAGAGCCCAAATTATATGCATGCACTTCATGCATGCATAACCAGCATGCAAATTAAACTCTCTCTCTCTCTCTCTCTCTCTCCTCTCTCTCTCTCTCTCTCTCTCTCTCTCTCTCTCTCTCTCTCTCTCTCTCTCTCTCTCTCTCTCTCTCTCTCTCTCTCTCTCTCTCTCTCTCTCTCTCTCTCTCTCTCTCTCTCTCTCTCTCTCTCTCTCTCTCTCTCTGTGGGCGGGGGCGTGGTCAGCGCACCTGCGACGCAAGAGAGAGGGGCGCGCTCATCAGAAACAGCCGTTCTCATTAGGGGGAGCGGCTGGTTCTGATGAGCGCGGGGAAGGGGTGCGGCTATAAAGAGCCGCACAGTGGGGTGCACGGTGTGGTTGGTGAGGATACATGTGAGCAGTGTATGCTAAATAAACACTTGTGAACATGGAGCAAACGGCGTCGGTCCTTTCTATTGAGCTGGTTGAGTCCCCGGGCAAGCAGGTGCTTTGCCACAGTGGCGCCCAACGGGGTTCGCGAACCCGGAAGAAGGTGAAGGGGGGACAGCCGGCGGAGGAGGATGAGGCGTGGGACGCGCTCTTCATGCGGCTGGCGGGCATTCCCGAGAGTGCAGGGAAGGGGCCGGCCGTGGAGGAGTGGCTCAGCGCCAGGACCGTGGCTCAGGGGGAGCAGGTACCGCCGGCCCGGATCGGTGGGGAGACCGTGCCGCCACCACTGACCCCGGAGCAGCACCGGCAGCGGCTCCGCGTAGCCCAGCAGGAGCCGGGTGAGCCGCTGCTAGCCTTCGCTCGGCGGCTGCGCCGGCGGGCAGAGCAGTGGCTGCAGCCGGGAGGAAGGGGGGACATGGCAGACGCGGTGGACCAGGTGGCCACCGAGCAGTTCCTGGGGGGGCTGCCGGTCCAGATGGCCGACTGGGTCAGAGAGTGGAGGCCGACATCGCTAGTCGGGGCCGTCGCGAGAGCGGAGGACTTCCAGCGCCGGGAGCCGAAGGGCGGCATGGCAGCGGTCCGGGCCCGGCCGGGCGGGGTTGCCCTCGGGCAGCCGGGGCCGGCGGCACGGAGGACCGCGGGTACGCAGACGGTCCCGGACGCGGCAAGGCGGCGGACCACGACCTCGGCCCAGACCGACGCGGCGAGGAAGAGGGTGACGGCCGCAACGCAGACGTTCCCCGACCCGGGGAGGCGGAAGGGCATAGCCGCGGCGACGCAGACGGCTTCGGCGACGGCGACTCGGAGGGCCGAGACCACGGCGACGCAGACGGAGTCGGAGACGGCGCCGCGGAGGTCCGAGACCGCGGCGACGCAGACGGCGTCGGAGACGCCGGCGCGGAGGGCCGAGACCGTGGCGACGCAGACGGAGACGGCGACGCGGCGGACCGCGACTGCGGCGACGCAGACGGCGACTCGGCGGCCCGCGGCCGGGGCAAGGCAGACGACGGCGGGACGAAGGAACGCGTCGCCGCCGAAGGCAGCAGCCCGGGCGGGCCCGGAGAGGCGGCGGAGGGCGCGGCCTAGGCAAAGGGCGCCGGGGAACCAGACCCGGGAGTGGCCAGAGCTGTGGGCAGTTCTCCGGCGCCCCGAAGCAGAAGCGACCGGGGGGGACCACAGACAGCCCGCCCCAAGCCCGGCGCAGAGGTGCTGGACGTGCGGGCAGCCGGGGCACCTCCAGAGGGACTGTGACCTCATGGAAGTGGACCAGGTGAGCCGGGTCGGGACGACCCGGCCCAACGGACCAGGGCCCGGAGGGGCCAGGAAGGCGCAGGCCGGTCGGGACCCCCTGATGGCCCAGCCCCAGCCAGGGGCGGGGAGGCGGAGAGGGGGCAGGCGGTGGCGGCTCCAAGAGGAGGTGGCGCGGCTGAAGAGCCGGCTGCGCCGCGCCAATGAGGACCGGCAGCGGGCGCAGGCGACCGTCAGGCAGCTGGGGGAGAGGCTCCGGGCCGAGCGGGAGGCTCGGGCCTGGGTGGAGGCCCAGCTGGCCGAGGGATGGTCGGGGGGGGGACACGAGTAGGTTGGTGTTTCCCTAATCTTCTCTCTCTTGTGTTGCAGGTTGCCGCGGCGGACGGAGGGTGAGAGCCGGTTTTGCCCCGGGAGGGGGCCGGCGGAGGTCGCGAGGAACCTGCCTCCCGGGGCGCTCGATCGCCCTCCGGCCGGGCCATGGCCCGCGCCCGGGCCCCCCCGGATGGAGGATGCCAACGCCCGGACCACCCGTTGGCATCGGGCGGAAACGCAAAGTTAGGTCCATGGTGGTCCATAGGTCGGGGGTGCAGATGGTCGGGGCTGACTCCCGCTCCCGCTCCCAGTGGGAGGGAGGGGGGGGGGAGTTGGTTAGACCGGTGGCTCCCCGGCCTAAATCGGGCGGTGGGGGTATGTGGGCGGGGGCGTGGTCAGCGCACCTGCGACGCAAGAGAGAGGGGCGCGCTCATCAGAAACAGCCGTTCTCATTAGGGGGAGCGGCTGGTTCTGATGAGCGCGGGGAAGGGGTGCGGCTATAAAGAGCCGCACAGTGGGGTGCACGGTGTGGTTGGTGAGGATACATGTGAGCAGTGTATGCTAAATAAACACTTGTGAACATGGAGCAAACGGCGTCGGTCCTTTCTATTGAGCTGGTTGAGTCCCCGGGCAAGCAGGTGCTTTGCCACACTCTCTCTCTCTCTCTCTCTCTCTCTCTCCCCGGCTCCGGCAGTCCATGTCGTTGTGTCCTTGAGCAAGACACTTAACCCTCATTGTTCACCGTTGCTGTGTCTACGGTCTACTGTATATCATGTAAGTCGCTTTGGATAAAAGCGTCAGCTAAATGTAATGTAATCTCTCTCTCTCTCTCTCTCTCTCTCTCTCTCTCTCTCTCTCTCTCTCTCTCTCTCTCTCTCTCTCTCTCTCTCTCTCTCTCTCTCTCTCTCTCTCTCTCTCTCTCTCTCTCTCTCTCTCTCTCTCTCTCTCTCTCTCTCTCTCTCTCTCTCTCTCTCTCTCTCTCTCTTGCTGGGAGCATCAGATGGCGGTTTTCCTAACGGAGCGAGCAGCTCTTAATGCACAGGCGCGTTTCAGTCGTTCAGGTAATCATAATGAACAGGCTAAAAGCTCTTTTTAATGTCCAGTCAACGCCAAATGAAGTGAAATGAAGTGTTCGGTTTGCATGTTCCTGATTCACTCACATCTATGCGTCGGAATGAATGAGCATGAACTGTTGAAAAAAGCATTATGATTATGCTCCATTTTGCTCAGGACTTCTGCCAGCACATTTCAATGGGCTGCTCAGGTCTTATCTTCCTGTATTCACATAGGACTCTGGTGTTGGTGAATTCCAACCAAAGGCTCATCAGAAGTATTTGCACTCAAGCAATAACTTCAGTGAGTTAAGCTGCACCCTGGATACAGCTGGCAAAGACTTTTTTTTGCTCTATTTGAAACTTTTTTGACTGAAAGGTTTTGAGTAGAAACTTCCTACTTGACTCAGTTTTGAGAGAAAACACATCTGGAGTTTGATTGCCAAAAGACTCTTATTATATCAGGTCACTGTGTTCAGCCACATATTGCTTTAAAGGTTTGTACGACCTTTGTACTGAATGTACCCGAGAGATCTTATAAGAGCCATGAAAACTCTATCTTATCTTATCTTAACTCTATCTAAAAAAAGATAAAAACTGGATGAAAATGACAACTTTAAATAGAAGACTTCATCCGCTGTATCTAGCAAGTTAAGTCCAGCTACATTTTCTCAATAGTATCCATCTTACTTATTTTAAAAAGAGGCTCCTCTACAAGGGTCCGAAATATGAACATGATGGCTACTGACATGATATCCCTCTAAAAGATGTTCTCTGCAATAAAAAGTCAGCCTCCTCCCGAGCTGAAGATCCATGTATGATGATCCATTTCTTGAAATAAACAACGGGAGAGTTCTTGTATTGCAGCTGTAAAGCTAGTTGGTCCCACTATTGCTAAGTATGATCCTATTCGGCTGCTTGAAGTACACACTCTTGCATGTTTTTGTTTTTTTTACATGTATCTTTTTAAATGTTTTTGTTTTTTTACCGTAAGCTTCCGTAAAAGAACCGCTGCTCTTTGACTAAATGATCACACCTGTCTGAAGCGACCTGTTTGAGCATAAAAAAAACAACAAATGACACAGTTGTGAACCATTATCACAACATGGCTACACAGTCTACAAATATACACATTGACTTTGCACGTGCACATTTCACATGTTTCCTTGTTGCCTCGTCCTATAAATACGCACGCTAACCAGCGGTGCTCAACATAAGCATTCTACAAATCCAATTGCATTAATTCGCATGCATATGATGCCTTCGAAGCGGTTCAGATAATGGATGGATGGATGATGCCTTCGACTGGAGTTTGTTTTAATGAGAGTTTACTGTTATTTTTTTCTTCGGCTGGAAATACTTGACGAGAACGTATCGAATCCAGAAACTTATGGCTCGGTGAAACTTTCTGGTTACACCTACAGTATATGAAAGAAAGAAAAATCACTTCCAAGCGAGGCTCTCGGAGAAAAAATTGCTGCCATTAAGTTAATTATACTGTTTAAGACAAGGCTTTCTGATAGGAAATTACATAAGCGATATGCTTTTCAAATGGTTGTCTGATGATGTGCGGGCGTACTGGACAATGTTTCAAAAAAGGGAAACACTGGGATACGGACCTTCCTTCCCCAAACAAAATCACATTAATGATATGATATCATGAGGCATAAACAACGATATCAACATTGGGAGCGTTTCCGTTTGGAGCGTCTCTAAGAGGGTCAGAGCTGCCTTCTCCCACAGAGGTGCAAGTGGATTCGTGTGATTTCCGCTGATTTGACTCGTTCTGGGTTGAGTCTCTTTACTTGTCTTCTAGAAGTGGCTGAGCCCAGCCCCTTGCTTTTCTGAACCTCCATCACATTTTCCTCCACCACTCTTTCACCGAAACATTTCACAAAAGCAGCTCTCCCGCTGTGCTCCCAACTCCGTCGGCTCTTATCGTGTGCATCAGTCTGTTGCAAACAAGAAACTGTTTTTCTTTGCGCTCGTAGGTGTCGCCTCAGACCCTTAAATCATGACATGGTGTGGCCTGTCATGTCGCCAGGGGTGGAGTTTTGCTCAAGGATGCAATGAGTTCTTTTTTCCCTGTGTTTCTATTTCTTTCTTTTCACACAGAGAGCATCCGTACAAGGTCTACATCCAGCACTTTGACTGCCTTGAAGAGCTCTGAAGCTGTGGGACACTTTGAAGTTCCCCAAAAAAGAAAAGAAATTGCACTCTTTATCTTGTGCCTCAGAAAAACTGATGGAGTAGGAGGTCATGCCCTCATTCTTACATAGAGTAAAAAAGAAAGCTTCAGACAACAGAAAAGCAACATCTGTTCCAAAGTGAGGAATAAGGTGTCTATCTCTATCTTGGACCAAATAAAGCTGCCCCCCCCCCATCCCCCATCCCACACCCTCTACACGCATAATAGATAACAATGAGTCCTAGAAATGAAAGTGACCACATGAGCACTCCCTTCAACATACACCAGGACCGTGGGCAGCGGCGGCGCAGACAATATTCGCCCTACCTCTGGCTGTCCTTCAGGAGTTCGCCTGCTCTCCACCAGGAGACGGTGGCCCTGGGGGAGGCGTGGGGGCGGCACTCCAAGACCACCTCGCCCCCCCTCCGGATCACGGTGGCCTTCTTCACGGGCCGCCGGGTGAAGTCTGGCGGTGAGGCTAAGGAGCAAAACCGTGTTAAGGGCCATTTGTTTCCGCTTTGCGGCGGGCGGAGCAGCCGCGCATCAGCAGAAATGTCAAGTGCATCACGAGCAATTACGGAAATTTTACTTCGCCGCCATGCTGGGTTATTGTATGAGAGAATTATGGAAATGAAAGAGAGGGGGCTGCGGCTCAGCATGGAGCTGGCGCTGCCTCTTATCATTTATTTCAGATAGGAAGCATTTTCATTCCACTGACAACACAATGTACATGCAGTCTATCTCTACATTGCCTCTGGTTCAATTCGTTGTAAATAATACAGGGCGAGCAAACTGCTTACCTACAACCTTGAGCTCAGCGCTGGCATACACAGCTCCGTGTTCACTCTCTGCCACGCACTGATACATCCCAGAGTCCAACAGGCTGATCCTGGATATGGTCAGTCTGCCCGCTTCCACGTGGATCCGGCCCTGCAAATCAGGCCACCTGATTAATGTTTGACGGTATCTTTCAATAATTTATGTCCATTTTCTTTTCTTTTTTTCTCTTTTGCAAGATGAGTACAAGCTTTTGGATCATCCTTTGCCTTCCAGGTTTTCAGCAAAGCCCGAGTAAGATTTGTGTTTCTCAATTCCCTTTTAAAGAAGTATTATTTTGAGAGAATTACACAATAAAATCAGAATGAGGTTCACACACTTTCTCGCAAATGTCAAACCTTTGCCGGACTTGTGGCGTCTTACCTCGGCTGTTAGCGGCTCACCGTTCTTCAGCCATTTGTATGTGGGCCTCGGCTTACCCATGGCTTTACATTCCCACTGCAGATTAGCATCGATGGCCATGTGAGCATCTTTCAGCGTCTGGACCCAGTGCAGATGTTCAGCATCTGTGGAAAATGCAGATAAATATGATACAACCAATTAAATTGTAGATGTATTTAGTTTGACCAATATCTGATTTCCTTGTAATGAGAAGGAACAGATGAATGTATGATCATTATAATGGTATTTTCCATTATAATGATCACTTGTTGACATATGATGCACTGTGCAGCTAAATAACTGGATTGCATTAACAGAAGCACTTATTTTTCCCTCCCAAAAAAGGCTGCATGAACAGTGGAGACAGCTTTTTTTTTTTCTCAAACATTTACAGCTTGTTTACTCTAAATGTGAAGTAAATTGCTGTCTAATCTTGACTGCTGGAGTGGTTTTCGGGTCAGATATACAAATATGAAACATGGCATATTTGCACTACTTGCTTCATCTAATTTGCTCTTGAAATCTGTGTGTTTTTAGCTCCTGATTCCACTGGGGCAGCAGCTCATTACGCAGTCAGTGCCCGGGACTGGCCTGCAGGCTGCAGGCGTGGATTGGCGATCACCAAGAGGGAAAATGTATTATGCTGCAAATACTATAATAAAATAAAGCAACGAGATGTCGGAATGCCATCTATTTACGTTGCAGTTCAACTCACCCGGAGAGAAAAAATGATTATGTTACTCATTAAAGTGAAAAATAGTTAGATCTGTCGGCCTCCGTGCGATATTAAAGCAAAAGGGTCGATAAAGCAAGAGACAAAAGAAAAATATAGCTCATACAAAATACAGTTTCCACAACACCTGCAATCAGAGGGAGATAGAGGGAGGGAGAGGGAGGGAGAGAGAGGGAGGGAGAAAGAGGGAGGAAGGGTGGAAGGGAAGGGGGTGGATATGATGGCTGGTCTCACTACATCACTGAGGTAAATGTAGCCAAACTCTAAATGTATCAACCCAAAAAAAGAAGAAAAAAAAAGAAACCCTGCAGCCTGCAAGGATCTCATCTCACACTTCCTCGATCTTCAAGTTTAATGAGAACAAATATTCTTTATTGGATGCTCTTGAGATGTTGATCATTTCCTCATTGTTCATTTTGTACTACTATTTTATATCTAATAATTTGTTTTGGGGTTATGTAGCTGTTATTAATTCATATGTCTGTGTTCAACTGATTCATTGCGGCTTTCTTCGTGTAACGTCGTGTGCTTACTTTGTGTCTGCTTCTTCGAGTTTCTCTTTCCTACAACAACTTCATTTGTTTAATACTCTATTTACTTGAACGTGTGACCCTTCAGAACCTGAATGCAAAATCAACTCCCTCTGTCCCTTTGCATGTTCTGACCTTGAATGCAGGGACGAGACATGAAGAGTACTTGGAGCTAAATTTAGAGCTCTAAATTTGTGAGATAAGGGCACAGGGCACAAAGTTTAGTCAAATTTAGTGGGGCAATCTCTGGGGTATCTAGGCCAGGACTTCCCCTGTTGTGCTCCGGTAATTGTTCACAGTCCAATTTGCAAGGTAGAGAGAGATAGAGCTCAATAAAAAGCTAAAATGTCAGATTACATTTCATTTAGCTGACGCTTTTATCCAAAGCGACTTACAATAAGTGCATTCTACGGTTACAAACAAGAATCAGAACAACAAGAATCAAGAAAGTACAATTTCGTCAAAGGTTCGACTACAAAGTGCTATCAGTAAGAGCCATTTCAGTGCTACTATAGTGCTACATCCTTTATTCAAGGTATAGTCGGAAAAGATGTGTTTTTAGTTTGCGACGGAAGATGTAGAGACTTTCTGCTGTTCTGATGTCAATGGGGAGCTCATTCATAGTCGAGACTTTGTTGAGTGTTTAGCTCGCAGTGACGGAGCTACAAGGCGATTGGCAGAAGCCGAGCGGAGCGCACGAGTTGGGGTGTAAGGTTTTACCATGTCCTGGATGTAGACTGGACCAGATCTGTTCGTAGCACGGTACGACAGTACCAGTGTTTTGAAGCGGATGCGGGCGGCCACCGGTAACCAGTGAAGGTCGCGGAGGAGCGGAGTAGTGTGGGTGAATTTCGGGAGGTTAGACCAGTCGAGCTGCAGCATTCTGGATGAGCTACAAAGGTCGGATGGCACCAGCAGGTAGACCCGCCAGGAGGGAGTTACAATAGTCTAGACGCGAGATGATCAGAGCCTGGACGAGAACCTGTGAGAAGTGGACGTATTCTCCTGATGTTGTGCAGCATGAATCTACAGGAGCGAGTTGTTGCGGTAATGTTGGCAGTCAGGGAGAGTTGACTGTCCAGGGTCACACCGAGGTTCCTGGCAGTCGGGGTCGGGGCCAAGACTGAGTTGTTGAAAGTAATCGTCAGGTCGTGAGAGGGGGAGACTTTTCCTGGAAGGAGAAGTAATTCCGTCTTGTCAGGGTTCATTTTCGGGTGGTGCGCGGACATCCATTGTGAAATGTCAGTCAGACAGGCAGAGATTCGTGCTGCTACCTGTGTTTCCGATTGTGGAAACGAGAGGATCAGTTGGGTGTCGTCAGCATAGCTATGGTAGGAAAAGCCATGTGAGCGAATGACGGAGCCAAGAGAGTTGGTGTACAGGGAGAAGAGGAGAGGACCGAGGACGGAGCCTTGAGGGACCCCAGTAGTGAGAGGACAAGACTCAGTCGATGGGTTCCAAGATGGCACTACAACATTTCTCTCCATATGGACTTAATACAAGCAATCAAAGCGGCTCAAACGTGATTGTTCAACACTTCTCGAAACCAGGAAGCTGCCTATGTACCAGAAAGTAGCCTCCAGATATCTGTTTCTATACACACGGAGGCCACACATGGAAACAGGTCATGCTTATGAAGCTGTCGTACATTATCAGCCAGTATGTTATGGGCTGATAACAATCGTTGCCAATCACACCGGCCCCTCCAATCTCCTAGAAAAGCAGTGCTCCTCCACCATGACAACTGACTGAAAAACAAATCTAAGAAAATTGAAACTTTTTGCAGAAATTAGACTGGAGGAAGAAAAACTAGCACCTCATCTAATGGCAGTTTTCAGTCAAGCTCAAAGAAGCTTTAGAAATACTGCTACTATTTTCATCCTTTATCGGATATTACCTGAGAGGATTACCTTTAAAGAAATACCAGCTGTGGAGACTCCTAATGAGTCATAGCTAGATTTAAGGATGTTCTGCCTAGATACGGGGGTTTAGAAGTGAGGAGAAGTGCATAGTAGATACGCGTATTGTTCTCCATTGTACTTCTAGACATGGTAGTATGGATTTTACACACTAGTAGGCTACTTTTTTTTTTTTTTTAATATTCACCTTCTCATGTGCATGTATATGCCTACGTATGTCATATTACCAGTATTGTAATGCTTGCCTCGGTAATATAACTTTGATTAAAACAAACATTGTAATTGTTGTCGTAATTATTTTTGCCATCGACCCCGAGGAAGAGGAGCCATTGCCCCGGTAACAGCTGGTGGGGATCCAAATAAATACACTGAAAATCAATCTTGGTATAATCACGGACTCAGAGAGAGAGAAACTTCGACAGCCACATCCGATCAATATTCAAGTTTGCATACTATCATCGTGGGATTCGGGGATGAAGCTTTATCTCCAGCAGGTTGGACTTTTGTAACGGCCCATGCTCAAAAAACTGTTCAGCTCATTCAGAAAGCGCCCGCTGAGTCCACACAGAAAAGAAGAGTAGGTACATCACAACGGCGTCCAGGGAGTCATGAAATAGAGTTTGAATCCCTGTTGCTTGTTGGTAGATCGCTCACTGGTTTAGGACCTCCATGCATCTCTGCCTGTCACTTACTTTGCACCACAAGAAGTGGAGCAAACCTTTAACATTACATTTAATTTTCATTTTAAGTCCAGGTTCTTTTTTTTACTTAACCTTCGGCCTTAATTATTTTTCAACCTTGCAGTTCTTCGTGTTTTTTTGTTTTTTTTCTAATTGGATTTCTATCTTTTGAATTTGTCGGCTCAAGTCGCGGCTCATCTATTTCCAAATGGATTACGTGGAGCACCTTGAATTGCATTTGTGCGTGAAATATGCAACACAAATAAACTCGCCCTGGCGTGCCTGACTCCTGCTTTGTGTCAACAGCCACTTATGCCTTTGTGTTTGGCACTGCTCGCATCAAAACTAGACGCCTCAGATGTAAAACAGCTGGTATGCAAATTCTATGTGAAATCCCAAAATGTACAGACAGGATATAAATCGATCTGTTTCCAGGAGACTCATCTCTTTGCTTATAGAAGAAGTCGTGACGAATTTCAATGCTCGAGGTTTGACAGCCAGCGAGCGCCTTTTTTTCTATGGAGGTGGTAGACCTATCCTGACGTATGAGTAATCTCATTTTCTACCTCAAGCCACTGATTGAAAGAAATCTTCAGTACGGAGAAAAAAAAAGATTACCAGTCATCTCCTTGAAACAAGCAAGCACAAGTATACAAGGCTCTTACTGTGGAATACGAGTTGCCCTCTGGCAACATTTCGTCCTTTGCTGTTCGAGGCCACACACTCGTACACACCGGCGTCCTCCGGACGAAAGTATGGAATTTCCAGAACCCCGCTGGAGTGGTTGATTTTAATCTTGCCGGGGAGTGGGTTTCCATCAGCTCTTCTCCATGAGATGGATGGCACGGGGCTGCAGAGGTCACACACACACACAAAGGTCACGCCGGCCACATCCTTCCTCACACTGACCACAAGAACTCGCGGCCCGTGTTTGCTGTAGCAGAGGATGTCTGGCCTATTCACAAGTTTGACAATGCAATGGAAGCGGGTTTGCCAACATTGCCGACACTTACTTTCCCAGGGCGAAGCATTCCAGCTTCACCGATGATCCTTTAGAGACTCGGAGGGTGTCCGGAAACTGAACCTCGATCTTTGGCTCGTATTCACCCATCACTGCTGCGTGAAGGATAAAAGCAAATCACATCAGTCCCATCACACACAAAAAAAACGTGGACATGCAGTTCCCCTGTAATTCATATTGGACGTAAGCGGCGTGACGCGGGTGACACTGTCAGGGGAGCGAAGCGCGCGCGCGTCGGCGCCGTACACACCAGCAGTTGGCTTAGCGGATGGATGAGTTTGGATTACATATCTCGCCTCAGCTCAAATCTGAAGTGGTACACATAAACGCTCCTGATGGAGGTTTAGTATGTGTGGCAAGCTCCTCGCTGTGTGAGTGTGTCTGCATGCATTTTTGTCAGCGAAGACTACATTTCTAGTTATGTAAATATGTGCCTTCATGCAGATAGATGGGGCTTCCTGGAACACACAACCCCTGTACAGTTCAGAGGCTTTGGGACGGTGCGGGAAAAAAAGAAAGGAAATCTCGTGAACAAAAAGCAAAGACAGTGTCACGCTCAAGACAAGCGATTTATCTACCCGGCTCTCCTACCTCTCTAACCCCCCACCCGCACCCGACAGCGAGTGTCAGTTCAGCGCGCAAGATAACCAGAAGGCAGCAGAGGTGAACTGAGGGTGCTTACCGTCTCTCCGCACCACCACGGGGGTTGGAGAGCTGAACACTGTGGCGTTGGTCATCATGTTTCTCACCGCACACGTGTAGTTCCCCGCGTCCGAGGCTTCAACTTTGGCGATGTACAAATTGCCCGTCTTCTGAGAGATAAAACGACGGGCGTCCTGTTGCAGGAAGCTCCGCTGTCCGTTGAAAACCCATGAATATTTGATCTCTGGAAGTGACAAAAGATGATTACAATTAAAATAATCTGATACATCTTCTTGTAACATAAGGACCTGCATGGAAAGATGTATCTTAATTAATCAATAAATTACGATTATTTGTATTTCGCTGCCAAAAATGTAGATAGAAGACGACATCACAGAAGACCTAATATATTTTATATCAATGACGTGTAAAATGGCAGCTAGAGCTTCTTTAGTTGAACAGAATATGTGGGCATGGTTTTAATTACAAGAGGGAGATGGACAAATTGTTCAGGTTTCCAAAACACAGACTTCATCCCCCTGATATCACTCTAGCTACCAAGACCCACGAGTTAATGATGAGTCATCAAAAAACAGTAGAATCTGGCGACTCCTATGTGTGTTGCGCCACGTAACTTGGTGTCTGCTAACCGTGTTAGCTAGTGACTTTCAGCAGGATGCGTTCGTGGTTGTTCTGAGTAATGTGAATGGTTGGCGTAAATAACCAACATGTATTTTAAATTGCATGAAGTAAAATTCAAGGCCACCAGTAAAATGCTATGTGTTGTGTTTGTGATGCCTTCCGAATGATGTTTACTTTTTAGGTCGTTGGGTTGTTCTAGTTACAACAACTTGGAGTTTGTTATTCTGTGAGACGAGCCACAGCCTCCAGACAGTATCGTAGCCCACAAACGTTCACTAGCTAAGCTAGCAAGTTCAAGTTTGCCACCTCTGTTTATGCAGCTGTGAACTGCTCTGGTTCTTCTTAACTCCTAGACATCGGTACTGTAAAGTTACATAGAAAGTAAAGATATAAGTAGAAACTAGAACTAGTTTACTTCCTGCATCGTGTGTAATATAATTCATGAATCAGCAACACTGTTGCAATTGTTGGCAACTGTTACACTTCACAACATTGGCACTGTAGTATGTGAAATTAAAACAATTTAATAATAATAATATTGAAGATCCAAAATTAGTTGACAATAAATGTATTACTAACGTTTATTCCAGTAACATTTTCAAAATAAATTGCAGTTGCCGTTTTTGAAGACAGGAAGTAGGAATGAATTGGCTTGGGACGGAGCCTGGAAGTTGACAACCACCGCAAGATTCAAGAACTCAAGGTTGAGTTCAGCCAGACTGGGTGAAATAATGCAGCCCCCTGATCGTCTATTTCGGACCGCTCTGTTGCTCAGCAGGCGCGTTGACATGCAGGGCACGAGCTAAAACAAATTGCAGGGTCATTCTGTGGAGAAGAAGAACCCCGCTCAAAGTCCTGCTGCAACCAAATATGTGCAGATGACCAATCATGGGGGATTCATTTTTGTTGTGAACAATGTATTTCTGCTGTTTACATCACAGGATTTTTTTTTTATATAGGTCTTTAAGTATCATAAACAACTGTGCAGTGTTTTGGTTTTTATTTATCAGTCTTTAAACACATGGTGCTATTAATCAAGCCAGTGATCCTCGGTTGCATTTCATTGTCTTGCTGGTATTTGAAAAAACACGCCCCTTGTGCATTTTCTTTTCTTTTTTTGTACCACAGGGGTGTTTTTGCTCTGAATACCCAGTTTGACATTATCTGCTTTGGTCTTTGCATATGATTTATCAACAATTAAAACATATACACTTGTATGGTATGGTGGAACGATGGACTTGGCAACAGAATGCAAGCAGGTCACACGTGTGCTTTGTTGTATTCTGTATTTTGCAGGAAGTATCTATTTGAGTCAATCTTGCTCTTGTCACACAGATTAAAGAGGAGGATTCATGTCAAAATAAAGAATGGACAGGGCTGATGAGAATGCCAATGTAGCATTGTTGTAAAACACACATAGAGAGAGCGAGATAAAGAGAGAGAGAGAGAGAGAGAGAGATGTCTGCAGGGGCCTAGCAGAGTGAACTTGGCTATTAGTGCTGCCCTCCTGTATCAGACACATGACATTCTGCAGTCAGCCCTTTTGACTGGGCGGACGGAAACAAGTCCACTCGCTTCCTTGAGGGAAAACAGTGAATTAAAATCATTATGGGGGAGAAGTCCGGGGCACAAACTGACAGACCTTTCATGATTAGGAACTATCAGAGTCTAGGTCTGTTTAAGAGCTCACAGTCTCACAGCAACAGAGGACTTGCAGGTCCATAATCTCACGTCCTCTGACAGAGTTTAACTCTCAGCACTCCTCCTCTTTAGACCACTTACCTATTGATTGCTCGCATGATCCCTCTTTTACCGAGGTGCATCACCGCGCTCCTCGAGTGGTGCAATCAACAAGCGTTAAAGAAGCTTTTGACATAATGTGGCAGCAAAAAAAAAGAATCTCTCCCCCCCCCCCAAAAAAAACCCCCAGCATTTTTCAATTTTAGAGCACCTCAAACCAGCATTATCGTGTAGCACAAATCCCCTCAAATGTGTGACAATGTGTGTTTAAGAGGCACAAATGAAGAGATGGAGGCTTTTGGAGGGGAGGCTAGAGGGCACATTGTTAAAGTGTGGATTCCCACGTGGCCACAGGATTCAGCTGGCAACAGGGAGCGGAGAAAAGGCTGCTACGCTGGCGTGAAATTGTGCTGGTGGGCACCGGATGGCTGCAGGAGTGCGGACCACTTTGAGGGTCTGCTAATCAGCGGTGCACAGACACGCGAGCCGACTCGCAGCTGTGCCACGAGGATAAACCCTTCCATGGTCGCAGCAGCCACCGGCAGACTTTATTACCCGCAGATAACCTGCCCACATATGAGGGGGAAAAAAATAAGAAGACAGTTGGGGAAGTGGAGCGCCGGAGACTTTATAGATGACAGCATGGTCACAGATCATATGGGCGAGAAAAGTGAGCTCAAGGTTAAGAAGTGCGAGGCTATGAACTATAGATGTGAAGGCATGGGTCCGGGCAGGTAGAGCGGTGGCTGATCATGAAAAAAAAAGAAATAAGAAAAGTAAAAAGAAAGTTCCCCCCCGTCTGACAGATAAGGAGAGGTGAGTGGAAAACAGTGTGTCAGAGTTGGAGAGAAAGAGCAGCGAAAAGAGCAGGTGGAAGGTATAACAAAAAAAACAAAAGAGACACGGCAGTGTTACAGGGAGATAATAAGCAGCCGAGTGAGGAACAATAAAGACTGCTGAGGCAAGCAGGATGGTGAGACCGCAGCAGACAATGCAGAAGAGTTAGCGCCGTACCTCCGTAATGGGGTGGAGGGCCGCAGAGCAGAACCACGGCTTGACCCTCTCGCACCGACACCGTGTTCCTTGACTTCCTGCTGAAGTTCTGCAGAACTGTTGAAGATGAAATAGGAAAAAAAAGACAATTTATCCGTGTTTGACAGCTGCAATAACGAATAAGCTGACGACTTGCAAAAGGGCATTTCATTCTGCAGAATTACTTTGTGTTGCTTACAAGTCGGACCCGGGAGTCGCTCGTTAATCTCGTGGCACAAGCAGGAGATCTGGTCGGTGCACCGAAGTGCCCCTCGACAATCGAGCTTGAGAGATTACTTTCGCCTTTAATTAAATGCTGCCATGCGGTGTGAGAGAACAAACAGCGAGGAGGACAAGTCTTATAAATGCCAGCCAAGACCCAGGAGGGATCCATCAAATATCAGCAGTGGTCAAATCAGAACTCGACCGATAAAAAAATCCCCTAAAAATCAAGACGTGGCGATCCTCGTTCCTTCAAACTAGCACGGCGAGGTGACACCGTCATCTCAGACAATGGCGATTGACATTCAATCCGAGGCGGCGCTCCGCGATACGAGGGCGACGCGGTGAAGGTTTGGGGATCCCTGTGGAGAGCTCACCTCAAAAGGAGCTTATGGTTGTTGTGTGGACTTGCAGCGTTTTAAATATGAATGCGGCAGAACAAAATACACTGCCAAGCCCATGTGATGCTCACTTTTGGGGATGTGGCGCAGAGATACCAAACCAGCACAGTCAAGGAATAACCTCAATGCGCCAGTCTGGTTCCACGGTTAGTACGATACAGGCGGTCGGGATGACGTTATCAGCTGTGGGGCGCTCACTCGCATGCACCAACATGCACTAACAACACACACGGCCTGCAGGGCTACGTCAACAAAGGAAGGAGGAACTCAGATAACAGCACACACGAGGGAGAGCGACTACATTCTCCGTAGACTTCACTCCACTACATCTTTATGTAGCAAATAGCTGTTTGCTCCTGTGAATCCCGTATATTACACCTTCAATATTCACAAATCTCACAAATTTTACCAAATCTCACAAATCAAAAGGGGAATTAAAAAGTAAAGCTTTATGCCAGTAACAGTATGTACGGTGAACAAAAGAAATCAGACTCTACTCACAAGCAAACTGGACTTTTGCCTCTCTGCTGACGACGGTCCCAAAAGTGTTGGTGGCGATGCACTGATACACTCCTCCATGGTCGATGACATGGGGGTTATTGATCAGCAGGTTCCCCTCCACCAGGCTGTAGTTAGGATCTGACTGTGTGTTTAATCCCCCCCCATCTATTTTCCACCTGTAGAGGAACGACAAAATAGGTTTCCCAGGTCTGCTAATAGTGTGATTCCTTCTCATCTTTGGCAAAATGAATCATAAACTCTGTAGTCTCACGTAGCAGACAGTCAAAGGGCAGCACAAAAACACTTACCTATAATGCGGAGGTGGATTTCCCTTTGCTTTGCAATTAATAAACACCTGCTTATCATCAGTGCTCAAGGGGAAAATACTGTCACTGGGCTCCTGGGTGAAGACGGGACCATGGCGCGTGTTCTCTGTGTTGGAAAAAAGCACATTAGCCGTACAACTGTGCTCAGCATGTGACTCTGAATTAATGCAAAAATCACTTGCTGCTCAAAAAACTGTCTTCAAACTTTACACCCATATAATTAGCTGCCAACATGGCTCTTCTGCGTTTAATAAACCCTCTTGTGTACGTGTCACGAGGCAGATAATGCACTGCGATGAAAGAGCAATTAACTGGGGATAACCCAGTCCTATACTGGCTAACTGGCACACCCTGTGCAGCCTTCAGCGCATGAGTCGTGCCGTTTCTTTTGATCATTCACAATCGGGGAGCTTGTTCAGAGAAGTCATTTCATCGGTGTAAATACAGTGTAGTTACAGGAAAAGGGAAATGGAAGCAAGTTTGATTAATTTATTTTGAACCCCATTAATTAGTGCCAATTCTCACACAATACATTTTCCGTCGATAAAGATAACGGTAGCAGATTTAATATAAAAAAATCCTAGCAGACCTTATCAGCTGTATACCGAGCTGTTTCCTCAACAAAATAGTAGTCAGTAAATGATATGCTCCCTTCTTGGGTTAGCTTACAACTCTAGTTAGTAAACTATTTCGCCATAAATGCTGGCCGTTGTAGCCGATGTTAGAGCAGATAAACACACTTTAATCTACTCATGACACTTGACTGCTCGTGTTTTTAGTTTTTGAGAGATTTGTCGTTTCCTCGCTTGAACCCAAAGTCGTTCCGCGGCACGGTGGTCCCAAAGCTTATATTTCTGCTCTGAAGAGCCATGAGGAGGCACGAGAGCAGGCGTCCAGAAAGTGTTTTAGCGGCCGACACGCCCCCTCATTGTCCAGCAGTTATTTGATTGGACGCTGCAGCTGATCGTAAGGATCAGATTGTTCTCAACATCACTGGAGTTTCACAGCAGAGTGAAGACAGATCACAGCTTAAACTATATGTTATGTGTTTTCTGTTTCACCATCTGGTTAAAATATATCAATAGTTCATTGCAGGTCTCAATAACAAAAGGACCACAAACAACTAGCAACACAAGCAAGTGAGGTAAACAATAATGAGCCTTAGGATGTACCCATAGAGAGATAGCAAGTCACCAGCTGTGGACTGTGGGTATATAAGCGGTGCTATCTGTGCTATCCATAGAGCGCTGCGGGGATGACATATTTTTCCAAGACTGACCCCAGAAGTTTGCGTTGCACAGGTTCCAACACACAAAAACAATGGGTATTTAAACAAAATAAAAATTGGGTCGTAAATGTAACGTTTTCAAAATTCACTTACTGGTGTATTTTATGTCAGTAAACCGTTAAAACATATTACGCTTGTGTTAGTCTCAGACCTTATTTCAGGCTTCAATCTTGAGACGAGGGACCCAGAAGTGGAGAGAAGCTTACTCATTTCTTGGTTTCACTCCTGCGGCACTCTATTTTGTGAGGGTCCCGTCGCTGCATCCTGTACTCAGCGCCGCCCAGGACAATTGTGATTGGTTTAAAGAAATACCATCGGGCCAGAGTGTATATTTCTTTCCCCTACGCCAGAATGATAAAGTGTGGAGCCAGACCTTTCTGTAGTTGCTGACACAGCGCTGTAGAGACAGTTTAAAAGGCCGGCTGTACCAATGTGTGGTTGCGAGGCTCTGATTGGACAATCGTTGTTTGAGGGTGAGTGAGTTTAAGCAAATGGTCCATTGCTACTGGTGTTCAGTGTAAAAAAAGGTGCTTTTACTGTTTAGTGAAAACTCACACTTTGCATCTGGTTTCTTGTGTTACCTTTACCGTTCATGCAGGGAACCAAAGCACAGACAGAAAGATATCGCTATATTACATGCCAAGAATAATTAAAAACATTGTCAAGTAACCCAGCTGGCTAATTGACTTATGCTTTATTCCATTATGATCGCAATGCACGCAAGATAACTTGGTTAAGTTGGTAACATGGGAGTTGTAATATCAGTGAGCTGCCTTTACTTGATGTAATCTGATCATTAGAGAGCCTGCGAAGCTGTTGGCTGCATGCGTGTTTGTTTCTACATGCGTGTCTGCTCAGCCGAACTAGTGTTCCTGGTACGTTCCAGCCAAGCGATCAATACACAGGAGTAATTAACCGATGTTGCACTAATTACTCCCATGAAATCTAACATTTCTTCAATGGACCCCCCCCCCCCCCCCCCAACCTTCCCTTTCCTCTGAGCCACACGCCGGTGTTGCAAAAAAAATGGTTCATCTGTCTTTCTTTTTGTCTCTAACCTTGACGAGGACAAAGAGTGCTCCCTCCCGTATCATCATCGCCATCATCATCCTAATGAGAGTGGGAGTCTTTGCTTCAGGTAATAGGCCCCGTTTCCCCCGGCCTGTGAGGGAATCGCTTCATTTTTTTACCCTGGTAGCGATGTCCTTTAAATTAAACAAATTAATGAGCCTTAAATAGCCGGGCTATTTCACAAGGGAAATGACCGGGTGGTTCTGTGTGTATGCTCGAGAACAGGCCTGCCCTGTAAACACACCGACTGCACTGACCGCTAGCATACACGTAAACACACACACACACAGACAAAATTAACACCTAATTAGATTTCATGGGAGTGCATGCAAATTTGAGCTCACTGGCAGGTATTTATGTGTTGCGGCGCACGCAGCTATTTGCATAACCCTTTCTGTCTTGTGTTTGCAAGCTGCATAGATATACCGCAGTCAAACTGCTGACTTGAGATGAGACGCTAAATCAATAAGATGGCAGCATAAATAAGAAAACAACACACCCCCACTCCATAAACTGTGTACATTTAAATCTTTTTTTTCTGCTGAATAAACGGTGGGCTTAAAATCAGCATACAGCGTATCCGTCATATGTCGACATTAAATCTCCCTTGGTCACCGGGGCCTGCACGGGTTACGGGATGCAGGCGGTAAGTGAGAGCTCTCACAGAGATGTGAACTCCTCAGCTGTAGCTCACACAGGTATTAGGGAGCTGGAGGCGCACGGAGGAATCTATGTTGCTGAGAACGGAGCACGGAATACATTAACGCTGAGAAGAGAGCCTGCGTTGGATTTATTTTATTTTTTATAGCGCTTTCCACATTTCACTCAAGTAGCAGCAGTTGGACATAAAGCGGGGAAATTGCATAATAAAACAGGGAGGCATTAAAAAAAACTGAGAAAGTGCGAGCTCTTGTACGGGACTCTCTTCAAATATAAATCCGAAAGTGAGTCACGTTTATCAGAGGGGGGCTCTGAAGAGAACATGTTCAACCATGGCCAAAGTTAAATATTAAGATAAAAATGTAACTATAATAGTCAATCTTTAAAATGGCACAAGGCAGTCACACTTAATCCTATAACAACTTCCTCCCGCAGTAGAAAAGTGCACCACTAAATTCAAACCTCTGTGGTTCTTATTCGCCCTAAAATGCTTCGCTAAGCTTCATAAAATTAAAGTAAAATCTCCCGATTTCGCCGTGTTTTGCACATTTCTATAAAAACTGTTACTAGACTTTGCCCATCTACAAAAGCTAAATAAAATCGCTCCCTTTCAAATGAAATGAACCTCCATGTGAATGAGGCAAAACCCTCCCTGTAGGGAGATGTATGCATATCAGGTGTGTGTCGGAATAAAAAAAAGGCGGCCCTACTTGGCGTCTCACCAGCCAGGCACTCTTGGAGTGACAGAAGGATTAACAGTTCCCATGGCAACAGCATCTTCATTTTCCAAGGTCAAAGATTCTCCTTCTTCCCATCCAGTCCAGGAGAGCGGAGAGTAATTCCTGGGCAGACGCTGCTCCGTTTGGCTCTGGAAGGGGAGGAGAAATGAAGGGACATGAGCGAAAGGAGATGCCGTCTAACAAGACTTCTTGAAAAGAGAGAAGAAAAAAAAGGAGGAAAAAAAACATGCTGGAACTTGCGGAAAATTGGCAAGCCATTAATAAATCATTCAACCAAATAAGCTGAGCCAAGATCCCGCGCCGGAGGGCCAGCTGATACCAAGGAGCTGATATTTAGTGTATACACACCGCTGCTACACTATCTCCCCGTGGGAAGTGAAGCATTAAAAACGAGAAAAAAAAGGTTAAAAAAAAAACAGATGAGCAGAGCTGCCTGCCAACGGTAATGCTAAGCTTTCTAATAACTGTTAGTTCAACATATTTACTTTGGCAAAAATTTGTGATGTATTAATGTACAGTATATATCACAGAGAATTCTAATGAATGTAGACAGCCTCAGCTGAAAGAGAGCAAAAATAAATAAATAAAAAGCTCCATCTGTGGGCAAATCATTCAACCCACTTAAAAACACGTTAACAGAGAGCACACCGTCCGTGGATCACGATGCCAGCAACTATCGCCATCAGATTCAGAACTGCACAATGAAAGCTTTGATGAGTTGGCTAACCCTGTCGAATACAATTACAGGTGAGACGATGCAGCTCACGCTGTTTTTCGGTTGCAACCACATCAGGGGGCTGGAATATGACTGCTGAGCTCATTACTGACTGCTTCTATAATCGATGTGTGAACACACAGAACGATCAGCTGAATATTGGACTTCATCAGGGGCAGTAACATGACATGGGAGTGCTGGTGGCAACAGGTTGGTCATATTAACATAATACAAAAAATATGATGTCACTTTTTTTGTGCTTACTGCTAGTCTTTGCTGGACCCAAGAGGCCGAGTGGCAGGTTTAGGTCCGATATCTTGCTATTACCTTGTATCTTGTGACTGTCAGTGTATTCGGTACAGAATGGTTTGGTAAACCCTGAGAAACCAAATTATTACTGTTGCATTAACCCAGCATGCTCACTTTACCTCATGGGTCACTTTAGCAAAAATGATTGACCAACATGAATAGTATTTGGTGTATGATGAATCAAAATAAAAGGCTAATCTTTTATTGTATTATTTGTACTGGTACTACTTCCTAACTAAATGAACTTGGCACTTGACATTTCAAATTGAAATGCCTGTTTTCACCCCATAGACGTTCGTGGTTGGCATTTTGGCCGTCTTATTTTATTGGCAGCTAGAAGTGACACAAGAGGGTGGAGCTAAGTACAACCGAACGCTGAATAGGATATGTGTTACACAATGTTACAATTAACTTTCATGAACTGAAAACACGCTGTGTGAAAGGGTTCAAGTTCTAAGACGTCAATACGGACAAGTCCCAGACAGGGAAAATTCTGTGGTGGCAAACTGTCAATCACATGCCCCGCCCTAAAGCATACCCTGCTTTATGGTCTATTTGATTAAAAATGGACCATAAATTACAAAATGAACATCATGTTGTATTGAAGAAGACTTGAAACTACTTAGACCATAAACTCATATTTACAATGTTTATTGAGGTAATAAATCAAGTGGGAACAGGAGTCATTTTCTCTCTATACGATCACTTCTTTTTGCAACCGGAGGAGCTGGTCATTCGAGAGAGTTTAGGACACTTCAGCACTAGCTTCCCTGGTTTATTGTGCTTTGTGTGATGTTGACATGAAAAGTGAACGCACCACCGCTATCTTTGTTCATCTCTTCTCTCTATTCCCTTATAAATGCATAATCTATTTGCTTGTTCTGTATATTAATTTTTAAAAAATGTAAATGGATGAATACAAATTAAATGCTACTCAAGTTGTCTTTTAATCATTAAAAAGTAAAAATGACAGAAATAGATTTGATGAGAAACACCTGATTGCACCCACATCAAAACAAATTTAAACGAGTACTTATACATTCTATGAGCTCTCATAAAGAAGAACATGCAATGTTACAAAAAAGATTAAAAAAAACAGAAAGAAAAAAAGTTTTTTACAGCATTTCTTTGCCCTTTTCTCTCTCTTTAGCCTGTGATTAAGTGTTGCCGACAGACGGATGCCACAAAACAGGAAGAATCACCACTCATGAAGGATGGAATGGAGGAGCATTAGTCGCATAGGGAGCGAGGTGGATTTATTCTGTTCTACATTATTTATTCTAAGGGGGCACAATGCGGATCACTCAAGCTTCCTCCTGTCAGTCATCATTATTGATTTTTTGTCTCTTCTCCAGGCTTTTGCCTTTTTGTTTGTCATCCTGCCCACAATCTCATCATAAGTCTCAATCAAATATGGAGGCATGGATCAGTAACGGGAGATTTGGTTGATGACTTTCCTTATGAGACTCACTGTGTAGACATATCGGCCCGTTCCGGAGAAAACCAATGAAGAAACTTTATCCGCACAACAAGAATAAGGAGACGCATTCTTTTGACTCCTTTCAATAAGCTGCTATAGTTTGCGCTGTTCTTTATTTGGAGGTAATACTGTTGTGTTGATTAGGATGGATGAATAGGCGTGAAGGGAATCACACAAAGGTACGCTTGACAATTGCACGGTTAAAGTTTTTATTTATTTATTTCAGGCTCTGAGAAACTTTTGAAATCGATGTGAAATGTTTTCCAGACATTTTGTCAAAACGCCTATTTGCGATCGATGCCGTTGTAGGCTGGCACCTGTAAGTAATTCCAAATCAATATGTTTTTAAAATGAGCCGAGGAACTCCGAACGAGTCAAATTAGACCCGGGGATGAAAACCCCACTAAATGTGCATCTTTAAAGCGAAAACACGATCAGCTGCTTTTCAACGTATGAAAGAGAAGGAGCTTCTTCACATTGATCAGACTGAGCTGATAATTGTCTCGGCCACCTTTTGGAGCCTGACTTTAAATGATTCAGAAGCTCGTATTGTGGAGCGTTTACTCCTCCCTAAAGCACGGGGCGGATCTTAATCGCGCTGTTTGACGTATTTCTTCCAGGGGTAATGTCTACATCAATGCCCACATAATTCATTCATGCACGTGAATCCGAGACGGATCATTTGCCGATACGAGGACGCGCGATGAGGAATTGCAGCCAATGGTATTTAGTGGATTGAGAGGATACGGGAACCATTACAGCCCACTGCAGAGGTTGTCTAACAAGCCCCCCAGCAGCCTTGAGTCATTAGCCTACGTGCTCTGCCCAGTGATCAATGCTAATCTATGCCCGCTGTAGTCAGCTGTCCACTCTCACTTTCAAGCTGATCAACTTCATTTCGCCTGCTCGCCAACCACGCTCGTTTGGCATTCAAAGTCAGACACAAGGAGCCGGATTGCATTCAGCCATAGACAGTAGCTATTATGCATGTAGTGTGGAAAATGCAGAGGCCACAATCCCGTAAGGTGTATAAGCGAGGGAGCGGGCGCCGCTCCTCTGTCGAAGAGCACAACTCTGTTTTAATGATGCATGGCCCCGTGGCATCCTTTGGGGAGGATGTGTTTCTTGGTCACAGTCCAGAAATTTAAAGTAGTTGCTTGTGATCCCCATGATTAATTTATATACCATAGAAAAAAAAATACAATGGTAATAATTCTTGTGCCCGGCGGATAGTGGTTGCAGGTGTTGGAAATACCAAATGGCATGAGGCCAGGCTAATGGTGCCTGCGAGGGAAACTATCTGTCAGGGATAATCCCTAATATTGTAATACCCCCTACCCCCTCGCCACAGATAATGTGCTTCCCGCCTCTCTCACTAGCCCATGATATTGAGATAGCTGTGGAGAAAATTATTAGGGGGGGGGGGGGGGGGAATCGATATTGACATGGATAAATGTATGTATCCAGAGTGAAGCATTGCCCGGTGTGATGTTCAGCGACGATATGCTTGCTGCTCTGGAGGAGCCAAACTGGGCTCCGAATAAAGGGGTGTCCTGTGAACTCTGGTGAGCCGTGTTCCACTTCATTACACTCTGTGTAATTGGCTGAACATGTGACGACAGAAATTAGCTTCAGCCGCCTTGTGAGAGGTAATTAAGGCTTTTGTTATTTCCCCCTTTTTTTTCTTGTTTTGAAGGAGGGCATTCCAATCTCATCAAACAGGGGCTCCATCAGCACATCAACCTGACATTACGTCATCGTGGCTATGAGCACGCAACCGGCGCAAGTAGAAATTGTCGAATAAACCGACGCCCATATTAAAACATGTCTTATCTGTATAGGGCTCTAGTTTCATCATAGAAAGTGCTAGGCTGTGTAAACATTCAGAAAAAGCCTCCTGATCTCAGATCTGAAATCCAGTCAGCCACAAGGGAGCATGAGCGGCGCTGCAGCTGGGGAAGCAAACTGTCACTCTCGGTGCGAGTGCATATTAATACCCATTGATGAAGAGTTGTGGGAGAATATTGACAGCTAACATCCTGTCAATCCAATAGAGGCTCAGCAAACACAACCGCACATGAAGTTTGGGGCGTGGAAATGAATACTTGGTCACAAAGAACCTGAGCGGCTTCTGAGTTGTATCATGTGCATATGCGCTTCACTGTCCATTTCTATTTAATTTAATTTTTCATTCTCCAGTTTTCAGAACATGGATCATGTAGCGTCTGTCTTTGTGTCCTTAGAGATTGCTGGAGAGAGGGATGTCTGGCATACGCTGCTTAGCCTGCTGCTCCTGCACCCCCCCCCCCCCCCCCCGGATAAGAGAGGAGAATGGTACAGTATAATACATTATGCGCTCTGCAGCCCATGTTAAAGCAGTATCTGAGGGTGTCGTCTGTGGAGCGACAAGGTCAATCCAACCTTGCAAAGTGAACCGATGTGGTTACTTGACAAAACATATCTCTCTCTCTCTCTCTCTCTCTCAAATGTACCACTCTATTCTCAAAAAATATGCAATTGAATTGTATTTTTACATACATTTGTGATGTTTTTCTGCCTTTAATTTTACATTTTTTTCTGCCCGGCTCGGTTATTTGTTTGTACCTAAAATGTGCCTAACGGCTTTTTGCAGTTTATAGTTTTGTATTTCATAATGTCTTGTTTTATATATTTAATAATTGGGGGTTACATAGACATGTAGCATTGGTCTGGTTTACATCTGTCTGATGACATATTTTAGCTTACTTAAACTTAACAGCCTATATATCACATATTAGGTAATATATATATTACTCACAGAGTAACGAAGCCTAGACACTATTAGCCCTTCGGCCAGATAAACCAGAGGCAGATGGAAAGAGAGACACAGAGTGACACAGGAAGTATTGAGAGTCCTTGTAGTAATAATCTGAAGATGGTCTGCAGCAGGAAGGGGACAATCTAGACACAGCAGGTTTTAAGCTGCTCCTTCAACATAAAAAATAATGGAACGTGATCGACATTAACAAATATTGCTCTCACTGATGAAAATGCAGATCGAGGTTTGGCAACAAATATTTAAATATGCAGAAATAATCTTCAGGCAAACAGGCTTGTAGAGAAATGTTTGATTAAGGTTTTGTTCTGTGCAGGACTGGTTTCATGTTTATATTCCATTTAAATTATGGTTTTATTGGCTGGCAATGGTTCTGTTAAACTAAGAATTCCTCCTTCAACCAAATACACTATTTGTGCATGGGCTCATTCGGTCAGCATTGAGAGGTCAAACAATCCGTTCAGGGCGGGGCTATCTTGTAATTGACAGGTAGCTACCCTGTTTTCCGGTCCAGCTGTTGTCCTTGTTTTTGTCTCACAACTTTAACCCTTTCCCAGATTGATTTCAGTTCATGAAAGTCAATAGTCATTTTTTGGTTAACTAAATGTAGAATTAGCTCCACCCTATCGTGTCACTTCTGGTTGCTAAAAACTAAGTCGCCGACGGGCAAAAAACAAGATGGCGACAACCAAAATGTCAAAGTTGAGGCTTCCAAACCATAGTACACATGCCAATGGATGAGGGCAACGAAGGCTGTGTCCACTTCTTATAAACAGTCTATGTAAGCAAAAAAGATATCTCAACAAACTGATGCTCAAATAGCTCACAACGGAACACAGAAAGTAGCAATGGTACTAAAATGCTTCTGGGAAATTAAATTAATGAGTGATGCTATGTCTCATCACAAGGTCCTGTCTTGTTGTACCACGAGAGGCGTTAGTGAGGAAGGTCCAGTTCAACATGAGAGGACCAGGAAGTGCCCTGAGACTTTGTCAGATGCGTTGATGGCGTCGGGTCCGTGTTTGTTTTGATAGTACATTTATTGGAATAAATCCAAAGTGGCAGAAATGAGTAATCAACTCGCACCCATAGCTCGTCCACTGTGCCTCCAGGAGACTGACTCTCCAGGAGTTAGGGTTTCTTTCTATCCGAACTGCCAGATCCAAAAAACTGAAGATGTCCCCTGTTGGCAGGAAAGACAAAACGAAGACACAAGTCGTTCCCTTGTCTCTTCCATCCTTAACCAGAGCCACTAAACACTATTAAATTGTGTAAATTGTATTAACTGCAGGCGTGAAATTTTGACCGGCTCTCAGCGTCTCATCAGTTTGGTTGAATTATACTTTTTCTTGCCCGGCTGTAAGTCAGGAGTTTTTTCTTTTCTTTTTCTTTTTTTCACAGTCGACTGAATCTAGATTGTACGGACCAAGTAGTAGATGTGATTGCTGCCCACTATTTCTTTGAAGCATGTGGCATGGCACAGCGTACCTTTAAACCGATTGGAGTCAATAAGCAGCGGCACTACAGGCTTTATAATGATTCCTAGCTCCTCATTTAGCATTCTACCTTTTCCCTGGGCCCCATTGTGTCAGCAGCTGTGACCCATTTCAGGGGCAGCCTCCTTCGAAAGAACGAGGACTGCAAAGGTGCAGCCTTCACATGACTCAAGGCTACTGTGCTGAGCAGCTGCCCCCCCCCCCCCCCCTCCACCCCCAACAAATGGGCCCAGTCCATACAGAGGATAAACCATAAAGAGGACATGCTCTGTAGAAACCGACATTAGTCCCACTTTCCTGAATATGAAAGTGCGCTTCCGCGAGATTACATTCATTAGGAGAAAAATTCAGACATCTCAAACACGTACTTCCAGACGCACAAAATAACTAATCATAATGACCTGAATGTCTGCGCTGGCACCGGAGGCCATTTACTCGGTGTAATTTGGTTTCCAGCAAGACTCCAGTAGAGCTATCAAAAAAAGACTGATTGATTCTGCAGGTGGATAGAACCCTGCTTGCACTTGCCATAATAATCATACAAAAAACACTCTGTTTTCACAATATTGCACTGTAAACATCAGATGGGAAAATATTTATCTTTTCCTGGAGAAAAGCAGATGGGGAATATTTTTACACCACACAATAGGTAACAGATCTCAGGTATTATGCAAGAGCTGTGCTCGAGGAAAGCATAGAACGAGAAACAGCTTCCCTCAGAACTTGTTTTGGTGAATGGAAACTTTTCAAGACTTGAACTTGTTGATTCTTGCATTATCACATTAAATTATTCTGGATTGTCAGATTTGGAAACTGCTTTTTTAGTTATTTAAATATGGCTTACAAAGTTTTGATGATTCATGCTTTTAAATAGTATCAATATTTGTTTTGATTACCAATGAATATCAAGTAAAACGGTCACAGTGATGGTCCCTTTATAAGCACATTAATTGGGCTTTATTGCACATTTCATGTATGTTTCAGTCCCACCACTCCCATCAAGCCACAGGGAAACATTTGACCCACGGTTTTCTGTCAATACATGGTACACCCACGGCCGACAGTAGGCACCCAGCCTGTAGACTCTTTTACAAAGCGTTAGAAAAATTATTATTATATATATATATAATTCCAACAGGATTGGGACCATTTCATAGCAACAGATGTTTCAGTTTAAAGTGTGACCGCATCAACTGGTTAAGCCAAATACGTTACTCTTCATTCGCAATTTACGCAAATAATCAGAGTAGAAAATCAACACTGATAAGCGTATATAAAGAAATTATTAAAGTCTTTTACTACGAGCAATGGCAACACATTTGGCTGTCAACACGGCCACTGGACTGATTAAAAAACAGCTTGTCTTTGTAGTGTGCATTTTTAAGAATAATATGTGCTGTTCTTCCTTCATGAAAGTCTGGTAGGGTGATGGGAAATGTCCTTTGCCATATCTCTGGAGGGCATGACCTAATGTTGATGGGGGTATGAACTAGAGTGCCTGAAGAAAAACATGTCCATCAAGAAGTGGATAAAAGGTGATATGCCTACTGCGTGCTACAGTACCTTCTGATTCTGTATTAATGCAATGAAACTAGGCCAACAATAACCAGCTTCAACATCTGTAATGGGAGCTCACCTGTGGGTGTCGATGGGACACCGTGGTCGACTAATGTATTTCTGTGATGGGCAGGAGAAGCTAGTTGTTACAATGTGTGAAGAAAAAAAACGTATAAGCCTTTCATCACTTTTCATCTTTGCACTTACAATTTTCTCTTCCTCCTCTCTGTCTGTCTCCAGGTGAAAATCATTAAAAGTCAGCGGTCGCTATCTCCAACATCTTTGAAAAGTTCAGCCCCACATCCTAGGGTCAGTCCAAACTTTCCTGACACATTTTCCAACTCAACTCAACTCAACTTAAAAAAAATGAAACAAAGACTCGCCCTATAAGAAACCGAGAAAGTGAGTCTGTTTCTCTGCCGGATTGCAAATCTGCCGATGGAAGGTTATGTGCATCTGAAGCTACTTGCTAAAAAAAATTACAAAAACACCAGGTGGTCTCAAAGGTGAGTCCTCTAGAACAGTGATTTTCAACCACTGTGCCGCGTCACACCAGTGTGCCGTGAGAGATCGTCAGGTGTGCCGTAAGGCTGGGCGGTGTGGCCAAAAATTCATATCACGGTATTTTCTAAGATTCCGGCAGTTTCACGCTAGATCACGGTATATTTTTTGTCAAGTAAACACATTCATTTATTGACGTCGAAAAGGACCAGCGGCCACCTGAACAGCTGTTCACCGCTCGTTGTTCACCGCTCGCTGGCCAACTCGCTCGCAACTCGCTCTTTTCCTTTTAATGTAGCGACGGAGTTTCTTCTTGTTGTGATAGTGGGCAGGCTATACCCATCATGCAGTTCGGCGGTGTAAATTTAATAAATGTACAATTATTAGTGTTACAAATTGTTTAGGTGTCACAAACTGTTGAGTTGTGGTGTTTTACCCTGTTAAAGAATGTTAGCTGTGGGTTATTAATTGTTGTTATAAAGTTAAAACCCTGACTCCAACTCAATGCACGTAACACAAGTAGCTCCGAACGCTGGTGCGCTGCTTGCTGAGTAGCGACATATGTTGGCGCGGCTGGGCAACGGTTTGACGGTATATGAAAAATTCCTACCGTACGGAAATTAAAGACCGGTATACTGGTAGAAACGTTATACTGCCCAGCCCGTCCAAAATATTATTTAGTTGCCGTAAATGATTTTCCGTTGTTGAGCGTCTGAGTCTGCAATATAGTGGCTGGCCTAGTAATTAAATATTCTTCCATGCCAGTAATAATTACCTTCCAAATATGCTGTATTATGCTACAATGTGACATGTTTTCAACTTTTTGTTGCTGTGATTGATTGTGTCATGATTAGTATTTTGTCTATAATCATTTAGCCCTAGAAGGATGGCAACTTCAGTGCAAAAACTACCTGGCCTTACACTGCCATCCTCTATGCAAAATAATTACATGTTTGGCTCCAGACATTGGTTGTATTGTTTTGTATTTTAACTTTTGCTATTAGTAGTTTTATCTTGCTGTGCCAATTTATGTACAACACATTTTAACTAGTGATATGAGGGTTAATGAATAATCAATGGCCTTTTCATATCAATAAATTAGGGCTGACAAATTTGACCTTTTGCATGCTGGCAATTTAGAAAGGGATCGATAACATTGATAACCCCCTCATGTGGTTCGGGACCCACTTTTTGGCAGTGTTACTACAGAGACATGAGAGGACAAGACTAAAACACCACCCGCAAATCATTCTGTATGACAATAGCAAAAAAAATTCAGGATAAACTATAGAACATGAACAACAACACGAAGATGGTCAGTAAAGGTACACATTTGAATTGGCTGCTTGTACGTTTGATCTTCAGCTTAGCTCTTGAAAATCAACACCGTCTGTTGGCTGTCTGGACGAAACGACAGCTCAAGTGAACACAACCTGATACATGAAATACAGATGTTGCAAAACGGATCAAAAGCAAACATTCTGCACGCATTTACGCATCAACAGTTTTGTCACGGAAAGTCCGAATACAATTAAATAATCAAGGAGATCCTGCGGTCAATCTCAGCGACAAAAACAATTATCATCTTGCTGTCCCTGAACACAACGTTATGAAGATCCAACTAAAAGTCTTGGCTGAAAATAGACTTGTAAACAGTGAGTGTCTGGTGGGAGTGGTAGGATGGGGAAAAAAGACTCTGGGGAATAATGTGTTTGTATAATGTGTTTTATGACTGGCAGCAACAACAGGGGCTTGTTTTGAATAAGTAGACTTGAGTAGTTTACATGTACTGCGGGCCGTCCTGACAAGAAATTCAAGAGAATCTGACCTCATCAAACGGCCAAACCCTAAGCAACAAGCACCAATACATTAATCAATTCATAAATAAGTAAGTGAGGAATCAAAGACAATTCACATAATTTTTTCAATGCCTCAAGTGAAAAGCATATTCCATATTTTAGTTTTTGTGTCTGGAAGCAGAGGGTTACCATCCAATGAGGCGTTTGTATTGGGATTTAGCGCAACTTCAGAATTCGAAGATATATATCGGAGATATTGATATATTACTCCGATTTTGAAGAGTAAGCTGGAAATCTAAATAACTAAATGATTTTTGTTTTTGTCTTTTTCGGAAAATCCTCCTAAAAATGACATCAGATATGTCGCACATGTGTTTCAAGCCCTTCTCTCGAGTATCGCAGGGCCTGTTGGAAACCCTGCTAAGTGCCCACAGCAAGAGAGTCACATTTCAGCGGCTGTACAGATTGTGAATGATAGAGAGACTCTCTTCATATTCATTAAAGTGCCGCAAATGAATAATTCATTGCTTCGAATTTCAGCCCTCCAAATATTCAACTGTGTTGCATCAGGCCTTTCCTCTCCGATTGATTGCCTCCAGTACAAGTGATGCATGTGCTGGTCAGCTTGGGCTCCGTATCCTATTCAATGGAAAGCCCCAGAAAAGACCTGAATGTCTCTTAAAAAAGGATGGCAATTGAAATTATAAAAGCAAATAAAGTGGGCCAATTTCTTCAGCAGAAGCCACTTCATTTGTCTTTGAAAAATTATTTTAAAAGATATGTCACATTATCTGTGTCAATCATCACAAGTGTGTTGTTGCAATGGCACATCGTTATATACATATTCTTATCAAAGGAAAGAAATAAACCACCCACCAGAAACCATGCCGGTTAGTTTCTATGTGGAGCCGTTGTGAGAAACAGCCGTGTTGTTATCCTCATAATTCGCCCTCTGGCCTGCAGATATGTGAACCCTGCTTGCATAAACTGCATAAACACTCAAATCCCTGAGGGCGCTTGTGTATTCATACTTGGATTTTATTATCAGTTTAGGATGGCATTCGGAGTCGGTGAACCCAAGTAGTGATTTTATTCTGTTCTGCTACTTGACATGTAATTGATTACCTTGGACACGTTTTCCTATGTATCTCAGAGGATTGACTGATGAGTTGTGTGGGTGAATCTTCCCTTCAATACATGCTCTCTGTATCACAGTGGACAGGCTGGTCTCATCCAGCATTCCTAGCTTTACCGACCAATAATCATGCGCCATAATTCGTAGACAATCCACAAAATAATTTTGAATGTTATCCACGTAAATGCAAATACACACAAACAGGGCGGGTGGGAAGGGAGGCGAACGTGTCCAGCAAACAGGGGTATTTCAACTAAGGGACCTTTGTTCACTCTCCATGTGAAACGAGAAGTCAGAATCAGAATCAGCTTTATGTCACAGTTTAAGTCACTGTTGATGCTTTTGTCACGTAACTGAGGTAAAGAATGGCATTCGGTATTGAAACAAGACGGACCTCCACACTGATGCTCCTATCACGAAGTAAGAAGAACGTAAACACATCTGCTGGGGAATATGCATAGTTAAAGGATGTTACCTCCACCATATGTATCTATGGTGGGACTGTGTGTTGATCATAAATACAGCTTTACCAGAAACCCCACGGGAATGATGATGTACTCTTTTAGTGCTGATGTGTGATAAAGTTTGCTCAACATGCCAACTTCACCAGGTGATACTATGCCGATGTTCTGATTCAATTGCTCCGCTAACCCCAGAAAGCCAAAGAAAAGCAGCTTTAAGATCACGTCATATTATGGTGTATGATTATCAGGCTTCTCTTACAGCTCGTCTAGACAGGAGGCTTTTCAGCACGTTTCTCAGTTGCCTGTCACGAGCACGTCAGATGAAACAGATGCACCTCTACTTTAATCAATGCAGCTGTCTACACAGGCTGCGTAACAGCTTGTGTTTAACTCGTATTATATGAAAATGTGATCCAAAGTGTATTTTTTATGCTTTAAGTGTATTTTCTTCCATTTCAAATAGATTGCCTGTGAGTGTGTGTGTCGGCCTGTGAGTGCTGCCAAAATGCAAGTGACCCCGACTCAAGGATGTGCATGACACAGATGGAGCAGGGAAGCTGCTGTTCTGCTGACACGCAGTTTTCCCTGAGCAGCCCGTGTAGACATTGTGCTCAGAGTCAGATCAAAAGCATCTACAAACATGTTGTCTTGTCAAATTCACACATTTGAGTAAACCAGGTGCGAAGAGCAGTGGATAGCCTGATCTACAAACAAAACTGGCCTTTTTACTCTTGGATCATAACCCAGACACATAGGAACATTGCATTATATATATATATATATATATATATATAAAATGCATTTCAAAACAGGCGCCAGCTGCATCACTCACACACCCTTACAGCGGCTACGATTGTGATATACTTCATGCAGTGCCAGCGGACTGTGTGAGTTGCAGGGGCAGAACATATAAAAAAGGCCACCTGCTGCAAGTGTTAGGGCACCAGCACAAAGAGTTTTTAGGAAAGTCTATATACAGAATGCCATCATGTTTTTTTTATTTTTTTATTCTAAGGCGCTCACTACATTACATGTTCTCCTCTGCAGGGGCACGCTAGAGCATTTATTCACCAAAACTAGGTCGTGACACAAATACATTTTGTTAGGGCCAAACTAATTTACGGAATTACTTCCATTGCCTTTTATTTCACATTTATAGCCGCTGCGTTATCTTACGTACATATATTCTTTGAAAACAGCTTGTTTGTCTATTATAAGATAGATATAAGATAATATAAGGTGATGTAAAAAGGTCCGGAATGTTCATTTTCGCACAAATTCACTCTTCTCACAATTTAAAGGCCTGCTGACAAATTGGGTCGTGATAAATTTCTTTTAAAAATGGGTCCAAAGAATAAAGTTGGGAAACTTTAACTGCATTAAAGGGACATGTTTGTTGGGTATTGTTTGTTTGGAAGTGGGGGTGCCCTGTTGCTGTCGCACCTCCCCTGAGTCCACCGAAAAGCCAACGCTGCGTCTCTAAATGACGGTTGTGGAAATGATGAAACGAAGAATGTTCCTTTGTGAGGCAAAATCACAGCACATCTCCCGCCTTATAAGCGAAGCAATCCAAGGAGAAGAAATGTCACCAACACAAATAAACCCATTTATGTTTCTTTAGTGAATAGCACAAAAAATCGTGAGATGAAAAGTGTTTTGGTGAGCGCCTGGGCATATTGAACTAAACGGCTAAGGAAAGGAAAAAATAATGCAGACCGAAAATTACTGTTTTCATTGCAATGCAACAGCTGTGTGACATAAAAAAAGAAGACACCAAACTAAATTTTGCCAAAGAAAATAAACCATCAGGCTCAATCATAAATCGCTGATGCTGCACCCGCTTCATCACAGCATACAGTATCATCACAGCTACTCAGGCTTCTGTCACCACCTCCCGCTCGCCTTGCTTGCCGAGCAATCGTGGCTGTCAGTCACCTAAATAACCCGGGTGACAGCGGTGGTATTTCAGTCCAGAAAGAGGGATTTTATCATCTTTCCCCCAGCAGGTCACACGGCAAATGACTCATTTTAGTAAAAGGTGGGGTGTAAACAGCGTCTACTTTTCTTGACAAGGCCTTGACTGAGCATCACTGTAGGATAATTTGCGTTCTTGGCCCCCCCACCCCAACATCGTGGGAGTGAATCTACAACTAGTTTGCTCTGGCTGGGAGGCTCACAGCAAGAGACTTCAATTGGAAATGCGGCAGAACGTTAGAAGAAAACCCCCCACAATACCGTTGCTACATAAAAAATTAATGCCGTTTTGTTGCTTCCACGGTTGAGTTTCTTCAAAGGTTTCCGTTGGCGGCTTCTTGGAAGCAGCCCTGATGAAGAGAGGAGTCTGCTCTCAGTACTGGGAGTTATCTTTTTAAATGTCTCGGTGAGGGCCTACAGGAAGGATCCGTGCACACCGGCTTCGAGCCAATGTATAGATCACGTCTGATGTTGTGGAGTATTTTAACAATGGCTCTTTCATGTGCATTCCATGTTTTTTCACCTGCGGGTGGATCAAATGGCTGCTCGTCTATTAACTTGTTCAGAGAGAGAGAGAAAGAGAGAGAGAGAGATTGTCAAAAGGAATGATTACATCCTGCAACCTGTGCAAAAAGTCTAGTTTATAAGGATAAGGAGGCCTTCAAAGCAGTGGTGGCAGAAGGGTGGCAAGTTGAAATTCAAGGGTGGCATATCACTCACACACACACACACACATGCCTGGTGTCTATATGTATTTATTTATACAAATCCAGATAGTGAAAACAGACAAGAGCAATGTCTTGCCAAGAGTCTAAATATTGTTACAAAAAGCCAAAACAAATATTTGTCTTTTTTTAATAAGACTTAAAACACTGTCAGAAATTACATATATTTACTTATTCAGCAGCAAAACAATTCAGTTTTATTTAATTTCACAAACAATGAATGTATATTCAATTCTAAACAGCAGGTCATGGAGCTAAAAAAGAACAATACGGCGATTGCCATGTTCGACAGCAAACTCATCCAAATCAAGACACTTAGCACGTGCTGACAGCTAGACTTGACAATCTATTTTTAAAAAGGATCTGATATCTGAGCAGTGCCATCAGTTTGATTTACAACTGATTTAGTGCTTACTGGCATTTGGATGGTAAGTTAAATAGACTATGGTCTAATGGAGCCCATTAGATGTGTGTTAACACTTACATTCAGTTTTTTTTTTCCAAGTCCAACTTTGATTTCTCTAAAAAAGAAAAGAAAACTGCATTCAGAACCCACAGCACAAAATGTTCATGACATATTTCCCTTCATAATGACAAATACTTTTCTAAATGGCCAAACTAATTTCTAATGGCTTGTTCTGTATGTATTAGGTTATCACATACACAATAATTTCTACCAAAGCTATACCAACTAGCTAGCGAAAGATAGGGTGGACAAAAGAACACACACTGTTACTGAGTTTACTGTAGGCTACATGACGGAGTACCTTTAAAAACAGCCAGAAAAAGGCTTTTTGTGAGAAAACGGCTAGTGGTATCTAAAATGTGATTTCGGAATAGCTTAACAGTTAAGTTACATACGTAATGAAAATAAAAACTGAGAAAAAACTGCTATAACATTTTCTGTCAGTCCACCTTACTGTACTAAAGACGTTAGTAAGACGTTGGTTAGCTAAGCTAACAGTGGTAACTTCAAGGCTAGCTAGCACAAGCAAGCTGTATAGCGAGCTAGCTACTGTATGCTACCGACTTTTGCAAGCTAGCAATTAAATAAACGATTGAAATTACAACGGAACTGTCTATCACATATGACCACTCATCACATTTTCTTGATTCACGATTCAGCAGTACTGTACCTTCTTTCATCACTGGAAGCCTACAGTGGGCTTGTCTTCAGTTAGTTGCGGGAGATGGGCAACCACGGTGACAAGCGAGCAAAGCGGACTCATGGACTCAACCATTTTACAGGGGAGGGGGAACTTAAATATTTTAGAACAAGTTACCAAAGAGATCAACAGCTTAAGTAGCAAAAATATAATACTGTTGGAAACCCGCTACTAAGAACTCACAGCCAGTCGCTGAAAATATAACTGTCACACAAGCTTTATTATACTAAGCTAAGCAGAGCAATGCATTCCGAGCAGTTAAACGTGCACGGTCCTAATGGAACCTCCCCAAAAAAGGCGCTTAAACAGAGTGCGCAGCGTGGTTTTATAGGGTTCTCCTTATGGAGCCCATTGGTCAAATTCATAGTTGTAGGCGGAGCTTAATTTAGCTAGTAGCAGCCTGGTTGGAGCACTGGATATCTCCACCCACACTGGCTCACGTGCACTGGTCGCTCCCATCCATCAGTGTGTGTGTATGTTGTCGGTGCAAAAGGCAAGGTCTGATTGATTCCTGACACCTGCTGATGTGTAACCCTCATGACTGAGTGCGTGATTCAAGCTATCTATTCAACTGTTCTTATGTCTGCTGATCTCATCATTACCCAGTATTGATCTCCTACTGTGTGTGTATGAGTGAGTGTGTGTGTGTCTCAGATACTTCTTATTATTTTGGCACTATCTTATCTTATGGCTCTCAGTGCAGCTGTGCTCTGGAGCCACTTATGACCTTTGTCAGTACTTTTCCACTCTTCTGTGTGTCTGAACATTATGTATATGAATATAGGATAAATAGGTAATATTCTTTACAATACCATTATATAAATGTATAGTATATTATAGGAGACACTTCTGACAACCTGGGTGGCAAGCAATTTTTTTAGGGTGGCAGCTGCCACCCCTTGCCACCCCGGTGGTTTCGCCACTGCTTCAAAGCTTCTTAAAACAACAAAGCAATGGATTTTGGGGGTCCAAGAGTCAATCAACATCAATTGATGGCAGTCCTTGTGCTTAACCCTCTCTCTCTCCACCCACACACACACTCTCTCACCAACACCACCACAGTGTGCAGACACTAGAATCACCCGGTGCTTGGGGAGACATTACAAACGCATCTTGAAATAAACACTGTTACGGTCAAGAATGTATGGAAAGAGTCTGTTTGACTTGACGAGCTGCAAAGCGATGTGTTGTTTGTCATTACAAAATGTAACACATGACACCTTGACGACATCAGAATAACACCACTTCACTCTTCTGGTAAAACGTGTTTTTCTTTTTTATGGTAACATTTCTTGCATAACGCTTTTCTTCCGCCCACTCAAAGCACTTTAACACTACATGTCATCATTCACACATTCATACACTGATGGCAGGTTCTACCATGCAAGGTGCCACCTGCTCATCAGGATTCTAACTAACATTCATACACCGTAGGCACAGCTAGAGGAGCAATTCAGGGTTAGGTGTTTTCCCCAAGGACACATCGACATGGACTGGAGGGGCCGGGGATCGAACCTCTGATTGAAGGACGACCCAGCTTTCCCCTGAGCCACAGTCGTATTAAAAAACAAGGGGCGAAAAAAACACAACATGCAGGACAAAAATATCAATAAGGGGACAGTCGGGGATTGCAGTAATACAACAGTTGTTACTGATGATCCCTATGACATTTAAATCAGTGAACTTGGGTGCTTTCTCAAGCCAGCATTTAGTCAAAACTCTGTTAATTAAACTCTGGTGCAGTTCATTTGGGAAGTTGTGGCAAGAATCATACAGGTCTGGTGCAGACCACAAAAAAAAAAGAATTGTCCGAGACCATTTTCAAGAGTTGTTTGTCAGGTTTCCAAGCAAATGCTAGTGCGGATTGATTGCAGCGAGAACGTAATCCGACACGATTGCAGGAAGTGAACCAAAAATGCACACTGCCTCAGCGGGCATTTTGATGAGACAGACACAAGGGAGCGACAGGTTTGCCTGAATGGAAGAGTGACCGCGTGCGCAAGAGGACATTCAGATTATGCGACAGAAAGTCCACAAAAGCAGTGACGTTTGTAAAATCATTCGAGGGGACGTGGAGGTGAAGGGGTTCATGCACACAGTAGATGAGTCAAGATGAAGAAAAGAAACTCCAAGAGGAATATTTCAAACTGACTCCCTGCATAGAGGTGTCAACTGCATTTGCTCCTTCGTATTCAGCTCCTCAGCAAATGGATAGGTCCACTTTAGTTTGCGCTACCTGAAACTGGACCACACTAGAAAACAAACCAAAAACAAACCTAAAAATGTCACCGTTATTGGGATCAGCCAAACGGGGGTGCGGCTTATGAAAGCGCCCTCATGCACCTTCCGCACAGGACGCCGTTTGCGCCTTTGCCCTCCGCCGATGCACTCAAAGTTCAACCAGGCTAAACTGCCAAACCCCGTTACATCACCCAGGTCGTTTTTCTCCTCCATTGTAAAGCTCATTGTACAACAGTTTGTGGCACTTCTGATGACAAGTAAACTAAACTTGATTTGTAAAAGCGTTGAAGTGCCCCTCTCACATCCATCTCACCTGCTTCAATGTCTTAAAAATGCTGTGTGGCCTAAAACAAACTAAACCAAAGCAGCTTAGTTAGCTGGCTTCCCCAGATCCACGATGACAAGTTAAGATAAATTAGATCTGACTCTGATACTGAACTCTGGAAATTAGGTAATGCAGTACATTGCATTGTTTTCATTACTGTGGTGCAGCAGACCTTTGCTTGGAGGCGATAGTCTCTGCTGCTTCTTCATCTTTCCCGAGAACCGTCAGATTCATTTATCTCAATACAGCAGGGCGTGTTTGCCGGTTGCCGAAGCTCCTCGCATGTTTTCATTGCCGAGGCTGTTGACACAGCAGTCATGAAAAGATTCGGCAATGCAAAAGTTGTATAAAAGTTTGTTCACCTTTATGTCTCACTCATTTCGATGGCGTCTCACCTGACAGCTGCTCCGGCCAACATTGGTCTGTGCACATCGTGGGAGTAAAAATACTCATGGAGGACGCCGCCTCACCTGTTTTGAAAGCTGAGACATTTCAATTTCAAAATGCAAATAGCTGGGATGTCTATGCTGAAGGGTCACGCACTGCAAAACTCGAGAATCACCTCCCAGACAGCGAAACAATCCATACACACGAGGCAGTTTCACAAAAGGGATTAAAAGGGCTCCGTATCATAATCTCAGCCGCGCATTAAGTCAAAACTGAAGCGATAGAAATGTCAAACCTCGAACTATTGACTATTACATGTCATGCTTGAGATGTTTCCTGAAATGGTGATTCCAGTTCTCGTGTTCTCTTGTTGTTTTGTCCATCAGGCCTGTCAGTCAGTCAAATTTGAATGAAAGTGTGATCTCGTTAAAAAATGCATTTCTTTAAAAATAAATAAACCAGAGGCCTGTATTTGTGGATAACGTATGAAACCAGCAATTGGTCTGCCAAGCCTTCATCCTGTTTCTAGATGAATAGAATCAGATTAGGTACCGGAGCCAAGATTTACTTTTTTTTCAATCAAGTCACATACAGTTAGGTCCATAAATATTTGGACATTGACACAATCTCCATTATTTTGGCTCTGTACACCACAACAATGGAGTTGAAATGAAAAAATCAAGATGTGCTTTAAGCTCAGACTTTCAGCTTTAATTTGAGGGTATTTACATCCAAATCAGGTGAACGGTGTAGGAATTACAACAAATTCAAATGTGGCCACCCTCTTTTTAAGGGACCAAAAGTAATTGGACAAATTAATATAATCATAAATCTAATTGTCACTTTTAATACTTTGTTGAAAATCCTTTGCAGTCAATGACAGCCTGAAGTCTGGATTCCATAGACATCACCAGATGCTGGGTTTCGTCCCTGGTGATGCTCTGCCAGGCCTTTACTGCAACCGTCTTCAGTTCCTGCTGGTTCTTGGGGCATTTTCCCTTCAGTTTTGTCTTCAGCAAGTGAAATGCATGCTCAATTGGATTCAGGTCAGGTGATTGACTTGGCCATTGCAGAACATTCCACTTCTTTGCCTTAAAAAACTCCTTGGTTGCTTTCGCAGTATGCTTCGAGTCATTGTCCATCTGCACTGTGAAGCGCCGTCCAATGAGTTCTGAAGCATTTGGCTGAATATGAGCAGATAATATTGCCCGAAACACTTCCGAATTCATCCTGCTACTTTTGTCAGCAGTCACATCATCAATAAATACGAGGGAACCAGTTCCATTGGCAGCCATACATGCCCACGCCATAACACTACCTCCACCATGCTTCACTGATGAGGTGGTATGCTTTGGATCATGAGCAGTTCCTTTCCTTCTCCATACTCTTCTCTTCCCATCATTCTGGTACAAGTTTATCTTCGTCTCATCTGTCCATAGGATGTTCTTCCAGAACTGTACAGGCTCTTTTAGATGTTTTTTGGCAAACTCTAATCTGGTCTTCCTGTTTTTGAGGCTCACCAATGGTTTACCTCTTGTGGTGAACCCTCTGTATTTACTCTGGTGAAGTCTTCTCTTGATTGTCGACTTTGACACAGATACACCTACCTCCTGGAGAGTGTTCTTGATCTGCCCAACTGTTGTGAAGGGGTTTTTCTTCAGCAGGGAAATTATTCTTCTGTCATCAGGTCTTTTGGTGTTACTGAGCTCACCAGTGCGTTCTTTCTTCTTAAGAATGTACCAAACAGTTGATTTGGCCACACCTAATGTGTCTGCTATCTCTCTGATGGTTTTGTTTTGATTTTTCAGCCTAATGATGGCTTGCTTCACTGATAGTGACAGCTCTTTGGACTTCATATTGAAAGTTGACCGCAACAGATTCCAAACACAAATACCACACCTGAAATGAACTCTAGACCTTTTATCTACTCCTTGTAAATGAAATAACGAGGGAATTACACACACCTGACCTTGAAACAGCTGATCAGCCAATTGTCCAATTACTTTTGGTCCCTTAAAAAGAGGGTAGCCACATTTGAATTTGTTGTAATTCCTACACCGTTAACCTGATTTGGATGTAAATACCCTCAACTTAAAGCTGAAAGTCTGAGCTTAAAGCACATATTGTCATTTTTTCATTACAACTCCATTGTTGTGGTGTACAGAGCCAAAATAATGAAAAATGTGTCAATGTCCAAATATTTATGGACCTGACTGTAATTAATGTTAATTAAGCACAGCTGCGTATTGAAAATGTGTTACAGAACCTTCAGTGGCTACAGCTTGCTGCAGCTGAACATGTTTGGGTGCACTCACTCTTGGTTTTACTTCCAAATAAAGTACTATAAAAATAAGATGTTGGTTTACAACCTGTCTGAGTCTTGCTGATTGTGTTTCTGCTGCTGATTGCTGACTTATTTGTGTCATACCATTGTCATTATCCAAATGTTGGCCAAAGATAAGGGTCAAAAGACCAAACTGGAATGTTCCTTTAGCCACTGACAAAAAAAAACAACTAAGACGGCTCGACAGTTTCACAAAAGCTCTAAAAACCACATTGCTCATGAAATGTTGAGTCGCCACTACGGTCTCCTTTACCCTTGCCCTCTGGCGCGCCCCCGAACCTGCATCCCTCAGCCTCAGTATTTTCATTTAATTTGGCTCCCACCGAGTCTCGGCCTGAGAATATCAACCCAGGAGACAAGACATCCATTACTGCCAGATCTCCAGCTCCATTTAGACTGTGTGGCTGAGGAAGGACTGCTCTGAACACTCTGAGGATAATACAACTGCATCTGAAATGAGAGTTATACACACCCACACAGACACACACACACTGCCATGTGTGTTCATTATTGGAGATTGCCAATGGCATTTGTCATTTTTTGGGAGAAAAACTAATTTGCAGTAAGTAAATCCAGCAATTAAAAAGAAAAACAGGTCAGCAAATTTGTGTGCGTGGAAGTGTGCTGAAGGAGTGCGCCCTTGGGTGATTGGTGGGGATTTGCTAAGCGAGCAACCTGGATTCTTCATCAGACACTAACCAGCTACCTGCCATTTGTAAACAAGGGACACATACTGTATGCCAAGTTGTGACAATGAATGCAAAAACATGGTTGTACAAGAAAATACCATAGATTAGAGTAAACAAAGAGACGGCAAAGGCACTATTAAAAGTGGATTTGGCAAAGGTTTCGTTGAAAATGATGCAGCTGGTTGGTGAAGTGATCCAGAGTATATAAGTAAACATTTCTCGCTAAATAAAACAGCCATTTATTGGGAAACCCCTGCAACCTTAAATTATTTGTTTCAGTGTGAAGGCATTTAATCCTCCCCTGCGACTGCTGCGTTTAGTGCTAATTCAAGCAAACAATGCCACGTTCTGTTTAACAGCAATGCACGACAGGTGTGCCAGCTGAGGACTGGAACATCTTGCACTGCCAAGGTGAGGTGCACATGACAAGCACTGGGCAACTCGCATTACCAGAGCTCCAAAAATGCACAACCCCACTTACTGGAAGCACTACAGGTCATTCCACTCTAAAACTGTGAAACATGTATTTTTTTCTTCTTTCCTTTGCATGCAGACTACAACAATAGCGTCATGTACTAGGTATGTTTGCCATTACACTGCACAATGCCAGATAACTACACCTCAATTCACACATCCCACATCAGTGTGGCTGAAAAATATTGAGCATCTGGCAAAAAAGACAGCATTAGCTGAAGTGCTACTGGTACACTTTATTTAGTGAATGCTAATTAATCCAGTATGTTCAGGAGCCAACGGGTCCAAAAAACTCAAAATAAAATCCTTCATATTGGGCGTCTACTCTCGGGCAAATCAGTTATAATTTCAGAGATATTTAAGGTAATGAACGTATGATTGGCCACAGCAACGTCATATAAATGTTTACTTGATGATGATTCTGGATGAAAAGTAAAGAAATCCACATACTTGTGAGTCAATCTCAGGGGAACATGAATGTCTGTATAGCAAATATGAACATCAAAGTCAATGGAATTTGTCCTCTGGTAAATAATGAATGCTTGTAAAATAAAGAATAGATAATCCATCTAGAACAACAGAAAACATAAACCAATTTGTGACGCTTTATGAAATCTCAGGGATCACCAATGTCGATTCTCTGGGAACCATGATTACCTGTATCAAATTCCATTGCAATCCATCCAGAAGTTGTTGAAATATTTTCGTCGGGAGTGTGGAAAGACAGACCAGTGCAGAACAGTGTCACCATGGAGCTAGCGCGGCTTTAAAAAACAACGTGCATTAACTTGTACTGTCTGTGATCTCGAATTAAATGCATGCGCGAATAAGGTCAAAAAGCGCCCTGTGCTTTCTAGCGCTAACTCGGAACCCGGAGTCAAGCCAAGTCAAGTCTCTGTGGCAGACATGAGCATGCAGCTGGGTCACACACGGGGATGTTCATGCAGTAATCATGAGAGCAAAGGTCGCTGAAGTCATGCAACACATTTCGTCGTCCATAAAACATGAGACTGTGGCTAAGTAACAGCGTGGAGATTAAGAGTCGGTGTGAAAATGGATGTCTCTGTGTCTGAGAGCCACATTAGCTGAAAGCCTGCCGTTAGTCTCCTGAACTCCCCATAGCGGCAAAGTCCCGTGACTTTGATCTGCAGGCCATCATTTATAACAGGGTTTACTCCCAGTCTAATTTGAAACTCGGAGCTTTCACAGCTCAAGACTGTCGAGCCTTTCACATTGGTGGCCTCCCCATATTCTTCATGTTACTGCCCCATTAGACAAGCGTGGCTCCTAATTGCAGTGGCGCTATCTGGCGCATACAGGGGCCCTGTGTTGCTGCAGTCAGTACTCGCCAAGGCTCTTTTTCACATCCCCTGTCGGTGCTATAACGCCATAGATGAAGAGGCTTCCGGCAGAGACACCTTTGACATCCTCTTGTCACTTTAATTGATGGCAAAATTGCTACTGGTGATCATTAACAACTCAGAGCACTTCTGACTGCAGGTGGCTCTGAGGTTTCAGCTCATTTATCATCCAGGGAGCCTTTCTTCTTACCTCAATTAATGGTAATGAATGCAGGATCTTTCTCCATATGGGTCATTAGATTTCATACCAGTTAATGTTGCAAAAATAATAATTGTTTGATATAGTTGTATAGTTCAACAACTGCAATGTGGTTTTCAATGTTATGGTTATCATTAAGTTTATATATGACACCACATCAAGATTTAAATTGCAAATAGATCTGTAATTTAATTCCATCAATCAAAGCAACAATTATAGCAATATTTTTTAAATAAATATTTCTTCCCATAATCAGGACATTGTAATTATATATGTGAGCTTTAAAATAAGACAGCTTCAATCCTTCTGAAAACATTCACATCTGAAATTGTGAAATCATTAACCTTGCAAACCTTTCACCCACCTATCAGCAATAAACTATGCGAAGAAGGCATGGAGAACTCGCCAATCAGATACGGAGTAAGGCAGGTCTTTGCAGAAGGAAAACAGATTATCCGTCAAACTATTATAATATTTATATAATAGAGTTTTTATCAATAACAAGGTTTTAGGAAAACAGATTTGTCCTCAGTATGAAACTTAAAATGATGAAGAACTTATCTAATCTTCTTTTGAACATTGGACGAGTAATTGGGTGTGAAATCCATGCAGGGGCCTCGAAGAAGCTTTTGTATGTTGTCGCGGTTTAAGTGCACCCCGAGGAAAGATACTTTTCACTGTAGGGAGCAACGCTGGTGGCTTCAGCCTTCAAGATCGTTTTGACAAATTCATTGAGGATATTATCAAGGGAACTGGAGGATTGCCTCGTCATCCTCTATGTCAGGGGTCCCCAAACTTTTCCCTGTGAGGGCCACATAACTTTTCCCTTCTCTGATGGGGGCCGGGGTCAGTTTGTAACAGAAAAAGTGTGACAATCGCAGGGGTGCCTAAATGTAAACATGTATTGTTTTCCAGAAAGCCACACATAACCAAATATTAATCTTCACAGAAAAAAAGTCAGGAATTAAATAATAACAAACACTATTTATGAAATAAATAATAACCAAATAACCCTCTCTGGGTTCTTCACAGAAAAAAAGTCCATTGAACATTAACTTTCTGTTGTGCCGTGCACAATCTTAACAGGTAAAAGTTCTATTTGACAGGGGCTAGTCTAGGATTTGCGTGGCCAGACTGAAAAAAAATCATAATGCGTCTCTGGTATTGTTCAGGGGGCCGGGCCAAATGTGGAGGCGGGCCGTATCCGGCCCGCGGCCCTTAGTTTGGGGACCACTGCTCTATGTGATACATCATCCATGAGTAGTCAAACAGTGGCAAAGTGGCTTAAGAGATTCAGACAGAGGGGTAGAGTGTTTCAGTGAAAGAGACTCCAGGAATAATTGTGGATCCAACACAACATAAAGACACAACGGAATTCGTCAAACAGCAGGAAAAGGAACATGAAAGGATAGGTTCATAATGCGGAAGGGTTTAGCTTCCGTCTATCCTGACTCCAATCGTGTGGAAAATTGTAATAAAGACATGAATGTATGAGTTAATCTAATCAGCCCAGGTTTATCATAATACATTTTCCAGTGGGACATGGAATTTACCCTAAAGTTAAATGTGACAGGACCAGGAAATCCTTGGCTTCCCACCAGGACTGGAAGCTTCTTACTCACAGTCTTTGTTGCATCATGACTGGTGGCGGGGATTAGCACCAGGTAAAGTTTTATTGGCTTCATCATTAAGTGGGGTCTCCTTGGTAGCAAAGAATATTTTTTAACTTGCGTGGCATGTGGTGTTATTAAGACAAATCCAAGGTTTTGCGCCCACGTGGATCGTCTTCTGGTCAAGTATGTGAGTGTCCACATTTGTGACCGGCAAGTACGGCAAGCCCACAACCTGGATACTGTACTGAATTCCACGTCCTCGTCTTGTAAAATAGTCATTACATTGTTTTATGAAAATAAAATACATCAAACTAACTCATATTGCTGTCTTGAGGGATTGAACATGTCTCTGTATGCCTTGACCCCGATTGTAGTGTGTATGAAAGTGTGTACTGTATGATAAAGGCTTTAGGTTGTTGTTTGCTCTGTGCCCATTAAGATGCCCTAATACAGTACGAGACAACATCAGAAATCTCAACATTTTACTAGTAGTAGTACTTTAAGCTAAATGCTCAGTTTATCATGCTAACATGCTCAAAATGACAATGCTAACATGCTGATGCTGAGGTTAAATGTTTACCATGTTTGCTATCTTAGTTTATTGAATGCCAACATTTGCTACTTGGAACAAAACAGCATTGCTTACGCTGATGAGAATGGTTTTGCAGCTCCTTGGTCATAAACCAAAGTATTGGACAAATGATGATGAAGATGATGGTGCTGGATGAAAATTACCGTAAAATAATTACCAAAGTTATTACGATTCATCCCGAGGGGACAAAATACTGGACTCAATTTCCCAGTAAGCCATCAGTAGTTTTAGTGTCCTGATAGACGGGGAGAAGAGTTGGACTCTGACTAAGCGGGTGGGCGGGGGTGGCGATTCAGACTCTTTTGGCAGACACAGTGAAACTTGTCAGTTCCAGGACTTCAGTGCTGGTGTCTGTTTTTTACAGCCAGGCGGACAAGCTGGGTGATGTCAGGTCACACAGGCCGTATGCCTCTCCAAGGCATCAAGTGGCTTCAAAGCAACGCTGAATGAGCCAGCTGCACATCAGCGGGCCAAGTCCCTCTCTGTGACAGAGTAAAGAGTAAATGGAAGCAAGGAGAACCATTTGGTTCCCAGTAAGATATAGTTCAGTTGAACCATTTCATGGCAACAAGATTGTTCATCCTATGTTCAGATAGAGAAACTGGGTGATGGCTGTTTTGGGTTTGTTTGCAGAACTGTATCTGGGGTGAAACACTCATTAGGTAAAAGTAAATCTTGATTCCATTCCTGTCAAGCACTTGTGATGCAGAATTTAGTAGCTGTTCCCAGTGTGCCCAGTGTTCCCTACACAGGTATTGGAGAGCATTCTATTGATTACTGTTTTTCATGTTTCATGCTTTTACTACAATTAGTCAGTGGATTTAATTAGCTATTAATAAAAAAAGAGAACAGAAAATCAAAGTGAAAACTAATGTGATGTGTAATATACAGCATGACATGGGGTGCAAAAAATAATTATTCCTGCATTATCCACGCATGGCAACAATGGTTATTTAACTACACTAATCATGATCTAATTAACTATTAACATGTAAATTAGATCAAGTTCAAGGAACGGTTTGTCGTTACTTTGGATTAGTGCACAAAATACATATATTTCTAATCCCGGTGCCGAATCCAAACATCTACAAATGTGATTGCTGTCGTGCCTATTCAGTGCTGCCGAGTTCAACGTGACTCTGTCAGCTCATGACAGCCAATTCAAAATGTATTATTCTCACCACATACATACAATTTTTATAGCATACTTGAACATAACATTGTTAACATTTCGTTTTGGGCTCCAAATATTGTAAATTGTTGATCTAAAATCAGGCATAAAGCCTCAAAGTCTCAATTATCCAAGTTGAGTAAATGACGTGCACCTCCACAGCGATGACATCACCCTAACCAACACCGGGGCGCAGGTGCCCAATCAACGCTGAGCATGAATGCATGCAAGTACACCAACAGTGCGCTGCCTAACTAAGGCTATGCTCCAGTTCAATTATCGGTGAATATTTACCCAGTAATTTACAAGATTTCCAGCAACCAAGAATAGCCGTGTGTTCACACGGCATCACAAAAACTAGCAAAAAGTCTGGAAAACACCCCAAAAAGGTAATTCAAAGCACTACAAACTTCTTCAAAATACCACAAAAGGCTGTTTTGCATTTCACAGACAAAATGTTCAGAGAGGCAGAGGGCTGCTGAGCTCACAAGCCAAAGCTTGATCGCATACAGGGTTTCCAACAACGCAGCAGGAACTCCAGCTGTGGGAACAAAAATGCAACTTGCGAGCAGACAGACTTGGGTAAGCATAACCTGAACCAGAGCAAAGTTGATCGTGAGAAGTAGTCACCCCAGCCATCTTATGGCGAAAATTGCAAATGATTTGCATCTCATACTAAATACTGATTATCTCCTCATTCACAAGGTCTATTTAAATAATTCCAAAATGTATAATATACATAATTTACTTGAGTACATAGATAATAAGTTCATATATGTGTTAGTAGTTAAAAAAAGAACAGAAAATGCCCACACTCCTCCATGGTCCATGAACAGTCCTCGCACCGCTGCAGCCATGTGCTGCAGTAGGAGAGGAAGCTGTACAGACCAAGAAGGCCTGGATTAATCATAGTTCAGCCATAAGTAAGTCCATTATCATTTTTTTTGCTGGGCATAAATGACATTGTTGTGCATATCTTGGCGAGGCTTTGTTTGACAGCGGATTTGGCGGTACTGGATTCAGTAGATTAGGGTCTAAGGATTCCAAAACTGTATAATAATCCTGTGTAGCTTCATGGAATCAATATAAAAATGGCACATTTTCTGGAGTCACTCTCGAGTCACTTTGAGTCATACTTTTGGTTTATGTTCATATTTATTGTGTGATAGTGTTATAAACATGACAAATGTACTTGTATTGACTTGTGAGGCCAGCACGTGCCATTTCTTTGCTATATCACAACAGTGGCTCTGCTAAGGGCTGGTATTTATTGATAGGCTCTGAACCCCAGAGTTCCCATTTTGGGGCGCAAAAATCTATTTTGAGCAGATATGTTTTAGTGCCCTGGATAGACTGGCGACTTGTCCAGGGTGTACCCTGCCTTCGCTCAATGACAGCTGGGATCGGCTCCAGCGCCCCGCGACCCTAAAGAGGATAAGCGGTTCAGATAATGGATGGATGGATGGGATGTTTTAGTGCATATTAATATAAGCCAGTTTCCTCTGAAAGTATTACTTACTCTCCACTGAGAGTCGTGGGCCAAGTGTTTTACTGGTTATGATTCTACTTGCACAGTGGTAAGGTTTGCTTTATTCCGGCTCAGTATTTAGAGAAATAGCCACTTAGTTGGAAACGTATGAAAAGTAATGTAACAATTCATTCATTGTTGTTTTTTTTAAAGTAAGATATGTTAGAAATAGGGAGTCTAAAGCAAATGTCATAGCAACTTGAAGTTTTAAGTGTGTATGTAACAAAAATCCAAACATGATTATTACTCTGGCCTCCCTGCAGTCAAAAGACTTGAGTTTGGTCGTTGTCTGTAGTTGGCCTGATTATGTCTTTATTCTTAATGGACCTCCAGCAGATCACCTGGAGGATGACGTTTGAGATTAAGAGCCATGTAAAGTCAAACGACACTGTTCTCACCTGGCCAAATAAATCAAATGGAATCAGCAAATGCTTCAGTGTCGTAGATTCCAACATGTTTAGTGTACACAGCCTAAACCTCCTGCCGTCATCTATTATTCACAACACGTCCTCATACCTAAACTACAAAGTAGGTCAACAAATCCAAAGTAGCCCAGAACGGACAAACCATTCAAATAAGTCAACGTTCAACATGAGGCGTTTAACAGAGGTATCCTGGGTGAAAGTCTTGCGTTTGTTTAATTCATCCAACCACCCCAACTTTGTCCCTATGTGTCACTCTTTATACTAAGTTACCACACTCTTTTTACTCCAGTAGAGAACCCTATCTAACGATGAACGTTGATATGTGTAGCTATATATTGCTTGCACAGGCAACGTTTTGGGAGCGAGGACTGTCTGGTATGGATGGGCATTTCAAGCCAAAATAATCAACTATTAGTGTATCACTTGGAACTATCAATGATCTTTTGTATATCGAGGGAGGAATAGCCGGTATATTTTCAAATCCAACTCAAACTCATCTTTAAGCTGAAACACACACGGAGTAACAGAAAGACTGTTTCTGTGCAACCCACGTTTTACCGTCACCTGCAACAGTTAAAGGTTTTGTTTTTAGTTTAATTGACAGTTTTTTTTCTAATATCGTGATATCTATAACACAGCAGGTCCCAAAGTGGTTTAGGTAATAAGGCTGGTCTGCGATCTTGTTAACAACCTGTCTGAGTGTCAGCTCGTACACGTGTCTTGCCCAGTCACACTTTAGTGTAGCAAGTGTAACTTAACCCTATCAGACAAAAGCTGTAAAAAACACTAGATAATGTGCAGTGATAATTGTCTCGTGTCTCATGATAATTGTCTCATGTCAAATGCCAGCATTTTAAAATACTTAATTCTAAAAAATATGCTCATGGCAAATACAGTAATGTTAGGCAAGTGCATTGCCTTGTTGTGGAAAATATCATATTTACAGTTAATAAAAAGACAGAACCTAAACAAGTCTGACAATGGCCAATGCTACCACAAATCCTCTGTTATTTATCTATAAAGGGTGTGAAGTTTATAAATGGATGTCATTTTAACAAAAAAACAATAATACTTGTGGCTCTTTGGTTTAATCCTGACATGAGCAGATCACAAGCGCTCTGCCACCCCCCCACCACTCCACACTTGTGCGCTTTAATTAATGCAAGCTGTCCCGGTCGATCATAGCAGCCAATTAAATACACCGCTTCACCTCTGCGTGAGGACAAACATTTAGCATTTGATAATGAGAAGCAGCAGTAAGTGTAGGAGTGACTAGAAGATGTTTTGACCACACCTGGCTGCTGGTGCTGCTTGGAAAAACGTAACAATGCTCAAAATAAGTATGCAAAGCTTTTGTCCACTGAACATGTCGTTTGCAGCCTGTGACGAACTGTAATGAATGGCGCAGGGGCCTTATCAACCGCACAGAAACTGGGAAGTAGAGCTCACACAACGAACGGTCCGCTGTGACGGAAAGGAGAGTGAAATTGTTGCAACGGGAGAAAAAGAGGCTTAGAGCACTTGTTTGTTGGTGTAATCTGAACAGTCACGTACAGTATGCACACACAGTATCCACCTGTCAGTCTGTTTTTTCAATGTAATGCTAAAGTTAAAGCACTTCACTGCACAACTTCAATTGCACTGAGTACACACCAAACTGGGCTTTTTAAAACTGTGTTTTGAGGATGTCAGTGCAATTGGTGAGTAAAATATGAAGCAAACCCAACCCGTGATCAGAGAGCATATCCTGCCTCTGTGCTGCAGGCAGCTTGAAACAATCAGTCACTCTGATATTCTGTCAAATTTGGTTGCTCTTTTTTAGGGGGAGGCTGTAATACCAGGGAGCGTGGCGGTAAGGATAGCACACCTTTGATGCACACCTTCGATAAAACACAACTGAAATGACAATAAGATTTACTTCATTCTCTCTAATAGGCCCCGAGATTGATGTGGAGCCTCAGAAGAGAGAAGCAATCTTTTGCAATCCAATTATGTAAAGCTGGCAGGTTTCCTTTTCACAGTCAAAGATCAATTGCCCATGGGAGAAAACAAGATATGATCCACGATATGAAGGTCTTGGGTGCTAAGACACAGGGAACAGGCTGAAAGTGTTGCGGAGGGGAAGGAGATCAAATCAAATGAGTGCAAAAATACCAGATCCAATCATTTCAATAAATCTTTTGCAGTGTGGCTGGCACATCTTTACATTATGACCCTGTAAAGATGTAATATTACAGTTTTTGCCTTTTTTCGTCAGTGACCTTTTTTGTTGTTGATGATACATTTTCTTCGATGTATTAAAGTCACGTTGGAACCAGTCTAAGTAGGAAAAATACACAGCTGCAGCTTGTCAGTGGATTTCAGTTGTCAAAATCAGAACAGTGAAAGGTTCATTTTTTTGTACCTGTGACAGTCAATGGTGCTAGACTTCATACAGGCTTTTATTACAGTGCAGGCAACTGCACCAATCACTGTTTTCTCTTGCCTGTCGAAGCCTGTTGAACTATTTGAGGTTTCACACCAAGCCCAATTAGTTTGGTGGCAGGACTTATTGGAATGGAACTGCCGCGATGCAAAAAAAGAACCAAAGCATTTTCTGGCAAAAAAAAAAGTTTTTATGTCAATCAAATGCATGTCGCATGGCGTCAGGAAAAAAATGAAACAATTCTGATTCACATCGCTGCCTCACTATGGTAATACTCCAAACACTTACTGCTAAATGCCCTCCTTCTGTGCATACTGCTTGTGATGTAGAGTGATGCTCTGGCATGCTGGTTATTTAATGTGGAAGGAATTCACACTATGACATTAATTAAATACACTACCACTGTTTTTTAAGCAGGTTCATATGATGCTAAACGTTAGGCTTTTCGGACAGACAGTTTAGTTTAATACTGTAAGTACTTCATGCCATCAGCCATCCATTCTCTATTGAAGTCTATTGATGGTAAATGGAAATGTCGAAAGGGCTGTTCAACTACAAAGTAAAGCTCAGAAGATAGTCTAAATAGTGTGCACTTAGACTAATATTGTTTTTTTGGGGGGGTTTGGCTATTCTTTTAGATGTGTACAATATGTTCTGCTGCTGTCAATGCTCACAGCAGAACATTTATTTGATTCCCTACTCTGGAGAAACACATGGGGCACATGGATCGCCATCTACTGTAACTAAGACACTGAATATGTATGCATGTAAGTAGCTCATTCAACCCCACTTCAATAAATCCAAATTATTCCTTTGAGTCCCTCTTGTAACTACAATAAACTTTACTCAATGAACAAACTCAACAACAATGCATCAACACGGCACATTACTGGCACTCTACAGTTTCACTATGAGCTCAAACTTGCCCAGGGCTCATGTTGTAAATGATTACTATAATACGTGCAGGTCGGATATGGATACAAAATGAAGTTTATAGGCGTGCAAACACCTGAGGAGGATCAGTACAGGAATCAAATACACATATTTTACCTTATTTGTGGTTTAAGTTCTTTGGTGAACGACGAGTAAAATGTGTTGTCTATTATACGCCGGCAATGTAGTCCAAATGACAGATAGTCTTTAAATTTAAATTAAACCACCTTAGAAATAAACTGGTATTCATCTGGAAGCTGAAAGAAAACCATGTTCCTCAAGTCAAGCAATATTTAGACAATTCATCTGTGTATCTGTATTTTCCTTGTCCTTTGCATATCTCTAGGATTATTCATCCAATAAGGTCACACTTCACAAGTACCTGCAGTGTCGAATGTGGTGCACTTTGGAAATGATGCACGTTCAATATTATTAGATTCTGATTAAGAACTTTGGTGATTATGTCCAAGCGAGCATGTGGGGCAGGGGCGTGGTTAGCGCGGCTGCACAGGAGGAAGAGAGAGGGGCGGCTCAGGGAACAGGTGAGCGGAATTGCGGTGAATGAACCGCACCTGGGACTAATGAGTGTGTATGTGTGTGTGGGTGAATGCGGGTACTTAAACCCGGAAGTGACGGCAGTCGAGAGCGCCGGAGGCGAGCAGACACGCTGAACGAGAGCGACAGCGACGACAAACGATAAAATAAAACCCACTAAACCTGACGTACCGTGTGGCAGACTGGTTCTTTCCCGGATCAAGAAGTATCCTGGTTACAGAGCACTAAAACAATACATTCACTAAGTGTATTTGTGCGAATGTAGCCAGGCTTGGGTGTTCATCCTGTGAACCACAATGGTTTTTTATCGATCGCAAGTAGCTGGACTTTTTCTGTGAACCAGACTGTGAGAAATTGTTTGTCTGCGTGTTTTTCAAGAAATAGAATGGGCACTGTACTGGTGATATAAATGTTGAAATAGGTGGAAGGCCATTCAGTGAAAAAATGTCGTCCTTTTCAGGTTTTCAGTCAACGTACAACCTCCCATGGTACTTATCCCATTTTTTCCAAGCAACATTGTTTGAGAGCAGGTGCAGGTTGTTTTATATTCCATTGCTAGTCCAGTCCTGTAATTGGATTTGGTAGCACCGAGGTGTCTGTGACCTTTGGTGGGAGCCAGCTTGTTTAAACTGGAGATCTTGTAACCCTTGACACCTTTAAGTCCTCAGACAGTCTGATGACAGGTGAGATGACAACTCACCTGAGAGGTTAGTTCAACGGTAATTTGTAAACCAAAGGGTCGTTCCCTTGTGAGTGACAGCTGACAGAAGGACTGAACGAAGAACAAGGAACGACACCAACACAATCGAGCTAAAAGTGAATATATATAAATATATATTCAATGTTTACTATTCTGTGGATTTGGTCAAATCAAAGTATGTCATTATGCTAGGTTGTAAATTTAAGGAGTCAATTAGACTAATCCTCCGAGGTTGCTCTGTAAAATCTGAATATGTATTCAGGGATTTCTAGGGCTATTATGAAAATGAATTATTAAAGCCTGTCCAGTGGCTGCAAATACTAGCAGGAAACCTCTCACAGCTCAAGAGGATTTAACATGCATCACATTTTAATGGCCACCACATGAATGTATAAATGTTTCAAAAGGTTATGTACCCTGTAGCCTTTTCAAAAGGTTATCCACCCCGCAGCGTTAGAGCCATCACCTAGCGGAGGTCCTGAAGTAACGTCGGCCTGCTTGGTGTGTCTGGCAGCCAAGTCAGATCCTTATTTACCACTTTAGTTTTCCTCAGGGCTGGATTTAAGAAGCTAAGTGGGCGTCATTGCACTGCAACAGTCTGTTAGGAGTGTTAGCCAGTGAGCTCTGGTGTGACTATTTGGTGAGGCAGTAGCTCACTTTTTAATTTCCCAGCTATATAATTGATAGAAGCGACTTATCTTCAGTCCTCTAAAATCCCTTCCACAGCACATTCTCAAAGTCCTAAAGTTCGGTGGTGTAATGCAACTCAAGTATAATTGCTCAGGTATACTTTATTTCAAAATATGTTGCTTTATATTTTTAACTGGGAACATTTAAGAAAGAAATATTGTACTTGGCGCACAACTTTACTGTTTGCTTGCTCTAATGGTGTAATTTGCAGCCGCAGCTGTTTTCAGCTAGAAAGCTTTAAAAACTCCACTTTGCACTACCTGCTCAGCACCAACTGGCTGACGGACATAGTTAGCAACAAGCGGGTTAACATAGCGAAGCATTTAGCAGCTAAAGAACCGGCTATTTCCCTCAGTTGAAATAAAGCAGTGTGAATATTGGGACAGAATTAGATCTGATTACTTCTTTCACTCAGCAAGATTTTCATGCAAAAAGTCACCCCTCCTATCATCTAGGACAGGGGTGCCCACACTTTTTTGGCTTGCGAGCTACTTTTAAAATGACCTAGTCAAAAAGATATACCTACATTAATAATGCTAAATATCTATCTATATAGATATATATCTATATAAATCTATATAGATATATATTAATAAATAGCATTATTAATGTATTAATATACCGAGTATACTTTATATTTACAATATTGGCGTACCTTGCATAACTTATGACACAATATAATTCTGTACATTTTTGGTCATTACATTTTACTCTGACTTGCACTGAATAGAAACAGCCAGGGTTATGCTGCGTTCACACTGAATGCGGCACGTATTATTCGCGAGTAGATTACATGCAAAGTCAATGCACAGACGCGAATGACGCAAATTTCCGCCGGGCAGCGCAAATGACGCGAATAACTTGGGCGAAAGATTTGCGTAGTGAAAGCCAATCAGCGTTGAGAAGCGCCGCATCATCACTGCTGTCCTGCCGGTGCTGAATCAAACTGCTGCTGGTCCGCCTGAAGCAGCGCTGGAAGCAGCCGTCATTCAGACGCTGTTGTGCGGCTACGGATGATATTATGAACACGGGGCGTCTGATGGTCTGACGTTTGAGGGATTTCCACAATAACTATAAAGCAGAATTAGTGGTTAGTTCAATGGTGGATGGCGGAAATGGTACCGCTTTTACGGAGATAAGCCACGGAGATATCCCTGCCCCTTTTCAGCCGCGAGTAAAGCAAATGGCGCAAATTAACCACATAAAGTTGAGTAAACTCACGGGAGTAGAGAAGCGCAAATAATGCATTCAAGCGGCCGACCATGCGGGCGCACCGTCCGTGGTGATGGACATTGATTTACACACTGGCTGGTCTGTATATCAATCAAGTGGCAAATGTCGTAGGGAAGATACTTTTTTTTTTTTCTTTTTTAATGGCATGCGATCTACCCGCGCTACCCTGGCGATCGACTGGTCGATCGCGATCGACGTATTGGGCAACCCTGATCTAGGAGTATGTTTGCTTCTCGGGCCACCTGTGGCTCACACACTGACATTAACATCTATGCTTCCTCTGTCATGGATTACATCACCACCATCATTGATGGCATCACCACAGAGAAGCAGATCACCACATACCCCAACCAGAAGCCATGGATGAGCAAGGAGGTGCGACTCCTGCTAAAGGCCCGCAACACGGCCTTCAGATCGGGGGATGCACAGGCCTACAGCACATCCAGGACTAACCTGAGGAGGGGCATCAAGAAGGCCAAGAACTGCTACAAGCAAAAAATAGAGGGTCACTTCTCCAACTCCGACCCCAGACGCATGTGGCAGGGCATCCAGGCCATCACTGACTACAGACCCAGCAACCTCACCCCCACAGCCACAGACATCTCCTTCCTGAACGAGCTTAACCACTTCTATGCTCGCTTCGAGAGGGAAAACAGAGACAGAGCCACCAAGACAACTCTCCCAGCAGATCACCAGCCCACCACACTCTCCTCCACTGCTGTCCACACAGCACTGAGCCGGATCAACGCACGCAAGGCGGCTGGACCTGACGGCATTCCTGGTCGTGTGCTCAGGGCATGTGCGGAACAGCTCACTGGGGTTTTCACGGACATCTTCAACCTGTCCCTTGCCCAAGCAGCTGTACCAACATGCTTTAAAACCACATCCATCGTGCCAGTGCCTAAACACTCCAAGCCGACGTGCCTCAACGACTACCGCCCTGTAGCACTCACACCCATCATCATGAAGTGCTTTGAGCGGCTGGTCCTGGCACACCTGAAGGACTCCCTCCCACCCACACTGGACCCACTCCAGTTTGCCTACCGCAGCAATAGGAGCATAGACGATGCAGTCTCCTCAGCACTGCACTCTGTGCTCACACACCTGGACAACACCGACACCTACGCGCGATTGCGGTTTGCTGACTTCAGCTCGGCTTTCAACACTGTCATCCCCTCCAAGTTAATCACTAAACTTGGAGACCTGGGCACCAACACCTCCCTCTGCAACTGGATTTTGGACTTTCTGACTAACAGACCTCAACATGTTAGGTCAGGCCATACCTGCTCCACCACCATCTCACTCAGCACCGGTGTGCCACAGGGCTGTGTACTCAGCCCATTCCTCTACTCCCTCTTCACCTACGACTGCAGACCTATGCATGGATCCAACTCCATCATCAAGTTCGCAGACGACACCACGGTGATTGGTCTCATCAGCAACAACGATGAGACAGCCTACAGGGAAGAGGTACAGCACCTGGCCACATGGTGCGCCGAAAATAACCTGCTCCTGAACACCAGCAAAGCTCATCGTGGACTTCAGGAAGGAGAAAAGAAGCAAGCATGCGCCCATCCACATCAATGGGATGGATGTTGAGCGTGTCTCCAGCTTCAAGTTCCTGGGGACCGACATCTCGGAAGACCTGTCTTGGACCACCAACACCTCCAGCCTTGTCAAGAAAGCTCACCAGCGCCTCTTCTTCTTGAGGACACTGAAGAAAAACCATCTGTCTTCAGCCATCCTGGTGAACTTTTACCGCTGTGTGATCGAGAGCATCCTAACCAACTGTGTCACAGTCTGGTATGGGAGCTGCTCTGTTGCGGAGCGCAAGGGACTGCAGCGGGTGGTGAAAACTGCCCAACGCATCACAGGAACTCCACTTCCGGCCATTGAGGAAATCCAGAGGAAACGCTGTCTGCGTCGAGCTCGCAGCATTCTCAAGGACGCCTCCCACCCTGCACACAGACTGTTTTCCCTCCTGCCCTCAGGCAGACGGTTCAGATGCTTCCGGACAAGGACCAGCAGACTGAGGAACAGTTTCTTCCCCAGAGCTGTTTCCTTATTGAACTCTGCCCCATGCTGACACCCCCCTACTCCCCAACCACCTCCACCCACAAACCCATCTCCTCGTCATCTCCCCCCACTGACCAAAGACTTTACACCTGCACTCAAACACTTTTGAACTGTCTGCACTAAAAACTGAGCATTGCACTAGTCTAGTAACGTTAGGCAGCTACTGTTTATTATTATTATGCACTATTTAACGTTCACTCAATCTGTATTACTTAACTTATCATATGCCCATTTGCCTTTTGTAAATGATGTTTATAGTTCCTGCTTATAGTCTACCTACATTTAATGCACAAATCAACCTGTATAACATGTACATATTACCGCAATCAATCTGTATATCCCGTACCTATATCACTAACTTATTATCTGTAAAATACTTATTATTATCTGTATATTGGTATTTACTGCTATTGCACTTCTGGTTGGATGCTAAACTGCATTTCGTTGCTCTGTACTTGTACATGTGTAATGACAATAAAGTTGAATCTAATCTAATCTAATCTCAAATCTTTGCTGCAACATAGGGGAGCGTCCCACACCCACCGACAGTTTCGCCCTATAGGTGTATCCAGTTCTTCCCCGACGGCAGCAACACATCAAAACGTACTGCTAAAGCAAAAGTTCAAACTAACAGGAGCAGTATAAAAAGAGCTGTGTCCAGAGAAGCCTGACTTATTAACACCTATAGTATTGCATGGAAATAGGAATATTATCCCAATGAATCTGTTCCTGCAACTAACAGTTTGATAAAATGATATTTGCACCCCGAGCGAACACAGTAATTATATTATTGTTTGTATTTAAATATAATTAAATCTCAAGATGATTGTCAAGCAATATGATTGCATCAGTGGCATACTGCATTACATGTCCTTTCTTGCTGCATAAAAGGACATGTAATTTTATTATATTATTGAGATGCAGAGAGAGACAAACCATCTGGAACAAATTCCCATTCGACATTTATAGTCCTTGAGAGCATAATGCAATATTTATCTTTCTAAACATGCGTATATCTCAGTCGGCTCTCAGTAGAATTAAGAGTTTTTTGACCGGCTGTGTATTTGCGATAGATCTATCCAAACTACTTGTCATTGTTCAACTAATGCTGGAGTGAGTGAAGTTCAAACAGTCCAGAATGGCAAGCAATAAGCAATGTGACAACTAGGATTCATGCAGAGTTGAAGTAAACTGCAACTTCTTTTCTCTTTTTATTAATTTAGATCGTTTGACAGTACAAATTATGCACCATGTTCACAACAAAACAACTATTATAAGTGCTCATTTAAGAGCATACATTATGCTAATCTGCGTGAAGCAAGAATTGATTGCTGCTGGTTAAATTTGATGAACTGTTTGTAAACAAACCGACTGCACATCTTAAAGTCATCAAGAATCTTTGACACTATCAATAATGACCGATGGAAGTATGATTACAATGGCTGTGGAAATGACAAACAGGACTGTGGCTTCATCTGTCCATATTAAGATAAGCTCCAGTGAGAACTGAGGAGCTTAGGAGAGGCAGTCAGTCGGATGCTGATTTGAATATGATTAATGGAGGGCCAGGTCTTCAAATCCCATCCAGCTTCCACAGCCAGGCTGCCTCTGATAGGCTTTGACTCAAAGTTGCTTCTGCTATCACCACGAACACTCACCGTCTGTTTCTGCCCAGAGCTCAGGAGGGGACATGTCTGGGTGCTGTCTAAGCCCAGATCACAACATAAAGGGTCAGAGACGGTGTGTCCAGCTGGACCAGAGTTCAGCATTACAACAGCTCAGCCAGCAAGAAGAAGCAGGCATAACAGTTCTAATCAAAGACATTCTGCTGTTTTGCTACGCTCTACACAGCCTTCACCGAGTTCAAAAAAGGCATCAGTAATTTCTGTTCTAAACACTCAAAAAATTATAGCTTTTTTTGTTAAAGAAAAATCTTCAGCAAACAGGAAATTTTTTTAAATGCTTTTATCATGACTGTTCAGTCTGTTAAAAAAATAAGCCAACAGCATGGGGACAGTTAAGTGCAAGGCTCCGTCACATAGCCGGCGTGTCACACCATGCCTGCTGACACGCAAGAAATGACACCCGTAGCAAACACCGGATATACAGTCATCGAGGTGCAGTGGGTGTAATAAACAGATTCAATGAGCAAAAGTGCTCAAATTGCTGCGTGCGACAACGCTGAGAAATCCTGTCAGTATCTTATGGCGCAAGGTATATATTCATAGGTCATAATGGACATGGTATCACGATACCGATACTTACGATACAATACCACAAATACCAGCTTTTTAATCAGCTTGTTCCTGTCCAGCTTTTTGAACACTTAACAAATGGCATTAATATTAGTTTTAGCCTAGATATTAATGAAAACTACATGGTGCCATCATAGCATTGATTATGCACGGTTATGTAGGCCTATTGTTTGGTGTCTGTCTGAAAGCAGTGGTGTATAAAGTACCCAAAAGCCATACTTTCGTAAAAGTAAAAATACTTTACTGGAAAATTACTCCAGTAAGAGTGAAAGTCACCATTAGAATACTACTTGAGTGAAAGTCTTAAAGTATCTGATATTTACTGTGTATCAAAAGTAATTTTCTGATATTAAATGTACTTAAGTATTGAAAGTAAAAGTACAAGTGAACACTGTTAATAAAAAAGCAATGGGTCAGAATTGTGAGAATTATGAAGTTTATTCTTTAAGTGCTGTAGCCACCATAACCAAGGACAAGGAGTTGTGTTGAAAATAATTGAGTTGGCTGTGATCCATCCAGGAGCAACAATGTTCAACATAATATATTGTACATATGTTTACTATTGCATCTACTATGAACTTAGCATCATGATTCTCCAAAAAAGCAATATGACACTAAGGAGTTGTAGCAGTGTGTTTATAAGTATGCTCAACACAGAATGGCTGGAGCCCTTGGACCACATACTACACGACCGCTTTGTCAATGGACCTCTGAGACAGTCAAGGTGTTCACTAATGTGGTCTGCTTGCAGGTGGAGAGAGTCTCAGGAGACCTTTTTATCTTTGTTGATGTCAGCTCTCCATATCTTTTTAAAGTTGGTCTACATGCTTTCTCTGAAACAGTGAGAGAAAGACATTTTGGAAGCATAAGAACTTTAGCTAGCCCCACTTGCTACACACACTTAACGCTCTCTAACTTAATGTCCGCTAAAGTTAAGTTAGCTAACGTTAGCCAACTAGTGCTGCAATGATTATAGCTAAGACGACTCAAATCAACAAAATCTCACAACTGTCAACACTTCCTCAGCTCACTAACTCGCTAGTGGTCTGTCTACTACACTAATTGTCTAATCTGATTTATGATAGCTAGCGAACGTTGACCTAACATACACCATGTATAGCTAAATTAGAAGATCAGACACCTGTCTCCCCCCCTCCCTTGCCAAAGATATTCGCCAATCCTGTGGGAAACACTGCTAGCTATCTCAACAGGTTTATGCTAATTATGATAACTAAACGTTAACGTTGTGGCTCATGGGTTACTCTTAATTTACCTTAATGTGTTTCCTGAGGTTGGATGGGGAGTTTTTTAATGCCAATATTTCAGAAGCTTTGGGTAAGCATAAGAGGCACTTCGTCCGGTATAAAGAATCATTCACTCCAACATAATAAAACATTTCTTGCAAATATGGCCACGAGTGTTGGTCTTCGTCACCACTGTTTAGATTAGATTAGATTAGATTCAACTTTATTGTCATTACACATGTACCAGTACAGAGCAACGAAATGCAGTTTCGCATCCAACCAGAAGTGCAACAAAGTATTAAAATAAATAACAATATATACACATTATAAAATAAAGCGCAATACAAAAGGGTGTCTTATGGAATTAGGCAGACTAACTAAAATTATAATTAATTAAATAGTGCAAGGCTAGGCAGAAACTGCAAGGATAGGCAGAAACTACTGTTTGTTGCGGGAGTAGCAGGGGCTTCCATTTCTGCTTCCTCATTCTACTCATGTAGTCGCTCACTCGCTTAACGTGACTAACCAATGATTTAACTTGCAAGCTAGGACCACTGATTAGCCAAACCTGCATGCATGGAGTCTTTTCCACCACAGTCCCCGATGTTGGTCTCATGATTATTATTTTTTTCTAAAGATAGATTGGATTTTGTGCAATTTGATCGTGCACTATTTTAATTAAGTATTGATTCTAAAAATGTGCAGAATCGTATCGTTTTTAACATACAGGTACCTTGGTACCTTTTTAGTATATATACACACACACACACACACACACACACACACACATATACATTCACACAACAAAAACTGCATTGTCAAATACCAGTTTGAGGGAGACATTTCCTCTTGTATTATGTTTGTTATTGACGTATTATAAGTATGTCTCTTATGATAGTCTGAAAATATCCACAAAGGGAGGAGATCAATGTGGATGGGCCACACAAACACAGAACATCGCCCAGGAGACAACTGTTTGTGTACCGTGTGAAACCAAAAGTCAGTGATGACTTATTTTCAGTCCGTAACTATAATTTCCACAATGTTTTAGTAAACCTAACCAAGTGGTCTTTGCTGCATGTGTGTTATTTGTTTAACTTTACAACTTCTACCACATGTTTTAGCTCAAAATGTAATTAAGAATGCAAGTGTGTAGGAGACAAGGCATGATCTACATGATATAACATTAGCTACTTTTACTGTAAAAAAAATAATTAATGATAACCAGACTGTATCGGACAGATACCAAATTATGTGGTATTGTCAACCCCCTATCTGTATCTGAAAAACAAGTCTGAAACGCACTTGGTCACACCAGCATTTTTTTCAATGGAAACACAATATATAGTAGATGGTGAACTTTGACGTGCACATTTGCTTGTAGACTGATTGCCTGAGTAGAGATTTCCTTCTCCAGTCCGTTTTGGTGTGAACTTGCCACCACTAAATTCAGCCACTGGACTACCCACGAGCGGTCACACGGCTTGACTTCCACCACAGCCTTTTTCACAAAGGTCCATAAATACATTTAATCGAGCCACTTTCCGGAGAGGCAGCAGACATGGGCGCCTAGTGAACTAGAACTTTACATAATGGTCCAGTGGACAGGCTATTTGAATGGCAGATGATTTCTGGAAGGTCAAGTATTCAACCGCCACTGCAATGACCATGGGCAGTGAAACCAAATATCAGCAGAAAGAAAAACAAATTCAACAAATGTTGATCTGGCTGACTGCTTGTAATTAAATGTTTCATATTATTTCTCATTGCGCAGAAGAGAAAGCATCGATATCTAAAACCACGCAGGGAGTGATCTGGCATGCTGAGAGCAACAGGGACGTGGGGCAGATCCAAACAAAATTGCCACACTTTGGACATTAAGGCAAGCCATGTAAAAGCCTCTTTTTGTCTTTCTAGGAAGCATGTCGTCTGCAATGAAGGTGAGGCCCCTTGCAAACATTGCGAGATTATCAAATTTATTGGTTTGCCTTCCCGACAGGTTTGTTAGATTCTTTTTAATCTCAGTGTGCTGAACTGACAAGTAGCTCACAGAAATACAGCGACGTTGTGGGAAAGCTAAGCCGGTTCACCACTTTCTCATTTGATGTTATCCCAACCTCACCCCATCTGGCTCACGCGGCTCAATATGTGCATATTAAAATATGAAATGGCCTTTAGACATCTGCAATAACATCACTTTCTGTCCGTATAAAAAATTAAGTCATCAATTAAAATCACCAGTCGAAGTGAAGCATTTGTTTCAGGTGAGGGTGTATCTATGTGGTCAAGCCGGTGTGACAGGGGACCTTGTAACCTTCGGTAAATGTAAGTGGTATGCAAAAGACGCTGTGCATAAAGAGATCCTGATATGATGATTCTTTGTCGAATGCTGAGTGATTTTTATTCCAAAACTGGACAAACATTTCCCTTGGAGCACAAGCCGTGAACAGACAGACAACAACCCGCTGGTAACTTTAAACATTACAATCTGTCAATTTTGACACTCGGATAAAAAGGGTTGCACAAGAGTAAAGTAGAAAATGCAGTCAGCTGAAACCAAATATGTTGTCCTCAGTCTCTGTGTGTGAAATAGCAAAGACAAAACACCTTAAAAACAGATAGCCGAGCAAATGCATGATTGTCAGCGCAATAAGCGTTTTTTCACAGTCCACCGAGGTTGAAAACACGGACCATGTCAATCAGATATTAACTAGCTCAGCATGCCAGACCTTTTTACATTACATTACATTACATTTCATTTAACTGACGCTTTTATCCAAAGCGACTTACATGATATACAGTAGACCGAAGACACAGCAACGGTGAGCAATGAGGGTTAAGTGTCTTGCTCAAGGACACAACGACATGGACTGGCTGAGCCGGGGTTTGAACCACCGACCCTCTGATTGAAAGACTGACTTGCTAACCACTGAGCCACAGTCGCCCCCTTTTTAACTTCCAAGCTTGGCCAACCCATCATTTGAAAATACAGATATGAATGCATTCCAGCACTTAAAACAACTACAAAGACTGCACTGCTGAGCTTTACTATTTATTCATTTTTAAAACGTAACATTTTTGTCACAGCTCATATTTAGCATACAGACATACAAGAACATGAATAAAAGAACACAAAGTAACACAAGTAGGCTACATTTTATTTTATACTCAAGCAAAATTGAGTGGTATTTATTATCTTAATACTGTACAAAATGACTTGTGTCCGGTGGAATGAAAGCTAATATTTCCCAAGTTCAAAACAATAAAGATGAACTACCAATTTGCAGCTTTAGCCACCGTTAGCTTATTTTAGCTACTTTAGCTAATGAGTGGCTTGTGAGCTAAAAAGGAGAATGAAAACTTACATTAGTCAGGTGTCTGGAAAAGGACCAATGGGATGATAGCGTCGTCTTTTTGTCACCTTGATACAAAGCAGCGTGTCTGCAGAAAATGTCTTCTTGAAATTCCCCAATGAAACTAGCTGTCTGTTTGATGTAGGTAGTGTGGGCGGGGGCGTGGTCAGCGCACCTGCGACGCAAGAGAGAGAGGCGCGAAGAGGACGGCGACCGCAACACAGACGGTCCCGGGCGCGGCGAGGCGGCGGACCACGACCACAGCGACGCAGACCGCGTCAGAGACGGCGACGCGGGGGGCCGAGTCCGCGGCGACGCAGACGGCGGCCGAGATGGCGACGCGGAGGGCCGAGTCCTCGGCAACGCAGACGGCGCCGGAGATGGCGCCGCGGAGGTCCGAGACCGCGGCAACGCAGACGGCGACGCAGACGGCGTCGGAGACGGCGACGCGGAGGACCGAGACCGCGGCGACGCAGACGGCTTCGGCGACGGCGGCCCGCGGCCGGGGCAAGGCAGACGACGGCGGAGACGGCGGGGCGGAGGAACGCGTCGCCGCCGAAGGCAGCGGCCCGGGCGGACCCGGACCCGGAGAGGCGGCGGAGAGCGCGGCCCAGGCGAAAGGCGCCGGGGAACCAGACCAGGGAGTGGCCGGAGCTGTGGCCGGTTCTCCGGCGGCCCGAAGCGACCTGGAGGGACCCCTGGCGGCCCGCCCCGAGTCCGGAGCCAGAATGCTGGACGTGCGGGCAGCCGGGGCACCTCCAGAGGGACTGTGACCTGATGGAGGTGGACCAGGTGAGCCGGGTCGGCACGACCCGGCCCAACGGACCAGGGCCCGGAGGGGCCAAGGAGGCGCCGACCGGTCGGGGCCCCCTGACGGCCCAACCCCAGCCAGGGGCGGGGAGGCGGGGAGGGGGCAGGAGGCGGCGGCTGCAGGAGGAGGTGGCGCGGCTGACAAGCCGGCTGCGCAGCGCCGACAGAGACCGGCGGCGGGCCCAGGCGACCGTCCTGCAGCTGGGGAGGAGACTCCGGGCCGAGCGGGAGGCTCGGGCCTGGGCGGAGGCCCAGCTGGCAGAGGGATGGTCGGGGGGGGGGACACAAATAGGTTGGTGTTTCCCTAATCTTCTCTCTCTTGTGTTGCAGGGTGCCGCGGCGGACGGAGGGTGAGAGCCGGTTTTGTCCCGGGAGGGGGCCGGCGGAGGTCGCGAGGAACCTGCCTCCCGGGGCGCTCGATCGCCCTCCGGCCGGGCCATGGCCCGCGCCCGGGCCCCCCCGGATGGAGGATGCCAACGCCCGGACCACCCGTTGGCATCGGGCGGAAACGCAAAGTTAGGTCCATGGTGGTCCATAGGCCGGGGGTGCAGATGGTCGGGGCTGACTCCCGCTCCCGCTCCCAGTGGGAGGGAGGGGGGGGGGAGTTGGTTAGACCGGTGGCTCCCCGGCCTAAATCGGGCGGTGGGGGTATGTGGGCGGGGGCGTGGTCAGCGCACCTGCGACGCAAGAGAGAGAGGCGCGCTCATTGGAAACAGCCGGTCTCATTAGTGGGAGCGGCTGGTTCTGATGAGCGCGGGGAAGGGGTGCGGCTATAAAGAGCCGCACAGTGGGGTGCACGGGGTGGTGGGTAGAGGTAGCATGTGAGCAGAGCACCTGTATATGCTAATAAAGACCTCTGAGCATGGAACGCACGGCCTCTGTCATGTCTGGTACGCTGGTAGAATTCCCGGGCAAGCAGGAACCGTGCCACAGGTAGAAAAAGCAATGTTTTACTATTTAGCATATTGATAGTAGCTTTTTGACCTACAAGAACTTTCCAAATAATGAACACACTAAACTTGAACAGCATTCTACTTGGACCATGTAATGCTCTATGAGTTTAAGCTAAATCAGAAAAGCATGCTTTCAAAAAGAACAGGTATTTAAAATAGTCTCCAGCTTACCAGCCCTTCATGGTCGCAGTTGGTCTCCAGTCCTCTTTATCCGAGGCACGGCTGAAGGCAATATATATATATATATATATATATATATATATATATTTAATTTAACTTTGTGTCTTTTTATATTGCCTGCTTTTTCTTTTAAATCTTCTCTTAACGCCTGCCTTTTGTCACGCCAGATGCTCTGAGCAAGAAGCACACAGGTGTAACTTATATCGTTAATGACATGACTGCTCTGTCCCACTTAAATGTTCCATCATGAATTGTATCATATTCTCTTTACTGTACGTTACTTTCCAGGTTTGACGTGTTTCGATGTCCACAGAAATTGTTGTGGATTCAACAGCCCGTCCACAGTCCGGGTACACGGAGGCACCCGAGACATCAGCGCGCGCGGCCAGGGAGCTGCGCGCCAGGCGAAGGGAACGAGCAAGGCGCGTGCCGGCGCACACCTGAAGCCAATCGGAGTGTCTCGCAGATCAGCGGATCGCAGAGGATAAGAGCAGGAGAGCAGATAGCGTCCGACGTGGGTTCGTGCCTTGAGTTCACGCTACAGACGGAGCTGTCAGGAGACAGAGATGCGGAGCTAAGCTTTGGAGTGAGTCACGCTGCAATTACGTGAGCAGAGGTGCGGAAGAGGAGGGATTGGATTAGCTGTCGCTGTCAGTTTTAAGACAGTTGTTTTTTGTTTGTGGTTTTGGACTTTGCATTTTCTGTTGGTAAATAAACAACGCTAGTTCTCTAGCTAAAGAAGTACACTGTCTAGTGTCGTGCTCTTGGGGTCGGATCACAACCCGTAACAGAAATACTGCGACCAATACACAGAGATGAGGTTGGAAAATGGTGACGCATTCTTTTAAGGGCATCCTTACCTAAACAGAATCAGTATGGTGGCTGCTGAGTCTTACCTTCTAGTCCATGTCACTTTAAAAGACATCAAAGGCAATGTCAGCAGATAGCATGTCATCCCTACAAGCCATACACGCATTAGGGTCAACCTTGACAAAGTCAACATCATTCAGCCATTGAACTGATCCAACCTGCAAACAACAGCTGACAGAGTCTTTTCGGCTCTGCTCTTATTACGCCGCGGAAACTACAGCACCGAGTGCAAAGCAAACGCATTAAAATAACTACGCTAATCAATTTCTGAAAATGCACAGCCATTGTGAACATAGCAAACCGTAGTCTCACGATTTCAATGCACATTTATCTTTCAAAAATCCTATGTGGCATGAGACTCACATGCAGTGTATATAAGTAATTCAACACCGTTTTAAAAACTTTATTCCTGGAATACCTTCAACACCATGCGGTGAAGGTTGAAAACAGGTCCGACAAACCTGTGTGTTTGTTTCACTCAACCATCTGGCTGCACTAATCTGCAAGGTCACTTTTCATGCCCATGCACTCCAAGCCTTCTCTCTAATTGTAATAAATCACTAAAGGGTGTCACGGACAAACTGTAAACGGAAATGGGGAAAATGTAAATCTCTCACATTTACCAGCTAATCTCTGGGCAGTTCTTCTAAATAATGTTTACGTTAAGTCCAGCTTTGTGCAAAGGCCGCAATGGCGCAGGTATCACATGAAGATATTCGTGATAAATGCTCTGAAATAAACTCAATCAAGACAATTAAAGGAGAACAGTATGAGCTTTGAGCAATTGCAAACAATATAAAGCCTCTGCCAACAAACATACAATCACAAGCTGAGGAAACACATCTTTCTGATGTAGATTAAACATGCCACCTGTTTCAGCTTGTGACGCTCGTCACTTGGCCAACTGTGCAGTGGTATTTTGGGATTTCTTTGTGAAACCAAAACTAATAAGGATATTGTTAGTGTTTGCCACAGTTTTGACCTTTGAAAAAACAAAATCTCTATTTAAAATGTTAGAAAAAATAAACTAGAGAATTTCAAGTCAAGCTTACTGTTCTCAACCTGCTCACATCTATACCTATGAAGAGTAATGCACTCCAACTCATATGATTCATATGGAATCTATTGTCACTTAATCTACATAATTGTCAACGAAGAAACACAACAGCAGACTTTCAGTAGAGTACTTGGCTACCCCTTCTTCCTTTTAATTCAGATAAACCACTGACCAACCAAAACCCTAATTAAACCTGAAGGCAAAAAAAGTCTTCCTATAGACTACAGTCTGGTATGAATCATTAAAATGCTGTGTTTTATCTCTCGTTTTTTTATTTAACAAGGGCCTATAGTAAGATCCTGTTCTCTCGCCCCACCGCACTCTGTTAAAACACGAGGCGCTCGGTGCTGTGTCTCTCATTTTAATTAGCGCACACAGAGGTGTGATCATCTTCGCTCGACGTCTTCAGAGCCATGAACACTTCCAGATTCTGGTTTGTGATTATTTAGCGTTCTTCTTATACTGTAATTAGAACAATAATCATCTATCCCGAGGAAACAAAAAGAGGAGAACGAGACAAACAGAAGAGCCTGACTCTCTCACGATCAGGTTACGCATCTGTAATTAAGACAAGGTATTATCATTCATAAATAATAAGGCCACTGAATATGAACATGTATTGTCAGGATAGTCTGCATTATAATTGAGATTCCTTAACATTCACAGGAAACTGAATTAATGTTTTGGTGTTGAAGCAATAAAAGCAGATTGTAAATAACATTCACTCAATATTTATAAATATATGTCGTTATTAATTTAAAAAAGGCTTTAAATAATAAGGACAAGAAAAAATACTATTTTTAACACAAACCGGCATAAAATCATCTGAAAGGACACCATCTGTGCTCCTCCGTCTATCCATTATATTCTGTAATCGGTACACAAACAGTGGAGGACACGCGCATGACACGCCTCTCAGGGTGGAGGCTCTGTGGACTCCGCCAAGTTCCCGTCGTCTGGACCGTCCACTCGCACCAAGTAATGAGATCATCCTGGGTGAAGTGATGCTGAAAATGAATCATCTCCTCCCTATCCCCTAACGGCACGGTGGGCACATTTCTGCTGGACCTTGTACTCTGAGGCCATCCATCCTCCGCTGCAGCGGCAGGGCAGTGGCTTCACTCATGAGAGGCCATAGCATAGCTCCACCCCCACCACCCCTCAATCATAGCTGTACAGGTCGACTCCAGCAATAGCGTTTCTACAAGAAATATTATTACTTTTTTTTGTTATTATGACCATTTTGGGTGCTCATTCACTTAAACTCAACCACAAATTGTAGCAGCCGAGGTCCAGTTATTGTTATGTTTGGCCGGGCGGCGATCTATATGCATTGATAAAAGGCGTGTCAGCACAGCAGATACACAGCTAGTGCCCTTGTATCTTCAGGGAGTGTTTCCTCTTAAGAAGAAAACAGTGATTTTTAGTTCCACCCAATTTCGCCCTGAGACAAAAGTACAAGAACATTCCTGTGGGTAATGAAATCACAATGCACAATCAGTGAAGGGGGGTTGAAGGATGGCCACGGTCTTAATCTATTAGACCCCGCAGCCTGTTTTCACGCTGCCCCGGTATTAGGACAAAGCACATTGATGAATTCCTGCTAGGAGAGACCTTTTTTTTTCAGGACGGACACAAACATAAACAATCCAGTGCAAATAATAAGGAGGTGCAATGTGGCCGTGAAGATAAAGCTTAATCCATCACAACTCAGTAAGTGTTATAGGAAGAGACAGTTTAAAGGTTTGGAATAATCACAGACGTCAGGGGCTATTTTTCACTGCGCAAAGGGTATGAGAGTTCTCGGAAATATGTCTTGAGGAGCCGGGCTGGGGCTGAGGCTGAGGGGGGGGACTTGTGCAGGTCCCAGGAACAGGTGACATAACTGCGCCCCCGTAGCTAAAAGCAATGCAGCCAGGCTTTGGACGGACCCCTACCGGAGGACAAACGGCCTTTGACCGGTTGACCTGCTCCAGAGAGCGAGGAGTACGCCCATGTGTACAAAAAAATAAAACTTGACAAAGCCGAGGCCGGTGTTTGTGATGGATGACTCACTCTGGTCACACAAATTCACAGGAACGAGCCTGCGGTGGCTATTTGCCATGCAAATTCCCAACATAAAAAGAGCGGGAAGAGTCGCACCACTGTCGAGGTGCCGGCTTAATGCGAGCGTAAGCAGCTCATCACACGACTGGTTCATTGCAAATCCATTTAGTGTGCAGTGCATTAATCATGCTGCAGGCTGCCAAGGTTCGCCGTTTATGTTCTTCCTTAGATTACAAGAGAGGGGTGTTGGAAACTCTTTTAATGGCAAGGAAGCTCTCATCATGCTCCCCTGCTTCCTCATTCATGTTTGCAATGTTGCGTGTAGTGTTAAGACGCCCACAGACTTAAGATGCATACGGCAGCTGACTAATACATGCGTGCACAGAATCTGTTTTTGACATCCAGTCTCCTCTGCAAGCTAAGCTTCGCGTTCACACAAGTTCTAAAGGTGTATTACTGGGCCCCTTTGTGGAAATAGCTTGCCATACAGTAGACATAGATATTGCTATAGAAAGTCTCGATCCATCCCCATCAAACTCCCCGGGGGTCTCTCTCAATTACATACTTCTTGCATAGCCGCTCTGAGTGGGGTTCTGACATTATATTCAGCGCTGAGGTGATGTTGCCACATCACAGAATGAGATTCATTACAGAAAGGTTACGTGAGTTAGCCCAGATGCAAAAATAGCACACGAATGCACCCGCTCTAAAGCAGCCCACACATGCATACAGCTACCTGGCTGTACACTTATTGGATTAATAGTTTTCCATTACGAGCCATGCACCGTGAAAGCAGCTGATTGTCAAAAGCTATTACGATCACTTAGCGAGGTGTCACACTTGATCAGAACCAACCTCCGTCCTTCGGAGCTGAGGCAAGAATACATGTATATTCAAAATAGCACGTGGAATTCATAAAACATCACACACTCATATTGTTCGTCAACATCTGATTGGACTGAAGACAAGGTTTGAGAAAGTGGACAGGGTTCTGCACAGCTGGTAGCGGTAAAGTATGCACTGTACAGAGCAAAAGTTGAACAATGGTGGTCACAATAATGATGCATTCCATTTACCCCAGAAATGTGACTTTGGAGCTGTGAATAACATCACACCTGACTTGTCTGTGTTCTATTACATCAAATCAGAAATTTTAATGGTGTTTACTGCAGTCAGGTTAGCAAAAATCAGGAAATTCCAGTTCATAACAGTACATTCATTTTACACATACAAACACCGTAGTAACATGTTCACAGCAAGGAACTGGACAGTACTGTGTGTATGAGGCATTTAATGGGAGTAAGTGCTAATACATAGCATCTTACTCTTTTTTATTTTTTACTGTTGATACACAGTGCGGCCATCTTGGATTTAGGCTTCATCTGACTTTCAATATTAGAAATCCAACTTCCGTTAAATTCCTGCTTCCAAGTTCAAATGGAATGCAGCATAACATACCCGCAAGCTCTACTCTTAAAGGGACAGTGTGTAGCATTTAGTGCCATCTCGTAGCGTGGTTGCAGATTGCAACCAACTAAATACCCCTCCGTGGTAACGTGAGCCGCCAAGTGCAAAACCGGGACAACGTCACTAAGAGACCGTCCTTACCTTGATAACCATACTATCAGAGCAATGGTGATAAATTAATAGCAGTGAACAAACTATTATTTTTCATAGTTGGCAGCCGTCCCAAAGAGAAAAGCAGCAAATCCTCACATTTCGAAGTCAGCAATTGATATTTTTTCACGATCAAAGACTCCAACAATTATCTGATGAACAAATAAGTTGTTGATTAATACTCTATTGATCAACTAAACAGTTACTCAATTGTCGGAGAACCGCGGCAGACTTCAGATAACGTAAAAACACAAAAGCCTGGGTTTCAACGTTACATCTGCGAATGTTGAAAAAGCAGAGTAAGACACGGGAAATAATGTGAGAGATTCACGTTGTGTGGTGTGACATTGAGGGGTATAGCAGAAAAACACACTGCCTGGAGAGAAACACAAACTGTCATTTCCAGGGAGACCTCTCCATCACGGGGCATTCCTGGCGGACATCACTCGGCTCGCGCTCAGCTTTGAAACGCATGTTCTGTAAAGAACTAGAATCGCTGCAAAGTCACGTCTTTTTGTGAATGAGAGTGAACGACTGGCCGGATGGGTTCCGGTCGTCATTCTTTTCACATGACAACTGTGTTATGCACAGCTGCTGCTGCTGTAAAGTCAAATGCTGCCGAGAAATTAATTACATTCTGCATGGGTGACTGTTAGCTGTAGATATTGGCAAAAAAAAAGAAGATGTGAAGGGTCGGGATGAAATTTCCATCACACACTGAAGCTTCCTATTCCAGATAGTAAAATCCATACATTGCTCTAAAAGCAGAAAGCTGCACATCATCCTCCAGTAAGTCCAGTATGTCCTCAGTTGGAATAAATCAACACTTTATGCAAGTCCGGGTTTTATCTCACGAACCAACTGTCAGTCTTATTTCAGCTTCTAAAGATCCACACATCACTCAACGTATAAAACGTGCATCTGGAAAAAAAATGGTGAGGGGGAGGGGTGTTCCATTCTTATGATGAGCTGATACATCATAGGTTATGAATACCTATCTATTTAAGAGTTTGTGACAGGTTCATGTTACAGGCTTTCCTTCTATCAGCGCTGTGCAGGTGCTGCTCGATTTGAAGCGTCCGCATTTGAAAAAAAAAAAGTACACCGCCGCTAATGTGTCGGGGCCACAGAGGATTTGTTAGAGGGAACTAAGCTCGACTCGCATCTTCTTTTCTGAGGTTTTATCGTCAGTCATCTCTCCCTCGCACCTCGGAGTTTGACTGAAAAGCCTGTTTGTAGATGTTTCAAGCTTCACTGAGGCTTGTGCCGATAGCGAGTATCTGTTGCTTTATTTAGGCTGCGGATAAAACTTATTTCCTTTAATGCTATCGTGTGAGCCGCTACTTTCAATATTGGTTCGTAATCCTGTGCTGGACTGAAGCTGTGGATTTAGACATTGTTAATCAAAATCTGGACTATTGGCAGTGTTGCTGAGGTGAAATAATATCTAAACAAACAGACACATACTGTTGCAATCTGCTCTCGGACAAACATTTTAGTTACTGTGAGGAACGTTAAACCGGTTTGCAAACAGTTTCAATTTAATTCTGATGCCTGGATATGACCTACATAAGTAAAATAAGGACATCTGTTTCTAAGTAGTTATTCTTAATGCTTGTCCACGGAGCCACAAGTTCCGATTACGGAGACTCCACGACTCAGACCTGCCCACCGTGGACAGGCCCAACTCTGGCTTTGCTGCTGCCTTCCAGGTGGTTCCGGCGGGAGGTGGAGAGCTCTGCTCCTGGCAGCGTCTCTTCCTCCGGCCAGGAGCAGAGCTTTGCCTCGCTGCTCTGCCGTTCCCAACAGAGGGCCACCTCTGACACCACGCTGCGGGGGGCCCGGGCCGCATTGCTGGGTCCACTGGAGGGGAAGAGAGGCCGGGGAGAGCCAGAACTAGGACTGACTGTCAGACCCCGCTGCGGTAAAAATAGAGGTTTTCTCAAGAGACTCTGGTCTTGTCTATAGAGACCGTCAAAATCAACACAAAATGAAATCTCCTCGTAGCAGCTTTAATCAACAACAACAAAAATCATCCTCTCGTCAGATGATTTATTTCTTTGGATTTATCTGACAAAAAAATAATCTGCTGCTTTCTAAAAACAAATATGTTGCATGGCTAAGACGATTATTCTTGAATGACCACAGGGTGAAGGTGGCCATCTTACGTCACAGAAAGTTGATTTGTGCCAAATCCTGACACCATTACTGACGGGTTCATAGCCAGGTTCCTAAGAATAATTGATTTTTAGAAACCATTGTCATGGAAAACAACTACAGGAAGTGGAATTATTTATGAAATTGTACATATGGGGGAGAAAAAAGATGGCGGAGTGAGCAGTCACGTAGTTTGAGCTCTCTCAACTCGGCGATGATAAACCCTCAAAAACCATGATTTAAATAAATAAATCCAATATAATATAGAAGGGAATAAATACGGAGGTCGGATAAACAAATAAAACCAAGACAGAGGTGATAGAGAAGGAAGAAAATGGAATCAAATGCTGACAATGAAGTGCGGGGTGAGAGGAACGTGGCAGGAACAGAGCCAGCTAGCTTAAATCAGCTAATTGACTTGCTAACACCCATAGGCAAACAACTGGACGAGGTGAGAAAGGAGGTTAAAGATGTCAAACAAGGGATAAGTGATGTGAGGAGAGAGGTCAAGGAAGAGTTCGACAGGATCCGGAGAGAAACGGAAAGTAAATTCGAAGGGATTAATGCCGCCATGAAAACACAGCATGACAACATGGAGGAAGCATAACCACCGAACTCGAATTGCCTGGGGACATTCCACTCCAGATACAGAGAGCACACAGGGCCCTGGCGCAGAAGCCACCTCCGAACGCACCCCCCAGATCAATTGTAGTTAACTTTCTACAATTCGAGACCAAAGAAATGGTGCTTAGCCATGCATGGAAGAGGAAGATTCAAGTGGGAGAGAAGAGGATTTTCTTCGACCATGATTATGCAACTGAAGTGGTTCAGAAGAGAAAGGCATACACGGCCATAAAGAAAATACTGAAGGAAGAAAAGATACGCTTCCAGACCCCGCTGGCGAAGATGCGCATTCACTGGCCAAGCGGAGCCAAGACCTACGACAGCGCAGAGGATGTGGCGAGAGACATGAAGGAGAGAGGATACGAGGTGGGTCTCACGGGAGAAAGCGCCACGACCGCAGAGAGGGAAAAGATACAAGACCGGGCAGAATGGCAACAGGTGACCCGAAGCAAGACGGGGAGGACGGCGGCGGCCGCTGCCAGGGAGAAGCTGGAGGGCTTTCAAAGAGGGAAATGTAACTGACGCGCGGGCCTGAAGGGGTGTTTTAAGGGTCATGGAACCCAGCTGGACGGCCTATGAGGCATGTCAACGGACCTCTGCTAAATACAATGTAGCTGATGCCGAGAGAGAGAGACTGAAACGACAGAGTTGGACATATCTAGACAGAGAGGAACCCTACAGAATGGGTTTGTTTTCAGTTCTAGCGAGGGGCCCTTTCTGAGAGGAAGGATTCCCCCTCAACCTACCAACGGGACTTGGGGGAGACGACTTCCCCCCTTTTGGAAGAAGGTTGTATTTTGTTTTATTGCTTATTATAATTTCATGTTATGTTTTATTACACGTTATGCAATTGTAAATGTTCCTTGTGTACTCAACCTACTGTTATTCAGGTCGCTTATTAGGGTTATTGATTTAGGACTAGATGGGTACGACTGTTAGACTGGTGTCACTTAATGTTAATGGATTGAATACCCCCAAGAAGAGAGACAAAGTTATGAGGAAATTAAAGATAATTAAATTATATATCTACAGGAGACTCACCTTAACAAAGTAGAACATGAAAAGCTAAAGAGATACGGTTATAGAAATCTGTACAGTAGTTCTTTTAAGGGAGGTCCCAGAAGGGGTGTGACGATTATGATATCAAATCAGACACAATTCGAATACGAAAAAGAGATAAGGGATAGGGAGGGAAGATATATTATTGTGAAAGGGAAGCTCGACAATGTGAAGGTTACTCTGGTGAATGTGTATGCGCCCCCAGACTGTGATAAACATTTTTTTAGATTGCTATTCGATATTATTGCAGCGGAAACAGAAGGGATCTTAATTTGTGGAGGGGATTTGAATGTAGTTTTAAATTATAGCATGGACACAACGAGCCTCAAAAATACAAATATCAAAATATGTAAATACGTTATTGGAGGAGATGGGATTGGTCGATATATGGAGGTATCTTCACCCTCTAGAGAAGGATTTCTCCTTACACACTATTCGGCGGCGCATAAAGTTCATTCTAGAATAGATTATTTGTTTGTGGATCCAGGAAATGTTCACAGGGTGAAAGATTGCCACATAGGGGGTGCAGATGTGTCCGATCATAACTCTTTGTGCCTTGACATAGGCATCAGTAACCGAAGAAGAATAACTAATTGGAGATTGAATGTGGGTCTACTGAATAATGATCAAAGGAAGGACAAATTCAGAATGGAAATACAGAACTATGTTATGGAAAATGACAATGGGATGGTGGAGCCAACGATGGTTTGGGACTCCTTGAAGGCAGTTATGAGAGGCAGATTAATCTCGGAATCAACCTATGTAAAGAAAATTAAGTTAGAAACGTACACGAAAAATATAGAAAAATTGAGAGAATTGGAAAGAGACTACCAGAACTCGGCGAGCTTGGACACACAAAAGAAAGTTAAACACATAAAACTAGAGATAGATAAACATCTAACAGAGGAGATGGAGCGGAAGATTCTGTTCTGTAAGCAAAGCTATTATGAGATAGGCCCGAGAGCCACTAAACTATTGGCGAGACGGACCCGTAAGCAACTCGCTACTAGTCAAATCCATAACATTAGGGACCCCCTTACGAACCAATTGATAACAGAGCCGGAGGATATAGAAAAAACATTCCAGAGATATTATGAGGAGTTATATACGCAGCCAGAGTCTGCACAAAGAGAGGAGATTAAGTCCTTCTTAAACACACTAGACCTACCAAAGATAGGACAGACACAGAATGACACCCTAACAAGGGATATTTCAATAGAGGAGGTAGTGGGGGCAATAAATAGTTTGAAAAATGGGAAATCTCCGGGGAGTGATGGATACCCGGCGGAATGGTATAAAACATTCAAAGACGAACTGACTCCGCTGTTAGTTAAATCGTTTAATTGGACACTACAAAAAGGCAAATTGCCACCAACATGGACAGAAGCAATAATAACGGTCATACCTAAACCGGGGAAAGATAGGGAATTATGCGGAAATTATCGACCAATATCATTACTAAATGTGGACTACAAGGTATATACATCTATTATTGCTAGTCGATTACACGACTTTACGCGGGATTTGATTGACGAGGACCAAACAGGATTTGTGAGTGGGCGACAGACGCACGATAACATTAGGAGGACTCTGCACATTATAGATCAGGCAAACAAACAGAAAAGAGACACGATTCTGGTTAGCGTAGATGCCGAAAAGGCGTTTGACAGGGTAAATTGGACTTTCCTATTCACAGTGTTAGAGAAGTTTGGATTCAACGATAAATCAATACAGATTATTCAGACTCTCTATCAACGACCTACAGCTAGAATCAAAATAAATGGGAGCCTATCTAACAAGTTCGAGCTACAGAGATCAACCAGACAGGGATGCTGTTTGTCACCAACCCTGTTCGCATACTTTATTGAACCACTGGCCCAAGCCATACGCGAAAATAGACGAATACAAGGGGTGACAGTACACGGAGCAGAACATAAGGTCGGCCTCTTCGCAGATGACGTCATTGCATTCCTTGAACGGCCTAGTGAATCGTTGCCTGAATTGTTAGACCTCTTGAACGCATATGGACAGCTATCAGGATACAAGATAAATATAACTAAAACCCAAGTGCTCACTATCAATTATACACCACCAAAGGAGATCAGGGAAAAATACAATTTAAATTGGAATCTAAAGAAAATTAACTATTTAGGGGTAGAAGTGACTAGGAATGTATCAGGACTATATAGGGCAAATTATGATAGGATTAACCGAGAATTATTAAAAGATATACATAGATGGACCTCCCTAACACTGGATTTTAGCTCAAGGATTGAATTAATAAGAATGAATGTATTACCCAGACTTTTGTACTTGTTCCAAGCATTACCAATAGAGATACCTCAAACACAATTCATAGCATGGGACAGGATGATATCCAGATTCATTTGGGGGGGGAAGAGGCCAAGAGTGAGATTCAGAACTCTCCAGCTAAAGAGGGAGAAGGGGGGCCTGAGCCTGCCTAACCTGAAAGAATACTACCATGCGGCCCAGCTGAGATATGTGCATAGTTGGTGTAAACTGGATTATGAAGCAAAATGGAAAGAAATGGAAAAATCATTTGGAATGTGTCCGATACAGAGTATAATTGGAGACAAGGAAACATTTAAGAAGGTTAGAAACCAAATGGATTCGATCACAAAATGTACCTTGGAATTATGGTTCAAATTACTTAGACATAATAGGGCGGAGAAGAATGCAAATTTATTGAAATGGGTGGCTTTTGATAGCAGTTTTAAACCAGCTGGGCACGGTGGGGGATTCGGACGGTGGGCGGAGAAGGGCATTACGGCATGGTGCACACTGGTGGAAAAGGGGAGGATAAGGAGTTTTCAAGACTTGAAAACGAAATATGACCTGGATGGGCGGGAATTCTACAGATATTTACAGATACGGGATTACTATGGGAAACGGATTGAACAGGAGCTCTCTCTAGAAGTGAACAAGGTGGTACAAGTAATGATTGATGCATATAAAGGGAACCGGGTTAGGACTATAACTACATTATATAAGGCATTGATGGATGACAAAAGTGCGACAGGGTATATAAAAGAAAAATGGGAAAGAGAATTTGACATGGAAATATCTGAAGATGAATGGGATAACATCTGGGAAAAACATAGGACAACAACCTGTTCACGAGCCTGGAGAGAGTTTTCCTGGAAAAATCTGATACGGTTCTTTATCACACCTAAAATATCAAATAATTATTCTGAAACAAGAAAGTCATGTTGGAGGAATTGTGGGTCATCTGAAGCCAACCATGCGCATATATTCTGGAATTGTCACAAAATAGTAGGGTTTTGGGGAATGATTCATAGGATAACGCAAGATATTCTGGGATACAAATTTCAAATGAATCATAAACTGATGTATCTGAGTATGCACACAGAGAATGATGTACATGATGGGGACTTGTATCTATTCAAGATACTCATGGTTGCAGGTAAAAAGGCCATTACAAGAAAATGGGGGACGGAAGACATACCCACTCAGATCCATTGGGTGGAGACAGTGGGGGAAATAAGCATTATGGAAAGACTGACACACAGGCTACGGCTGACAGGATCACGGATGGACAGTAAATGGGAGAAGTGGACTCTATGGCAGTTGACACAGACTTGATATGACAGCAGGTTTTTCATTTTTATTTCTGGTTGTCGATGTTGTTGATGACTTGTATTGTTGTACTTATTGTTGAATAAAAAGAAAATGGTAAAAAAAGAAATTGTACATATGTTTACCGATATGATGCATAGAAAAAACGTTTCTGCCATCGGACTATTTTAGCACACGGGGAAAAAAAAAAGATGAAAGTAGCTCCCAGTTCCGTGTGGTACAGTACATGGTAATTCCATTCGCCATCCTTCAAAGCAGTTGAAAGTGAGGGCTCTGATTTATTCATAAGCTGGGCTTCTTCTGCCAGAGAGCATTAGACAAAGGCAGATCACACAAAGGTAACAGTTCTGCTGAGAAAAGCAAATCACAAATCAAACCCGAGTACAGTTAGTTAACATGTTACACTCACACAGGATACACTACCTGCTCCACTCAACAGCTGACAAGTACAACCTTGATATAATACTATGAATAATACTTCAATCTTATATAGAGCTTTTCTAAGTACCCAAAGACGCTTAATCTCTCTAAAGTCGGTAGCGACGGAGCTGAACACATCATACGTTGAGGCGGCTGTTGGTCAGGTTCTTCCATTTGTTCCAATACTGTGCTGTAAAATGCTCCTCCCCGGCTCTTGCAGCTCCACATCAGAAATAACTCAACATGACTCTGGCTGCACAGCCTCCATCACGCTTGTGTCAGTGTCTATCAGAGAGTGAAGGTCACCACTCTGTCCTGCTTACCTGGCCTCCTGCAGCCCGACCACATGCCCTCACTCTGCACCTCCAGCCTCCCTCTGAAATCTCGCCAGACTACCGTGGCTTGAGATCAGACAGCATTTGTCTCGTGGTGATAAATCCCCAACTGCAATATTGGCCCAGACTAATATTGAGTAGTCGCAATAATTTAGTGTTTTTGCAGGATTAAATTCCTGCCCGGGTATGAAAGCCTCTGAAACAATATTTGGATCATTATGGGTCAGAAAAATCGCTCCACTGAATAACTATTCTGTTTTAAGGGTCAGCAGCTCTTGGAGGCATTAAATAAAAATTTGTTTGTACTAGTTGAATGCGTTGTTTGAGATACTTATGGTCATAAAGTAACTCAAGCTGCAATGATTAGTTGATTGCTTCTTAAATATGAAAACTGTGTTGCTTTTTCATGTTAAATAGCAATAAGGTGCAGCACTAGACCTTCATCCTAGACTCAGGCTGGTTATATTCATTGTAATGCACTGTAATTCCTTTAAAACCTATGTAATCGCGAGCCAGGACTCATGACTTTAACCCAGCAGACCGCCGTTCACATCTCGTGTGATTACGTACTTGGCTAGCAACACCGACTTGTGAGTTACGTAATGAACATATTGTTAATTCAACACAATACACAATCTTTTCCTAAACCTAACCATGTAGGTACTGAACGCTGCCTAAAAAAGGTTATGCACTGCAAAGGTGTTCGAAGGAAAACACAAGAAGAAAACAATGAAGAATTTAGAAAAAAAGAAAATTCTAAGATATCATATGAACCGTAGTATGGGAATAGGTTTACCTACTGACAAGAACCCAAAATCACAATGCTTATGAGACGCAGGGACAATATGACTAAACTTCAAAACATCAGAAGACAACTCAGTCCTTTAAGAGTACTAGTCCAGTAATCAGAGGCCTCTCCTGAAGCATCTCCAAAGGTAGCCTCAAATAGCAAAAGAAAGTATTCATCACTGGTGAACATTATCGAGCAGATCAAATGCAAGCAACAAAAGAAAGTTCAAAACAATTTCAACGGATCTATTTATTTTTCTGTGTTCGGCTTGTGACACTTTTTAATCCAAGTTAATAAAGTGCATGGTGATAGGCATCTGCCGATCAATAATAATATTCACACTTCCTATCTGGATTCGACTTAAACCGACAGAAATCAAATTAAATGACGACATCAGATAATGTATATCGTCTCTGGTGTGCATTCCTTCATCAAGTAACTCGAGCCTCTGTGACCTAAAGGTCATTTCAAATAAAGACAAAATACTTTTAATCTCGAGCCTGCGGGGGCCTCTTTGGTGTGATCTGGTCACGTTTGATTGATATCTCTCTGTCCGGTCCGTCCTCCCGCCTACAGTGTGATTATGCTGAGAAACATCAGGATCAAAAAGACATAATAAACCTGTACTATCAGCAAGATGATTGGCTATTTTTATTGCTTGTCATCAGTGCCACCGGGTCAGATTGCACTTTAAATTAGATGAAATAATTCCTAAAAAAACTTTATGCTCAGGCCCTGGCGGGCTTTCCGGTAGCAACCAGCCAACAGCAGACCGACCCTCGACCTGCAGTCGAAGCTCTGGTGGGATGTGGAGTGCTTCACACCCAGCAGCGGTCTCTCCACACCGGCCAAGAGCAGAGCTTGGGGCACCAGGGGCCACCACCGACACCATACTGCTGGAGGACCAGGCTGTATTGCTGGGCCCTCCAGAGGGTTGGGAGAACTAGAACTGGGACTAAGTGGGGATGGCTGTCAGACACTGCTGCAGGAAAATGAGAGGTTTTCTAAAGGGAGACTGGTACTCAGAAACACTACTGTGTTTGTCCACAGGGACTGCCAATACCAACAAAAAAATGAAAGTTCCTAGTAGTAGCTTTAATAAAGAAATATGTCAGAAGATAATTTGAATGAAAATTATCACTAAATGAAAACCATGTTCTGTTGAAGAAGACTTGAAACTAGAGATTGAGATCATAAGCTCATATTTACAATTTTACAAGTTTACTGAGGTAATAAATCAAGGGAAGTATGAGTCATTTTCTAATAGACTTCTATACAATTAGACTTCTTTTTGCAACTGGAGGAGGAGCCCCCTGCTGGCCATTAGAGAGAATGCAACTATTAAGACACTTCCACATTGGCTTCACTAGGGAGAACCAGACGTTGCCAACGGGTCTTACAGCAAATATAACCACGCCACTGTATCTACTGGCTGCCCGTCTGGCTGGTGGCGGATAAGGAAGTATTTTATTTGGAGAGCAGAAGCGACTGACAGATGCTTGTGCGACAAAGCAGCATTCATCAAGGCATCTGCCGGCTGTGAATATATACACAGCGGCTGCCTCTGCTTGCATCCACCTGCGGCTATTAAGACAAGCCAAATCCCAGGCATGAGAGGAGCTGGATGAAGCAGCACTCCGGTATCACGCAACCTGACCCCGTTAGCCAACAGTCGGCTCTGGGTGTTAAACCGCCCCCATCCGTACCATACATCACTGTTATCTCTCACCCGTGTGAAGATTAGCCTTCAACCCGGCGCTAGCTACTTGCTCAGACTTCTGCTGTTGAGCAAAAAAAAAGGAGACCCTGGGCAGAATGAGGCGATAACCCTGAAAAGAAAACAAGGTTTACATTCTGAAATGTGGAGGGATGCACTGACATGTACAGGACACCTTTACTTCATTCTCCAAATACTAAATCCATTAGACAGCACAGAATGAAAACAAGTGAGGGAGTTTGTGTGTAAAACCACATTATCAAAGCCTTTCAAATGTGTCAGTTCCACGCAGTGCATCTTTGTGTTCACCTCTGTTGAGTGAACGGTGGATTACCTCAGTCCTCATCTAACTCTGGTTCCCCCAGAAATACAGAAAACAACACCCAGAAGCACCCCTGGAAGACACATAACTTATGTGCTCATTTTGCAAACACCGAGAAGCACATTGCACTTTATGTTGGTTACTCAGCTGTATTTTATGCAGACAGCACTGCACTCCTGGTGGAACAAGAATGAAACGATACTCTTGTGAATTGTTTATGCACTGTATTGTCTCAGTGTTTTTTCTTTTTTTTCTTTACACAAAGGGAATCTTGGTGGCCGAAAGACCGCCTTGCCTCTGTCGTTATGTGCTGATGAGGATGTGAAGGGGGCCATATGTAGTCTCTCGATGACCCCCCTGAGAGTAATAGATGGGGCTACATGGACGTGGCAGGTTTATTAAGTCGGCACTTGGAAATTAAGCCTCAAAGTGGAATATTAATCATCATTTCATGCAGGACTAAGTGACAGAGGAGAGTGATCATTGAATACAATTTTAGGGGTGGGTGAGGAAAGGGGGGTGGGGAGTTGCATTTGACAAAACAAATGGCTGGTGGCATATGTTTTGTGCTGTAGTGCTTTACTGGGTGTTGGGTGTGTGTGTGAGAGGGGGGGGGTGTCATTTTTCTTTTAATGATCCATTTATGTGAGCAGTTTCTGCACACACAAACCACATCAAATTAACACGAATGGCTCGAGACATCTGCAGAAGGAGGTGAGGCAGTGACTAAGCACTTGAAATGTGAGATAAACATCAGAAACTGCGAGCAAATCCTGGACACACACACACACACACACACACACACACACACACACACACAGTCACTAAGAAACACTAGGTGGGCGATTCTTTTTAGGATAAGCTTGAAAAATAATTTGCTATCTAGGTCTTAATCACCCACTCGTTTTAATTCATATTTATGACACTTGATAGCTAGGGTATTTGGATTTGTTCTGATTTGTTCTGAGTGTGTATAGAGAAAAATATATAATACACGAAAAAGATGCCAGACTATAGTCGGTGAGAAAAGCATTGTGTGGTATCTCGCGCGCGTCCACCTGATCAATTAAATGGTGATGGGAGGGAAAATGCGCACAGCTGATGTGCGTCAAACAAACTGACTTATTATTGCATAAACGGTAACATAATTTCTCCACAACGCGGACAACCACATGCACCCATGCAGACAGCTGTGCGCGGCAGCGTGGCGGAATGCGCAAAAGGATCACGATGTTTGCCACTCCGGTACGGAACGCGCTGCTGGCTGCTTCGTCTTTAACTTTCTTGAAAAAAAAAAAAAAAGCTTAAAGATGATGGCGCGTGGAAGTGTACAGCGCATCAAAAGGGGATCATCTTATCCTATAAGGTTCACGCCATGGCAAAAAGCCGAGGCGAGGCATTCCATTACCCGCGCGTGGGCAGGCAGATCCGCGCCGAACTGTGGAAAGATCGCACAGTATTGCACATTGCACAATAACTTTGACGGATGCCTTACCTGCACCAGCAGAGGAGACACAACGGCAAAGCGGGAGGAGAGAGGAGAGGACGTCGAGCCGAGCCGCACAGTGCACTGTGGATGAAAGGACTGCTCAGAACTCCAAAGTGCGTCTGTCTGATTATTTTTTTTTCACGCCAATAAAGCACAGCGAGGCTCGGGCCAGCCCCCTTTGTATCAAACTATGTCCAACTGTTTCCTCCTCATCGCCATGGCATCCGAGCTGAGGATACCCTCACCGTGCATGCTTAGCTTTTGGTGGCCCGTGTGCTTTATGAGAATATGTTCTGCATTGTGAAATAATTTGTCATCAGCTTTAACGTGAATACACAGCATATGTGCCTTATATACCTTTCCGCATGCGAATCGGCTTTGCCTCAAGTTGTCATATGATGATTTTTTTTTTATTACAACCATCCTATGAATTATGAAAAACAACCCATTAGAATGTGTGTTATTCTCAGAATAATAATTTGAATGTCATTGCAGAATTATTTTAAAGAGACATAGCATGCTCATGTTCATACTTGTATTTGGGGTTTCTACTAAAACACGTTTGCCTGCATTAATGTTAAAAAAAAAAGATTATTTTTCTCACACTGTCCTATCACACTGAACATACTTGTATTCAATTAAGTTTATTTTATTTTGTATAGGAGGGCTTTACAATCTCTACACATACGACATCCCTGTCCCAGGACCTCACATCGGATCAGGAAAAACTGCCAAAAAACAGAAAAAAAACTTTCACTCCTCGCAACAGAGGAGGATCCCTCTCTCCAGATGGACAGAAGCAATATGCCATGTGTATAGAATGAACAACGTAACAGAGTTACAGCACATTCAATCATTCTCTAAAATGCTCTGTTTTGGCGCCTGTATCTTTAAAACGGATATATTTAACATTTAGCGGATAAAGAGTGGAACACTCTACTCTCCCTCTGTGTGTGTTGTTGAGCATCTCGTTGCTTTATTGACATAGCCTGGCCAGCTGCGCATGTTTTTAGTGCATATTAGTATGTGTTAGTACGTGTTAGAGCGTGTGAAAATAGCTAGCTTGCAGCCGTTATTAATGTTATTTCAGCCATAAGTAAGTCAATTAAAAAAATATTTGCTGTACATAAATGTCAATGTTGTGCGTATCTTTGGCGGTATTGGTGGATTCAGTAGGTTCTAAGGATTCCAAAATTGTATAGTACTCCGGTTTAGCTTCATGCTATCGATATGAAATGGCATATTTTCAAAACTTGGGGTGCTTTCTCGAGTCACTTCGAGTCATAATTATTGTATATGTTAATATTTATTGTGGAATTGTGTTTCTTTTTTCACATATTTCTTTTTGACTATTTGAATATTGATATCAATGGGTCTGCTATTGATTCTGGGTTCATATGACCACCAGAACACATGATTAGAGCTCATTTTTAAGAGCTCTGTGCTAAGAAGGTAATCAGTCTATTAAAGTCTCCGGTTGCAGCTGATAACATTCACATCTGCCTTTTCTTTTCTGTCTTCATAGCCCCGCTGCAGTCAGGGACTCACTGTGTAGGTCAACTTCCTTTATTTTAGCAGTACTTTCACTATTGACGATATAGTTGAGGGCTCATTAAAAAGCGAAGTTTTTGAAAATGTGTTTTGGCATTTCTCTATTGACTGACTATTTTGATACTTTGATACAGTACAGAAAAGCACAGTATTTATATAGCACATAGACCTGCTTTATAATAATGATAGTAATAATAATACAAAACATGTAATGTTCTTAAAAAGTTAAAATAAGGGATCCTAAATAATCTTATGATGGAAGGATGAAAACACGATTTTTCCGGAATATCTGGGATAGGAAAACCCTGAAATATATTGTTACAAAAATATTGCAAAATCATTCATCAGTTAAGAAATATTCCAACCCTTCTTTTAACTCCTTCAAATACATCAGAACATGCTAAACTCACCAAGAGACCTTGAAGACTGGATGCTGGATGATAAAAAAAGGAAAGTATCGTACAGCATTCTAATTTGATTAATTAATACTAATAATACTACTTTATAATAATGAAGAGGCGTCTTCCCCGAAACACCTTTCTGTCCTTTTGTAATTTGAATAAATCAGACATCGGAAGTCTGAAAGTCCTTCCACTCTGGACCTCAAACCCAAATCAGGGTGCCTCATCTCATCCACGGGTGTCCCCACTTTCACACCCCTGTCCTCTGCTGAACCTTGATTAATTTGTTTGTCTCCTTTGTTTAACTCAGCGTAATGACTTTGAGCTTCACCAATTTTTTAATTGAGTTCTGGGCGAGGAAAAACTATTTCTGATAAAAAACAAAACAACACACAGACAGCAAAGATAAAAGTTAAGTGGGTTACAAGTACTCGAGATGATTAAAGCTGCACGAGAAAAAAAGAGAAGAGGAAGCCTTGAAACCCTGTGTTAACATTAAAAAACACAAGTTGTGAATGATAAACAACTGATGCGATTAGGCTGTTTCTGTGAGAGATTACAAGAGATTGGAGTTACATATGGAACAGTTCTTGGACTGGTAAATTTCATGTTCAAGATAAAGGTTAACACAGACTATATTTTCATCCATAGTCCCACCATTTTCTCAATGAAAATGGAGCAGCCCTCTTAAAAATCTACACTTCACCATGCCCTGGTCCAATTCTATTATACATTACCCGCATGGAAAAACTGATAAAATCCTGAGATGTGATACGTTTTTTGCAGGGGGATTTTTCTCCTTGTCCAGACAATACAGAGTAGGCATTTGGTTTCTGGCCTTATTCTGAGGACCTTGTCTAGAAAATCAGCACAGAGAGAGAGAAAAAAGTAATTATATTTACAGATGATAACTCTAGGGGCCATTCATGTAAGGACAAATCCCAGAGGAAGGTACTCCTGCAGTAGGCACTTCATTATCAATAGAGTCAACTCCCTTGTGAAATACCAACCCCACCCCCAGAATAGAAAGGAAGCTATGAGGGTAGATTTCAGTTTCATGATCTGTGGAGAATGGGCTTGTGATCCAGGAATACAAACTACACCAAGGGTAAATATGCAGTTATCAGAAGCGTCTACATAATTAAAGTATTCATTTCATGTAATTACTGGCTAATCCGGTGGGACACCCAAGTGTTACATTATGAACTTCCTGATATTAAACAACCTGGGTAAGTGTTGCAGAGCTCAGTAAAAGTAGATGGGTTCAATCATTCTGGTAAGAAATAGTGACAGGCGAAGTGCTCGGAATCATGAGATCATGTTCAGTAAAAAGGTGTGTTCACTGAACCGACTGGTCGTTAACTTGACTGACAAGTGAACATAGAACAGAGAAATCAGTTGGACAAATAAAAGCTGTACGCAACCAAGAGTCAGGTTTCTGAGATGTGTCAAATTATACTGACATGAAAACAAGAAATAATAAAAGTAGGACGTATAAATTACAGTCTATGGTACATTACATTACATTTCTGGGTTGTCTTTTTTTAAACAAACAACCATGTGCAAATATCACTTTCACATTTGTAGATCTGGTGAATACATCTTACAATCTTGGAAAAAATCTCTATTACGCAGAAAAACTGTACTTGAATATCTAACGCACAGAGTCCTTGACAAACTGTGACAAACTTCAGTGATCCGGTTCAGTTCGTTCACCCAAAGATTGCAGTGTTGAAATGTGGTGTTCCCCAAGGTTCAATACTGGGGCCTCTTCTATTCAACACCTATATGCTTCCACTGGTTCAGATTATGAAACACAACAAAGTGTGTCTCATAATCAGCTCAGCTTCAATCACTGATGTTAAAAACCTCAAACCAAGCCAGGAATCTAGGAGTTGTTATGGATTCAGACCTTAACCGGAACAGCCATATCAAGACAGTTACAAAATCAGCCTACTATCACCTGAAGAGTATATCAAAGGTTACAGGGCTTATGTTTCAAAGGGATTTAGAGAAACTTGTCCATGCATTTATCTTCAGTAGACTTGACTACTGTAACGGTGTGTTCACAGGTCTCAGTAAAAAGTCAATCAGAAAGCTGCAGCTGATTCAGAACGCTGCAGCTCGAGTACTCACTAAGACCAGGAGAGTGGATCACATCACTCCGGTTCTGAGGTCTTTGCACTGGAATTGACTTTAAAATCCTGCTTCTGGTTTATAAAGCACTGAATGGTTTAGGGCCTGAATACATTTGTGATCTGCTTCTACCTTATGAACCATCCCGACCCCTCAGGTCGTCTGGGACGGGTCTACTTTCTGTTCCAAGAGTCAGAACTAAAGGCAGCGTTCAGCTTTTCTGCTGTTTTACCAATTTGCTGCGACAACACAAAGCCCTTACATTTAGGGAAAGATCCCTTTGGTTAATCAACGCTGAAGCAAGATGTGTTTGTCTTTCTGGTCAACGGTGTCCGAATCCCGAGTCCTCCACTCTGTAAGTAGCATTGAATGGACTAGCGTTGCCAGGAAACATCGTCTGCATTGAAGTGTACTCCAAAATATACCAAGTAAAACCATTTAGCAGTAAATCAACTTTATTAGACCGATTAAGCTCTCCAACATAACAAATTGCACCATGATTGTCACGGAGGAGGACTAACTCATTTTTAGACATCTCATGGTCGTCATGTGCTTGAAATGAAGCAAAAAGAGATTGAAGGAATGCTCCTTCTCTTTTGGCTCTGCTGTAAACAGCTGTCGACTAGTTGCTGAGGACAAAAACACTCAAAACTCCGGACCCTCCAGTGTCACCTTTGTAATGCTACCAACACACTTAAGAATGCTAGTCGCTGTGTGTGTGTTTGTATGTGTGTGTGTGTGTTTGTGTGTGTGTGCTGTTCAAGCCGTATACCTGTGCGTCAGCTGTTCTGTAAGAGGTGTCAGAGAGCCTTTACATTCCAAACAAAGAGTTAGCTTAGCGTTGAATCGGCTGCTGACACAAAGGACGGTTTAGTGCTGAATTTCAACCAAATCTCATCGATTGACTGTGAGGGGAAAATGAGACAGCTGCATTTTGATGATCCCATTGTCATTTGCATAATTACATTCATTCAACGAGGGTTAAATTGAAAACATGGAGGGCAAAGACTTTTGGCTCCAACATTAAAGTGGTGGATAGCACAACACACGCTTGCGTCCTTTTTATTTTCTCCCTATTACAGAGACACATAATGCATCACGTCCTTTATTTCATTGCTGTGTGTTGAAAACAGAATATCTAAAAGTGCTTACTCACCTATTACCCTAACTATGTACTGCACTGCACATTCATAATTATAATGTATGGTATTTTAATATCCGATGCAATATGAGAGTCCTGCTGCTTTGGGTCTCTCCCTGAACATCTGCTATACTTTGTGAATATTTTATATCAACTGGGTGAGATTTTCCCATTCATTGCACACTAAAAAAAAGAATCACAGGATGGTTATCACAGGAAACTGTCAAGCAAGTATTGTTAATGATTTATTGTATCCATTTTCTTTATCTATTTTTGAGAAATATGTAAGGGATGGCAAGTATATTCATTCAGCATATTTCATAGACAAAAGCCATTTGAAGTGCTTCACATAAAGCATGGAAAACATAAACATAATGAAACATGTGAAAAAGAAAAGAAGCCGATTTGTAAAAAGGAAGAATAAATAAGTAGCTTAAGAAAAATAAAAAATAACATCAACTATTTGACGCATATGACCTTCACCCAAGAGATCTTTGTGAAACCAAAAGTCAACCATCTACAAATGTACATCGACTAACTTTAAAAGACTGCAACGCTGACTTTTAGTTTCACACGTGAGACGAACAGCGGCCTCCCGGGTCCACCATGCGTGATATGTCCAGCGTAAACATAATCTGGGACTAAATATTAAAATATAAATTTATAACACAGCTTCGTTGCATGGCAACCTTATTTTTAGACCTGGTTTGTATGTGAGGAGTTGCCAATGAGAACAGCTGTTAAATGACTGAACAGGCTGTTAAAAAGATTGTAATTAACACCAAACACTAGGCTAATTGTTAAACCTCAATATTTTGTTTTCTATTCTTACATCTAGAAAACAGGAGATGCAATGTGTGAGTATGGCTGTTGGACTTGTTGGAAGAAATCCTTTAACGAGTTTGTGCTGAAAGTAATTTAACAATGTAACAATTTACTTTCGCTGTTATGTAATAAGAAGAATAATACAATTTATGAGTGTTTAATGAGCAATTAATTACAATTTCTAACACTGTAAAAAGTATTGAAATACAGTTTTTATATATCCACTCAAAGTTTCTTGGACCACATTAGATTGCAGAAAAATCATCTTGCTCGTGTCAGACATAGGAGGTTTCTTTCTGTGACCATTCCAGATTTTGCAAACCATGGTATGATTTTTGTGTGACATATCCAGAGTCCTGGGTGCTGCACACTGTGGCTGTTAGTAATGATTCATAGTATGTCCTCCCACTTGCTGTGAGTAACATTTCAGAGGAAATAGACAAATCAGAGATGCTTTTTATATCCAGACCTTTCAATCGGGATCTGACCTGTCTGTAATAAGTGACACCTAAGCCCGGCTGTGTAATTTATGTGCTGCCTCAACAAATTGCTTCACATGGGACCAGAGGAGAGCCGTTCCTTTTCTGGCAGATAAAACCCACAGAGACAGCGCCTTCTCATACTTTAACTTCAAGCTGTTCCCGCCCACCGCACAGCACCACCACCACTACCCTCCAAAGTTAAAGATGGTCACATGAATTATTTTTCTATAACAGCTGTGCAACTGAAAAGGAACATTATGACTGATTGTATAAAATCCCACCACCATTTGTCATATTGTTATAGCTGTTGCAGCTTTAATCAGAAAACCTCTCGGTAATGTGTCTGTGGTGGGTTCCTCTATTGCCTTAAGTCACACTTCTGTCTTATTACATCTCTGAAATTTTATTTGCTTGCTGAGGCAACACAGGTTCCTCCCTCTAATTGTCTCTGCAGGGAGAGGGATCTTCATGTGTGAAGGAAGGGCTTTTGTCTAACTTTTATTTGGCCACAGACAAGACAGGAACAGGAGTTTTAAAATCCTACCCCATTTTGAAATCGGGTGGCAATCTTTGCAGGTGTCGTAATCTCCGATCTCAAAGACCCACACACTGTTGTAAGATACAAGCATAAAATAATGGCACATCCCTCACTACAGGATATTAACAAGGTTATCGTGGCAGATCGATCAACGCACCACCCCGTGTGTTCTCTCTCACATGATTTTTATGAGAAGGCAGAATATAACAGACAAGTATAACAAACGTATATAATGGACATGGTGCTACAACTCAATGAATAATACAAAAGCAAATGGCGAAACACTGACGATTTCTTTTTGACACCAAAATGGTTGGGGATCGAGGGTCAACAACAGGGTCACCTCCCCACAGTGATCAGCTTATTAATTTAAACATTGATTTATTGATAACATTGTAGTCGGCATCCGCTAATAACCAAAGATCAGGATCAGTGCATTCCTATAACAAAATGTGATGGATTATAAAAAATAGTGCAAGCATAAATAATTCACCTTTAGTTTGGCCAGATGGAGGAATAGCTTATGTTTTCAATACACTGTCATCCATATTGTATAGAAAGAGCTCAAGAGACTTAATTCTAGTCCATACTGTAGTTTTGAGGAGTAACTCTTTGCATGGACTCTTACTTTTCTGGAAGAATCCGGACATACTGCTAATTATTGTGAAAATCAAGTGGAAATACATTTGTTTTTATTCCTACTGTCTAGTGCTACGTACATTATACGCTACATGCTCACTGTACATTTATATTCACGTCTGGTTTCATGAAAACCAAGTCCAGTGGGACACAATATGCACCTTTTATAGGAATGTGCAGAATGTGCTGTTCCAGATTGAGAGGTGATGGGCAGTGCATCATTTTTTTCATGAAAAGATAACCACGTGCCTTGTGTCTGTGCCATCTTGTCTGACATGCCACCCCCAGAGTACACGTGATGCTTATCTGGGCAGGAGAGAAAATGTTCCTTCTGATGCACAGCAACGCATCATCAGACTCATCTCTCCTGCATCTAAATTAAACATAACAGCTGATGAGGCTCTACGACAATCCGCCAGAAGGGAAACAATTAGTAACACCTGGTGGGGAAAAAATATATGTAACCTTGAATTGACAGCATGTGATTGTCTCTACATGTGCAATAATAGTTATGCTGATTTTCTTTTAATGGATTCAAAATGTTACCAAGTGGGCTGTTTCTTGCCAGCAGTATCAATTGTCCTTTTGGTTTGTAAAGGTGTCCTGGGCAATCACTCCTGAGATCTGTTCAGTGGACTTTTAAGCATATCATAGATTTATTGCTATGTAAATTTTCTTTGCAATTATCACAATCATAATAATGTTAGCTGGAAGAGTACTCTGAGAGCACAGACATCCACAAAGGATCTTTCCATTAATGAAAAAGAACACTTGAATCCGCCCTGTGAATTTAATTGAGTTCTTCCTTTGCCCATGTCACACCCTTCCACAAAGTTTAATGACACCATAGCACTTCGAAGTACCTCACGAGATGCCATTGGGCCCAACAATAATTTGCAATATGGGCAATTACTGACCGTCAGCATCCATGGTTTTACCCCCAGTAATAACCAGTGAAACTGTGTGTAGACCAGCAAATTAGTCTCGACTTATTTTCATAGGCCAGCCAATCAGTCTAATGCTTGGACACCCTACCATGACACCAACAATAGATGTGTATGGAAAAAGACTCCTTACACAAACCATAATGAAGCCCACTTGGTCCCCAGTATGCTGTACATCACCAGCCTAGGGGGACAGCAAACCCAGTACCCCGGAATGAAGGTGATGACAGGTAACCCTGCAGACCTCGCTGCAAGCATGATACACAAAGCCCAAGTATTCCTAACTGTGACCAGGATTGTTTCACTTTTCACGTTTCACAAGAATTACAATATAATTGTTCAAAAGAACTTAATTGATGATGTTATCATTAACATTACAACTGTTTTCATAGTAGCTTTGAAAGAAATCAGGTAGTAGAATGTGTGTGCCAATTAAGCCTCATTTCTGAAATGTTCATTCAAACCCTTCCAGTTGGAATTAAGTTTGAAAATTTGTTTCTTGTAAAAACAATTCAAAACACGAGGAAGAGCGTCACATTGCGCAGTAGGTAGAAATAAATCTGTTTATTTTGGAGGGAATCAACTAACGATTTGGTGCCTGCTTCAATTTCCATCAATTCTATTGAAATGATAATCATATTTTATTGACACTAAATGCTTGATATTTTATGTGTATAATTCAAACACAATTTACATATTGGCTGCTCTTCAGAAGAATTATAAGAACTTTGAAATAGGCCTGGATGTATATTCGCAGGTAGGTTAGCATGTCAGCCGCTGCTGTAGCGCGTGTCGGACAGAAACTTGTGGTTTCATGGGGGCCAACCGGCTTCTCAATTCCCCATCCGATCCCATGCAGAGACACAGGCAGATAAAACAGAAGCAAGGTATACGGCGAGCCAGAAACCCCGACATGACAGAGGAGGGAACACCAAGGCTCATTAACAGCAGCCGCCTGGACTGATCCCAGTACTCAGTCTGGGGAGTAAGAGCCAACTCTCTCCATTACGGGGAAGAGAGAGACTTCTAAAGGGCATGACCATCTGGAGCAAGCCTCACTTGTTTTTTCCTTTTTGTAATGGGTGGGAGGCAGAGCCCAGACTCATCAAGAAGGTTGATAATCAGGTGCCACCGGAGCTCATTCATGTTGCTCTGTGTCGGGTCAATTGTGGCCGCTGGTGAAATGTAGCAACTGGATGAAATTAAATGAGGGGAACAAAAAAAGCTTTGAGGTGATATTTATGCAGAGTGGGTGTGCTCTGAAAAACTTGCGTTGGTGAAATATTTTAATATGAATCCAAAGCAGCCCAATCGTTCAAAGCAACAGGACTATATGTCAGATAGAAGTAGGACACGCTTTTTTAAGTAGGAATAGGTGCAACCAACTCTTTTCCCTCGTGTCGTTCAGAGTCCGGGAAATAACAGTGGGATGGCGCGGGGACAGGTGAGAACTGTGCTGAGATGACATCTGTCCCTTGAGGACAAATGGCTGCATATGAAAAATTGATATGGGGCAGAAAATAGACCTCCAGTTTGATATAGAATAAGGGTGACCACAAGACTAGGGATCCAAATTATAGCAGCACAATTTACCCAAATTAATTATTCACTGGTGCAGGAGCCTGTATCAGTAGCTAGACACACAATTACAAAGACATGAGGTCGGGCTTGTTTAAGGGTACATCCAGAACAAAACTAACGAGGACTGACACACTGATTGATCGCATGGTCCTGAAGCCATTTGTCCGTTCCCCACTGCTAGTAATTTGCTGAGAAAAGCGTCTCTGTATAAGAAATATAAGATAAATGAATGAATGGTTGTAATGTCTTTTTCGGCGAAATTAAGGATGTTCCTTCGAAACGATCTGCCCCGCAACATATTGTCAGCAGTGTTGCTCGAGTAAACCCTCGGGAGTCTGAAGAAAAAAAATAATCACCTCTTCAGAATTACATCACATTATACGTGAAGTGCCCTCAAAAATGCCACTGCAGTTACCCCATTGCTTCTCAACTCAGGGGAACTGTTCAACACTTGAATGACAGCGAGCCTTAATAAGTCAGCTGGCACCACGTTGCATGGATCACTGCTTCTGCGCTCGGATCCGCGCTCAGGGCAGATACATAGATAATCAAAGCGTGACAGCAGGTTTTACATTTCAAATAACCCACGGTGCATTACCAGCAGTTATTTACAGTGTAAGCACTGCTCATTAATTTTTAAACAGGCCCTTAAGGTCTGGTTGACAGACAAAGCGGGCAAGCAAAAGTAGGGGAATGAACTGTTGTTGTTTTTCAACTCGCACAATATGAAACATAGTAATGGCACCAAGCAAAGTGCTGCGGCATGCATTATTAATGCGTTGATGATGCAATATGTAAAGGTCATGGCCACTGTCTCTGCTCACAGTCATTCATCATATGCTGTCTCCGTGTACGATGATATACAATATTGGTATCCAATTTGAGAGATTTAGCAAATAATTTTATTCGAAACAACCGTTTAGCTGCACGTGTTGTTAAAGATTCATACGTTTTCAACCCTATTGGTAATTGATTATCTCGAGCAATATTGTTTTGGGCTCCAGATTTCAAGTGAAATCCTCGCAGGAGATGAAAAGACAGCTTGGCAGATGTCTTTTCTTGTCGTGAACTCGACGCCACTGGGAGTAGTGGGAGTCCCAGATGCCGCAAATGAGACCGCGCAGCTGGCGCGTCTCCATCCGCGAGCCCTGCGTTGTTGGGAATGTGCGTTGGACTTGTACGTGCAGATGCGCTCTGTCCCGTACTTGGTAATCCTCCTCTCTGCGACAAGCTTTGTGATCTCATTACCCGTGCATGTCTCATTAATTCCCATCATGGCCGCGTGGCCCGCCTCTATACTGCTGTCACCACCTCCAAAAGATCCTGCAGCCGGCGCACGCCAGCCTGAGGCCTCCAAACAAAGCAGGGGGCGAGGAGGGGACGCGGTGGCCTGTGTAGCAGCCACAAATCATTGATGAGGGTCAGAGTGTCTCAAACTGTGAGAACTCACCTTGGGCTCGGCTTCTTGCAGCCCTATAAATGAAGACCGTTGAGCTCTCTGATGGATGGACTGCAGCAACATGGACCATGTTGAGGACTACTTTGAATAGTTGCAGGCTCACATATTAAGAGACTGTATTTGTTTAAATGAGTGGTACATTCAATGGATTCTTACCAAACGTGCATAGATGACGCTGGCATGACGACATCAATCATACTAATTAAATTAGATGGAGCTGCGGCTTGACCACGTTATGTGTTGTGTAATGAGGGTGCTAATGATGCTTTAAACGTGTTTATTGAAATGCTCGCCACACAGCGCTTACTTCACCCTTTTACTACACAGCTTCATGACCAACTTCCAAATCTTCAAATGACAACGTTTGTCATCGTGATTGCACAGAGTGAAGTCAACCCACTGCGACTGAGTCTGCAAAGTGGAACACAGAAATTGTAGCGATGATGAGATTGCTTTCTTCTACAATAGTAAGATGGGGAAAAATATGAATTTTTCAGATGATATCCAATGTGTTTAAATAGCGTGCCACTTTTTACGGGTAATCCGCTTGTCAGAATATGCTTTTTATACTTTTTCACGATTAATTTTACGCCACGGGGTTATCATTACGAAACAGCTTTTTTGAGTGCGAGTTAACCTCATGTTAAAACTATATTTTAGTAACAGAACTACGATAACATTTACAGTAAGAAAAACATCATGATTTGGCTTAAAGTACGGAAAATAAACAAAAGAAAACACTTCACATACGTCACTAACATAACTTAAAACAAGTCAACAAGACCTGATTCCACACAGGACATGAACACCGGTCTCATGGGTGAAAGTCCTGTGTTAGTGTTTCCTGCCCACTTACATTAAGTCGTTTTTTTTGGCTTTTTATATTTTGGAACTATCTCTCTGAGTTTCTCTCGTTCTACATCACTACCTCAGAGCATAACTTATTCATGCTGATGTGTGTACATTGCAGTCAGTACATCAATAAGTAAAACATGGTGTGAAATAACTCGCCAAAAGCAAGAATGGTGTTGCAAAATGACTTCAGAAATTGTCTAGTTATTCATCCACCATTTAGTGAGACCAGGTTGGATAGTGTCTTCACAACTCTGCCATGTTTTATCTCAAATAGAGTAAATATAATATTCACAGTTTGTGTAACCTGGTTGAAATTCATATAGTTTTGTCAGTGTTTGAAGATCCAAGTGTATGGCATACAAAGAAGCCAATAAATACAAATGGAAGGGGAAAAGTTGACTTCTAGGTGTGTTTTTTTATTAACAACATAAATGTATAAATGGAGTACTACACGCCTAGTGAAACCTTTCCCAGTTAATTATACCACTAATCCTGTCATGTCATTTAATATGTATTGGAAAACTTCAGTGACTGAATACACACAAATTTAAGGAGAATTCTGTGAACAAACTTGCCGGCAACAATTTATACGTTGTAGTTTAAATCACTCAAAAGATAAATCTGGGTTATTACAACTTTGGCCATCATTCTTTGTCCCATAACATTCTATTCACCAAGTTGATTACTGAGATCTGAAGCTAAATAATACATTTGTTCATTCTTAAGCAGCACTATTGTCACAATTGGATACATGTATAGTTTACTGAAACCAAATACAGTACACTATAGATGTATTTTAATTCAGAAAATTTAACTAACGTTGATTTGGGATTTTATTAGGATATAACTGCTGGTGGCTGAATGGGGGAATTTCAAGCCAGCTTTGATTCACAACTAAGATAATGTGAGCAACATTTCCCCTTTAGCTGCCTCTAAGAACAGTTTTATTTGATCATTGTTTGATCATTTAAATGTGGCATTACATTGGTTGTTCACACACACAGTTCACCTGTGTGATGATGGATTGTTAGGTCCCTCCATTTGTTTTTTGCCACCAAAGAAATGTTTTTTAATGATTGGTTTTAGCTAGTTAGCAATCCGTTAAATAGTTTCTTGCCAAAACATTTTTTATAGTTTCGATAAAACAATGTTTGAATAACTGACATATTGCTATAACAGATATTAATTGAGTTTAGCGTATTTTGAGCTGTATTGTAAGTTGCAAATAATATTTGACTGTATACCAAGAGTTCACCAAGAGTTTCATAGCAGCAACGTCAATCTGATGGGGGTGTCATGATGCAGCCACAACATATTAAAAAACTTTAAAACATAATTTCCATGCACTTTTCTACCGATTTTCTCTATGAAAATGAGCTTTTTATGCCCTGTGAATGTCCAGTCTACGTGTTATACTAAGTGGTGTGTTTTGACAGCCAGTCATTCTATGCACTCCAAAAGCTAAAAACAGTTCTTTTTTTTGAAGCAATTCCAAAAGCATCTATCCAGTGGTTAAAGTGTTGCTGCAACCAGGGAAAGTGTGGGTGACACTTTCAATAACATGACTCCCTGAAAGAAATTAAATGAAAAATGAAATGATAAACTAGAGATGACTGCCAGGTGATTGCGATGTTTTCTCTCTCCAGAGCTGCAGACATGTTTGCAGAGTAATTAGCAGCATGCGATACACCTGAGACCAGAGAGCAGTCCTTTGGTGGGAAGACACATCTCTGCATTGTGTCTTTTGGTTTCCTGTTTTTGTCCAGTTAGGGCTGCGGTCGAAAAGTGATTTTTGCTTCGGAAGGTTCCTAACTTAATGATAAGAGCTGTTCATATTCTCTCAATGCTAAGGCAAGGTGATTAAATGCTTCCTTTATTAGCTACTTTATCATAGGAAACACTGGACCTTCCTTTAACAAAGGAAAGGAGATCATTTCGGCACACAATTACTTGCGGCGGCAACATTTAAAGTGACGCAACATCCATGAAAACAAACAATATGCCAATCCTGCACAAGTTTAACCATTATTGCCATACATTCATAAACTAATGGGATTCATGTTGATGAATATAAATAGACAGTGACCCTTTTGATTAATTATATATGTATTTACTGTTGTACACAATTGTATTGTACAACAAATAGAAAGAAAAATGTAAAAAAATAAAGAAAATACAAAATAATATGATCAGTTTATATAGAAAACTTTCAATGAACAAATTATCATTCTCAATAACAAGAAGCATTAGTAATAAAGTAAAAAAGCTCAGCCTATGATATATTAAGCTGTTAAAAAGCCAAATATAACCAAACATTTTAAATCTACATCATTGCACTAAACCGGGGCACCCTCCCGGAGCCAGACCCGGGAGGCGAGCTCGTCGGCGAGCGTCTGGTGGCCGGGCTTTCGCCCATGGGGCCCGGTCGGGCTCAGCCCGAAGAAACATCATGGTTCAGCCACCCTGTGGACCCACCACCCGCAGGGACAGACATCGGGGTCGGGTGCTATGTAGACCGGGCGGCGGGCCGGGCAGGGGGCCTGGGCGAGCCGATCGCCGGCGACATAGACTAGCTCTAGGGACGTGGAACGTCACCTCGCTAGCGGGGAAGGAGCCGGAGCTGGTGAGGGAGGTGGAGCGGTACCAGCTAGATATAGTTGGGCTCACCTCCACGCACAGCGCTGGCTCTGGAACCAAACTCCTGGAGAAGGGTTGGACTTTGTTCTTTTCTGGAGTCGCCCAGGGTGAGAGGCGCCGGGCGGGAGTGGGGATACTCACGAGTCCCCGGCTGAGCGCCGCCGTGTTGGAGTTTTCCCCGGAGAACGAGAGGGTCGCCTCCCTGCGCCTACGGGTTGCGGGGAGTAAGGCTCTGACTGTTGTTTGTGCTTATGCACCAAACAGCATTTCGGAGTATCCGGCCTTCTTGGAGTTGGTGGGAGGGGTCCTGGAAAGGGCGCCGCCTGCCGACTCCATAGTTCTCCTGGGAGACTTCAACGCTCACGTGGGCGACGACAGAGAAACCTGGCGGGGAGTGATTGGGAGGAACGGCTTGCCTGATCTGAACCTGAGTGGTGTTTTGTTGTTGGAATTCTGTGCTAGCCACAGTTTGTCCATAACAAACACCATGTTTGAACATAAGGTGGCTCATAAGTGTACCTGGTACCAGAGCACCTTAGGCCGGAGATCAATGATCGACTTCGTAATCGTATCATCTGATCTGCGGCCGTATGTTTTGGACACTCGGGTGAAGAGAGGAGCAGAGCTGTCAACTGATCACCACCTGGTGGTGAGTTGGATCAGATGGCGGGGGAGTCGGCCAGAAAGACCTGGCAAGCCCAAACGTGTAGTGAGGGTGAACTGGGAACGTCTGGCAGGATATCTAGGCGCAGCCGTGGGGCGGAGAATGTCAGGTTCGGGGATCTCAGGATAGCCTCTCTGCTGTTTGCAGATGATGTGGTCCTGTTTGCCTCCTCGGACCATGACCTCCAGCATTTACTGGGGCGTTTTGCAGCCGAGTGTGAAGCGGCGGGGATGAGAGTCAGCACCACGAAATCTGAGGCCATGGTGCTCTGCCGGAAACCGGTGGATTGCTCCCTCCGGGTGGGGACAGAGTGCCTACCACAAGCGAAGGAGTTCAAGTATCTCGGGGTCTTGTTCACGAGTGAGGGTAAAATGGAGCGGGAGATCGACAGGCGTATCGGTGCGGCTGCAGCAGTAAAGCAGGCGTTGCACCGGGCCGTCTTGGTGAAGAAGGAGCTGAGCCGGAAGGCGAAGCTCTCAATTTACTGGTCGGTCTACGTCCCAACCCTCACCTATGGTCACGAGCTTTGGATCGTGTCCGAAAGAACGAGGTCGCGGATACAAGCGGCCGAAATGAGTTTCCTCCGTAGAGTGGCCGGGCTCAGCCTTAGAGATAGGGTAAGGAGCTCGGACATCAGGAGGGAGCTTGGAGTTGAGCCGCTACTCCTTCGTGTCGAAAGGAGTCAGCTGAGGTGGTTCGGGCATCTAATTAGGATGCCTCCAGGACGCCTCCCTTTAGAGGTTTTCCAGGCACGTCCATCTGGTAGGAGGCCCCGGGGAAGACCCAGGACACGCTGGAGGGATTATATCTCCCAGCTGGCCTGGGAACGCCTCGGGATCCCCCAGAATGAGCTGGTAGATGTTGCGGGTGAGAGAGAAGTCTGGGTCAGCCTGCTTGACCTGCTGCCTCCGCGACCCGACCCCGGATAAGCGGTGGAAAATGGATGGATGGATGGATCATTGCACTAAGGAAATATTGATATTGAACAATTTCATTGATATTGCACGAGTGAGTCAGTTCCTACTGGACAGTGTTGATTGTGCGACAGCAGCAGGAAGGATTATGTAGCCTGCATGCAACACAATAAAATATTTCATGGGATCACATGTTAGTTGTGCCTTTTGTAGTAATACATAATTACACAGCTTAGTGAAAGTGACGTCGGATTTCTTTGAAGCACTATGGTTATCTTTTCCTAAGTCCTTATGAATTACCCTTCATCTTTTCTTGACCACATGAAGTTTGCTATACAGGTCAAGGAAAATTGGTTAGGAAAAGTTAGGAAGTAATTTTTTTAAATGGGTTTTTAGTGAGATGACTGGAATAAGGTCTAGTTGGCACAAGTACACTACACTTTCACGTTCCTTGTGTTGGCTGAATGGGGATTGCAGTGATTTCACACCAATTACAAGTAACATGAGCAGTTTATCCCAGCTGCTCGGAATTACGGTTTTAATTAAATTATTTAAGAGTGTCATTTCATTACCTTAGTTGTTAGTTTGGTCAACAGTTTTCCTCTGTAACGGGGGATTATTACTGCAATTTGTGGTTTAAATGATCTGGCTAAACCTTACAATTACAGAGCCATCACAATTTATAATTCATCCTAGACCTGAAGATACTTCATGAAAAGAGCTGCATAAACTAACGATTCCCAAGTGTTTGTGTGTTGGTCTGAAATAACGTACCTGTGTGTGTCAGAACCTCGTCCCCACTTCACGTGTTATCTCCTTGCTCTCCAGGTGTTATTCAAGTGTTAGTCAACAGAGCGTTCTCAATTGCTACACAGGTTATACATTGTTTCAATCTCTTTAATAGCCGCAATGCAATCTCAATTCAAGGTTTGAAATCCATGGGAAGAAGACCAATAGGAGAATTAATAAACAGGACTGACTTGATATGCACAACCTTTTGCCGCAGCACGTACATAATTTCCTTGCCTCTCCTGTTTCTTGTTTTTTCTCTGTGGCATCAGAACCAATGATTTGCTATCTCTATGAGCCTGTCCGAGGCCATCCAGCCTTTTGCATAATCACCAGAATCTTCACCTCAGCAATACATCATAAATTCAGGAAAGAGATATAACACAAAATATCTATCAGCTGGATCAACAGCCTCCTATTTCCTATTAGTATTAGTATAGTATTTGGTGGGACTGGGACTCCTCGTGGGTGCATCCATCGTCTCGTGGGATTGAGGTGGATGCCTCGACAGCAAGGTCTGCTGGATGGATTTCCCTTTAATGGCCATGGAACCAGAGAAAATTCTCATTCAACTATCCCTTTTCCCTTTGGCCCCCTATGTGTCCACTCTTCTCCTCTTTCCCCCTGGACTGAGGCAGTTTGGCCTTGTGCATAAACATTGAAAGTGCTTTGTGTGAGGAAGCCTGACTGGAGTGGCTTGGACATTGGTCGGAGGCCGATACAAAACACTTTGTCCAGAAACCAAAAGGTGTTTATTTATAAGAGCAACCAAAAATATATGTCATCAAAAAGTTAACTTGACTTAACTGAATATACATAAATTATTATTAAATATATTAATTTAGTTTACTTTAGATTAACATAACATAACATCACATGCATACATCAAGACACTGATATCCATTTCCACAAAACCACAAAAGGCATCTGCTTAAATAGAGCCTTCCATCAGCAGCATCTAGTACGCACCATGAGTGCAGGTCATCTAAATATTTTCTTAAACAAGTAAGTAAAAAAAGCTAGACCTTGCTACAAACCTTGAGGTAGAACACAATTTTCGATATTACCATATGCTATACAATTGCATTCATGCATAACAACTAGAAAATTCCACAAGAAAAGTTGATGGTGTGGCTGCTACTGTTGAGACGTTGCAATATATATATATATATATACACCAATAGTATTAATAATAATAATAATACATTTTATTTGTATAGTGCTTTAAAAGGTAATCAATGCACTTTGCATGGTAAAGGCAATAGAAGCAACAACAAAACTAAAAAAGATGACAGTAGTAACATCAGTAAGATGTGTTATTGAGGTTATTGAGGTACATTTTATATACGCCAATATTGCCAGTAGTAAGATGTGTTATTGAAGTTATTGAGGTAGAGTATTGTGTTTGTATATATGCGTGAAAAAACAACAACTGTATAATCACTGTTATATATAAAAATAACTATAAAAACAGTGGAACAACGCGTAATCATGTTTTTCACCTTTATCACTAATGTTCAGCATTAACTGCGTTTTCTTGGGCCACAACAACGTTAATGCACATAGCTCAGCATAGCGGGTGTTGCCTATGCAATCACGTATTTGATTTTGTTAAATGATGCAAGAAGAAAAGGCAGCCGGTGTTAGAATATATTATATTGCAAGGCTTCTATATTACATACTTAATTACTACTACTACCTAATGTTATATGCCTTGTACTTTCCGTCAGCCTCTTCCCTCTGTGGCTTAGTGGTAATTCAGAAGACAGTTTCAAACTGTTTTCTTTTGCATAGTGTGGTTTTTTAACGGCACAACCTCTCATAGTTTATTGCTCTTATTGCCAGGCCGTGCCTCCTGCCTGCACTGTGCAGTAGGGGCGTGGTCCCCTGATTACAATCCACCTCACCTGCTCACAACACACTTCACCTGCTCAAGCTGCCTTCAATCAACAATCACCCTGCACTATATCTACCCCGGTTCATCATTCACTCATCGCCAGATCGTTGTTCACCTAACCCGGTAGAGACTACTTCTGGCTGCTCTGTGGCTCAGTGAGAGTTAAGATTTAAGCATGCTGTTTTGCCTTGCCTCTGACCCTGTCTTCTGTTTGCAGTCGTCCGTCCCCCCGGTTCACCCGTCTGTCTGCCGTTCCCTGTCTGGATTCCCCACACCTGGATTCACCCCGCCGCTCCCTTGGTGTCCCTCCCTACTTGTTTTCCCTGCGAATAAACCCCTTCCCCCTTCCACTCTCTGGTCTGCGTTTGGGTCTTACACCACACACCGTGACACTTATACTGCGATTCATGCAAAGTATGGTCTAAAACAGCTCGCTAAACATAACTCTCACTGGCGTCAATTCTGCTTACTGCCAATCACGTGAATATGATGTATAGAAAGTATTGAGTCGGAATTCTCGTGGTACCCACGTTTCCTGAAGGCAACGTGTTTGAGGCAGGTCCTCAGCCTTCTATGTTATGCTGTCACTCATGATATCACGCCCCTGTAGTTAATACCACGTCCCCCAAACCATATCCAGGCCAAAAGTCTGAAACTGAAAAAATACAATCTGAAAGTGGGAAAAAAAGACTTATATATATATATATATATATAAAACAATATTTTATTCCAAAAAATTCCAGCACTGAATCTAAATTATATTTAACTCCCAAAAATGTTTTATTCACTTATTTTTGTTTTGAATACATTGTTAAAATTCAAGACCAAAACTTGGGTATTACATTTTTGGGGATTGAGGGACAGACCTGAGCACCAGGCGAAAACCATTTCATGATTCTGATTGATAAGAGTTTCCAATTAGCCTAAAGTGAATATTTTGTGGGAGATAACCTGAGTTGGGCGGCTTCTTTGCACATGGACCATCATGGTGCTGCTCCACATGCTTTCTCTTTCTGTGGGAATACAGAACAAAAGCAATAAAGTGAGCAGAATGATATAAGACATGGGTGAAATGAACCTTTGCCTGTGCTGTTGTTAATTAAATAAATACAGATTATAATAATATTCATGCAGGAATATTGGTAGACAAATAACAGACTATTTTACACACACTTCAATCTAAATAAAGATAAGCTCTGCTCACGTAAGTGACTTCACGGTGGTCATCACGGTGGTCGGTGCAGTGAGCAGGTACACTGTGTGTGTGTGTGTGTGTGTGTGTGTGTGTATTCACATGTGTGTTACTTACAGGTATCCAAAAAGAGGCAGGTTCTGGATCTGCAGTGCTGGAACATTGTTTAAGCTGCAACAGTGTCCCACTGGTTCACTGATCAAATTAAGCTGGAATTAAGTTGAATTACAAGTTGAACTTGAGCTCAGCATATCAAGTGTAACTCTGACGCAGACAGTTCATACATTTATGAAAACATTGTTTATTTAACCTAATACATAAATGCATCTTACTGGCTGTGGAGGATGCAGGGTAACCGGTTGCTGCTGCATTCTGGGCGTACTGGACAATAGAGGGAAGGTTCGCCAGCCATTAAATACTCATCTCAAATGTCTGGAAACACAACAACAGTTAAACCAATCAAGTAGTATTCTGTTAAGACAATAGTTTATGTCATTCCTCAAGTAAAAATAATAACTTGGGACAAATATTCTCTAATTCCAGTAAACCAGTTTTAGATCAACATATCATTTATGGATTAATCCCAGCTCTGAATGATATCTCTCCCTAACCTCTTCTTAATATCTTACCTGTCCCGGGCTAGTGAACGCTGCCTGACTGTACAGGGGACCTGGCTGCATGGGTCCAGTCTCTGAGGAGCCATTAATGTAATTGGCTGCTGGATAATAGGATGCGACGGAGGTGAAGGTGGTGGCCAATGACTAAACTTAACAATACCTGTCTGTGTTTAACTTAAGCAGCCATGTTGATGTTATATGAGCTGTCATTAAACAGTGGCGACTGTGGTTCAATGGTTAGCAGGTCTGACTTTCAGTCAGAGGATCGGTGGTTCGATTCCCGGCTCAGCCAGCCTGTGTTGTTGTGTCCTTGAGCAAGACACTTAACCCTAATTGCTCACCGTTGCTGTGTCTACTGTCTACTTTATATCATGTAAGTCGCTTTGGATAAAAGTGTCAGCTAAATGTAATGTAATGAAAATACAATCAAACCCAGGAAAGTTAGTGTCTTCAGTTTCAGATCATGATGGAACTAAACAAACAAACAATTAAAAAGCATGCTTAGATTTGTCAAATTATGACTATGGGGACAAATGATGGGATCTCATCCAATTTGTCACAGTTTGAATCTCCAGAAATCATCAACATCAATATAAGGAAGTGATGCAACACTTACCTGCCGATACAGGCTATAAAACCAGCCACCCATTTCATTTTATAAGAAGGTCTTTGTTTGGGCAAGAAATAAATAACACTTACATGAAATTGGTGTTATCTAGTTTAATCTAATGAAAAGCAAATAAATTATTAAAACCTGTAGAAATAGTAATTTGTAGGGATGCACCTCGGTGGTCGATACTGCGTTAAATACTCGTACTCGCATCGGTTTCAATGGCCGATACCAAGAACCGATACTCACTCAACAGTATTTCACTACAACAAACTGGTCGCGCTTTGTGGAGAAGCAACCCCGTGGCGGAGCCGGAGACACTCTTCTCTGTCTCAACTGTCTCAACAGTCTCAACTTCTGAGCAGCCAATCACGCTATCCAAGTTGTTTTGCCGTCCAATCAGATGGCCAGTTTGTCTCAACAGCAGAATCTGGAGCCGCCATCTTGGATCCTCGCTACGCAGCGCTCACTTCTTTCAATAGACAGGAGAAAAGTGAGACGCGAGTACAATACAAGACTTTATCGATATTGTGCTTATTAACCGGTGTTGCATACGTGTGTATGACATATTAGTGCTCATATTAGTGCTCTTGTTAGTGGCTGACAGCCCCGGAGTTACTTGTAATCAGTCCGTCCCAACGCGACGCAAATGTTTCGCGCGACCAGATTACATGTAAAGTCTATGCACAGACGCGTGTGGTTGCGACAGACGCAAATTTACGCCGGCGGCACGTTAGACGCGAGAGTTGAAATTTTCCATATTTAATACATCTATAATTGAGAAGCTCTGCGCGTCATCACCGCCGTCCTGCCGGTTTGAATCAAACGGCTGCTGATCCACCAGAAGTAGCGCTGGCAGCGGCCTCATTCAGACGCTGTTGTGCGGCTACGGATGATATTATTGTAGCCGAGTGTCTGTTGTGTGTCTATATTTGTAATTCTAATAAAATGAAAACACGCTGCAGGGTAACTTGAACCACTTTTTTATCTCCTTCACACACGTATATCCCACAATTCCACTCTTTTCCTTTCCGTTTCTCCCTCCACAATAAAAGCACCGGAAACATAACTTGGAACACAGCTTCCTATATAATTGCTCATCCCTAATATTATCGCTTACATTATGAACCCGGACACGGGGCGTTTTATGGTCCGACATTAGAGGGACTTCCACAAGAAGTTTAAAGCTTGGGATAGCCTTCTGTTAATTTTGTACTATAGGCTTGACATAATCTGCAGAGGATAAAATAAAATCTGCCTCCAAATTAATTGCACTTTCATGGAGACCAAATCTAAGAAGTATCGGTATCGGTACTCGGTATCGGCAAGTACACAAATAAAAATATCGGTATCGTATCGGTTTGTAAAAAATGGTATCGTTGCATCCCTAGTAATTTGTGAAAGTGTTACACTCTCAAATTTCAAATGAAGTGACATCTTCCTTAATTTAGTTAAATTCCAGATCACATTTCTGCCTTTCAAGTCACCTTCAAGCCATTGTACATTATTCATTTTAGATTGAAACCTTTTACAGCAAATGGCTGATGAGAAACAATATATCTGTTTATTTGTGTCAGATAGTGAGCTCTATTTAATGTGAGTACTGTTTTATGTTTATCTTAAGCAGCCGTTTATAATTACTTTGACTTTTGAGGAAAGACTTTAATCAGTTTGTGTTGGACAACAAATAAATTAAAACATTTAATGAACTAACCATGAGGTCACTTTGCCCCTGCAAGGTGTTGAAGCTCGTTCCAAACATCTTTGCTGATAAAAATAGTTCACCTGAATGTTTGTATTACCACTCAACGTGTGATAATACTGAAGTGAAAACTAACCTCATATGTTGTGATACATTATTCCAGAACTATTATTAAAGATGGATCGTCATATATACGTTTTACAACCTTCCAAATGTCAGTTGGAAGAAAAACACTCACTCTACTAAAACCCTCAAAGACAAACGTTATTCCACTGTATTGAACAAACCGGAATATGATTGGGCTAAATACCAAAGAAACTCTCTTCTAAAGCGTTTGAACTGAAATAATCCCTCGACAGAAATAGAAAAGTATGGTAACATTAAAATGTGCATAAACAGTTAATTATTTATTAAACATATATTCTTCAATACACTGATGACTTGTGATTGTACAACAAGAAAAGGATAAAAACTATGTAAATATGTGAAATGCCACTGTCAGCTAGAGTGATAATTCAACTTGGCATCACTGCTTGGCATTATGAATATAAATGAAATGTATTCAGGGTCAAATTTCCTCACCACACCATTTGGAGCTTTTACTGGCAATTTTGTGTCAATGCATCTGAGAGACCAAGGTCCCCATGACTGTAAAGCCCACATCCTTTGGTGTTCAGAGCACAAAGGACTGAGCTCATCGTTATAAGCAAGACATTTTGGGGCGACTGTGGCTCAGTGGTTAGCGGGTCGGTCTTTCAATCAGAAGGTCGGTGGTTCGAATCCCCGGCTCCGGCAGTCTGTGTCGTTGTGTCCTTGAGCAAGACACTTAACCCTTAGTTGCTCCCTGGGCGCTTCACGAGGCTGCCCACTGCTCCTTAATACTAAGGATGGGTTAAAATGCAGAGAACAAATTTCCCCACTGTGGGACTAATAAGGGATTATTGTTTTGTTTTGGGGTTGTCCATCTGTCCAAAATGTGTCTTGAATGTCTACTTTGACTCAAGAATGAACTGATTTTATTTTGGTGGTCCCATCTTCATGAACACGATATCTCAGAAATGCCTTGAAGGAATTTCTTTAAACTCGTACAAACATCCACATGGATATGGTGAAGGCAAAGAAATGTGACGCGGTACTACTAGTGCTACTAATGGAAGTACTTGGTAGGTGTTCTTTTTCAAAAAATAACCTGCATCCAATCAGAATCAAGCATTCACCCAGACCATGGCCATGGACCATCAAAAGTACAGAAAGAAAACCATCCCATGCTATTTTACTTTACTTCTTTGGTTAATTAAAAAAAAGATTTGGACGACAAGGGACACGATACAAACAAAACCTGAACATAAAAGCCGGCCCTGCAGGTGTCGCTGTTGAAACAATTTATTCAGAATTTCAATAATGTTCTATTAGATTTTTCCAAAGAATATAGATTATTTAATTGATGGTACTGACATTTAGCAATAGTTAATTTCAACGAGTTACTCTTCAGCTTTTTTTTAAATGTTGATGTTCCCTTTCACCTCAAAAAAGGAGGAGCAGTAACCTCCTCTATCTCTACTCTAACTCCTCTAATACCACGGGTTCGCCAACGGTTCCAAACTTGTGAACACATTGAAGGAAAACATCAGCAGCATCAAACAGAGCAAAAGCCCTCAGGCATTTAAAAAATATATCTTATCACAATCAGTTATTGTGTATTAACAAGGGATCATGGTACTACATTGAGGATGCAATCAATTTCATTCAATGTGTTCGTAACCTTCAGCACATCATTTCCATACATTGCCTCTTCTGATGGGTTTTCTGTATGGCATGTGCAAAAGCTCAGTGTATGGTGTGATAGCAAGTGTTGTATTTTGACAGCCAGTCCCTGTACACACTCCACAAGCTTTTTTAGCAATTCCAAAACCATGTTCCAGGTGGTTTAAGTGTTGCCACAACCGGTAGAAGCATCAACAACATGAATCCCTGAAAGAAATGAAATGGAAATGAAACACTTTGTGCTCGTGGAAGGCCCATGTGGCATGTGTGAAATTGGTTGCGGTATTTGCAGTTATCATACGCCAAAGACACACATGCTATATATTACTGTTGCAGCTGGATGATCGGATGCCAACTCAGTGACACTGAACAAAAATATTACAGATTGAACAGATTTTTTTAATCATGATCTCTTATTTAACGAATTGCGGTATAGTTTTGTCCCAACTCAATTCAAATTATCAACAGCTGCTGCTACAAAATTAGTTTTGCAAAATTAGGAAAAAAGGGAAAAAGGGAAAAAAGGTGCAAGCATTATACAATTATACTATAAAATTGTTGCTGCTGAAGTATATCCTACTTTACTTGTGAATATAAAAAACTAAAAGAAATTATTCTTTCAAGTATATTAAGTCACAGCATGGCCTTTTCTCTATCCTTCTTAATTATGAGTGCGCAACATTAATAAGCATAACCCTATCAATTTCCACATTCAACATTGTTATCATAGCATAACAATAGTCATAGTCCGCCCAGCTCTTTAAGTTCATGTTTTTTCCTTGGTTCTGTCTTTCATTCTTGTTTCCTGTTTATATTTTGCATATTTTTTATTTTGTTACCCTCCTCTCATTCCATTCACTTACTGCCTTTCTGTCTTTTCCTGCCAGTTGAGATAAGATAAGAACTTTGTAAAAAAGATTAAAAGTTCTCCTCCCACCACCAGCTTCATGTGTCCTTGAACACACACATTACATTTTTTTCAATATCAATATGGTGTGGGGAGAAATAAGAAACACTTGACACAAAGCATAGCAAACTATTTATTACACAACTGGTGTTCCCACAAACCCCAGAGGTGTACTTTTTTTGTCAAATTTCACGGGTGCTTAATTCTATCGCTCCATTTTTTATGATTTTGTAAATCAATTTGTTCCTAATGACTTCATGTCATTATTTTTCTGTTTCAATTAGTGCTTTTTAAATAATAATTTTAAATACCAATGCATCGGGATCCTCAGGCACCCTACTGAAAAGCCTCCAAATTCAGCAAAATAGAAAAGATAGATAACATGTTTGCCATGGATCATAATTCAAAGTATAGGGCACGAATGCAGCAGACACACATTTCCTCGTGGGCTTTGTTTCACACAATATGTAAATTAACTGTAACTTTCCAAAAATAATAAAATATAGCATTTTCTTATCCTCAGATGACATTAATTACTTAACTAATGTTTTGAGAATAAATAAGTTAACATTTTGCTCTGATTGTTGTTTCTTGTATGATGGTGTAAGTGCTACGAAAAAATGTATTAATGTTGACGAACCTTTCAAAATCAGAACAATCTGTTTTGTTTTAAATCGGAGGAAACTCACTGTCAGTGTGTTTGAGGAAGTAAAGATGTGCACGCACACTGTTAGAGTTACTGAATTATTTTGTCTGTCATTTTACTTTAGAGATTTTTGCAAGAAAGGATTACCTGTCAAAAGCCAGCAGCACTCGATATCAGACAGTCGGCTGCAGCAGAACCTTTACTAGCTGTAGGCAAACTGCAGTTATGGAAAGGTGGCAGGCACGGATAACAAAACCTGCAGGTCTGTGTTTGGCACAAACACATTCTTTCGACTTCGGTGTATTCTTGAGGTTGAAATGTGAAAACGAGGTAGAAACTAAAGAAGATGTGTTGCGTTGCATTGCTCAAACAACACATTCATTGCTTTTTGAGTTGTTGTTACGAGTTCAGGAAGCATTCATATAGTTTTTCCCAGCAGAAACTACTTTTTCCAATTATACCAAAACTACATACATTAGTACATTTCCTTTCTCTCAATGTTAATTAACGTGTACAAAAGAAACGACAAACAGAGCAGAAAACATCCTCCTCGGTATGTTAACAGATGTGTTTTCTTGTTGACTCGATCTTTTCGTAGCATATAACGGACCATACCGGCCTACTTTCCCCACTGCGCCTTTCCCTATTAGCCCTGCAGCTCACCTGTTCTCACCCCCTCCCTCTCCATACAGCCCAGTTCCTTTGCTCTTTGTCAGTTTGTCTTCATCTTTTGTTTGTTGTTCTGTTACCTGTTTGCCCGTGACCTTTCCTGCTATTTCTTGCCTGTTGTTTGGACTCTAAGCCTGTAAGCCCCTTCCAATAAATCATTGCATTGTTCCTCCCGTCTCTTCATCCTTTCTCTGCGTTTGGGTCCTCCCCCTGCTGTCTGCTCTCCAAAGCAGCGATGGAGAGCAGACAATGGAGACTGTTGCCAAAAACCATGTTTGGCCTACAGTGACCTCAACAAGGCATTTAACAATGTTTAAGGATGACCAAAGAAACAGGTGCAAATTATAAGGCCAAAGGAAGAAAATAAACTTACTGAGGTCTCAATTTTAGAAAAACTGAATCTGCTCCAACGATCCATTTTATGTTTGAGTGGGAAGATGCTCCAAATCATCTCAGCAAAGCTGTACATTGTTAATGAACAATTATACCAACGAATCAGAGTTAATGGTATTCATAATAACTTTAGGAAATTGTGTATATATACAAGGTTATACTGTAGCATTAAAGTGGGTATTGTCTATTTTTGACTTTTTGAAGTGCCCTTGTTTTTGGGGATGTGTTTTTATCCTAGTGGTGGTGATGTCATGTCATGGGAACTCTTTATCTCCAGCATTTGCATTTATGCTTCAAAAGTCATAAAGTGGTGTTCATTTGTGAAGAGGATCTTGCTGAACAAAAAGTGTAATTAAAAACGTTTGTTTGCCACACAGCTCATTTTATGCAATGATCCAAAATCCAAAGGAAAAATCTCCTCTGCTTTTTGTTGAGGGAACCAGTGTGATTTATTCGTGGTTGGCCTACTAAAATGTCATCCCTGCAGCACTTTATCAAGCACAAAGCAAATGAAGCATCACGTGAAATGCAAAGTGTGCTCCTCTTTGTTTTTAATGTTATCTGTTAATAAAATAGCGTCTATCCCGGTGTGCTCTGGAACCTTGCTTTGCTGAGTTAACGGCATGATGAAAAAGCCATTAAACAAATGAATGATATCATTTAATAAGACATATTTTACTGATTACAGAAACTACTTCATGTCAAGACTCTTCAGGGCTCTGAGCGTCTCTCTGGCTCTGCTTATTGTACAAGGCAATCAGTTGGAGAACAGAAGACCTCAACGATGCCAAAGCACTGTGTGGATATCTGTGGTCATAAACAATCTCCGGTTAAACATTTTAATAATGAAATGGCATCCCTGGATTGCAGGCAGGACGGAGTCCGTGTTAAATACTTTTCAAAATCTTTCTGGGCCATTGGCCAAAATGTTGAGTAATTAAGCCCACCTGAAACACCAACATAAGCAAACCCACTGGCCCAGTGTGACTACAAAGTACAAATCATGCATTGTGGGGGCAGCGGAGTCAACATCATATACAGTAGAGACATAATAAAACAGTATCAATAAAACCGTACATAAAACCCGTTTTTGTCGACTTTGTGCTTCATTAAACCCATAATCTGCAATACAAACTCCCCCACCGACCAACACAATGAGACCAGTCTTGTCACAAAAACTTATTTTATGAGAAGATAAGGAATGATGCTTTAAATGCTTAAAATGATTGGCTAAAAATGAATTCTCATGGAGTGACTTGGCAGCAGAGGCCTCTCTGGCCACCAGGGACTCCATCAAGAAGCATTTGCGTCTGGCACCATGAGTGATGAGTAACATTTTGCCGAATGGGGTCAAGGTCAGCGTTGTTCTGGTTGTGTGCGCCCTGAACACAAGGTCTCACAGCTCAGGGGCTAAGCAGTTCTTGGTTAATCAAGCTGTGGCTCTGTTTCACTGCTGGATGACACATCACAGCAGGCATTAAGCCCCAATGGTTTTACATTGGTTGTTGTAACGTCTGACATCTTTCCCGGAAAAAAGAAAACTGTGGTGCACGAACCCTGAATGACAACGTAGATCCTTTCTCTGTGTCTTCCAGACCAGAAATGGGTTATTCCAAAGACCTGGCAACGTGTTGTACTTAACATGTCCTTTTTTACAAAGAAAAATAAAAAAAGATACATTACATGCACATTCTGAAAGAAAGTGCACATTGAATGGACGGTGTGAATTCAGGGTAAATGTCTTTGATCCTCTCTCTTTTGTTCTTTACCCTCTGCAATCACCAAGAGGGCTGGAGATAAAATGTTAAAATGCAGAGAGCCACCGGGGTTTTACACAAGACACAACAGAAGTATAAAAGCTGCATTACATATCCACTCTCTATAGAAACTGTCAGAGACGATCAGGGAAAACGTAGAGCTCTTACGGGTTAAAACCATGTGGGCATGGGACGTTCATGCTGCGATTAAAACAGGATGTGTTGCCAGACGCAAACTGTAAGTCAGAGACAGTGGATAAGAAAGAGCTGCCTATATATCACAAATCCTATTTTGCAGATGACAGTGACAATTGCTTTTTTTTCTTCTGCTTTCATCAAGTGTTTAAGGCTTTACTTAAACGTGCAGAACTCCAAACTGTGAAAATTGTCAGCAAAAGCAAAATCCCACCCCGCAGCAAATAAGGCGTTACCCATTTCCCCAGTGTCAGCTGCATAGAAACACTAAACAGCCCTGACGAATCTTGCTCCTCTTCATTTTTTTTCTCTATTTCCCCCGAATCGACTGACGACAGATCCTCGAGAATTTCAATTTTGTGACATTTGTGGGAGAGCAATTCAAAGCGTAGACACTGTTGAGAAAAAAGTATTGATATCCACTGAGATACTGAGAAAATGCAATGCATCTTCCACCTCCCCATAAGAAAACTTGCAATTGGAGGTTTCAGAGAGGAGGCAGTGGCCTCAGACGGAGCTCAAAGACATGGTTACTGGACTGTTCAATACTAAACGAAGACTTTTTCCTCTGGAGACCACTGAAGCCTTTCTGGAGCGCAGCGCTGCAGACTTCTCCTCTGTGGCAGCCTTCAAGGTGCAGGAGATAAGAAAAATGAAAAATGACACTGTGGGGAGGCTTAGCACTCTTGTTCTGGAAAAAAAAAAAGTAGAAGTGCTCTCTCCAAAGCATTGTTTATTTAGACTTTTTGTCCTCAGGAATGGTGTCTTTTGTCAGCTGCCATTGATGATCCTTTGCAGACCGGTTCACAATACATTCATGTTCTATTCATATATTAAAGTAACAATAGAGAAGAGAGTTTTGTTAAAACCAGTGCAGTGATGAAAAATGGCACCGTCAATTAAAATTGATTCCCTATAATCCCAGCTTTCACTATGCATTTCTGCCTAGCGGGTTACAATCTCCTGGGAAAACTATGGCCTCTAGATTACCAAATCTTAGTTTTACTGCTTATTGCAAAAAGTGTAACATTTGTAATTATTGTTTAATAAAAGACTTACAGAATAAAAACACAATCGTAAAAAGCATGTGTAAGGGCAAAATAAGAATATATAAAATAGCATGGAGCCGTAAATTGTTTTTTCTGCTGGTGTGACTGGTAAAGGATGAAAACTTTTGTCTCTTAGATGAAAGTTGAACTTGTGTTACACCTTTTCACCACCTCAACCTTCACACCCTTACTTTCAGCCTTGCTACATGTGGCCCACTATTAGCACTCAGCATTGGCACTGAATAAACTGTGAGGTGCAGCAGTTATTATTTGGAATACTGGGACTTATGGTCTGGTATTTCTTCACTTTTAATAGTAAAACAAAAACATAAACTTGTTGAAATGGAAAGAAGGGCCACAGGGACCATTAGTGAGTTTGTGGCGATGTTATCTGCACATCTACAGGCGCGTTTATGCAGAATTTACATTGTTTTGTCTCATGTATATCCAGAATCTCATTGAGCACAACTAAACCACTATCCACCTGTGGAGGTAAGTAGATGAAAACAAATGCTCTGTGCAGACAAAGAACCGAAAGCTGCTGTTTCTGAGGACAGAGAGCATCTGAAACATTCACAATAAAACACAACAATCAGGCCATGTGTGTTGTCTTCGCAAAACAAATGCCCATTGTTCAGAAAATAGAAAGGCTCCGCTCCTTGAGAAACAGAAGGACATGGTTAATTATTATATAATGATTTCATCAGACCTTTTTAGTTTTTTACTAGACTACTAGTCCTACTAGCCCTACTAGACCTACTAGACTACTAGACTAGACCTACTAGACTACTAGACTAGACCTACTAGACTAGACCTACTAGACTTACTAGACTAGACTTACTAGACTAGTCCTACTAGACTTACTAGACTACTAGTCCTACTAGACTTACTAGACTAGTCCTACTAGGCTTACTAGACTACTAGTCCTACTAGGCTTACTAGACTACTAGTCCTACTAGACCTACTAGACTAGTCCTACTAGACTTACTAGTCCTACTAGACTACTAGTCCTACTAGACTCACTAGACTACTAGTCATACTAGACTCACTAGACTACTAGTCATACTAGACTTACTAGACTAGTCCCACTAGACTTACTAGACTAGTCCTACTAGACTCACTAGACTTACTAGACTAGTCCTACTAGACTTACTAGACTCACTAGACTACTAGTCCTACTAGACTTACTAGACTAGTCCTACTATATTTACTAGACTACTAGTCCTACTAGACTAGTCCTACTAGACTTACTAGACTAGTCCTACTATATTTACTAGACTAGTCCTACTATATTTACTAGACTAGTACTATTAGATTTACTAGACTAGTCCTACTAGACTTACTAGACTACTAGTCCTACTAGACTAGACCTACTAGATTAGTCCTACTAGACTTACTAGACTAGTCCTACTAGACTTACTAGACTTAATTATCATGCCAAGATCCAACTGACCCAGGCAACAAAATCAAGGAGTATTATCCAATGGGAATTTGTTTTTGGGATAATGCTGGTAGACAAATGGGTCCAATGGGAAATTTTCTGAAGGATTAAGGTTCTGGAATAATGGGCTATCAGAACAATGGGCAGTCCCTGTGGAGGGTTGAGTCCACACAGCATGACACTGACATGGTTTACATCTCACCCCTTTCAAAGAGGCTCAGCTTAGTTCATGGCTAGGTTAAAGCTTGGCAAGGTTTCCTTTAATTGTGTAGGTAATCTCTTCATAACCCTAACCATGGCCTTAACCTTCCCAGACATTAACCACAATGTAATCAAAATTTAGTGTATACGTGTCCTCTTGAGATCAGCTAAAATGTCAGTCCCTTTTGCTTTCGACAAAAGACTTGTTGAAAAGGAGAAATAAGTCACTAACTGGCCAGCCAGAAGGTTAGCTCTGTATTATATTTGTAATTTATTTGTATAGCTATTACTATTCCCATCATATTTCAGAATCCAAAGTTATGCCCAACTTGAACAACACGTCATGACTTGTGAAGTTCAGTTATATTTTCATGTTTCCATTCTCCAGTGGCCTTCTAATTAACCTCATTGCATTCAACCTGCAGGCAGTGATTATCTGGTGAATACACCCGACTAATAGGCGTTTTATAAAATTATTGTTTTGATTTATGCCTCATCTTGAGGCAATGGTGCAATTCTGCTTCTAATTATATATAATTCTCGCAGAGATACTCCACCTCATTAGATTTGATGTGTTTTGTATGTCAAACACAACAGTCTGCTCTGAAGGAGCAGCGAGACTGAAATGAAAGTTTCCATCACTTGGGTTCTGCTGAGTTTTAGTAGCAAAACCATCGAGGGCATCTCTCCTAGCGAGTCGGAGCCTGAGCTGGAATCGCAGCTCTCCATTTTGATATTGGCTTCACGAAGGGTTTGGGGCTCCCTGTGCTGGCGACCACGTTGAAGGGAATGGACAGCATCTGTGCCACCAGCTGAGTTGACTTAAGCCTCCTGGCAAGCGTTTTCTTTGGAGAGCGGCTGTGGTGGAGAGAGAACACAACACTTCCCCCCCATCCCATGTTTGTTTTTATATTACATGGTTTGTTTCAGTCAAACTCCTGTCGGTCTGTTTGTCTCTTTCGGGCAAGACGTACGACGGTGGAAGTCTTGGGAGAAGGGTTGCTTAGCAACAATGGCTGTGGTCAGGGTAAATGTATTTATAAAGCGTGTTTGTCAAAGTTTGTCGCACAAACTTGAAAAAAGCAACAAGGGAAGACAATATTAGAGGACAAATGTGTTGGCGTCCACCTTAAAGTGGTGCAACAATGATGGCAGCACTTACCATATGGTCTGACGGTGATAAGAAATGATAAACACAAATCTGTCAGATTGCTCCTTTAATTCAGTGAGCAACATTCCTTCAGTTTCATAATTTAGACTTTTACCAAAAATCGGCCCAAAAAACAAATATATATAATATAATTTCTTCAGAATTACTTATTTAAAATGTCACAGATACGCAAACAAAAGCTAACAACTCTCCAAAACACATGTGCAGCCTGGTCTTATAACCCATGGCGTCAAACCGATGCTTTGTCACTCCCCTCAGTGTCGGATGTCGTTGCACAAGAAACCCTTTATTGTCTTTTAGAGACGCACCCATTGACTGTCTATAAAAAGTGGACACAGGCCCCATGGCAGCATCCATTGGTTTGTGGACTCCCATTCTGAAGCCTCATGTCCGTTGTTTTGGCAGTCGTCATCTTGGTTTACCAGTTAATTACCATTACATCTCGGTTTTTGGCAATTTTTTCAAACAGAAGTGACAAGAGACAACAAAAACACATGAGACATTTCTTAGTGACCAAAAAGGTTCCAATTAACTTTAATGAACTGAAAACGCATGTGGTATCAACCTTCCATTTACAAGGAAGCCACAACCTAAAGCACACTCCGCTTTATGTACTTTTTAACACTAAATGGACCATAATTGACTAAATGAACATCACACTGTATTGGAGAAGACTTAAAACTTGTGTATGAAACCATAAACTCATGTTTACAATGTGTATTGAGGTAATACATCAAGTGAGAAGAAGAGTCATTTTCTCATAGACTTCTATACAACCTGATTTATTTTTGCAACCAGAGGTGTCGCCCCCTGCCATTAGAAAAAAGGTAAGTTTATGGCCCTTCAGCATTGTCCTCACACTTCAGACCTGGAGTTTGCCGCCTGGATGGACATGGCTTTCAAGTAACTCCAATGTGAACCCATCTGCAGCAATATTACATACTCAGAGCAAGCTCCCCGGTAGAGACAACATCCGCAAGGGAAGAGGTCGGGGTGGATGGCTAGGTCAAATAAACACACAACTTTAACCCAGAAGCTTGTTGTTTGTGTCCCTTGTGAAACCAAAAGTCAGGGTTGACTTGATAACATTGTCTTTTTAATTTACGGAGACTGAGCAACAAATGTACTTATTTGAACCCAAACCATGATCTTTCCTTTTGAATTCACAAAGTTTACCACGTTTTTAAAACGTGGTGCGTCATAATACATGATTGTGTGGACCTGTGTGGAACATACAGACCAACACACAGTATTATAGAAAAGTGTAATGTTCAGGTGGTTCCAGGAGATGAGTCAAATTCCTTGTTTGAATTGACAGGAGACAATTAATGTAAAAATATATTTTTTTTAATCAAGGTTAACATTGAAATACTGTTTTCTCTGAAATGACGAACAACAGAAGACTCCGGTCTGAGAATCGTATTCTCAATCGGCTGTGATGGCTCGTTGTTGCAGACAAAGGTTAAAAGACTAAAGAAGTAGAACGAGATGTCTGTGCATTTCACTCCCGTGCTGAGCATTAATGACAGAGCTGAACCAGAGCAGCAATCGATTTGGCCACGCAAACGCTTTTCTTTTATTTATGGGCTGTGTGCCCATTCTTTTATTTCTGTTTACTTTGGTTGAAAACCATTTACCTTGATGTTTAATGGTGACAAAATGCAATCTGTCTCAGGTATAAAATTAAATAAAGGCAAGAATGACATGCAAATCATAAAAATGCCAGAAACATATCTTGGTATGCCTTGAATAGGCGTTTTAAGCCAATTTTACAGGAATGGTAACAGGTTAAAACAGAGCAGAATTCTTAATTAATTGGTCTTCATAACTGTTTGATTAAAACGGACAACGTTACATTATATGAACGCCTTCATATTGATCTAAGGCAGGAAAACGGCTGTGCAGGAGGGCCATAATTCAGAGATGACGCGGGAAAAAAACACCTGTGTCCTCTGGCGTACAGTATGAACTAATACACCATCCTTATTGTGCGTTCTCTACAGTTTCATCAAGCCTCCAAGAAGATGAATGATGTGCGAAGGAAGCCCTGTGGAAAAAGACCGTCTGTGTGAGGCGGCGGCAGCTCCGGCTCTGTTTACTGTGTTTTGTAGTCACCGGGCCCACAGCCATTTGTCACAGTGTTGGGCGCATCGGCATACAGTAGAGCCCGCCCCGAGCTGCTCCGTTGTTCATCAAGTCGAAAGCTGATGAAAGACTTTGACTTAAATGAGACAAAACTGAACAGAGCCGTTTGCGTCGTCCCAGTGTGAGCATCCTTTGTCATTTAAATGCCTGAGATTCAAATGACCCACATTTGCTGGTCCCGGCTCCCTGTATGCGAAGAAAAATACACAATGACACAAAATTATCATTTAAATGAGACGTAGTTATGTTATTTGTAACAATGTCATTATCTTCAAATACACCAGGCATAAAATTGTAATGTGATTACCCTCCCTCAAATTGTAATTTAAATAAATCAGCATGACAGTGATTTGAGTCGGGTTTGAAGTTTAAGTGAGTTGTTCGACGAAATGTGTTACAACACGAGGAATAATATATATTTCTACGACAGCGACTTCTACAATAAAAAAACTCTACTGTGTTGGAGAGGTTTCAATCAGCTCTAATTTACAATGTAGTTTTTTTAGTAGCCTTAAAAGTCCACAATGCGATGCAGACTAGACATTGCCTTTTTGTTCACAAGCCTCGTCTATGTCAGAAGTTATTCTGTGGAATAACTAATAAATCATGTTTTACATTTCTAGAGCTTCATTAGCGGGACTAATATTGTATTCGAAACAGGCAGCGTCTGAGGCCTGAAGACATTTTTAAATCAACCCTATTAGTTTTCAAGCAAATCAAACTAAAACAAACTGGAGCCTATTATTACACAAAAGTAATGAAAAGGCAGAAATGTTGGTCGAATTAACAAATATGTTTGGTTACATCAATAGTCATTGTTCATGAAAAAATATTGATTGCAAAAATATTGATTAATGCGGCTCCAGATATTTCAGGCTTTATCAGGTTTTGTTTTTCGAGGGGAATATGACAGAGCTACTCTGAGAACAAAAACATGTTCACAAATTGTCATTGTCATGCCTTTCGACTTTTATCTACGATAAACATGTATTTGGAGTAATAGATTAGATTAAAGACTGTGATCATGCTAGCAGAGGAGGCTGGTCTGTCCATAAAGCTGCTCCGCTGTTTTTGAGAGGCTAAAGGGAGATTAGAATATAAAAAAGATGAATTTGTCGACATTAGCCTTTATTAAATCTCAGTATTATAAATCAAATATTTATTGAAATTATGATTAAAAAGCTTTGAAAGTGTCAAATATTTATTTTGCGGCCTCCATTTTAGTGAACTTGAGGCCTCGCGGTTTTGAAGGACGTCCAAGTTATCACAATGTCTCCAACATCTCCTGCTGACGCACAGATGAATAGCTCTCCACATACAAACTAAACTCTATCCAACAGCGTGGGCTATAATCAGGAACAATTTCAACTGTGTTCTGGGATTTTTCAATCATTGTTGCATCAGAGTGCTCAAGAACAAGTCCATGGCAAATGACTTTGCTTTTAGAGATACACAAGGCTTTTTGTCGTATTCTTTTACAGCCGCCCTATTAGCCTAAATCACAAGGGAGGACTACAAAGCTTCTGTAGGACAGGACAGGACATAATGGGACTGGCTGGGACAGTATACCTTAATAATCCCAAAAGGTTTGGTGTGTTACATCAGCTAGGGTACATTAAGGGCAGGGTACCAATGAATGGTAAACGCACAATAAGCAAAAACAGGAGTATAAAACAGGCCCAGAGGGGCACATAAGTGGCAGTAATTATCCTATTTAAGAGCAATAGTACATGTTGAGATTCAGCCTATTTGTCCTTGTGAAATTCCCATAATGCATTGAAGTTTTTCCACTTGGCGTAAAAAGGTGCAACATTTAAGATTTAAACACAAAACTAGATCCAAAATGAATGTAAAGGGCGTGGGAGACACTACTCAAACCTCCTGGGACAGGCCTTGGCATGACGCTCTTCAGCGTTGTGATCATCATAGTTATTTTTTCGGGACGTTAGTGGCAATTAATGTGCAGAAATCCAGCAAGTTCCATTGATTGATTTTCCAATGGTGTGCTGCTGTGTAGCTCCGGTTCAGACTTTGTACCATATGTTCCTCATTTTCAACTCCTCGAATATTAACCAGGCGAGGGTGGGTTTGTGTCGTGTTAATACTGAAGCTAAAGTTTCAATCAGAATACCACATGTGGAGATCTCGGTAGAGAAATTCTGGCGCTGGGCACATAAAATATGGGGGAAAAGAAAATGTGAGCATATTTATTAGACTTGGAAATCCTCCCACTGAGATGAAAGACACCCTGGGAAAAATATCAACAGCTTTATGTTCTTTGATGCTTTACTATTTGTATTATGTGACTTTGTACAGCCTCTTATAGTATTAATCCTTGAGATTTTCACGATATCAAACCCTGTTTTTGATACTATTTATGGTCAACTATTTTTCAGCAATAACCATTCAATGTCTTTGCATTACGCCATTAATTCTCCACTTTTGTTTGTTTTTTGTTCGTGGCGGAGTTTGCCTTTCATGTGAAACACTACAGCATCAAACCCTGCAATATTGTGATTATTATACTGTATTTGATTCATATAGTAGCCTGAATGTTTACTGTTCAGTCTCTTTCCACCATATTAAAACTGTATTAAGCTACTGCTAGTGTAATCTCTATCAACAGATATCTGTATATGAAAGCAGAATCAAATTGAAAGTGCTTTGTTTTGATTTTGTAGTTTAAGTAGCATTGACCAATCACATGCATGCAATCTTAAAACCCATTGGCCATTGTCTTAAAATTTAGATTTTTATAATTGTAATAGTTTACTGAGTATAAACTGGCCGCTCGTGGAACAATCTGGACGTAGACATCGTCTCTCAACTGTCTCAAGTTGCTAATCGGAATGTAAACAATGACCATACAGATGAGGAAGTCTTGGCCCGGATATACAATCCACGCAACAACAATGTCTTGTCTTCTGGGAACATTACATTGACCTTTACTCATTTTCACTCATCTTTACTCAACGCGTTAAACAGAGTTTGCTATCAATCCACAACGTTAATGTTGAAGTTGTATTGCTGCAGAGTTGATCAACTCTTCTATTGGTGGGATGGAACTTTCCGTTAGTTTGTTGAAGGACCGTATTCTTTTTAAATATCACTCCTCTGTTGGAAAGTGTGGTCCAATAATCATCAGCATATAGCTGAATGTAACTGCTGCATATGTCTGTAATGACTCCGACACCCAAAACACCCAAAAAACCTCACACTCCACTTTCACTAACTGGCAGAGTAAAAGATCAGGTGAGAGAATGCCATGCGTTTGCCAGGTACACGCCGCATTGCGAGCATTTGTGGATGTGCTGAGTTTGTGTTACGGCCATGTTGCTGTGACTGGGTTGGCATCGTCTTTACAGATGTTGGTAACCCTTTTATAGGATTTGGAATCTTAATTATGACCTTTTGTTTAAAGTGATTGCATTATGCTCCGGTGTAAACCCAAGGATAAGGAAAGCACACATTCCTTCGAGTAAAAAATATTTATCTCATAGCAAACATGATATTGGTCATTGCTTAAGGCATTTGCTCTTTTGTCAATTCAAATACCATCTGGGTAAACACAGTCTCCGCTGCCCATCTGTTAGCGCATTTTTTTTGTTTTTGTCAATTTCAAAAACAACAGTGTGCGCTGCTTATAGCTTGACAGGTGGGAAAGGTTTGAAGTTGGCAGCTCGCTACAACATCACAGCCAGCGAGCTGGTTGCTCCTGCAGTATGTTACTGTAGACGGAAGCCATTGGACACTGATGATAATCAACGAGGTTGGTGTCAGAGGTAACTACAGAGGAAGTTTTAAAATAATATGTCAAATTGGATCCAGCAGCATGAAGTTTGACAATATATTCTCGTTAATGGATCTTTCCAGTATTATTTCTCAGGTTTATAGTAATCATGTGTGATGTTTGTTTGTCAAATAAAAGTTGGCACTTTCATGTCATGAAAGAATCATATATATATATATATATATATATATATATATATATATATATATATATATATATATATATATATATATATATATATATATATATATATATATATATATATATATATATATATCTCATATAATCATATAATATATACATTTTTAAATATTGTTTTTAGCTGTCATTTTTATAGACAGTGACACTAATGATGACGATTTGATCATGTTTTTGCTATAGGTAAATAACTATGTGAGGGATATGTGAAAAACACCTACGGGTATCTGTCATTCGTTGGTACGTGCCCTCATTTCCCTTTTCACACTTTATTTTAGGTGAATGTCTCAATTCCCCTGAGCTGATTGGAGGGTTATTCAGATAACCTGTTCTGCAGGGTGTGAGGACTTGTTCATGATTAAGAATTGAGAGCAGTTTGGTGCATTTCCCCAAATAGCCAATCAGGGTGTGACTACGCCCTTTCTTTTGGGCCTAAGCGAGGTGGGGAACTGAACACCAAGGTTACTCTGAGCCAGGAGCCCTGCTCTTTAGACCCTTGAGACTTCAGTTTTTCTGATTGGTGTGATTGAGGTGGTTTTGAGTGTTTTGAAACCAAGCTAGAGTGAATATTAAAGAAAAGCTTTCCGACCTGCATCAGGACCCATTCTAGTGCTAATCTTTCATTCAACAATAATGGACTGCCTGTATGCTTTTTGTTTTGTTTAATAGTATATTTTCATTAAAACCACATACACACGATTATTATCATTATTTTTCTTTGTGAAAGCAATTGTGGGATCCGTCTCTACTAATAGATATTCCTTAACTTGGCATACAGAGTCTAAATATTTCAGGCTTCTTCAGCTGAAATCTTGCCAATCAGTATTGCCACACAATTCCCATGAAAAGACTAATACCCACAATGTGCTTTCTCAACCCGGTTTTCAGTAGGAACGAGACCGTTTGTTCCATTCCGTGTAGGTTGAGTGTCATTTGGGTCGACGTTAATTTAGTTGCCGTTGGCGTAGAATTCAGAAAAATTAGGTCCCGGTCATATATAATTGCTCAACTGATTATTAGTTAACATGATTATATTAACATGTTGTTTCAACACTTTGAAGAAATATAATACAGAACATCTTTGACTTAAGCTCATGAACACACCAAAGACGTTAGAATAGCGTACAATCTCTGAAGCATAGCATGGCGTCGCGAGTGCTCTTTCAAGACCATTCCCGCCCACTCATTGGTTGTTCTATGCTTTGAGCAACTGCACCACCGCAGCAGGCAGCCAGAACACTCTGGAGTCTTTAAAACAATGTGTTTGTTCGTTTTTGCACATCAATAGTTGCATTTTTGAAATATGCTGTGAGGGTTCTAGCAGAGCTTTAGGGTGTAGTTACCCTTGTTAAGTAGGATGCATCAGATGGACCAATCACATACTGTTAGTGACTGTTATAGTCTGCATGTCACGTTAACTGAATCCACAAAAGGGAATGTGAGAAATGATACAGGAGGTAATTGAGGGCTGGTATTCATTTTTTTTTTTTTATCTACCGTCCTTCAAATCATTCAGCCTTGTAAAGACTGCAGTGTACAAGCGAAGGCTCACGAATGATGAGCAGTGGTCAAAAAACCAACAGAACATGAAGGCCTCCCTTTGAAAACAGACTTTGATAAAAAGCATTTGTATTGGGTCGTAATGAAATACTCCCCTTTTTTTATTTCCTCCATGGCAATAAACTGCTCTTTGCTGGCTCAGCAAACATCAGATGATAAAAGGATGGCGGATGCACATTTGATTGTGAAATCTCCGCTATAAAAGCGAGGATAAAGTGATTCTAAATCAACCATAAAATTGCAGATGGTAATCCAGTGCACGCCAGTAAATATATTAAATGACTATCATCATTATCGCCTCTCCCTGCCTGACCCATGGCATACATCATTACCTCATCAATGAGATGGAACTTCATCTTTCTTGGAGGAAAGTGTTTTATTTGATTTTCACACAAAAAATAAGCAGTCAGTGAAATGTTTGTTTTTTGTTACAAATAGAAGATATATTTAATATACCCAAAATGGGTGGGCCAAGAAAGTAAAATATTACTGCTCTGAGGCTGTACAGTCATATCTCCTCTGCTGCCGGTGAAGTTGAGGCTGTGCTTATTAACCTTATACATTTGCTAGAACATCCTCAAGACACAAAAATAAACGCAAAGCCCCAAATTGATTTATAGAGCGAGATCAAGTTGAGATATGTGATCTCTGCAAAGGCAAAGCAGTAGCAGCAGGATTCCGGTCAGTAAGACAAGGAAATCAGATAATCTGCTCCAACATGAGATAAGCGTCAACCTGTTGGCTGCTTCCATCTCCTCTCATGCAGAGAGGATCAATGTCAACGAGGTCGTCATTCCTGTAAGTAATCGCTGCGATGGCAATGCTGGTGGATGATGTCAAGTTTCTTTTTTTTTTGGCGGTCCAACTTACTGTGGACAACACAGAATCACCATGAGCTTCCAAATGTATTCTGAGTGATCTGCTTGTAGGGGGCAGGGAAAGGATACAGAAATGTTTTAAATCCAAAACCTACATTTGGCGACAGAACAAAAAAAGTCACGCAATTCGTCCCCATGCAACATAGAGGACATCCTGAGATGGACATGTATTTTCACAGTGCATGCATATTAATTAATCAATAGTGCCCTCAAATAGCAAAATACACCATTAAAAATGACACCAAATAACCTTTTGGTTATGAAGAGCCATTTTTACATTTTCTTGTTAATCAGTGTGCCATATCAGCATCAGGTAACAGTCACTGACATCTAAATGCAGGTCATGTGCAAAGCAATATATATAAAAAAAATCTCCTACAGGACGTTGTAATTACATATAGGAGCTTAATACAAGAAGGCTGCAAACCTTATGAAAACCTCTACATGTGAGTTGAAATTAACCTTAACAACCTTCCACCGGTCTTGATCACCAGCAATAAACTTATGCCTACAAATTCTGCAAGTAGGGCGGGTCTTTGGCGATATGGGAGGGGTCTTTCCAAAGACCAGCCGAAGGGCAGAAGAAACGCCACTCTGAGCACTCTGAGCACTCTCAACACGGCCTGGCAGGACGGCATCACTGAGGACCCCGGATAGAAGACAATGTGCCAGCAAGCGCCAGCAGGAGCCAGCAGCTCCATCAACGTGTTTGTCCTTTAATAGTTTATCAATCATCAGCTCCACTTTCAGTGGAGGAGGGTCACCACCTCTTACCAATTATATCTTCTTTTCACTGATTCTTCTCCTTTTTGAGGGGGTATAACGCCTTCTTTGGAAGGTGTTCAAAGCTTTTCAGCCGCTCAACCGTCTCACTGATGTCGACCAAATGTCGGCAGATGTCATATTGGCTCTAAATCTTGTTGTTACAACAATTTGTTTTCTATTTCAATGAACAAGGTAGCGACTACTTAATGTGTTTACTCAACAACTGAGTAGATATGTTTACAGCAATGTGTAAGTTAAACAAATCACTTAAATTAATACTTAGTCCATTGAGGATTTGAGATTTGTGTTTTTCCTTTCAACTCAAAGAATTTCAAACTCAAATTCCGGCAACTCCGTAATAAGACTACACAAGCCACTTTGTAAAGTCTGGCTTTGTCTTTGAGAATACACTGTCAAAAGGCAATATTTCACCGCCACCCACAGCCCATAGTCCTCTAAGACCTCCACACCTCCACCCCCCCACACACAGCTTCTCTTTTCGGCCTCTTACAGAGAGGGAGGTTCTAAAGGAACTGTCTGCTCTAGATCCCAAAAAATCAGCTGGGTCTGACAACCTTCCTGCATTTTTCATTAAAACTGCAGCTCCCATCATTGCAGCACCCATAACCGAACTCTTCAATCTCTCACTCCATACGGCTGAAATACCTTCAGACTTGTCAAGAAGCCATTGTTCTGCCCCTGTTTATGGGTGGTGAGCAGTCCGATCCAAATAGCTACAGGCCTATCTCCATCCTGCCCTGTGTGTCCAAGGTATTCGAGAAGCTTGTGAACAATCAGCTCACAGACTATCTTAATACTTTTGGTATACTCTCTGGTGTACAGTCTGGTTTCCGTACTGGGTATGGGTGCACAACAGCCACTTTAAAGGTGTTACATGACATTACATCCGCTCTTGACACCAAACAACACTGTGCTGCTATATTCATCGACCTTGCAAAGGCCTTTGACACTGTTGACCATCCCACCCTCATCAGCAGACTGAATAGTATTGGGGTCACAGGTCGCTCGCTGGCTTGGTTCTCTCACTATCTCTCTCACCGGGTGCAATGTGTAAGGTCCGATAACTCACTCTCTCACTCCCTCTGTGTCACAAAGGGTGTTCCTCAAGGTTCTATACTTGGCCCATCACTGTTCTCCATCTATATCAATAACGTCCCCCTAGCTGCTGGCAACTCACTCATTCACCTTTATGCCGATGACACAATCTTATATGCCTTTGGTCCTTCTCCCTCCTCTGTCCAATCTATGCTTCAAGATAGCTTTCTCCAGGTACAACATGCCTTCTCACAACTGAAACTGTCACTCAACACAACTAAGACAAAAGCCATGTGGTTTCATCGGAAGGGTGCCCCCTCTCCGCCTCCTTTAATCATCTCCATCTGTGAGGGGGCAATCTTGGAGCAAGTCTCCATCTACAAATACCTGGGTATCTGGTTAGACACTACAATATGCTTTTCACATCACATCTCTCGGTTACAGTCTAAGGTGCGGGCCAAACTCGGTTTCCTTTATCGCCACCGCCACGCTTTCACTTCCTCTTCCAAACTCACGTTTATAAAAATCACCATTCTCCCCACACTTGATTTCGGTGACACTATCTATAGAACTGCATCGAAGGGCACTCTTGCCAAACTGGACACACTCTATCACTCTGCCATCTGTTTTGCTACAAATGCCCCCCTAAATACTCATCACTGCAGTCTTTACTCTCTGGTAAATTGGCCATCGCTTCAAACTCGTCGTCATATTCACTGGCTCACTCTCATTTACAAGACCATCCTTCATCAGACACCCCCCTATTTGTCCCGCCTGCTGCATAGGCTACCCACCACATATAACACCCGGTACTCTCTCCACATCCTGCTTACAACCCCTCAAACTAGATCCACACTTGGTCTTGCATCTTTCCAGTCAGCTGCTGCCATTGACTGGAATGCACTACAAAAACACCTCAAACTGGTCACATTCATATCCATCCCGGCCTTCAAACACACCATCTCACAGATTCCTGCAAATGTTTCCCCTCCATTTAATTCCTCGCTTAGTCTCCTGTTTATACATCTATGCCTGCTGATTTAATGGTGTTAATGATTTTTTTATATTCAACCCTTGTTTGTTTTTTTTAACCCTGTTTTTATGTCTTTGTATGTTTTTATGTCGTCACATGTTTGTGTTGTTTCTTTTTGTCAGGCCATCACTGTAAAGAAGAACTTGTTCTTAATGATCTGCCTGGTTAAATAAAGGTAAAATAAAAAAATAAAATGAAAAAAAAGAAATTCAAACAAAGACAAGAAAGTTGTACCCAACCTTTTTGAAATTTCACATTGTTTTGAATAACTTTAACTTTATATTATTTACTAGAAAATAATGATTTGCTAAAAACCCTGACAATTGTATGTTAAGAAATCAAAACAGTTTGTCTTAACCATAACTCTGTTTTATTTTTTTATGTAATGTAAAAATGTTTTAGTTTTCATGTTATTGAACAAGGTTGTGATTAGTGATATGAAACTATAAGTGGACAATGTATGGGTTGTCAATTGTCAGTGATCTTTTCATTAAGCCATATAATCTACATTTTTACACATCTACATTTTCAACTCAAACCTAAAATTGTTGTATTTACAGTCAATGATTGTCACGTTCACCGTGTTTGTGTGACGTTAACATAATGTCTTTATGTCATTCTGACAGCCCTGAGCATTTGTGTAGCCTTGACAACATTTTATGGACAGAAAATTGTGGTTTTCAATGTTGCGCTGGAAATATTTGCTATCTGTGGGTTAGGGTTACCTTTGCATCTTGTCTGGAATTCTAAATAAAGGTTATGCGAGTTTGTACACGCATTGGTAGTGAGCGGCACAATGGAAGGAGAGATGCTGTGCATGACAAATATTTGGTGAGGGAGAGAGAAATTGGATTTTAATGTGCATGCCAGAGATGAAACTATAAAGCCAGAGCGACATGTAATGTCAGGTGGAAAGGATGCCACCGCCTGAGGACATTTCACCCTCTTTACTGCAACAGAGAGAGAGTTTTGACAACCAAAATCTGCAGGCGGAATCTCTCTGTTCTCTGCAGATTTATTATGGCCATTTCGCGGTATGTGTCAGCAAAAGTAAAGACTTGTTTATTTATTTGCTCTCTTATTTCATCCACTCTTCTTTTTTTCCCCCACCTGAAGGTCAAAAGCAACGGAGACAAAATTGCTATGACTGTGGTGCATCCAGACTGATCCTCTCAGAGTAGGAGGGTATTTCAAAGTGCCGTGTTAGGGACTCGGCTCAGAGCTTATCCCCAAGTAACCGGTGTGAAAAATGTGGACGGAATCTTTTGAAAGACCACTTCTTGCCTCTGCGGGCCATGCAACCCCCTTCCCCTCCCCCCCGTGGGGCGGTTCGTGAAGGTGGATGGCGTCACGAAGGAACTCGCAGCAGATAACGCAAGCCCTCACCTGATTGGATGAGAGTGTGGAGAGGAGCCTTCTCGGGAGCACTGCAGCAGCTGGAACCAGAGGGGAGGGCCACAGCGAGGGGGGAGGGCCACAGCGAGGGGAGGCCACTCAAGCCAGAGAGTCATCAGTTTTACCCTGAGCTAAGTAAGACCGGGGCCCATGGGGGACGCCGCTCACCTCGGACCAAGCGGCGTCAGAAACAGGCTTTTTCTGATCGATTACTGTATTGATGTTTTTGCTGCATAACATACATTGAGAGAATTAAAAGGACCCTTTTATAACCTGTATTTAGTTAGAAATGCTGAATTGTAGGAACGCTGACAGGGAAACTGCAGCAACTGACCACAGATGCTGGATCGATTTTCTTCAAAACACCAGAGACTGTTTTGCACAATTAGCTCTATATATTTGAACATCAGTATTTCACCCTGCTTTGTTTGACACATCATTTTGAGTTTTTAGCAATAAGTGATTTTTTGTAATTCTTTTTTTGTCTTTTTCAAGCTTGGTCATCAGACCATCCATTTTTCCCAGTATCCCTTGCTGCACCGCAATAAAACTTTTATTTGGGGAGAGTTGCTAACGTATGCATCCCACATACTCTAATCCGGCTATCTGCATTACACTTCCCCAGATGGTCTGTAAATTCAACAGTTAATGCCCTGAGACTCTTATGACAACAGATACAATGTATTAACATATGTATTGCCATGCACTTACATTAAGATGTGTATTTGTCCTTTGCAGAGGACGATGTATCCAGGGTAATAATTGTCAAACCAACAACAGTGAACCAGGATTTGCAAGAGGCATTAAAGGAAATTTGTTCAGTACCTTCAACAGCACTTCAATAAATAATACAAGCAGCTCTGAAATTGCAGTGTTATTGAATTCAAGCCAGGGGCAATTCCTGGATTACCCTTTTTTTCCTGTATCAGTTCACATTACACAGAGAGTGGGAGTATTTACTGCGGAGGAACTTTATTGGATTTAATCATCGTTTGAACTTTTGACTCTCTCTAATCATCCACTAATGCAGCTATTACATGTTAGAAGTGCTGTGACTGTGGGATTTTTATCATTTCACGTGGATGTATCGCATTTTCGGTGCTTTTAATCTTTTAAGTATAGAGACCATGCTGATAATTAAATCTACGATTACTCATTTTATTGGCCACTTGGGGGCGTGGGGAACACATCGTTGACATATTATCACCTTTGCCGCCAGCTTGGTTTCCCTGATGGTACTTTGGTGGGGATTTGTAGAGTGTGACTGAAAATTATTATGAAGGTGTGAACCAGAACATTACAATACAGTGATCTGAAACTCACTACTGTCACGGGAGTACAGGTTTTAGGACCCAAATGCAGACCACAAACACAGTTAAAAGGGATAAACGGAGGTTTATTCAAGGAGCATGTGAGCTGAACCGGGTGTGGGTCCCGTGGTCCGACACTGAAGGCTGGCAGAGAGGCAGGATGGCAGACCGGTGTGGAGCCCGTGGTCCGACACTGAAGGCTGGCAGAGAAGCAGGATGGCAGACCGGTGTGGAGCCCGTGGTCCGACACTGAAGGCTGGGAAGGGGCGCAGAAGACGGGGCGCAGAAGACGGGGCGCAGAAGACAAACAGCAGAGACAAACAGACCGACACTGAGGCCTGCAGACTCAGGACAGATATAGTCCCCTGATCAAGATTGGCCGCAGCTGCGTGCCAATCAGGGATGTGGCCGTGGGAGGTGTGTGGAGGCGGGACAGAAAACAAACGACGAACACCTGGTAACACAACAAACAGACACATGACAGACACAAGAGGGGAGGAGATTTGGGAAAAACAGGTTACACACACCGGGTCAGACAGGGATCCTGACAACTACAAAGCTCCATAAAGGTGAGAGGGGCTGTAGATAGTCCTCTGTAGGCTCATCACTACGACAACCCCTTTCACAGGTTGACTATTTTAATGTAATTCTCACACATTGTATTTCATTGTAATTTGTGTAATCATGGGGGATGTGCAGGGCTGCGACTAAGGAAGTCGGGTGACGTGGTAGAGAAAGCAACATTATCAGCATCAGGAGGTTGTGTTGATTGGTCAAACAAACACGGGACTTACACCCAGGAGGCAGCTGTACATGTCGGAGCAAAAGCACAGACTGTTTTAAATAGTTTGTGTGTGTTTGTGTGTCTGTTACACATTTACCACCATTACGAACAGGAAGTATCCAGATTACTAAATACAATAATAACTTCCTGTTTAAAATAACAAAAAAGATGAGCGGAATAGCAAAACAGGTATGTATTCTGAAAGTACCACAAGATCAAACTTGAAAGCTCATCTTTATCTTTATTGTTAATTATTTATTAACAATGAACAATGGAATGAATAGGTGAAATGTGAAAGATGTTGCTCCTAATTGTTAGAAAATAATGATTTTTAGTGCTCCTAGTGAGAGCTAGAGAGTTTACATTGGAGGGTCAAGACAAATAAATAACTCTGTATGGATTATCAAATAATAAATGGATGACACTGTATGTACTACACACATGTATTAATTAGAATTATGAAATGTATTGAGTGATTGTGGAAGGAATCCTGAAAACATCAGGAGCCCACAAACAGTTACGCAGCCTGAAGATTGGAGCAGATAGATAAGGAGGACGTGCTCAGGAATGTGAGAGGGGGTTTGGGTTGACCAACACCTAAAAGGACGAGGTCTTGTCCAATCAATGGACTGGAAGAGAGACTAGCCAGAGGAAGGGGGGCTGACCCCAAACCTGGCAAAGCTGAGACATTTTGAGAACATCAGCAGATCTCTGGGTGCCTTCTGCCGGGCAGGTATGTATCGATCTGCTGCCCGGTGGGGGGGGCACTGGATCTCTGTCTCATGGGATTTCTCTCTCCCATGGGATATATTTGTATATATATTGTGTAGTTATTAGTGTGATTCATTTTGAAATGCTGTTCATCATCTCTTTATTAAATCAATTTTTATGATAACTTTCTGCATCTGGGACTTCTCTTCACACAACCACCCAAAGATTTTTGAACTTAACATAATCCACAGATTTATCTCCTAACTATCACCCAACTGCAGCTTGACTGTTTTTTTTAAAGCAAGCTCACTGTTAACCATATGCCCCGCACCAATGTTTTTAGCCAAAATTGCGGATGCTTTTTTTCTCATATTAAATCCTGATTATCTCCTCATTCACAAGATCTATTTGAAAAATGTAAAAAGCTATTAAATACAGAAGACCCTTGTGAAGATAGATAATAAGGCCATATATGTGTTAGTGGTATATTGGTTTATGATAATACACATAAAAAAAAAGATGTATTTCTTGAAAAAAAAGATGTTAGAAAAACACTTTTTAATAAAGCTCAATGTTGTAGGAGTATCTGTGCGAGATTTGGCTTTGATTGAGTGAAGTTAAGTATTTTTAATAATTATTTTAGTTAAATAAATGTCGAGAACTCATGTTAACTCCGCTCAAGCATGAAAGTTCCCACAGTCCTCGGTGGTCCCTGAACGGGGCTCGTTTCACTGCAGCATGGTGCTCCTTGGCCTTAGCTGTCAGTAGGGAGCAGGAAGGCCTGGAATATTCATATTTCAGCCAAGTCAATTTTCATATTTTTTGCTGGACACAAATGACATTCTTGTGCATATCTTTGCTATGCTTTGTGTGAGAGTGGAATGTTTGGTATTGGCGGACTCTGTAGGCTCTAAGGATTATAAAACCCTAACCCTCTAGCTAGTTCCTAACTTTTTTAATCAGCATTATTCAAAACTCGGGGTCCATACTTAGTCGTTTTTGAGTCACTTTAAGTCATGCTTATGGTTTATGTTTATAATTATTGTGTAATAGTGTTATAAACATGACACAATTAACTTATATTGACTTGTGAGGCAGGGATTTTACATTTTTGTGGTTCTTTGTTTTATTTATTTGATTTATTCTTATATTTTTTTGATATGCTCAATCCCAGAGGCTGAACCCAATGTTCCAAGATCGGGTCGACTATAAAACAACTTTCTTTTAGATCTTGTTTCTGGTAGCAACTGACGGCTATCTTGGTAAAAAAACAAAGATACTTATAGTATTTTCATTCAGCTGACAGAAAAGTTAGCCATTAGCTGTGGAACACACTGTGGTGAAGACCCATTTATTACCCTCAAGAGTTGGTCGAGACCAAAAACGGAGCTAAAAGTGAGGGAATATTGGACTTAAATCATAAAACTCAATGTAACTCATGTTTCTTCGTATCTGCACTGTGTGTCTGCAATTGTTTGCTCGCAATATCAAGCAGAAAATATGTCAATTGTGTGTCAGCTATCAAAGTTTTAAATCTCTCTCAAAAATAAAAAGTTGAATTCACAACTAATAAAACCAACCTCTTGTCCTCCTCCTCTGTTGGGAGAGCAGGTGTCTCTCATTTTGGCTCCTCAGTGCAGTGCAGAACGAGGCGCGAACACGTGGCTGCAGATGAATGGAGAAGCGAGGTCAAACATGGAGCCACCTGGATCCGAAGAGGCCGATGCTTCACTCCCTGACCTGACAGTGCTGGGCTGTGTCCAAGGAGGCGCTATCTGAGATGTGTAATATAGGCCCATCTGCCATCCTCCCCGGGGCCCCCCGCTACCTTTGCCCCGCCATGTGTTCCCCTGTAGCCTACATTCCCAAACCGGTGGCAGCCCACATTCAGCATCTGCCTGTGCTAGATACGTCGGTCTGTGCTCCCCCGCTCGCAGCCCCTCCACAAGTAATGAAAAGGATAGTCTTGCATATTCCCAAACCTCTGCAGTAAATTATCACCTCCTCAGACAGAAGCGCTGGGTTGCCTGAGTTTGGATTGCGCATCGTCGAGTGTCGGGCCCAGACGGTTGACATTGCTGTGTAATCATCATTACCCTCACAACTGCCTCTCGAGTAGGGTCACAGGGAAGTCAGCGCTCAAGTATCATACAATAACAGCGATGTAAATGCTCGGATGTTCCAACTGCCCCTCGTCTGCAGAAGTGTATTTTAGTGCCGTTTAGCTGAGCTCAGTTTTGTGGAAACTGTGGAAACACAACATAAGTATGAACCTGAAAATGTAAAAAGAAAAAAAAAACTGCCAAGAAATGTCCAAACAAGAAATTGGGTAATTTTTTTAAAGTTATTTTTTGTTTTGTTTTTGTGCACAGCAGAACCACTGACAATTCAGCATTTATGGAGCTGACAATTCAGTTTATATGGATGAAGTTTCCAATACAAATGGATAATCAATTAAGATTGTACTTTTAATCATCCATCTAGAACAGCGGTCGGGAACCTATGGCTCGCGAGCCATATATGGCTCTTCCGGTGACGCCATATGGCTCCCAGACAATTTTGAGTTGAAAAAAGAAATAATAAAAAAATATTTAAAAAAAAATAGTTTGGAACTGATTTTAAAATACTTGTGATATTTCTTAATAATACTGTGTCATTTAAAAGTAAACAGAAAATAGTTTTGAAGATAAATTTCACGGGTCACGGGTCACCCGTGGGTCGGGTCTGGAACCAATGGCTCGCGAGCATGTCCGGGTCATTGTAAAGGTGAAGAAATCAATTCTATCAGATAGCCAACTAGTTTATCCGCTTCAACCCTTGTAACGGAAAAGATGGCGAAAAGAAAAAAAGACGATGATTACCGTGCATTCCAGGCTGCGTGGACAGAGGAATTTGCATTTGTGGAGAGAGCAGGATCTGTGGTATGTCTAATATGCTATGATAAAATTGCATCGATGAAACGGTCAAATATAAAGCGGCACTTCGATACGCACCATGCTTCATTTTCATCGAAATATCCAGCGGGGGACAGCAGGAAAAGGGCATGCGAGGAGCTACAGCGGAGAGTGCAGACGAGTCAGCAGCAACTACGTGTGTGGACCAAGCAAGGTGACGGGAATTCCGCTAGCTTTGCGGGTGCTTTGGCAATAGTAAGGAAGTCGCATTAAAAGTAAGACATATTTAATTTATTATACGTTAAAAATACTCTATGGCTCTCAATGAAATATATTTAGAAATATTTGGCTTTTATGGCTCTCCCAGTCAAAAAGGTTCCCGACCCCTGATCTAGAATGTCATGTCCATCAGTGAGATTATTATATTCCTCATAATTATGACCAAATCTTTCCAGGAAACGTCCTGGTAGATTAAGGACATAAATGAAGTCCAAATGCATCCTCACCTCCTAAATAGGTCGACTTCTCAACTGTAAAATGTTTAAACTGGCACAAAACATGCACATGTCTCTCGAAGGAAGAACATTGGTATTGCCCCTCAACTGGGGAAATAAAGCAATCTGACAGCCACCACTTCATGATTTAGTTCTGCAAATGTTCCACAATGCCACATGGATATTCAGCACGTCGGGAAAAAAAATTACAAAAAGTTTTGCTACATTTCTTTCCTACTTTTCAAAAGTTGCTGCTCACAGGGCAAAAAAATTTGTTGATGAATGAAGCTCTCATACAAAGTGAGTTGCTGACAGCCCTGGAGACCCGGGGGACCAATTCATTTGCGGCGCGATACGTTGCGATCGGTCCTTCAGATGTCCCAGACGCCTGAGCACTTTGAAAGAGTCACAGGACTGTGCTGGCACTGGAAATTCGGTGCATCTGTGCTTTAGAGCGCAGAGCCCCCGCTGCCACTGTTAGGCAGGATTTCTCATTACCCAACCGTATGAATCAGACATCCACTGGTTTGATTTGCACTTATAATTTCCAACATCGACTGCAATGGGCCGGTAAGTGGCTTTACGTGTGTGTCTGTTGAAGAAACGGATTGTAATATGGTAATATGTGTGGCTTTATCAAGGAATATGAAGTCATCTGGTATGAGGCAACGGCATGCAGACGTTTTATCACCCCTGCACTGTGAAATGATAATTGGATCCACTGTTTCCTTTTTGCTTTTGTGATGTCGGCCTTGCAGCGTTTTTTCCTTTTTGGCAACATGGGAAGAAATTTATATGGCAGGGGAAAGGATCCATTTTTCCTCTTTACTTAATGCAGCGATTCCTTTCCAGTGTGAGACCTTCGAGGCAATTCTGACGTTCATTTGAGTCGCGTATTATTTATAACTCTGATTTCGGTGAAACGCTGTCGGAGTGCTTTGCCTGGGACAGAAGGGAAAAAAAGGCTCTCGCACGTCATTGGAGCTCTTAAAAGTCTACCTTGTGCTTCAAGTCATTGACCCTCCCTCTCCTCTATTCATCACTGAATGAATGGTGATGCCCGTAGAGAGACGCTCGCCTCTATTACCCGCTGTGAATCCCATTAGAGGTACGGACACACAATATAGCATTTTTTTAAGCCTTTGACTTTGCCATTGTAATGGACTGAAGGGTCATTGATTGATATGTAGGCGCGTAAAAGGCTGGTTAAATATGATACTGTAGGCTACTTTATGGCTTTTACATTATCAGCTAATCCTCTCACCTCCATCCCAAGTGCCGCTCCGGGGTTGTTTACCTGAATACATCATCGTCGAATGAATCATGTGACCCCCGTGACCCCGACGTGCACAACACAATGCCTGTGTTGGTTTGACGGTGGCATTCGTATAAGTCGGCATACCCACGGTTCACCTGGGGGCTTTTTCACAAAACCCAGATGGCGGATTAAGATTTCACAGTTATCCTGGCTGAATTCTAGTCGTGACTCTGTTTCATGAAAGCAGTGGCACATGAGTTACCTCGGGGATCTGTTCTGTGCAGCTAGCCTAGTCACACTCCATGTATTTATTTAGCATAGTAAGGTTAATATTGAATAAATATAATCTAAATAAAAATGATGTATACATCTATAATATCGGTCAATTGTCATTGACATCGTTAGTTATGTTGTGTTTTTATGAAGACCCCCGCATATTGTTGTGAGTGGTTTGATGAACATATCAGGCTATTAGTTGATAAAGCAGTTTTTTTAATAAGTAATTTCAATGCCAATTAAAGACTGAGTTGCAAAGGTGTTTTCAATTAAGTCTGTATTAAGTGCAGTACTTACAGTTTATACACAGTAGTTTCTTCCTTTTTACGGCATTCCCTTTTTCAGACGACGTCAGAGATGATAAAGTGCTCCCACTCAGAGAGGCTTTTTGCGAAAGGATTTAGTGTTTCCAGTTGGCTTTTACTAACTTTTACCTGCCTGAGAGGTACATATTTTCTTGGGATGGCATACCTGCGTACACTGCTGGGTCCAGAGATTCAGCATCTCAATGTTTGTGGTCTCGGGTGAATTTTACGGTGTGTTGCTGAGAGACGAGGGGTTATGCCTGTCAGCCATTTACACTCACTCCCTTTACAGATCCCCAGCCAGCAGCACGGCACATATACAATCTTGCCCATGCAAGAATAAGAGCCTGAATAGAAATGGCATCCGGCCGTTTTGACGTCCTGTTTCCAGTTTCTCCACCACCTCGTCCTAAGCAAGGCCTGTGACATCATTGTTGACTGTCCTTCATAGCATTGCCTGTCTCTGTGACCACATGGCTCCCACAGTAGCATGAAGATGGGGCTATTGCAATACTAAATGCAATATCAATTATGCGGATAACATCAATGGCAGAATGGTCAGAGACCTATTTGTTGTTGTTGTCAATTGTTTTTTAATTGTTTTTTTTAATATGTAGGTTCAGTATGTAGAGATTTGTAGATATATGTAGGTATGTAGAGAGGTGTAGATATATGTCTGTAGGTATGGATGTGTAGATTTAGGTATGTCTGTAGGTATAGAGATGTGTAGATATATGTCTGTAGGTATAGAGATGTGTAGATATATGTCTGTAGGTATGGATGTGTAGATATAGGTATGTCTGTAGGTATAGAGATGTGTAGATATGTCTGTATGTATAGAGATGTGTATAGAGATGTGTAGATATGTCTGTAGGTATAGAGATGTGTAGATATATGTCTGTATGTATAGAGATGTGTATAGAGATGTGTAGATATATGTCTGTAGGTATAGAGATGTGTAGATATAGGTATGTCTGTAGGTATAGAGATGTGTAGATATATGTCTGTAGGTATAGAGATGTGTAGATATAGGTATGTCTGTAGGTATAGAGATGTGTAGATATGTCTGTAGGTATAGAGATGTGTAGATATATGTCTGTATGTATAGAGATGTGTATAGAGATGTGTAGATATGTCTGTAGGTATAGAGATGTGTAGATATATGTCTGTAGGTATAGAGATGTGTAGATATAGGTATGTCTGTAGGTATGTAGAGATGTGCAAGTATGTAGAGATGTGTATATGTAGGTAGATATTATCATCTCTGTTTCTCTCAAAATGTGTGTTTATAAGGTTTCATAAATGTATCCATTCACTATGTATTTATTACATGTATTTTTACTTATTTTGCATTATATATGTATTTGTTTATTTATTTTGCAAGGCCAATTTCCTCAGTCTCTTTTTATCTCAGTCCAAGTTATCTTAGTCCAAGTCCTGCCTATCAGTTGTGATAGTTGGTTTTCTCCTCTAACAACTATATTTGTTTTGTGTGTGTGTGTGTGTGTGTGTGTGTGTGTGTGTGTGTGTGTGTGCTGCATCTGACAGTTTGTGGATTGTGTATAAAACACACATCAGATAGCAACGGAATGGTGCATGGTGTGGATGTCCTTCAGGTGATACTCACTGCGTTTTCAGACTGGCTCTCAGGCTCTGTTACAAATATGATATTTCCTTATGAGCACCGCATCCCCGACGCCTTATGCATTATGGACTAAATGAGCCTTTCCAACGAGACATGATACGTGCATCCTCCTGCAGTCCACTGACACCGACGCTCACCTCGTGCAGCCCCATAGCAAAGCAAAATTGAAGATGAGATCTCCTTTATATCACATTTACATCTCCTAGATATAAATGAGCACTAATCGAGACAAAAGTGGTTTTCTCATTCTTCTCAAATGTCTCTCCTGAGAATTAAGTCTCACATTGAGCACTGTGCAAGTTCTCTAAATTCTCTCACAGCTGTCTCTTTTCCTGATCTCAACTAAGAGAGAAATGAGACATACTGTGCCGCTTTCAAATATGTCTCAATTTGATCTCAGTTATATCTCAGTGAGAAATATACATGGTTCTGTCTCTCACTGCTCACTATTTGAGTTCTCAGATTCTCTTACAGTTGTCTCTTTTCTAGTGTTTCAGCAAAAAGAAAAATTAGAGTAGTGCAAGCTCTCAAATTAGTCTCAACATGAGACATTATTTAATATTATACCTCAATCATATCTCATTTTATCTCATCGCAAAATTGAGAAAAGTAATCAATTCAGGCAAATAATTTGAGATATATGGTGTATTTACATAATGTTCAACTTACAAAATGTGTTGATTTCTGACACAAGCCATACAATTCATTAATTACAATTTTGAGTTCCAAAACTTAACCCATTAAAACAAACAGCCATGATGTGCTCAAAAGACACCTTTGTGAACTTTCTAAATGTTGACATGCTGTTGTGACAGAATTCACAGCAAAGCTCTATTGTATAGAGCAGTAAAATAGAGTGTGTAACACATAATAAAGCACATCCTGTTTTAATTCATTCAAGCACCCTGATAATACAATAGAGGCAATTCATCTTGCCACCACACACCCTGACCATGACCCTTTGTTGCATCCAGTATATACCCAATATTAATGGGTTAAAACTTTTCAAGTGTGTTTGGGAAATTAGCTGCAAAAACAATGCCAGGCATAGATGTCAAGTCAAAGAAAACAACTTTACCCAATATATGATCCAAGGAAACTACTGTATTAACAGAGGTTTCCAATAGGGGAACAACATGACTGCATGTACCATTTGTTACACTATCATGCAGCAAAGAAAAACCTGCAACTTTGAATTCATGAACAAGGGCCCATTTGGCACATGAATGTTCTGAGGTAAAGAAGAACTCAATCTGTCCATACTTTCTTTGTCCATCACTAGAAAAAACAACTGTAAAGTTGTTTCTTCTATTGCCTTTCCCATAGTGTTTTGATGTGAGATAATTTCTCTTAACTTGTGCCCTGTGAAAGATCCTTACTGTTTTAGAACTGATGCAATGACCAGTATGTCTTTCCAATGTAGAGAGGTGAACTGTGTCCAGTTGAAGTTCACTAGATGCTCCATATAGTTTGGTCCTAGACAAATCATTGTTTTCCTGACAGAAACTATCATCTTTAGTCATCCGTGTGTAAAATTCAGCTATGGCATTCCCTGGTTTTATGGTTTGTGAAATAACAGGAATAGACTGCACAAGTTTGACTGCATGGACCATCTGCATAGGTATATTTTGAGTGCCATGTATGAGCCTTAACAAATAGCCATTCTTGTCCTCAAAATGGAAACACGAATGAGTCCATAATGGACCAAGGGCCTTCACACTGTCTGCTAGGTGCACAAGAAGGTGTACATTTGCAGTTTCATACCGTTCACCATATAGATTAGCCATTTGGGAACAAAAGTTCCACAGTAGTTTCTCTGCATGATCAATCTGTTCAACTGATATGGATTCCATCAACAAAATGAAAATGGCTTCACTTAGTAGAAGGAAGTGCTTGTAGTACAGTGTTGCAAGAATTCCACGGAAAACAACAGGTCCATAGAAGATCAAAATATCCCGATATTCTGATGCTTTAAAAAACATTCTGTGAGATGCCACTGATCGAGGATATCGAGTTGAGGATGGAGGAGAGATATCCTGAAATCGTTTGTCAATTTCCTTTGCATTTTTTGCCATGCTGAAGGGCTGACGAGAAAACTCTGGAGAAAACCACAGAACCATCAAAAGGCGCATTACTCCAAGAAGGACTGAGTGCATGTAATCTATGGCAGTGCCTTTGATAAGGTTATAACTTTTAAGTTTGCTAAGCCAACAGGGACCCTTCACCCCTTTAACGATGGTTTTGGTCTCATTTGAGATTTTCATATCAAGAGCAAACTTTTCATTTGTGCGCAGTGGGCCTTTTGGATCTCTATGTTGGTATGGAAATGCATGAACATGTCCCCTTTCCCCTGTCTTTACAGTCTCTCCTGGCTGCTCACATTTATGACATCCAAATTTCCCATTGTATTGCACTGAATTAAGGACTAATGCTTTAGCAGGTAAGTCGCATGTTCCAGCAATGGTGAGCACTTTACAGACAAAAGGTTCAGATGTCAACTCTGCAGGTTGCACAAGAATTCCATCATCTGCAAGTTTACTCAGTGTGTCACCTAGTGGTCTAAGGAATGTAACCATGGATGGTTTTGAGTCCCCATACCAAAGTCCAGCAAATATCATATTCTCTCTTTTTGTGCGTTCCATGAAACTCAGTTCATTGATGATACAATAAAAAGGCCACACTGAAAACTTGGACGATTTGAAAATAGGTACCCCATCTGTGTTCCAAGTAAGTGAGATGTTTTTAGGGTCACTAAGAGGACCACCCCCATCTACAAGCTGTTTGTAAATTTCTGCATCATATATATCTTCAATGTTGTTAGGATTTGTCTTCTTCCTGCTTAATCTAAAGTTAAGTTTCTCCTGAAAACCTGGCTTGAGAAACAATGACCTTATTTGAGCCTCAATTGGAACCTCTATGAAGGATGAGGATCTTTCTTCTGACACACTGGTCCCACAAGATAGACATTGCAATTGTTCACCTTCTAATGACCCAAAACAAGTACTGCAATATTTATGCAATACAATAGGAGATGATGCAGCATGTGAGAAAAAAAAGTCTTTTAACTTCTGTACACTGTTTAAGCAGTCTGTATTCAGACTATCAGGACAAAGCAACTTGAACAATTTAAGCAAATCACTAAGGGCCTTATCAGTTACTTTATGACAGTTTACGTAAGCCATGATGATCAGAAGGCTCTCTGCAACAGTTATTGATGCTTTGTCATATAATGGTTTGTGTGTTGTGTCCTTGAAATTTGACTCTTCTGCACCGTCCTCACTCAAACCCTCTTCAAATCCCTCATTGAACAAATGTCCATCATCATATGTCCAATCCCCCACATCAGGGAGAGCTTCCTCAAATAATTGAGATGGATCATACTCAGCATTGCCATGTAGTTCAGTTGTTAGGTCATCAGGAGGATCTCTGAAGGCTGATCTGGAAGATGGTTCTTCATTGTCTTCGATAGAGTTAACAGTTGAAATACTCTCTTGTGCCACGCTACCTTGTGCTGGTAATAAAATAGAATAAAAATCATTAAGGGTCAATAAACATCTTGTCACAACACAAAACCTATATCGTCTCAACCTGTATATCACTTTCTTACACTCAGATTATTTTGTCATATTTTAGCAGGATCTGCTCAGTGACAAAATATACTGTACATCATTACAGACAGACAGACAGAGAGGGTGTGTGTACCTGGCAGGTGGTGAGAGGCTTGATGTCCGAGAGTGAGTGCGGTACATCCTGCATGGACACCTGGAGGTTGGGCGTGTTCCCCTTGAAGTGCAGCGTTTTGGGTTCCTCCAGGAGGCACCCCCCCCTGCTGTGTTCCGCTGCTGCTACCTCCTGACACAGACAAGAGGACACATCAGTGGTTCACACTTTTTTTCTAGATCAATATTAGAGTCTCATTTTGCTTAAATTACATTTTTAAGCAATTAGCAAAGAACAAATTTTGGGTGAGAAACTTTCTTGCAAGAAACTCAAAAGATAAAAAAAAGAAAAAGAAGTATAAGAGAAAGCTATTTTGCCATGCTTGGTTTGACCAACTGTAGACTGCATTCTATCTACCAATCTATCTATTTATAGGGCCTGTGATTCTTAATCAGAACTAATTGTGTTCAGGATCTCTCTCTCCTCTGCACATGGGACTGTGTGTGGCTTTTGACAATTAAACACACACCAACAGATTTCATAAGTTACCTAAATATTGCTGATCAGTCTCCACATGAACACTGGTGGCTGCAGGGAGGGATGACTGCAGGGAGGAAAATAAGGCAATAAATATCATATCTGCTGCAAGTTTACTGCAATACGGCTATGCCAGGCTACTCACCAATTGTGCAGCCCGTCTTGGTCGTTTATTTGGGTCTTCTTCATTACCAGTCCTTCTCCATCGTTTTCCAGGTTTTCGTCTGGTCATTTTGTCAGTCCAATACTATATAAATACAGACCCAAGTTGATGGAACATTTTGTAAAAGTAAAACTCTATATTATGATGAAGCGTTTATTCAGTAACAGAGGTTTCCATCTGATCAGCTCTTTAGTAAACAGAAATACATTTCCTAGAAAGTGTCAATATTCCACTTCCAATTTTCTCTGTTCAAATTTCTTTCTACCATTTTCATTTCCCACTATGATAGATAAAGTTTCTCTTATGTTATCACTTCCACTTTCACTTGTTTATTCTTCATCCTCAAGTCAAACTGCAAAATAATTATTAACATCATATTCTTTAAGTACCAAAAGTATTGATCATTGATGATCAATTGATCACCAAAATGTAACTTGAATGTAAGTTATTTGTATTACTAACTCATAAAAATATCAGGACGTATAATTTACATACATAATCTATTAATTATGTAGCAGCATGGAATATAAATGATCAAGAACAAATACAGCTAGGCTTATGATCACCACTGAATGAATACCAGTTTCAATGTGGTCACAAAGACATGTTTTGTGCCAAATAATTCCACAAACATTCTTTGAGACACACGTGTATTTCTCGTAAGTTTTGACATTTCTGAAGAGTCTGAAGTCTAGGAGATTTGTAACTATATATATATATATATATATATAGCACGTTGTAATTATTTTAATAAAGAATAGAGTTCTGCCTTAGTAGACAAACATGTAGGCCTATTAGCTAGCTAGGTGTAGCTAAGTAGCATAGCTAGCCACCCCTTGAATGCGGCATTCGCAATGCGGTGACGTTACTCCAAGAATCCTACCTCATGTGTGATAAAAGAGTCCGTTATTACTATTACCACTACTATTACTTACCGTTAGTCGTTATCCTTTACAGAGAGCTTTGCTGTTTCTTCCAAACTCGCACCATTTCTGCCCCACACTGCACAACGGGCAGTGCAGTAACCGCCGAAAAATAATAACAAGAAGAAGAAGAAGCTGAACGTTGCACGCGCGGGAGACGGGGAGACGTGACCGTTAACTGCAAAGCAGCTCGATTGGTTGGGATTAGGCTTTTCACCTCGAGTGGTTAAGGTTAGGATAGCGGATTGGTCAGGGGATAGGACCTGAACAAATAATGGCCAATAGTAGTGATTGGAGGGCGGGTCTTGGCGCTACCATGGGATTCGTAATTTCGCTGGGGGGAGAGAAGTGTCCGTTGGTCACTGCTGCTGCACCTGTTGGCTTTTGCCACCGCCACGCCGAAGAGGTAAGAATGAAATTCTTTTGACATTATCATAAGGTGAAATGTAAACAGTTGTTGCGACGGAGTGGTCCACTGGAAGGTGGGGATTAGGTAATTAGTTGTCTGTCCAACAAGTAATTGACTGTCGAAAATGGGATGGTTGGCTAAGTTAACGTTAGCTAACGGCTAATGGTAACGTTAGCTAACGGCTAACGTTAACGTTAGCTAACGGCTAATGTGAGTTTCTACGTTGCATATCAAACTGGGGGTCCTTGAAATGAAAACAGTTTGAGAACCACTGATGTAGCTACAGTAATGTTAAGTTACACTTGTGAAATATCTAATTGAAATATTGATTAGCCTAGCTACATGTTACCAGATGTTCATTTATTTATTCAGTTTCTTTGACTGTGAAATTCTAGGGTGTGGCAATTCTTGAAAACCATGATTTGATGTGACTTTTGATTTTTTTTAAAATGGTCACGATTTGATTAAATTAAATTGACTTAGTTGACTGGAGTCGCAGTCCTATTTTTGCTCTACACTAAATATCTGATGAAATTTCAGATCTGCAAGTTCATAACATATTGTGTCACGAGTCCGTATGTTGTGAGCAGATTATCTGCAAAAGCTCACCCAAGAATAGGGATGGTATCATGGTTCGCGATCTTTAAATTATTTTAATCTTGGTGGTTTTATAGGTTATAAAACTAACAACCAATTAGGAAAATAATTTGATTTGATTTTTGCTCATTTTGATACCATTCTTGCCTCAAAGAAATGAAGTGAATTAGGTTAAAATAGTGTCTATTTATATTATACTTAGCGTTAATGATCTAAAATGTATTTTTTTCATTAACAGGATGGAGAAAAACAAAGTGCCGGTAAAAAAGAGGCTACGGGTTCCCACTCAAAAAATGAAGGACCTGAGCTCCCCTCCCCCAAATGAGCAATCTGGTAAGTATTAAGGTAATAGTTTCTGTTATATACGGGGGGTAATAATCATAACATTATGGTCCAAATGATGTCTAAAAATACCAGTCTAAATTGTTGTTGCCAAATAGAAATATAAATTAAACATTCTCTCTCTCTCTCAGGGTGTGTTGCATTCGTCAGATGGGAGGATGGTAAATCTTTAAAGGATCTGACATTTTGGCAAGAGATGAGGCTCCTGTGCAGCTGCAAGATCTTAGATCAGGAGATCCTGTTTTGGCAAAGTGGTCAGATAAATAATAATAATAATAATACATTTTATTTGTAAAGCACTTTTCATAAGAAAAATCTCAAAGTGCTACAGAAACCACATAAAAACACATGGATAATAAAAAACAACAGAAAACATATACAATCAAGAAAATACATACATAAAAACGCATTTGAAAAGAAAACAGCTAAACGAGCAGTGGAGAGCAAATTTAAAATCCGCAAAAACTACGAACAACTTAAGAACGCCTGCCTGAACAGAACAGTTTTCAGTTGTTTTTTAAAACTGTCCACAGACTGTGGTTTTCTGAGATGTTCAGGGAGGGAGTTCCAGATGCGAGGGGCAGTGACGGAGAAAGCTCGATCTCCCATGGTGCGGAGTCTTGAGCGAGGCTGATGGAGGAGGTTTGTGCTTTGGGACCGTAGGTTACGAGTAGATGAGTGGGGGATAATGAGGTCTTTGAGGTATTGCGGGGCATTGTTGTAGATGCATTGGTGGGTGATGAGGGCAATCTTGTATTGAATTCTTGAGGTTATGGGTAGCCAATGAAGGTTCTGAAGAACGGGAGTTATATGTTCGTATATATTATATAGTTATATGTTCAGATGGTAAATTTTATAGGGCCACTGTTGAATATATTTCAGGAGAAGATCAGGCTAAGCCGCCAAAAGGCCACCCAACTCCACAGGAGTCCTTTTTAAATATGTTAAAAGGCGATGAGCCATCAGACTCAACGTCAGGGTCTGACACCCTTATAATAGATAGGAGCCCACTGTCTGAGCATGGCGAGAAAATCCCATCGCTGAATCCATCACCTGACGGGGGACATGCGACAGGCCGCAACACAGCTGGACCACCACCCTATGGGTAGGTTTATCATAATTATTACATAATCGCCTGGGCCCATGAGTTCAAAACTTTTAATCATTATCCGATCAGATTTGGCAAAGTTCAAAACCAAAAAAACAGCATTAAGATAACTTTGTTATCCAATCTATGATAATAGACTAGGCTCTATGCACAGCTCCACTACTATTAATCCGTTTGTCCAATAATGTAAGACAGGAAACAAAGGAGCTGCCTTAAGTTCAGGAAGTAGTGGAGCTGTGCGTAGAGCCCATTACTGTATTTCAGTAAATAGTATGTGAATGACTCGTGGGCCCTGATGAAAATTATTTGCTATTATTTTTACAAAATGATCAGAATTTTGTTACGTTCATCTGTTTAAATAAATCTGTTGAAAAATGTTTATAGATTTCAAATCTTTTAACAAAGAATGGAAATAGCCACTTTACGAGCTCACATGTCACAACATATTGTGAGCTTGTTGATCAGCTATTTCCACTATTGAAATGTTTTATGTTTTTAAAGTATAAAATGATTATAAATATGGCAGATTTTGGTCATAGTACATTTATTTTCATTATTGGTACTGGCCATCATATACATAAAAAGAGTAGACAGCCCCAGTTGTCAAGGCAGCGTCTACCCTTCTTTTATGTCTATGCCAGTCAGTTCTTTGTAGTTATTGGTCATATCTCTTCTGGGCAATTTGTGTTTACAGAAATGTCATTTCTGGTTCCATGTAATTTTATTATAGCTCTGCCAAAGGGGGGACCATTGGTCCATCACCCTACAGAGGCCATAAACCCAGCCCATCACTGTATGATCTCAACACCTCTGGTCCATCACCCTACAGAGGACATACATCCAGGCCATCACCATATGGCCTCGACATCCCAGGTACATCATTCTATGGAGGCCATACACCCAGCCCATCACAGTATGACCTCAACACCTCTGGTCCATCACCTGGTGGAGGCCATACACCCAGCCCATCACCGTACAGCCTCAACAACTCTGGTCCATCACCTGGTGGAGGCCATACACCCAGCCCATCACCGTACAGCCTCAACACCTCTGGTCCATCACCTGGTGGAGGCCATACACCCAGCCCATCACCGTACAGCCTCAACACCTCTGGTCCATCACCTGGTGGAGGCCATGCAGCCAGCCCACAAGAAAATGCATGGACACCATGTGAGGATTGTAAGGGGGAGTTTGAAAGAATCCTACAGGAAAAGAGAAGGATCGATGAAGTCATCTCGAGAATAGGCAAGTAATTTCTGCTAATTCATTCATGATGTAATTGTTTTGTACCTATATTAGTGATTGGGCCTTGAACACATAAAACACTGTTTGAACTATCCTAGAAAAAAGGCAGAAAAGTGGGTTGTGGCGTTAAACAGACAGTATAAATGGTATGGGAAGGTTTATAAACTAAACTTATTTATTGCACATAATCCTTGATATTGTTATCAAATTAGAAATAACACTTAATTAAATTATAGCAATAATATATAGCAATAATTAATTAATTAATAATAAAATTATTAATTAAAATTATTAATTAATTAATAATAAAATTATTATTAATTAATAATAAAATAATAATTATAGCAATAATATATTATATACTCTCTCTCTCTCTTTTTTTTCTTGTGGTGTTGTAACCTATGCGAGGTTATCTAGACATGTTTTAATTATGTTCAAAAATGAACTTGCCTGCCATTAAAGCTCTTTAACCATTTTAAAGAGTAGCTTGGTGTTTTCTCACTCCTGTATTGTTTGTACTATTTTTCCCTTTCAGATCCAGGCCAGGTCAGAGAGCTTCAGACTCTCTGCGACTTAATTGGAGAGAGATATTGTGGCAGCCCAGCTTCACCATCAGGCCAGCAGGAGCTGTTTCCTGGGAGCGGCATATTCATCTCATCATTCCGCCTTGCTGCCATGAATCACGCATCAAAACCAAATTGCATGCGTCTGTTTCATGCACTTTTGGATCATTTCTTCACTGTTGAGGAGTGTCAAAATGCAGTGCCCTTTGGTCGCCCTGGCAACAACCCCTCAGGAAAGGAAGGAAAGCAGGTCCTTAACCGTAAAAAAGTTGACGGAATCCTAAGTAAGTTTTTTTCAAAATTAGGTTCCGTGTGTTTTTAGGCCAGGATAGTGGGAATAATGATTATATTCAACCATGACAGTGTAGCAATGACTGATGCAAAGTCTGCGAAACTAGTTCAGGCAGACAACTCAACTCAAGCTGCGCCCATGCTGATCAGCTGATCAGTCACATGCCCTCCTCATCCAAATAGGGCGGGCTATTTAAACCCCCCCACCCCCAGCTTACCTTCTCATCCCTGGCTATGCTTCTGCTGTCGTTGCTATTTCCTGCTCTGCTGCCTTGCTGCTGCTTCTGCATACATCTCGCTGCTGCTGTCGCCCATTAGGTTTTGCAAACCCACCTCCTCCCCAGCATCCACCTTTGGGCTCTGTCTTTATGATCCCCCTGCAGGGGGTCTGCTTCATTCCCTGTAATGTCTTGCAAAGCAGATCATTCAGGGAACGAATTACTGAGTCAGAGTCTGACGCCAAACCTGCTGCAGCCATGCTCAAGGATGCTGTGCTTCAGCTTGCAGTGCTTATAAATTATTTGTTCCAATTTCAGAGTTGTCTGACTGAACTATCAGAATAGAAGTTTAATACCAGAAATGAAGTTTTATCCAGTATCACTTTATAGCACCTTTTAAGGATAACAGACTGTTGTTTTATTTATATTCATGATTGGCCCAAACATCTTACTTGCTGATTTGCAATTCTCTGAACTGAAATGGACGTCTCACGGTGTTATTTCCTTTTAACCTGAAGTGCAGTTGTGTATGGTCTATGTGGTAAGTCTTTTTGTCAAATTACTCATGACAGATTTTAATGCTCTTGTCTTACAGCTTATGTCCTGAGATGTGCAACTCTACCGGACTGGGAACCAATTGAGGAGGCCAAGCTCAAGAAAGCCTTTGTGAACAAATGTAGGGCCAGAGCAGGCTCCAAGGAGTAGGCCATTGATATAGCCTGCCCTATGTGGACTGCTTTCTCTCTCTCACTCTTTTTTTATTTTTCTTATTCATTTTCATGGACCAGTGCCTGCCAAGTTCACTGAGGTTTGGTAGTATGTGAGTTAGTAGTAGTAGGTTCTCAGGTCCTTTTACGGTGGCAAACCAACATTACAAAATTTGAAACAGTTTTACAAACACAGAGACAAATTTACATTTTAGAAAACATTTTACAAACACAGAGACAAATTTGCACGTCCCAAAACAAATTTACAAATAACATTAACCGGAAAGGAATGTACCAACTCCGAGGCTGAACCGGAAGTGATAACGGGAGCAGCCAATAGGAGGAGTTGTTGTCATTGCTGACCCAAGATGGACAGCGGTCGGTACCGTCACCGGCAGTAGACTATGTGAATTTGCCACTGTCATTACCGGCAACGGGACCCCCAGTACCGGTTGGGAACCAATTGAGGAGGCCAAGCTCAAGAAAGCCTTAACCAAATTGGATGCGTCTGTTTCATGCACTTTTTGATCATTTCTTCACTGTTGAGGAGTGTCAAAATGCAGTGCCCTTTGGTCGCCCTGGCAACAACCCCTCAGGAAAGGAAGGAAAGTTGGTGAACAAATGTACGGCCAGAGCAGGTTCCTAGGAGTAGGCCACTGATATAGCCTGTCCTATGTGGACCGCTATCTCTCTCTCTCTCCCCTTTTTTTATTTTTCTTATTCATTTTCATGGTAATATGTGAGTTAGTAGTAGTAGTAGTAGTAGGCAACGGGACCGCCAGACCGGTAAAGACCATGGCAAATTCACATACGGTAGTCTACTGCCGACAACGGCACCGATCGGGTTAGAATGAACACCATCAACGACAACAACTCCTATTGGCTGCTCCCATTATCACCTCCGGTTCAACCTCGGAGTTGGTACATTCTCTTTCCGGTTGATGTTATTTGTAAATTTGTCTTGGTGTTTGTAAAAGTGTGTGTTTCTTGGTAATTTCTTTTCTGAAATTTTAATTTGTTTCGGGACTTGTAAATGTGTTACGGTAATGAAATTTTGTTTTTTGATATGTAAAAATGTTTTCTAAAATGTAAATTTGTCTCAAGCTTTGTAAAAGTGTTTCAGATTTTGTAATGTTGGTTTGCACCTCCAGGCCACCGTACTTTTCATGTGTGAGCCTAACCTTGTTGTTCCACGTACCCCACGTTCCACGTGCTGGTCAGTGTTTTATTCTTATAATCTGGAAGTGTTGTACTGTACTGTACTAGTGATGTCCCCACACTCTAGATCTGAGGAGTGAGCTGAGTTGGTACAAGTGTGCCTTACTATAGTTGGCATGCTAATCAAACCCTGTTATCTATTCATGTTGGTCTGCACCTCCAGGCCACCGTACCTTTCATGTGTGAGCCTAACCTTGTTGTTCCACGTATCCCACGTTCCACTTGCTGGTCAGTGTTTTTTGTCTGGAAGTGTTGTACTGGTGTTACACAAATAAATGGTGTTAACACAAATAAAGTTTTCAACTTTTCAATATTGAGTATTGTTTTTACAGTTATTTCTCATTACTAAAGATAATTAATCTTCAAATTGCATTCTCTATTTGTTCTCATATTTCTCAAATATACCTCATATCATTCTCATATATAGCTTCAGTAAGACATTAAAGAGAAATAATCAAGAGATGGAAGAGACATTGGACACACAATAATAAGATCTCTTTTAAGGCTCATACTTCTCAGATTTGTCTCATAAAGGTCTCAGATTCATCTCATGTTATTCTCTTTAATTCTCCTTCAAATAACCAAGACATAATTGAGATCAGGGGTATATAATTATGAGATCTCCTCTGTTTATCCCACTTCTCAAGTATTGCTCAAATGGTTTTCTCAATTCAACCTCCTTTTTCTTACTGGTGTCTTGTCTCTTTTTAGCTTATGTCTTGCTCCTAAGGGACCCTTAGGAGAAGTAACTCAGAAACAAATGATCACAGAATGATATGAATACGAGAAGCTCAAATTGATCTCAAGAGATGAGATTGAACAACAGATGAGCAACACATTTTTCCTATGGGGCAGCGCCTTCACCCTTCCACATTATTTAGAACCAAGTGTTGACCTAGTGTTGACAGGTGCCAAGCCTGTGCCTTTTTAATAAATAATACTCACTGGATCAAGGTTATTGTCTGGTGGCTCCACAATAGCAAGCGTGTTGCCAGACACTGCAAGCCAATGTCAGACTGCCCTCAAACATGCACATAGGCCTGGAATAACGTTGACGACCTTGAATGAAGAGGAGTGGAAGTTCAAGCTTGGTTCGTAGCCGTCGCCAAGAGAGTACTCTTCTATATCTTGTGTCTTTCGTGCTCTTCGGGTGGAGAAAGTCCCCTTCACATTTCAATGATATTCTGTACAGTCATGTTTTGTACAGAAAGAAAATGTTCAACCAGACTGACAACTGACTGTCTGAGCAACATTTCAACAAGAATAGAAGAACTCACCAGTAGTTTGTGACATAAACTGGTATACGATCGTGGCACTTTCAGTAAAGAGCAGTTATTAGCAGGATGAATGTATATTTTTTTACATTACGTGCACATCTGAAACGCTTTGTCTCACTTTTATTACAGAGACAGCATATCCCTTTTTTTTTCTTCATATGATGTGTTTTACTTCCTTGTGAACTTCCATTAAAAGGCAGTTGCTCACTTGGGTGAGAGAATGCCGGACAAGTCACCATCTCGTGGTCTGTTTAGAGAAAGCCAAGAACGTGCATCTGTCACTCACTCCCAGCTTCACCACGCCCTCCTCAACCAGGTGCTTGTGAACACAGTGAGCGGATACAACTCTAGAAACTGGATCACACTTTGGTTTCTGTGAAGTGTGATCAATTCTTTAATTGAAATTGATGAGACCTTGAATAGAACCATCATGATGCAGCACTGCGGTGGGTGGTTAGAGGGCGCAATTCTTAAATCAGAGTCAACAAGCTTGAGGAATTATTATTGGATATAATATTACCTCAAATGACGTCAGAGTATAAAAGGACCTGCAGAAGTTAGTCTATTTTTAATTGTTTTTCCTATTGGGCTCTATCCCAGTAATGCACACCAGATCAACAGTAGCTTCCTCTTGATCCCGCCTCCATCTTATACAAGTGGACGTAAAAAGAGGCGCACTCTAAATAAAAACATTGGGATTCAGAGTATCCAAACAAGACCTTGCACAAGGGAGACTGTCCTGTTCTCCTAGTGTCAATAATTGAAGCCTTCTGAAGCTAGCACTGCTGCCCTGTCGCCTCAGAGCAGGAGGGGTCGATTAGAGATAATGGATGTAGCAAGAAACAAAGCTGAGCTGTTGGATGGCGTTTGTTTGCTTTTCTCATTCAGTTGTTGAGTAAATGTTGGTGTCAAAGCTCAATGCGCAAAGCTAGCCAACATTGCTCATGTGTAAATCCCTGAGTTCCATCACACAGTAACACAGTTACAACACCAGCTGTTACTGACGTAGTCAAACTGTAGCAAAAAAACAACCTGATCTCACAGAAATACGTGAAATGAACACGACCCCTTAACCCCAATATGCGTGGTGTCGGCACGCAATGTGTTGAAATTACGTGTGGGTACCACGTAAACGACACCCATACAAAGTCAATGAGGCTCATTTACGTGGTGGACACACGTATTCCCTGATTCAAATAAACGTCCTCCTTTTATAATTTATTAGGTTCAACAACGTCACGCAGTGGGCGGTGGTAAATGTTGTTTTGTAGTTTACGAAACGTCCTCCTTTTATAATTTATTATAGTGAGTTAGTTGCGATAATAACAGTACATTGTTTGACATAGATTGTTTCCTTTACGTTATTAAACCCTCTACGATATTTTATTATTCTCAAATGTATTTTCTGTCACCGCAGCGAATATTATTAGGCCTATTAATAATTATTTTTATGAATCAGAAGACTTTCAGTGGTTACCACGACAACGATACGTCACGTTACGCACCGTTATGCACCGGGGGGGGGGGGTTACGACGCACGCTTCTTACCCATCATCCTCAGTCATTTCACCCGCCAACTGACTACAGTAAGTATCTCTCTCAACCCAATCGGTGTTTGTTTGTTAAAAAGCACGCATAATCTGTACTGTTATTTCTTTAGTTGTAGGCCGATCTGTGTAGCGTTTCATCCCTGGAGATTAGGTTGAATTTGGTAGTGTTGTATCATCTACACGGCTAACGTTACCCGCCGAAGAAGTTAGCTAGCCGGCCAAATGACAGCTGCCCCCGGCCGGGACAGTTGGGTTGTGGCACTGCCAGCTACCAAAATCAGTTTAAACTCATGTATTTGTCCATGTGTTGTGACAACAATAAACAACCTGTTGCAGTGGTTAAAGTTTTATTCAAAGTGCAAAGAACGTAAATGTCAGAAGTGTAACTAAGGGGAATTAACGCAATCAGGGATGGACTGGAAATAAAAAAAAACTGGACCTGGAGTCTTTCCAGAGGATTTGACTGCTCAGTGCAGTGCGACTCAATGTCAATGACCGTTCATACCTGATATTATTAATGCATAATTAGAGTTAGAATAGAATAATTATAGATAGAATATCCTGTAACACTATGGTGCCATACCTTTGCAAGACTTTGCCATTTTAGAAGACACTGAAATCATCATGAGATAATTGAGGGTAATTGTTACTTTAGTTATTTGTGACAATGAGAAGAGAGAGCAGTGGATATTATGAGAAACATTTAACGCAACAGGACATATAAGAAGTCCACTGTTTCCATTATTTGTAGGCCTAAATAAAATAGATTTGTGTATGTAACTTGCTTGTTTCAAGTGAATGTGGTACAAATCTGACATTTGTACTGTCAGGATCGATTTTTATCGTACGTAGTGGTTGTGATCGATTCATATTCAATTAATAATTACAATTACTCTGTCCTAACAATTAAGAAATGCTCTTTTACTGCAAAGGCTATTCTAATAATCTTTTGCTTTTTCCTGTTTTACAGCTTTATTGCAACACTTGATTTCACCAACACACACATATACACACACACAAATCAAACAAACTGCACTTTTAAGAGCCACACTCTCTCTCTTTCTCACTCGTCTCTTTGAATGAGAAACTACATACCAGAATGGCAGCATCATCAAGCACGTGGGATCTTATTTTATTTTTTTTCATGGATGCCAACCACTGCTTCTGCTGACTTTTAAATTTGTCCAGCTTCTTTTGAAGTCTGACGTGTTGGGGTTGAGGATGTTTACAAAATATACACATTTTAAGTCTGCAGCAAATTTTTTCCCCGCAGTTTGGGCAGGTCTTTTTTTGTGATCCTCCTGGCATTATGGAAGAGAAACAATAACAGAAAGAGAGTGATTGAAAGAGACGAATGAGAAAGAGAGAGAGAGTGATTGAAAGAGACGAGTGAGAAAGAGAGAGAGTGTGGCTCTTAAAAGTGCAGTTTGTTTGATTTGTGTGTGTGTATATGTGTGTGTTGGTGAAATCAAGTGTTGCAATAAAGCTGTAAAACAGGAAAAAGCAAAAGATTATTAGAATAGCCTTTGCAGTAAAAGAGCATTTCTTAATTGTTAGGACAGAGTAATTGTAATTATTAATTGAATATGAATCGATCACAACCACTACGTATTATAAAAATCGATCCTGACAGTACAAATGTCAGATTTGTACCACATTCACTTGAAACAAGCAAGTTACATACACAAATCTATTTTATTTAGGCCTACAAATAATGGAAACAGTGGACTTCTTATATGTCCTGTTGCGTTAAATGTTTCTCATAATATCCACTGCTCTCTCTTCTCATTGTCACAAATAACTAAAGTAACAATTACCCTCAATTATCTCATGATGATTTCAGTGTCTTCTAAAATGGCAAAGTCTTGCAAAGGTATGGCACCATAGTGTTACAGGATATTCTATCTATAATTATTCTATTCTAACTCTAATTATGCATTAATAATATCAGGTATGAACGGTCATTGACATTGAGTCGCACTGCACTGAGCAGTCAAATCCTCTGGAAAGACTCCAGGTCCAGTTTTTTTTTATTTCCAGTCCATCCCTGATTGCGTTAATTCCCCTTAGTTACACTTCTGACATTTACGTTCTTTGCACTTTGAATAAAACTTTAACCACTGCAACAGGTTGTTTATTGTTGTCACAACACATGGACAAATACATGAGTTTAAACTGATTTTGGTAGCTGGCAGTGCCACAACCCAACTGTCCCGGCCGGGGACAGCTGTCATTTGGCCGGCTAGCTAACTTCTTCGGCGGGTAACGTTAGCCGTGTAGATGATACAACACTACCAAATTCAACCTAATCTCCAGGGATGAAACGCTACACAGATCGGCCTACAACTAAAGAAATAACAGTACAGATTATGCGTGCTTTTTAACAAACAAACACCGATTGGGTTGAGAGAGATACTTACTGTAGTCAGTTGGTGGGTGAAATGACTGAGGATGATGGGTAAGAAGCGTGCGTAACTTAGCGTAATAAATTAGCGCTCATTGTTGTGCATACATCTATATTATTAGTTTAACATTTTGTGAAATGCACTTCTGCTTTGAAAGTGAGATGATTTAGCTTGATGCTGTATTCAATGACTACATGTTGGAGCCAGAGTGCGTTTAGCTTAGCTTAGCATAAAGACTGGGGAGCGGAGGGGAACACCAAGTCTTGCTTCCAGTCTTTATGCTAGGCTAAGCTAACCCGAAGAGACTCCAGCTGATATTGAGATTGAGATTAATTTTGGCATCCAGTCGCAGAGGAGAAAAAAAGCAAATGAACTGCTTTGCTCTCAATGAACTGGCAGCCGGAAAAATATTGTTTTGACAGAAGTCAAGCAAGATGTAATTCACACAAAAAAGAGCCAGTTTGTCGATAAAATTCCTGTATATCATTGATCTCCATGAATGATACACTTCATTAATTCATTGCCATTCTATTAGAACAGCAGAACCACAGGAGGTGAAAAATCCTTTTGTAAATATTTAGTGAATCATTTTCTCTTCCTTGTATACAAGAAGCACGTTTACACACTTTTATTTCTAACTTCATTATATATTTATTGTAAAATGGATAAAGCCTGTGTCAATTCTTTAGTCACTGAGTTAAAAGAGAAAAATAACTTGGTTGAAAACTATTTGATGTAACATATGCAGCTCCAGTAACGAGGCCTTTCAAATCAATAGGTAGCGCGCACGCACGCACGCACGCACGCACGCACGCACGCACAAAGCTAAATGCATATGAGAATAAGGGCAGGGTAAGTTATGAGCATCAAAGACTGATTATTGCGCCGTGGAACGGCACTGTGTCCTTTGAGGTGGGGGGTTGGGGGGGGGGGGAGAGATTGTCTCTACACGGATTATTAACTCATCCTAATGTTGAACCAAATTGCGAGCGGTAGAGGCTCCACTCTATGTCAGTGTCTTTGCCCGAGACGCCCAACATTCATCAAACTTACTTTACTGTGTGATTCACTCTCAGACCGGATCTGATATCCAAGTGGACCTGAGCTCTAGCTTCAAAGTTACCTTCGAGCTTTTGAGGCTTCCCACAACCCTTGTCTGTAAGACGTCCACCGTGCTAAATGAGATGTCATTTGGAAGGTTGCTGCTAATGGACGAGCAACGATGAAACCACCCAGGCCACACGGGGAAGAATCCCCAAGGCCCTCTTTTGAAGATTTCAAGGGTTCCATCAACGGGACGTCTTCATTTTATTTTTTTCAAGCACTGGAACATCTGCACTTGAGCTCCATAATTTTGCAACATCAGCCATCTAGGTGCAATATATCATCTTAACTGTATCCACAAATACTAGCATGCTGTTTCTGTGTGCATCTGGCTGCTCGGTGCTTTATCCCCAACTGGACGTCAATGACTGGAGCTGTCTGAATGATAGCCTCTGCACAATGTGTGAATACTGGCTTGTGGCTCTAGATGTGGTTTGGACTTTAATAGAAGTTATTGTCATTATTATATTTAGTATTTTGTCTGTATTCATCATGTATTAAGTCATGGCCAGTAATTTTTGCACAAATTTGACCCCTGAACCGTTTTATATTTTATTTATTCGCCCCTACCAGCCGATGTAATGTACCAATATATCTGGGGATTGTGCAGCATGCTGCTTTTTTTAAATCATAACTATATTTAGAATAGCTTTAGTCAACGAAAACTGATTTTTGTCATCAACATTAGATTCCACATTTGACTCATTGTAGTCTAGCCCACAATACCTTGTTTCTTTCTCCCAAGCCCTGCTGTTGATGTCGTTAACTTTAACGTAAGTGAGAAGCTTCGAGTCCTCCTGACTCTGCTGCTGTAGTCCTGATATGGTGCGGGAAACCAAACTGCTGTATTGAATAAAAAATAGTCTAAAATGTGGCTCTTTTTTGTCAAAGGACAGGGCAAGAGGTTCTTTTTCACTACTTTTCTCTCGTCTTTTTTCTGCATGTTGATTCAGTCGCAATCAGTGTGTAATGACTCCGGTGCCAACTTGTCATCGTCTTGACTTACTCATGAGAAACAAAAAAAGGGGTTTGAAGTAACCTTTAGTTTTTGTTCACAGAAAGACAGCTCAGAACGCCACCAGAACATAGATGGATTACCAAACCGGCCGACCGGGCACAGACCCAGGAGCCTGAGACACAAATCAACAAAGAGACACAAATCAACCAAGTGGAGACTCAAGATTACCACAAAGAAACAGAAAATGACTCAAAAGAGATAAAACAAAGCGACTACAAAGAGACACACAGTGACCACAAGACACACCGAATGATAAGAGACAGTGACCACAAAGAGACATGCAAAACGACCACAAAGAGATGCACAACGAGCACAAAGATGCAATACAACCACAAAGAGATGCACAACGAGCACAAAGATGCAAGACGACCACAAAGAGATGCACAATGAGCACAAAGATGCAATACAACCACAAAGAGATGCACAATGAGCACAAAGATGCAAAACGACCACAAAGAGATGCACAACGAGCACAAAGATGCAAAACGACCACAAAGAGATGCACAACGAGCACAACGATGCAAATCAACCACAAAGTGACACAATGGTCAAGTTGAAACGTTCTCAACTCCTCTGGAGAATCAGGGGAACAGGCATAATAACGCCAATCACTGCAATCACACAGACTCTAAAAGGCAACAGTTATAGTGACTACTTATAACTTAGAACAGGTTTTTCCCCAACTCAAAACAGTACTTACTTGTCCATACAGTATGGATGTCGAAAGGCTTTTCATTAGCTTTAGACGACGTCTGCGACCTTCTGTTGGACTTCAGAATAGACTTTCACAAAGAGTTAGGCTTTCGCAGTTAAGTGAGCACTTCACAACCAGAAAGGAATTATCCCAATTATTCTTTCTTTGTACATACAGCCATGTGAGTGTTCTACTTCTCTCGACAAATCATTGAATTATATCGTCGTTTTAAAAAAGGTACCAAGAGGCTTTGTCCAAACTGTCTTTATCTCGCTGTGACGCAACATCTCGCCGGAGAGCAGTTATTATTTAAGCACTGTGAGCGGCTCCCCCCCCCCCCCCCCCCAGCAATGCTAATAACATGGCTAGAGACGCTTCCAGCTGTTCACATCGTCGCCAAAGAGCCGGGGACCTTCGAAACGGCAACCTGAGAGTCCATTATCAACACCTGAAGGTCGCATATGGAAAAGCTGTCATCACTCAGCCACGGCTCGCTTTAGTCACTGCGGCGTTTCGAGTGTGTGTGTGTGTGTGTGGCAGATGTGACGGTAGGGCGGTGAGAACTCCCAGAGACACTCGGCACTCCCTACCATCACCCATCAGACGTGATTACAGCCCTCGCTCCATGATCCAGTGCCTGTCTGAGCCCACTCCTTTTCGGTTTCCCATGATTCTCTCCCGCCGCCGGAGCAATCAAACCAGGAGCCCAACTCAGACAGAGACGTGACCCCGGGCGACATTTGTTTAAGTCATACCACAAACGAGAACAGTTTGATCAAACACCTTCTGTTTTATTCATAGGGAATGAGGACGTTTCACCAAGCAACCCGGTGTCATATATAGATATAACTTTTTTGTAATCGCTGACTGGAGGTGGAGGATAAGATGTATACCCATGTATTCATCTGTGGAGGCGTACAAACAGAGCGGAGGTAACAAGGCAGTCGGACCATTACCAGGATGTAAGAAAGTAAAGCAATTTTAATGACATTGAAAAAAGCAAAAACAATCACCAATTAACATTCTTAACATGCAATGGCTGAATTTTTACAAAACATTGCAATTTTATTTCATGGTGCTAATGTTAATGCTGAGCAACTTGTGTTTTGAAATGGCAGTATATTGAAAGTTACAGTAAGGCTTGTTAAGACTGACGAACGGTGACTACAGCCTATTTCATCTCAGCACGCAACCAGATTACAGTAATCTGATTACATACTACAAACAAACAAATCCCATGACAGGTGCTGTGCGGCTCTTCTTAAAGGGGCACTCCACCAGTTTACAGATGCAAAGCTGTGTATTGATCATATGGAGTAACATTCAGTGGACAAATACAGTTGGTTAATGTTCTGTGGTGTTTTGTCAAGAAGACTGATGATGTCACAGTGATGTCACCGGGGTTATCCCAATTTGGATTTCGAGACTGCGTTACAAAATGGGATTGCGGAATTGGACCGAGTTGGGTGTTTATCCGACAAGTTGAATCATGGGAAATGTAGGATTTCGTATTTTTGGAGCTTTACCCAAACTAGGCGCCGCTTCCACTTTTACCCTTTATAAAAATCATTATTGGAGCACAATCCTAAATCACTGGAGAACTGCTTTAGTGGAATAGTTTGATGTTTTGGGAAATAGACGCTCATCGATTTGTTGACATTTTGTTACCTTTTATGGGATGGCCGCTTCCAGTCTTTATGCTAGGATAAGCTAACCAGCCATAGCTCTAACTTCAGATTTACTGTACAGAAATGTAATGAAGCGAATACGCATATTTCCCAAATGTTCCCACTGTTCCTCTGACCTCCTCCAGAGTGAGGCTACTTCTTGAACACAGTTTTCAGAGCAACTATTTCAAATACCGGCTGTCGGCAGCAGCGGCCTTGTCTACAAACTGTATTCAGCCATAGTGGTGCTTTTTAATAAAAATGTAGGTATAAAAGTGATCGACTGGATTACACAACAATTGCTAATAATCAGATAAATAATAATGTATAATGATTTGATTTTCTGAATATCTTCCGTGTCTGGTATGGCAGTGTGCGGCGCTGTTTATCGTAAGCCAGACTGAGGCCTGTCATGTAATCTAATGCATCTAAATGCTATACAAGAGACATTATAGCTACGTTTCACTTTTCTTGTAACATCACAGGGAGATTGATGACTCGCTGTTTGTGATATGTAAATTTCCTGGTTATTTTGTCAGGTACAAAACCATTGGATAGAATAAGTTAATAAGCTTCCATTTTCATATACATCTTCCATCATATTTAATGAATCCATTTCAAATATAAAAGGTCAGTAATAGCTGGCTGCAATTGAAAAATATCAACTTGATATTCCCATTTATCTGCGAGGCAAAGCTGCACATAATGATGTGCAGCGGAGAGTGAAATGTTCCTAACATTTGTACACACAGCACTGCGGCTGACGTAATGGAGATGCAAAAAAATAAAAAAAAGCAAGACAAGAAAATCCAAGCCTTCTAAATTTTGTGTGTGCATAATAATAATCATAAAAAAAAGACACTTTGCACATACAATATACACTATATATACACAGTATTTAGTATCGGTCATCCTGTTGCGACTCGACAAAAACAGAGCTGTATAAAATGAGGGTGGCAGTGTGCCGTCGGCGATGACGCATTACAGTTGACACCGAGCGCGTGTGCTCGGTACGGATCATGTCTGTTTTCCACTTGTTCCCCGCGGCGGGTTTGGCGAAGACGTTGCCCGGGAGACGATGGATGGATGGATGGATGGGATTGGCGGCCGCGCGCCCCTCACGCCGGGGTCTGAACGGTGGCCTTGATCTCGGCGGACGCCCTCTTCCTCTCCTTCCGCCCCGCGTACTCGCCGATGAAGGAGCCGTCCTCGTTGAACTGGACGTCCTCGTCGCCGTAGTCCACCAGGCTGTCCCCGCTGTCCCCGGCTTTGATCTCTCGGCTCAGCGAGTGCTGGCTGCCCTTCAGCGGCTTCTCGTCGTTGTCGCTGCGAGAGAGGGCGCAGTGGATTTAGAGTCGCCTCGTTTCACCCATGGCTTCACTCTTATGGTTTATTGGGGGGGGACGGGTGGGGGGAGGGAGGACGGGTGGGGTGGGGTGGTGGACACACACAGGCTCCAGCCTCTGTGACTGGCATTGGCGTTAGCCCGGGAAATAATCTCGCCTAATAAACCACGATGAGGTTCATAAGTAGGTAACTTCACATTGTAGCCTTTGACATGAACTTTTTGTGTAGTCAAATCTAGCCTCGTTAAATCCCAAGTGTTTGCCGAGTGGACATTTAGGCGCATATCAGCACCCATTTGAACTTGTGTATTCCCCCTGCATGGATTTTATTTTACGAGCGTTGCTGATCAAATTTCTAATGTTCATGAATGGCCTCCGCTGACGCGTTCCAGCCAGATTTAGGCTCCAAACGTGCAACAGAAGCGGGACGCTGGAGTGACGAGAACGGGTTTGGCAGAGGTCGTCACGCCGACGGATTCAGTGCTTTTGTGGCCTCCGTGAAGTTTGCTGGAAATGATGCGGTGCGCTTTTACGCAGACGCAGCGCCACGCCAGATCGCCAATTATTACTTTTTTTTAATCCTTCATTGCTTGTCACGTAACTTGTGTGTGTTTTTCCCAAAAAGGGACACATTCCATTTTTTAAATACGTGCTGTGGTGGATCTAATTTATGCCGATATTGAAGAGGGGTTCATGCAGATTTCCAAAAGCAGCTGATTAACCGAGAGATATTCAAAGTGTTCAGACTGTTTAAGTGCTACTACTAGTATTTCCAGGGTGTCGGTATCGACAGAGAGCGCGTCATCTTTCCTGACAGTTCGGGAGTTCGTCTTTGTGCGAGCGCTTTAGCGAGTGGCTGGTTCAGCTACCAGCGCGGCTAACGGTTTGGTTGCACATGCAAACAAAACACTGTTTACCAACAAGTTATAAAACCAGGTTTTCGTTTCACTGAGTGTAACAATGATACTTTCTAAGCACATGCTTTCTCTATGCATACATACAGTATATAAATTAAACAAAACCATCACTGGATTAATGAAGAATTGTTGCCCTTAAAGCAAATATTTTTGGAAATACACGATGTGTAAACCCTGAAAGGTCAAGCTCGTTCACTATGTTGCTTTTTTTACAAGGCCTTTTTTTACAAGGCCGTGACGGAGTGGGAATCCCTACACTGAGCCGCTTCTGACTTGTTGTGCTGTGCAGAGCCCACTGAGTGGGGATTACACACCAGGACCCGGAGCGCACCACTGCCCTGGAGATGTGCTGCTTTCGGCTATACGGATGGGTTTTAGCCTCCCGTGTCGCACTAAAGCCGCCTGCGTTCCGAGAAAGGAAAAAAAAACGGCGGCTCACCCTTAGGGGGACCCAACGTCCATCACATGGAACTAAGGGGGCCTATGAAAAGGGATGCTACCACACAGCGATGTGTAAACAGCTCAGGGATGCTACCGCTGTTTATCACATACTTTCCAGTTACTCGGGCCATCAAATGTGTTGAGCAGAAGAAGAAGCGTTAGGCTCCGCCTGCACCTCGTGCATGCCGGGTTGTCTTTCGGCCGAGAGGAGAAAGAGAATATCGAGAGAAGAGGACAGCAAAAGGAGGATTTCATACACTGTTGCACATGCATTGCAATGCGGTGGTGGGGCTCCAGGGGTGGGGGCGGGGAGGGGGGGACTCCGCTTACCTGTATTCACAAAATGTGTCGTCATTCATGCCCTGGGACTCCACGTCTGGGTGAAGGTCCTCTTTTTCTTTCACTGCTCGCGAAATGAAAAGAAGATATCAGCAATTTTCCCCCGACAGACGGCTGCCGATTGAAGTTTCAGTCTCGGTCCCCGATCCCCTGCAACTGATTCACTGAATGAAAGAGAGCTGCAAGGCTTTGAAACAGATTGCGACATTTCAAATCGATTCAAGAACAGCCTTCGCCATCTCATTTCTGTCATTCTAAATCAAATTCGAGATCAAAATCAAGCTTCATCTCGAACAAACTACATTTTCTTTTCCTATAAATTCCTACAGTATACATTCAAAATTCTACTCCTATATGTGATGTAACAGGAAAAGAAAAGAAAAAAGGAATGAAAGAAAAGCTTGTCGGAGCTGCGGGTGATAATGAGAACTTAATGAGAAAACAAAGGACACGGCTGCGTCTCGCTCTTTTTTTTCTGCTGACGAGCGGAGCGATCGCTGCCCGGACGACAACCTGATGGCCATTAGCCGTGAATAATAAAGCCGATAAGGAGTCTCATGTACCCAACAGGATGAATAACATTGAGATACCGCAGCGCTTATGTCATCACTCCCTGCTCGGCCACCCCGTGTGCAGCATTTGCATTTTGTCTTGCTGTGGGCTGCACTTTGTTTATATTGCTGCTGGGGGGGACGGGACTACTAAAACAAATAAAAAGATGCGTGTCTGAATAAAGCCAAATTCAAATGTGGGACGTACAGTAGAAAGGCACATTTTCCTATCTCTACACAAGCCTATTTTATGTATGAATTTGCATTAAAAAAAATAGTTTTGTGGCTGGAAGAAAAAAGAAAAAACAGCTTCCTGTAATGGTGGCCAGTGTGATTGATAACCTTGCTCATGGCCACAAACAGCTGAATAGAAATATAATGATGCTCCAAGCAGCAATTACTATTCAAGCAAGGTGATGTGCGTGCGTGTGTGTATGTGTGTGTGTGTATGTGTGTGTATGTGTGTGTATGTATGTGTGTGTGTGTGTGTGTGCTTGGCGGTGAGCACCTACCCGAATACTTCCCCCCTTTATTTCTGTTGACAAAGCAGGCGATCAGCACAATGAGGGTGAGGAGAGCGAAGGCGCACATCAGGCCGATAAACCAGCCCTGGGTGGACACTCCTCCGTGGACGCTGGCCAGACCTGGGGAGGACAAAAGCCGGTGACTTTGACACGCCTTGGCCTTTTCAATCGGACACTTGATTGAACATTCGAGCGCCGACGGGGGCCTCTCTGTCGCGAAAGGCAGAGGGGCTCGCCGCTCGTTTGGAAGCGGTCCAATATTAATATTAAACAGCTAATCCCGCCTGTCTAATTAATCAAGTAAAATGGACGGCGTACAAATGTAATTCCTCTCGGCGGGTCCGCGTGGCGAAATTAAATCCAAGTGACAACGGCGAGGACCGCACGCAGAGGCTGGAGTCACCGCTCAAGGTCGTTTTAGTTTGACCTGCTTTTTCTTTTCTTTCTTTTTTGTCGTTTTTGAATCACCCCCCTCCCATCCCCCCCCTCCCCTCCTCCTCACCTGTTAACCCGGTCGTGATAACGTCTTCAAATATGCTAGAATTATCAAGCCAGCTGTTGGGAATAAGGCGCACAGTGTACTCTGTCCCCGGGTCGAGCCCGTCGATGACGTGGAAGGTCTTAGAGGTGTTTAAGGCCTCTGATATCCTCCAGACACCCTCACCTGTGCAGAGGGCGACGGGTCAGGATGGGTTAGTACTGGAGACGACGCACACGGCTACTGAACTCACGAATGAAGGGACACGGAGGGCGACTACACGCACAACGCACCGGCACTAAAACTACCACAAACTACCAGAGAGGCCAATACACCAAAAGAGTAACGTGAGCTTACGGTTGTTCATATGTGCAATATAGAACTCTGTGTGCTCTCCTCCGGATATCCAGCTGATATTTGCAAAGCTGTCGCTAACAGCTGAGCTAAAACTCAACAGGGCCAGGGCTGGAGGTGAAATGAGAGAAGGGGAGAGAGGAGAGAGAAATGGCAAAAGAGTGGTTAGTGAAGGACATCAGGCAGGGAATGCCATGCGAGGAGGAGAAGGTCGCTCTTCTCCTATTAAAGAAAGAAAGAGAGCGTGCCCTTTTGTTTCCCAACACTATTGTAAGGAGGCTTCAATTATGTCTGGGGGAGAGGGGGGACCAGAGAAATGCTGAAATGGGAGAATAAAGGAGATAAATCAAAGATCTTTGCCAATTTATAAATATATATATTTTTATTTTTTTTACAAAAGGCTTCATAGTTCAACTGAGAATATTTCAGTTTATAAATCTGTAAAAGCTAATAGATTATGTTCTATGACAAACATCAAAGGGTCCCCTGGTATATTATATATCTTGTAAGGGGTCCATGTCAAATTTCCCCTAACTTTATTTTTTTACTTGCCAAAAAAAAAAAAAAGCATAATGCATAACATTTGTATTTCCTTTTTCTGTAATGGCTGGTGGTGAAATATGTTTAATTGTATTCCTTTAAGCTTTTTTTTTAAGCAGTCAAATTTAACTGTTTTGATTATTTTCATTACAGTACCTTTTAATAGGAAATAATTATCAGCATTTAATCACTGAAAAATGTGAAAAATGCCTAACAGCTCTTCCCCAGGGATCAAAGTTGTTTCTGTTGATTGATATATCAAATAGTTTCAGCTCTAAATCTCTGTTTAAAAAACACAACAAAAACACATAACTGCCTTTGAAGCCAACATGTTTAATTTAATTCCCATTAGCACCAGTGAGGACAAGAGTCCTATGTCCTCACTGGTGACTACAGCCCTGGTTATACTCTTTTTCTTTGAAGATCCAATTATGAGCCGGCTTTAATAATTATATTTTATGTTATTTGCTTTGAAGGCAGACAAAGATTTAAGCTTAAAAAGGCAGAAGGGAGTTTGATCTTGCTTTCAGACGCGTCCTGCGGTTTCTCCTTTCCGATACCCGACTGCGAAGACAAACAATCTAATAATGGCGTGAATGATGTGCGTCATTAGTATGGGGGACGTGTGCTCTGACAGCAGCCGCCTGGGCCAGTCAACAAAAGCACGATCCACTTCATTTCCCAGCGGCAGACATGCAAATCTTTCGGCCGCGTGTCCAGCTCAGGTGCGTTATTTGCTCAGGTGATCATTCTCCACGCGAGGACACCTGCGCCGCACGCCCCGACCACCGCAGATGACGATGCCCTCTGACTAATGCTGATGGATTAGTCTGCGAGCTATGGTAATTCCAATCATTGGAAGTGCCCGATGACTTGTACTGATAAACCTCCACCTCCCCCCCATACAAAAACACTAAAAATATCCCGGGGCTGGCTGCCGTGTTTTGTCACTGCGCTCCCTCAACTTGCTATTAAATGCTGCGGAAAGCAGCTGCTCGCCCAGCAGGGAGCTGGTGGCCTGGAAGAAGCCCCCTTCAAAGTCAGATTTTATTTATTTATTTTTTATAAAGGAGAGGCCAGAACATATTCTGATACAGGAGCTTTCAACAGCTCCCACTTATCTCAGTGTCCAGTAAATACCGCCCCCCCGGCACGGCCCAGCACCCTCTCATCTCGGATGCTGCCCCGGACCACTTCTCGTCCCCCTTAACCCAGTTGGAGTTTCCATTGAAACGTCAGGTGACCGTTTGGTCAATACCCTGATGTGTACACAATCAATCGCTGACAATTAAGAGATATTTGTATGCTTCAAGTGACTGCAATCTACAGCTTCACTGTCAGGCTGGCAAATATAGATCTACTATCTTAGGTTTCCTGTGGTACAGCCAGGAAATTGGAACCAGCCACTTTCATCAGCATGCTACGGAAGCCCTGTGAGGACAGTGAGGAAACAAAATGAAGATATGTCAGGTGACCAATCTTTTGAGTCTGATCTCAATAGTTTTTCTTGTTCATGAAATAAGACGTGGGAAAAAAAGGTTTTGCCTGTAAAAGCATTCTAGAATTCATATTATCTTATTTTTTTAAACAGATTTTTTACTTCTCATTTTTAACAAAAAACGCACTGAAAGCTTCTGAACCCGCAGCGTTTTGAAGTACAACGGCCAAACGTGTTCCACTTTGAACGGCTGAAAATGTATAACAAGTGAATGTTTCCCCAGAGGATGATATGCTATTAAAGAAATAAAACATGTATTAATATTACTACTAATGTTGCTTTTCCTGGTTAAAATAACTAACAACACTGGCGTTAGGTCTCTACTCAGCCAAAGATTGTGCATGAGAAAAAAAAAGCCTCACTCAGTAACACCACTGTGCAAACAAGTGTTTTCGTAATCCTAAGAACTCTAGACAGAGCGAAGCCAATTTCCCATAATCCAGTAAACCTATTTACATCAAATCAATAATTTAAAAATGTAAAGTGTTGATGGGTTTCTGAATAATACACCATTATTTTCTCAAAATACTTCTAGTTCTGTGGTCTCAAACCAGATGCCTGCAGTGCGCCATGGGAGCATCAATTGACACGTGTCAAATGAGGCATGTCTGACATCACTTCCAGTGAGTTTGGGCCCGCGGTGTTTGTCGCTACACAGCATGTATGTAGCTGGTGTTAAGAGAGCATGAGGAATTAGACCCCACCTGGAATAAAACATAAATGCTTTAAGTCCTATTTAGAACGTGGGGTCTTGTGGGGGTCAGCCTCTTGTGGCAGAAATGTGTATTGCAACAACTAACATCTTTATTTGTAAATAAGTCATAGTAACTCTTTCCCCCACAGATATAAAAGCATATCAGCTGTTCCTCATTCATGAACACAGTGACATTTCTTTCTCTTTCTGACCTCATAAGACTTCTCGTACCAATAAAATGGTTTCTTTACATGTCAATCCTTGTTTTCACTGGAAACAACACAGATGATACATGTATCTGAAATTCTAATCTAATTAGCCTTCATAATATAGCAGGATCGCGTCACCGAGCAAAGCATAGCCTGTATTTAGTTTCCTGCTCTTCTCTATTTCCATTCCACAGTTTTCCCTGACCCGGTGGCCGGATGCTTGTTGTGTCAGAGTGGGCTGCCGCTCTACCTATGGTGGAGCGAGTGGGTTTGGTCATCGGGGACCGTGGAGTGCTTGGAGGTGAGGGGGAAGCTGAATTGCCTGAAAAAAAAGACAGACCGTGTGGTTATCAATCGGGGCAGAGCTCGGGGCGCTGGCTCTACTGTTAGTGCGCATGCTATTTTTAGCTAAACTCTACCATTAGTAACTAGCCATGTCTACTGAGAAACCAGCTACACTCTGGAAACATTTTTATTTCATTTTCTATACACGAGGTGAGATGTTTCTTTCTTTCTTTTTTGGACATCATTGATGGGGAGAAGAATGACTGTCTGATGCTGTTCCTGGGCTCGCCTCTTAAAGCATCATTTATTTCCTCAGCTTGAGCTCGACACACAAGTCTGCTGTTGTCAGGATAAAAGTCAATATTCGTTTACAGTCACTAATGCGCCCAGATTAATATGAATTTATAATTAGGTTACTCATTACCATTGCTACTAGAGAGAGAGAGAGAAGCCACAAACTTTATCCGAGAAGTTGACAATTTCCTAATGAAAGGAGGCATCCGAGTGCTCTCTGCTGATGGCAAGGGCAAACAGCAGACAAGGTCAATGATCTGCCGAGTGTTTGAGAATTTTTAATTCCGCACAGGATAAATAAAACGCGTCGACCTGTTTGAGAGTTGAAAAACCAGATTTATTCAGGCCTGCAGCACCCACACCTGTTCCCACATTTATACATCTAAAGATGTATAACCACGACTGCGGACAGCATACGGTAATATCTTTTTTTAAATTCACAAAAGGAGGCGGTTCACTGTGTTATGTGCAAGGTAAGACATGACGCAGTTTCTATGTGAACACAGAGCTACACACTGAGGCCGGCAGTGGAAGCCAAAGTGGGAGCTGTTCAAGGCAGTGACAAGCAATGCTAAGCAGATGTTGACACACACACACGCACACGCACGCACGCACTCTCTCACACACACACACACACAGTAATTGAAGGTAGCGCTCAGAGCGAAGCAGGTTTCAGTGACATTTCACAGAAAGGACACACACACGTAGCGGTGGCACGTGCAACAGCTCCACAAAAATCAATACCATAAAAAAATGAGTTCTCTTCCCTCTAATTATTTATTTTTTTGCCGTCTTATCAGCATGCAAATAAACAAGCCCTAAGAGCCAATTCAGTTCCTTCCCGTGATTGAGAGGATTCTTCCAGTAAACACCAAGTAATCGCTTGTGGAATTCAACACCTGCAGCGCGTTTCAACAAGTTGAGACCTTTTTTTGTTTGTTGGTTTTGGCATAACACAACCTGAATGACGCACTTGAAGCCTTTGGGTTTGCGTTTGTATTAAAAATAAAAAGCGCCCAGCCAATTATTTCTGCTGACACTATCTGCTCCCGCTGTTTCCCTCGTTTCATTTCCCGTCCGGTCGGCCATCGGAGCCGCCGCCCTGCAATCTCACAGGCCTGACTTTTGAGTTCTCGCCAGCTTGAAGTGCGGCGTCCAGTCCTCGACAAATGATGTGTAATTGAAAATAAAAAGATTACATGCTGCAAGCTGGCTCATTATGATTACTTACCCGGCAACTCTTGTCCTGATTACACAACTCAGTATCAGAACCTTCAGCTTCCCCTCCTGCTCAAAGCAATCCTCTTTCTTTGCCGATTGTTTCATAGCATGCGCTCTCCGTCCAATCAATAAGCACTTGCTCTCTTGTGACAGTGACAAATGAAAACCTCCACTGCCGCTGGTATGAAATTGTTTATCCACAAAAATTACTTACATGGAGATATGAAAAGCTCTGCAGCCTGAGCGTGGATCATATCCTGCTAGTTCCATGCCGTTTTGAAATAGCGAAATGGATCCGTCCCAGACTTCCCTTGGGCCCGAATGTATTCTCATCGCATCCCCCCAACCCATGCCCACCCACGAGCTCACACACACACACACACACACACACACACACACACACACCCATCACTCACTTGTTTGCAGGGTGGTGGTGCACTCCTCGCTGACGGCCGGCCCGCAGCCCACCGTGGTGCAGGAGCGCAGGTACAGCTTGTATTTGCTCACGGGCTCAAGGTCGCGCAGGGTCCACTTGGTGGTGTCGGGTTTGCTGATGTCCACCGTCTGCAGTGGCCCCACTTCCTCCGTGTCGTTGACTAGATGGAGAAAAAAACAAAACATGTAAAGATATATACAAAAGTTGGAGGCCTCCCTCGACCAGTCAGGTTGCAGTTTACGTCCAAAATGTCATGCACCACTTTATCCTGTTGGACATTTGTGTGAAATTGTTAGAATTAGCATTTGAATTATTGGGTTCTGAGTTGTGTGAGGTCACGGTGACCTTGGACTTGAAAGAACCGATTAGACTTTGATGGTCAAAGTGGGCATTTTGTTTCAAATATGAAGTGAAAGTTCATGTTCACCCTAAAACGTAACGCCTCCGGCCACGGCTGCCGCTGAGGCATTCAAAGGGTCAATGCTTTCGGTTAAAGCGAGCTACTGATGGCATAAGTACTTTGTATGTAAGAGCGTGTCATACTGGGAACTTATCGGTAGATAAGGAGTACAGGGAGCAAATGGCGGGATCTAATTTGCATTCGGAAGAGAACTATAGGACTCACTTTGTACATCAAAAAAGTGTGAAATCAAGAGGCGTTTTACAATCTGCATGCTCTGTTGTTCCACTCATTTGCAAAACGCGGTCCTGACGTACCGTCGCTGAAAAGGGAGCTCCTATCAGCTCCAACCGTGGCACATATCCTTTAAAATAGATTGTAAATATCGGGGGAAAAGGAGGAGGAACCTCTGTTCTTTTTAACCAATGCTCAACATCATGGTCACAATAAGGATGTAGATCGAGGTAACCCTAACCATAACCAACCAAAAGGTTGTAAATATGTATTTGTACTAGTAACTCTTGCACTTTGCCAAACACCAAGACATTTACCTTCCAGCTGACGATCCCAAGGCATCAAAGACGGCAAATATAGACAACACATCACAAGCTCACGCCTGCCTTTTCTTTTGTTTTTTTTGCTCTGGCAAAATACAACTTGCAATTTGGCTTGTTTGGCTTAATACCCTGTTTTTAAAATGTGATTTTTGCATCCAACAAACCAAAAGATGGCGGCCTGCGCATTGGCAACAAGAAGGTATCGGCGTCACCTTTGTCTACATTACGGTGGGGTCTCGTTTTTCACTCCCTGAAGCGCCGCAGTAGGCAGGGAGGTGGCATTTATGTTCTTTGTGACAAAAAACAAACGCAGCAGGTGTTCAGGCGACCTTTGCAGTGAAAGAGGTGCCACAGAAACAATGACAAGAATGTATTGGTCTGCCTGTTTGGTGTTTTGGGCCCAGATACCCCCCACTGTTATCAGAAATCAGGGATTTTAATTTTTTTTGCCTCTAGGGAGTCCAGGCTGTTGCAGAGAAGAGGCCACGAGCATCCCGTGTCGACCCTCATGGATCCATCCTCACTTATCCGGAAGCACTCAGGCCTGACAGCCGGCGGACGCAATCTTATAGAACGAAGAGGCTTTGGCTTTAGCTTTTCCACTGACTACGGACAACTGTTCCAAATATTCCTCAGTCCTTCCCCACTGGGCCGAATATCGTTGGCCAGTGTAGAGCGAGACGGACCCAAGACCGAAATCTGAGAACGACCCCCACGGTTACGAGTTCAGCTCAAATGGGAAAAGAGAAACAGAAATGAATAGACATGAACGTGCGGATCAGTGCGGTGCAAACTTCACTCTGTCAATGAGTTGCTCCGTTGTAAATGGCGTGGTGGAAAAAATCCTCCAAAGAGGAAAACAGTTGCGCTGTAAAATTTATTTTCTTATTTTCTATTACTGATTGAACTTACTTTCACCCACAATTCACTTTTTCATACATGTATAAAGAGCTTTTTTATATTTAATCTGTCTCTGTCATCCCATTTTATCTTACATGTACTTGTATAATTTATACGACTAGCGCTCTCATTAGCTCTTCTCTCGTCCCACACATTTGCTCGTAGCGTACGTACAGTCACATTAAACTGAAACTGAACTACTCTGCCACGCAGCAAAACAATAACGCGGTGAACCAAACCAAGCGACAGAGCGGACGGGAGCGTGAGCCCCTCGTCTTCACCTCTGAGACACACTCGTGTTTCTCAAGTGGTGCTCCGATAGCTTCCGGGGAGCCGGGGTTTCGTCTGGACCGGCCCTGCTCTGCTCCGGGCTTCAGGGTGGATCAGCTGATCTCTGAGGCCCCGTGACCGAGCCACCCACTCAACGCTGTTGGGGAACGCTGTGAGATATGCTCAGCCAGAATGTCCTCAGCGAGGAAGAAAAGAAAACTGACATTAACTTGTATAATTTAACTAATAATTCATAATTGTATTTAACTCAACTCTATATGAGCTCAGTGAACAATTGTTATGATTGCTATAAAGTGTATCGTATCAAGCCCACATCTACTGGACGCATTCCTTCACATCTATTGGCACTAGGGGCTGCACAATGTGAGGAAAATGTGCAAAAATGTTTTGGAATACCTAAATTACTCTTGGTGATAAATAGATATTAAAGTGCACTCCGTTCTGCTTTTTGATTGAATGAAAAGGTGAGAATAGTGACACGGCTAATATGCCATTTACACCTGAGCAAGTTGAATATGCTACTTCAATCAGCAATAGTCTGCCTGCCGAAAGGCTTTACAATTCATAATAGTAGTAATAGTAAGCTAGTAGTAGAAAGAGCAACACGGTGATGACAGATGAATGGATCAAATTTGGGACTTTCACCCAGGAGACTGGGGTCTGAGTCCTGTTATGCTGTCAAACAAGTCAATGCAAAAATGCTCGCCGTGTTAAACGGTGTTGCAACGGGCCGTCCTGTGAAAACCTGCCGCTATTACGTGGCTGAGCTGAAGATCGGCCTTGTGCGGCCGACACATCAAACTGGGAAATGCAGCGCTAAAGACGACATTGGAAGTTAGTCCCTGGCTTCGTGGAGACTTTTGTTTGAGAGCCGAGTGAGCTATAGGATGCCCCCTTCCCCTGCAGCAAGGATGGGGTCAGTAAAGCCGGAACCTTAACAAACTGACACGGTGGCCTTGGTCAGCACTGGCGCCGGCCCGCAGACATCACTCTGACGGGCCTCCTCTACACACTCTGATCTCACGTGACCCCGGCCCTATTAGAGCGGCGCAGTGAATTTCCTCCCCTTGCTGAGGATCATGGGTTAGACAATTGCAGAGATCCTCCTCCTCCACCAACACACACCTGTACTGTAAATAATCTGTCTGCATCAATACAACACAGAGATTTTAAATAACGAGGCTATTAAAGTCCTTTCTGTCGAAATTGAAACATACGGCCTGCGTGTTTCTCTTTCCTTCAGAGGATACAAGCGGAAGAGGAGCACCGGGATGTGAACGCTGTTAAACACAAGTGGGGAAAAAAGCAATACATCCGAGGGGGCACGGCCGTTCTATCCGAGTCAGTTAAGCATGAGGAGAAGGGATACGTACTGAGCTGATACTCGAGGAGGTACCCGGTGAGATTTCCATTAGGCTCCGATGGCGGGGCCCAGAGCAGAGAGACGGTGTGCCTCTGTACATCCGTGACCCTGAAAACAGGATTTCTCTCAGGGACTGCGGGGGCAAAGAAAGCAATACACACAGTGAGCCATCGGAATCCTGCAACCCACTTTCCTTGGTTATTATTAGACTTTCCCCCTCAGTGGTTGTGGATCAATACACCCCATGCCGTTATTCCACAATCCTACCTCCCTGCGGGGTTTTGAAGTTGAGGGGGTGGCTGCCGGGGCCGTTGCCCCGCCCGTTGAAGGTCATAACGATGAGGCTGTACTCGGAGAAGGGCGTGAGTCCCGGCACCGTGCCGTGGCTGCGGTCCCCGGGGAACGCCAGCGTGTGCTTGTCCCCGTGGCTTTTCTTCGAGTCCGCCAGACTGCGCAGGCGCCACCAGTTTACCTGGAGAGGACGCACAGAGTCAAACTGTGTACGTGTGTGAGAGGATGCTGAATGAGTTAATGTGAGGTTGTTGTTTTCTCTGTCCATGAAAACATGAAGTAAAGGAGAGACGGAGCGGCGAGCACACATTAGAGCAAGGTCAGGTGCAGCTCCTTTGTCTAGAGAGCAAAGGTCTGTTGGTGAGGTATTACCCTGTAGCCTCCCAGATGTCCATGTAACTTGTCCTTGTGAACACGCGTCCAGCTGACCTTGACCACTGAGCTGTTCATCACCTCCACAGCTACGTCGTCGGGCGCGGCGGAGGGAACTGCGGAGGCAAACGCACGTTAGTATCTGGACGTTTAGTCTAGGAATGAAGGCCAACTATGGTGAACCAGTTTGATCATTTCATGACTAACTATCCAACTACCTACATTCACTGAGCAGCTACTAGGGATTGACAACGGTGGGCTCTACACAAGCCAACGTAACCTTTGAGCTAAGGGTGGAGGGGGGGGCACTGCATTTAAAAACACTACACGTGAGTGAGGACACAACAAGGAGAAGAGTCACGACCTGAGGTTACATCCTGCGGGCAAGTCCAGAAGAAAGCTAAACAACAGGAGATACAGTAAGATTCAGCACGTTCTGCTTCTCTCTTGAGACGACACGACCGCGAGACCGGAAGTCCAGGTCAAAGGTCGAATACGCTTAAAGCTTGAAAGGTAAATCGTTTCAGAGAGTGCCCCCCGAGTTAAGCAGAGGGGGAGAGAAGAGCTTTCTCTGTGAGATCATGAAGAGACACAGGCTACAAGCGGCAGCAGTGAGTGGGTGGAAGGTTTGTGACCTTCAATACAGACACATGGTCACCTGGTTTCATCCACCAGGTCTGCCAAATGTTTTCATCGAAAATAGCAACAAGAAGAGAGATGCAACTCTTTGTGGTAAAAAAAAACCCAAATCAATGTAATTTAAAGAGAATCTAGAATCTATTTTGTAAAAATGTATTATATAATATCGGGTTCAAAGCCATATTTTAGTGTACTTTTGGGCTAATTTCTTTCAAACATTTCAAATATTTGAGGCCAGTAAGAAAAATAATTCAGGTTATCTGGTTTCTATAAGTCTGATCTAAATTGTGTGTTTATGGTTGGGTTAGGCAGGATCCAAGAGCGGACACAGAGAGAGTCACACAGAGGGGAGACACAGGGGAAACAGGGAAACACCAAAAAAGGACCGGGGTCACAGCCGAGCTGTGACAGTATTTTCTAGTCTGGAGAAAACGTTTTGAGTTTTTGGGGCCCCGAGCAGGATAATTTGATTTTTTTATTTGTGCAAACAGGTGAATGTTTTGGCAGGTGTTTTTTCTATTCTTTTTTGTTGTCAGGATAATTTGATTTTTTTATTTGTGCAAACAGGTGAATGTTTTGGCAGGTGTTTTTTCTATTCTTTTTTGTTGTCAGGATAATTTCTCAAGTGTTTGTTGTAATACTCAAACAGCCCTTTTCACCTGTTCTGTATTAATTATTGGAGAAGAAAAAACCCAACTTAGATCAGACTTAAAAAAAGAGTGGATCATCAGAATGTTGGTTTTCTCACTGGCCTCTTGGGGTTCCGTAAAAATCTGAAAAGGTCACCAAAGACCACTACTCACAGTCCTCCCCTGAGTAGCCGGCCACTATTCTGGGCTCGGGGCCCCAGCCCTGGTGGTTCCTGGCTTGGATCTTGATCTCGTAGGGCACAAAAGTTGGCGTGTTCTTCACCACAAACGAGTGTCTCTTCACCATGTGCTCCTTCCAGTCCTCCTCCACGTCCTGTCTCCTGTAACTCACCTTGTACTCCAAACCGGGACCATTGTGCTCAATGGGCAGCAAGGGCTGAATATTGGGAGGAAAAGAAAGCAGAAATGGAGAAAGAAAAAGATGTGTGAAGGGTCTCATAGAGACATTTGCTTTTCACAGCACAATGTCACTGCCTCCGTGGGATTACAATGACAACCCAGTGAACTCTGGCTGGAACACTGGCAGTGTTTTATCCTGCAATCTAATAACGGAACAACTGACCTGGTCTAGCAGCAGCATGGCTTTTCTTTGATACAGGCCTTGCTAAGACGTCGCAGATGAAAAGATTTATCTGCTCACAGAAGTCAGACCGTGAGAAATAGAATGAGATACTATTATCCGCAAAAGCAAATCATTAACAGTGGGAGAGCTCATGAATCCAGGATTCGTGGGACTCCGTCGTGATGACAGGGCAGCCAGATAATAAGTGAAGGAGAGATTTATCTTTTTACAATAAAAGCTGAATATATTACCGTACGTGTGAAAAGATAAAGGGGGGGGGGTTGGAAGAAATCATTTTCACAGCTCTTTCTCTTTTCTAATCAAAGAAAAGGAGCAGCTTTCACTGGGATTGCATTCAGAGTGATCCCAGAAAAATGGCTTTTCTAAAGATCTGAACCGCAGAATAAAATATCAAAAGTGGGCTGTTTCTAATAAATTAAATTCCTATTGGTAATTGATAAAACTTCATCCCTCATTCTTTGACTTGCCAAAAGTGTAGCGGATGTGAATGACTCACTGTACAAAGGTAGCTGACATTACAGAATGTGCGGTAAGAGGATAATAAAAGACCAAACTCTACTTCTTACCTCCCAGTTGATATCCATTTCATGTGGCAAATGACCTTCGATTTTGATATTTTCTGGGTTCTTGTCAGGGGCTGCAAAAAAGAAGGAATATAGATTTTGTCGCTTTTGTTAGTGGATGGAATCTCCGGCAAAATGGGCTCACAAGCAAGCGTGGTTTTCAGCAGGAGCGGAATCAATTATGTGGCGAGTCTTTTCAAGTGGCCCGGAGGACCTTAACAAGAAGTACGACCAGCAATGGGGGGGGAATGGAAGCCTCGCACCTGCCGGCGGGGGCTTGTATCTCTCCGTGGGCTCGCTGGGGGACCCCCGCCCCACAGCGTTGACGGCGGACACGCGGAAGCGGTAGTCCACGTGGCCGTGGAGCTTGGGCACGGCCTGGTTGTGGTTGCCAGGTACGCGGAGCAGCTCCTTCCAGTTCCCCGGCTCCCACTGGCTCTCCTCGTACTCGATGATAAACTCTGTTGACAGGCAGAAAGACAATCAGAGCGGGCCCCTCGCTGCCTCGGCTCTTGCCAAGAGGATTGCTTATCTAACCACCAGCTGTGCAGAAAAATAAATAAAAAAAATCAACAAATAAATAAAGAATTCCTCAAACCCTGCTCTGGGCGTGTGTATCCCTGAGGGAGGCTAATCATAATTCATGCTCAGATGAATCAATAACAGACTGATATTGTACATGATGTATCATAGAAATCCATCACCATGCAGGATGACGCCCAAAAGCGTCATATATTCAGTGCTGTATGTACCGACACCTGCGCACACAGTTGCTCCATTATTATTTATTTTTTTACCTGTGGTAGAGCTGTTGTGATCGTCCCCTGGGATCCATTTCAGTTTCACACTTTTTCTCTTGTGTTCAGACAGTACCAAGTACTCGGGTGCATCAGGGACGTCTGAAAACCATCACAACAACATGGCTTTTTGAAAATCACAGACACATCAATCTCTGCTGCAAAAAATAAATAAAAAAGGCCAACGGGAACAAATGTTCAATCAAATCAACCCCGAGAGCCAGAGGATGTGGAACCAGCTGCATCGCTGCATATTTCTTTTAAACTCCAACACATCGAATACATCTCTTTGGAAGAAAAGGGGGGCGGCCCGATTGTCGAGACACGGCAGTGAGCTAATAAAGCTGCGTGCCTGCGTGTCCACGCTCTGCTCGGACGCCCGTGACACATCGATCCCTTTATGAACGCCTCGTACATAAATGTAGCACCAGGGGTCCCTGGTCCTTTTGGCCCCCGCAGCAGAGGCTTTGGTCGTTATTTGTTGGCTCACCTAGCACCATGAGCAGCATCGAGGCCGCGTCCTGGTCCACCGGGGTTCTCGCCACGCACGTGTACACGCCCTGGTCCCTGTGGCTCACGTTGAGGATCTGCAGGATACCGTCCTCCACAAAGTATCTGTGGACAGAAAATGATGGAGGGCGTCGTCGTATTGATTGACAAAACTGGGGAACAAAATCCAGCTGGGATTGAGTCTGAAACACTGTAGAAAGAAAAAATAAATAAATGCAGCCTCCTACCTTGAATTCTCAGTGTGGTTGAGGCCAATCACCACATCGTCTTTTTCCCACAGGAGCTCAAAGTCGTTGCTGAAGGACTTGTCGTACTCTGCGAGGCAGGAGAGCTGGGCCGTGGCACCTATTAAGATCTGCTGGTCCTCCTGAGCCGCCACTATTCTGGTGGGATCTTCCATAGGCGCGGCCGCATTAGTCACATTTCAAGGACTGCGAGCCACAGCGAACACTTTTTACATGAATAACAAAAAGAAGAAGCTGTTTACCTTTCACGTAGAGCACGGAGTTGACGGCGGACGAGCCCTCCGTGTTTTTGGCTAAACACGTGTACTGCCCCGCGTCGCCCTTCACGGAGCCATAGATCTCCAGCGACCCGTTGTCGTGAACGGCGAACCTCGGCCCCTCCACGGATTCAGGGGAGTCTACTTTGCTCCTGGTTGGACGTTCAGAAGGAGGTTCAATCACAGCGGCTTTTGATTCCAAATTAAATGTGAACACAGCGGCCTGACCGGACAAACACGCACACGGTGAAAGTCTAAAAGTGACAAGGTTACTGAAAAGCAGCAGGTCACCGATGGAGAAACACGGTGTGTGTGTGTGTGTGTGTGTGTGTGTGCGTGCGTGTGTGTGTGTGAGTGTGTGTGCGTGTGTGTGTGTACAGAGGGGGCATGCAGAGGTTGAGATCTACTGCTCTCTGCTGGTGGATGTGAGGAGGAGCAGGCTGCACACTCACCAAGTGATTGTAGGAGGAGGAGAGCTGAAGACCGAGCAGTGCATCATCGCTCCCTTCCCCTCCACAGCAGAGTAGTCCTCCCCCTCCTTGGTGAGAATCATGGGGGCCAGATCTGTGAGAGGCAGAATCTGATCATCAATCTGAGGTTGTTCGGGAAAGCAGGAGGATTTCACTGATGTGGCTATTCCACCATGGAATAACCCTTAACAACTGTTCTACTTTCAGAAGAACAGAAAAAGCATGGAAGGAAAGGAGGCAGGTCATCGTGGGTTAAATGAGGCGGCGGGGCCGGTAATTGCCGGCTCCTTGTTTTTTGTTCCCCCCCCCCCAAAAAAAAGACTTAGCTGTCAGATTATCAGCAATGTGCAACTGCAAATAAATAAATAAATGAAATCAAAGACTAAAACAATGGAATAATAAGTAAGCCGGGCTTGTTTGCTTATCAGTTGTGGCCAAAGCCTCCTATTAAAATGCTCTGTCTCTCCTAATTGTTTACAAAGGCAGCCGCTGGGACATTCAGAGACTGTCCAGCTGTATTAACTCCTGTGTCACTGAGAACAAACTCCGCCACATTCTGTCTTTTCTGTTTATCTGCACTTGTAAAGCAGCACATGTTTGTCTTATGGCCCTGAAATCAGTATGGAATTGGAAACTTGTTAGCATATAAATGGCAGGGAGCTGAGGCTTGTTGCTCCACGGGGAGAAGCGCTAGGGCCCGAATGACGGAGTTACAGCTTGTAGACAGCCTTCCTTTCTCTGGGCTCCTCGCTGCTTTATGGGCACCTGCCAGCATCAGCGCCGGCTCGACACATCAGTCAGCAGCACTCTCCCGGTGACTCGCCGCAAAGTCTGACACTCGCTTGCAAGCGGAATCTTTGGATCCGGTTTTTGTATTTTTGGACGGCGAAATGTAAACACTGGCTTGCGTTAGCGACAGCCCTTACTCATGATCATGATGTTTGCGTTCGACAGGAGGGTCCCGTGCTTGTTGGAGGCCTCGCACTGATAGACGGCGCTGTCAGACGCTTTGGCGTTGTGCAAAACTATGGTGTCATCAAACACCTTCCTGTTGGCTGCAGGGGCCCCTGTAAAAAAATAAACAACAACCACAACAAAAATCACAGACTGGTATGCAGCTCTGTATGCACTAGGGCTGCTCCAGTAGGGCAAAAATATAAATATATGTAACATGATTCATTTATTGACTCAGTAAACATCAAAAAAGTAGAGGCTGTATCTGTGATTGTTTTAGTAAAAAAAAAACATAATCTAGTTATGAACGTGATGACATGGCAAAATAAGTCACACCCCTAAAGCCCGATAACAAGACAGGGTCTCACAGTGAGCACCAAGTGTGTGTGTCTCTAAATGTTTTCATTAAGAAATGGTTGCGGGAAACACTGGAACATTGGAAACACCATGTACAGGGGAGGGCTGGATTTATAACATAAGACAAAATTTAATGTAAAATTGTAAATGAAAAAAATAATAATAATCAATTGATCACCCAGCAAACGCATGTACATTAAAGTCTGGACTGGTGGATGGACCTCACTGGTTGGACTATGGTTCTGACTTTAAACACTCTAAACACTTAAAATGAACAAAATAAAAGCGACAAAACAATCAGTGGGACAGTTTGAAACAGTGAAGAACCGGACTGACCCTGCAGAGGTTCGCCGTTCACCCTCCACGTTATCGTCGGCCGAGGGGTCCCGCCGGCGGAGCACTTGATGACCACGTCGGAGCCGATCATACTGATCTGACTCTCTGGCTCCGCCACCCACTCCGGAGGCTCTGGGAACACACAATCAGCGTGGCGTTATCCAACCGACGAGTGCCGCCTCCGGGGAGACACTTAGGCGCTCGCAGAGAGCGGACGCAATCACGGGAACGGTGGGCCGACACGCGTTATTCAGTACGAGGGGCCCCGCTGCGGCTGCAGCATTCGAGGGGTCTGGTGGCCCCGACGGCACGAGAGGCCCTTCAGCAGCCTGCTGCCACCGGCGGTTTGAACAGGTTGGGTGCATAAGAGTGCATTTGCACAAACGCCTCCGTATTAAAGTCAGCAGAGAGAAGATTTACTCAGACGCTGTCCTGATGTTCGATTCTGAGGTACTTGGACTTGAGCACGTTGTTAAAGATGAACCCACCGGCTTCTAACCCTGCGAGCGCTGATATGATGCTCAGTCATGAGCTCAGCCAAAGACACTTCTTCCCGCTAAACTTCTCACACTCAGTGTTTCACGGAGCAAAGTCCAAAACATGAATACAAATGGTTGTATCAGACATTTTGCTTTTTTTTCTGTCCTGCCCTATTATGCATCATATGAGCTCCGCCCCCTCAGACTCATCGTGTGACCTTTGGTGGGGCCTGACCCTTAGGTTAGGAACCACTGAACGGTTCATTATGGAAAACACTTCAAGAATTACAACAGTGCAGCGTTGCTTACACATAAGTCTGTATTAAAAAACATTAAAAATGTTGTATTTAATAATATATCAGTCACAAAAGCAATTTTTATTTTACTTTTACTTCTTCAATTAGCTGATAATGCTGCTGTACTTTTACTTCAGCAAGCATCCGAGTGCAGGACTTTTACTTGTCATGCAGTATTTTCACATTGTTCATACTTTTACTTCAGTAAAGGAACTAAGAACGTCTTCCACCACTGAACTTAATATACAAGGCTTCTTCAAACAAAGAGAAGGTCCCTCATCAGTCTATTGTTCAAATGACTTGACCACTGAATTGGTCTCAAACACGTCAAGCGTGACGACACCACCGTGGCCCTCGCGGCGCGCCGTCTTTACCTTCCACCGTCAGCGTGAAGTAGTGGACGGCTTCTCCCAGCCCGTTCTTCGCCTTGCACATGTACTTCCCGCCGTCCTCCTGGTCCACCCTCGGCACAATCAGCAGCTTCCCGTGATTCTCCAGTTTGGCGTTGATGGGGAGCTCATGACCGATCTTCACCCACTCGACCTGTGGAGTTGGACTAGAGAGAGAGAGAATGAAAAGGGGGCAAAGGGCGAGCAAGATATTGCTGACACGTGGCGGGAAATGACGTATCAAAAAAGTGGGACAAAAAAATACTTACAATCCCTCAGCAATACACTCCCATTTCAGGTCCTCTCCTTTAACCAGCCGTATCTCTGATCTGACACCAGAGGGCGTCAGGAGAGAGGGTCTTCTCTCAAGGATTGCATTAGCTGAGGACGCACGGCAGAAAGCAGACAGCAGCATTTGTATATATTTATATACACACACACACACACACACACACAGCTGTTTACCAATGAGGCAGAGCTTAAACTTACCAGTTTCGGGACTCATGCCACTGTTTTCTGAAATGGAGGGTGGATGAGACATGAAAAACAACAAAATTAAAAGACAAAAAAAAGAGAGAGACAATGAACACGAGGACAGCGTGCATCAATGGGACACATCACAGAGATTAAAACCACAACATGAAACCGAGGGGATGCGTGTGACACTTTGTTTGGTTTTTGAAATGCAGCTGTGAATGCGGCAGCGAGCCCGGCGCTCTGAAAATAAACTGAGTGGGGGATCACTGAAGGGACACCTACTCGTCTTCACCACGACGGACATGGCGGTCTTCTGAACGATGGTGCGTATCCTGGGGAAGGCGGCGAAGCAGCAGTAGTCCCTCCGGCTGTCCTTCTCCACGGCGTGAGAGAAGTACAGGTCTCCGTTCAGGCCCATGGAGACCCTCTCGTCCTGCTCGATGTGCTGCAGGTCTGAGCACAGGAGGAGGCGGAGCTTACACCCTCAGGGCGTTTGTCAGCGCGGCACACAACACAACTCTGAGTATTTAAAAACTACACACCGGACTGTGGTACAACATCCAGGTTCTTATTCTTTTACTCCACTTTATTTTACAGGTAAATATTACTACTACTACGTTTATCTGTCTGTCTAGTTACTGTTGGTCACGTTTTAGATTAGGATTCCACATACAAAATAGTTAATTAATAGCTCATAAAATATATTGCATTTGATATGGTCAAAATAAAAGCAAATATTACAGAAAAGGGCACACAAATATATAAATTAGTGCAACATAATTCACTTTCATACCCAATTCATCATCTCACCTCCCCTCAGATGTATCTGACGGTGTGGAGGAGGTGGTTATAAATAAAGTGGTTAAAACTAGTTCCAGCTCAAGCCGCTGTAACAGAAAACAGCTGGTTTGAATGATGTTTGTCTATGAAGCATGATTCATACTGAGTGATCCTCCATCAGATCAGTGAGGTTTAAGGGCCTAATCTGAGAAATCAGCATCTTTATCCTTCGAAAATGTCTGAAGTAAATTGCAATCACATTTAATTGATCAGTATTTTGTGTTTGTGTCTGTGCGTGTGTTGCCAACTGATTGGCAAGTTATTCCTGTTCATATTGTGAGCTTCATATTTGTTGTTATTTTAAATAATTGTTCTTGTCTTTTTCCCCTTTTTTTGGTGTTGTTTCTTTCTTTCTTTAAATTGAGGGGAGGCCGGTTTATAAGCCCACTTGTTTAAGCTGTCCGACACATTTTAGTCTTTGATTATCTGGATTTCATGCAGTCTTCTCATGTGTGTGTAAAATGAAAATATAAGTTCAGCAGGTGAGGAGAACTATTTTGCTATCAAAATAAAGCTAAAAAACAGCATGTCCTGGATAAGCATGAAAGGGTGTACTGTTGCAAAAGTAAACTTGTATTTGAACTGAATTGCACATACATCACCGAAGATTTATCATAAGTATGACTTACTGATAGTCATCCAGTAGATCTGGAGAGGAGGAATGCCTTTAGGTGGATCACACTGTAAAACAAAAGCCTGGCCTTCCTCCACCACGACGGGGTCAAGTGTTTCTTTAGGGAACTTCGGAACATCTAGTATAAACACACAAAAAAGACAAACTTCATGAATGAATCAAATATAGGATGCAGTTCTCTTCTAGTCCAGGAGATGGCAGTAACATCTTTCTGGGTCATTCACTTTTTTTTCACTTTGTGGCTCGTTGCCACTGAAGGCCAGCCAAAAATGTATGTACTGTGTTCGTGAAATAAAATTGAAAGAAAAAAAAAAATATATATATATATATCAAAGGAAGTTGTGGAGAGGCTAAATCACACTCAGTGTTTTATTTGTTCATCCAATGCAGTGCTATAGATGAGATGCTGCGGTGGGGGGAGAGCTCAGGGAGAGCCTCAATGACTTTCTGCCCCGTCCAATACAATGAAGGGCTCACAATGGAGAGGTGCAGTCATTACACACGACTGCTGGCCCTGAATCACTTTGAAAGCACTGTAACAGAGCACCACACACACACACACACACACGTTACTCACGGGGCACAATGAACTCAATCTCCTTCGATATGGCGGTCCCCAGTTTGTTTGAGGCGTAACAGCGATAGGTTCCCTGGTACTCTGTAAGGTTCCCATTATTGAGTATCACAAAGGTCCCAGAATTCTCCTCTTTCATCAGCCGAGGGTCGAGAGAGGGGTCGAATTCCTGGCCATTCTTCGTCCATCGGAATCTACATGAAGAAAGCCGGTATTGAAAAGTCAAGTCCCTTCAGCCGAGGCGGCTCATTTTCCAAACGATCCAAACCAAAATGCAACATGTTGGTGGCAAACTGTTGTTGTTGTTGTTGTTGTTGTTGTTGTTGTTGTTTGAGACTGGTGTGTGTCTGGGCAGACGGGCAAGGCTCGGTACTCACTCTGGCTCGGGGTTCCCTTTGGCTTCACATGTCATGGGGAAGCTCTCGTCAAACGGGAAGGCGATGAGCGAGCTGGGCGACTGCGCTGTGATGGTGGGCAGCTGCTCAACTGGGCGACAATCACAAAACGAGCAACGGAAGGTGAGAGACACACAACACAGGCCGGGATGCAGAGCTCCTTTCAGAAGCACCGGGATTAGTGTGATACTACGGGGCAGTGGTTCCCAACCTTTTGTGCCCCCCCCCCTCCCTCAGGTTGTTTAGCCTCAATGATGATGTCGCATTTGTGAAAACTACTGAAGAGTAACTTTTACTTTTAAGAAGTTTTAATAGTAACACTGGCCAGTGTTTCATAAGAAATAAGCTAAACAGTTGTCTCTCTTTCTTCCTCAGCCCTTTAACCATCTCGGGCCCCTTGGGTGGTCTTGACCCCCAGGTTCAGGGGCCTTCCCTGGCTCAGAATGGGCCTTTACGCACCACAGTAAGCATGATCGACCTCGTCCAATAAAGGAAACACAAATATGTGCATTTTGCTGTTATCTCTGGCCAAACAATGTTGCATCATGCTCGCATAAATGGAACCCAAGAGAACAAGTAAATGGAACTCAAGAGAACAAGTAGATGGAACCCAAGAGAACAAGCCAACAAAACCTATGGGCTACGACCCAACGTTTCAAGGCGCATGCCACCACCCTCTGCCCCGCCAGCTGTGTGATGCCCGTTTGGGAGCTGGCTAGTGCTCCCGTTAGCACTATGGAGCTTCACAGCGGAGCGTTCAGGCCCGGCCGAAACAATGCAGCTTAGCTGGCTTATCCGGCCAAAGCCGCTAGTGGGTGAGAGGGGAGTAGACTGCAAGAAGTCGTATTTAAATTCTGTTCATCTTGTTCAACAGTTGTTTGATATGGTGATTTTTTTCCCCTTTGGCACTAGCTACAACGTCTTTAGAGGGGGTGGGGCCGCCAAGAGAAATTCCTCCATTCAGGAAAAAAACACCCCGAGGTTGAGAACCACTTTGCTATGATGTTTACGATTATATATCTCCACGTACAGAGTCGACGGTTTGACTTTTTGTTTTGTTAGATTTGTTCTATTTCGGGGCGCGTGCAACTCATTCGGTCTTGAAGCATGGAACAAACAACACGATGGGTATGAACAGCACCGTGTGACTGGGCTGTGGAGGTGAAGCGGGGACATGCCGTGAGTCCTACAAGCTATAGGGTGCCAGGCGCTATGGAGTCCATGACTGATGACACATGAGATTTAGATCCAACACATATGGCTGCGAGCAAAGCCGGCGCTGTGCTCGCCGGCGAGCTGAGGAGATTAACAGACGAGAGCGGAGGATGTCACTAATACCAGCGACGGTGCGGCAGAGCGAACTTACTGTTTATATGAGCTAAAACTACAAAATCCGTGGCAGCAGGAGGCGGGGAGTAAACAAAGCAAAACAAAAACTGTCAGCGGTTTGTGAATAATCTCATCATGTCTCAGGCATTCTCTACATAAACCCTTTTAAAAACACAAACGAGTAATGCAAAAACAGAGTGCAGAATTAAAACTCCGACATCAAAAAAATATGTCTGCCTTCTCTGAAAACCTGTTTGAATCCGTTCTTTATCGGGCCCTTAAGAGATATTTCTGAATAATTCAGAGGGAGTGGTTTGATATGCGTTTCCAAGGAAACTGGGGCTCCAACACAAAAGAGACACACAAAAAAAACTCAAAGCAGAGAGTAGCTGTAAATATATTCCATTCACAGAATGCTTGATGATAGTAACAGTCCGCCGTAGTGCGATTCATCTGCCTCTAAATTATTCGACACCTTTTTTTCCTGCTAAAAGCACTTAAACCAAGGACAAGCTCTCCTCAGATGAGCATTAACCATTCTGAGACTCCTTTTGTAAGACTCCTGTCCTCTGCACACTCGGCTGCGTCTTCCTGCTCCACAAATGGCCCGCCTTGAAGAAGCTTTGAACGTGCGTTTGATGAGTAAGTGTCTGTAAAACGTCAAACAGCCACTAAAAACCACAGATCTTTCATTATTAATCTAATATAGATGGATGTTTTCAGAGCCCTTTCAGAACCAATATGAGGCCATCAAGGGTGGTGCCTTGACATTATGATTTGACTGAATGTGTGTGCTCATATCCTGATGACATTTGTTTAGAAACTTAATTTGATGCGTTTAGCAGACTTCCCAGCATGCATTGCAATGAAGGTTAAAACCATTGAACTACGTAACGGGCATTTTGGACACACACTGTGAAAGGGTTTAAGTTCTGGGTCGAAATCACAGGAAACTCAAAGACCGGACAACGCCATGGTAGCGACCTGTCGATCACAAGGTAGCCCCGCCCTGAAGCGTACTCTGCTTTATGATCAAAATGGGACCATAATTTACTAAAATTAACATCATGCTGTATTGAAGAAGACTTGAAACTAGAGATTGAAACCATAACCTCATGTTTACTGAGGTAATAAATCAAGTGAGAAGTAGAGTCATTTTCTCAGACTTCTATACAACCAGACTTCATTTTGCAACCAGAGGAGTCGCCCTCTGCTGGCCATTAGAAAGGATGCAAGTTTGAGGCACTTCCACATTAGCTTCACCTGGATATTGGGTAAAATGCTGTAGAAACCCTTCTTACATGATGGATTATTATTTTTAAGATCTATCCAAAGACCAAATGTTAAATTACTTCAAGTAGTGTTGACTCGTATTTTGAAAGCAGCAAGAAAACATTCAAGTCAAGTGTACATGCAATAATTTAAAAAGGGGTCAGTTAACCCAAACTTGCTAATGAAGCTCTTCAGTCCCCCTCCATCTTTCCTGATCATTTGTTTTATATTTCCATATATGCATGTTCATGCATCCACTTAAACATGACATTTTTAATGCTATTGACGCCACAAACAAAATTCCCATTCACTTCCATTAATAAAAAATAAAAAACGTAACAGCAAAGTTGTCTTCGCAGAAACAATTTCCCCTGTTTCTTTGATAGAAAGTAGTCGCCATAGAAACTGTTTTTGTATTTTGAGTGAACTGTCCTGTTGACAGTAGCAGACATTGCCCTCCTGCCTCACCCAGGACCGGCACTCACCCTCCAGCGGGATGTCGACGGCTGCTGTCCCGTAAAAGGCACAAACGCAGGTGATGAAGGCCAGCGCGCCCACCGATCCCGGGCTCCTCCGCTGCGACCTCATGGTTTCTCCTTGGATCTCGGGTGTCCTCAAGAAAACGAGTGCTGTCTCTCTCTCTCCTACTCGGTCCTCAGTGCATTTCCCTGGCGCGCCGAAGATGCGGTACCTGTAGGGAAGCACAGACGGAGGAGGCCCCATGAATCCACCCACGCGCTGGCAGACGGTAAAGGAAAACCCCCGAACACAACAAATACACCGAATTGCACATTTTTACATTTGCATCCAGAGGGACTCTTGCTCTGCGCCAGTTCAAATGTTGCTGCAACAAAGAAATAGTCACATAAAGGACTCCCATCATCCCCTTCCCCTTGGGACGCAGCTTGTTTTGTCGTTTGATGTCGCTGGAAGTGAGAAGCAGAGGTTGTATTTTATTTTCTCCATGCGACAACGGAAATAAGGAAATAAAGAAACGAAAGGGGCCTGTGGATTTATTAATGCATGGCAGATGTTCAGCATTAGTGTGTGTGTGTGTGTGTGTGTGTGTGTGTGTGTGTGTGTGTGTGTGTGTGTGTGTGTGTAGGGGGGAGCCAAGATTCAAATCAAAAATCACCATCAAAGTTCGGGTACTAGTCGGCCGATTTTTCATCCGTGCCTGCATGTTTGCGATAACAATGACTCAGAGATTAACAATGCAGCTACACATTTGCCCCATTATTGCGGCAAACGGGGCTGCTTCAGGGGTGCGAGGCATAAACGGCTCACGTAGTTAACAGTCAGTGAGAGTACGCTGTCTGCACTCACACACTGACAGGACTCGGAGCACTGGATCATTTTCCAGCTAACAGACCAGAGTCTGGGCCATAATCGGCGCATGATCGGTCCAGAGTGCAGAACCGGAGGGGGAGGGGCGATACGGCGAGGGGAGCGATGTATGGGAATTTCAGTGTCGGCAGCTACACTCTGGGGCGTCAGTTCATTAGTCTTCCTCGTGTCGGCGGGGGAATCTGGCTCGCTGGCTCACGCTGGAGTAATTAGCTGAACAGCTACAGCAAACACCATAATAGCATAGAATAGGGGAGGGATGGCAAAAACGTGAGAGAGATTGAGAGAAATCATAAAGCTGGTAGGCCAGAGGGAGTGTTGCTGCTGGTCATGCTAAAGAAGAGTGGTTTAACATGCAAGGGGCATCACGCTGATGGAGAGCCAAGCCACTGCAATTGCTCTGTTAGTGTTAATAGGGCATGGAGGCGTGTGCGCCGTCAGGCAGTAGAACCAACACATGCACAACAGCTGGTGTGCGCTCAACCAGCTCTGCAAAGTCTAGAGAAGAGTGCGCTGTTCACAGGAGTGCCTGAATCCAACTGTGGCTTCTTTACTTGCTGCCCTGAAGTCCTGTTGAACCGATTCTTTCACCCCGTAGTCACCAAAAGTAAACACTGGACCCATTTTTCACACCCACATCTTCTTCCCAACATTCGAGACGAACTCTGGCATGCTGACAATGTGGCTGTTAGCTGAGTAATATCTCATTCGCAAATATGAATACGTTGCTTTCATCTAGCCGCACAACATCCACAACACTTCCAAATCGGGATGGTGGGGTGACCACTCACACTTAAGAGACAGGAAGTATGCACCATTTCTAAGAACTGGCGGCGCTATTGTTGTTATGAAGCATCTTTGCGGTGGCTCCACACACCTCCATTGTTAAAAGTTTCAGATCGGTTGATGGATGGATGTTAATGATATTTTTGATTGGAATCGGACACTAAAGAAAACAAGATCTTTTTTTTTGTAAATCCTTTTTGCATAAAGTGTTCAATAGGGGCACAATAAGACCGGGGTTGTGATCTCAAAGGGTCAAAAAGAGCTTTTTTTTCCATTTAATCTCTCCTTTAACAAATTCAATAGGAAACACTGAGGTCAAGCTCCTGTTCAAGGGATGCAATTAAATAACTGACCACAGGCCAACAGAGTCGATTTCATTCATTCCGTGCAGATCTGTTTCCAGATGAACGTGCACTCTGAACTTTCCAACCATGCATCATGTTAATGGTATTAACTCAATACCGGCTTTCTGAACCATTGTGACCCCTGCCCCACCCACCGACACGGCTCGAGACTCTTGAGTGTGCTGTACATTATGTAAACCCAGTCCGCTCAATCACAATTCAGGGCTATTGACTTTATTTCCAACTGAAGATTGGAGTCTCGGCGTTATAAGTCATACCGAAAGAAGAAGAAGAAATGCCCGAGGCTTTCCTTTGTTTTAATTTTTTCCCAGACATTGTGATTTATGTTACCAAACAACAGATACAAATCAAAAAGGTAAGAGCTTTGTGCTAATTGGCTTGTGCTTTGTTGGTAAGATTGGCCTGGAGTGGGGAGAGGGAGTGTGGTTGGGGGTTATAATCCCCACAAGACATTGTTTTCTCATTGTCCTATTGTGCTGGCCAAAATCCTTTAATAACCCAACAGCAACTTAGATGGATTACACTGCTCAAACTGTGCTCGGGCATTTGCCTTCTGATTTAATTTGTTCTCCCCTCGTTAAACATTTATTGAGAACCAGCTCGGGCCATCTGGTTGAGGCAGGTCCGCTCTCGGGGTTTAACTGCTGCAAGCGCTGATGTCTACATTCATGGGGTACGGTGCCTACCGGACTCCTATGATGCACACGAGAGGGGCCTCCCTTCAATCTCGCCTGATTTACAGACGGCAGGCGGTTCCCAATCCCCGCCCCTTTCAGCAGCGATCCCTCCAGCCTGAGATTGATGGAGCTGGCAGGAGGTTAAAAGCTGCTCACTGTGGGAAGGCCAATATGAACCCTAACCTTACTTAGCCGAGGCTCAGAGGGGACAGAAGCTCCGCGGTGGAGGGGGCACAGAGAGGGACCTCACGTCAAGTGAATTCTGCTGCGGCACTTTAAAGCTTTCTCTGGATGACAGATGTGGAGCAACTTGTTCCCTGTCGTCAACAACAACAACAACACCAAATCACTTTCACATGTAGACCAATTTGGTACAAAGGCAATGTAACCTCATTTTTCCCATCATCATTTAAGTGTAACTTTTAGAACCAATTGTGCCAAAGTGACTAATGGGGAAACAATTCTTCTAATTCCATTAGTGAAGAATGCCGGAGCCACGAAATGAGCCGCAATGACATCCTATGGGACAACCCCTCAAATTCAATGTACGTCCAGCTTGTACCTTGGGTCAGTTTTGTACCACCTAAAATCCCTCAGGTTCAACAACATCTGTTGCCATTCAATTTGCTGTTAAAATAGCAAAAATGGTTTGATGTGTCTGCTAATAAAATGACAGCACATTGTACAGTTCCAGCTGGTTGCGAGGGTGTCGTTCCCCGGGACGGGTCTAATTGCTGGCTTGCTCTTGCTTTATCGGACGGTGATGCATGCAGCTTGTGGTATTTTAAGTCTTAGTTAACGGTAAACATCCCCAACCTGAATCTGTTTAATGTCGGCCTCTCGCAGCTGATAGGAACGGTCTCATCAATGAGTGTGGCTTTTTTAAACTTGGCTTTGAGTGGTCACAGTATCAACACACCACTGGTGTGTTCCTGTCTGGTTTTCCACAGTTCTTTAAACTAGAAAGAGTTTACCTCCGAGGAGGCGCTCACCAAACCAAAAAACAGCATACAATCGTTTAGAAATAGCTTCGTCTGAATGATAATACTCTATGGCTACTACTGTGGTGTGTATATATATATATTGCTTTGCCCTACTTCGCCTCAATGCTCTTGTTAGAGACTTTCAGCTTCCCTCAAACTACTGGAGGCTGTGTCCCCTTATCGTTGTGCAGCTTCCACGGACTCTGGCACACTTCTGCGGTACAATTGGCAAGCTGCTCACCGATTCTTGACTCGTACGGTGCGGCCATCTGGTGCGGCGTTACACCTTAACTCTGACCCATGAGCACATTCACAAGCATATAAAATGGAACCCGCGCTGGGAGGATGGCAAGGGCGAGATTTCAAGGAAATTAACGGCACAACAACGAGCCGTTTCCTCGAGCATTCCGCGCACTTGTGGATGTGTTGTCTAGTAACGGGGTGGGGTCCAAGCGCAGCCATTCAGAGTTCACTGCAGTAGGCTGTTGAGCCGCCACCATCTGCTTCCCTCACACAAAGACAACAGGCGGAGACGTGTGGGCCTACTGTAGTTTAATGTGCAAGCCTGTAATAGGATTAAGCAGAGCCTCGTATTGTCAGGCTGGATTAAAAATATTCTCTGCGTTAAAAGACCTAAGACGGGGAGAGACGGCAGCCCCGCGCTCCCCTCTACAGTCCCGATAATGCCTCCACACTGATTCCCATTTGATCACTCCAGAACAATTAAGACAAAAGGCCGAGCTGATTAACACTAAGCGCCGATTGACTCGCGTTGCCTCTGATGTGCGTAATGAGCGCAGTTTCTTCGCTCTTTTTTTGTGTGTTGCTGCAATCAATAGCTCATTTAGCTTGCAAGTCAGACGGTACTGCGTAGCGCTCGCACAAAGCTCTTGTAAGTGGCAGATTTATTTATTTTTTTGAAGAAGAAATTAATTTCCCTCTGTGTTCAGACTAGATTTGGTATTCCCCACTTCAGTATTTGAAAGAGATTGTATTCCGGCCTTTGTAAACGATTCACGCCATCCCCGTTCTACTTGGCCACGCGATTCATCTATTATCGAAATATCAGTAGAGGGAGGGGAAAAAACAAAGCAGGAACAAGTCGCTAAATGAGATTAGGAAGTGGTAGCAATATTAGATAATATGCTCGCCTAATTGAGATTTAGCTCGTTCTCTTACTGCACTTCAGGAAGCACGGCGGTTCAATTACCCCAGCATTAATATTTCAAGGGTCTGTGGCTTTAGCGGGATGAGGGGACTGGGGATTGGAGCCGGGTGAAACGGGTTGGCAGGAGGAAGGGGCGGGGGAAAGCTCCTAGGTGTGGAGGAATGAGGCTCAGTCGGGGAACGATATAGAGCAGCTGCACTGATGACCCCCTCTGTGTTCTGTATGAACCAATAAGCACGACCCAGGATGAACTCTCCTCACCGGGGAGAAGCTCCACGTCTAACCTGCAGCGAGCCCGCACAGCCTTGCGACTCCACACACAGAATACTGCAGCGGGATGATCGTGAACAAGTGATTGTATGATGCAGTTCACTTGAAATCAAATGCACAAACAACTGAAGAGGTTTCCAACCACTAGAGGTTTCCGTCTTGTCAGTAATGGCCAATTTTCTAAAAGCTTTTCAGTTTGTTTTTTCCTCGAACAAAGAGCAATGAGACTCCCCGGCGCCTAATTAGCTGCTCTTTTGTCTGTTTGAAAGCTTGTGTTTGTCTGCGTACAAATATGAAGTTGTGCACAGGCTAATCGGTCCATACAGCAGTGAAAGCTGTTAAATAAAACACCCACATCAGGGCCGGGCGATGAAACCAAAAGATGTCACGACACAATCTTCCAAAAGCACGAGCGTAACATGAACAGTAGCCCCCCGCCATCGCTACTGTTGTGGCGGTGAATTATGCCCCCCCACCCCGTGTGAAATGACTCTCTGCAGCATTGACATCTGATCCATTCTGTAAATTATGAAGCATGATTAATAATAATTGCAAATTATGGACCATAATTAACCTTCTTTCTTTTGTTTCTTTGGTGCTCTGATGGATTTTTGTCAGCATGTCCATGTAAATTAATGCACATTTATGTGGTGGCCTTAGTTAATAGATGAAGATGTGTTTTGCACAATGTCAACACAATAATTCACACACTCAATTCCCACATGTAATGTCTCCATAATTAATGCAAAGAGGGGAGGAACCAATACAAATCCCCCCTCCCACAAAACAACGGAAATTGAGCATTATCATTATTTATTCAGGTCTCATCTTTTCTCTGCTGATTAAAAACACTCAAACTGATCACAAGACTTGATAATAAATCATGCAATGTGTGAGCTACTGTGCTGTTTGTAGACTAAGACTGCATACCAGGTGCCGTCAGTCCTCACTTTGAAACTGTTATGTTTAATGCAAAAAAAAAGAAAAAAAGAAAAGGGTTTCCGAAAGTGCACTGCACATGTGCCTATCACAGCTTACGGCTTTTTTTTCCTCATTTTCCCTCTGATCTGCTCTCTTTGAAGTCCCGCAGGAGTGGGCCCTTGCCCAGGACAATAATCACATTAGTGTGTGATCGTCGCCGAGTAGCCGGCAGAGAGATGAATCCGCAAGCCGGACTGCAGGGACCGGAATATTATTTTGTGTGAGCTAACACAGTGTGCTCTGCTCCGCATGCATTCGCCCCGTCTGACTGATGCCGGCAATTTCCCCAGACGAAACTGTGCCACAGCAAGCCCGATGATCGATGGCTCTTATACACATATATATATATATATATATATATATATATATATATATATATATATATATATATATATATATATATATATATATATATATATATATATATATATATATATATATATATATATATATATATATATATATATCACAAATCCTCACCTCCATCAGACCCAGAAGGAATTTATTTTCTGCCAAACAACCAAGAATTTCTGATGTCTCCAGCAGCAGCAAAACCACATTTCTACAGAAATACCTTCATCCAATTTTTTTTTAAATCCCTTCAGGTGTCTAATATACATACAGGGGAAATCATAATTTCAACTTGCGGAATGAGAGTTTCTCTGCTCACATTAATTCAGCGCTTGGATTTCCTGTTCCGCGCTAGAGCCGAGCATCTGGACAGCGTTACTCCGGGTAAGCTGTTTGACACAGCTGTCGGATGTGTGGCCCAGTTCCTGTGCCTCTCCGTCACTCCATAGGGTCGGGCTGAGGTTGTGTTGGGACGAATGCAATGAGCTCAAGACCAGAACCTGAAGACTTTCAGATCTGACAAGGCGGAGTCTCACTATTCTCGCTGGATGCTGGAAGCGAAGAACAACATCTCCAAAAAAATTACCACGCTGTTTTGTCTCCAAACAAAAATGACCTTCATTTTGGAGGATGTAGTTAGTCAGTGAAAGACACCCTTAGTCCATTAGGTACACACCAATTTGTTACCAAGCAACAGCTCAGACAAGACAGGGGAAACGGGAAGCGGCGTTATTCGTCCACTTCCTGCTTTGGTCCGTTTCCCTTTCTAAAATGTAGAAATCTTACAGCCTACTTTGTCGGCGTTTTGTCCGACCTGCCTTCGACTATGGACAATATTTGCATCTAAAATACTGATTTTAGTTACCGATACACCTATGACATAAAGCTTCAGTAGCTCAAACGTAATGCAAATCTTGCATTTCAAGACAACTCAAATAGTTTACCTAGAAGTTCAATGTATTAGCTTTTAACCCATAACTCAAACAAGTTATCTCAAAATATGAATATCCAATGTTAAATCCATATTTTCATACAGTGGATACTCAGCCCATGGTAAATGTAAATATAGCTGTTTGTAGGTCTACAGTGAGGCAGCAGGAGGTTGCTTGATGTACATTTGCTCTGGCAGGAGGCAGAATGTACTTACAGTAAGCGAACATTTAGTGTTGCAGAAATACACTGAAATATGGTTTACACATTGTGCGTTTAGTCTGCACCAAATCCAGGGAAGTTTAAGGCTTCTTGGAGTTGTGTACTTCTAGGCCCGAACACGTGACTTCAGAACAGTTTGTGATTAAACTCATCCTGTGAAAACAAGCAAGACCTTTTTAATCTATCAATGAACTGGTAAAGCCAGTCAATGTACACAATAATGTAATTTACTTCCTTTCGTTAATTTAAGTAATCATAATTCTTCTCTTAACATGCTTTGCATATGGTACAATAGCACATTTCTTTTCTAAATTTACAGCTGCCAATACTACAGATGTTACTTTTAACGTGTCTCACATCTCCAATGAAGCACTTGTGAATGTTGCAACAGTTCAAGTAGCAACCCTCTCAGATATTTGTCAGACTTCTTGGTAAATAAGACAAGAATGACTCATGAAGTAAACATTTGCGTAGTTATAAACTGTTGACTTTTAAGTTATTTGGAGTTTTGAAAACTTTGTTGAGTCGTAGCGCTCACTTGGCTCCGGTTTGGTTGTTCAAGACTCTCCTAAAGGTGACCCTGGTGGGTTGTGGTCTGATAAAGACTCAATTATTAATAATAAAAAAAAAACTGAAATGGCAGGTTTTTCTACAATATGCTATGAGGCAATATGCTTTTTTGCATTCACGAAAAGCAAGAAAACAAGCATCGGCTTTTTTAGAGAAAAAATAAATACAAAATCTACTCGCTGTCAACTGAAAACAAGCTCAACCCAAATCTGCTGCAACAGCTTTTTCCAGACGTCCCTACAAACTACGAGATACTTACGATCCCACCTCATTCTCAGCTCTGGTCCCCGTGAGGGGGGGCCACCATTCTTTTCAAGGTAATACCATCCACAAGAAGAAACGGGGAAAACGCCGATTAAGGTCAAAATCAGATTGTGCCGGGACCGTTCTGCGCTGCACCCGCTGGAGACGGAGAAGGGAACTGAGGCACTGTAGCTACATGTGTTGCCAAAGCTCCTAGCTTGGCTTAGAGGCTCATTAAGCGACTGACAATCACTCCCACAAAGCCCCATCTGAAGGCTATTCACAGTGGGCGTACAAAGGAGAGTGGAGGAATGCAAGTTCCATCTTGCTCCCCACTTCCCATTCAGTGTCACTCATGGAAGAGGTCCGCCGCACCTGAAAGTCGCGTCGAAAACTGCTGCATTTACATTGATCGAATGAATATGCAGAGCATACAGTATGTGTGTGTGTGTGGTGGTGGTGGTGGGGGTTTGGGATAGATCGCCTGCTGTGTGAAAATCTGTTTGCCTGCAATCTTCCTCCTGTCAGCTGGTGACAATCTCCTTAATTGCTAATGCTGGTGAGAGATTGTCGCTCGCCGTTCGTCCGCTTTTGTTGGAGCGTCGCTCCTCTCTTCCCAACGTTAGAGAGGGATTGTGGGTCGAAGAAATCTACGAGTATGAGTAGGAGCCGGATTTGAGGGGACTCTAGATTGTTCCACGCTGGTGAACAGAGACCCAGACCATACAGACAGACTTGAGTGGAGGCTGGTTGACATGTCAGGGGAAAGCTCAGTGCACTGGGAGTGCTGAGACTGTCGATAAGAACCTGGACACACACACACACACACACACACACACGGAGGGGGGGAAGGGAGGAGGCGCCCCCAGTCTGGATGATGTATGGTGCGGACCCTAGTCTCAGACTTGGGGTTTTAACAGGGAGAAAGGCAGAAAATGAAAGGGGGTGGGCTGGGGGGAGGGTCATGCTTGAATTATGCTGATGCGGGCAGTAACCGCGGTAGGAAAACCCACCGTAGGCGAGGTCGCTTCCACGAAACATGCCGCCGCAAATAACAAGGTTATTATCACTCGGGCCTCACGAATGCTGACAGTTGTGGAACGGTGGAGGTGAGATCGAGTCCCTCAACAGCACTGGACACATATATGTAATCATTTAGCGGCTTGTTCTGGGCAATTTAAACTGATTACATAATTAATAGATTGCATGCCTTTTCTGTTGTATTGCATTTAAATTGTCTCGATTTATCTTGCAATTTTCTTTGCTGACTAAATGAGTAAATGGATAGATTTTTCATGTCACCTAACGTTTTAGTAAATTGGGGCAAAAGGCAGGCGAAGAAGGCGAAGATGCCGATACTGGCGGCTGAGATTCGGAGCCGTCAGTGGTGGTGGGGGAGAGTGTGTGTGGGGGGGGGGGGTGGGGGGACACTGGTCTTTTCATAATGAGAGCAGTCAGCCAAAGTCAGAAACTGAGAACACTCACAAGGCCCTCGGAGCTCGTAAGCACTCTTTGAGCTACAACAGGATGGAGCTGCCATTATGGCCACACTAAACAAGAGGGAAGCCTTATGAACTTTGCACAAACGCTTAGTGCTCCGGGGGCCGGACAGCTCTGGATGCCGGGGGAGGGGGAGATGGGTAGGTACCGGGGCGGGCTGCCAGTTCCGAAAAAGCTTAGTGTACCCGGGGGCCAGACAGACCTGACATTGTCCCGGGCACTGCCCCGGAGGGAAAGCCTCTTCCTCTTTCTCTACGATCCCCTGGCTCCTTCGCACTTCCAGTCCAGTTGATTCACGGATGTTTTTGGAACATGACTTATGGAGGAAAGAAGGCAAACATTTATTCACACTCTGAACCAGTTGTTTAAATGCCATAAAGGGACGTCAGGGAGAAAGTTTAAGCAGGCCGCGCAACTAAAAAAATAAACGCTTGTAAATTCTGACCGACTTCTTTCCTCGCCGCCTGTCACCGCACTTTGCCGGCACTTAATATGTGGTCAAATCTATTTAAAAATGAGATGAGCCCACTTACTGCGAGATTTTTTTTCTTATGTTTACAACACCTTTAATTTATGACACATCTCTTATCTCCCTGAAGCAGAAATCACTAAAGGTTATCTGACCACGACAAGATGCAGTCGTATTGTGTCACTGGAATTAAAATAATGCTCTCTTGACCTGCTGCCCGCCCACCCCCCCTCGGGCAAGACCGGGCCGAAAGAGGGAACAGCAAACAAAACACACACACACACACACACACACACACACACACACACACACACACACACACACACACACACACACACACACACACACACACACACACACACACACACACACACACACTCTGCTTTGAGACCACAGAAAGAACACCTCAAGATGTAGCTCACGCGATACATCCTTCAGTTCAATACAAGTGTTCGGGCATCAAAGGAAATCTTTTTTAAATGAGTTAGTGGGGGAGCCATCGACGTCCCCGGAGGACAAGCGAATCGCTGAGGTAGCACGGAGACCGATTTACACTTTTTCCCACCATTTGGCGAATGTGCTCACCACACAGTGTGGCGCTCTTAATTGCACTTTGGGCACACGGCCTGTTTTCTGCTGCTCAGCCTGTCAAAAGAAACGGTCAATAAGCCTCTAGCCTGGCAGTCAGAAACAGGCCAGCCTGCCTTTGGCTGATACCATGTGTGAGTTCAGAATAATCAATATGAGAAACCAATGCATTTCTGTGTATGCTTTTTACAAGTTGCCATGGCAACAGGTGCCCCTATCTTCACACCGATCGCTGAGGCATTTGATGAAAAGTTGTTGTCGGGATCACTGCGTCCCGCCACATGGGCCTGGGTGGGGTCGGGGGAGACAATTTGAACTCTGCAAGAACCAGCAACGCGGCCGGTTCCGTTCGGGACCCGTGTCGGCAGAATGGAAACAGGCCCGCGTGCATGCGCAATTCTCCATCAGCCGTGGCACTTTAACCGTCCCCTCAATTATTTCCAGATCCGCGTTGACGGCTGATTTATTCAGCGCGGCGCAGTTCAGAGAGGCTGATCAAACAACATATGTCTGAAAACGGATAAACCCGCCCCACCCAGAAAAATTCAATAAAAAACATCCGCGACGGGCTTGCACACTTCATGTGGCTTATCTGAAATGTTTACCATGTTTACCCTTGTAATGGTGGCGTGGCTTAAGAGGTGTCAGTGAGGCGAGGTGTCGAGTGGTTCCAGGTTGTTGTTTTGTTTTTTTCAAGACGAGGGGTGTGGAGGCAGAGCTGACTTGAGGACAAGGAGGGGGGTAAAAGAGAGAGAGAGAGAGAGAGAGACACCACACCAGACTGTTATCTGGCTCTCTCTCAGCCAGACTGCCGGCCAGTCGGAGCGCCACAGATGGTTCGCTCAGTGATCATGGCAGCGAGCGGGGATCTCTGCTCCTGATTAGCACACCTACTGAACACAATGTGCACAACAACGTCTGTTCCGTCTCTGGCTGCACGGCACCTGGACGGGGAGCCAAGCGACTGACACTTTCACAAGACTGTGCCTCTCGCGGGGCTGATTTTTATGATAATCTGATACACAAGTTCAAGATGTAAAAAGAATAAACCATTATTCTATTCTTTGTTTGACAAAGATTGTGTAGCCCAATTTCTTTTTCATTAAAATTGATGAAAAAAAGGAGGCAATTAATAACCACATCAAAGAGGAAACAGCAGTGGACTAGAACCCGGACAAAAGCTCCGATCCTTTCCTATTCTCTCCTGGACAAGTTCAGATGAAGTGTACACTTAGACTTCAATTTAATCAAGCTGCCCCCCCTCCAGGAATCAATAAGCTATTTCACCCAAGTGACTTTTAGCCATAGAAGAGGCCTCTATGGCTGTTTAGAGTGTGTACACAGCTGACAGAGAGCACGGAGGCAAACATAAGCTTGAAAATGAACTCGTTAAGAAACGCAGTGTCTCTTGGCAAAAAAAAAAAAAAACGTGTAGGCATGGTAACCGGGCCCGGCTATGCCCTGGACACGAACGTGGCCTGTGTGCACAAACACACACACACACACACACACACACACTCACTCAAAATTCTCAATATTATTATGCCAACAAGTAGGATTAATTATTCCCGGAAAACAAGCTTTTTTTCCGCCTATAGTCCTGTGACAAGGGGGAAGCAGGGCGGATGATTTAGCTGCACGCCCACTCGTGATAAGCAGTGAAGATCTAATAGCCTTTTAAGGAGCGTCCTGCTGGCCACCTCTTAAAACACACACACACACACACACACACACACACACACACCTCGAGGTCAGCCCCTTTAGGCGCACTGAGGCAGAGCAGCCCGTCGCGCTACACAGTTAATCCTGCGGTGGAAAATGTCGGTGGGATCCGTCGCGCATGGACACACAGCGAGAGATGAGGAGGCAGACCAATATTTGAGACGAATTAAAAGTGTGTGTTGGAGGGGGGTGTTGAGGGCGAGGCTTCTGCTGTGTGTGTGCGTGTGTGTGTGTTTTTGCACAGACATGCTCATGAATAGACTATCTGCACAACTTGTCATCCTCATGGCCATTCACTGAGCACATAAAGAACCCTGGCATGTGCATCTGTGTGTGTACGTGTGTGTGTGTGTGTGTGTGTGTGTGTGTGTGTGTGTGTGTGTGTGTGAGAGTGTGTGTGTGTGTGTGTGTGTGTGTGGGTGTGGGTGTGGGTGTGTGTGTGTGTGTGTGGGTGTGTGTTGGCATTATCGTCAACTGACAATGGGGATCTCCAATATTGGTTAAAAAGATGTCCAGTTAGGAGACCTGCCGACCAACAGCACCACACACTTCGTAGTCGTCCTTAATTTTGCCGATGGGAAGTGCAGTGGTGGGAAACGTGTAGCCCTATTGTTCTCGGAGGCTCTCTTGATAGCCAATTAGCACACGTCAGGCGTACTAGGTACAGCCCACAGGCACAATTCTGTAAAGTACATCGGGAAGTGGGCATACTATGCAAATAATCCCTTCTGGCCCCGCTTGATGGATTGTGCTTATCGGTGTCTCGTTATATTTTTATGCCACATATGTTCCAGGAATAAAAAGTCCAACCACAGCATGGGCTACATGGGGTTCAGGCTGGTAGTGGCTTGTAAAGAAAAACAATACCTGAAGTCAATATACATTATTCACTTCAGCTTAATAAATGACAGGGTACCTGAGGCATTGATGGAGGAGCATGAGGCAGCACCTGGTGACTTGCGGCTAAACACAGCTCTCTCTGGGTGTACTATTGAAAGGCCAATCGTCATTTCACTGTTTCCTCGCTGAACTGTGGAGCGAATCATGTAGTAGGAAGTGTAACCACATGGATAATGTCGCCATCTAGAAATATCAAGCCGACATCAAACCATTATGATAGACGTGGAGCCAAATCAAAAACCTAAAAGCTCTCAATGTTTTCAGAGAGCCGCCACCGCCACTTGAAAGGATGCGGGAAACAAATGGCTGCTTCAGACTGAAGCGCCGGCCACACCCAGAAAGTTATCTTTTCACCACTTGAAAGGACACATGGGGGCATCAGGAAAAACGCAGTGAAAGGGTCTTTTGGAGCTGGTGCCTTTGTCGGGCGAACATCAAACGCTCTGCCTGAAGACAGAATATAGCTTTGTGTTGCCCGTGTGTGGGTGGAGGTCGGATGTTTGTTGTGCTAAAAGTCACATAGAGGAGAAGCACCCGCCCATTTTATAGTCAATACACATACACTCCCAATTTGGTTCATTTCAACAACAAAAAAACTGGAAAAAGCCCAGAACATTTTAGAAAGTTGTTTTCCTCAGTATAAAAATAAACAAATGCATTAGCATACTGTTAGAACACAACAACATCAACTCTTTTTTTCCCAGACATATCTCAATAACTAACAGCACAGTGTGTTGAGCTCCGGAAGAGACGATTACATCACCAATCTGTAGACCAATCAATGCACTCCTCTGTGTCGGGATTATGAGTCATGAGTGACCTTTGCTGCCGCTCTCATGTTTCCATTTATCATTATTTAACATTAGTTTTTTTGTTCGGGCCAGTTTTTGAGAAGACTGAACAATAAAAAATGCATTTCCAACTTCCAGTGTTGCACGCTGCATACAGGGTTAAGCCGCAGGGGGGTCGAGAGGTAACGGTGGTGAGAAAGCTTTACATTTCAAATGAGCAAAGAGGGAGTTCAGGTCTCAAGAGGTATCGAGTGGTGAGGGCAAAGGAGGCCGCCGCCGTCCTCAGCTTCTGAGTATGTTCGAGTGCTGCGGCTGCCGGGCTGCGGTTTGGCATCGGCACTGAGTGGGATGAAATCTAATTTGCTTAACGGGGGGGGGGAAGAAAAGAAAAATCGAACCTCCAACAAGCCAGGGTGAGCAAGGAAATGGAGATGAAGATAATTAGTGTCGGCATGCTATCAGTATCTATACAGCCTTGGAAAAGAAAGTACTGCAGTCTTGCATGTTACTTCAATAAGTGCCGTGTTGTAGATTTCCTTTGCGGTCTGGACCGCATCCCGGGAACAGGTTGACCGATTGGCGAGCCGGGCGCGGGGCTGACCCCCCTCCCCCCACCAGTGGCTCCATGCGGTGGCTGAATAATCGGGTTAAGCAACGATTGAACACGCAGCATTGTGAACCCCCGCGACAGGACGTCCAAAGGCAAACAACACAGAGGGGCTAAAAAATAGACGCCAACCTCGATCTAATTATGCCTTTTGATACACGTGTCAACAGATTAAAAGCGATGTCAATGATGTCACGGTGCCGGCGCAGTGTACTCCCTGTATTATATGAGAAAAGAACTGTGGGACAATGACAACAAAGGTGGGTCATCAGAAAGGATGCAGCATTGACTGAGTAATGGAAAGTGATTTATTTTTTGTCACGGCACAATGGCAGTCTATTTGTTCATGGCAGGACGCCTAAATATTTGACCAAAGTGCTGTACAGGATCGCTTTGAAGAGTAGCCTTTAGACATGGAGGGAAACATGCATTCAGTCTTCATAACGGACATTATATAATACTGACTTTTACAAATGTTGAATGCAAAACTATATACAAACTAAGGATCAAAATCCAAATATTTCAATACCTCAACTCATACTGGTGCTGTTTTCCCTACATGTTTTACATCTGTACACCAGCACTCTCTGTAAACAGACGTCAGCATATGATTGCAGAATCTGTAGGCGACCAGATCTCTGTATTGGAAGCGTTTCCGTTCGAAGTCCATTTGTAGTCAGAGTAGTAGCGACTAATCATGTTTATAAAGAAATTAGCACTTTAGTAGCACTTACTGATAGCACTTTGTAGTTTGGCTTTCTTAAAGAAATTGTACTTTCTTGATTCTTGTTGTTCTGAGTTTGTACTCATGGTTGAATGCACTTATTGTAAGTCACTTTGGATAAAAGTGTCAGCTAAATGAAATGTAATGTTTGAGCAAGCTTTGGTTGTACGCCAGTAAACAGTCCGTGTGGCAAAAGAGGCAGAACGTATTGGCCAAAATATAATCTCAGAACAATCCGCTATTGTCTGACGATTTAGATTTGTATTTTCCTTTTTGATATTGTATTGATCTGCATTCATGTATTTGTTTAACTCCAATTTTCATTATCACAATCCCAAGTATCTAATCAAACTGTAAACAATGACTGCACACTGCACTGGGGAGGAAGCCTGGACCTGTGTACCCGCTGGCTACACTGGAACCACCAAAATATTGCGCGTCGCCCCTGGAGACTAAAACATCCCTTCAACAATGATAGCCGTTGAGTCCGACATTGACTCACTTACTGTAACTACATTCATTTTGATGTAAAGCAACATGAGGCAGAGATTACTATGGCACTAGACACAAAGTAGGCAGCCGGCCGCGACTGAACGTAAAAGATATACGAAGCACAGAAGTCGACGCACCTGAGCGCAATGTTGACCGCTACGTGTGATTAAGGTGTTTGAGCGGCTTAAACGTTCCATTGCTCGGGGGGGGAAACGCGGAAAGAGCAATCCCACAAAGTCTTTGACTCCTGTTTAAAAAAAAAGGTACCATCGATGGCAGCTTGTCTCTGATGTCCAACCCTTGCACAGTCCATGTACACTAATGTTTATCAAGTGCTTTCCATCAATAGGACTGTGGAGAGCGTAGTCTCCCTCTGAATAGTTCAATAATGTCGATCCAACGTCTGTCCAGTCAACACTCGTCCGTTTGAAACGGCGGCCCTCTCCGGATCATGAGATGACGTATTGAAAACGGATTTGAGAGAAAAGTTTGCCGTACTCAAACGTGTTGTCCAATCACCCGGTCGATACCACCTGGAAGCTCTTCCACAGGTTGAGCAGAATGTCACTGAGGAAATATCTTCTGAGCAGATGACACAATATCAATCTGAAAGGGGCCGAGAGGCTGGAGCCTGGCTCTGCAGGCTGCCTTCCTCCCGGCACTCATACAGATAAGGAGTAATTACTTTCCCCAAGCAATCGCTAAGCCCTGCCTGTCCTTCATTTATTTGCTTGCAGAAAGTTTCTCCAATACAGAGCCTTGTGTTGCCACCATTTACATACGGGAGCACATAGTTACTGGAATTCAATATCACCCACCGTTCCAGTGACGGGTCTCTTCATTGCCTCTTGCCCCTCACCCCGCCCCATCCCTCAAGTCCACATAATCTATAAGTCCACTGATGGGTGGGCTGCTGCGGTAACACAACCACACAATGGCTGTAACTTCGAAAGATATTTGAAATGTCGGGGTCCGTGTTCGGCACCAAACAGAGGATGTAGTGACAATCGTGGAGAAAAGACGAAGAAGAAATGTTCAGTGTGACATGGCGCGCTTGCGTGCATCTTCCAGAAGGAAAAAAAGGGATTCATAAGCCCCGTTACCCAGGAAACCAGCACTCTTGTTGTCATATTTCTCATGTTCTGTTATGTGTCTGGCTTTTTTCCTGCAGGCCCCCCAGCCACAGCCCCCATTAGGGTGGACCATGCCATGTCGTGACATGGGAACCCTTATAAACGTGTTAAGAGCCGAAGGCATTAGCATTTTGGACGCTGCTGAATGGGGCCATTTGTTCCTCTTCCTGTGCCTCCCTGAAAGACTCTATTAAAGGGAGGTTTAGGAATTGCTCTGTTTTGGACATATTGAAGTTGGGGCTGCATGGAGGGAACATTCAGCAGCAGATTTTTTTCCAAGGACACATTTTGAGTTAATTCTTCTAGAATTATTTGCCTGTCGACAAATCAATGAATAATCAAAAGTTGCTACTAAACAAATTCACCCTTTTCCAAAGTTGTAAGCATCCTTGCACAGTTTCAAGAACCATTGATGTGTTTTTACTGCCTGTCAAACATTGTTTGAAACATGGGCTACAGATACAAATACTGCATGCTTAAAATTGTTTGCTCCGCTAGAAGGCTACCCTGTGAGTGTAGCCAATATGGTCAATATGGAGCAGACTGCGCTTCATTTATGACCTTTTCCATGGCAGAGGACAAAATAGACCACATTCCCAAATCACATCATGTCTTTTATCCTCTTTTTCCACATACCTGCAGATGTGACTTAATGCATTCCACCTTTTTAGCTTCTTGGGAGGCTGGAAGCACGCGGCCTGGACGCTTCATTAACGAAAGGCTCCGATTGATCTGATTCGCTCTCACGCTGTGGTCGCAGCAGGATCTGTGGTCAGTTCGTCACCGTCTGGCATCCATTCTGGCTTTCATCTCAAAGCCTCCAACAGTTTGTGTGTTACATTTAGAATGACTACATCATCCATAATGCATATTCCTCGGCCCTGTCTAATGATGAACAATGAAAGGTATGCAGAATCTGGGCAACGTGCGCACACAATAGGCAGCTTTGATTCTCTATCACCACTTGTCTGCGGTGCCTGAGCGCTCAGCTGTGGATCCAAAATGAGGTTATTGAAGAACACAATTGATCAAAATGCAAGTGAACTCGGAACGGTATCTCCAACCAGCAATGCTACACCCACGTCAATGCATGTCGTTTTGGAGATGTTTTGTTATGTTGGGATAAAATGGGATAAAAATAATCATTAATGATATTTAAGAAAAAGTCTGGTTACTTCATAGCAAAAGGATAAGGAGGTGTCATAAAGGGATTAAAGACTGTGTTCCTGTGGAACAACCTCTTGTGCTTATTTCAATACCCTCATAAATATTCCAAACATGTCCAAAAAACACATCTAATCTGTATCTTGGCAACTGCTTTTTGAGGCTGCATTTGTAAACAGCAACACTATCAAAAGGACACGTTTGTCTGAGGACATTTAGAGAGATTAAACCACAATTTAAATACCTTGGAAAAGTGACTGTAGCCAATTATGTGATGTGGTTTTGCAATTTCCATAAGACTAATGAGATTACCCTCACTGGTAGTGAGGAATCAAAGGTAGTGAGATTAAAACACAAAAATGTTGAGTCAAAAATGATAAGCAGCGGGCTGATATCATTGGCTTAACAAAGACAGATTGATATCACGATACATGTGGGCAGCATATTACAGATGAGAACAAAAAGAGTGAGCTCATTCTTTATCTCCATTTGTGTCGCCTCTCTTTGATAATTAAAACTAAAGAAATATCAGCTGATATATTACCATTAGGGCAGTTCTTTATCTGCACTGGCCCCTAGAAGTCCAGTTTTGGTCCCGGCTCGTCATGGGGGATCGATCTCCTGCACTATGGGTATTGATCGGCAGCAGGTAGGACAGAGCGCAGCCATCGGGCTAGTCATCATCAATGACGCCCTATTTTCCAGGATCACATTGGATTCAGCAGTCAAATATACAGCATGCACTGTCCGGGGCGAAATCCTGACCGATCCAGACAAACCTCAGCAGAAAACCAAGTTCATCTTCTCTGCTTTCCTATTTATCAGTGTCAGACAAAGAGTCAAATAAAAACAAACCTCAGAGTTCCTACCATGACATCAACTAAGCGGCCTGTGCCGGAGCCACGCTGATCTAATTCAACCCTCAGTGTGTTACACAGTGAATGTACAGCAAGCTCTCAGGGGCATGCGGGGTTAGATTACTGTGAAAGCCTATTGATTTGTAAAGTGTACATTTGGAGGCGGTAATGATTGTGCCCAAAACCAGGGGAAAGGCTACCCACAATGACTGCAGGCCCTTCAGTAAAGAGTTCATTTGGGAGGCTGAAAATCTATACTGCACACTACAGTCCCAGCATGAAGGGGGTTGGACTCTGTCCGCCTTTGCATGTAATTGGAAAAAGGATGGCCACGTAACGCTTCTCAGCTCGACAGAAGAAATAAACAAACTTGATGAATGTGCCTCGTCGTGACCCTCTATTGATTTCTAAATATTACATTTAACACTTTGAGAGATAGAGACGATGGATCTTCATTCTTCTGACATCACGCATGCAGATAGTGACTGCCCCCTGTCTTTTGAGACTGGGATGGTTCTCATTTTAAAAAGGTGCTCATATGGATATTTGATATAACTTAAAACGCAATTAAGAGGCCAGGGATAGCACATCTACAGGGCATCAATTTTACCAGCCCCATCCCCCTGTCCACTCCCCCCCCCCCCCCCTCACACACACCCCACCCCCCCTTCTCAATATTTAAACGAGTAAACAAACACCATCTTTTCTGGGCCTTTATATGAAGATAAATGACGACAAACTCCCCAATTAGCCTTTTTTCATCATTGGAGGGTGGTTGAAAAAGGGGACGTCACCGCAGAAGGCACTCGCGGTGGTTCTTCCCTCACAAAAGGTTATTCACGTCCCGCGTCCTGCTATAAACCGGGAACAGAGAAACCGTGAAAATTCCTCTCTCTTGAATTAATTCACATGTCCCCCCCCCCCCCCCCGAGTCTCAGATGAGCCTTCCGAATGTGCCGAGGCAGCAAGAATCTGGGGACGGCCATTAGTGTCCACAGCACCACAGCTCTAATGATGATGGCTGTGGACTTGCTGCGCTCTGCATTCTGGGAGCCGCAGCGCCACAGCTCTGGTCAGACTGGGACGGATTCTCCAACGTGCTCTTCTGAAGATATCCGCCTTGCTTACTGGGTCAAGACAGGAAGCGCAGTGGCTCAGGACAATATCCCTTTGATGCAATGAAGCACATACAGCTTTGATCAAACCTGGGGTTGTTGTTTTGTTTTCTCTCTCATGTGAATGTTTTACACTGTTCAAGTCCTCACCTCTTATCCCTTGTTCTACAAATAAGCAGTGCAAAGGAGAAGCACATTGACGGGCAGGGAATCAAAGCAGCAGAGCCCCGGGTTTCTAACAGGGTACTGTTTACAGACAGTGACAGAGAAGCAAATCTATGCCATCAGTCTGATGGCCCCACCTCCTGCAGCTGGAAACTGGAGACGTGCAGACTTATAAATCAGCCAGTGTTTGTGTGTGTGTGTGTGTGGGGAGAAGAAAAGCCATTTTGATACCATTTTTACCACTTACTGAGCAAAACATATCCCCCTCTGGTTCCTGTTGGAGCCAGCGTAGGGTCTTTTTCAGTCCGAGCATTATGATGTCCCCCTGTCCCAACCTGGAGCTAAGCATATGGTTGGCTTTGTCAGTATTGGCACCCAATTCACAGAAAAGACAGACAGACATACGTGACTCCATTGGCAATACAGGCGCACTCCCAGCAACAGTACGCTCCTCCAGACGTGTCCAATGTGAAGGACGGTCTCAGTGGATTAATAGCCGTCTCTCTGAAGCACAACATAGTCCATGTTTTTTACCCATCTCTAAGTGAGCATGCGCGAGATGTAGGAAGATCCAGACCTAGGAGATTAATATTATCTTTTTCTCTTTTTTGCAGCTTCACCGCCATCAGGAGTCCAACTGCCAACCTTGTGGTTGAAGGACAACCCCCTCTTCCACCTGTATGTAGCCTTACTGGGAGGAATTACTTGCACCCCATCGCCAGCCCGAAATAAGCACTGTAAGCGCGCTACGAACTATTATAACCACATCTGTATAGCATGTTTCTGTCCCACGCCCTTTGGTCCATGTAAACGGTAAGTGGTTTCCACTGTACCTTATCTATGCGTATCAATAACAGATCAATATAATGAAACAGATATTATCCAAATATGTTGAAAATGTCAAAACTCATTAGTACAGATTTTTTTGTTATCTCCAACATGTTGTGTTAAAGAGCGCAAGCGGCGTCCCTGAAGTGCTTCACATCTCCCCCGAAGCGGCGGATCAAAACTCCACAGCTGCGATGGCTGTAAAGCCATTGTGAAAGTCCTTGTGAAGTTCAGTCACACTCCCACAGACACACACACATGGAGACGCACGAGAACACTCAATGTTTTCCACTCTATTTGAATAGTTCTTTACACGCTGGTCGTGTAGCGAATGAGAGGAAGGATGTTCGCTGACTCCACGAACTGAAACCAACCCAGGATTGGAGCAGCCTCGGTCTGAACCGGGTTGAGAAATGAGGGTCGCGTGAATGGGAAGAAAAGAGCGTCCACCGTTGCAAAGCATGTGCATGAAGCTCCTTTGGGAGTATCGCTGCACGCTCACTGCAAGGAATGCGGTCTGTTCTTTTATGAAGAGGGGACGTGTCTGCCAGAGGCCTGGCCTTCATGGAGAGGCACAATGCACAGGGTTAATAGCAGTGCTTCTGGCACACTTTTGACCCTGGATAAAAACCCATCACACTGCAGGTGTTGAATTGTATTTTTTAAAGGGGTGGGTGGGGGGGGGGGCTCAAGTATTAACCAGGCCTCTGTGTGTTAGAAAGGACAATTCGACGCGGAACAACGGAGGAAGACCCGCCCCGTAACCTTCAAACTCTCCACACCTCTTCCACTGAACCGCAGGAGGAAGTGAAGCCATCTGTAACTCTGGTTTCGTCTGCGAGCGTGAGGGAGACCAGGGGGCTGCTCTCGCCGCTCGGGGACGTGATCCAAATGTTTCGACAGTAGGTGAGTTAAACCACACGGCAGAGCCTAACCCTGCCTATGCAGGCACCAGTTCAACACGAAGACAAGAACACGCACCCGGGGGAGAGGGGATCAGACTTGTGGACAGACCCCTTCGACGGCATGTTGGCCGGTGCTTCACCCCACTTCACACTCTGAAAAAGGATAATCACAAATCCGCGACGCAGGGCGCAAACTGTGCCTCAGCTGGGCCAAGCGGTTGTTAGAAGGGATTACTGAGGTGTAAAATGGTTTAAAAACAGGAGGTATGAATTTGTTATCTTTGGCGAAGGCGGTGGGTGGGGGCCCACGCGTGAATTCATCAGCTGTCAGGTAACTGACAGACCTCAAGGCTAATGGTGTCAATTATACGTGCTTTCTGGGGTGATCTCTGCAAACATCCCGTGTCAAACTGTCATCCCCTGAGCACCACACAGCCCCCCACGCCCCCACCCCCCAGTATTATCATGACCCCTGCGGAGCTGGCAGTCTCTTGTTTGACTGTTGGATAAATCACAGGAGTGACACCCACACGACTTGAAAGATCCAGATTAATGTGTATTTCTAAAGTGAAAACGTATGTCAAACAGGTGTTATCCCCCCCCCTTTTTTGTCGTAACATAGTAGCCACAGGGGATATTGAGGCCCATTTTAGGAACACATAAAAATCTGTGTGCATTACAGTTCAAGAGCCCCATGCTGTATAGCAGAGCAGTGTGGTCTCAATCTCGCTCTTTCCCGTTGTTCGTGTTAAACGTTCAAAGTTCATCGGAACACCATTCTGCACTCCCCTCCAATGTGAAGAAACACTTTTTCTCCTCCACTCCTGATTAATTCGCAAGAAAAGCCACCACACATGACTGACTACAATTTAATCCGCAGTTTTTGACAGAATGTGTGAGACTCTGCGGCGCACTCCGATAAACAAAGTTGGACGACAATTTTCCCCGAGTAATAACCCTGCTCCTGTTATCATACGTTTGGCAGATGCAAGAGAATTAGAGGCAAACTCTCTCCCTCTAATAAAGCACGGCAGCCTGAAGTCAATTTAAATGCAAATGTCTACGTTTAAGACAACGGGGCGCCGACAGAGCCCTGTCTCAAGGAGTGGCGGTGCTGAAGTTGGCACACCGGCCTGACGTCCTCACCGGGAAGATGACACGGAAACCGGAAGGGTCAGCAGAAAGCCAGGGAGCAGAGAATCCATCCGGAGCCGCCCGCCCTCCATAAAAAACCTGTGTTGCATGTCACAGGAAGACTGATGGGGGCATTTCCAGGCTGAAGCCACGGGATATCAAAGTAGGATTCTGCTCGGATCACATCTATTGATCTGTTTTTGTTTCTCAAAGCCGGCGCTTCAAGCCTCTAAGCCATTTCAAATTGGCAAAGCTCTCGCACTGAAGTGTTGTGGGGTTTGTTCATGCACACGCTCAGGAGTTTTGATGGAGCTCAAAAATTCTGGCTCGGACCGATGTGGATTCTTGCCAGGGCCTGAACGGCTGCCGTCTGTAGTGAACCCAAACACATGCCTGTTGTTGTAGGAGAACCAGAGGAATATGTCGTTGTCTCTGTCCTTTTCTTTAGCATGAAATAACATAATAAATCTGCCTAAAACTATTTGGAAGGAAGAGTAACATCTCCAGATAAAAGGCTTCTATATTGATGAATGGATTAGCTGCAAGGCACTATTTATTTATTTATTCTTTTTTTATCTATAAAGTAGTTGCTCCTCTTATCAACAGGATTAATCTGAAATAAACATACATTTCTTTCCCACGACATATCTGCAGTCCTCAGACAATGTAAATTAGCATTTGGCAGTTATTCACGTATTGCCTCTGCGATGGAACGATGTCATCATTTATTTGTCTCCCTTCACCGCTCCCGTTGAGATTTTGACTTTCGTTGTGCAATTGTGTTAGATTCACCGTACTAGATATTTACAGACATTCTCTCTTTGTCTCACCTGCTCTGTTCGTACAACACACACATAACACAGTCGCTTTCTCACCTGGGATCATGGCAGATAGAAAGAGCTTGCAGCTGTTTGTTTGTTTTTTTCTGTAAAGGTACACGGCATGGTTGAGATTTCAAGAAGCTCAGAAGACTCGTAGGAAAAGGCTTTGAGTTGGCGAAACCATTTTATAACTATAACATTATATAACTATTTCCTACGATAAAAGAGCAGTGGGGTTTGAGCCAACACAAGGCATGTGAGGTGTCTACCTGTGCACCATCCCAGCCTTCAACGCTACAGTGTTTGCTCGCTTTTTTTGTCGAAAAAGAGAATAATTCCAATTATAGCGGCTGGCATTTCGTAATGAGCACTAGACTCGGAATTAGCCTTACTCTAGTAGATGTGTTCAGGAACACCTGCGTTACACTGATTAGCTAATGCAATTAAACAGCATTTACCCGACCACTTCCCTCTTGAGCGTTCCAATGACTCAATTTGTGACTAAAATGCTGAATAATTTAGCACCCAGCTATTTCCTGTAAACCTCAGCATCATAGCTCATTAGAACTCCACTGTAAACCAAAGAAAAATGTTACAAGGTGAAATCGTTTGCGAACCGAATATGAGGCCATAAAAACGTGCTCTGCAAGAAGTCTCAGTTTCTAACCACACACACGCACACAAATCTGGAGCTGTAAAAATAATGAGGTCAAGAAGGTCTGTGGTTCATAGCTGGTGGTCTGTGGGTCACGCTTGTAAAAAAAAAAAGAAATGCAGAGTGGGGCCCCCCCAAGCTGATGAATTAATTTGGATTCGTACCAGCTTGGCAAGATTCTCTCACTCAACATTTGCTGGATCTGTGGGTGAGTAAATTAAGAAAAAGACATGCTGAGCTCTGGCTCTCTGTAGAGGGCCCTAAAGGAGGACTGCAAAGACTTTCACAAGCTATTGCAACATGAAAAACTGCAGAAAGTTGTAGTTATGACAAAATTAATCAAGTTCAAACAATGCCATGTCCCTGCAGCAGAACACTACAATGGGATACCGGATGGCCAAAACCAGAACATGGCTTGAGCACCACTCTCTCTCTTCTCAGTTTTACATTGTGAATAAAAGGTCTATAAGCGGAGGGAATTTGTTTGTCCGCACCAGCTATGATCAAACCTAAAAGACAATTTGGCGCAAGTGAATCAACGCAACAGCTGCGATGGGAAACGGAAAAAAAAACCAGAGGGGATTATAGTCCTCGCTGGTGTGTGTGCCCACTTTGCAAATTGACCACTCAGCAGCACGTCCTCTTTGTTTCATGACTCTAATCAAGCTTGATCTGCTCTCTAATCTTCCATTGGAGGCGGGACAGTGCCGTGCTCGACTCCAGGACCTCGCTGGGCCGGTAAACGGGCTCTCACCATGCAGAGCACACGCCGGGCTCGCGTGTTCGCACCGAATCGACACGCGTGGCGCTGCACTGGGTCGGGGTCCCAGCGGTCCACTTACAGGCCCGGCTGGAGCCCAGCGCGGCGTAATGAGGTCCCCCGGGGAAGCCTCTGGACGTGGAGCGCTGCCGGCCCCACCGCAGACCCCGTCACACTGACACATATTGCTCACCTGCTTCCAGACCGATTGCCACATTATCCCGTAAAAATAAAATAAGAAATGTACACATTTGCGAGGTACCATATCATATTCTGGATATGCAAAGCAAATGTATGGGGTTGTGTGAACGGCGAAGGGATCTTCCTGACTTTTATGGACCCTTTTCACAGCAGACATTTTGGCATGTCGTAACGGGAAAAATCCCATAATACCACTTTGAGGTTGGTATTTGTGGGATGAAAAGTCTCAACTGCCCTGAAATTTGGCACATTCATGCCCCCTCCCCCTTAGGATGCATTGAACTAACTGAGGATCCTTTTTCATCTAGTGGCACCATCAGGTGAACAGTTTCACTTGTCCAATACTTTGGTTTATGACCGAATAATTCATAACAAATGGCACTGCCTCCAGTCTCCGCTGTATTGTGTTTAGTAGGAATGAGCACGTACCTTATCTGTATCAATATTTGTCGGTATCTACCAACTGAATTATCTGTCTGTATCGTACATCAAACTCACAATGGGCGGGGGTTTAAACGGGAAGTGGGTGGGGCTTAACCAGAAGTCGATATTTAAAGCATGAAACTGACGTGGGTTGATTATGGGTTGATTGGTATATTTATGAATTATTATGAAAGAAATGGACAGAACGGCTTCCGTAGTGAGCTACATAGCGATGTTTTGGATCACCAGTGTTTACAGCCAGTGATGAACACTGTCATTGTTTAACTTGAAGCTACTGTGGTTGTTTTCTACAGTATCCTTTTTTTCTATTTTTAAAAAGAGGCAAAGTTTCTCAAAAACAGAAAGAAAAGCAGTCGTTAAAGACCTATGCATAGATAAAACACGGCCTAGAAAAATTGAAAAGATAATTAAAGCGACCGAAATATCTTACTAAATATTACGCATTTGAAAAAGTCAATCAAAGAACTTTGAGAATCAATCGCCGCTCGGTTTTCTGTAACCAACTTTGGTTTCGGACAATGTGAGCTGGAAACCGAGATGGACGATTCCATCAAATGAGCTGTACAGCATCATCGTACGGCCCCGGTGTGTCCTCTGTGTCCGCCCTGCCTGTCACATGTGTCCTCCTTCATCCCCGGTGCCCTTCACTTCCCTGTCCCGGGGGGGGGTCCATGTGCAACCTTTTCTAAGCGTCCACGCACAATACCCTTCATGGGACACAAAGCCAATGATAGCGCGCTCCTCTGTTCTATTTTCTACATTTGTCACTTTTATTCCTGCAGCCTTTGTTCGCCTTACCTCTGTATGCATGAGTTATCCCAAATTGAGCCCCCGCAATTGAAATGGAAATCACCCCCATTTCCCAGTGACTGGAGGGAAATAACTTCTTTGAGGCGTAGGTGTCATGTTTGTTGTTCCTTGGAGAATCTCATGGTTGTATTGCCCTTTTCACCAGGGTTTTTATTTTATTTTTTTGACTCAACAGCAGCTTTGTAAATTGGAGCGAGCATGCAAGAAAGGGGACGACACGATTGGAAAATGGGTTTTGAAGCTGACAGGAATGCACAGCGGGATTAGAATGCTCCTCATACAGCACCATCGAGTTGGTTCTCTTTAATGGTTATGCTTGTCATGTGAGCATAATCTAAATTGATTAATTAAACATTAAAAAACAAATTACAATTCTAGCGCCATGTGTGGGAGAAGAACAGCACAGTCTTTGCACTAAATCCAAAAGAGGAAGAAATACTCCCTGGAGAAAGGGATAATAACAAATGCAGACTGTGCGATAATGTAGTCACTTCTGAATGATGGCATGTAAACACAAGACATTACCACGAGAAGCCTGAATCTGGAGTCCAATACCAATAAGTTTGGGTTCAAAAATGCCTTGAGGGCAACTGCAGGCTGATCCACACCTTCAGTGCATGACGCATCGGTAGAGTGGGCTGGTGACCTCTCGCCCCCTCCTGCTCGGAGAAGAAGCACTGAACGTATGAGATAACGATGACCTCACTGCAGTTTGTCCTTCGGTATTAACCGCGCTGATTAATTGTCCGTGCAACGCCATTGATCACGTTCACCCAGTGCCCCCAATGATGCAGTGGGCCGTTAAATAAGGAATAGACCTCGATTCCGATGATAAGCCCCCCATATCTTTGCATCTCCTCCCCCGCATGCCAGGGAACCATTCCCGACACTCCTCTATCTATACCTCTGAGCCAGTCGCAAAAAAATAAATATGCACGCTGCCGGAGAGCAGGCGAGCATATGAATATTTCATGTCGCCAAACACATTTCCAGCACACACCGGCTAGAGTGAGCTTTCCCTGGCTGTCACCGGTGACAAACATGAAAGAGGAGGGGTCGGGTATGGCGGGCGCCGCGGCACTCTCGACTCTGCCCGCGGCGCCGTGATTGCTTGTAGTGGCGGAGCCTGAGCTGCGCCCCAATTAGGGCCCGCCAACGCACTTCTCAACATCTCATCTCCGTCTTGTATCAGGGAAATGTTTGTCATAATCACAGCTTCGGGTTAACACTTTATATCCATCGCACAGCTGCGAGGAGAATTTATTTTCAAAAATGTTAGAAATATTGCTTTTTTTTTGCAGCAACACCCATGGGGTCGATAACACGGACGCTTAAATGGACACAGTCTGACGCAGTGATCCACTCCCGCTCGCTGTTGTTGAGACTGCTCTTTTCTAATCTCTAATAGCCATCTGATAGTGCAGATTCCATCTGACAGACTGAATTAGAGTCTGAAATTGCATTGCTGATGCTCATAAAGAGACCCATCCACTGCACCGGTGAGACACCTGAGAACCTTTGGGAGGCGGTTTCAATGCACACATGAATTTCTATGACGGGATCCATCAGAAACTTTCTAAATCAAACAATCAAATGCAGGTTCCAGCCTCCCCTTGGCTCATACTTGCGCCTGTATCGTATCACCGGAGTACACGGGGGGCGGGGGGGGGGCGGCATGGCGAATCTTTCAATCTGCACCGTCAAAGCCCAGGTGTACACAACGCCAGCACAAAGAAAGGGGCTCTCTGTGTCTCTCCCTTTCTCCTTTCCACTCTCGAACCCATTACCTCGCTCACGTACACAGGACTACAGCGTAAACATGTCTGTCGCAAGGCAAAGGGGGAACCTGAATGAACACGTTAAAAATCTTCGATGTGCTTCAGCCTGAACACATTGCCAGTTTGAGACGCTTGTGTAGGCGATGTTCTTCATCACTCGTCTGTGTGACCGAGTCTGCTCGTGCTGGCAGCTTCCCTTCACTGGCTCCCTCTCCATGTGAGATCATGGTTTTAGGGTGCTTTTGAGGGCTTGCAAAATTGTAACTGGACAGGCTCCTTCAGTGTGATATCCTAATAACCTAAAACTCCAACCAGGACCGTAGACTGTTAACAAGCCTCAAGTTCTCCATTTGGCTGTCGCTATCGTGTGGAAGCAGCAGTGACGCGAGAGGGCGGAGCTAAGTACAACGCTGAACAAAACCCTTTTAAGTGAACTGAACTAAAAAAAAAGAAACACTGTGAAAGGGGGAACAGGTGTCAATCACAAGATAGCCACGCCCTAAAACACACCCTGCTTTATTGTTCATTTCACTTCAAATGGGACCATCATTTACTAAATGAACATCATGCTGTGTTGCAGAAGACTTGAAACTAGAGATTGAGACATAAACACATGTTTACAATGATTACTGAGGGAAGAAATTGGAGAGAAATAGTAATTTTCTCATTTTCTATTCAACCAGACCTCTTTTTGCAACCAGAGGGTACGACCCCTGCTGAAGAAGGCAGGTTTAAGGCACTTAAGGTCTGTCGGCTCTTTGAATTCGACTCTTCATTTCGATCTCAACACACCTGTTGGGATCATTAATTGATTGTATAATATGTAAAAAAAAAAAAAAAAAAAAAAAAAAAAAAAAAGGCATAGTAAAGAATTTTGGAAAAGGTTTCATAAAAAGGTTTGTCCAATAAAATTCCAAAAAAACAAAGTCAAGTCTTCCATGAAATGTCATAAAGAAAAGTATGTCTATTCATATTTTTGTATTTTGAAAAAAGAAGTAATCGTATTGGAGTGCCTGCATCCTGCACGGTTATGACGCTACCATGAGGGCGAAATCCATTCCACGGACAGACATATTTAAACGCCTGGCAAATAACCATGATGACACATGCAGACTCACAACGTGACACAACACCAGCCACACACAGTGCACCGCATGGCTTTTCCTATCAGCCCCCTTCCTCTGGAATAACCTCTTGATATCAGACTGACTCTGTTGACGCCTTTAAATCCAAACTCCAAACTCATTTTATTTGCAACAAATCTGTTAGTTCCTCATTCTTTGATTACTTCGGGCCTGTTTCCATTAACTGTCTGGCTGTAAACCTTCATGATAATTATCCAGCCTGCAGTACCTCATGTTTGTCCTGCAGACGGGAATACTGCAGACTTTCTGAATGCCACTCCGTCTCTCTAGACCTCTTCTCCCTCTCTCTCTTCTCCCTCTTTCTGCCCCTTGTCTCTCCTCCTTGCTCACTCTTTTCACTCAACCTCTCTCTTTCATTCCAGATGTTTGGATCTGGATACGCTTGTCTTGCTCCTACCTGTGTGAATGCTGTGCTTGAGCTTTGCCTTTCAGTGTGTTTTGTGTAGCCCGTCCTCTGTCCAGCTCGCCCTGGTGGAGAGGAGCTCGTAAGGGCTCAGGTTTGTCTGAAGTTACCCGACATCCTCCCGGATCCTCATTCTTTCCCTATGTTTACAACCGATCTGTTCGTCATCCTGACATTTAAACTATGTTGATCTATTCCGTACACACAACATCTGTTGCACAGCCGCCCATCCGTCCTGTTCCTCTTCCTGAGATGTCTCTCATTTCTTTTCCTCCTTAAAAGTTTTTATCCGAACCAAGTCTTAGGATAGGTGCCGTATGCTGTTCAGGCTGTAAAGCCCCTTGGGGCAATCTTTTGATATTGGGTTATGTGAATAAAATTGACTTCACTGGATATTCAAAGTTGCTGCGACTGGGTGTCTCTTCACATACGAGCGGACATTTTTTGGCGGCCGAGGACGGCAGCGAATGAGTCGGGCCGCAGCTACAAAGGATGTTCTGTTTCCAGTATTTTGTAATCTAAATGATTAAAAAGGCTGAAAACGGTCCATGAAATGCGTCGGGCCGGTGCTGCATATTAAGTGGTCGAGAGTGTGTGGGGGGGGGGGGGCTGGTTGACACGGACCGGCTGGGAGATGGTCGACACTTTGCTTGTCCAATTACTGGCTCTCGCTCAAATTGTTTGGTGAGAAGCATTCGACCTACTTCTGGACACAAAGCACCACTGCCCTGAATACAGAGAGGCTGGGGACCACGTGTGATGACAAGTGCCATTAGGGGCTCTTGTCTTTGGCCTAGAAATGGAATTCGGCCAACCTACCTGATGTGGGGATAATCCCAACTATAAACACTCGGACAAGGTATATGTGTCGGCCTGGCGGGATGAACGCGGGACGACTCAGACGGGATCTCCTCTTGAAGGGCAGCTGGAGATGATTGCAATCACGAATGTCAGTCCGACCTTCAGAAGGTCTTTATGTTTCACAATGAGCAGCAGCAGGATCAGCATTAGGCGTCGCAGCACTAAGTTCTATTAGGAGTGTGTGGGGTGGTGTGTGTGTGTGTGTGGGGGGGGTGGGGGGGGTTTGTCGTCATTGAAAATGTACCACAAACTGTGCTACAGACAATATAGGCCAAGTCAATTTTGTTGTGAGCCATAACATTAAAAAAAGCATCAAAAGGAATACAACTGTTAGAATACGGGTAAACTAGGAAACAAGTCTCCGTTTCCTGGGATTCCCCCTCAAAGGCATACTCTATAATGAGACCCTACACAACAACGCTGAGGAAACATTTGAATTTGCTGCACAAATTTGCATTCATTGTAAATATTCATATTGAGGGAATCAGTGTGTCATGACCACGTGAGATGACGCCCGGTGTAAAAATGCAACACATTCAAGCGCACGAGCCCGATGACCAATCGCTCCAGTTCGAGTCCCCGTCAATGACCAAAGCTCAGGAGGTAACCACTACAATGCTGAAACTTCTGATTTGAATATCACTATCATGAGATTTTTTATTTATTTTTTGTATAATTGCACTCATCATCGCCTAACCACTCATTCTAATCTCAAGTACGGCACTCTTTACACGTGTGCCTCAGTAATGTGTGTCATGTAAAGCAATGTAAAGTCAGCGTGGAGAAGGGTTAGGGAAAGAGGATGTAGTCTGTGTTGTTTTTTTCCTCAGATATGCATCGTTAGTCCTTGTCAAATGAGATTGGAAAAGAAAAAAAATATTTCTGAAATTTCTTCTTTACCCAGAGTAAAAAAAGTACATATGACAAAACTTTCAGTACTGTTTCAAGTGCCACATGACAGCACTTTACCGTTTCACAGTAAAATTATAAATCTGCTGTATTGGCACCTGCTGTTAGTACAAGAAAAAAAAAATCTGCACACAAAATATCCCTTTAGCGCAACCATCAGCAGGGTTTCTCCACACAAATGCTTTTTCCCCACCCTCACTAAACAGAACTATCCCCGTGCCCTCCACATGCAGGATGAAATGCATGCATTTACTCAAGATAACGCTATTCACCACACTGGATGACAAGGTTGTGATTCAGCTCTGCTCAAGTGTTCAGCTCGAGCCAGTGAATAAGCAGGCTGAGATCACGGACACGTGGACTGGGCAGAGTGGTGGTAAATAGGAGGAATCTCCAGACAGGGGATTTATTATCAGGCATCACAGGCAGTCAGAATACATAAAGACCAAAAATAAAATATCCTCTCAGAGTGATATTAATTCATACTTATAAACTCTAGTAGTTTAATTAAAACCCCTGAAAAGCTTCATGATAGTTTTTTTTTTTCCCTGTGGAAAAAGGGGGATAATTGTGCCCCTGCAAGGTGTGTAAACCTGGTTAAGCTAGGTTAGCCCTCCACCGGCTCATCGCTGCCGGGGGACTAAACTGCGAGTCGAGAATTATTAATTCCACTCGTGAAGACGTTACCGCAGCAGTCGTGACTAATTCACCCCCTTTCTTTACGCATATTAATTAATTCCCGTTTTTCACCCGCCCGCCACGAAGAGGTGAGACCTCCGCGGTCCGCACAGGTGCACAAATCCTGGCAACCCACTGGCGAGCTCCGCGACCAAACGCTGGAGCTGGCAATTTGTAACAAGTGCCACAGAAGTAACACCACTTAAAGAAGGGGGGGACATGTCAAATAGACTCTTTTTTTTCTCCGGTGATATGAAAAAAAAAAGCACAACAACAACACAGAAATGGCGAAAAACTCACCTTCAGGTGCAACTCATGTCGTGTCACAGCCGTGGAGAAAGTTGAATCGTCTCCACCGCCGCTGGAGGAGGGGGCGGAGAGGAGAGGGAGGGAGGAGAGGAGAGGAGAGGAGGAGAGAGAGGGAGAGGGAGGGTTCACCGTGCGCGTATCGCCGCTCTGCCTCGCGGTGGGCTCCCTCCTCCCCTCGGATGTTACTATCGCTTCACACACAGGCAAACACACACACACATACACGCACACACCCCTCCGCCTCTGTAAAAAGAAAAAAGTAATAGCGGTTTCTTCCTCCTCCTCCTCCTCCTCTTCCTCCTCCTCCACCACAATGACAGACTCAAAAGAAAGAAGGGACCTATCGCAGTCAATAGGTTTTTACAAAAACCCCATGGCAACTCGGAAAAACCGCGAGCAACTTCCCCACGTCGTGACCGGGTTAAAGTGCCCCCCACCCCCCAAAAACAGTGACAGCGACATTATTCCCACCTAGCTTGAAGCAGGGTTTTTGGGGGTATATATATATAAAAAATATATATATATGTATGTATATATATATATGTATATACATACATATATATATTCCCACTATTGGCATTCCCACTCCCACTATGTATATATATATATATATATATATACATAATGGGAGGGGGCGAGGGTGGACGAGCTAGAGGCGCACTGAACTGCTCACATATGGATGAGACGTAATAACACTTAAACGCCGCGTCGCCCCTGCGGATGAAAGGCGTGACAGACGCCAAGTGTTATAAGATGTCTCTCAGTAGTGAACATGCGTTACTTGCTGAGGTGTCACACCTAATAATATGTAAGATTCCCATTTGGGTTTATATCTCAAGGTTAGGGTTAGGGTTAAGGGTAAAAAAGGTTTCGGGTTAAAAAAATCGAAATATGGAAGAGAATGAATATGTGTATATATATACACATATTCATTCTCCATCTGCATGTGTGTTGTACATTTTAGAAAAACTGAATGCGTCCCCACATTGATAGCAGCCACTTTTACTTTACTCGTTGTTAGTCACTGACCCGCAGTGACATGCGGTGAAGTTTGTGGCTGGTGAGGCAGTCAGAATTACAAATATATTGTAGCGACGCTTGGTCAGGAAAGCTACGAGATGTTTTCTTGCTTATTGACATTTATTCGGGGAAAATGCACAGGCTACTGTGGGCAGTAGCCTACACCAAATACAATAGTCAACACCCCTAAACGTTCTCTTAACATGCTTCACACTCTGCCCCCAGTCATAGGCTAACTCTCACAGGCTGGTAACACAAACAACAACATCCCACATCCCTCGCTCTCCAATCACAGGTACGCCCCCCCCCCCCCCCCCCCCCATAGTTAACTAGGATGACTGACAGGTTTCACAGCTGCACAGGCCGTGAGACCTTCACCGACCTCCTGAACCCAGTATTTTGCAATAACCGATCTTCTTATCGAGAACAACTTCTTCCTGTAAACACAATAACACTTATAACAATATATATATATATATATATATATATCGCCGTCGGGGTGCCGGCGGGTCGGGGTGCCGGCGGGTCGCCATGCATGAGAAGTTGTGGGAAGTTAGCATGAAGTGCCATGGAGTTACCACACAGAGAACAGCAGAGAGAGATAGACTGTCACACACAAACACACACAAGCAAAGAGCATGTGACATGAATCCCATGTCAATTACATGCTGTTTGGCAGATTTCCTGTTTTGCCAGTAGGTGGCGCTATCACTAACTCAACACACATGCATCAAGTCACTCTGCGTGACGTGTAGATGAGGTCACGCCAATCCCATGTCAATCAGACAGAGAACAGCAGAGAGAGATAGACTGTCACACACACACACACACACACAAGCAACGAGCATGTCACATGAATCCCATGTAAATAACATGCTGTTTGGCAGATGTCCAGTTTTGCCAGTAGGGGGCGCTATCACAAAGTAAACATGTCTGCATGTATTGTGGTCAGACCATGTCCAGCATCAAGCCTGAGAAGTTGTGGGTAGTTAGCATGAAGTGCCATGGAGTTACCACACAGAGAAGAGCAGAGAGAGAGAGACTGTCACACACACACACACACACACACACAAGCAAAGAGCATGTCACATGAATCCCATCTCAATCACATGCTGTTTGGCAGATTTCCAGTTTTGCCAGTAGGGGGCGCTATCACAAACCAAACATGTCTTCATGTATTGTGCTCCGACCATGTCCAGCATCAAACATGAGAAGTAGTTGGAAGTTAGCATGCAGTACCTAGGATCTACCACACAGCATAGTATGCAGTTCATTGCAGCAACAACAGCATAGGATGAGACAGAGAAGAGCAAAAAACGGGTTCGTTTTTGGATGCACATAACGTCGTGGTTTATGGGGCGATTTGGCTAAATAGCACAACTTAAGGTCTCGAGGGTCTTGGGATCGCTACGGCACCGAGTTTCAGTCGATCGGATAAGTACTTTAGGAGGAGTTCGTTAAAGTACGAATGCAAATTTCGTCAAAAAACAGCGAAAATCGTCAAAAATCGCCATATTTGCGGAATTACTGTGGCTCCCCCTATGGGCGAAATTGCACGAATGATTTATTGCAGGTAGAGGGATGCGATGTGCACAAAAGGTGACAATCTGAAAGGTTCTAGGACAAATAGTGTTAAAGATATGAGCATTGCAAGTTAGGACACGCCCCTAAGAGGTTCATTGGTCAATATCTCGTAAACGAAATGAGATATCCGAGACATTTCACTTGCGCTATGTCTATGCGCCTCCATTGATGATGCCAGCAAGTTTGGTAAAAATCGAACCAGGCATGTTGGAAATATTCCAAAAACGGAGTTTTTCACAAAATTCAAAATGGCGGAAAATCTAATTAGGCGCAACTTATGCCTCTGAGAGGCTTTTTTTTAGAGCAGGTGGAGACGGACATGTGTGAATTTTTTCAAGTCAATTGGATAATCTGGGCGAGGGGCGTCGCCGGGCCAACTTTGAGGGGGCGCTAGAGAGCAGTTTTTTTTTTCGCTAATTTGACGTCTATGTCGGATCGCTATTTTCGCCAAGCCTGACAGCCGTGCCAAATTTGGTGCGGATTAGAATATGACAAGTTGGGGAAAAAGCAGGTCGAAGCTGAAAAATAAGAATCATGCGGAAGAATAATAAAAATCCTTACAAACACAATAGGGTCCTTGCAGGACTGTCTTCGACAGTCGCTCGGACCCTAATAAGAACCCTTACAAACACAATAGGGTCCTTGCTGGACCGTCTTACGACGGTCGCTCGGACCCTAATAACAGGTTAATGTTACGGAAATTTTCACTGAGTCACGGGGGCAGAGGCAGAAGAGTTGAGAATTGAGGCTTGTATAAAACAAATGTACTTAACAGACAATAAAGTCTCGTTGGCACACAAATTGTAAAGAGAGTTCTTTTATTTCTTCATTTGCAAATGGGAGCAGTTCACACACTATGTGTCAAGTAGCATGGGAAGGACTCTTCGAACTTAGGTTTTGCATGCTGTATTTGTACACACAGAGACAAAGGAAATGGGAGTAAAACTGATCCCACCAACCAGAGTGTTCCGCGCACTAAGTCTGGTCTTCGTGGTCCGTGTGGCCACTTTCAGCCCGTTAAAATGTCGATTACGTTTGAGTTACAATAGGCTGTGAGTGCTAGATTCTCTTCATCCGGATCTTGGGGCCAGACACAAGATTGCACAGTGTGATAAGCGGTGTGAACTGAATTCACTCTCTAACTTAAAGACTGGACACTAAACAGACAAAGACATAAGACTATGGCATAGTTATTTTCCCATTATATTAACATTACATGTCACTCAGTCCATTACAATATGAACCCAATAAAGTAACTTAAATCACTATTCAATTGGCAGCTTGCACATTGACTACTGGTTGTTTTTCATGTTTCATATCAGTATTCTTTACACACACATAGGTACATATTTGTATGTTTATAGTTGCTCGGAGAAAGATTGCATTTCCTCTGCACCCTCGCTATGCTTTTAATTTGCCATCGCAATTCCACAATTCATACTCATTCAATACAAATAAAATAGGCCATGAAGCCTACTGCAGTGTACCTTACCTTTACTTGTAAATTAAGTCCATTCGTCTACCATTTTGTACAAAAATACCTGTAACATTGTTGTAAAAGTCCTTCTTTACTAGAAGAAGAGCAACGGCAGAACAAGCATGAACCCGTGGGCTCTCGCAAGCCCCCTTCTTTGAGGCAGGGGTACTGTTTGCCTCCCCGCTGCTTTTTCACTGCGGTTTTGTCAATCAACCTATTCCATGGAAAGAAAATGTAAAAGTGTTTACAAATATTACTGTGGTGACAAACAATGAGAAAGCAAAAGGCATGCAGACATGCAAGCATACAGAAATTGCATGTTTAGCACAGATTAGTAGAGAAATATTAATATGTATTTAATTTGATCATTATTTGTTTTTTATTTTTCATGATGAGTCTCACCTGCCTCCCCTGACTGCACGTTCCTGCTGGTACTGTAACTGCTCTGCTTAAGGACAGCTCTAACCATGGCTACTGCCTGATCAGATGTGTACTGTCACAATATTCCATTATTATTAGTATTATTAGCTACAGTCGTCTTCGCTGCCTTACCCTTCATCCAAAATATTTAACGTGTGGGATAAACCATTGTAAGTAACAGCTATCATTGCAAAATGTTTTTAAGAAGTTGTAGCTTTTTACTCGAAGAAAGGTCATAAAAAAGCCATAGAAAAAAGTTTAAAAAAATGTATCATCATAGTCCAACAGTTTTATAAAGTCCCAGTATATTGATATCACATGATGAAAGTCAAATGGTCACAGTATATAGTATATCAAAAAAAAGTTTTAAAATAGACATATGTTCGACAGTATAGTTTGATGAAAAATAACTACTGCACATAAGTATTGTTGAGTTGTAATAGTTATTTTAACTTGCACATGAATATAAAGAATGTCTATGTTTAAATTACAATACTTATGAAGGATAATAATAATAATTAATAGGAATATTAATTAAATTATGAATATGTGTATTGTAGCATAGTAGGAAGACACTGGGTTTTATGTTACTGTGAAATGGTATAGGTGTGAATGGAATAAATTAAAGATGGAGGGCATAGACACGTGGTAAGAGGTTATAACAAGCATGGCGTAAGCAGGGACTATTTTGTCGAAGCACAGGAGGGCGGAAACACTGGAAGTAAGAAGGCTAGCAGGAGGTAGGACTGTTTACCTGAGTAGGACTCTGTCCCTGTGAAGGGTTTAGTCATTAGCCTGCTATGTTATTGTTATGTTATCTTGCATGCTGGGAAACTAACCAATGGAGAGGCCTTAAGCTCAGCGAATGAGAGTATTTAAAAACTCACACGGACATTTGTATGAAATGTTCCTTCTCGTGGATCGCAGACAGCTAACTGCTTACAGCATGACTGTAAGTGGCCTGTGGACTGCTTGAAGCGAGACACCCCCGGCCGGGAACTATATTCTGATCATCATCATCATCATCCTTTTTATTAACTACTTTTTTATTATTAGTAATGAAATCCTGGACTCTCTCTTCACGCGATCTCCCAAGGTTTGAACTTAATAGTATACTGATTTTTTTAAGTCATTATAGAATGTCAAAAAAGGTTGAAAAAGTCAATAATTTCTTATATACTATATTCCGATATACTATAACCTTTTTATAGACACACTTTACTATGACTTTTATGTCATTGTACACTATGATTATTTTTCCATACTATTTTTCTTATGACATAATGTTCTATAATATTTTTGGGTATTTTATTATGGCACTTTATATGACATGATTTTATATGACATACTATATTATATCATGTCATCATACTGTATGATAACATTCGGAAACGTCCATCTGTTCATTCAGCAGTCTGGACATAAAACATTTACACCAACATTCATAAAACATGCTCCAATAACAGATTCTGGTTCACAATTATTTTCAAAACAAAGGCAAGTATATTTGGTCATATATTGATTATCTTATTCTGTAATTATAATATGCATTGTGTAATGATGACAAGGAGTTAAAAGTTACTTATATTTAATTACATATGAGGCCCTTTAAGTCACAAAATGACTCACAGTCAATAAATGGTGACTGTCACTGCATGTCAGGCCATTAACTTGGTAAGAAAGAAAACAAATAATAAAATAAAATACAAATTCTCCCAAATATGCTTCAACAAACTTAAATACAACACGCACATCCAAGGAGTCAAGGTTTGGACACATACTATGTAAATCCCCTGGTTTCATTCTTCACCATCTACTATTAATAAAAAAAGGCTTGAATACAGAATATATGTCTCTACAAATTGTTCTAAATTCTTATCTGAAATAATACCTTCCGAGAGACAATTTTGTTATTATGTTACATTTCGTAGTATTTACTGGTGTTCCCATACTTTTGGAGTTCGTCCAGCATCAATCTTGACTCCAAGGCAACTGAGCTGCTTCTGAAGAGCATCCCTGTGGTTCAGCAGCTGCTCCTCCAACGTTTTCTGGAGGACGGCAACACAAAAACAACACATTACAGACACGGTCAAATATGAAAATCCTTTCATTTGACTGTTGCAGTTTCCAGCTGTGTACAGCCTGTAGTGTTTTACAGGACCACCTCTCCTCACCTTGACGTCCTCGTCTCCATCTCCATACAGTAAATGTCTGTAATTTAACAGGTATTCTGAAGTTCTGAACATATGTAATACAATACTATTCACAGGAAGTGTAAATATCTGTTAATGATGTCCAATTGAAAATAGGCTGTATGCTCTAAATATTCAACAAAATGAAACACAAACGCAGCTAATGAGGAAACATATACCACCTCTTCAGCACAGAGAAGATGTTGGTCCAACGTTCCTCTTCTTCCCAGATGTAATCCATTGAGGCTGCACTTCTACAAATGTGTGACAAATGAAAGCACAAAAATCATACAACAACCATACACTTCATAGTTATATAATTAGCATTGACACTGGAAAGCTTATTACGAACTAATGTCAACTAGATTCTGTTGTACATACTCTGATAAGGTAGGTGGCGGTATGTAATCCACCAAAAAAACGCAAAGAAGACAAAACTGAAGGCTCGTCCATATGGTTCCCAAAATCTTGTTAACCCAATCCCACATGCAAACATCTGTACAATGAAGCAGATTTTGGAGTTTCAAACTAGTGTATGGAATAAAAAAAAGTGATAAATTGGTAACATCCAATCTGCTGTCTAGCTCTGCTGTCCTCAGTGAGTTTAATCATTTGTTTCTTGCTCATATGAGTGACATCGAATCAAGCATCACACGATATTGCAAAAAAATATATAATTTCTTAAATACATTTTTATCTCATGTGACTTTGATGTAGTGCTCACTTAAAGATATTCACAGTTGATATGAGATGCGTCTTGAAAATCATCGGTATCATGTGAATGTGTGACGAAGCTGCCACCACAGCTAAAGGAGCCAGTTAGTTTGAAAACCAGTTGGAAGGTAACACCGACCGTATCCTCCTCACGGCCTGGAGCAGCTTCTCTCCGGCTGTCAGCGAAAAACACGTTAATACTATAATCTTTTTTGTATGCAAAAAAATCAGAGTATGGGATATTTAATTATGTTATATGTTGGCTGTTAATGGTATGCTATATTATCTAAGGTAATTTGGTCAATATGGTTGTTTATAAAGTGTTGTTCGGTCCTATACTGTCCTCTGAAAATGTGAATATGATTAATATAGTATGCCCTTGTGAGAAGCTAAAATGAGCAAATAACCTTTATCGGACAGTTCTCTTTCTCTCCATAGCAATTTTTAGATCTTTTTTTTTTAAATAGGGATGTTGTATGCATTATGAAAACATACGATGAAAATGTTCACGCACAACAGAAAACTAAAGTAAATGTAAATTGACTTTACTTTAAATGCAAAGTAGATATATCTCAGCACAAACAAATCACATCTCAAAAAATCACCATAATTTAATACAATTTCATCAACATCACCGTGAGGTCTCTCCAAGAGTGAGCATTTCAAGCACGTCAAATTGTGTCCACTGTATCGGATTGCGTTGCGTTAACAGGTGTTCACATTGTCGTGTCAAGAGGCCGTATATCAACAGTGTTCACTCCCGTCATCATAATGCCAGCCCCGTGTATTGTGGACTAATAGTCTCCGTGGGGATGTGTGATTTCGGCACCTTTTGACAGCACAGGATCATTAAGAGCTCTTTGCATCAGGGAGAGGCCAGTAAAGGTCGCCTGGGAATCAATTTATCCAATAACCTCAGACCCACGGACCGAAATGGAGAGGGTTTCCAACCTGGAAATGGCAAGGTTGGATCTTCACCGCTGCCAGACTTGCTCACTGGCATTTCTGAGTCAGTGGGTTCTTTTTAAATGCATATTTCTTTGTTGTGCAACCTAGTGACTGGATATAGGTCAACAACTAAAGATTTGGTATTTAATTAAAAAAGCGTGTTCTCTTGATATAATGTCAGCATCAGGAGACAGCTGTCACCTGTGCCGTGGTCTGGGATCAGTTTCAGTGTGGACTTGACACCTGTCAAATTTCAGGTACACTACTACTACTTGTTGTATATAATATTTCCTCCCGAAATACCATAGCTTCATGTTTCAAATTTGATTTGTTTAGTTGTTAAAGTATACAGTATTTCTCAAGATGAAATATGCTGTAAATGCTGTTTCAAAGCCTTTTCAAAGTCAACACTGACAGCTGGCCATGGATCTGTGCTTTAACACAGTTTCACTCGCATATATCTCCCAAAACAAGAGCAATGGGGGACTCTCCCACGGCAAACTGGTTGACACCAGGAGGACACCTGACCAGGGAGGGGTTTCAAAAGGGGCTCAAAGGCAGCCAAGTCCCAGCACAAACAGAGCGAGTCAGGTCGTCTTCCCGTTCGGTCCACAGCGGATTCGTCTTCGTCCAACTGGCACCACAAAGGGGAGACTGAGCCCCTCTCTGGTCCACAAAGAGGGGAAATGAACAGATTGACTTGAATCCAAATAACCTGATTTGGGGTATCACAATCACACTGAATGGATTACACAATAGGCTTGACTGAGCAATAAATGTAACACGATATCTTTGTGAGGTGCTCCGTGTTACGGTGAGTGCTCTTAACAAATCAAATTAGATTTGGTGGAACATCTGCTTCCTTTTCAATTTTTTTCCAGAGTGGAACGGCCTCTTCTGTAAGCGGTAAATGCGATAGAGTAGCTTCAGGCCTCGTTCTCGGCTGACCCTGCGGAGACCCAGGTTTAAAGGTGCAATCAATTCTATTTAAGTTGATTCAATATGTTCTTATTTTACAGATGGTGCCATCCTCAGAAAAAGCCCAATTTTAGACATTTATGGTAAATAAACACGCAGTTTAGTGATTTTTGAAATTTCACATGAGTGATTTATTTATTTTTGTTTTTCGTATTTGTCTGTGCTCACGAGTTTGAAGTGGGTGGGTCTTTGTTGGAAAATAGTGACGTCACAGCCTCATCCCTGTCAATCAAAGCAAATCAAACCACACAATCTTGGTTGAGGGTACTTGGAGTGTTCTAACCCTAATAATAATAATCCTTAAGATATATTTCATCAGTCGTATAAATGTCTTGAATATATGGACTATATATTTACATTCAATTCAGTAATGACTTATCTATGAAGTTGTTAGTGGCGGAGTCCACCATTCCCACGCTGGATTTATAACGTCCTCAGTGCACTGTTAGCAACATTTGCAGAGGTTGTTCAAATCTCTTACAATATGAAGATATGCTGTTTCCAGGTCAGCTGAAGCATCATAGCGATAGTTGTGTATATGGTGAGGATGGTGTGTTTGCGTCGCTCCATTGTGTGGATGGAAACACATCGAACATGCTCACGCATCACTCTTGTACCGAAAAAGGTTTGTGGCTTTAAAGTAAACCAACACATTTCTGATTTCTGATCAGTGAGCATAGGCCAGTATGAAAAATATGTATCCTGAAGCAAAACCATTTCATTCAAGTTCTGCTTATTTTTAAGCTAGAACCTCAATGACAGGTTTCACAGGTTATAGTTCTTAAGCTTTCTCACAATCTATTAAATAGCTGTTCCTCCACCATGCGGTTGGATGTTGACCCACACGGTTGTATTGCTTATAAAATATCCTGTAAAACAGTTTTTCTCTCCAATATCCTCTTCCCTTTAGATGTTCAAACTTCATCATTTCTTAGGTGACATGCTGTCGGCCATATAAACCACAATTACTGGAGGGAAGCACACCCAAGATATGGAGTCGCGGCACCTCCCCAGCTCAACGGGGCCGGGCCTCATTACGTGACAGGGAACTGGGAATTTTCCAACCGAGACTGGGCGAGGGGGGAAAAGAATGAGCTGGTGTCGTTGACGTAAAGGCTCTGAAAACAGTCCCTACGTTGTCAAAGGTGTCAAAGTTCACGGGCAGTGCATGAATGAATGCAACCCCCCCCCCCCATCACCCTGCTTCCGTCTTGTTTTTCCTGATGTGTGCCCCCTCCTTCTCTCTCTCCCTCTGTATCATGGAACATCACTGTGGGGCAGAAATCCCCCTCATTGACGTCTGCAGGGCTGCATAATGAGAATAAATGAGCTGGAAGTAAATATGCAGGCTGTGTGCTGTTTGCAGCTCTATACCAGTCAGCCCATAGGCTTTCACCAAAAATTAAGATGGATCGTGTTGCCAGAAGCCCATAACAATGCAGCACAGTGTTTTATTTATCTAAAGCTGAATTCAAAGGCCTTTTTTCATTTTTATTTTCAAAGGTCTTAACATGTACATTTATTCCCATTTGGACAATTCTGTTGAAATACTTTTATCCTTGACAATGATTTTTATTTTTTAGCAAATTAGTTGGTGATGATCCGATCTGTTCAACTACATTTGCAGCGTCATTTCACACTTAACACAAACAGTTCACATGGCATGTTTTTTTTTTGTTTGTATCGCAATGGAGGGCGGAGTGTTGAACCATGTGTAGCTGTGGTGCTCTGCTGATGAATCACTAGCTCCTTCAGCTGCTCCTCCCCAGCCTCTCGGAGCACAGTTGGTGGCTTCATTATTATAATATGGGATACAGGCAGCTGCACAGGCATTTTTTTATTTTATTCATCCTTTCGAGCACTGAAGACAATGAAGAAACAGATCCAAAAATACATAAGTCAGCTTTGGATGGGGTTTGCGGTCATATCTTTTTTAGCTTTTGGTAGCTAGCTGTTTCCCCCTGCTTCTGTACATGCTAAGCTAGGCTAAATGCACTATTACTAATGCACCCGCATGAGAGTGGTATCAAACTTCTCATCTCTCTCTCAGGAAAAGAAAGCATCAGGGTGTCAATGTTGAAACTCTGTGTTTTGCGGTCCACAACATTATTGTAGCAATAAGGAGACACTGGGCCATAAAATCCAATAATACCTCGGAGTCCCTGCACAGCAGATGTCTGAGAATACAGATTGCATCGGTTTGGCATATGCTCGTGCAAGCTAACATATTTTATTAATGCATCATTTTGAACCTTGTAGGCATTAAACTGCTGAATGAAATAGTGTCACTGCACACGTAAAGACCCTCCTTCCAGGAAACAGTACGGCCGAAGGTCTTGAGCAATTATTTACACAGTGCTGTGGGCTGCGTTGCAGGAATCCATAATGGAAGTCGACGCGGGAGAATCTTTGGCTGAGCACGTGGTCGAGAGGCAGCTGTGATTTATTGCACGAAGCCTTTCGGCTCGGCTATTACCAATCCACCTGCCGCAAAAAGGATCCGAGGAAAGCCAGAGCCTCTCCCACTTTCCGCGATATGAATGCGGTGAGCAACATCTGCAGCTCTCGGCCGCTTTTTTTGTCGAGCCGACCCCGTGCCCCCCCCCCTCCTCCCCTCCAGCGTCACACAGGAAGCGCTGGAGGCACAGCCGTGGCTTTCGATTCGTAATTAATATCAACAGCGGGTTGGGAGAGGGCGTTTTTTTCTTCTTCTTTTTTCCTGTGGCAGATTGCTGTGTGCGTAGGCGCTCCACCCCTCCCCAGAGACAACGCATCGCTCTGCTCGGAGAGCTTCATCATATGCCTTCGTGGAATCATTTACTCTTTATGAGAGCGACAAGGAGCATCCTCTCACCCAATAAAGGCTGGGAGATACTGTGGTGTCTGGATAAAGGCAGGAGGGGCAGGGGGGGAGTATGAAAGCTGTTTCCATAGCAATCCAAATATTGCAGCTATGAAATTTGAGCTGAGACGGGAGACCGGTGCCAAGCGGCCGTCAATCATTTAACAAAGGAGGAAACGGGGAATAAGCTTCTCCTCTCTTCCTACTGTAATATAACTGCTGGACCACTTGATAAAGATGGAGTGCTCTCATTAGAGATACAAGCTCAGCTTCGTCTGTTGCAGCTTCGCGTTTCGGGAAACCACCGAGGTGAGACAACGGATTCGACGGGATGGCGGCATCCGGATCTATCGTGATTCTTATTGCCTTTTATTGTTTAGAGGCTAATCGGCCCAGGTGAAGCTGTGTACTTCAAAATTGCGCGCAAAACGTTGAAGGCGGAGTCAGCGATCCATGAGAAAGATCGGTGGTATTTGAACTCCCTCCTCATCGTCCTTCAGATTTACCGACCCTCTCGCCCCCCCGGCCTTCCTCTTTACAGAACCCACGACCTTTCCAGTCTCTCGTGCCCGAGCCCTGATTGGCTGATAAAGTATTGCGCGGTGCGGCCCGAGCAACTTTGTTTGTTTCCCACTTACAGAGCCATGGCTGTGAAGGGTTTTCTTTTGTTGTTGTTTGTTTTCAGTGCCCACACACAGAACAGACAGCTGGGGAAATTTGACCAAAAAAAAAGGGTCTTGTATTAGAACCCCCGACTGCCCCTTTGAACACAATTCAACCACCGAGCCGAGAGGCTGAGTTTCCAGCCTGCAAATTCCACATGTGGCGCAGTTTATCTCCATACACTGTGTGGCAAAAGAAATGAGGCACTCAGAAGGGCCAGAGCCACCGCGCTTCTCTCGTGAAAGAATTCACTATTAGATAATGAAATTTATCTGTGGTTGGATGCAACACAATGACTGTGTGATCATGCAAGTAATTGCCGCTCCGCTCGTATGGCGGAGAGGTCGACACAGCGGGGTCGTATCAGATCTACGGGAAACGCAAGTTTAATTCACTGATTATTCGAATGGATGCTGGGGACAAACAACATCATCATCAGGGCTTTGCGACGAGGAAGATGTCACACGGCAGCTGTGTTACAATGGGGAAAACATGTCTGCCGCTCTGACCGGCCCTGCCCTGAGCATTCGGAGATGAGATTTGAAGGTGTGAACGATGCGCCGGTGTTTCGGCCCTCAGGGGAGGTGCATACCAAGGTAATAGAATTGGGCCCACGGGATAACAGGGGTGTTATTTTGTCTGTTTCAATTAAACGTCTGCGGGAGCCCTCCGAGGGGACGATTACATGTTTGGAAGAGAGGGGCAAGCGCTGCCCCCGGGGGCGGGGGTGGGGTTGGTAATAACTAGCAAAGTGGCTGCAAAGGAGTCTCACAACAAATCAATAACTTTAGATCCAGACCTCCATCTAATCACGACTTAAGCCCTGGGGCTAATTAAAAAAGAAACAATTGAAATCAATAGAAAATAATGCCTTCACACTTTTCCTTTCATATCTGGAGCATTAGTCAGAGTGAAAATTCACACATTATCTAATTGCTCAGATAATGAAAAAAAAAAGCAATCACAAAGAGCTAGCTTTGTGGTATGTGCAGATATTTGCACAAGATATTGCATATTATGACCAAGTGACATTTTCAGTCAGTGGCTGAAAAATATTATTTTGGCAATTAGGAGATATTGCGTCAGTGTTTCTTCTTCACCTTTTCTGGACCTTGACCCCATCTTTAGGTCCCAGAATTCCCCAAAGCCCCATCAGGGAGAGGGTTGTCATATGAATTTAGCATTGACATTTTCTGTATGCCATTAAAATAATCGTGGCGGGGGCTCCATGATTATTGACTGTATATTAATGTGGTGTTGTATGATTTAATGGTCTAGACATGGGGAGCACGAGGTTTCCTCAGCCTGTAGAAAACACGGCATTCATTTTGAAACTTCTAATTGGATTTCGTTTAAGTCTCTTATTAGTTTGTCACATTTTAGTCACCAAAAACTAACGTTAGCTTGCCGTTCATCAGAAGCTCACCAGATCCGGAATTCGCCGCCACCCTTGAACCGCAATCAGAGGTTAGACTTCAACTCGGTACTCGGCCGGCGCCGCTGGGTCCCAACTCAACGCCTCGATGCTGAAGGCCCGATGGTATTGTTGGGCCCGCTGGAGGGCAGGGAAGCACAGGGGGGAGCCGGGACCAGAACCGAGCAGAGCCGACTGTAGTTCATCTAAAAAGGGAATCTGGTGCTCTGGTACCACAGGGGCCCGACAACTTCAACACAAAAGTTCCTCTTCACAGCTTTAACGCAGCGATGGACCTCTAACCAGCATCAAGGAGAAGGTTGACGTCGAAAGACAAGATGCTCGTTCTGAATCCCTCGTTTTGGGAGTTTGACTCATACATGGATCTAAAAGTCAAGATCTACTTGAACTTTCCTGCTTTAGTTCAGATAATTATTCTTTTATCTTTCTTTAGACTTCCTCCAACCACATGGAAGTGCAATGCTAAGTTGTTAGAGAACCCCTTTAAATAAAACATAGGAAATGTAACAAAGCCGCTCGTATCTTTTGACCCTACATGTGGACACAGGGTTAAATAACTCAGCATGAAATATGATATGTGTGTGAGTTTTTGTTTTTTTAATACAGGTTAACGCTGATGTAAACGCGAGTGGAGGAAGATAAGTGTAGCGAACCCCCCCAAACTAATCCAGACTTTGTTTAGAGGACGCAGAGGTCTGCCGCGTGTTCTCGTGCAAATTCACAGCGTGTTCCCTGCGAAGCCCGTTTCCTGTGTCGCCAGAGCAGGACGAGACATCCTGGATCTTGTTACCCGTCTGATGTGGACACACAATCTGATCTATGTGGGGGAGGGGGGGGTCAGTGGGATTCACAGAAACAGCGTCAGGAGGCCCGGCAGCAGTGATTCAGGACTGGTTGATGTCACTTTGACAGAGAACAGAAGGGGGCCATGTTGGTGTCAGCGGGTAGCCAGACACCCCTGCTCCTCTTCCCACTCCCTCCACTGCAACCTCTCCCTAATGGCCTCGCTCTCACAATCCAGCCGAGTACGTCTGAGTCATTAATACCCAGGCTCCGAACAGATAGAATCCCTGTCCAATCATGTGTTGCATGAAATAAAAACCCTCATTTTTCTTCTCTAATAACATGAGAAGCTAATAGTTTTGGAGCGAGCGCAGAGTTGAAATCATAATCAGGGATGTATTACTCGAACAAGGTTAGGGAACAGCGTGGATGGAGGCTTTAAAAAAAAATATATATATATATATAATGTCCTGCATGTCGGCTGTGAAAAGCAATGGCTGCATGGTTGCCATGGAGATGGAGGCTACGTGGAATTCAGTAAAGTCAATTAGCAATCTTCCCGCATCTCACTAAATGTTGTCTGGCAGCGGTTAGAGGTTGAGTTTGGGATATATTTGTTTCTTATCAGGCAGAAGGACTCTCGGACGCGTCACAATGTGGTTTGCTTCGGCGAGCATGCGGTCAGTGAAGAACTCGTGGCATCTGCGTCCCGTCACCGGTCACGGGAGGTTGACGACTCGGGGCTCCATTTAGACGCTCCAGCGTGGCCATTGTGGATCTCAAATGAGGTATAATATGAAGGGACCGCATGTTTGTCTCCGCTCGCTTTGCCACAAAAGGCCCCGCTGATAAATCTGTCTGTGCATCAGAGTCCTCAAAAAAGACACACACACACAGACAGAGACACACACACGCACACAGACAGACACACACAGACAGACACACACACACACGCACGATTAGCCCACCGAGATTTGCGCGAGTCTCCAAAAATACTCCCAAGAAGAAGTTGCTTGTGTCTCTGTCTTGCAGTTCTATTGTGTCTCTGAGGATCAAGGGGTGGAGCACGAGCCCTCCCCCCCCCCCCCCAACCCCACCCCAAGACGCACCGACGAGCTGCTTCTGATATTGCAATGTGAATTCCAAACAGCCTCCCACCGGCGCTAATGAAAAGGCAATATGGAGTGCAGGGCTTGTCATCAGCGCAGGATGTATCGTGGCACATATCGGGGTCATGAGCGCGCGGGGGGAAATGCTAATGCAGCGTCCGTCCGTGATCAGCGCCTTGACCAGTTTTCTTTGGAGGGCCTAATGAATCCACCGGCAGAGGGCCGCTGATTCTCTTCTGCGCAGCTCCCGGCAACTGCGCGGCTTCCTGTCGTCTCTGACAGGCAGATGACATCAGCGTGGCCTCGGGCAGGCAGCACTGGGGATGAGGCATCTCGTCCTTCTCAAGCAAATATAAAGGAGGGCTTTGATGGTATCATCTCCGAGTTGTAGCCCCCCCAACACACACATACACACTGTCACTGTCACACGACAGGAGACTTCCATTTCCCAGTAATTGAGTTTCTGTCTCGCCTCTTTGTGTTCAGATGAAGAGCTGATGAAGTCCCCCCCGCCCCCCAACCCTCACCCACCAAACCTCTTTCCCCCTTCTCCGTATAGAATACCCCTCCTCACCCAACATGTTTGTGTCTACTTATTTACCCCTTCAGTACACATAATGAATATTTATTACAAAACTTGTATTCCAGTGTGAGATTGGTGTTGTTTTTCCGATAAAAGTGTGCCAATGTTGGATAATTAATTCAGAGATTCTGCATTTAATTCACTAATGGGTTTTGAGATAACCTACATGCTGTCAGTCAAAGGCTAGAGTTTTGATGTTTGATGGTGCTGAAGAGACAGTGCCATGTAGGTAGCATGTAGGTAGCATGTGGACGATGCAGTTTGCTCTGGGGACCATGACGTGTGTGTGTGTGTGTAGGTAATCTTTACACTGTGGTAGAATATTAATTTAAGGTTTGACGATACTTTTTGCTCTGTATACCAATGAAACAGCTCTCTCTATAACTCCGCCTCCGTCATGTTTTTTCTTTTTAAATGGTCAGTCACATTATGTAACAGAATATGTGCTACATACACTATTCGATGAAGTGAATAATATCTAATTCCCATCTGTGTTTTCGCCATACACAAACACACAATGATAATTGCTGGGCAAACGTGTGTTGATGCTGTCCAATGTAAAGTCATGTGACGAGACCATGCACGACTTAGGCCCATGGTGGCAGTCGTCACGCCTCCCCATCCTACAAGCTGCAGAACGAAAAGACAAAAGGGAGAAGAACAAGAGGAGAAGCCAACAAAGCTCCTTTGGCTCTTTTATGAACAGTCGCCAGCCAACGGCGTGCATTCATAACTAGTAGCTACAGGGTGCATTGGGGCCTGTTGATAAAACCGTGCGCCGCTGGAGCACCCGCAGCCTGGTTAACCCCAATAAAGGGGTTAACCAGCTGCCGAGGTTTGACAGGTGAGGACGCCACCACCACGAAAAAGAAAAATGACATGAATGAGGTTACAGGTCATAACACATTAATTTATACAACATTTTCATAATTTATTTATGTCATAGAGACTTTTGGGCTTCGCAGGTGTGGGAAAAAAATTAAGAAAAACACTTCCCTTCCTCTTGTTAAATCTTTCGTGGTGCTTTTTCACTTTGACATGTGCTCCGGCGGGCTGAATAGCCGATTGGCTGCCCTTACAAGTAGCATGCTTTGATAAGTAGATTTGTATTCGCCCCCACGCTAATAATTTGTGTCACAGTGTGACCTTGCATCAGTGGCAAGATCAGTGATGCTTAGGGATTAATGTTCGGCGGCCTGCTTTGTCGAACATGGTCTGGATCCTTGGGAGGTAATGGGAATTTCAGGGTGGCGCGTTGAGGAAAGATAACCTCAGATGTCTCCTCCGTGGGCAGTGACTGACACAAATTGATTCGCGGACTAAGATCCACTGAAACAATCAAAAGGATTTCAAACAGCAGGCCCTCTGCTTTCCAAGCACACGAGCCTGCTGGTTTAAAAAGTTGTGCTCTGCTTCTCTCTGTTGGTACAATGAAGAAGTACATCTGTAAAGCGAGATATATTTTCCTTTTTTTTCTCCTTTTTTTTTCTTTTGGTTGTCTCAGCGCCCTCCTCTGGCTGTATTTGGTCACACAGTTAAAAGTCCTCAATGAAAAAGAGAAAAAAACATCCAGTGGGATTCATTATCACATTACTACAGTGTTGTTACAGTGATTATGTTTTTCTTCTTTTTTTATCGTTATTTTTTACATTTATTTACATTTTTTTACGTTGTTAAATTTGATCCCAGTTTCAATCTGGTGTAATGTCTGAAAATAAATCAAGCATCATAATTTATTAACACTTGCCCACAGAGGGGCGGAGGGTGGCGTCACCATAAAAAAGAAAAAAAAGAAAATAAAAGATGTTTTTTAATTCCATATTCTTTTCAAGTTCCTCTTGACTTTGAGCTTTCCTTGCCACTGGGGTCTCCCATTATTTCCTCCCTGCCATTTTCTTTTGAATATATAATTAAAGTCCTTTTTTTCCTACCGTGTCAGCAGCTTGTATTGCACAGGGGTCAATAGCCAAGTGATTTAACACCGGGGAGATGAATCCAAAGAGCCACTCCTATTCATGCCCTTCAAGGGTTCCTCGTCCTTAATTGCCCCAGTAAAAAAAAAATACAGTTGTTCCAATGTGCTCCTGTATGTATAAAACACATCATATTTCTTCAAGAGTTATGAGCCGGGGTTGTTATTAATGAACTCCAGCAGCAGTATCGCCCTGCTTTATGGGAGCAATAACATAAAGCAGTCTATTTTTCCCAGCACAGCCGTATGTAAAATAGGGCTGGTCAGTGATTACTTAGTAATTCATCCTGTTATATATAAACTTCTGGCGCACAGTTCAGTCCAGGGGGAGAAGTGGAGCATTACAAAAAGAAGCATACAGTGCTCTGTGCTGACTGTTTGGATTACCTTAAAAGAGAGACAGAGAAAAGAAGAAAAAAAAATGTTGCACTTAACGCTGTTCCCCCGAGGTGCTGGAGAAACACTGACTGAAGCTGGAGACACACACGTATGTAAATGTGCTCCTCAACGCTCTACACTTCCCATGGAGAAGATCTCTTTAACTCCTCCCCCTCTCCCACACAGCAACTTAACACCCGCCGCAGCCTCCTGCCATGCGTCGACGCCGGTCTAATCTCGTACTCCGCGCCATCTGCCACCGCCGGCCCCGACAATGTGGCGCCCGGCGCTCTGCGTCGAGAGAGAACCGAACAGTTCGCGCCTCTGCACACATCGACCGATTTCACCGCCGCCGACCGGTGCGTGCAGGTTATCAGCCGAGACGCAGGCGGCTTACGAATAAAACCACCCAACGATGTGGCATTTGAAGCTCTGACGGCCGCCATGAATTCATGAGGTAATCGGTCGCAGGAGTGCCTTGACCAGCGACGGTTGAGGGCACGTAGGTGTGTGGACTGCATGTGATAGGAACTCTATTGTTTGTAATGCGTGCCTTTTTTTCCAGCAGCTCTGGCTGATTCGTTGCTCTTTTTTCTCTGTTTGTAGTCGCGTCTCTCGACTAACAAGAAACACTCTGGCCCCCACTATCAGCCCCAGAGACTGTTACTCTTACACCGAGGGTTGCCAAAGTGGGTTTCCAACAGGCTGTCACTGGCTGTCCTCACTCTCACGCTGTGTTTGTGAGCCGCCAACACCAACGCTTGACAAGTTCTGATGATGTACTTTTGGTGTAGTTTGGCGTCCATGTCGTCATCGTAGTTATTATATTGTTTGAAACCAATGTGGCTGAGAGTAGATGTCAAAAAAGGAAAAATACATTTGCAACCATGCCCATTGTATTCCGTGTCAACAGGTCGATGCTGCTCTCTAATGGACAACACTGAAACGCAATACAGCTCTCCACATGGCTTTCTGTATTTCTGTATTAATCATGTCGCAATGAAATCAGTGAATTCCTTAAAGCTAAACAGTTGTCCTTGAACACTACAAGACAACCGCCTATTGTGTGACTTCCTGCATCATTATTATTTAGTGAGCTGCTGTTGTGCTGCTGTGTTGTGCGCTGCACTCAGAGCTCTGCAGTCAGCGCGGCCGTCTCTCTCCTCTGCTTTTCTGTTGGTTGCAGCGTTAGATGGTGCTTATTGCAAATAGACCACTGCTTCTGCCGCAGGAAACATAAAACAAATACAGTCCCGGTGGACTCTTCCCTGGAACAACACCAGGTGTAAAAAGAAAAAAAGAAAGGAGCCAAAAGAAAACTTTTCTTGAACAGGGTTGAATCCAGCTTGCGGTAAATCTGTTGGAAACTGTGAACGACAACCTAGACATGTAGTAACTGTACTCTGGCCTAGTGAGAATGAGAGCATCTGTTCATTTGGACTAATTGAAAACAGCCTGTTTGGCTGGAAGGTTATTTGTAAAATCTGTACAGCCAGTAATGACTGGCAGCTCAAACACTTGGGCTGTACCCTCATACTTCAAATTATTTCCAAAGATTGAACTAGTTGTTACTCAATTAGTGCTACAGGGTCTAGACAAGAGACATGGTGCTTTCACATGCTGGATATCCTGACACTAGAGCACGTGTCCAGACATGTAGCATGCAGTAATAACGAGCAGGTCCTCTCGTCATCCTGAAACCTGATTGGAATTAAATGAAAATGCTCATACAGTAGACTGGCTCGAACTGTTGAGCATGCACGCAACTGGGAGGCTGCAGGATGTGGTCTGTAATAAAGACGGTTCAGTTAGTACAAAAAATAGAAGAAACAAAAGACGGGACTTGATGCAACTTAACAACCTATGTCCCTAATCTGCACGTGGACAAACACTGCTGCTGCAGATATTCAATCACAGCATCGGAACACATTCGGCATCCTACTTGCTAACAAGGCCTGCAGAGTTCCCAATTATTGCAACCGTCAAGAGCACTTCTCCAGTGCTGCAATCTTTAAAAAAAAAAGAATTAAAAAAAAGTGAGCAGCAGAAGGCCTTATTTGATTAATCGGTGCAGCCAGTGTAAAGTGTGTGGCAGGCCCAGAGGGAGCAGGGCCAGTGAGTAGGGAGCGAGCACCCCGGCTGGCTGCAGAAGCTCTCGGGAAGGCTGTTGACAGTCCCCAACCTCATTAGGAGGGCTAGTCAGAGGCGGCTTGTTGCAGTGCAGTCTGCTGGAATGTGTCTCCACCGAAACACTGGAAGGGCTGTGAAGCCTGCTGGTGCGTTGTAGCCATGTCAGGCCGGGAGCAGAGCTAAAGTCTTTTTCTTTTTTTTTCACCACTGCACTGTTTTGACATTAATTATCCTCCCGCAGCTTGCAAGCTGGAGCTCACACAGCCAGCGCTCGGGAACTTGCTCGGCTTGTTTTTTTCTTTCCAATGATAGTTTTAAACTGTTCCTTGGAACTATTTCTTTTTTTGATTTGGCAAATAAGCAGCGTTAGCAATTGTGTCTATCTCTGGGAATTTGTGTTCTTCTACTTCCAGAACTGGGTTGAGACTCTGCACCAGTTGGACATCCTGCAGCTCAGGTAATGCGAGATAAAACTGACAGCGCAATAACATTTCTACCTTCCCTAAACGGCTGCGATGGGAGCGAGGTGTATCCAGAGGAGCAGACGCGGTGGTGAAAGCGGCACTCGGGTACTTATTTATCGCAGACTTCAATAAAATGGGTTGGAGCCAACCGCGACTGCCTCGTATCCCCCGTTTAACTGCGGCACAACAAATTAATGCAGCTTCACCTGGGAGGAGACACATCAGCAGTGAATAACCTGTTGCAGGATGAAAATACTGTAAGAACGAAGAGAGCCAGGCGTTCATTCTTTTTTTTCCTTTTGTAGAGAAATAGTGTTGTGATGATCCCGGATCGCAAGAGTGAATACAGCAATGCTTCATCGCTCCCTGGAGAGAGAAACATTACACTATTTACAGCCCTGCTCTGTCCTAAGAAGCTGCTTGAAAAACAACCTGTGTCACCCCGTCGATGGGATCTTGAACCAAAGTGATTGCAATGCGAGGTGCAATTATCAGAGGGCGACATGCAAAAGGCAGCGTGGCGGTTACAGTATATCCTCCTCACTGCTGCATGAGGAGCACCACCTCTTATCAGGGAGGGAAAGGTGCATAAAAAGCCCTTCTGTTGGTGTGATAACACAAACAAGTATTTAATATGCAAAAATACACACTAAAACTAGCACACAGAAAAATATTTAGTTTTTTAGGCTTTTCATGAGGGGATTATACACTTCATTAATACAACAAAAATATATCATATACATATAAAACACATTTAAGAGAAAATGGGTGATATAAATGAAGATGGGTATAATGTCTTCATTAAGCCGGTGGAAAGGGCTGTTTGACGACAACGTAACATATTCTTATTATACGGTACATTTAATTGGATATGGATCTTTTTTTTAGGGGGAATTAAATCGATTTTTGCTGCTGCCCCCGTCCACAGCAGTACATTGCTCTGCTTCCATGCTGGTACTCCTGGGGGAGGTGCCGACCGCCATCTACTGCAGGTGATGCACTGATTATGTATAAGAACCGTATGCAAAAATCCAAACTATCCCTTTAATCCTGCACACAAGCTATGAACAAATAATGCATGCACTGAAAACATTATCCCACGGGATAAACACAATATGCAAAGAAAGAAATGCACTGCAGGTTTTACAGCCAATGCATCAGCGGGATCATATTCCATCCGGTGCTTAATGAAAGGACAATACTGGCACAACATCGTGGCACACTGACCTCAGTGTGGGATTCTCTCCACAAGCTGTAGCTCCCTCACCATCACCATGTTAGTCACATACTCTGTTCTCGCACACATCTCACATATCCTTGAAGGCAATCAACACTTGAACTCCCTCCTCCCGCCTCTTCATAGCTACAGTGAAGGGACATGTTTCGTCGCGGAAGATCACATAATCACAGATCACAGTATTTTGGAATCACCTTCAGCGACGCTGGCTAAAGTCCCACTCGACTATTAGCGCACGTGTCCATGCCGCAAATTCGGATGGCTGATATCAGATTCAGTGCAACACAGTTGGAAAAGATTTATTTGGCACATTTCCAGTGGATGTGTTGGTTTCAAGCCCCTCAAGCGGCCCGGAGCCTCTTCCGCCCTGCTGTGTTTCGCCAGTCCTGGAAACACAAAGAGAATAGACAAGGACGGGGGGGTGGGGGTTCGGAGGGCTCCTGGAGACTTGGTGCTATATACATCGATGTTTGAGCCAGGTTTTCTAGCTATGGCTGTCAAAAGTCCGGAGCGTGAAAGTGCACCTACATCATCGCACTGCACTACAGTGAACAAAGAGACTGAGGTATTAGCCTGCGCCGCACATGCTCCACTCAGCCAGCGATGCCCTTGGCGTGGGTCTTAGGATTTACTATTGATGCAAACAGCATTGCTGGCATAATTGCCATCTATTATTACTAACCCCAGGCCTGAAGATCTCCATAATGTACACGCGTGTACATATTGGTCAACCAAGGCCACATTGAAATGCACAAAACAAAATCCCAACAACCTGCACCTCAAGGTTCATTATAAGTATCACTAGACAGCAGTTCCCTCTCACATCAGCACTCAGCGCTCCGCAGTTAGCCGATCATGGTTGCACGCACATATCAGCGTGTCAAGCCCTTTGTCCTTGAGTTGCACCCTGAAACTAATTTGCAGCTGGTGAGGGGCGCGCAAAACGGGGAGCCGCAAACACGCCAATTAAACTGACACTCTGGCTCTCCGCTCACTTGTCTCTCAAAAACACACACACAGGGGCTAGTGCTCCAAAGCCCGATGAGAGGAAGTTCATGAGTGAAATCCCCTCGATCCCTGCGTGAAAGAGAGCAGAGGCAATAATTACTAGCTGGCATGGTTGCAAAATACTCCCAAGACCGGCCTGAGTGTGATGAAGAGGAGCATCCCACACACATACCCTGGTGGTGCAATGCATTTCAGGCTTCATAAGACTTGTAGGTTTACGAGAACATTTCAATAAATTCGAGGGAGCACCCCCAAAGTCAACTCCTTCTCAAATCAAATTAACAGCAAAGAGCAAAGGGGACATCTCGAGTCAGACGGATTGACGACACTATTGGTGCAGAGAGGAGGAGAAAAGATTGAAGACGAACCTGATATCCCTCTGAAATCCGTGATTGAGTCCCCTCTTGGCATAAGCCCGTGGCTGAGCCGCTTGGAAAAGCTTTAAATATCCAGCCAGTCAATACGACGCCGAAATAATGAAATAAAACGGCAGCAGAATATGTATGAACGTGAGGGAATACGGCAATGTCAATTGAAAATATGATACAGAGTGTGCCGGGGCCTGACTCAGTCAAATTTGAGATCACTATTAAAAAAAAATCCTTTTACCGCAGATCAATCCTGAGCCACGGGCTCAGATCACATCCCTTTAAGAGCCGGACTGAGAACCTCATGGAGGCCCGGTGCATCCCTGCCCGAGCTTGAAAAACTGCACCACAGTATTTCCATTTATACCTCGCACGGATGGCATTCATAACACAGAGGTTTTTTGCGGGAAAATGTGCTTTACAAGGGTTAACAGGCTCTAATGGGTAATGCATACTGTGATCACGGAAAGGTTACAGCAGTCATTATCTATCACTGTAGTAGCGCTGCAGCAGCCACAGCTGCACACCTTTTACTTCATTATTTGAAGTCATTTGGATATTTAACGTAAATCACACAATTAATTCGGCTTGAGAAATATTGCGCTTTCGAATAAAGGAATGGGACTTCTGTGTGCTGTTTCTCTGCTCCTTCTCTAATTATAATGAAAAAGGTGTTTATGATAAGATCTTTTCCTCCAAAAAGTTAATGTTTTTATCTAAAAAATGTAATAAACATACATTTTCACTTAGATTATTCTTAATTCTCATTGAGAACATTGGGCAAATTTAAATCTTGTTTTGAGGCAGTGGGATTGCAATGCAAATACATGGTGGATGAGTTAAAAATCCTTCAAACTGGCAACAAATTACAACTTTTAAAAACACCTGATGTCAACAATTGTCCTGGCGACTATAACTGCTTGTGTGTTTGGGCCCAACCATCACAGCACAAGGCGTCGCGGTCCCGGTGCACGCAGCTGCAGAGAATGCTGAGAAATGAAACCGCTGCAGAAATGTGTCAAAACCTGCAGTTCTTTGAACGGCCACTTGAGGCGTGCTACAGTACTGTTAAAACGTCTTTACCGTCAGAAAGCCTTCAAATTACGGCTTTATACATTGTTATGTCAATTTCTCTGAAACCTTTGTATGTTAAAGTCGCACATAAAACTTTCTTGCCATGACAGCAAGCCAATGTCTTTTTAACGAGAAAACTTTTCTTCTATGATGAAATACTACGGTTTGTCACGATAATGAGAAAAATATGTCATTATAACATGAAAGTACTGTATCTTGTTATGATGTGGGGGGGCTATGAAGAGGGGTGTGGGGGGGCATAGTATCTTGACAAAACAAGATTTTTTTTCTGTTGTCGAGGTTAAGTCTTCTGTGACAATATCCGCTTGAGGAAATGTCAAGGAATCAAAAGGCGTGTGATCGCTGCGCTTTTTGCTTCCTCACACTCCTCACGCGCACAACCAACAGTCCGAGTCAGAGAAGAGGAGGCAAAGTTCTGTGTATGCTTTATGGGTTTTAAACATTTCATTACAGTGTGCCGTTTTCGGCGGAAGGTCTTACGGATTTGTCTTTACCTCAAGGGCTTGAGCCCTTCCTCCGCTAACGAGGAAGCGAGTAGCCACAGTGCAGCAATAATCACCTGTTGCTGGACAGAGGGCTCCAAGCTGATTTCAATTCCTTCAGCTCCACATTACAAGTCCGCTTTCATGGAGACTTGAGGCATTGAAGTGTGTACATTTCAGAAGGAGGTTTAATCTTTTTTTTTCTTTTTCTGCTTTGTTTTGGAGTTTCAAAGCCGACTGCTCTCTCTACCTCCCTTTTCTTTTTTAGAATCTTGGCTTCATGTTCCAGAGATGACACATTCTCTGACACCCGTTTCTTTTTGTACCGTCTCAGTTTTACAGAGAATAATAACAGCTGTCATCCTTTTCAGCGCAGCCATTTCAGCAGAGCAACTTCAGCAGAGCAACTTCACATCTCTGGGACGGCGATGGTTGACTAGAGTGCGACTAGAGAGATGATGCAATGGTTCGCTCGTCGAAAGATAAATGGGCGACGCGCTCTTTTGTATCACGATCGAGCTTTCGTTATCGTATCATTTTTTATTGCGATCGCTGAATGGAAGGTCTCCTCACTGCGGCCTTGATCATCACCATCCTTCAAAAGATGCATCCATTGTCCAATTTTTCACCCAGCACCCCTATTGATGCCCCCTCTACTGAATCTTTTCAACGTGCCTGCCTTTAGTGCTCTCCATCCTGATAAAGTCTAGATGACATCTTAATAAAGGTAAGATGACCTTTGCCTCGCAGCCTGGAACCTATCATCTAGCACACCTGGCCGTCTAGTGGAGGACCACACAACTCTCGGGTCTGTATTATTGCGAAAGAGGATTTATGTACCTCTGATTTGGGAGGACCACAAAGGATCTGTGGAGGCAAATTGGCCTGTTTCAACACAAGCCTGTTTAAAAGGCTTAAGTGCAAGCTATGAAAATAGCATTACTGTGTACCTTTCATAAGCACTTACAGTACTGAATGTGCAACTGCCTGTATTATGCTACTGTCTACGTTGCTGAGGGAAGTGTCAAGTCTAATGCATGGCAGTCCAGTGTGGAGGAGCACAACAAAAAACACATTTAGGGACCTCTGACATATTATAGCATTGAAATGTACTGTATGTGCTGTCAAACAGTATAGAAATATGCAAACATATAAATAAATATTAGTGATTTACTTCAACATAAATACAAAAATAAATTAAAAACATAACATGCAGTGAGGTTTAACAATGAGCACCCAATTCCTGCATCCCACCATAAGCAGAAATCTATATTTCAATATGGTCATGTTTAAAACAGACAATACGACACTGCAAATAAAACATTCATGTTAAAAGGAGCAATGTGTCAGGCCTCTTGCTCCAAGCAATTAAGGGGCTGCTTTACACTTTTACCGAGAAGAAGTCAGCCAGTGCAAACCCCAGCACCGAGGGTCTGATCCCGTCGAGTCAGCGAACTTTCTGATCCGGCAGCAGTTACACGGGTTGGATCCAGCGCTGCCGGACGTTTCTGACATTTTGGATGAAATCCAAATAAACAAACTGTCAAAAACGTACACAAACCCAGTTCCTGCTACCCGACAAGACCTCGGAACAGCTCTCCGTCTTGGTAGACTTGTGTTGGCCCGAGGCCAGACTGGACGCCACGGTGTCTCACTGTCGCCTCTCGAGAAACAAGTGCTTTCATATGACAGGACAGGCACCTGCTAACTGGTTAGCATGCTTTGCAGTAGATATCTCTTTATAGGTCTTCACATTCTGTTGATGAAGTTAGTTGGTTTTCTTGATGTTTGAAACAAAAGGTCTGGCCAGATCTTACACATTGCACCATTTAATGTATATGAGCACTGTGAGAAACACACTTGGTTGGATTTATCTCCCTCTCCGTGCCAGGCGGGCGGAGTTTCCCTGCACTTACATGCAGTGAAGGATTTCAAAGTAAAGGTTTCGATGCATCCTTCACTTGGCAGCGTTATTTTGATCCTAAATACCTCAGATTCAACACATTGTGTCACAAACATGTCGCCACATTTGATGTTTTATTGTTTTCTACTGAGGTTACTACACAACTTTACAAGTATCTCTCTCCTTCGTTGTCCGGCTGCTTTCCTTCAGCGTTTGTGTTGTCGTTTGATTTTTATTTTTTTACGCCGTGATGCTTTAAAAGTGTTGTGCAGACACGAACAACACATACTTATATTGTGGCTCGTGCTCTTAAGTGTGCGGTGTTTTACAGTTTTGTTGGATTGTTTTGTCATGTTTTGCTAAAACTAAATGTGACGGGTTCTTGTTGATGGACTACATGCATTATTAGATTAAATTAGATTAGATTCAACTTTATTGTCATTACACATGTACAAGTACAGAGCAACGAAATGCAGTTTAGCATCCAACCAGAAGTGCAATAGCAGTAAATACCAATATACAGATAATAATAAGTATTTTACAGATAATAAGTTAGTGATATAGGTACGGGATATACAGATTGATTGCGGTAATATGTACATGTTATACAGGTTGATTTGTGCATTAAATGTAGGTAGACTATAAGCAGGAACTATAAACATAATTTACAAAAGGCAAATGGGCATATGATAAGTTAAGTAATACAGATTGAGTGAACGTTAAATAGTGCATAATAATAATAAACAGTAGCTGCCTAATATTACTAGACTAGTGCAATGCTCAGTTTTTAGTGCAGACAGTTCAAAAGTGTTTGAGTGCAGGTGTAAAGTCTTTTAATCCGTTAATGACACAGCGTCCCGTCATGCGCTTATTTATGTAAACAATATCAGATGGCACAGAAGGCACAGGGAGAAAATGCACGACCCACCACTGTGCTACAGTGATTCTATTGTCTCACATTTCATATGAATAGGCTTTTTAACTCAGACAATTGAGTGTTATATATCGGCCAGTCTATGTGTGATAAACATTTTATTTGGATGTCTCTTATATTTCTATCATTTTCAGATGGACTTTATTATAGTGATACGAGCAGATAGCGGTGTTCATAATACATTCACGTCTTCTGAATCTGTTCAGATACACGTTTCCAACATCAAATAGCAGCGCTAGGCTTGAAATCAAGTAGAAAGTGAACAAGATGTCCGCTTTGAAATGCCATCGTAAGCACGTGACTAAACACAACGCCATTTAGAAGACGGGGACAGATCCAGCCAGGTGTGAGTTTAATATCTCAGTTTCACTGAAGAAATCTCCACTTATTGAATTCCCTGCCTTCATGATAATAATAACTCCTTTATTTCCCTTGTCGGAAAAAAAATGTCCGTACTCAAAATCATGTTGACGGCTGTAGTAACGTGTGACACAATATCTTGTCTCCTTAAATGCAGCCTAGATTGTGTATGTGTAATTATCTAACGCCAACTCTTAATCTTTGTCAAAATTAATTTCTTTACCCTCTCATTTCTTAGAGTACAATTAAATTATCATTATCTCTTTTGTTCCAGACTAATAATAATAATTATTAACATTATTATTACTATTATTATGATTATATACTGGGTTAAATACTATTCGGTGGTCCTGATGCATTTGGGACACATCAACAATCTGACTTTTACACCCTTAATGTCCACTGTGCTACATAATGGCACGTTGCTTCCTTGGCACTGATCATTGGCATCAGACATGAACGGTATCCTTCAGACATGCCCAAATGTTTTATTGGACTTCTGGGCTTCTAAAACACTTTCAACTCCTTCCATCAACTTCAACAATTTCCTCCTTAAAACTTTCCCACCGTTGTTGCCTGAAGCCTGCCGCTCTCCAAGTTTATTTTTTTTTGTTGATATCTTTTCTATTACCAGCAAAGTATAACATCTTCCAATAATCAGCATCCTTTTTTGTTTGTACCAGCCTAACAAAAGGACTTAGGGGTTGTTTAAATGTTTACTTTAGCTTCCCAATATTTCCCTCCGACATACAATTATTTTAAAATTTCTCTCAGTCTTGTATTGCCCATAAAGAGCTGCAGACCGACTGGTACTTTATTCGGTGTTGCCATGGTTGCTTTCTTTTTAACCAGGGTTGACACATTGTGATGACAAAGCGCCGCCTTTTCAACGCTGAAAATCAGCCCGCTTGCTTACAAATCAGCCCAAATACAAAAACTTTCAGCCGCCTTATACCCTCCATGGATCATTAACACCCTCAGCGCCAGACACATTTAAAGCGCCTTAGCTGTAGAACTGATGTATTCCCCACCAGCCGTACATTTATCAAACACCAGCCTGGAGTTGCATTTGTGCTCGTGATTGCACGGCGTGTATATCTCCCTATTGCATCCTGGTTCATCCATGTTTTAGCAAAGGAGGACAGTGAGGATAGAAATCCTCGTGCAATCTCTCCACTCCCACACTTTAATCTACATCATCTCTATCCTAAGGTAAAAATGAGGGACTTTTGCTCTTCAATAAGCGACAAGTGACAATTCATCAAAAAATTGAAAATCCATATTTTTCCTATTATCTGTAGTGATGTTTATCAATCTAGATTGTTTTTGTGTGAGTTGCCGACTGTTGGAGATATCGGTCATAGAAATGATCTTGAGAATTTTAGAAGTGTGAGGCGCTGGCCTTGTGGCGCTCAAAGCGCCAAAAAGGTTCATTTGAAAAAGTCAACAGCAGTGTTTCTCTCCAGGAATCATGACCCGATTACTGAAGAAAACCCACTGGCCTAGGTAGGAACGGTTTTCTTTCTACCAAACTTCGCCTGGTGCTGTATCACTTCGCAGAAGGACCTGTACGTCTTAACTCCATACTGCCAGCGCTCCATTTAACTAGCTAACGTTACAGCTCAGCGCCATTAATGTTAAAATCACGCCCTGTCACGAGCCACTCGTCCCCGAGTAGATGCCCTCTTCCCATCTGCTCCCTGATACCATCGGCTGCTATAGCTCAGTAGAAAGTAAATGGTTCCTCCATGGGACTGCTCACAACAAGGTCTGGGGATTATCTCCAGAAACCGGGTCATGATTTCCTGGGAAGAGTTATTTCTGTTGAATTCCTTTTCATGTATTTTTGGGGTCGCTTTGAGAACCAGGAACAATAAGGATACTATCGACATCTGACTTTTCAGGGACGTTGGAAACATTTGACTGTATACCAGCTGCTGTGGCTGTGCAGTCAAGGGCAGTGGCTTTGAAGGCCTCAAGACAAGGATAGGAACACAACCCCGATCCAGGAAAGCGGCACGAAACAGAGGAGCAGTTCTATATCTAACTTCCTGTTTGTCTTCCTTCCAGACACAGGTTACCTCAGTAGGGCGGCTGCTGTTTCAAGGCAGACAGCTCATCAAGATGAGTGAAGTATTGGGGCAAGAACTTGTCTTCTGGCGGGCGGGGGCTAACAGCACACTTCCTGTTTTAAGAAAAGGGTCTACAGGAATAGCAACAGACAATGTAATATATACAGAACATGTACAGACTGCAGGGCCTTTAATGCATTTCAAATGACCATACTCCACTAAATTATTACTTTTATTGTGTCCAATAATTGACAATGGATGTTCTGACACTGGATAAATTAAGGTTTGCTGGCCTTTCGTGCAGGTTTGTCAAGTGTTGAATTGTCTTTTTAAATACAACCTCCATGGTCACGCTTTTTGTGCTGTTGTCAGCTGCACCATCAGGACACACCAGTGCTTTTTTAAAACCGGTCATTTTTCTCTCCCTCTTTGATATTCCCTGTGTTTTCTGTCTGGAACCTTCCGTGTGAGCTGCTTGATTGCCTTTAGCAATGGAAGCGGGGGAATGTGAAGTCTGGGCAGGGCTTTAATCAGGGTACCAAAAATGCCTGATGAGTTCCTGATGATGCAGGAGAGGCCTGGCAGTCTGCCTCCTGGGCTAAGTGGAGCAGGAGGAGCAACAGCTGCAGTCCACAGACTGTGGTCAATCTGATGGAAACTGAGGTGTCGGAAAAGTCTGGCTGTTGCGGTTCTGGAGGCACAGTCCTGAGGTCTTGACCTTGAACCTAAGATCTGACTTTGCTCGGGAGTCGCTCGTCGCCTCGGATGCTAATGGCTCTTAAGTGATATATCATCTCAGTTAAGTTCACCAGTATCAACTGATGCGGAGGCTTTTAAGTGTCCTAATGGAGGTCCACAGCTATGGCATCGAATAATGGTATTATTGAAGTTGTCAGCGGTCTCTCTCTGGGTCACTGTGAAACAGATCCCAAAATTAAGAGAAGTGCCTATGCAGCACAAGCGCTGCTGGCAGGAGGCCGTGATGAATTGGCGAGCTATTTTCAGCCGCTATCCCAGCAGTGCAGCTGGCGCCGTGCCACGGTGGGGTCGCCCTGACAACTTCAGACGAGGCCCCCACCCCCACCCCCCCCCGGGGGCGGGTGGGACGGGTCGGCCAGGGCGCTGGGCTCGCACTGGGCCTCGGCCAGCTCCTCTGAAGTGGTTCCTTCAGGGCGGCAGATGGAGGACTTTATGAGAGGCTTGAGCTGTGTTCCCACAGCTCAGTCAGCCGCTCCAGAGGAATCAACCAGCTGGGCTTTGAATCATCCCAAATCATCTGGCTTCTGTCTCTGCAGGTCCCACCAGTGAAATCAAAACTTGCTCTTCCAGATGGACAGACAGACAATGCACAATATGTCCCGGTGCACTCGGCGTGACAGACCCGTGCCTTCCACAAATGAAGCAGCAGGAGGAGACTGCAGACACGGAGCGCCAGTGAGCGCGGTAGCACTTTTTTTTTTTTAGGTTCTTGGCATCTTACGCGGTGTAATTACTTTACTGTAACGTGTCAGTGCATTCAGCATGATTTATTTGACAGCGTTTCCTTAAATATCTCACTACGTTCACACCGGGATCAGACCGGCCCCCTTAAAGTGTGCAGTTAGCGAACAGCAATAATTAATGTCCACAAATGAATCCTGCGCTTCACATTTTAATAGCGAGAGTGCACTGACAGGCCTGATGTTATGAATTCCACTGAGTCCTCTCTCAGTACTTTTCAGCAGCCAGTCAAGGGCAGCACGCACTTCACACCATATCTGACATGCTGTGTGTGTGTGTGTGTGTGTGTGTTTTGGCGATAGCAGGCTCAGATTTAATGAGGCACACCTGGCCCTCATTCATACTGGAAGGCAGATTTCATATTAATTAGGTGGCGGTCTCAGTGTCCAGGGTGATGTCAAACAGCTGTAGAGATACAGTTAACGCTGCATAATGTATGATACCTCACATTCATTTAAAACCAAGGGAGTGAAGTGTTTATTGTTTCAGCAGTACATGCAAAGGCTTAAAGTCTTAATGAAACAAGCAACAACAAAAAAAACTGAAAAAGAAAGAATCTTTTTTGTTTGTTTCTTTTTACTCCCACTGAAGCATCTGGTGGGTGGCTGGGTGAGTGTCGGCGTAGGTGTAAGTGCAGACTGCAGGTATCATGTGTCGCTTGTGTGAGCATGTGCAGAGAGCTTTGTTTGTTGCTCGGTGCAAAAATCTCTGCTCCCGGCCAAGAAGTAGTCTGGCACATAACTCTTTGTGAAAACAACTTGATGCTTACACACTTTGGTCTTTGTACGGATTAAACACAAAGGATAACGTGTTGATTAATAAATTGTAGAGAAGCTGTGGGCGGATGATGTTATTGGACAAACACAGGTTAGCTCCTTCAGTCCTTGTGCTAAGCTAAGTGGCTGCTGGCAGGAGTTTATTTTTTTTATCTTCATAAACATAAATAATTAGAGACATAAAAATGTTCACATAGAGATACAGAGAGTAGCTCTGCATTACACTCCGAGTGACATGTTCCTTCATCACCATGAAAAAGGCCACTGTTGAGTGAGTTCTCACACCCTGTCCACTCACTGGAGCATGCAATGTGTATTAATCCATGATAGAGAATTGTTCCAAAATAAATGCGCTCCTGTTTGAGTAACACATGTTAAAAACGGCGGAGCCCAGCTGATTCAGGGCCGAGCTTCTTCTGAAGATTAAATTAATCCCAGCGAATTTGTAATTGTTTCGAGGTGTACTAACACACTGTTGACTTGCTCCTCATGGGATTCAATGATGGTAACTATAAAAAAAAAAAAAACACTGCTAATATCACTGTTTCAGTTATATTCGCCTTGGAAAAAGTGGGCAGCTAGAAAATGCTGAATTAATAGAAGCTCCATGGGACGTCTTTATTAGAAGTGTGTTATTTACCCTCAGTGTTATTGAGAAGGGACCCCTAATAACTGTTACACCGCCGAATGGCATCCTGGGTACCGCTTACTCTGTTAGTCGTGATAGTATAACTGCCGAGTTCACACATGGCGAGCGGTTCTCCAGGCAGCAGCAATACCCGAGGCCGCGCCATCGGCCCTGATGACCAAACATTTTGAATGGGCACCGCACTAGTTCAGAGTCCACAGTCCACAGTTTTGTATTCACACATTGTACAGAGAGAAGCCTTGAAAGCGATGGGGGAAAAAAAGGTCTATCCACATTAGTGGATTGAACTCCTACTCATTCAAACATTTGAGTAACGAATGTTCTTTGTTGAAAATACATGAAAGAGGGCTGATAGTCATTGTTTTCATCTTGCATTTGAGGGCGTCTTTAACAAGCAAGCGATAATTAAATATCAACCAAGAGAATTGATTAGCACCTGAGAGTCTGTCCTTGATCATTGAGAAACAGCATTTCATAAACTTGTTTAAACATATGCACAATGAAGGTTGTACTATTAAACTGTTTTAGCAGGGGGTTAGAGTGAAATATGCTTAAACATGCAAGACTCAGAACATTATTCATCTGAGAACACCATTAAAAGGTGATTAAAGATGTCTTTTTGTAAACCACCCCTGACCCCAGTGGAATTTAAAATTAGCTGCAAACCATCTGGGCACCTTGGTGTGAAGGTGTTTGGTCCCACACTCACTGCAGCGGTAGTGTGCGAACTTCACAAGTTTGATAAGATTTGAAAAGGTAACAGTGTGATTTGAGAATGTGTGATTCTAGAAATGTTCATTCCTTACAGCTCCTCAAACTATTTTCTCTGTGGCCTCAAACATACACTGCAATTGCATGAGTGAATAATTTCCTTTGAGCCCAGATATTTTCTTAAAGATACAATTATTTTGCACAGGTATTTAAATATGTTCCTGTGCATTGATGCTGATTCTGGATAATTCATCATCACGCGCCATCCTATCGGGTGATGATGTGAATCTAAGCAGCAGGTTGTCACACAGATTACAGCGCAGGGATCTCATTAACGACCACCTACGACTGAGGATTGTGATATGTGACAAAAGAGTCGGCCATTAATCTTATGGTTAACATCAGCGCTCGTACAGTAGTCTTGGACACCCACACAGGTGTTTTCAGTTATTCTGATCCACATTTGTCTAGGATTCACTATGTCCTAATAAGGATGACAAATATGTTTGATTCCCGGTGAGATAAAAGGCCAAAACAGGTATGGAACTCAATAACACATATGTAGATGCATGTCGACAAAACACAACCAGGGAAGAAAACATCTACAGAAGTTTGACTTCTTATATCCAGCATCGTAGAACAAGCTTAAAACATACAGAAAACAGGAGAGAGAGGGATGTAACTTGATTCAGGTCTGTTCATGCTGTCACAAAGGCCGTCCTCACACCAAGATTATGTCAAAACAGTGTGTGTGTGTGTGTGGGGCACAGTGGCGGCTGGCCATTAGAGGGCCACGGGGCCGGGCCCCCCCTGGTTTTTGCTATATGGAATATACCCAGTAATATTAGTATAAATAGGATATCTGCGCAAAATATATGCTTTTCCTGCACATCCACAGCCTGTGCACGTATCAGCTTCGCGTGCTTGTCTTGAGCCGGATTGCTTTGGCCCCAAGAAAGGCGGGTTTAAAAGCAGTTTAGCCAATTGTTGATTAAAGATATAAATGAGTGATATATAATTTAGCCAATCACCCGTCTCTTGTGTTCATGTTCTCGTCTGTGTTCTCGTCTCTCGCGACACCATTTTAACACATGACAATGGAAAATCCAAGCACTAGCGCTACTCTTCCAAGAAGACCAAACCCTAACTCAGTCCAATCTCTCCTCCAAGACCCGTTTGAGAGAAGAACTTTGGCGGAAAAACTACCGGTTAAACAACTGGGCCCAGATCAACCTCACCTCAGCATAAAACAACAGACTGGTGTGAAAGGGAAGCAGCACATGCGAAACTTCAGTAGAGACTCGTACACAAGGAAGCTTTGGTTAGCTGGATGCAATCATGCTAACGCTGTATTTTGATTCCCGTGCTTGCTTTTTAAATCGACTGGGACAGACCCAGCATGTACAGATACGGGAATAAGGGACTTGAAGCACTTTGTCGGAAAAAATTAAGAAAACACGAGAACACCAGGATGCACATGGAAAACTCCGTCGAGCTCACCATATTAGGCAAAGTCAATTTCGCTACCCGGCTGGACGACGGACACAGGCTTGCGGTAAAGAAACATAATGAGGAAGTGGATAAAAGCCGGCACATTTTATCAAAAATAATTGATTGTGTAAAGTTTTGTGGGGCTTTTGAGTTAGCCTTGCGTGGGCATGACGAGACTGACTCCTCAGACAACCATAGCATTTTCAAAGGATTGGTGGATTTTGTTGCCTCTCTCGACGGTGTGCTGGAGCATCACCTTCAGACAGCTAGCGTTTTTAAAGACACGTCGGTACAAAACGAGATGTTGGACTGCATGCTGTCGGTTATAAAGGATTACATTCTGGAGGAAGTAAAGAATGCTGATTTTAGACGAGACAACTGACATTTCCAGCCACTGCCAGCTGGTACTTGTGCTACGCTACATCGATGCTAACGGCAACGTACAAGAGCAGTTTTTCGAATACATTACGATCCAAAACGCAACCGCTGAGACAATCGCCTCAGCGCTTATGGAGAGGCTGAGCTTCATACTCCCAAACGGAAAAAAGGACAAACTTATTGCCCAAGCTTACGACGGGGCTGCTGCAATGAGGGGAGCCACCGGCGGAGTTCAGCGTAAGATATTGGATGTCTACGACAACGCTCACTACGTCCACTGCTATGCTCACCAGCTGAACCTCATCATGCAGCAGGCAACAGCACGCATTCCCGGGATCCACACTTTTTTTTCTGACCTTGGTGGATTTTCTGCCTTCTTCTCCAGGTCACCCAAGCGGACCACCGTGCTTGACCAAGTGGTTGCGCGTAGACTTCCTCGAGCCTCTACAACACGACTGGACTTCCAGAGTCTCGCTGTAAATTCGGTGTACGAGCACAAGGAGGACCTCCTAAAGTGTTTCCAGACCATCAGAGACTCTGGGAACTTTGATCCCCCAACTGTCAGAGAGGCAGGGGGCTTTGTGAGGATGCTCGAAGGCAAGGCAAGGCAAGGCAAGTTTATTTGTATAGCACATTTCAACACAAGGTGATTCAAAGTGCTTCACATAAAACCATTAAAGCATAAAAACACAATGCAAAATAAAAGATTTAAAAACAATTAAAAGCATAAAAACACAATCAAAAATAAAAGATTTAAAAACAATTAAGAACAGTCATTAAAACAATAAAAAAAAAAAAAAAAAAAAAAAAAAACAGTTAAAAGGCAGAAAGCAGTACAGTTTATTTTATTTATTTACACGTATCCTTGGAGGCCAGGAGAAAGGCTGCAATACCCAATACAGTGAACTCGAACGAGAAGCTTCTACTGTATCAGAGGGATACAGCGCTCGATCGCTGAGGTTTATAACACCAGTTCACAAATATTGTTTTATTTCTCCTTGCTTCGTAGTACCATAGACTATGATTTTCCCTTTTATTCCCCTTTAATCCCCACAGATATGTAGTCGAACACTTTCTCCCGAGGAATTCTCAGTCCACTTTTGTGTTCTGATACACACGCTTTCAGATTTCGTTAATTCACCAAGACTTACAAAAACCACCCACACATTCCATGAAAAACAACAAATCTATCCCTGTGTCCTTAACCTTGCACCTCTTGGCATCGCTCCCACAGCGGCATCGCTCCCACAGCGGCATCGCTCCCACAGCGGCATCGCTCCCTCAGCGGCATCGCTCCCACAGCGGCATTATCTAAACCCTAAACTGACCGCCACCTTCATCGCTATATCGCTCCGTGACTTCAGTTACCAGAGGTATCAACGTGCCACACGGATTCAACTTGGATTTCTACCGACTAGAGTCGACCTCCGGTAGCTCCAAAGAGCATCCCTTTGTCCTATTTAAACTCCTTATTCTTTTACCTAAATCCCTAACCTTGCGGACACTTATTCTCATTCCCTACTAAAAAACCCGGGGAAATATGTGCTTTCACTTTACTTGTGACAAGGTACAATTTTGTAAAACTTCTCTCATTTTGGTAGATTTATTTCTCTGGTCACGAGCAAAGTATAAGCGCTGCACTTGCAAGAGCAAGGAGTCGTTTCATCAACACGCAGGTTGGAAACCAAAACAAAAGATGTAGAATCTGGTTTAATTAAAGGCAACAGCAAACAGAAAGGTCTTCAGTCTGGCTTTAAAGAGGCTGAGGGTCTCAGAAGACCTGCAGCTCTCTGGGACCTTGTTCCAGATGTGTGGAGCAAACACACAAGACAAGACTTTCTGTTTTTTCCTAGCATTGTTCCACAAGATTATGCCAAAGGTGGACATGCTGTTCAACCAGCTGCAGAAGAGGAACATAGACTCTGTCTTCATTAAATCACTTGTCCAGAGGTTCACAGACAGCATTCAAAAAATAAGGTAAATAAGAAAGAAAAGAAAAATCCCTTATTAGTCCCACACTGGGGAAATTTATTCTCTGCATTTTAACCCATCCTTAGTATTAAGGAGCAGTGGGCAGCAACTAAGGGTTAAGTGTCTTGCTCAAGGACACAACAACACAGACTGCCGGAGCCGAGGATCGAACCACCAACCCTCCGATTGAAAGACCGACCCCCTAACCACTGAGCCACGGTCGCCCCGTATATTTACTACCAGCTGATAAAGCTTTTGTTGTTAGAAAGATGAGTTGCTCACATCCAACAGTCTGTAAAAGCCTAAATGGCCCTAGTCATCAAAGTGAATTTTAGGATAGAAAACATCACAATGATATTTGTTTAAATATTTTAAAAGGAAAAAGATCAGATTTCTATAGGCAGGTAGTTATAAAACATATTTTGTAATAACATGCTTATTCAGGTGTCCACCAAGTAATTTTCTATAAGAGGCGTAGTTGTTTTTGAAGATGGCAAGTTATCAACTTAAACTTTATTTTTTGGACCAGAGCCTCCATTTCCTCATTGTGTGGGGACAGTGGATCTGACTAGCAGCAGCAGCCCAAAAAGCAGAGGATGCTGGGACCAGGAGAACAACAGAGGCTGGCTACAGAGGTAAGTTGTGCTGTAGTTGTCAATATAAATACTTTATACACTCAGACACATACATATACCATGTGGGTGTGTATGCACAGCACATGCTAATTACAGGAAGTAGTCAAATATTCAATAACATAGTCAACTGTCTTCTGAAAAGGGGAGGACAAGCTGGTAACTAACCTTCTGATACATTTTGATGATGTAGTTATAATTTCCCATCATCTAAAGTTCTTTGTAAGATTTTAACACTTTATTTTTGAATTTTTAAAACCTTAGTAGTCATATACTTTACCTGGACATAATGTGTTCAATCAGAATCCCCATCCTGATCCAAGCCAAGGAGCGGATCCGAGAGGTGTTTCTCTACTTTGAAGAGGATCAAGACCTTCCTAAGAAACCCCATGACACAGGATCGCCTTAATGCTCTGGCTATGCTCTCCATGGAGAAGAAACGTGTCAGGGACATGCCTGACTTCAATAAGAGGGTCAGGGAGAGATTTGCCACTCAGAAGGACAGAAGAGCAAAGTTTCTTTATAAATAATCGGTCAGAAAAACATGCAGGATTCCTCACCACACTGTTTCCCTAACAAATAAGATAGGGGCATTTAAACATGTTCTATTAGATTATATATATATATATCATTTATATTTTATTATAATATATTTATGATATTTAAATTACATTATAATTATATTGTATATGTATTAGTATATGGTAATTATATGTCATATACTGAATATTATTATATGATATATATTAATGTACTGAATGTGTATGATGTCCTTATTATGTCAGTGTTGGAATAGATTATAACTATTTAAGTTACGAGTTTACACACACAAGGAGAGCAGTACAGATATATTTTTTGCATTGAATCATAGGATGTTTGCTGAAATTGATTGGATGGCCCTACCAAAAAGAAAATCCACCAGCCGCCATTGGTGGGGCATCCACCTTTTAACTTGGCTTCAATCTCAACTACCCACCTCTAAAGTTTGCCAAAAAAGACCAAGGGCATAAAGCAGGGAAACCAGATGGCCCTTCCCCACCTCGTAATGCCCTATTTCCAAAGCGGACCACACCCATCTTTACACTCACACTTGTAAAGTTTCGTGACTGACAAAATCTGTCCAATCAGAGGATTACACACAGGACTTTCACCCAGGAGATTGAAACTTATTTGTGAAATGTATTTTTGGTACAGAAACGCTGTAATGTAACATATACTAGACAAGCTGTTGTTCCATCGTGCTTCAAGGCCACCACCATCATACCTGTGCCAAAGAAATCCACTCCATCCTGCTTCAATGACTATCGTCCAGTGGCACTTACCCCCATAATCATGAAGTGCTTAGAACGACTAGTCATGTCACATATCAAATCCATTCTCCCCCCCCCACCCTGGACCCTTTCCAGTTTGCATACCGTGCCAAACGGTCCACGGAGGATGCAATCTGCTCTGCTCTCCACCCAGCCCTCACCCACCTGGACAAAAAAGACTCATATGTGAGAATGCTGTTCATAGACTTTAGTTCAGCATTCAACACCATCATCCCTAAACAACTCGTCTGCAAACTTGACCAGCTGGGACTCAACGCCTCGCTGTGTAACTGGCTGCTGGACTTCCTCAGTGAGAGGCCACAAGCAGTACGTGTCGGCAACAACACCTCGAGCAGCATCACACTGAGTACAGGGGCCCCTCAGGGCTGTGTGCTCAGTCCACTGCTCTTCACTTTGCTGACACACGACTGCAAAACCACCTACAGCACCAATAACCTGGTCAAGTTTGCAGACGACACAACGCTGATAGGTCTCATCACCAAGGATGATGAGACCCTCTACAGGAAGGAGGTCAACCTTCTGACCACGTGGTGCGGAGACAACAACCTCCTGCTCAACAACAGCAAGACCAAGGAGATTGTTGTTGACTTCCGGAAAGGCCACACTCATCACCCACCACTGACCATCAACGGTGCGGACATTGAGCGAGTCAGCAGCACCAAATTCCTGGGGGTGGAATCAGTGAGGACCTCTCCTGGACAGCCAACACGTCATCGCTGGCAAAGAAGGCACAGAGGCGCCTCTACTTCCTCTGCAAGCTGAGGAAAGCAGGAAGCCCCCCATCCATCATGTGCACCTTCTACCGTGGCACCATTGAGAGCATCCTGACCAGCAGCATCACTGTGTGGGGCGGAAGCTGCACAGACTACAACAGGAAAGCCCTGCAGCGCATAGTGAATGCAGCTGGACGGATCATTGGTGCCTCACTCCCCCCCCTCCCCTCCCTGCAGGACATATATGACACCCGCCACACTCGCAAAGTGACCATGATTGTGAGCGACTCCTGCCACCCCTCACACGGTCTCTTCAGCCTCCTGCCCTCCGGTAGGAGATACCGGAGCCTCCGGGCTCGCACCACCAGGCTGTCCAACAGCTTCATCCACCAGGCTGTCAGGAAGCTGAACTCTCTCCCCACCCTCCCACTCCGTCCTCTTTAGACACACACGTCTAAATGCTGCTGAACTCTGTCTGACTGCTGCTAACGTCATTCACAGTTCCAAATGTATGTTATTTATGTTGTTATAACTGCTTATATGTTTCTCTCTTTCTTAATTTGTTTTTGCACTTTATTATTATTACTATTCACTATTCACTTTATGTTGGACAGAAGAGAAACGTTCTTTCGATCTTTTGTATGTTTGCACATGTAAAACATTGACATTAAAGCTGACTTTGACTTTTCACTTTGACTTTTGTAGAAAAGTACAATGACACATTTATTTTCTGGAGACAGGGTTGTTATTAGTCCCCAGACATTTAGGGTATTCAAGCTTTGACATATTTCAGCAAATTCTGCCTTCAGCACTTTTTAAAGACAGACACAAGTAAAGATATTTCTTATTAATCTCATTCCATGTTGACCTCTGTAAACCACACCAAAGCTTTTTCCCTTATCTTTTATTTATCAGGGTCAGTGGGAGCATTCACCGTGGACCATGATCGCACGTGTAACTTTTTTTCAATACAAATCAAATCTGCTTGCAACGGATGGGAAAATGAACAGTTGCCAGCTAGAAATGAGGAGGCCGCTTTTGTTTGCATGTCTGACACCACGGAGCCATTGTTTAAAAAATGACAGTGGTGAATCTGCCCCCAAGTGTCATTGCAAATTGCATGTGTGACGTTCGAGAACGGAAGCACAGCAACAGCATCGAAGACAGCCAGGAGTTAGTAAATGGTCAGTTCCAAGGCCCTTATGTCGCACATGCTGCCTCGCCATGGATTAATGGGACACTTGATGGGACCGAACAATCGGCCGCTGTGAGAAAGGCCTATTATCGTCATCAATTAGGTTTGCCCACGCAGAGAGGTTAATGTTCCAGGCAAACCCAAGTTGTTGCGCTCGACGATTTGGCTAGCTCCCCGTCAGCTCACGTGGCCACTGGCTGCAATGCCAGATGAGAAATATCATTACCCAGCAGTCGCAGGGACCTTCCACACTTCCCCCACCTTGTGGCCGCTCACTAATAATTCTCTCCTGACTTATTATCCTTTGAGCACACGGGAGATTTTGATTCATTGCATACTGTCACATAACAGGTAAAGTATTCATTTCGTTGGTTTTGCTCTCGGTTTCCGCTGCCAGGGAAGGTTGATGTATTATCCAAAGGGCTCCACAGAAGCAATGCATGGCAGTGTACAACAAAACGCTTTATGTCTCAAAGTGAAATATGATATTGATTGATACTGTGGTGTGTTCACCTGACAGTGAGCCATAGGGATGAATATGAGAGTGTTTCTTCTGTCAAAAGAATGGAAACCCGGCAAGGATTGCAGTCAACAAACACAAACTTGCAAACACATTTCCATATGTGAACTCTAAAATAGACTTTGCTTTTACAAAACCAAGCGCAAATATCCTGAAAAATGACTGCGTAGTGAGTGTGCGCGACCACTTATATATGAGCGCATCGGATGCCCTTATTGACGTGTCATTTGATGCTTCCAGCATGATGCATAATGATTTGTGCTACTGTATCATATTTTCTTGTCAATAGCATCCTCAGCAGGTCGATCCACAAGCCTAGAGATGAGCTATCAGACTGTTTTGTATCGTACCGTTTCATCTATTTATCTGACTAGCCATTGACTATGTACAGTGACAATATGCATTGCAATTTGCAATTGCAGACAACTGACAGCTATTACCAGATGACATTCCTCTTCGGGGTTATATGAGGCTGGAGTCTCTCCCAGCATGCCTTGGGTGAAAAAGCCAGAGAATTCCAGAAGAAATGTAAGTAACACACACTGGGCTGGGAGTTGAGCCCATGCAGGCCCTTTATGCAGGGAGGCAACAGTGCAAACCACTGAGCCACACTGAGGCACCTCTGGACATTTTTTGATTTTGTTAATTAGCTTTTCCTCATCCTTGTCTTGGCACGCTGTGGCCTACTTACCATAATTCTTAAGATGCACAGTGGCATGACATACAGTAGTTCCCAACACAACATGCTCCAAGAAAAGCAGCTGTTTCGATGCCCTATTAATGCTCCAAAATGAAATTAAACTCATGTTGGAGGCGACAGCCGAGGCTTTCTTTTGAAACAATTACATTTCGGCTGCTCCGCTACACAAACTGACCAGGATACACCGTATTTGTTTCAAAGTTGACTGCATGCCTTCTGATGAATCTGAGGGACTAAATGATTACTCTGTCAGGCGCTGAGACTTCCTTCTTTAGATTGGCATGTGTTTAATGATTGAAGCGCTCTACTGCGGTACTGCAAACAAAGCCAAAATTACTTTTTCTCAAATCAACAAAGCTGATCACAAGCAATAATTTGATTAGATTAGTTTTCTGCACATTATCACAATATACTTCTCCTTTAGGAAATCATGCAGCATCAGAATACAGAGGAATTGCATTCATACTGGACAATTCCATTAGACGTGTTTAAAACAATAGCAACCATCGGTGCCAAAGCAGGAAGTAGTGTGTCTTGTATGTAGCGAGTTAAAAGTACGTTCAGATCCTGTTCATTTTTACCACCCACACAACCTTTCAACTGACCTAAGAGTATTTAAATAGCTTTTCATTAACCATACTGTGGCCTTTGTTAATCACCATTGACGATCAAATGGAAACAGGTGCTTATTTATACATACAGCTCTGGTTTGCTCCACTGATTTAACCAGCTAGTCGCTGACTTTGTCTGCTGGTTAGTGCTAAATGGGTAATATACATTGAGTCTCATTACTTTTTTACTGGCTGGATACGACTCTGATGAGAGCGGTGAGAGTGAAGCAAAACATTAAAGTTGCAGGTCGTAAAACAGAAACCACTGATTAGAAGACGCAGAAATGCTGAAGGAAACTGCAGAGTTGGGTGATAATGCTCTGCATACATTTTAATGTATTATAACAGTTTTAACCATCCTGTAGATATCATACACAGACATTAAATAAAGATATCTTAACTGTAAGGTGACATGGTGTTGGAGAGAGGTAGATTGAATTAGCAAGATTTACCATTTTGTTGTAAACTATTTTTGTGATTAAATGTACTGTTGTAACCATAATTTACCATTAACTACAATTTATAAATTCTGCCTCGATGTCCCTCAGATAAAAAAAAAAATCAGAATCTCCTACAATACTTAATATAACTAGGGATAATTCAACTGATTACACATTTTTATTCAGCTTTTGAGTAATTTAGCGCCATACAAAAAGTAGAGATTTCAAACAGCAGGAAGCCCAGTGGAAAGATTAGGTTGTGATTTACTGTAGGCCAAAAAAAACAACAACAATTGTGAGAGGAGATAATGGCAGTAACATGTGTCTACCAAATCCCACTCTAACTTCTAGGAGGAGTCTAACATCTAGGACAGCTACCTCTGTGCTCAGGGGCTCAGGGCTGGACCAGGACATCCTGGAGCCGTCTGACAGATTCGATGTTGCTTATTCAGCACCCAGAGACCAGTAAATCAATGATCCTTTAACTGTTAATCAATCACGACTTACTGCTATTCTCATAAGACCACTGTAGCTTCATTACTGATGAACAATTAACACTGCCAGGAGAGTGACTGGTACACTGACTTCCATGATTAATGTGACTATAAAATGGGAGGGGGTTCCAATGAATAAAAATGTAGATGTTAATTAATTACAGCAGAGTTATTCATTAATTACAGGATAAGGTTATAGTGCTTGGTTGCTTCCACATATCAACATGACTTAGACTGACAGCAGCAGGGTAATAGAAGGTTCATTCAGGATTATGCAAAATCCCCTTTCTTTTTTGGTTTATAACTTCAACTGCGTATTGACAGGTGAAGCTGTCTGTCTTTTTTATGTTACTTGGCCTCAGCAAAGACTCGAAAATCACAATAGTGCTGCATCTGTCTTTTTTCGCCCTAAATCGTGTTAAAGTCTGTCACAAATCAGTGAGCCTGGTAATTGCTATTTGTACTTTCTCGTGCCGTGTTATCAAACTGTTTGCAAGGCGCACACCTCTTCTGAGGCCCTGGACTGTTGCAATTGATTTTTCTTTTCTTTTTTTATTAATCAGCTGTTTATAACCAAACTAGTGTATGGCTAAGAATGAGATACTAATTGGAAATTATTATTGTAATGATTGAAGACTACAGCAGGTAGCTGGCACATGCTGTTTTGTGTTACTGAATATGAGATGACTCAAGACAAGATCACAGCACCTCCATTACACTGTACACTGTTGTCCCAGATGGCACATTTACACACATAATAATTTCCTTTATTTATTTATTTGCAGCATGTGTCTTGCTTGTTGCTGAGGTAAGTATTACAGTAACAACAATGAAATAAATAAAGTATCTTATGTGACATGTCTTAGAAGCATGACTGAAGTAGGGTTGGGTAATACAATTGGGTAGAATTACGCCCAGCAAAGACAGTACTTCCTCGGGGAACTGAATAAGTATTATGTCAATAGAATACCTATTGGTTCACCTTTATAACGCCACCATAGAGCATCCTGACATAAATTCTCGCTCTCTTGTATGCAAACTAAGAAAGTCGCACCATGAGTAAACTAGAGTGGATTGTCATTAAAGCCCAACATAACAGAGAGTTCTAGAAACCCAGAAATAAGTTAGCATTGTTGAACCTCCGGTTCCCTAGTCTCAAAGACTTTCAATGGGTTTTTGGTTAGATACCTGAAATGAGGCATGTTGTTAAAATCTCTTAAGCTTGGTTGCGAGCGAAACCATACAAATACTGTATATATTTTTTCTAGATCTAGACACAAAAAGGATCAAACGCATGTATCGTTTGACTGGAGACTTTTTAATATTACTTGGTACTGGGATATTTCTGTCGATAGTTTAAAGGTATCGAGTACCAATATCCAGCCCTAATAATGAGTAAGACTTTATCTGTTTTTTGGACAGAAGGCTGATGAGGACAACACTGGGAAGTCAATAAGTCCGGCTCTTTGTTCAGGTGTTCCTTTAGCATCCAGCCTCAGTTCATTAGCACACGGAGAACTCAATTTTGCACATGAGTTCTCTGCCAAAGAACTAATTAGATGGGAACCTGTACACACATTTACCAGATATTAAATATTAATACAACAACGTGCACTAACACATGTAAAGGGAAATGTCCAAACATCATCCATTTCGAAACAAAGCTGCTGCATGCCTTGTTTCAAATGAGAGCAGATTTATTATTCTGATAGCCGATTTGTTCGATGCATTTTTATCATGAAGATTTAGGGTCTACTGAAAATGTTGTTCTTGTTCAATTTTATGCTGAACCTCTTGTCTATACTATCCAGACTTACAGGATTTGGCAATAGACAGCGAGGACTCTTTGAAGTCTGGAGTTGGGTTAAAACTGGCTGCAATCCTGCCAGTTGTTGAAAGAAATACAAAGAGGAAGGATGCAAGGGCAACTACCACAGATACATTTTATATCCCATGAACCAGTATAGCAGTTTAGGTGGAGAAACCTTCAAATATACCCCTCTTCAAACCTTACAGCACCCGGAAACCTGCTTTCAAAATGTTCGTATTTCTCTATAATATTAAATATTGATGACTAAATATACAACAATCAGTTTAACTTTGAAAAAGAGAACACTAAGGTATTTCTTGTTGAGTTGAACCCTGAAAAACTCAGTAAACTGCTTCATCAGGGCTGTATAGGTGTGGTTTGATCGGGTTTAACTGACACCAGCTGACAACATAAGCAAACAAGCCCACAGCTGTCAACAGATTTTGATGAACAAAATCCTGATTGGTGCATGGAGATACACAACATCACTATCCTATCACTCATAGTAAGGAACTCATTGTTTGTTTGCAGGGCCTTTAAACTTCAATAAGGTGAGACAGATAAAAGAAAAAGGGTCAAAATTGATACAGAAGAGAGGCTTTTATCAGTCAAGTTCCAAAACCACTGGACTATATTTCACCTAATCTAACTCAATACATCATTTATTTGATCTTTCCTGACAACAACCACGTCTTTAAAACTCTTTGTAACACAGTGTATTTGCTGTAAATCTCTAGTCTCCAAGCCAAAGCCGAGATACCCTGATGACTTAATTAGACTTTAGAAAGCTTCTCCAAAGTTTTCACAGAGAGGGTAGTACTCCTTGCCATCTCGGAACCCATCGGCTATCAGTCTGACGACGATTTAGCCCCCGGGGACAACTGACAATATTTCTGGGATTCCTGTGAATTCAGCAGATATCCAGATAACGAACAGTGGATATCCAGGCCCAGACTTCCTCCTCTTTGAACCAGTCATGATTAGCAGCTTGAGATGCGAGCATGGGGTTGGAACTGAGAGACGTCGATGACCGGATTGAATATCTGCAGTCACATGCAGATATCTGTCTCGAGAAACTAATATCAAGCTCTTTTGCCCTCCACACAGACTGTTTACCTCCCTGCAACCAAAGCCCGCTCAAATATAATTGGTCAATACTACTCTGACTACAAACGGCCTAAAAAAACAGAAAAAAGACCTTTATGTAGCTACCATTTTGACATGTCTTTGCAGGTTAAACACAGGTGTAATTGATCAAATTAATTACGATACCATTATATTTGAAGTGTCACAGTCATTCCAGTGAGACAGCATTCACAATACCAGGGCTTGGTGATCATGCTTAATATTATTTATTAATGTTTTCAATCTCACCTGCAATTACTTGTCAAAAGGGCTGATGTGAAAAGGACCTATACCAAATACATAACCATTTGTCTAATGAATGTGCATTCATATGTTGATATCTGTTTTTTGAGATTAGGTCTATACTCCTAGTAACACATTCACAAAACGTATTCACAAAACATCCAAAGTCTAAAAAAAAGCTCCTTTCTAGAAAAACTGCTCAGAATAAGTAAGTGTCATAAGCGCCAGTCCTAAATTGAGGTCTCAGAGTAATTCGCAAAGCACTTTAGAAGTAAAAGGAGCTCTTAAGCCTCAGAGAACTTGGAGGCTTTCCAGACCAATTCTCTCTCCAACAAAATTACGATCCCAAAACAACTAAACTGCACTCTCAATTACGTTTTGAGGGAAACCCATTTCCTCCTGGATTAAAAGGTTTGAAACATATCCTTGTAAATTGAGACAAAAGCAAACAAAGAACACAACAAACTACCTGGTTAGGTTTAGCCCAAAAAAACATTGATGGTTTGGCTTAAAATGGCTACGAAATTGAGACAAAAGAAAAACGCAACAAAAGAATTTGGTTCACACGGGAACAACGGCCCTGTGGGTGAAAGCCCTGTGTTGTCGCCACCCGACCTCCCTTTGAGCACTTCTTGTCGAAAGCAAATGTTATATTTTTTTTGTTATATATATACATTTTGTTTTGTTAAGACTGCTGCAGGAAATGTGCCACGTTGAGACAATGTTTTGGACTATTACTATAAATTTCTTTCAAAAACATATTTTGATTGACGCATTAAGATATGAGCTCAGTCAACTCAACCAACATATCGAGCCAATCCAATGACACTGGAGAGGATGGTTGGCACAACTCAATGCTACACGAAATACAAAGAAATATATCATTTGCAGCCCTGATGATCGCCGTCTGTGAGACTTATTAATCACAACAAAAATCTCTTCACATCCCAATTAGTTTGAGAGCTCATCAAGTGCACATTTAACTATCGCCGACTGCGATGGAAGGACAAATAAAGGTGATTTCTTGGCCATTGCTGGATTTGCCAGTAAAATTGGTGCTTTATGCAAGATTTTCACATCAAAGTCTAAAGAAGGGTTTTGTTATCTGGGAAAAATACCACATGGTGTTTGATGCCAGATAAAATCGACATAAAAAGTAAATATTTGACGTTCTCTCATGTACTGTATGAAATTGTTTTATGGAATCTCAAAATACTTTTATTCTTATTTTCTACCTTCACAAACACCCCTACGTCCGTCAATCCCCTGGTCACCTGTCTGAACACCAATCAATGTGGCCATAGCGACTAAGTGAAACAGGATGTCGTCACGCCTCTTATGTAAGCTGAGGAGTGCTCTTTGTTTCTGACTAAAAGTTGCTGAGTAGAATATTCTTTGCTCAGAGTTTTCACAGCCATTCAGGAGGACTCTTAGTGGTAAGATAAGACCCTTACAGTTGAAGAAAATAGCCGCTGACCTTCATTGGAATGCCACTTAAATATTCTTTGATGGAACAATTATTTCAAGGCCACCAATGCAACTGACATTAAGAGGTGAAAAGACTTCAGGACAAATCATTGTCTGTGTCCTTTGAGAAAGGATCCGGAGCGTTTCCTATTGACCCCCCTATAGCCAAAGTCTCTTCGGAGCCCGCATCCAGCAGCCATTAGCTGCTTATAACAAATCACCGGTCATTTTCACGGTGTTGGCCAGTTCCATTCTGCAACAATATGATCGGTTTGCAGTGTGCATTGTCTCTGCGACAGGGTAAGTTTTGCTCCTGGTATGGCTTTGCAACAGGCCTCTGTGGAGCCTGAACACCCTTTTATCTTTTCGCCTCAAGTCGCAATCAGATAATTGTTTCTCAGAGCAACCATTTGAGACTGCAAGACCATGTAATCCCCAGAGCCGCTCCGATGGCGCCACAATAGTACGGGGCTGCGAGAAACTCTAAGGGTCTCATTGTGAGCTTCTCTCTGAGAAGGAGCGCTTTTCAGAATTGCTTAGGTTAAAGCAGGCACCACAAATACTTGATTCATAGTGAACCTTCACAAAGGCAAGATGCCTTTTTCCAAAGGTCGCACTTATGTTTCTCTGAAAGGACGGGATTGTATCTGTCAGCTTTTGTTGTTGCTATAGTAGCTATGAATGAAAAGCCTAGCTTTTTATTCAGAACCCAAAATCAGTTTACAATTTTTTATTTTATTTTATCTTTTTTGCAAGATGCACAATTGCAACGCTACACGGAGAGTCCCCATGACATTCATTATTACTGTATTACCTGTCAGCTTTCTGCCTCTGCCATGTCCCCCTCTATGCCTTATGGGAATACCTGTATGCATGTCCTCCTCAACCAAGACAGTGTTGCCCCTTGTGGGCTGCCTTGAAGATTCGACTGTGTCGTCGCTGCAGAGCGCCAGGATCCCCGGCAACGTGGTGGCAAGTATACGTGAGGATTATGCTTAAAATTGTCAACATATGGGAAAAGAAAGGATAGAAGAGGGAGACGAGAATAACCTCAGGTTGACCTTTGAGGACAGACACTGTGAAATCAAAGCCCTGGCATTTCAGCTAAGCCACATTATATTTAGAATTGAAATGACTAATTGCAACAGAGAGCTCCAATTCCCATCTCTCATTATTTGTTTCAGCAAAACCATTACTCAGAGTAAAGAATTGATTGAAATGTATCAAGGATTTATTTTCCCTGATACATTCTGTTTAGTGGCAGGTTATCACTCCGTGAGTGGCTCTATTGTATGACGTGGGAGAAAACGGGAACAGTGAGAGTTTGCATTCAGGTGTAATTCTGGTGAAAAGGCTATTAATGAACGGCGCGACCAAGGCTACTTTTCAGCTTTTTCTCTGTTTAAAGTGTTGTTGTTATTCCCCATGGGCAAGTGTTCATGGGAGCTTTTGGTTGCAGCCCTTAATGCCTTTGAAAGCATAGAGGGACAAAAAGCTCTCCCATAGATTGCCTTTGTTTTTTCCTATTTCAAATTTTAAAGCGTAAAATGTGCTGACTACTTGCAGAACAAATACTTAAAATGGTGAGAGGTGTAGGAGGAGGAGTAATTAAATATATACACCACTGGAATACAAATGTTTTTGCGGGCACTTATTTTTAAATCACTATCTATGTCATTGTACAAAGCCAAAGTTCCATTGTCTCCTCAAAGTGACATGGCACTTAATAAGTGCCATCTCTTTAAAGATTGTGATGCCAGTTTTTTTTCTTTTCCCGAAGTAAATCCTTCATGTCGAAACTGAAGACGAGTGATTTCAAAGCCACCCCCTTTCTGCAGATATCAGCCCAAGCTCCCGCCTGCAGGTGTTGGTTTGTCCTAAGAGCAATGATGAGCAGCGCGATGAGGAGATGAGCAGTGCCGTGCGCGCGTCTCCGAGGTGTCAGTCAAGTTAGAAAAGAACCACCGTCGAGGTGAGTCCCATTCCCAGCCTGGAGGCCTTGGGCCCCGGGCCTGTGAGGTTGACAGGTGCTCTGCACATGAGCCAACTCGCAACAGAATGCTTCTGAATTAGGCAGAAGATAGGAGTTCGTCTAAGGGAGATAAAATGGACTGAAAGGACTGAAATCTCTCATAAACTAAAGTTCCCTCTGTGTGATTTAAATCCTGACAAATTAAAAATGTAATAGAAATCAAGGCCAAACAAATTAAATTCAAATTAAAAGCCAAGATGTAATAAAATGTAATAGTCCTTTCAGTTTTGTTTGGGCATTATTAATAAATATGAAATGGTGGTTCTACTTTTAAAGAAAAAAGAAAAAGGTTGGCATCCCCAGTTAATTAATGTGGGACTGGATTTTCAAAGTATTCAAACACTACAGTGAGATCTGGACACATTTTTGTTTTGAGCCACTGATAATGTTAAAAAATACATATCAATGTGATATGACCATGGCATTTAATGTTCATGTCCCCATTCACTTCACAATGTTGTACAGTTTGCACTTTGACCGGGGGTACACAACCAGGTCATCAGTCGGGTGTAGGCTGAATAAGCCCTTTTGTTAAGGTGAGGGAAAGATTAGTTGGTAATAAAGTTAACACATTGTCTTGTTGGACTGAGAATATAATTTTTTCCTTACCTTACCAGAGGGCGTTCACATCATTATGAAAATGCGTCATCATCTCTTATCTTCTGCACTGAATTGAATTGCATGTGAATATTACATTCTCAGGGACCACTTTACAGATATGTTCAGTGCCAAAACCAAGATTGTGACACATTTTGCAATTGGCCAGGTATGTTCAGTAGAAACATTTCTTTATATTTCAAAACTTTGCTGAGGGACATTTATTGTCGGGTGGCCTAGAGAGCCAAAATGGCCCGTTTTCATCCTGTTAGCTTCAAAATATTGATGACTGTCGCAGCCCTCGGCATCTGATACCGACGCACAAGGCACCCATCAGCGTCCCATCAGGTGGGCTTTCAAGGGGTTTGTTACTGCTCCAGAAGCCAGGTGAGGGAGGATGAAGAGCAACAAAGTGGAGGCTTGTGTAGATGTAGATAAGTAAAGTACTTTACTTACATCATGTAAGCCTATAACAAGCCTTTGTAATGATTACCCATTCAAACCCATACATGATACCTTTTACTAACCTTAACCAAGTAGTTTCATTGCTTACACTGCCGGAAAAAAACCTTCACACTACAATTATAGTGTTGTGTTGCAGAGATTGCACAATTGCCTTCTGGTCTCTCTCTCTCTCTCTCTCTCTCTCTCTCTCTCTCTCTCTCTCTCTCTCTCTCTCTCTCTCTCTCTCTCTCTCTCTCTCTCTCTCTCTCTCTCTCTCTCTCTCTCTCTCTCTCTCTCTCTCTCTCTCTCTCTCTTTGCCCATCCGCTTCCCTCAGCAATACAGAATACCTGTACATAACAAAACAAAAAAGAAACAGCCCTTCAACGGTGCAGCATTTAAGTATCTTCTTTGTCTCGACACCATGCACCCAGGCAAGAATGATAACACCATTGTCTTCCTTTTTTTGTCTGCACAAATTCACAGTAGTGCATCTTGGTGCTGCGACTCTCTACGACCTCCTACACCCCCTCCCCCTTATGTGATTCCTCAAACCACCTGCTTTTTGTCTCTATAGCAATACATCTCTGTTAAAGACGTTAACCGACTGTTTCCATGACTTGTTGCCTAATGCCAGAACTTTAGTCTCTAATTTATACCGTGAACCGCTTTTACAGGCTATGATTTGTATCACTTAAAAATGGCAACAGCACCATGGCAGCCTGTGATCTATATTGCATAAACATGCGGCCACACTGCTTTGTGAGATACCAACATCTGATCTGAAGTGTGGAGGCCATGAGATGTTTATTTGGAGTTGCGCGTGGGTGTGATATTTGAAAATCCCACTGCAAAATTGACTTTTGTGTCGTGCTTGTGAATCATTCCATGCAGGCCTTTTTATTCAAATATGCTTATTGAGGCATATTCACATGCCAGGATGAATCTTCCTTCACAACAGCACACAGCGTGTAACCGTCAAGAACACGGCAGTGAAAGAGATTCAGCTGCGGGAAAAAAAGATTCACAGGTGTTGAATTTTTCAAGAATCATGTCAAATTTTGAGTATGTATATTGATAATACAATTCATATCTGAAGGAACACATTGTCAAATGATTAATACAGCAGAGTCACTTGTGATTTGTGCGCGTTATGAAAGATGCAGAGCGATGGTACCACGCTAATCTTTCAAAAATAAGGGACACGAATAATGGTGGTTCGCGATAGAGGACAAAAGATTCGAGCGAGCACAGTGCCTCTGAGTCAACCTCTGAGAGTGCACAGGGCGGACTCGTAAGAGCAGAATCAGATTTGAGCGCGTGACCTTGATTCGTGCACCCTGTCAACATGCGCTCACTCTCAACTCGTCAGACACCAAATAGCCTGGTCAGTTACGCTACGCTGCGAACTGTGACACCAAAGGTTCCCTTTTAGCTTCGGATTGGGATCTCGCCAAACGCATAGTGTCTTTTCAAAATACACTTTCAATGTAGGTTTACATTGTTTTTTGTTTACTTCAGCAACACAAGTAGTTTAGGAAAAAAGAGTGTGGTTTGGGTTATAATAAGTGTGTTTGTTATGTTGAATAAATACGCTTGTCTTGGTAAAGTAGGGACGTTGCATCACACAATTTGGGTAAAGTAAGTCAACATTGACTTGGTTTCACACGTACAGTGATCTCCTGGGTGAGAGTCCTGTTTGTTTAACTGGTTCAACCGTCCTCCAATGCAGCCTTTCTTGCTCTTTATAATACATCAGTTGCTCTGGCCGTCAAATAATGTTGGCTTTACGTTGGAGTTTGGTAAAAAAAAAACTGGTGCGTCACATACAGACGCTAAAGCTTGCCTCGGTATTAGACGCAGAAGGGCACTGACCAAGCGGGCTGCTGAGTCGGCTCACTCTACTTTCTCCATCTGCTTCAGCTCGTGAGCACTTCAGAGAGGTCGCTTGCAAAGCAAATGTCAAAGTCCGTAAAGTTAAGTCCACACCATATGACTATTCAGGACAGTTTCACTTTATTGTTGCAGCGTGGATTTGCGCTGTAGATCTCGATTCTGTCCATCCGACTGACCCCCTTACCGTCGCTTATATCGCCCTCATTAGAATGCAGCATTCCTCTCAGATGTGGCAATAAAACTTCTAGAAATGTTGGTCCAATAATGGTTCTAACGTCCTTGCTATTAATAGGAAGATAACACCCAATACTGCATTTCGTCTCCAAGGTCATAGTAGACAGCTTATGTTGTGTGTCACATTTTTAATGAGCGTAAGGTGATTGGACCTAGTCTCAAATTCTATATAGCTTTTCCGAGAAAACAATCTGTCTTTCAATCATCATATCAAGTGTCTCACAAAAAAAAAAAACTCAGGGTGGTTAGGTTTCTGCGACGGAAACAAATGCTGTTTTTCTTTCACTGCAAGGGAAATATTAATTCAAGGGACGCTACTATCTATCAACATTTGATTATGGTGATATTTGATATATGCATGCAAGTTCATCTTTATTTAAAATGTTAGATTCAGTGTACCGTGCTGCGTTTGTCGGGTTCCTGCACACATCATGGCAGTCTGTATCAGAAAGTCGGTTTGTCCTCATTATACAAAACAAATTAAACAAACTGCCTCCTATTTTCTCCGCACCGGTGGCTGCAATTTTGTGTTTTTTTTAAGTCTATTATATGTTTTTATGTTTTTTTTATTTAAGATGTTTAGTTTTCTGTGAAACTTTTACACTGCAATCTTAGTCAGGACTCCCTTGTAAACGAGATTCACAGCATCAATGGGATCATCCTGGTGAAATAAATGTTAAATAAAAAAAAGAAGGGTAGAAGATGGGTTCAACAGGATGAAAGTTAACTTCCAGGTCAAATTGAGGAGGGCGAAGCTCCAGACGAAGTGAGCGCCAGCAGCTTTGATCATTACAAGTGTGAGAATTCTTGTCGCCGGCTCAAAAGCGGTCTCACAATTCGACTTTCGAATCGCCTGTTACGCTCACCAGTCTGTCCCACCTCGCGCAGTAAATTGAATTCTGCTCTCATTAATCTGTGCCCCTGCGCCTATAAAGGCTGACTTGCAGAGAGGCGCTCAAATTTGTCTTGTCCTCTCTGTCGTCCTCAGTTCACTTCAATAGGGAAATGGCAAAGCATGTGGTTTTTATTTGCTTTATAGATGTGTCACTCCATTCTCTCTGTCATCTCTTCCCTCCATCTCTCCATTTGCTGCGTAAAGGAAGACATCTCTGCAGCGGTTGCAGTAAACCAGTTTCTCTTATTTTCCTGCCATCCAGTTGAAATTGCAGCGCTGCTTTTTCTCTCTCTCGGCTTTTTGCTGTGAAATTCATGTGCCTAGATCAGATTCAGGAGGCTACCTGGACCCGACTTTGTGGGCTACAATTCTTTTGTCCAGGCCCATCCGATCTAACCCGAGCCACACTACTTGTTGTAGGGGAAGAGTAATGAGCAGTTTCTTGGCCGACACTGTGAGCATGCCAGAGGCAAACCTGCCCTCAATGAGTCTCTGCAAGCAGGGCGCTGAGAAGAGGGAGACCCCGGGAGCTTCTTAAATAAACTGAGGGGTCATGGGTAAAGGGAACATGATTAAATAAGGTTTGAGACATTTCTTTTAGAGCAGTTATGGCTATAGGTGGTATGTTACTGCATTATGAGATTCTCTTGTGGTGACGATGAAATATACGGAGGAGTTCAGCTTTAGTCTTCTTGGGTTCCACCTTTCAACATTAGATTGCTGCAGGAATGACATATATTGATTATGCCAAACCGTAAATCAGCATTGCTCTGGTTACCTTGACAAAAAAATGATGAGATTTTTCCGTTGGACTTTAGATTGGAAAAAGTCATCTTCATACCGGTTTTGTTCAGCATGAAAACCTCCATAAATTAATTTTAACAATTTCCGAAGCCCAAACGCAATGTATATCTATAAACTAACTACTGCCACTAACCTTCCAACTTGGAATTTGATTTGGCAAAACCAATTTACAAATTGCGACTAATTTGAGTTGAAATGGTTTGCAGGAGCGCGAGTCTAAACCGGCTGTAGCGGCGGACTAGCGAGAAGATGAGTTTTGTTTTGTGGCAATGACATTTGATCTCCAATAGAACCTCTGTGTGGTCTCATTTAGCCACATGTTAGCCACCCTCCTCCAGCCGAGGCTCCTCCAGTCAGCATCAGTCGGGCTCCTCATTCTTCATCTACCTCAGCATCACTACCCCTTGATTAAATGATTGTTACATTCTAAACAAGTCTCTCCTGATTTAAAGATATATATATCAAAGTAATTTCCATATGTGTATTTTCCTTTGAAAGCTGAAGCGAATACTGACATATTCTATAGAAGTTTCTTTTATGACAAAACCTCCTTCATTCAGTGTTTTCCCCCAATCCTGCTCTGAAATGCGGAGCATCCTGGAACATTAAGACTCACGTGAAAGCCATATTGATTGACTTTGGTTTAACACAAAGGTAGAGTAGCCTGTGGATGTTGTTCTCACTAGTGACACTCTGGAGCAATGTGGTGATGATAGCACCCCTTCTCCTCTAATGTGTTGTACGTGCGCACCAGGGCACACGCCATGTACACTCCTGCCGGCGGCTACGAGCAATTATCACCGATCAAACCGCAGTCCTGAGGAAGCAGATAAGGTGGATTTTACCGTGGTTATTTTTCATGAAATAGTCAATATTTCATCAAAACTAAACTTGTTTTGTTTGTTATAAAATAAATAAGCAAGTTTTGAGTCCATGATTTCAGTATTTTTTCTTTAAAATGTCACGATGACACACCACACCTCAGTATGGTTTTACTCATTTGAATCCTTTATTGAACATTCAAATCAATAGAAAATTACACAAAAATACCAGAATTTACTTTCTATGGTTTGCTCTCGAATAACCCCCAGACAGATAGACACTGCAGAGATATTAACATGGAAAGATTGCAGGGCTGTGCGTACCCTCACACATGCAATAAGAAAAAAAAAGCCAGCCGCTCTCACAGTAAGATATGATGACAGAGCTGCAATCATGTGAACGTGGGAATATGTTTTGAATGCACTGCTGGGGAGCCCGAGGTTGGATTTGACGTGCGCTGGATGTGATTGATTGTGTTGTTATTGCTAAGGACTCTCTTCCGGCTGCCTCCGGGACCCTTTTTCGATCCATCCACTGTCTGTTTGTAGTGCTGCTCATAAATTTTACAGCCTGTGCTGGAACCTACTGGGAGCTTAAACAATTGCTTTATTGATGAATTTATCTCATACAAGGAAGAGCACCACACCAGGCTGGCATGGGTCCTTTCAACATGCCCAAATTAATACTGCTGGTCTATTTATTTTGAATTCAAATCTGATAAGAGTGCTGTGGTTTTGTACTGTAGCAGAGGACAGCCCTTGAAAATGCCTTCTTTATTTACTGCTTTTTCTTCTGCTCTCTAAAAGCGAGTGTGTCTTTAGATAGAGAAGTGAAATTGTGGTTTATGTTGTTTCGCGAGGTCTAAGTTGTTTTATTGCCTTCCCTGTGGAGAAATAAATGTAAAAAGTGTAACATTAAACAAAGAGAGCCTTTGGAATTATAGCGTTAGAGTGTTCATTATGAAAGTAACCTTCCACTTTCACATTGCTCTGTCGGAAACGTAAATTCATTACAGGGAGCGGTGCTGTTGCGATGCAGGTGCTGTTTGTGAGTGTGGGAGAGGGAGAGAGAGTGTGAGAGAGAGAGAGTGAGGGAGAGAGAGGGAGAGAGAGAGAGAGGGGGGAGGCATAGTTTACAGTGTGTGCAATGCTTTTTATAGGGGTAGAAAGGCAGTGGGGGGATATTATGTTAGTGGGAGGATTATTAGTCCTGGGCTACTAGGCTACTAACTTATATTGAGCTGGGAAGATATATTATATCATTAAAGTGAGCGTCTTTAAATGGACACCAGATCAAGCCCAGTCACAGTAACCTGCATGGCATCAGCGAATCAGCAAGGCACTGGCTGGTGTTTTTTTTTTTGGAAGAATAAATACTGCAAGGGAAACCTGTTTAATTCTCGCCAGGATCGGCTCCAGGTTCCCGGCAAGTCAACTGGGGGTTGGTTGAAAATGGAGTGCTGAAATATTTATCGGAGCGTTGCATATTCAGCTGAGGGTCCTTCGTGCGTGCTCATGTGATCTTTCCCAACACGTTTGCAAATTAAATATTTATCGCATTCAAATAAAAAGGCGAGTGCCGGGTCTTGCCGAGAGTTGTAGTGTGTGTGTGTGTGTGTGTGTATATGTGTATAATGTGTGTGTTTGAGTGAGCGCGCGAGGGGAGAAGTCGTGTGCTAGCAGGGATGATTGGTGTGGCGCCGCGGGAGGCGGAGGGGTTGAGGGTGGGTTGGGGTTGAGGGGAGTTGAGCCTGACAACATGGAGATATGAGACTCACCTCCCTATCTACTCATTCACAGAGACTGGAATCAGCCTCAGCTTAGCCAGGGCGCCGTGGCTACCGAGGGGGCTGCAGCAGACAGAAAAGAGCGCTGTGTCGGACCTGATGGTGCCCGTATGCCTCACACACACACACACACACACACACACACACACACACACACACACACACACACACACACACCTGTATGTGGCCTCCCGGCGGCAAAACGCCTTCACGTGTAATTGCATCTCCCTCTGCATTGGTTTTTCTGCTGGTTTTGAAATGTTTTTTTTTGCAGGAATAAGCGATAAGCTGGCTTCACATTCATGAAGAGGGCCACGTTTGTCAGGGGCAGAGCCAGATCAATGATTTCACTGATCAGTTGGATGTGTTTCGGGTTCCAGGGTGGGACTCGGTAACAGCTGATAGGAGGCGCAGACCGATGGCTTTAGATGGGAAATGAATCAAGTTGTTGTCTTTTTTTTGGTTTTCTCTTCACAACCATGTGGCTGATAAATAATATTTGTCAAACCCTGTTGAAACAGTTTACGAGGGATGCTTTGTTTGTTCACTCTACAGATTTTTAAACTGATACATCTGGCATTTATGGAAGCATTGTGCATTCATTTGAATAAAATAAAAGTTTACGCTTGTTGGAGATAAAAACAGCAGATTTCTGATAAAAAGGTTCCGCCGGGTATGCTAGCCAGCTAACAGCTGGGGTGGGCAGATCATATTTACTGATACCGTTACAAGCTACTGATAAGCCTTTACAAGCTATTCATTTGGAGGTGATTACTTAAAAATAATAACAGTATATTGATAATTCCATCGCTTCCAAACATTTTCTCAACGTTCACTAAAATGTGTGAGAGAGCGGCGGTCCCGCCGCTGGACTATTTGTGACATCTCACAAACACACAATACGAGCAACCTCTTCAAACTGTTAAAAACAATGCACCCTGAAGGTTGTAAAGATGTTTGTTATTCATTCATCATATTTCTGTGAAAATACAAAGTTTTCTTACACTTTATTACACAAAAAAAGTATCTAATTGCTTTTGTAATAAGTAATATGCCATTTAAATTGATCTCAGCATCCTAAGAATGTCATTAAATGAGAACAACAGGGAATATTTCTTTTTTAATCTGAAATGAACGCATAGTGCTTCCGTCATGGTCATGGGAGAGGCTGGTTATTTTAAGAAAACAATAAATGCTAATGTTTCAAGTATAAACAGTCAGTGCCTTTTATTTTTACATAACATGTGTGGGTCTTCTCTGCTTCTTCTTTTCGCTACCTGTGCTGATGTCTTGGGGCTCTCACCGTTGGTTTCTCACTACCTGTAGAGCTAACTCAGTGTGTCTGTGTGAGACTCATCACCGCAGCAAGCTGACATTTCTCACTGGAATAGGCTGAAAACCAGCTGGATTGAAATTCTGCTTCTTTTAAAAAAAATCTTTTTTGGTGGTGTTGTAAGGTTCCCCCATCAGTTGAGATGCATTTTCAACAAACTCACTGTAGATAGGTTTCATGCAAACTGAATCAAAATATTCAAATGAAAACTGTAGCTGGTTTATTCTGCTGATTATTTTCAGCCCCATTGTTTCGGGACCTGATTCTGTTGATTCTTAATATAAACATGTATAGCAAATATAATAAATCCAAACTATCCGGATGAGCAGATACCACTGGGGATTATTGAGAATTTTAGTCGTGATTCATGAAGCATGAGACCCACGAGACAATAATACCACTAATATGTTGCCTGTGCTGTTGATTAAATCTTTTCACTAGTTAAATTTATGATTTCCAAAAGACTGCAAATCCTGTCCATGTGGAAAGAGTGTTGCATATTTACCTCTACAGTAATTTTACAGGTTTTCAGCAAGTTGCTTTATTCTAATTCGCTCATGTCGGCACATTTTAGACAGCTTGTAGCCACCGGTGTGGTGTGCTCGTGCCATCCTGACACACACAGCCTACACATACAAATGCTTGTGTGTTAGAGCTTTCCATAAGCTCTGGCTGTTGGCCAGACAGTGGATATTTAAGCCCAGCTGGCAACTTCATAAGATTTAGTTTAAAAAAAACAGTTGTGTCCCCATGTGTGCGTCCACCTCTGCGACGGATAGTCGTCAGATCTCATTTCTTGGTTTAAGGAGTGGCTGTAAAACTGCGAATAGACACATTTCAATTCTTCACAATAAAAGTACCGCCTTTTATCTTGTTTGATAAAATCATTTATTTTTAAGCGGCAAAATCAAGAAAGGTTGGGCAGGATGGCAGGACCCACTGGCTCCAGCCCCGGTTTGCCCCCTCTCTTGGAAGATGATGAGCCTAGGTTTGATACATTTCATGGACGCTTTCCTCGACTCACAGAAAACTTAAACTAGTGCGAGCCAGGCCACCTCGGCATGTGTTCTGGTTTATCACATCCCGATGCAAGTGTCCAGACAGACTTGACCACGATCGGATGACAAAAGACGCATTGGAAACTCAGACTTATGAGTGGAAAGTCATCTTTAGTGTTTGGAACGTATTAGCAAAATAACTGATGACAAAGCATCCTCAGTGAAGGTGTGAGTTCTAATGATTTTTCTTAATTATAAAAGCTCTGATCAGTCATTAGTAGCTATATACAGACTGAGGGGGCTGAAATGCACAACAAGCCTTAATTCTCCGTCACAAAAATTCCCAACATGTTTACCATCAAAATATGCAGTAATTAAGATTAGCGTGGAATAGTGAAATAATAATGTGCCAGATGCCACCAAATGTGGGCTTTTTTACTGCCAAAATGTTTCCCCAGGCTCGCTTTGGTTCTTTCCTGCTCACATTAAATCTCACAGACTCACCAAATTACATATTTATTTCTCCGTGGTTGTAAGGACTTACGGCTCTGCTCTACTTGTGCCACTGTTACATTCTGCTTCAGCATTTCGCAGACTGAGACTCTTGACGCACCACATCCCGGCCCCAGACTCTGGGACGGGGCCAGCCAAGCTAACACTCCTCATCCTTCTTCATAATTAACCTCGTTACAGTAACGGTCGCCTATTAGCTAGGCTATCAACAAGAAGCCTACGCATGCCTCCGGACACCGCCATCTGCAACACAACCCTCAGTCAACCGAGTCAAAAAGAATCTTGAGACGTTAAGGGAGATTCAATGTGCCGTTATGCCGTAATTGCCACGGTTAGTGGGCAGAAGCCATAAAAATAATGAGTGACAAAAAACCCTGTTAAGAGCCGATGAGGATCCTCAGAACTGTAGGTAAATAAGGTTTGTGCATACTGAGCCGGTTGTCGCCAGCTTGCTGCTAATTTTTTTAAAGGCTAAATGTCAGCGTGCTACCACCTCGCTAATGACACAACCAGGAATCGGTTTATCGCTTAGAAACACATTCAAAAAGTCCAACTGCAGCAGGGACTTTTTAATCCCAGCATGCTCGGATCACACTCCCTCTGCCGTGGCAGACATGTTGTATCCTTTTCAAACGTCAAGTCAGGTCCCCAAGTTACCTTCACAGGCATAGCGGGCGTGAATGTGCGCCCCGTTTCCTGGGATGAACTTGAAGTAGGGGTCAGCGTGTGTGTCACAGTTTCATCAGTCTGCTCCACTCAGCCTGTCAGTCACACCCAGCTCGTCTGCTCACTCCGTTCACCTGCGCACCCAGCTGCTTCACATCACCTGCAATCAGGCCAGTATTTAAGCACCAGGCTCACACTCACTCATTGCCAGATTGTTCGTTGCTATGCTCGTCTCTCCAGCACTCTCCTGCCTGTCTTCACGGATCCGACCTCGCCTGTTCCTGACTCTCCGTCTCGCCTGCCTCCCGAGTCTCCGACCTCGCCTGTTCCTGACTCTCCGTCTCGCCTGCCTCCCGAGTCTCCGACCCGCCTGCCTGCCTTCCCGGCTCCGACCTTGCCTGTCCCGGACTCCCCGCTTCGCCTGGGCCCCGATTCCTGCTTGCAGGCTCCCGAGCCGTACACCTGGCTGCCTGAGCTTGATTAAAGTGTTGAACTTCAGCTCTCTGTCTCTTGAGTCCTCAGTTCTGCGATTGGGTCCGTACACCACCCGTTACAGTGTGCTGAGGAGGAGCCCAGCCAGATTAGAAAAAAAGGGCCCCGGCTCTGTTTGTGACGGCGGCGAGCCGACTCACTGTGACACAGACATCGGAAATGAGCCAAACATAATTAGCATTGAAGTAGTCAGCATGTGGGGGTGTTTGACGTGCAAAATAATACCTCATCAACATCAGCAACGGCTATTACAACATGACTGAGTGCCTCTATTGATGTGCATGGAGCGCGCCGTATATCGCCGCGCGATCCCTCTGAGGCTTAAATTAGCATCCCTTTTTTTGGGGGCGAATACTACATGGATATGAATACAACTTAACATAACGTTGTGAACTCAGGTGTTTTCTTTATCATATCAGAAAGCGACTCTCTTTGTGGCCGATGCAGAGACAGACAATATTCTTGTTGACGAGGACAGCTCAGCGAGAGGATATTGACCTCCTGAAAAGGGGAGTTTCAAAGCAGCTTTGTCTTGGAAATGTAGCGCCAGTTCATTAAAGGTTAATGGTGGATTGGTGATACCTTTTATCCACCCCCTCTCTTCTGGACTAATGGCGCTGTGCTCGCGTCTCCTCAGGTAGGATGGATGTTCGAGTGTTCGCTGGTTGCCAATGCAGCGATACAGTTCCTCGCAGGGGAACGGCTAAAGTTCTGAGGGAGACAGGATTTACAACTCAAGCCACCTGTACTCTCGTCTCACCAGACATGGGCGGTAAATCTTCTGGCACTGCAATGATAAATCTAAGGCACTATGATATGTTTATAACCCAGTGTACCAGCCCACTCTAGGCACTAGCGCCGGGTGCCCTGTAATGCAACACAGAGACTTTTAGCATTCTCGAAATGTGTCTGAAGATGCAAAAGTAAGATAGTAAACCTAAAAGTCAGCTCTTCCACTGCACATTAGCAATGTGGTGGGAAGACTTACACGTCATATTCCAACAACTGCTTGACAATGATTACAAAAAGAAATTGGAAGAACTTAGTAGATTTTTGTATCGTATAAGTCATGAACGCATTATGTTATCTGGAAGTAGTCGAGGGGCCACAGCACCATTTATTCCCAAGCGTTTTATAATGGAAAGTGGTGAGAGATAGGAGTTTATAGTGCTTATATATTAGCTCCAGAGGGGAGTGACTGCAGTTAACATTCCTGGCCACCAGCCAGTGTGATCTAACTTCTTTATAAAGGGATTAGTTTGCATTTTTTTTTATATATGATAGAAATATCTATGCACAGATATTAACTCCAGCCTTACATACATTTAGCAATATATTTTCTATTAAAATGTGAGCGCCAACTAAGGAATACCACATAAAAGGTTTACCCTACTCTCTGCTCAAAAACATGATTGTTTTTCATTTCACTTCTGCATTGTTGACCACACATGATTTGCACCAGAGTTCATATGTTTCTTGGTAGCTTTTTGGTATTTGTATCAATGGAGGAAAGAGTATTTGTTGTGTTTTCTCTATTTAGCCTGAAACAATCAGCCGCACATTCTCTTTGAACCAGTGACACACTGCTGTCCTCACAAGAACATGAATATATTGTCCAAGCACAATATACAGGACCAGTACAGCACACTGGTGAAAATATAAAGTTCTCTCCACATTGTGGCTCAGTGGTTAGCAAGTTAGTCTTTCAATCAGAGGGTCGGTGGTTCAAACCCCGCCTCAGCCAGTCCATGTCGTTGTGTCCTTGAGCAAGACACTTAACCCTAATTGCTCACCGTTGCTGTGTCTTCGGTCTAATGTATACTGTATATCATGTAAGTCGCTTTGGATAAAAGCGTCAGCTAAATGAAATATAATGTAATGTAATGTAAAATCAGGAAATACATCAATGCATTTTCAAAGGTTGCATTTTGTTCGGAAAATCTGAACAGAGCCAATTCTAAATAGATTAAAAACACAGCAGAACCATTGCATTGTTGTTGAAAACAGGTTTTTACATGACTTACATCCTGTTTGATGAGTCGACAATCAAGCAATCAGGTGTACTGGTCAAATGGTCCATGGGTGTGCATTTTGAGTGGTGGAAATGGCAAATCTGACTTTATGTCAGATTCCTGGGTTTCATGTGAAGAACAGTGCAAAGAGTGGCATGTTGAATTGCATATTGAGTGCAAAGTGTTTAGAGTTTTTGAGATTTGAGCTACGGTTTTGCTCTTTGAGTCTCAGCCTCAATAACTGTGTTTCATGTGTCATATATATATATGTTAACAAATGAAAATTGCAGTACAATATGAGTAAATAATCACTGCAAGTTTGAGGAAAGTCAGAAAAAGGCGATTGTTATTTATTTACAAACCCTGATCCTATTTCTGACCATAAGCAAGTAGTTTTGTTGCTCCAAACTAACCGATGGTTTCACAACATGAAGCATGTGGCATTGTGCGTTTCTGCAAAGCCAATGTGAAAAATAATAATGAAACATATTAGTGGTTGACATTCAACGCATCACGTGGTTTGCAGGAACGTAGTTTTTTTTTTTTTTTCAAGTCTGTGTGTTGATGTCGGATGTGAGATTGACTGAGTAATGACTCTGGGAAGATTTTCCTCCATCAACTCTCCTGAGCTCCGCTGGGGAGGCTTTCTCATTGGGCTTTGACCTGTGCTGCAGTGCTAAGCATCATGAAGCAACATCTAGCCTCATTTAGGAGTGTCTCATCCAGATCGTGGGAAACAACCTCGAATAGATCTATAGTAAAGCTGGTTGCTGCTCATAATTGGAGGTGGAGAAGTTAACGTGACATTAATTTATTTGTTGAAGCAACGCTGCTGGCTTCACGAAGCCTGACTGGTCCCCGCCCAACCTGCCCACGACCAACCTAGCATAGTGGCAGCTGCTAATTTCTCTTCTTAAGTGTGTCGGTGGCTGACTTTTCAAATGAATGTTTGGGGGGAAACTATTTTAAAGTGGCATTATATCCATTATATCCAGGCCTACATTTGATTGCAGTGCCCATGCAGTCTGCCGTAGTGCACCCCCACATTTCAGAAGCTCCCTCAGGGATTTCACTATGTACCTGGGCCAGCTGACAGTCCGGTGCTTTAAATGGAGACATACTGTACATGATCCCCTGCAGCAATTCAAGGTGGTCCAGCTTCTCATACATCTGTCTACCTGGTCCATTCAAGTCAGGTTCAGCTCAGCCACGGGGCCAAACACACCTGTCAGCAGAGAACTGTTGGCTGCTACCTGCTGGTCATCCTCAAGCTTGTATTTCTGTGAACTCCTCCGGGTCCTCCAGCGCCTCGGGGCAGAAATACAACATTTAGGCAATGTTACAACTTCTCCTGCTTGCATCTGCATTTCAGAACAGTTTATCAACAAACCATCAACGGACTTCAGGAGAAATCTGGATGGCAGCATAGAGTAAAATAAAGAAGTGGGGGTAAACGTATTTCTCTTTGATGCCAGGATACAGAGTTCACCTCTCGCATCAGAGCTCCAGTCCAATTAATACCTAACCCTTCTATCTACTTCTAAATATGCTAGGTTGCTTTCACACTGGTTTCACTCCCCCGCCTCCCAAGTGCAATAACTAACTGTGTAACCACCACGTAGTGATATGTTTGATATTATGTTTGCCTTATTGATACCACTCCTTTAAATAGGTACTTATGGCACATGATAATCTGTCAGACTTTGAAGCTGCTCACACTTGGATTTATTCTACAAATTTTTTTTTTCACACATCCCTGCAGCCAGTTGTATTTGTCTGTGTGTGTATTTTTGGCAATATGCAGACAGTTTGCTGTGCCGAAAGTTCAAATGTTGTGAACCAACAACTCTGATGTCTGATGCTAATAATGCTGTCAACAATAATGTGCAAGAAAGATAAATAAGTAGTCTAAAATAGTAGGTAAACTGCAGCAATGTAGCGCTTTGTAGCATTTTACCCACGCTACCTAAATACAGCACCATCGAGTGTGCCGGAGCAGTCAAATAAGGAGCTGTTTGTGCTTAACCCTGTCTCCGAGAACAGTGTTTATGGAGTATTTTACCCAACTGTAGTCGGGAGTCAGCTTGGATGGTGGAAACGTAGACATTACCTTTCCCTTAAAACATATGTGATGTTGCATATTAGGGGGAGGGTTGTTGTGCTACATTGTGCTGTCAGAGGAAAAGTTTTCCTCATGATAATGTTTGGAAATCCAAGCAGAAATATTCAATACGATTATTGATGTGTTTACAGTTGCAATTGCTAAAAGACATTTTTCTGAAAGGTCCCTCTCGGTCAAAGCTCCACGCAGAAACCAAAAACATAAACGAAAAAATATTCATAACAGTATCCGACACAATTACGTTAGCTGAAGATGACATAGTTACTGCATTGTACTGGAAACGAAAGCATATTGCATATTCAACTCTCTCTCTTGGCCTCGTTGTTTTTTTCACGGCATTCAGCAAACCTGATTATTTTTATGATCTTGCTTTACGGAGATAATCATTATAATAACTATCGTAACTCCAATAAATATATATTTTTTTCTTACCCATTACAAGGGAGTAATCAGTACTGTTGTGTTTTGTAGCATATATATGGTGTATATTTAGCATACATTATTATACATGTACATGTACAGCATACAAAATACAATAAATGCATTTTCAAGCAGTGGAAGCTGTGTATTCTTAAGCAAAAGTGGACGCTGCCATGTAATGTTGAATTTCTTGCTCGACCCTGTGAGAGAACCAGATTGTTTTTCCGTTTGAAGGAATGACATGAGATGAGATTAGTCCGCCAACAGCATTCTTCCGGAGTTGATTCCCAGTGTAAAGAAGGAAGCATTTACAGTACATTGTGATGAGAGTGGCAAAGGACAGAATTTAATTTATATTCAGTAAAGTCAGCGTAGTTAAGAGGCACTCCAAAAATGTCTCTGAGTGGGTTAGGTACAGTAGCAGTGGGGTTATAGTCCGATGGTTAGTCGACCCTATAATAATCTGTAATAATGCTATAATAAACGTCACCTGATCGTCCGTCACAATAACTATGTCGGCTAGAGGTCTCTTCTTTTTCCACAAGCGTCATTGTACGACACTAAGTCATTTATTTTTGGGACTTTTTTTCTCTTTTAATTAAGATGATGTAATTTTACTTTGATAGGCCATGCTACAGGAAACACTCATAACTCCATCCATCCATTCTCCTCCGCTTATCCGGGGTCGTGTCGTGGTGGCAGCAGGTCCAGCAGGCTGACCCAGACTTCTCTCTCACCCGCAACATCTACCAGCTCATTCTGGGGGATCCCGAGGCGTTCCCAGGCCAGCTGGGAGATATAATCCCTCCAGCGTGTCCTGGAAAACCTGAACTATTTATAGTAATCTGGTTTTGACAACTGGTAGATCACACTAATTGTGTTATGTTTGACAGTTGCAGTTGTATTGTTCTCCAGAAACATGTCACAAGTAGCCACATGCTATAGTGTTGTTTTGGCAACGTTTTCTTTCTTCTTTTGTTTTTCAAGCATAAATACACAGTTTTAGGTTTGATGGCGGTACCAGATGCTTCCCTTGGCTCCGACCTCGTCTGTAATCTTAGACGTCGATACAGCTGATCTCATGGCACGGCTGCTGTAATTTACCTGTATCTTTGTTCATTTTGTCTGACAATGTTGCGATATAATAACCAACTGGTCAAGTAGAAGCCTGATATAAAGTGCAGCATTGACGGGGGCAGACGTAGTGGCACACGGTAAGGCAAAAACAAGGGCAGAGGAGTAAAAAGAAACATGCGGCCTCGTGAGAAGAGCGAACAATGAGAGCATGTTGATGTTGTTACGAATGCCTCCGTAGTGAAAATCACAAAACCTCAGAAACCAACAAGGCAGACAAGTTCTTTGGCAGCTAATTGAGGAGCTCTGAGCTCGTGCCCGAGTTGCGTTGAGGAACTTGTGGTTTTTAATTAATACCAGCGGACCCTCGAAAGGCCTAAGAGCGAGAAGCCATGGAAGCGAGGTGCTCGCTCAACCATAAAGGTACAGAGGTCGTTCTGGTGGACTACACGGCACTATATCCATGTTGCTGGTGGAGTGTTGTTCCCACTGTCCTCTGTCAAACACTCGTCTGTTATCTCCTGATGAACTGTGTAACGGAAGCCTCTTATTTCAGTAGGTACTGCTGAGCCCAAACCGGTCAGCGGTGGAGCTGCAGCCTTTGGTCCTTGCTGGATCCATGCAGCTTCTTAACTGAAACATTGTTATGGAGATTAATGTTGCTTTGATTGGTGTTACCTGCGTGGAGGGGCGGTCGGGAGAGCAATGGTGTTGTTTACTGCCAAGGCTGCAGGGAGGTGTTGGAAGACTGACACCCCTCCCCCCCGGACCATCCGTCTTTTGACATTCAATCCAAAGTTTCTGCATTTCTAAGTCTCTGAAAAATCCAGTAGCAAAAATAATCATTAGTTTGATTGCTCCTTTGTGTCCAGCTGTGCAATATCGTCTTGGCTGACTTTGGGCCGGATCAGTCGGCTCTGCTGGAGAAAAGTGTTTGAGAGTCTGCGTAATGACTGATAAGTCTTCTTTTTCTTTCCCTCTTCCGTCGGACACCCATTTCGGACTTCTAATTCAAATTTTTTGTTTCAGTGACTGATTAGAAACAAGATAATTGCCACTATGTTAAGGCTGCCTTCTGCTGATCTATACAGGAGAGTGATGTATTAGATTCTCACAAGTTACTCTTTAAAGTTCCAGTTTTTCAAACTTTCTTGCTGAAACCACAAATACTCGAGCCGAGCAGAGATCGTGGATAGATCGCTATTCTCAGCTTAGAGTGCTGTGTGGCCCGAAGGGAGGGGGGCATGTAGAGCATGTGCCTTAATAGATGGTTAGTGATATACATAATATTTCGGTTTTGACAGCAAATCTGTTCTTAAGTTGCCGTGACAGCCACTCAGATTCATGCCAGAGAGCTATCAAATGGAATGGATTATCCCCCCACGTTGCCTGTCTACAAACCAAACTGAGCGGGGCATGACACAGTTCCTCTGGCAGTGGTTTGTGTGGTGGCATGCTGCCAAGGAACAAAGGCCCCAGCTTGGCAGGGCCGCGCGACGGCAACAACGAGGAACATCTTCATAGCCCCGGCTCAACTTTTTCAGAATCGCGCAGGTGAAGAGAGAGAGAGAGCGAAAAAAAAACAGCTGCGCACAGTCGCAGCCGGGCGAGGATCTCGGGCCTCACTCCGGTGTGAAAACACAGCTGCTTATTGTGCACGGTGCCGGGGTGAGTCACACCAATTAATGCCCCCCATCTTCCTTCCTGGCAAATGTGGATGAATGCCGCTCGTCAGTTCTCTATATCTATCTCTCTCTCTCTCTCTCTCTCTCTCGGAATCACTCACATTGCATCTCTGATTTCCAGCTTAAAACATCCGCAGCAAAAGGCCACGTGCGATCACTAAGAGGCTCTCAGCTTCATGCACTATTTAGATGTCTCCCTAAGAGCCCTCTGCTCTTCCTTACCACACATTGAGATAAACATCCAATTCATACTGTTGCACTTTCCCGTGCTCATCGCCTGTACAAGACGTTTTCATAAACATGTGGCTGAGACTTCTATACAATTTGCTTCATTTTAAAAAGGAAATTGTCTGCAGATGAAAATCTGGTTTTCAGAAAGGACTTAGAAGAAATATGAGCAGAAATTAAATTAAAAAAGCCACACACACAACATAAATAATATAAAACAGGAACCGAATGTGAGTCAGCAACATTAAACCAAAATACTTGTTCATCACTCATTGATGTGAAATGCCACATACACAGGAAGCCACACCACTGCATGTTAAAATGAAGCAGTCTGCAAGAATCTTTTAGTCCCGCGTTAACTCCTAAATTGGCACCCAGGGGCTGTCGATGCAGGAGAGAATAGCATTAGCTTTCCTCACCACCGCCGCGCTCCTCCAAGACTCACTCACAGCAGTAAACATAACTGTCTGTTTTCACCCAAGTTTCCTGATCTGTTTATTAGCGCCTCCGAGAGAAAAAGCAGCCAAGACAGAAGAAGCTGCTGCTCGGCAAACACCGATAACACTTATGCACCACCGTTTATCTCCTGCAAAAAGGCTGTAGAAATGACAAGATTAGCCCCGAATGTGATAAAATGTCGGGTCTGAATATTAATACATGCAAGCATGGGGAAAGAGCATAACCCAGGGGAGAGGCAGTAGATGAATCGAGCCACTAAGAGAGGATACCACTGACCCAGATACATTGGAATGTGACAGTACAGAACCTTTAATATCCTGCCCGTAATGACCGTATCTAACTTGACACATAGATGACCTGATTCATATCGACGCAGATGTCGATCGGCGGCCGATCAAAACCGTCTGGCTTTCAGCTTATCGTTCTCACATCTTCACACACACACTCTTCCACAACATGTTGTCGATGTGGACGTTCTTCAGCGTGAGTGGAGAAGATATAGTGCTCACAAAGTAAGGCCTTTTTCAACGCATGTAAACACATATGCAATAAAATAAATATGAAGGAGGGAAATTATGACCGTTCAACTTCCTAACACTACCTCTAAGCATCTTATGATATATCATTTCATTAAACTACTGATACCAAGATATTTTCATTAAACAAGTATTTCAATTTAATACCAATATTGTATTTCTTGATCATTTGAATTGTGTGTTTTTATGTACATAACCACTATAGACGACAATAAAAAAAAGCAAAAGAATAACTTTTTACACTGACTTCTGGATGGTTGAAATAATTGTTCTGGGCGGTGTTAAAAACAAGTAAGCCTTGAGCTGTGCTGTCAATTTTAGTTTTTGGAAAGAAAACTGGAGTTTGCTTAGACAATTGCAATCTGTTCATTTCTACTGAAACTTTTTATTTTCTCTCAGCTTTGAATACCCTCTTGTAAATCCCCAACTCCAAGTAAAAAGCTCTTTTACACACTGTTTTCTCCCTGTATTCCATCTTCACAATCTCCTGCTCTTATTCCAGTGTCTGCCTGTAGTGAATTACTTTGTCGAGGGCTGCTTGCAGGTGTATAATGGCTAATGTTTTCCAGACAGCCTAATTTGTTTGCATTTTATCTCCATCTTTATGCCTCCCTAACCTCCCTCTATAACCTCCCAGCCCATTTTCTTTCTACTTTTTGCTCTTTTTGCACTTAATAGGGATGCACTGTTTGATCGGCATGACTGCAGCACTTCATTAGTTCAGTGGTCGTAAAATGTCACTGAAGTTCATGCTCAGGTCAGTGAAAGCAACGATATTACTGAATCAGAGCTGGACATATTTTAGCCTGGCGCTTGAGTTTCAGAAAACACCCAGTTTATTGTCTCTGCAGTAGGGACTAAGCAATACTGTAGTTGGAGAACATGCTGCCAAAAATGAGAATGATCACCAGTGGGAGTGGCTTATGCTTCCCTTACGGTCAATATATCACAACCATTATTACCTATACAATACAATAGGGAGACATTTCTGGTTTCATTCTTTTTGAATATGATAAACCTTGGTGCATATTGACTATTACATTGGAAACTTACTAAGTAACTTTCTAAACCATATCAGAAAATCCTAAAATCTAAATCTATAGTATGGCACAAAAAAAAAGAAAAATGTTGTAAATCGCCTACTGTAAGCAGACCCCTTCTGTGGTAAAGCATTATTTATATGAAGAGTGAGATTTGCCGAATGTGTGGTTTCTACACAGTTATGAAAAAATAATGAGACGGTGTTCCGGCCTAGGGGCATCAAATACCTATGAACTAACAGGCTTCAAAATGGCCAATGACACAGTACACCCACCATCCCATTAATGTACAGTATACGTTCCCTCGTCAGAAATTGTGTGATCTTTTGGCACATAGTGTTTATTTATGCATGTAAATGCTCAGAAGTCCTAAAGCTAACTTCTTGTTGTATTGTGCATGCTACAAAATTAAATTTGCATGACTAGGACATGTTCCAGCATCTATTGTGGGCCATTGTTGGCTTAGTGTTGAATAATTAATGACAATTAATCTGTTTGTCCAGCATCGTGTTATCTTTCACTTCGGCACAGCCTGTTTTTTTTTTCCTCAAAATTCTGAAGATGAGTTTTTTTTTGCTTAACGGTTCCTGATGCTTCTTTGACTTGGTCATATTTTTTAAAAGAGGTCATAATGAATATATATATATAAAAAAAACTGGCCATAATCACGTGATCAGCTCTAGGGACTGTGGCGTCCCAGATATCCCAGTTGTTTCTATTTTAAAAGACTGGGAGGTCATGTGCCTCCATCAAGGCATGTTTAAGCCATTCAACAAAAAAAAAGATTTTACGGCAGGTATTTACGTCTTTGTTGTTATTAAAACTCTCAGGAAGAAAGCAAAAAAGTGCAATTCTCAAAATGTTGTCTCCCGAAGCTTTAGTGAATGTGGATCTTCTATATATCTAATAAATCTAATCAGGCTTCCACCAAAACCGTTCTGCGCTGCATCAGACCATCACGTGTTTCCATTTACTCACTTCAGGAAATGAAAAAAGAATTATATCTCAATTTGCAGGGAAGCCTAGGCGACTCACAGCGTCACCGCCACAAATGATAAGCTGTACTATGCGAAGAAGAAATAAATGTGTAATAGTTCACAGAGAGCTAACAATATTATAAGGTTTCACAGAAAGTGGCACGAAACAGTATCTCAAGCATTAACTACCACTGATTGTGTAGTACAAATCACATTCATATTCACAGATCCACATAATTGGTTAGCGAATAGATTGTTTTCACATACACTATGTGAGAAAATTGTTTTATTTTGTTCTACTATAGGCAAAAACAGGCTAACTATGTCTGAATATTGTTACGAATTATGGATCTTCCTCATTTTCAGTGTTTCAGTTCATTTCGTGAAAAGAAAAAAACTCAGGTAAAGAGGTAAAAAGTATCTTTTACATTTTCATCTACCTTGTCAATTGCAAACGTGCCTTCATTTACAAGGTAACAAGTTGCAAGGTTATTTTATTTTCATTGCACAACAGGGTTGCACATTTTGCTACACAACAAACGCAAAAACCCAACATCAACTATATGTGGAGAGTGGAGGATTAATTAAGGGATCTCACTGCCAGAGGACCGAAGCTGGTACTTCTATAGCTCTCTTAATAACCTTGTGAACTCTTAGCAAGCACCTATCATCACCAATACCACTGATGCTCATTAGATGGGTATTGTTGTTAAAATAAATGTTTTTTTCTTTGGTTTTACCGGGCGCATCTTTCAACACCATAAAAAAGCACCTCAGCAGAAGAAATATGACAGGCTATCTCCCAATATCCAACAAAACATAGTTTGTTATTTGAAAATTTGAAAACACACAAAATGCAAGGACTGCATTTGGATTATATAATGATAAATTGTCAGATACCTTTTTTTAAAACAAAATACGGTATTTTTTCAGTGTGCTCAAGCACAGGCTGCCGGCTAAATGGTTGACTGTGACACATTCTCCTGCAGCTACTGTATTTTGTTATCAGGCTGTCTGAACAGGATCTTTTTTTTATAGGTATTTCATATCGACGATCGAAAATGTGCTCTTGCAGTGTCTCTTCGGCGTGACAGCGAACCGCACTGACGGGTTCTGTCAGAAAGAGCCGCAAGCGTTGTAGCAACAGTCTTGACAACAACACATTGATTGATTGTCACACATGCAGACAATTCAGTGGAATTCAGACATGTTTTTGTTTTGGGTGAGTTATTGGGACAGAACATGATACACATCGAAGCTGAAAACAAGTATAAAGTTACATTTTCCTTAATTTTTCTAATTAAAATGCCCCTTTTATTTTGTTCATTGAGGAGCAGCTATTTACTTGTGTTGCCAATGCAACAGTGAGCTTGTTATAGCGGCCCCCGAAGGTCCCGTGAAGTAATCCGTCACCCATATCGGGATCGTGTCAGCTCGATTCACTCCACCAATGTTCCACCGGTGGTCAGCCCGCACAGCTGAGCGAGGACGGCAGCTGTCCAGGGCGTGCGCGGCAGGACACGCCAGTCCTGGTGCCACCTCGGGCCTCGCTCTCAGCCGTCCAGGGTTGGACCCATGGAGGGACTTTAAACGGGTACAATGAGCTGCTGCACTGTGAGTGGATCCAGGTGTGGGCGAAGGGCAGCTGAATGGGCACAACATAAAGTAGATTATTATTATCAGAAACTAATGTAATAATAGTAATAGTTAATAGCAGTTTTCAAGCTTTCCAGATTCAAAGATTTACAGATTGTTATTTATTTATTTTTTAATATAATTTCTATATTACCCAGCCTTTGGACTAACTAACAATATTAAGTCTGGCTGCAGCCTGAGGTGATCTAGCTGTGCACTTCTGTCTCCTGTCTTCACATCCAAAAACATACATTGGCAAATCAATGAGTGGCCCCTCCTTGAAATGGCTGTTGCAGAGGTCTGTATCTTGCTAAGTTTGGCAGCCTTCTGCAGAAAGCCAAACAACAGGAAGGAAAAGTGCACTATGATAACAGAATCCAATGCAGGTTGTCAGCACATTGCCAAATGTCAATGTTAAGATGCCAAGATGCTGTCTTGGGTTTGAACAATGCCTGTCCACACAAAGGAGGAACAGATCAGGCATGCACACACTCAATCATTCAAAACCCACAGATGTCAAACTAACGCTGTCTCCTACAGCATGAGTGAATATTCAAAACAGTGCCAAAAATGTTCCACATCTTTCAAACATTAAGACTATTATTCAACTGTCAAATCCCATTAACCCTTTTAAAAATAATCAACCTTTATTCAAAGCGTAGTAAAAAACAGCCTTCTCAGAGTTTACATTAGTGTGTTTGGGCCCGAATGTTTGGAGCTAGAGGAGATGACGTCACAGCTGGAGTGGAGAAAAGCACAAACATCTTTGGAAAATACTATCTAACTTTCCACAATTTCTATCCTTCTCAATTATTTTCAGGTAAAAACGTAGTACAACGTGTGTTCATTCACACATCGTTGCTTTAGAAGCAAAGGGACTTGAAAGTAACAGGAACTCAACCGGGACACATGTTTATAGAAGATGGCAAACAGGACCAGTTTTGTTAAAAACAACTATTTTTACTGACTCATCTCAAAAAAAGTGTTCACTGACTTGTCTGTGAGAAACAAAAATCACTTTGGCGCTTCTTTTAACTCAGTACTCGCTCTCCCAGACTGAAGCCCGCTCAGAGCTGAAGGTCTGACTCGGGCTTCATGAATTGCTCACTCACCCAAAAGTTCATGAAAGTCATTCAATTATTATTATTTTTGTATTTGTTCCACTTTAGCAGTTTACTAAAACCCAATTTATTCTGTAGTTCTGTAGTTTGCTCTTATTCATTTTTACATTGCGGTTACATCAATGTTTCACACAATGCGTTGAGATAGGTAATCAGTTCAGTTTGGAAAACAGAGACACACAGACACCAATGCACACTTTTAGCTTTTGACTACTTATTTATGCTGTCAGCAAAAACTCCATTCAAACCGGATTTCAAATGTTGTACGCATTTTTGGTATTTTAAAACTTGTTCAGCCAGCCATGGTAATACAAGTCTTCAATTGGCTCAAATTGCTACAATCATAATGAAGACTAGCAACCACTTTGACAAGTCATTGCAGGGTTAGTACATTATTATGTTTGAAATCTATTCTCTGGCCTAAATGCAACAGGACCACAATTCATGTTAATAATAATACTTACATGTCAATAATAATAGCTACATGTCAGATCAGACTTGAAATGGTAGAAAACCTCGGAAATTGCCTTTCTGTACTTTTTTTTCGAGATGATAAGTATACTTTGCAAAATGTTGAAGAATGTTATACAAGGTTATTTGTCATTGTACAACAGGGTTGCACTTAGTCTCATTGTGTTACACGGCAAAACACAAACACAATAAAAAACGATATTGTATGTGGAAGGTGGAGAATGAATTAAGGCCTCTCACAGCCTGAGGAAAGAGCCGTTCTGGAGTCTTTTGTAGTGCAGCTGATACTTCTGTATCTCTTGCAGGAGGAAGGAGGTCCACAGCGTCATGTTGTTATAAAACATGCAGATATTTGTGTCTTTTTGCTAGTACAATCAAAAGTATTGTTTTATTGCTCAGCATCCTTCAGGGATTTTTTTTTAATGTTAACTTCATATTCATTAATTGTATTCATGACTAAAATAAATGAATTATGAAAAAGGTCTTCTTTTCACGGACTTCTGAAGAAACCGAGGATCACATGCTCCCATAGCAATGTAAAGTCAAGTCTGCAATGGTGCCATAATTTTTGGGTGAGATAACAATGCCAAAATAGCTGTAAAATAGTCTCTGAATATTCATCACAGACTAAGCAATGTGTGTTTACATCTTTTTTATCTATTTAAAATATAGTGATTGGCACAAAAATATAATCCTCAACCTTATTCCCTGTTATGTATTCATGAGAAAGCATTATATCTTACATTAGATATAATTTACAAACCAATTTCAATATGACATATGGAATAAAGACAGGATCTCTTTTGAATAAAACAACATTATTATTTTTAAAAACAAAAAAACATTATTATTTTTAAAAACAAAAAAACATTATTTATTTTTTTAAACAAATATTACTTTCAGCTTGGGTTGGGATTCTCTCTACTTTCTGATGTCCAATGATAAATTAAGCAGTGAAAAAATGTGCCTCTATGGACCAGCCTCCTCTGTTGTGTGTCGTGTTTGCACTTTGTTAATAAATCAATTTGTAAAGTGTCTAACAGTGTCTCTGCGGTCTATTGCCTTCCTTGACACTCTGGCCCAGCTTCCTTGCAGTGTAGCAACTTTTAGTTTTATACATTTTTTCAACAAAGATTCTACTTTTAGTGGACTTTAGCTGATCTGCATGTTTGCTGTGTCTAACCTAAACTTCCATGTCACCAGAGATGATCCCATTTTCATTCGATCTTAAAGAATTTACATTTGCATTTAAATAATCATGTCACAGCTAAATGTCTTACTCTATTTACCGGTTTGTCTTGTATACAAGTGCATCTAATAGATAATAATAATAATAGAATAGGACTAAGAAAGATGTATTTAAAATACATGACATACATCAGCTATGGTCAATGTGTGTCCTATGCTGTTGAAGAAAAGCCAAGTAGGTCCCATTGTGTTTGTGTGTTCCATGTTTATTTATATATAGTATGATTACAATTACCTCAAGTATTGCACCTCTCTACATTTGAAAGGAATTGTATACATTTTGAGTTTCTTCTGTAGCATCCTTGATGTAGTATGGGAATGCAGCCATGTTGGTTTCTATTTTTCAGTGTCTTCCCTTCCCTTTTCAGTGTCTTCCCCTCTACTTGTTCAACCTTTGACAAGTTCACGGTGAGGTGTTACCCACATCTGTTGGGTTTTCTTTGCAGCACAGACCCAAAGTGCACCTATAAAATATAAAGTGTTATTCTCGCCGGTGGATGTTGTTATACCTCCAACTTTAGAGAACTGGCAGTAACAACAATGAAAGCAAAACTGTAAGCTGCCAAGCCCGGAGCTCAAAAAACTCCCCAGAACCTCAGTCAAAGCTGTATCTCTCACTGGGAAGCACTGGACATCTTCAGGTGAATTTCATCTTTCTGATCACTTTCTACTAGTTTTCTTTTTCTAACTTCTCTCCTCATGCAGTGTCCTTTCGGAAAAAAAAAAACCGGTTCAATCTCAAGTATGAAAAGAGTGAGAACTAATAATAATCAGACATGTAACGTCTTTATTATTCCATGGACTCCCTTCGCTCAAGCAGGCGCTGCATCCTTCAGGTTGCTCTTCAACCACAGTGTCGTGTTGAAGTGCAGCAAACTTAACGCTTACCAGCCTATTGTCCTTCTTTAAGTATTTCTATTTTTAATCTGATTTGCATCTGTTTATGCCCACATACTTATTAAAGAATCCCTCAATTCGGTACAACAGCTCTTATCAACCCAACATTTTGTTTGGGCGATGAAACAACACAAAGAGTCGGGCTTGGCATGATTTTAATTCCGCTGCTATATGCAGTTATATATTAAGATATGATTCTTCATTAAGGTAAAAAATGGGCCCTGGGCATTTCCCACATTACCAACCCATTCTCACTCACAGCTCGTCAAATACCGAGGCTTGATCAGTGCCCCTCGGCGCACCAGCCTTTCAACTGACTTCAATGTAAAGCCAGTTTTAGACAGGTGGCGGGTGGGACACGTGGGAGGGGAGGTCGGACGGGTCAAACAAACAGAGGACATTCACCCAGGAGACTGCTGTTGGTGTCCCGTGTGAAACCCTGTCAACCTTGACTTATTTTTACTTTAGTTTTGTTACGTCATTTGGGTACTTTATGGTGTAGTGTGCAGGATTGGACTGCAACAAAAACGCACCATTTAAATTTTCTGGTGATTAAACTGTAAAAGAAACATACTTAATATATTCTACTTCTGCCGATAGATACCTCTAAATGCTTTGTGTAATACCTGAAATAAACTTATTTACATACTAAACATACTTATTTTATATTATATATATACCTTAAATTGGAATTGAGAAAGTATTCATGAGGTTGGTCGTCCCATCAATCACATAAAATATCATCCAAACTCAAGTGAACCATATATATCTGCATTTGTGTATTTGCACATTGTGTAAAAATACATTAATAAAGCAATTGAATCGAGGAACACAAAGGTTGACATCAGAGGTATTTGCGCTATGAGTTAGTCCCTTATATATTGAAGTAGCCTAGCAATTGTATTCGGAGCCTGATGAGAAGCGGAGAAGTTGGAAGTTAGCTGCTGTCGGCTCTGAATCCCGTCTCCTTGTGTTGAGAAGCGGCTCTTGGTTATGTGTGACTTTCACGCTAATGTATCAAACTCGTACTGTCTCCTGCAAAGTCGTAAGAGAGGTAGTGTGCTGTGTTAGTCTTCTGTGTTAGTCTTCTGTGTTAGTTTTGTGTGTTAGTCTGCTGTAGGTTTCTGTGTTAGGTGTCCGTGTTAGACTTCGTTTCCCCTCGGTCCTCGTGTGTGTCCCTTCAGCCCTTCGTGCCCTCGGCTGTCCCTGTGTACCTTTTCACGTCACTGGTAAAGGAATGTTGCGTTTGTACGATGGATAGGCCTCTGTGTGAGGCTTCGGAGTTAGTCCTCTGTGTGAGGCTTCGGAGTTAGTCCTCTGTGTGAGGCTTCGGAGTTAGTCCTCTGTGTGAGGCTTCGGAGTTAGTCCTCTGTGTGAGGCTTCGGAGTTAGTCCTCTGTGGGAGGCTTCGGTGTTAGTCCTCTGTGTGAGGCTTCGGAGTTAGTCCCCTGTGTGAGGCTTCGGTGTTAGTCCCCTGTGGGAGGCTTCGGTGTTAGTCCCCTGTGGGAGGCTTCGGTGTTAGTCCTCTGTGTGAGGCTGCGGTGGTAGTCCTCTGTGTTAGGCCTTTCGTGCCCTTGGCCTGTGTCCCTTCAGACCTTCGTGCCCTCGGCTGTCCCTGTGTCCCCTCGGCCTTTCGTGCCCTTGGCCTGTGTCCCTTCAGCCCTTCATGCCCTCGGCTGTCCCTGTGTCCCCTCGGCCTTTCGTGCCCTTGGCCTGTGTCCCTTCAGCCCTTCGTGCCCTCAGCTGTCCCTGTGTCCCCTCGGCCTTTCGTGCCCTTGGCCTGTGTCCCTTCAGACCTTCGTGCCCTCGGCTGTCCCTGTGTCCCCTCGGCCTTTCGTGCCCTTGGCCTGTGTCCCTTCAGACCTTCGTGCCCTCGGCTGTCCCTGTGTCCCCTCGGCCTTTCGTGCCCTTGGCCTGTGTCCCTTCAGCCCTTCGTGCCCTCGGCTGTCCCTGTGTCCCCTTGGCCTTTCGTGCCCTTGGCCTCTGTGTCCCCTCAGCATCGTTTCCCCTCGGTCCCTGTGTCCCTTCAGCCCTTCGTGCCCTCGGCTGTCCTTGTGTCCCCTCTGCCCGTGTCCCTTCAGCTCTCCGTGCCCTTGGCTGCCTGCGTGTCCCCTCGGCCCTTCGTGCCCTCGGCCTCGTGTCCCCTCGCTGGATGATCAGCGTCTCCTGGGGAGGGGAGGTTGATGTTTGATGGGGCGGGGTGTTACGGCTGTCACCGTTGCCTGGGGGTCTCCTCCTGTGGTGAAGACAGATCTACCTGGGGACAGAAGACCTGCCCCTTCCTGGTTCCTGTGGAGCCCTGATTGGTGCATCGTGCTGCAGCACCACCAATGACCCGCCGCCACCTCAGCCTGAGTTCCGGGTCTTAAGGAGCGGCCATCAGAGTGACGGGGCCGCGCGTCGTTGCCAGTCGACGTGCGTGCCTCTGTGGGACTTTGTGTTTACAGCAACTGGTCTGTCCTCCGGTGTGATATTGTGGTTAGACTGTGTACGAGGAGATACCTTCACCTCTCCTCCTTTGTTTTGTTAGTTTTTGTTCAACCTGTGTTGTCACCTTTTTCTTATGTCACTCACTAATAAACTGTACTTCCCACCTACCTCCACTCTCCGCCTACTTGTTTGCGGCCCCGCTCCCCTAGACAAGAAGGGGTCGTAACAACGTCTACATGTCAAATCAAATAAAGAAAGTTTAATTGAATAATATCTACATAAAACTATATTTTTTGTCAGTTTTCAAATTGAACTGGATGAATTATAAATAATACCTACTCTAATTAAATGAATGTTCTTCTCTCGTTTGAAGTGAAGTGATGCATTTAAGAATAAATTACATCACAGGAAGCTTTTGAAAAATGTGCATCTTAGAAATAAAGTACAGAATTGCCCCGCAGCTTTAAATTCAGTTCATTCAGTTGTGAAATGATGTCACCCAAAAGCACGATACTATATTCATGTCATCTTCTAATAAGAGACATTTGTGTGCAGGGACTTTATCTGTTGTTATTAAAACTACTTCTTTCAGCTCTATTCTCCTCTCTGTTAATATCATTGATGGACAGTACATTTCTGTATTAGGAGTCTGATCATATTGGGCTGTTAGGTTTATTTTTCTGTCAAGGTGTGTGGGTACATTTGCTAAAAAAAAAGATATGTGACTTGTCTCGTGGTGGCGCTTCACATCATCGCCTTTAGAAATCCCCACGGTCTCTGAACGTATGAGACATACTGTTTGAGCTGCCCGTGGGAAAACTGAACACATCAGTCTGTCCATTCTTGGTTAAAGGCTCTGGTCTCGCTGTCTACTTTTCTCTTCTTGGAGAACACCATCTGAAATTACTTCTCTGACTCACGTTCTCTCTCTCCCCGTCTCTCACACAGGTTTTTATCTTGCTCGAGTCGAAGGCGATACTTATCGGAATATTTGATTGGCCGAGTAGCATCACGTGAGATGATTTACAACGCATGTAGTTGGTCGGTGTGTTTCCTGGAATGCCGAGTGTGTAAAGGCTAGAAAAGCTGCTCCGGGTAAAATATAAGGGTTCTATCAACATTCAATAGGTCCAGGTAAAACCTTATTAGTGACCCCTGTCCTAAAGTATGATGGGGGGAAAACTAGAAACAAATTCATTGCAAATTGAAGTTTTCAAAAACTCAGCACAGCAGTTTCTTGTTTGTTTTACACTATCAAACATTTTTACCAGCACTTAGTCATGCAGTGTCCAACAAAGTTCTCCCTAAAACGCGTATTATAATTATTTTTAAAACTATACCGTAGAACATATAGTCCCAATGATGTGCCAGATCATGGCATTTAACCGCATTTACTCTTAGAATAACAATATATGACGACTCATTCAATAATGACTATGTATAAGCCTGAAATACAGGAAGTGAATAGCAGGTAAAAACAATGTTTGGATGAAAGGGTTAATACCAAGCCATTGTTTTCTTTTCTGCCTTCATGTTTTATGTGAAGTAATTTGAATCGCCTTGTTGTTGAAATGTGCTATACAAATAAACTTGCCTTGCCTTCATCAAAAGTTGAGGCATGACATTGGCGTACTGTAAATTGTGGCCAGATGCCCTGACTAAATATTCCTCTTTCAGGCGCATCAAGTTGGTTTACAAACTTTGGGCGTCGCTGAACATTCCTTTTGAAATGTACAGCGTCACCTCAACATTTAATTGTCAGAGGGAATTTTCTTTTGTCTGTCAAGAAGCTCTATGACCTACAGCCTCTTTCTCCGGGAGACTTAAGCGGGACTTCTGCTCTGTGAAACGGATGCTTGTACGTGCAGAATGGTCTCATTACTCATTCCGCCGCCTTCGTTACCCGTGGGTGAAGGTGGATTATCTGCAGTGGCAGTATATGTGGCAGCCTCCCGTCTCTTCTGACCTTGAACTGTCATATTTCTTTTTCAAACACAAACCCCCTACCGACCCCCATCCCCCATCCTGCACACCTCTCCACAACCAATAAGATACCAAATGACCTTAATTAATGGCATTTCACCTCGTCTGTATTTTCCATCAGTCTCTCTGAAAACCCCCTGGAGTTCTCCGGTGCCCAGAAACATTAAATATTCATATCGCCATCATTTTAATATTTAAGTCAATCAAATGGATTGCAGCAGATAAAACTAACAGCAATTATCTATGCAGCGATAGGGAGATTTATTTAGTGTGCTGAGTGACAGTCGGTGGAACATGGGGCTGCATGTCTGCCGCTCTCCCTCTTCTTGCCTAGGTTTTTTCTTTTTTGACGACAGTGTGTCTTTCAAAGCTCCCCTTAACTTGAAAGGGAATCGCTGGCACAGCTTATGAAGAGTTTTGAAAAAGAGATATCCCCTTTTAAGGAAAAGTGTCATGGACCCGTTCACAGTGGCTGACAACTTTACAATTATAAACTGTAGTGCCATCCAGAAGACTGAGTGGCTTAGAGAGCTGAATGCGGTGGCTCTATTTTTATTGAGATTTAAAAGTGCAATGTGTCAGATCTGGGCTGGATATGTTTAGTTTCAAACATAAAAAAAATGAACTAACTTTATCAACAGAATGTATCGTGTTGATATCTTCAAAAATGAGCCCGCTAACCAGCTAGCCCTCTCCTGTCTTGTAATGCCACTTGTACCTTAAGAGGCTGCCGTCTTATTATTAACGGCTTGTCAATAATACATCCAAGGTTTACATTTTAATAGTTTAGATTTGAATCAGATCAAAAGTGGCAGAAACAAAGAATCCACTTGTGTTGTCGTTTGGTCCTCCGTTCACTTTGCAGATTCTTGCCCTGATGTTTGTAATTGTAGGAGGTGAAATTCTGACACATTTCTTTGTATTGTGGACCATTACACCATTACATCATACACCGTTATGGATAACCATCCTCACGTGTTTGATTCCACTATTGTTTTCAGCTTCTCGGACACAGGCTGCACTGCAGTATATCAGCCTGAAAGAAAGGCTCGCATTCCCCCTGAACTTCTCCACATGTCGTAAATCAGAGCCACGCCTTTCCATTGTGTGTGCTTCTTCTCCTGTGAGGGGCGTGTACGATGTTCCATCCGGCTGAAATATTGGTCAATTTGGTCATTTGACCCTGAAACGAATTGTCTCAATCAATTATTCAGTAATAATATTGGTTTCCTGTATCGGATATATTTCAATATCTGTGTTGATGGTTAAAAAGTCTGGTTCACTTCTTAGTGGTGATAAATGAGGGACACACACAACATATGGTGGATTACCTATTCTACATACCTCAAACTATATTTACTTTGGTCTCTTGAGGCTGCTGGAAATCAGACTGGTGAGCAGGGGCGTGGATAAAAAATGGGCCCCGTGCATATGCAGGCTCAGTGGGCCCCTTCCCCTTTTGATGATATTGTCACGCATGCAAACACCCAAACCACCAAGTAAACATGCATCTGTAGCGGTACGAGTGTCGGACCACGTCGGAAAGCCATCCTCGCCACTGTACACTGAGAAAGGGGAACTGTGTTTCATAACCAAGGACAAACGAGTAAGACTTCAGTGTGGAATCATGTTTTTTACTTGCAGTGACACATATAGGAACACGCCTTGGAAACTTAAAGGGCACAATCCCTATATATATCAACCCAGTGGCCTAGAATAAAATGTTGGTATTGTAGGTTTCTGCAAACCTCTGTTGTTTCCACATTTCATATCAACATTTCTACTGCTAATGGTACTTTTTTTTTGTGAGTGACAAGCAAACTGTATTCTCAGTTACATTAGGCAACAGAACTTGGTTAGGTTTGATAAAATATCGTTTATTTTGGTTTCACAAGGGACACAGACACACTCACCTGGGTGACAGTTTGGCACTTTCATCCACCCTACACTGTAAAAAAAAAAAACGTAAAATGAAGGTCAAATGACTGGCAGCTGCGGCTGCCAAACAAAAACCTTAAAATGAAGGTCAAATATCTTAATTCAAATAAAGGCTGAAAACCATAAATTAACGAACATTTTCATTAAAGGTTTTGCAGTGAAACACTGTTATTTTACAGAGTTTCCCTGTATTATTACAATCAAACACCTTCAATAAAGAGATATCACTAAAATTCTGCAGAGAAAAACTATTATTTTACAGATTCTTCCTGTATTATTACGATCAAATACCTTCAACAAAGTGATATCACTCAAAGTTATGCAGAGAAATACTGTTATTTTACAGAATTTTCCTGAATCATTAATATCAATACTTTCAAAGAAGTAAGGCTGGGCGGAATACCAACGTCAAATTGACATACTGTATGAATGTTTCACATACTGTCACATTGGTGCCCAGACATTGTCCCTCCCCAACAGGCAACGCATTTTACTGTTCACCAGTGAATGCTGAGGGTGCAGCAGTCGGAGCTACTTATGTTACGTGCATTGAGTTTGAGTCATGGTTTTAACTTTATGACAACAATTAATAACCCACAACTCTCTAACGCTCTAACAGGGTAAAACACCACAAGACAACAGTTTATGTCACATAAACAATTATAATACAATAATACATAAGGCTAATAATTGTACGTTTATGACATTTACACCTCCGAACTGCATGCTGGGTACAGCCCGCCCACCATAACAACTATAAGAAACTTCGTAGCTACATTAAAAAACGGAAAAGAGCGATGCAGGCGGAACAAGAGAGAGCAGAGATGCACCAACACAATGTGTTGTCCAGAGAGGAGCTGTGTCTGCTGGCTGGAGGGTTTGAAAAGTCCGACCAGACACATAAAAGCTGGGAATTAAACCACCAACCCTGCGGTTACCAGAGGACCTCTACTCACTGGGCCACAATTAACCTATGTTGCTCCTCATAAAGGACTAAAAATGTATCATTCTTGGTACTACTTTGTACTCTTTAAAAAAAAAAGACTGCATTATGTTTGATGTAATGGAAAAAGTTTGCTAAATTAAAATCCGGATTTACAGAGTTTGAATGTAAAAGTACATGTTAATATAAAACTAATATGATTTACCTTACAATTACAAAGAAAATCGTTAAATTGTTAGTATGGACATAAACCTTTATATAACGAGCTAGATATTTAATTACAGGTAATTATTGTTATTTTACATAAATTTGTAAGTAATCTAAGAAAACAGTAAAAATACTGTATAAATAATACAGACATTTTTCTATAAAAAAATTAGAAAAAAATGTAATTTGTTATTATTAGCATAATACGTAAATTAAAAGTTGGGTTGTTGATTTACAGATAATGTCTGTAATTTTATAGAGTTTTGTATATAATTTTAAAAAACAGAAAAACTACTGTAAAAATTTAGAGTTATTTCCTGTAAAATTAGGATTTTTTTTTACAGTGTAACCTCCTCCCCACACATCCATAAACCATTTTCTTGATATGTTCAAAGAAAAAAACCTTCCCTCAAACCATACTTGACAATACAGTGTAGTTGCATTGGAATGTTTTTATGTGTTGTATTTGTAATACTACGGAAAATCTCCAGAAAGACCTTTAATCAGGCCGATACTGGTGAGTGGACCAAACTGTAAAAAGCAGGCAGGATTCACGTATGGGTTCATCAAGGCTACAAGCCACGTCTGTCACATTACACATTGATTTCGATCCTGAATATTGATAAGTGCGTCTTTAAAGAAGACAGTTTTAAGGTCACCAGACCTATTTTTTTGAAAGAGCATCTATAATCTAATAGCCCAGATGTGTACGTTTCCACACTATTAGCTCACGTGTACAAGCAGGGGACTGGATGCCCTTGCAGGACTAATTAACTATAAGTCAAAAATCACTTGGTTTCTGGTTGCATGTTTAAATCAGTTCAATTTGCATGAGCCTCCTGTGTCTGTGTGGTCCTCTCACACGCGCATACTTGTCAGTGCAGCAGTGCTTCTGAACGAAACCCCTCTCACACTATATAAAGGGCTCCTGCTGAAGATTACCACATGTGGGCTCATTCCACATCTAATAAAGACGACTCCTGGTGTTTTATATTCAATGCATAGATATAAAACCATTTGTGTCGGTCAGTTTTGAACCTTTCATCCTCTCCCCCTTGTTTTCTTTGGTCGGCAGAAGCTGCAATTCACAACATCTGCTGCAAAATCCCTGCATCAGCGCACCCAAACACCACAAGACGTTGAGAATGGTCATTTTGGACAGTTTGGTTATTTGTGATACATGACCGATGCGTCCTCTGAAACGTTTTCCTCTCTCTCTCTCTTTACGCCTGGTGATTCCCAGTAAATTCCATCTCCACCTCGGCTCTTTTATAACGACAAAATATCCCCGAGATCAAACGTGCACCCACTCCAGCAGAGGAATGGCAGGTGCCCACAGGCTGGTGGCGCATTACTGTGCTGCGATGGGTGTTTTTTTCTTTTTTTTTCACGCGTCACCAGTGGGCGCTTCTTTCCTGCGTACAAAGAGAGCAGAGCCCGGGGATGCGCACAATGTGAAGTCTCTCTGCGCTCAGAGGCTGTCCGCTGTGCTCTCTGCTCTTTTCTGGGCAGCATCTCGTGGAGTGTAGCACGAGGAGGTGTCGGAGATCATCCTCGGTGCAGCGCAGCGCGGCGCGGCGCGCATCGTCCTCGGCCGGCAAAACGAAACAACAAAAAAAGAAAAAAACTCTCTGATTGTGGAATTTCAAAGCTACCGAGCTTCGCCGTTAGTCGTCCCATCCTTTTTTTTTTCTTTCTTCTTTTTTTTAAGGACCGAGACGCACTAGGACGGAGCAGCTCTAAGTGCGGAGCGTCAAAACGCCGCCGGAGCACAGAGCGACCTTCTTCCTCTTCCTCTTCTTCTTCTTTTTCTTCTTCCTCTTTGGGCTTCGGGTGAGGACAAGAGTTGCAGTGAGCAATGTAACCCGCTCACTAGAGCCACAACCAACGGTCCATACGGACACTGGAATTACAATAAGCAGTTTAATGATGAGGAGAAAAAAATCTGCATCCTAAAACAAGTAAGTATCATCCAAGAAATCCTCACTCCGCGTTATGTGCCTGCCTCCAACCCTTATGTTTAACATACAAAGAAACTGTGTGTTGCTAAGTTATTTTTATTTATTTATTTCTGCATTGAAAAAATGGTAGCACAAACAAGTTAATTTGAATTCAGAGCGAAATGAAATAACCCAGAAAAAGCCACATCCCTGCAGGCGAGATGGCTTCATGTGGTGTTCTGGTAAAAAAAAAAAAATCGGAGAAAAGGGGGGCCACTGCATGCTGATCATGGTCACACTATGCATGATGCTGTTGATTGCGTTTTTCTCTACGGGTCTCAAATGATTTGAACGGTCCTACTGGGATTGCTCCCACTGGGGCTCGTTTCCCTCATCTAGGACAAAGTCCATATGGTGCTGCTCCGCTCAGTCACACAGAGAGACAGCATCAGGGCTGGAGAGAGAGCTCTCCCTCTAACTTCTTTAAACCAATTATCTCAGTCTCTGCAGAGGTGGGTTTCTTTGGGGGGGAGGTGGGGGTGTGATTTTGTTTGTCATCTAACAGCATAATATTCAGATTTTTCTTCTGCAGAGAATTGTTCTCAAAGATCTCACAGGATGTATGATAGTTGCAGCCAACAGAGGAGTGTTATTAGAGAAATCAATGCAAAAGCTCTGCTTCCTTATCGAGATATATATATTTATTGTTTTTTCCCCCTCTGGAAAAGCAAATATTTGGCCACCAGTGGTCTGCACACAAGTATTCTTTTTATATCTTCTCCTTCTCTCCACCCAGACGGCAAAAAAGGACCCAACAGTGAGAGGAAAATGCTCAGTCTGCTCCATCTTCAAAGTATTCTTTATTTATGTATTATTATTATTATTATTCAGCAGGGATTGTAATCATTTCCCCCTCTATTCATGTTTATTTATAGCTCCCTTGCACATCATTTGAGCAGTAGCCAAAGGAGAGGTGAAACATGTCTTTGAAGCCATGCAGCGAATTATTCCGTAACGCAGCATTTGTAGCAACATTTGTTTCGACGCCCCCTCTTTTTGATTGAACCTGAGTGGCAATTATTGTACAGCCTTTTTTTTCCGAGAAAGGCTGTGAAATGGGTTGAATAGCAAAATAATATATATATACATATATATATATATATATATATATAAAGATGTAAAGAGCCTGTCTGAGTGTCTCATGCTCCTCATCCTTGACCCCCCCACCCCGCTCCCCCCAGTTATGTGTTTGTGGCTGTATCTTGGATGAGGATCTGGGGATGATGTGGCTGGCTGATGATGGGGTTGAGAAACGGATCGCTGCTCCCCGCTCTTTTAAGTGCACTTACTCTCCTGCCCCCCTGTGTTAGGCAGCAGCTGAGGGGATGCGGCCGTGTTTAACATGGGGGGTCACTGGGGGCCGTCCTGCTGTCCTTTCAGGGAATTCTATATTTTATTTATTTATTTATTCTCACATGAAAATACACAGCTGTCTAAGGTCTGCAGAGCCTCCTGGCCCAGATGTTGCACTCCCACTGTGGGAAACAGATATTTTACACGAGAGGCACGCACGCGAACGTTGAGATGACACTTTGTGCGAAAACCTTCCCATTGTCCCCGCTTTTCCACTCGAGTGACATCTCCCAAGCAGTCATACATGTCATGTGGCTACTATGGGTTTGGTTTTGTTTCCCCAGCCTGCAGCCTTGAAATGAGACCGGAGAACCATCTCAGGAGAGAATACATGCGTTCAACCGATTCCTTCATGGATGCCAATTGTAACATCCGTTGAGGCTGGGTCACATTTTTTGTGTGTGTTTTGTTTCCAACCTAAATACTTAATTCGTAATGGGATGCAACTCATTCACCTGAGAGAATGCAGACTTGTGATGCAACCAGTGCCGAACAATTACCCCTACCTGGCTGCGTCTTCCCACTCCACAAGTATTTCGCTGTGGACATTAAGCTTCTGCCTTTATTTGTTATTCACTTCACTTGTTTGTTTGTTGTCGGTCTTTTCCTCCCCTCTTTTTAATTCTCCCCGGCTCCTGCTGAAATAGACTTGGTGCAAGGCCCCTCAGAGGAGTAAATTAGGAGGCATCAGTGCACAGTTGATCGTGAATTCTTCATTCATTGGCGAAAGCACAGAGCAGCTGTGTATTCAGATTGAGTCCGTTCCCCCCGGGTGGCGGATCCTCGACTCCCAGGTTCTCCTGCAGAGCGCTTTAACGGAGACAGTCATGAAAAGGCGATAACTACGTGGAAATTAATGCATCGTTCTGGAGTGAATTCATACCCATTGTGCCACTGGTGTTCAATTTTGTGTGAGTTAGGTTTTTGTGTGCGTGCATGATGTGATATATCTTGATTTCCCGGCTCTGTGTGTCGCTGTGATCTGACTACAGACCTTGAGCGTGCACACCCCTGTGATAGAGAAACTCTTCCCTTTTCCCTCCCTCCCTTTATTGGATTCTTTCGCAATTATGCTGCCCTCGGGGGTGGGGGTGGGGTGTGTGTGTGTGTGGGGGGGGGGGGGGGGGGTGCATGCCTTTAACCACCTTTCCCATCAATTATGTGCCAAAACAACAGCCCCACTAACCAAGAAGGCATCTCATTTACTCTGGAATGTGTTTAGTCCAACGACTTCCATTAGGTTTAGCTTCTGCGGAGGTGAAAGTGTGATGCCTCATTACATTTGGCAGAGCAATCTTTTGCTCATCATTTTCAGCTGAGAAAGAAAAACGGCCGCCTCACCTTCACGGCGTCAGAGCCCAGAGAGCAGGGTTTCTTTCTACAGTTTTCCCCTGCGTCCAGAGGTCTTTTTTTGTTTTAAATCCTGTTTCTTTTGGATTTGCTAAAGCTTTTTGCTTATATGCAGCTCAAGGTTTGACACTGGTGCAGCTTTTTGAAGGTCAAAAGTGATACAATTTCTTTTTTTCAATTTTTGCAGCTCGAAAAATGGCTTTGGTAGCGTCACGAGAAACTTAAGCCCTCCACCGAGAGCCACTGCAAAGCTGTAGGTGGTGACACACCCTTGCTACACAACGTCTGGACAAACTGGTACATGTATGTGTTGCTTTTTAATCAAACAGTAATTCAGACCATTTGTTTTCTTCTCGAAAACTGAAAATGTCACTGCAGGTTTTAACGGACTGCAGAAATGAAGCTGTGCTCTGGGGGCAAACATCCATCATATCAGCACAGACGCTGTGCCATGAGCTGAGTAACACCCAACTTGCAAAGAGAGTCTTTTTTGAGGAGATTTTCTTCTTAGGATCTTGGGGCTTTTTGGACTGATGGGTTGTGATGACGAGGTCGGATCCACGAGAAAGAGAATGGCAGTTAATGCTGCACTCAAACTAAAAAAAACGCAGTAGCCTTTTTTCTCTCTTCTATTTTGCTCCAGTAGAATCTCTAACCATTTAATCCAATGTGATGTGTTTTTAAAGCGGCAAAACGCCCCCGAAATTGTTAAAGACACCAGGAAATCCACTCTGGAGCTCGCTGTGCCTGCAATTACACCCGATGCGGAACAATTACTGGCACTAGGACAGTGGTGTTAAGCCAACACTGGGCATTAAATTGTGATCAGGCAAATGGGATGAACCACACCCCCTCCATGAGATTATGTAGTCAATGCTTTCCATGTCAGAGCCCAGCCACAATCCTGCAGTTACAAGTTGGTTTGAAAGAAGTGAGTGGTTAGTATGTTTCAAGAATTCCAAACATAGCCCTGGGTTAATCCGCATAACAGGGTTGTGTTGTAAGGATGAGGGTCCTGGGTTGAATTCTTAATCCTGGGAGGCGTATCCGTTTCCACTTAATGTGATGTAGGTCAGGGCTTGAGCAAAGCCCCTCCTGTGCCACCGATACGGCATTTACAGTCTCAGGGCTCTTGGTTCCACCTCCTCGTGAGAAACGTTGAATGGCCGGTGAGGTTATTGATCACTGGTCAGATGGGATATCTGATGCAGGTGAGTGTGTCGGTGATGGGAGTGGGAGGAGATAAAATCTCCCATTGCAGTATATTGTTTGTCAAGATGCCTTAATACACTGTCGTATACAGACCGGAATATCATTTTTTGCCTTGTCCATATTGATGCAGATGTGCAATACTACTTTAAAGCAGTTTTACCAATTTGTTCGTAACAATGCACATAACACAGCCAGAGATATTAAAGTGGCACACCGGCAAATGTGTATCATGTTCCCACAATGTTAGGGCCACCTTAAAAACAAAAGAATGGTAAAAATCAAAACCTCAGAGGCCGATATATCCTGACTTTAGTCACACTTGTATGGATCAAGCGCCAAAACCGCTTGATCCTCAATTTCCCAAACCATCTACATATGTTCTACCCCACACCAGCAGGGTTTTTGTTTAAATCAATGTCACAGATGACTCTCAAGCTGGATTTAAGAACAAGTATGGACCCTAAAATCAACAGAAAAGACAAAAAAGACAAAAATAAGCAATTTGACAATTTACAATCAGTGCAATAAAATGAGAAACAATATAATTGAAAGCTACAATAACAGTAATAGTAGTATAACAGCATGACATATGAATAGATTTATTAAATGACAATTAAATAGATTAGCATTTCAATAAAATAAAATATATGAACAATAAAACAACAAAAATAGAGTGAAATTGTAAATTCTTAAATTCAATCAAATAAGTGAATACAATAATCAAAAGCCTGGATGATAGGTAGGTTTTAAGTTATTATGATTAAATGGATTACTTACCGACATCACTTTACCAATAACTCAACAAAAAAATAAATGAAAAAATGTGACTCTCCTTTTACATTACTTTACTTCACTCAGCACAAAGCCTCCATGCGCTGATAGATTTAGCAGTTAGTTCCGACTGGTACAAGAAACGCAGCGTATCAAATAAATCCAAACCAACACTTCATTGGTTAGAATGCATTCTCCCCCAAAGTAGCTTAATAGCCTGCGTCTGAGAATTGATGCCGCTCCCAGTATCCGCCGTGCCTCCGCTGCCTCACTGTGAGTGACAAGCTAACAGGGATGTATAAGGCAGCCGCACTTCACAGAATCAACAAACAGCACTTAGCTTTACCCGCCATTATTTTTTTTTTCCATCTGCAGTGTTGAATTCAAAATGCTGCTGGTTAAACAGCAAAACAAGCCAACCCCCAAACTGTCAAAGTAACAGCATTGCTGAGATTAGTGACTGCAACGTGGCGACTGAATTCCTGAATGTAGCCACTTAGACTTGTGTTACTCGCAAACACGCTTTTCCGATGACAGCAATGCTAACAACACAGCCGTCATCGTCTCAGACAGAGTAGCAAACTGAGCTCTATGTGGTAAACTGTTGGAGTGCCCCTTTAAATTGTTTGGTGGAGAAGGAACAGGCCGAGAAATGACAGTGTGCATCGCTGACAGGGAGACGTACCATTTGTTTGGGTTTCGTATGACTCCTTCTTTTATCTCCTCTGTCGATCTAAGGAAGGGGTGTGTTAGTATCGAAAAGAAAAGTGTCTGTTTGCTTACATTCAGTCGGCAGCATAAACCTTTGTTAAAGCGTGAAGTGGCCTTTTGTGGAATGCTGGTACACAGTCTGTCGGCTCCTATTAATAGTCAAATGCGATAAGAGAAGCATATACCTTTCGAGGTCAATCATATCCCTCCCCACTCCTCTTTAAAGCTGCTGCGTTGACCTTGTTAGGCGGGATGACAACGTAGCCGTTTACCAGCTGTTTCTTCTTCTGTGCCACCTGAACAAATTCTCACCCTCAAGTTTTTTTTTTGTCTGCTGCTATCACTCCTCACTTCCTCAAGATTCCCCTTTCTCTCCACTTACACCATCTCCCGGATAAAACGAAGCAATTATGTAACTTAGCAGTGCTATAATCATGTTTTCCTTTTTTCTTGCTGATGAATGCTTGTCGTATCTGGCTCAAAATGTCATATTTTAATCACATGCATAATTACTTTCCCCCTCAGATTAGAATTATTGTATTCAAGGGAGAGGATTCACAAGCAATTGGATGAGAGTCTTATTAGCCCTCGGCAACTAAAGATGATGTTACCATGGAAACAAATTGTCCTGCTATCAATTACCGGATGCCTTGCAGGTAAGATGTTTTAACACACATTATGTTTGTGTCTCATTGCTGTTGTTTATGTCACGGTAACATCTCTGCTAATACATTCGTGTTTTTTTCCGAAGCATATTCATTACAGGGTGATGTTACTGTCGTGCTTGTTCCTCTCGCGGGCTAAGCGTGCGTCCGTAAAGGTTAGAGGTTGTAAATAGAATTGTTATACTTAGGCAGCAGTGTTTATATCAAATATGGAGTTTCATCCATTAATGAGGAAGAGATCGAATCAGAACCGTTGTACATAACCCCTGAGAGACAAAAACAAAACATTGTTCTCGACAATAAACAGGCTGAACTGATTAAGTTGCAGTCGTTACATGCACAGCTTACCCAGCACGATGTCCTTCTTGCTCGCTGACAGCACACTGACCGGGAGTTCGATCCCCATCCCTGCTCATGGCCCGTCCAGATCGCTATCGGGATCCGTGCAATGACTCCAGCTCGGCTGCATTTTAGCACAATCCACTCCTGCCCTTGTGTGGCCACCGAGGGATTTGAGAAGTACAGACACTCCACCAGAATGTCAGCCCTTGTTCGAATGACATTGTAAATCCCAATGAATGTTATTCAAATTGGCTCATGGGTAATTCACGCCTCAGTACTCAAGGGAGCCAGATCCAAGCAGTCTCATCTTCCTAGTGGACAAGTGCTTTTTAGCAGCAGCTAGCACCCATGGTCTGCCGCCTATAGGTGCTAGCTCTCATTCAGTGTAGTGATGGGAGCCCCTTGACACCATCCCTACAGCTGATAACAATCATTATGACATCTGAAGTGACACGCTGTCTGGCTCTATATTCTCACAAAACACTCCCGACACCTCAGATGTTTCGCCTGCGTGGCATTTTGCTCAAACTCACATTAGGGAGAGCTTGTGAAGCCAAACTGAGGCGAGGGAATTCCCATGTGACGCTATAGGTGTTCAATCATTTATGAATGGATCGCTCCACTACGTTTCCAAATGTGTGAAAAGTTAACAGCATTTGCTGTTGTTTGATTCAAAGCTAATACAACAACAGTTGCAATGATTGTGATCCCTCCGTCTATCACACGGCGACATGTGTGTTGATTCCCGGACGTATTCTTTCCAGTTTAAACCACGTGTATGCAGCTAGCCACATGCTGCAATCTGTTAGCAGTAGGATATTGACTGGGCCTACCCCGACCGTCTGTTGACTCCGCTTTCATTTAGTACCAGACTGTGTTCCACATCCTTCCCTTTTAAGCTGCTGGCAGATGAGTGCATCCTTATGGCCTCAATTAACCGGTGCATGCGGAGTATGACATAGACGTTCTGAAAATAGACCACTTCGCTTTATTTATCAACCCTGTCACTTGCAAGGAAACGTTCATTATTGTGGAAATATGTGGACAATTGGCTTATTACTTCAGTGATCAACTATTGTCTCAACTTAAGTCTTCAGCAGTTATTATTATTATGTTTCTGACACGTAATTAACGCAGAACCCCTCTGTTTAGTTGAATCACACACACACACACACACACACTTGTCTATGTGAGATCTGTACAACCGCATTAAACTGACCTAAACCCCAGAGCCAGCTGAATACTTACACAGTAATCATTTACATTCTATGACACGTTTGCAGTATATTTTTGTTGTTGCATTTTTTTGAAGCAGGGAGATTAATTATACTGGACAGTAGCAACAATATGATGATTTAGCATGATGATAAAGTGTCACAGGGAGGCCCCTCGCCATGGAAAACAGGCCCAGCAGGCAAAATTGCAGTGAATACACATAAGCGCCATGGTCAGTGTTTTTTTCCCGTCACTATTCCAAGTGTCAGATACTAAATGTGTCAGCAATAGCAGTTAATGCCTATCAAGGGTAAGTGGAATCTTGCTCTTCTTAACACAAGATATGGAAAAGACTCACACAACACTTCTCAGGCAGTGTCCGAATGTGATTCTCTCCTTGGGAAAAAGCAACACTGTGTATATATATATATATACATTGTGTATATATATATATATATATACACACTGTATACTGAAAAAGTAATGTACACTGAGTGTCAAAACATTGCTGTTTTTCAGCAAGATTAACTGTTTGTCCTCCCAGCGTCTGTGCTTTGGTTGTATGCTCCCAGTATTTTCTCTTAAGGTCAAAGAGACAATTTCTTTGGCTTGTACTACGATAAACTTTCTCCCCTTTCCCTTTCCCCAGCCTGTACAGAGGATGTCATATTTCAAGGGCCAAGATGGAGGACGGAGCCGAGTGACCTCATTTTACCGATCAACTCCCCGGACCAGCAGGCCACTGTCTCGTGCGGGGCAGAAGGGAGCCCTCCCCCGCAGTACAGGTAAATTACCACTTCAAAGTCGCATTCCCCCCACGAGCCGTCCCTTCCTCCGCCGTCCGCACGCGTGCATCGTCTCTGCATCGCACGCTGCAAAACTGGTTGCTGCCTAATTGCTTGTGAATCTCGGTTTGCTCGCTTCCGCGGAAATCAAAGAGGGTACCGATAGCGGTGATTGCTATTGATTAATTAAAGAACAACGTTTTCTGGACACAAACGCTCGAGAGAGATTACGCACCATCCGACAAAAAGACAGGCTTCAAAGAGCCGCTGCCTAATTGAGCATCCATTTCTAATTGAAAAAAAAAAGCTTATCTATTTCAACCGAGCCTACGATGTCGAGTCAGGGCCGCTGTGGTTGATGAATATGCCAACACCTCAGATACAAGTGAGGTTAACTTTATTAATGATAAGATTTAAGCCACAGCCCGGCTAAAGCTGATGATTTATGATATGGTGCACGGCTTAAGAAATCATTAGGAGAGAAAAGGAGATTCCAGCAACTCATTTGCACCACGGATCCTTTGATATCTCCCCGGCTATTCCCTGGCGGTGAAGTGGAGCCTGCGCCGAAAAGAAAAAAAACGGCAGCTGGCAGTGTTTTTTTCTTTTTGTGTGGTGGATTGTGTTTCGGAGCTTGGTCAGCACCGTGTAGATGCACTGCAAGCAGGGAAGAGAGGCAATAACCTTGTGAGTGACATTCTGTTAAATGCTTACATTTCCTATAATGCGTCTGCACTGAAAACATGGTCCGGGCACAGCGTGGGGGGATATCTTTGTTGAGCAACCGGATAGTCGTCGAAAGACAAGTCGAGACCATCACTTACGTTATTTCACCCTCGACTTAAAGCCTTCTGACGTTCACCTGTGTTGTGCAAAAGGTTTTCTCGGTTGGGTTTTTGTGTGCAGGAGAGGACAGAGTCTGATTAACGGACTTTACACTGTGCTTCTTATCTGAATCAAGTCTCTGAGGATAGAGAGTTTTGTATGTTGTAATGATTTTAAATTCTCTTTATACATTTTAGGTGGAGACTGAAATGGTCTTGACTTGAATTAACTGTTGGAGGATTTAGGAGTTAAGTGCCAAATATATTTGTCAGTTTGTCAGTTGTTGTTAGTACTAGACGTAAAATAGTCAGGTCCAGGGATGTCGCAAGAACCGATACTTTGAGTTTACTGAAATTTAGAATTGATTTTGTACCAATTTTCTACAGTACCATAGGTACCAGGGATCAGGGTTCGAGACTAACGACATACAGACGAGAGAGAATGTCCCTGACATGCAACATTGTGAACAACTAATCCATTGAAATCAGCAGGAGAGCTCGTTAACGTTAGCTGGGAGCAGCCGATGGGCAGCAGCACAGTCCTGCTTGGCAGCTAAGATACGTTTAAACCCTGGTCAGTAAAAAAAATATATATTTTAAAGTTTAGTTGTAGGCAAGAATCTTGATGTAGATCACTTTTTTTTTTTTTTTTGTCAGGTTACGGGAACATAGCTCCAAATGAATTTGATTCAAATTCATTTTGGAGTTCTTTGATTTAAAATTTAAATGATGTTGATGTTATTACAATGTTGACATTTGTTTTTTGTATGATTATAATTAAACTACACTACAAAATGCTCAACATCCACTCTCAAAGACATCTAGTGATAAAATCCATTTGTATTATTGCTTTGCTTTTGTAAAGCATTTGTTCAACTTCATCCTGCTCCTCTTGTGAACCTCGTGGGACTCCCCTCTTGTTTTGCCCACTTGTTATGTATCCTACCTAGAGTTCACTAACTTTCCACCATTTGGGAACTCTCAGCTTCTGTTTGGAGCGCAAAACAAAAGCACATCTCGCTATGGCGATGTTCATCTAGGTCAGAAATACATCTGAAACCAGGTTTAAAAGGAAGAATTGACGTTTCAGTGAGCCAAGTCACCGCTGTGAATTGACAGTTCTGGTAATGCTTTTAAAGACACAAGATTTCTACCCTTAATCTTACTTTGAGGAGGGAGTCTTTTTTTTGGGAGCTTCATTTGGGTTGCATCATTTTTTCTGACACTGATTGTCCTTGGCTGGTTTCCCTTCCGGCGAAGAGAGGACTTTCTTTTGTCCTGATGATAAAAAATAGAAAGCGTAAATTCTTGGCAATTTATTTCCCCAACACCGAAATTAGAACCTCAAAATGTCCTGTGGCGACTGGCAAAAAAGACTGCCTTCAGGAAGTGGTCACTCTCTGACTTCCATCAGAGACTGCAAACTATTGGCCTAAACCCTGCAAATGAAAAGTATTTGTATAATTAGATATGCCAAGCGAGAGAGAGGGTATTACTTTCAGAGCTGCACACTTAATTTCCTTCAGTTACTTCAGCTATTAGGAAAAATTCATCCATTTGGTTTAATAGCTATAGAAAAGAATTAGGTCGCACAATATTGAATTTGTCAAAGAAGATGATGTTAACCCTTCTCAGGGAGCCGCGGTACCATTGAGGGTATCAGTGCTCCCACAATAGGCTGTTTCAGCTTTCCCTCATATCCTACGGTGATGAAATGTAGATGAAATATTGAAATGATCAGTCAGATATTATTTAAATCAGTGTACAAATGCACCAAATGTATTGGATTTCCAGCACAGCTGCAATGAACCACTGAATAGTGGCAATACCAGGGAGTTGCAGAAGTTGTTTATTTCTGTCATAAATATAGAGCATTTAGACGATGTGTTAATAATGTACCACACATTCCTTTACTTGTACAGCGAAAAAAAACGAAACATATTTTTAATCCTTTTAATCCGAAGCATAATAGTTTTCGTGCAAAATATCTCATTTACAGATCTTTACAGTCGAAAAGTACATCTGTATAAAGTATGTATAAAGTACATAGTACATCTTTATAGTAGCATATTGTATATATTATTTTTTAAATATAAATGAAGGACGAGGTTTAAAGTATTCCATATTTTTTTCTCACTGTCAGCAAATGAAAAGAGCTCCCAGCTTTAAGCACTTTGGTTCCATGTAAGAATTTAAAAAGGCCTCGTAAATATTTACTTTGTTAAGAAAATGAAGCTCAGTAATTTCCCTAAACTTGCTAAGCATATCACATATCACAAACAAAAGTGCATTTGCCCAGGACTATTTTCAGCGGTGGACGAACACAAATTTGATGCTCCAGTGAGTCGTATTGGGTCGAGTCAAAATAAACTGCGCTGCTCACGTTCAAAAGCGTAACAGAGTGACTCACTGAGGGGAAGCTCGAGTGCAGAGGAATTAAGACTTGCCCGGATTTGTCAAAACAAAAACAAACGTGTTGGTAGGATCAATTAATTGTTGGGCTTTTATTATAAGGGTTGAACAACAGTAGAAGAAAAAAAAGAAACATTTAAAATACCAACCAAATATCTTTGTCGGAGACAATCTAAAATGTAAACGAGAACGTTCCTCGCATAACTGCCCCTGTGATCTACTAACATATGGAAGTGGATCCGTCATTTAATATGCCGTTTGACGAGTTTGAAAACCCGTCTAGTTGGTTTGAATACTAAAGTAGAGAGAGCACGTACGATAGAAATGAGAATACCACGTTGTCGTTTGTGTTTAGGCTCATACCCTTTGCTAGTCGGCTTCGTATGGTCTGATTTTGTTTCCATCACATCGACTCTCCCCTCAGCCTCGCCGACGCCATGAATATATGAACGGGGAGCTCTGACAGTTCTCCAGTTGACAAATAGTCCGGTGTAGCGCCAGAGCACACTCCAGGGCTGCGAGCGGTGCTTTATGAATACACCTGTCACTGTGTTTACTATGAATCTGCTGTAACACAGGATCAAGGGCACAGCAGTGATTGGAAAGGGGGAATAAAAAGTGCTCTGGCTGGTGTCTGCCATCATGTAATGTGACTTCGGGCAGATGTAGGACTCTACCTTTGTTTACGGGTCGGTTCAGGGTAGCAGAAACATAAATAGAACTGAGAGGGTGATTAGAAGATGTTAGTTGTTGTTTCTTTCCAGTTGCAGCATGGAGCCAGATACCAGATCTAAATTGTTTTGGATTGTATCGATTTTTATCTTTTCGAGCGTGCGAGATTGTTTAAAAACCAGTGGCATCAACTTGAAAAAGGCCGGCCTGTGGTCTTAAATAAGGACAGATGTATGGACTTTGCTTTTATTTGCTAATTTGGCTTTTACTTTAAGTCAAAACACCACATATCCAGGCTGTAAAATATTGTAAATGGTATTATATCTGCCTGTAAGGGTTTATGAATGTGTGCGTATGTGAGTGCACTTGTACAACATTACTGTTAATATTTCAGTAACTCCATCTGACTTTTTGGTTTAGCAGCCAGCAGACACACACAATACAAAACATTCACCTTGATAAAGGGCAGTTTTTAGGAATATTTATCATGTTACATTTGGCTCAAAAGTCAAATGAACATCCATTTATTTTAAAAAGCAGCAGCAATAATCTACTACACACAAAATTGCAGAGAGCACCCCGATCAGCAGTTGACTTTCCATTATCAGCTCCAAGCTCTGCCCGTGCGTGTGTTTGTGTGCTTGTGTGTGTGTGTGCGTGTGTGTGTGCGTTTGCGAACTGTGTGGTCACTGCCGTCTCTGTGGGTGTCTGGCCTGAAGGAAAAGGCAGGAGAGCCAGTGCTGCAGTGCAATCCCCAGTCTATTTGATGAGTAGACCTCATGCAAAATTGATGTGAACCTCAAGGTCACGGGGAGTTCATTCAGAGCATGCTCAGATCAGCCAGCGCCCTGCAGCACACCGCAGCACACAGCACTGTTCTCCTGGACTTACTGTATAAGCTCCTCTGCACATGACGGTGGTGGATACAGCTCGGTTTGGGACGGTGCTAAGAGCTGCTCCGCCTCACCTCTACATGCAACCGATGTAAGTTTGAGAGGGAATTATAAATGGAAGATTCTCAAAAACACGGAGACGTCGCGCGACTCCTTAAAACAAAACAATGTCTGTGATCATCACAGGTAATGGCCTCAAGGGCATTGTGAGAAGTTATTTTCCAGCTCAAGTTTGTTTCATTCAAATCCCTTTTTGAGGACTGACGAGATAAACATATGCAGTATATCAGAATAAAATAGCATTATTCATTTATTTTTAACAGAAAAACGTTGTGCCGTTGGCGGTTGGTAAAAGAACTCACACACTGAGTCTGTAATCGTTAACCTTTCATGCAATGCTCAAGATAGAATTTCAGCTCATTATTCTTTTGTAGGTATAGCCACGAACGCTGTCAGACAGCAGCCTGAATCACGAGGCAATTTGAAGAGGGATGGTATCGCCATAGGTAGCAAAACCGCTTCCCCCTTGTAAGATGCCACTCCATCCCTGAGAGAGAGAGTGCAAGGTCATAGGGGTCGTTAGTCTGATCTGCCTCACTCATTGATCCTTTATCAGGCTGAGGTCTGCCCAAGTTAGAACCCCTGCCCCGACCATGGCTCTGACACATGCACTGTGTGGCCTCCACCTGGCGCCCCTCTTGACGATGCTCGTCATCCTAACAGGCGCTACTCAAAAAACTACTCAAAATGAATGTATTAAGACTTAAAATAATTTAATACTGCACACTTTTGTAAGAAGCCTTCGTGAATCACTTCCTAACATTGACTTGATGGTTTGTTGTTCTCCATTAATGGCTTATTATAATTAAAAATGACTCACCAACTTTTGCTGTTGGCTTATTACTGAGGCAGGAGGTCAGTCGCACAGTAGGTCTTGCAGCAGCACGTGTTGGTGCTGTGTTTTACAGCTCGTGGGAAAACATTGGACGAGGCAGCAGCAAATATGAAAATATTAACCAAATTCAAGCAGTCCGCTCCATTAAGAAAAGGGTTGCATTTCTCATTAGTGTTTTTTGTTTGATCCCCCTGGTGTAAAAGCATCCCAGTCGGGTCTTATAAAGATGCTGTGTACGGCGCGTTGTGCTGATGTTTTCTTTCACGTTTTCCAAGTGTGAAGGCTCACATTTTGTATTTATTTTTTGCCTCTCACTTTCACCATGTGGGAAAATGCAAGCGCGAGTTCGTTATTTTGTTCACAAACCGGCTCGTAATGACGAAGAGTGACATAGCCGCTGCTGCAATGTCAGACCCGTCCTTAAAATAGTCCTGTTAAGGCCATCTGCTTTACCTCTCATTACTCCCCGATCTGTCCCTCCACCTTTAAATGGCGCCCAACTTATCACAAGGTTCCCTCACGAAAGGCAAAAACAAGGTCCCCCGTGTCTAATAGCAGAGCCTGTCTCCGGGTTTTTTTCTCCTTCTTTTCTGCAGCGAGAGTAGGTAGGTGGCTTACTGATTGTGTCTGCGATGCAGAGACACAACACCATCACACCCCACCAGCTGTCTGCTCCGTGGGTGTGTGTGATCTGTCCAGGCTGCCCACCTTCCTCCCCCAATAAGTTCAATCATGCTGGGTGGCTGCAAGTCTAACTAGCTTCCCATCCTTTTCCATTTAACCTCCTCCTCCTCCTGCACACACACAATAATCCTCCCTTTGGCACAAACAGGGAGGGGAAGCAGAATTAAAGTCGAGAAACACTAGGACTTCATCAGGAAATGACTTAAAATGTAATTGTAAATTGTGTTTAACTCGAAACCTTCACGTTGCCTATCACAGGTTGGTTTTTCATATGCAATATATTCTTAGAAACATAAGCTTTGCCATGACGAGTATTATACATAAGTAATATTATTGTTGGACCAGTGACAAAATCAGTCAGATTAAGTGACTGGCACAGACTGTATGAATAATGCAAGCTACAAGATGAAAGACAGCTTTGTCTTTTGTAGTCTGTCAGGCAGGAGACTGGGGAGAGCCATGACTGGCTTTAAGACTGCATGCAGCATCATACTAACAGCCTGTTAGTTTGCCTGGGAGAGCGAAGAGAATTATATTGATTTATTTATTTTTTCTCTTCATCATTGGAATTGTCATTTCACAGTCCTGTCACAAAGGCGGATTTGTGATAATTCCTTGTTTTTCAAATTCTATAAGGAAAGGGGAAAAGTATTTTTTTCATCTGTGTCTGAGATAAAGTCCTGTCACCCCTCCGTGCTCTTAAAGGTATCACTCAGTTTGCTTTTCCGTCAAATATGCGGCTGTCACGCCTGGCAGACTGTAGATTTGGCTGAATAACGTCTGAGGCGTTTTCATTGTTCAGCAAGAACATTGTTCAGTGTTTTGTCTCTGTTGGTCACGGTGATTAATAGCTGTCACTTCCTAAACTGAGCTCGCATGACAAAGTATCCTGTGACATTTCTTTGGAGGGAATTGTCTGTAGACAATACAATGCGAAGGTGTCAAAAAGCAATAAGTCAGAGCAACAAAAGCACAAACATGAACTAATTAGAAAGCACTCAGAGAGCGCATAACTCTGGCAAGGCGGAACGGTCGTTCAGATTTCTAATTTCAATAACGTCTGCATTTCCAATCTGGATCAGAATCTGCGTCAAAATGCATATAGAAATATACAAGCATGCCATACTACAGCCAGCTAAAACATTCAAATGCATGCTTAAATGTTACCGCAATCAATAATAATAATAATAATACTATTTTAATATATATAATAATGGAACAGTGAGAGACTGCATACTTTTGCTTTTATACTTATTGAATATAGAAGATCTTATTATCTGTGATATCATGGTAGCTTTTTCTAATTGGCACTAAGCACAACATACAGCTGAGGCTGGTATTTTTGCAGGTATTTCAGTATTGGACAAAGGTACATTTTGATTTGAAATGTCATGTTATCACCAAAGTTATCACAATTCATCTTGAGGTTGACATGAATGTGCGTCTCAAATGACAGGCCAATCCATCCAGTTATTGTTGAGCGATTACGCTGAAAACAGCTATTGTGAACCTCACGGTGGCGTTCAGATACAGCTGAGTGACCAATAATGTTTATACAAACGGTTATGTTTACAAGTTCAGATGAGTGAAAATGTTTAACCACTGTTGTGGCACTAGATAAAAAGTCAGAGAATAACAAAGTAATTGGGATTCAGCATGGGATCACCAAAGGCATTAGGATACATCCTCTGAGGAATGTCAGCACCAAATATGTCCATCCAATATTTGCTGGGATATTTCACTCTAAACCATCAGGTGGTGTTAAAATTAAATTCAGGGGATCACTATAGGCATTAGGATACATCCTATTGGGAGCATTCATTTTTCTGAATGTTATGGTAACCCATTCAGTAGTTGTTAAGCTATGATGCTATGATGCATGATTTGATGATTTCTTACCTGCACATAAACACCTATTCCTAAGGCCATGGCCTCCTTTTCAACCAAATGTCAATATACATTTTTTAAAGTTTTCCAATACAACCAGAACCAAAAATATAAGCTTCTGGAAGTAATTAAAACAGGGATGAAATAAAACCCATTTCACCATGCAAATGGGAAAATAGTCAATTCACCAATGCTCACTGCTTAGTTTTGGCAGTTTTTTTGCTTACATTAGTATAAACAAAATTAAAGTCAAACTGTTGCTGTCCTCAAAATCAAGAAATGTTTTTCTTTCGTCCCCAATTGCTATAATGTATATTTTTAACATCCCAATTTCTCTGCTAACAACACAGAATCCTACTCCTATTACTCACCTTTTATCTCCTCAGCATGATGCGACCGATCCAATCGATCTCTGTGATAAACACTGTGAGCGTGCATCTCCAGGGGGCTGAGCCACTGATTGTGTTTGCGTTTTTCCAGATGGTCACTAAACGGAACACTCATTGATCTGGGGAATGACTACCGGCGTCACATGTCTGGGGGCAGCCTGATCATTAGCAACCTGGACAAGGACCAAGACACCGGGGTATACCAGTGCACGGCCTTCAACGCGTGGGGGTCCATCCTCAGCCGCAGAGCCAGCCTACAATTTGCATGTAAGTGATCCCACGGTTGCTAACACGTTTTCTGGCTTGACTCTGACACAGTTATGACATCCTGGCATCGCTTTGCATCTGCTGTTTATCGGTCGGACGTGTGTAAAATGGCTGTGGCCCAGGCCTTCTTTTTCTTTTCTTTTTTTTTCATTCACCAATGCCGATTTCTCATTTAGATTGCCTAAGAATAGATTTTTTGAAAGGGGAGATGGTAATCGAATGAAATGTCAGATGCAACAAACACTCACAGTGGGTGAGGCCGCTTCTGACTTTCTCTGAACTCCATTGATTCTCATTAGCGGCTCCAACTTGTGACAGCATCTATGCTCGGTCCGAAATTGACTTATACTTTGCCAAGTGACGGGTCAGACCCTGTGATCAAGACTTTAAAAGAGACGAACACAAATTACCCTTAAGAAGCGTTTGCATCTCTGTAATCGCCATCCATTTCTCAATGCATTATACATACAGCAGATTGAGAGTGGATCAGTGACAGGTGCCGCTCTGTCAGGCTGCCGCTCACAGCACAAAAGGCTCGGGTTGGAAAGTGATTCCGTGGCGTTTGGTGCTACAGTACCTTCCAGACCGGCACCATCGAGGCACCTTTCTGCTCTGGATCAAGCCTGCTGACTGACTATTGATCATCTCCCAAGGATAGAGAACATTTCACTTCCTCTCAGGAGATGGACTGCCATTATCCCTACAGCCAGCAATGAATCTTACTTGTGGGGACCGGGTGAAGAGCAGAGCTGCTTGACATTTATTGTAGGGATGGTCGATACTGCGTTAAATACTCGTACTCGCATCGGTTTCAATGGCCGATACCAAGAACCGATACTCACTCAACAGTATTTCACTACAACAAACTGGTCGCGCTTTGTGGAGAAGCAACCCCGTGGCGGAGCCGGAGACACTCTTCTCTGTCTCAACTGTCTCAACAGTCTCAACTTCTGAGCAGCCAATCACGCTATCCAAGTTGTTTTGCCGCCCAATCAGATGGCCAGTTTGTCTCAACAGCAGAATCTGGAGCCGCCATCTTGGATCCTCGCTACGCAGCGCTCACTTCTTTCAATAGACAGGAGAAAAGTGAGACGCGAGTACAATACAAGACTTTATCGATATTGTGCTTATTAACCGGTGTTGCATACGTGTGTATGACATATTAGTGCTCATATTAGTGCTCTTGTTAGTGGCTGACAGCCCCGGAGTTACTTGTAATCAGTCCGTCCCAACGCGACGCAAATGTTTCGCGCGACCAGATTACATGTAAAGTCTATGCACAGACGCGTGTGGTTGCGACAGACGCAAATTTACGCCGGCGGCACGTTAGACGCGAGAGTTGAAAATTTCCATATTTAATACATCTATAATTGAGAAGCTCTGCGCGTCATCACCGCCGTCCTGCCGGTTTGAATCAAACGGCTGCTGATCCACCTGAAGTAGCGCTGGCAGCGGCCTCATTCAGACGCTGTTGTGCGGCTACGGATGATATTATTGTAGCCGAGTGTCTGTTGTGTGTCTATATTTGTAATTCTAATAAAATGAAAACACGCTGCAGGGTAACTTGAACCACTTTTTTATCTCCTTCACACACGTATATCCCACAATTCCACTCCTGTTTTCCTTTCCGTTTCTCCCTCCACAATAAAAGCACCGGAAACATAACTTGGAACACAGCTTCCTATATAATTGCTCGATCCCTAATATTATCGCTTACATTATGAACCCGGACACGGGGCGTTTTATGGTCCGACATTAGAGGGACTTCCACAAGAAGTTTAAAGCTTGGGATAGCCTTCTGTTAATTTTGTACTATAGGCTTGACATAATTTGCAGAGGATAAAATAAAATCTGCCTCCAAATTAATTGCACTTTCATGGAGACCAAATCTAAGAAGTATCGGTATCGGTACTCGGTATCGGCAAGTACACAAATAAAAATATCGGTATCGTATCGGTTTGTAAAAAATGGTATCGTTGCATCCCTAATTTATTGTCTTGCCTAATGCGCAGTGAGGGGGGTCTAGGAGATCAGCATGGCTGATACTCTGCTTTTCCGTGTAATGAGGCCACTGCCCTAAGATAGAAATGCCGTGCCTTCCTTGCTGCTTTGCTTGCCGTCAAAATCAAACTGCAAAGACTTTAAGCACACATGTCCTCCCACGGCTAACAAGAAAAAAATACTGAAATAATGCATAGAATAAAACACGTAATTGCAATTGGTATCATCAGCATGCAAACTGCATTTCTGATGGGCTTCGTCTTTTTCCACACTGCTTTGAAGAAAAATCGAGTTGTATTCAATCAGTGTTTTATGTTCATAGTTTTGGCAATCATCATCGGTTGTGATAACATTGTGCTCATCAAGTTGTTTGCTGTGATCTGTTAACATGGCAACATTGGCCAGGCCGAAAAGAAGATTATTGTTTCCTTACTGACCTTGGCTTCTCAGTTCCGCTCAGCCCAAAATATAAATTGGGATAACTTCCCACGTAAAAATATCTATTATTTACGTAACTTTTGTGATTAAGAAAAAACAACATTGTACTTAAAAGAGTTTGTATTGACCTTGTTAACGATTGACGGTGTCTTCTCAATATATATTATAGGCACATTTTTACCTAGGACCTAGATTAGCCACTGAGGCCAAATTAGCTTCAAGATTTTTGACTAATTTATAGTGCAGGGTTTGGCATTTATTTGGCTGAGTGAATAAAAAAAATATTGTGGTAGCTTGACTATTTAAAGACTTAATCAGTGGCCTGCATTGTTTTAACTACAACGTCTAGTATTGGCACAGGTCACTTGGAGAGGAATACTCAGTGCACTGGTGTCTGTTGGGTGGGTCATTGCATCTCAGAAATAGCCCTGTTTTCAAAGAATAACTGGCATTATTAGTATTATTATTATTATTAGTATTATTATTAACTATTCAATTAAATGGATATAATTTCTCATTTTGGAACCACGGTGGTACCTAAAAAGTACCACTTTCCATGTCCATGCAGTTTACGGACCAACTTCCTGGTTCAGCTTTGATCCACGTACAGTTTGGAATAATAAGTAACATTTTGGTTGCATTTGCCGAATGAGTGGGTTAAAAAACTGCACATATATCGACGATAGTTTAAATGACTGTGTGTTATGAAACGTGTTACTGGTAAAACTAAAAAAAGACTCCTGACTGCGAGTTCCCCTCAGCTCTATGAGGCCCTTTGCTTATAATAATTGACAGTGGCAGTGTGTCGGCATTGTGTTAACAACACTGCTTTAAATAGCCGGTTTATAACCTGTTTGTTATCATCTCACTGATCAGTTGTGTTGTACTGATGTCATCCCGTTCCCAATACTCACTAATTGCCTGACAGTGGTATAGTAAGAGAAGCAAACAATAAAAGGCAAATTATAATAAACCAGATACATCTATTTTTGCAAAGCACATTGAAACTTTTGCATTATGTGGCCTCTGCAGCAGGTAAAATTAGTTTGCTCAAGAACATTGTTGGTCACAATAGATAACTGGGATAAGGGCGGCGCCATTGCCCAGACCAATCATCTTTGAGCTGTAATGGTTGCTCTCTGTAATCTCCAAGCCAGCCATTCTATTTGTTTTATTCTCTTTTCTGCTTACAAAGGAATCACTGCAGCTACAGTGAGTTTGGCCTCTAGCTCTCAGAGTTACTGTGTGTGGTCAGTTCACTCCAGTGAAGCCCATTATTCTTCTGCTCAGTGGCCGGAGAAAGACAGAAGTGTATCCCCTTCAGCACCGAGCCCAGCTACATCTCCGCAACTCCTCTGTGCCATTTTGCACGAACTTGGTGAAGTAGTCCACATCTCCCCGTCCACTAAGTATTTATTTGTAGATCTCTGATTCGCCATAAAAGCGTGGCTATTATAATTATCAACTGATATTATAACCGTGAATGTCTTTAAGAGATGTACTCTGTATTTACTAAGACAGCCAGATGAGATCAGAAGGACGTTGCGTCTGTCTGTATTTTTGAAGTCAGCCGTCTCTTCCTGTGGCCTCCTCGGTGTCCTGCCGTGACTTGGCTCTGTTTGATTCCACTGCGGTCATCCGAGAGCTACTCATTAATCTTACCAACACTGTGTCCCACTTCTCTCCATAATCTTCCTTCTCCTAATTCCCCTTATCGGTCACACTGACTTTCTTTTGTTTGTGTTTGGATGGCTTACTCTAGGCTGCTAGCCAGAAGGTGCCGACAGAGTACAGAGCGGACTGCGGCAGCTTCTCTCCATCAGTCATGAAGCCAGGGGTGGTTTATCATCCCAGGTTTTTTTTTGTTTTTTTTGGGGTCTGCCAGCAACTGCTCATTCATTTGCAAAGGGGATAGATTGTGCTGAGAGTATTGATGGGGCAGCTAATGTTTTTAAGTGCAAGATTACACCACATTTAATAATGATGTTACTTATTGCTGCTGGCACTGCAAACTGTCATTTGTCATGCACATCCCCCCCCACACCCCCCACAGCTGTGTTTGCTCAGTCCACACCCCCTGCTCATTCTATCCCATCTCAGCCGAATCTTCTTCACGTAAAGCGCTGTGTCGCAGGTTAAGCATCAACAAGTTGGGTCCATCTATTTCATCGGCACCCAAGATGCTTTTGAGAGTGTCGGAGGCTGTCGGGAGGTGTCCTGGGGCAATCAATGATGTCCTGTTAAAGTCCCAGTCAGTGCTTAACACCAAAAACAGGCCGCAGGGAATCACTGAAAGGAGTGTTGGAAACTTTCAGTACTTGAAAATATGGACTCCATAAAAAAAAACTCACTTTCTGGCCATCTGATATTGAGCTCAGTGCCGTTGATGATTTTACTTTTTTCCCGGCAGGAGTCTAATTCGATTTCAATCTTGTTTGACTCATCAGATCTCGATAACTTCAGAACTCAAGCGGTGAGGAGCGCTGTCAACGTCCGTGAAGGCCAGGGAGTGGTTCTCCTATGTGGACCGCCTGCACACTCTGGAGGTAAGCTTGCTTACCTGCTTCTGTTTTTACACCTATTCATGTGTACAGTACACATGCTCTTAATAATCATCCCTCTATGTCCTATGAATGCTACCGCTAAGCAAATCGCTACTTTGGAGTTCCTTTCCTTATTTTCTTAATTTACTCCGCCAGGTGTAAGCCTGTGGGGGAGATCAGGCATTCGGTTCTGTGTGTGTGTGTGTGTGTCTTTCTGTCCTCGGCTAATCTTGCATACTGCTATACCTATCAGCCCTATTTCTCTTGTGGACCTGTCATGGTTGCAGGGATTCACAATTTTAGAAACAATGTAAATCAAATTCTGTTTCATGCCGTCATTGACTGCTGACTCCAACTCAAGTGATCTACTAGTGATGCTTCTGTGGCAAAAAGCCTTTTACATTGTCAAGGCTAAAAACAAGTCCCGCATAGCCTGTTGCAGGCCACATCTTGGTGTTTGTTGTGGCGCAAAGTTTGGTCTAAATTTGAACCGCAGCATATGCAGATTAATTCCATACAAGATGTGTTATGATCCATGGGAGAAACATGAATAACTATCCGTTTTTGTTATCTTCGCCCCCATCATAACCGTAAGGGAGCCGGGAGGGACCACTAATTGAGATTCAACTCTTCTTTGTTTGGGAGGGAAGAGGAGAGGGGGGGACACTTGGTCGAGATCTGCAATCTAATGAGTGCACATTGCTATCGTGTTCCTCAATATACGCTTATTTATTTTGAGAAAACTAATACCTCTCTTCATGTCTGTCCGTTAAATATGAAGTTACAGCCATCGGCTGGCTAGCATAGCTTAGCACAACGACTATTTACAAGGGGAAACGGCACTAAAGCTCACTAATTGACACGCTATGTCTCTTTTGTTAAGCCCGTACAAAAACAAAGTATTTCAACGGTGTGGGTTTAGCGGGCCCTAAAAGTACAACTTGTTCCATTTTGTTATTTTTCAGGGGCAAAACAAAGAGATGCAACGTGTTGATTAGTGAGTCTTGGACGTGCCGATGGAAGCATTTAGTTGCCTCCAGACAGAGCCAGACTTGCTGTTTCCAGTCTTTATGCCAGGCTAACCAGCTGCTAGCGGCAGCCTCATAATTATGCACCACACATTCAAAACAAATGCTTTAATTGTTCAACTGAGAAGCTGGGAACGCTGTCTTTAAATAAGAGGCCACACGTAGGAGATAAAGACGCGGCCTGCTCAACCCCACCTCTCTGAGGATATGGACAATGGCTGCTGCCTAGCTTGTCTTCCTCTTGATACAGTAGCTTGTACATTGGAACAACCAATTTCCTTCACAAGGAAACCGTTTGTGGCACATTGCATTGTACAGCTGGTCTATGGGATAATGGGTCAGAGTACTCTGTGAAATACAGTTTGACAGCTTTCCTCTGACATAGGCCTGGGTTTATATGCGGTTGGCTGCTGTAACTGTGGTGCTATTGTGTTGTGTTTCTTTTTCACATTTTCAAAAGTGAATGAAAGTAAAGCAGTGTGAGCTTGCTGTCCCTTTCTTCCTATCTCGCCCTACTGCTCCTTCACCTTCTCCCCCTCTTTTTCTCACACCTTTCCACCACCTTTTTTTCTTTTTTTTTCCTCTCCTGAATTCTGAAAGCATCAATTTGCTTCCTAACCTTGAACACCATTGAACTTTATCCAACACCTACGTATAAAACACCCTCTCCGGCTCTCGATTCACTTTGTCGACTTTGAACCACACACAGTAACTCTGAATTGCAAAAGGCTTTTCCCCCAACTACCACATTCTGGCTCACATCACCTAGATATGAAAGATTGTAAGACAAATTGTCACACGCAATCGTTATTGTGTCCCTTTTGTGTTCCGCCGCAGCCATTTGTCATAAGCTTTTTTAGTGCACAAGTCACCTTTTCTGTTGCATTAAAGCCCTTATGTTGTATTTGCACTGTCCACTTGCCTTAAAATCCCCACTGCTCATTACAGCCGCATAGTTCAGATGGAGTTTATGCTGAGTCTGAACTTCGTGGCTCCTGCTGGCCTAATCAGAAGCAGCGTTGCATCTGCATCGCTGCTCCCTGCTTCGGACGCTTGATCCCATCCGAGGCTGTGAGGCCCGCTCCCCCGGGGCAAAGGGATGGAGGTGGGGGGTGGCATCGAATATGATTGACAGTCGGCGCGTACACCTTTTGACTCTGAGCCCCTCAACTCCAAACTGGTAGATTACACAGAGCATCTCCTCGCTCTCGCAAATCTGTGCAGAGCGCGCTTCTGGAAATGACACAGTAATTCACCATGGCAGGTTTCTCTTTTCGTATGGTAGACCTGCAGCTTGCAACGCAACATGTTCCCACTTCCAGCCGTCAATCCAACCATCAATCCATCCATCCCTCCGTTCGTCCGTGCCTCCCATGAACCGCCCAAGTCGCTCAGGGACCCGAGGAATGGAGGCCATGTGTCAGGGGAGCGCCACTGACGCGCTGTAATCCATTTTGTTTCGCTCCCTTTCCCTGGGTCTCCCATTGCTTCTGCACTGATAGCTATTACATTTTCCAGGCCTTGGCATATCTTCCCAAGGAAACTGAGATAAGGGAAGGAAAATTAGGTTATATACTAACATTCTTAGTACACAGTGTGGTATCTTCTTTTGGCTGTAGAGGTCAATGTTACCAATTTAGCTCGTGTGCAATCAGTTTTGAGCGGGCGGTGACAGCGGTTTAATTGTTTTCCTTTCCATTCCAGGCCTGACATTTGCGTGGATCTTCAATGAGTACCCGCACTTTGTCCAACAAGACAGTCGTCGGTTCATCTCTCAGGAGACCGGGAGTCTGTACATCTCAAAAGTGGAGCCTTCAGATGTTGGCAACTACACCTGTGTGGTGAACAACTCTGTGACGAGGGAGAAGGTGCTCAGCTCTCCCACACCTCTGGTCCTCAGAAGCGACGGTAAGTTCTGTAAACTATCGGGAACTGAGTAGACTGATATTGGAAATAATCCATAGTTGTTACATCTTCATGTCAGCATGTTGCCATTTGTGGTTGTGAGAGGTCTTTGCCCAGTAGGCATCAATTTGATATTACATCTATATTAAAACTGGGCTATTCTGGATTGAGCTTACATGGCATTATTTGGTAATATTTAAATATACCACAGTATAAGAAGTCACATCTGACAATGTTTTGATATTGGACTGTTGACATCTAATGATACTGTTGACAGCTCTGCACTTAAGCTGCCTGAGCTCATGTTAACGTTAGCTTAACATGCTGACAGGACAGGACAGCTTCCAGCTCTGAATATTGGACGTCTTAATTTGAGCCGCAGCATTTCATATCCTTTTCAACAAGATGCTGGGACACGCTTCACATATACACTGAATTAAATTATGTTTAAAGGGTTGTTAAGAAAATTACTTTTCAGAAAGGCTTTTTATCTCTTATTGCTTTAAACTGGTAATTAAACACTTCCACAGATCAGTTATACACCATTTTTAAAAACAACTTTTTGGTGACCATATTGGTCGGTCTTTATCCTCCTGTAGCCCGTCATCTTCTGGATGACAATCTGTTTTTTAGTATTCACGTTCCTTACTGCTGATTTGATGGCTTATTAGAAAATGAGAACCCCAATAGTATACCAGCATTAATGTATTGGCAATAATTAAAACTGGATTATTACAGAATACACCAGCCATGAATGGTAAAGTCGGGCAACCCATACGTTGTTGTTTTTAATGACTTATGATCAATAAAGCCTAAGTAGATAATTTGTTAACTGCTGATAAAGCCATTGATTGCAGGGTGTCTTATTAGAATGCGGTACAGTGTTTCCCTTCAGTCTTTCAGATTTCAGCGTCTCTATTCAGCCATTATTCAGAATTATCAGACCATTGATTTCAAGCACAAAATGCCAAACTGTGAAGGCTTTCGTGAGCTGAATTATAGTTAAAATGAATGTTGACGTTTCCATACAGGAAAAGGCTGCATATCACTAATAACTAATCATTGAGATAAATGGCAACCCAATTGCTCGAAAAGAATATTTCATTTATAGTTTCTGCAAACCGCGGCATACCTTGTTTCTGAACCTTATTAGCCTTGCAGAAATGTGCAATGCTAAGTGGTTGACATTGTGAAACACTTGCTTAGGTTTAATTGTTTACGGTTGGAAAAATGAGAACGGTTTGTGTGGCTATGTAACAAGTGCAACAATGTAACGCAACAAGTGTAAAGTCACAGTGGTCTTCTGGGTGAAAGTTTATTTTTTGCTTGACCCATCAGCCTCATCTCTCACCTGACCTTAAAGGAGTATTGACACGCCGGGGTAGGGCTGGGCGGTATGGCCAAAAATTCATATCACGGTATTTTGTAAGATTCTGGCAGTTTCACGTTATATCACGGTATTAACATTAATTTATTGATGCCGAAAAGGACCTGCGGCCACCTGAACAGCTGTTCACTGCTCGTTGTTCACCGCTAGCTGGCCAACTCGCTCGCAACTGCCCAGCAAGCTGTGAACAGCCGTTTGTGTGGCGTGACTTCCGGTCTGTCTCTTCCGGTTTTTTTTCACCTGCATTCCCCTGGGTCCTAAGTCCCTCCAGGTTCAGCTTCTTTGCAATACATCGTTTTCTAAACTACGTCGGACTTTTCAAACCCTCCAGCCAGCAGACACAGCTCCTCTCTGGGCAACACGTTGTGTTGGTGCGTCTCTGCTCTCTCTTGTTCCTCCTGCATCGCTCTTTTCCGTTGTTTAATGTAGCGATGGAGTTTATTCTTTCTGTGATAGTGGGCGGGCTGTACCCAGCATGCAGTTCGGCGGAGTAAATTTAATAAATGTACAATTATTAATGTTACAAATTGTTTATGTGTCACAAACTGTTGTTTTGTGGTGTTGTGCCCTGTTAAAGAGCGTTATTAATTGTTGTTATAAAATTAAAACCATGACTCTAACTCAATGTACGTAACACAGATAACTCCGACCGCTTCGCCAGTGACTACGGCTGGGCACCGGTGTGCCGGTATGTGAAAAAGTCATACCGTACGTAAATTTGACACCGGTATACCGGTTGAAACGGTATACCGCCCAGCCCTACGCTGGGGCTGAGCTGCGAACACTTACCTTTCAACGTCTTTAGACCTTTAGTCTAAAAACATGCACAGGTACCCAAATCAGCTCTTGCTGCCAGGCTGTTGGTTTGTGCTTGGTAATCGTAAGGGGCCTAGTACTGTCGCTGGGATAGAGTATTTGACTTGTTCCAGTGATGTGAATATAAATAGTCATAAATGAAGTCACATTGCCACAGGTGATGAATTTCTACAGAGCGAGTCTTTTCCCTGATGTGTTCTCTGAATCTTTTATAGGCCACCTCTTCACCTGCCCTTCAATGGTCACTTTTGCTCAACATGCATTTTCTTTGTGAGCCGTGTCACTGCGTTACTGCTCTCTATTTGATCCAACACGGCTTGTATAATAGGTGAGCTGTTAATCCTTGATGTAAAAAGCTTGTTTTGTCTCCCTTTTGCAGGAGTAATGGGCGAATATGAACCCAAAATAGAAGTTCATTTCCCTGATTCAGTTCCAGCTGCGAAGGAATCGGTGGTGAAACTGGAATGCTTTGCTCTGGGAAAGTAAGTCTGCACCTGTGTGTGTGTGTGTGTGTGTGTGTGTGTGTGTGTGTGTGTATGACATATTCCGTAGGCTCATTCGTGCATGAATGAGTGCTAATCAAGATGATTTAGGGATGCACAAGCGTAGCATTACTCACTCTCAGATTCATCAATCCATAGGAGAGCAAGGGCCGCAACATGAAAAGACAAGGGGGTAGAAATCAAAGTTATTTTTAAGAGCTTCTGAAATCAGGGCAATCACAGTTTGATTTGCAGGGTACAATAACTCACAGGGCTTTAGCTTCAACTGCTTTTCGTCTGTGCTTAATCAAACTTTGATCACTGGGAATAACAGTCGTCACCACGGGAACTTTTTCCCATGTCTGTTTTTCTGCAGCCCCGTCCCAGAAATAAGCTGGAGGAGAACCAGCGGCATCCCTTTCCCCAGCAAAGTGAAAATGAAGAATTCAAACGCCGTCCTTGAAATCCCCAATTTACAGCAGGAAGACGCGGGGACGTACGAATGTATGGCGGAGAATCGTAGAGGCAAAAATGCGGCGCGGGGTCGTATTTCATTTCATGGTGAGTGGGTGGACCATTTAGAATTGACAGGAAACGCAGGGAGACGCCGCGGGAGCGAATGTGTGTCCCCATTTGCACAGGAAACATGCATGTGAGCAGCTGCTTTAATCTCGTTCTTTGACAGGGAGCCTATTTGTCTACAACGTGCTGGGAACAATGGTACAATGAAATGAAAGTACAGGCTTTGGATCTAAGCTCGAAAACGTAAAAACTGAGTGTTATTGTAGAGGCGCCACATTTCCTGTCGATATTAAAATCTGTTGACCAGCCCGCCTTCCTCATTATGCTCATAATCCACTTTAAATTTTTATGTCTTAATGCAAGTCTGCTTTAACGGCTTCATGATTTCTGATACCACCCGTTGCTAATCCACTGCTTCTATAATTAAAACACATGTTTGAAGATAATCCTCTCATTTATTCCAAGCTAAACCTCACTGGCTTCAGACAATGACGGACACGGCGCTGTCCATCGAGGAGAACCTCTTTTGGGAGTGCAAGGCCAATGGGAAGCCCAAACCGTCCTACAGCTGGCTGAAGAATGGGGAGCAAGTGACGGCTGAGGTATGGAGATATGTTGAGACAAAAGAGCGGAATAAATGTGTCGGGCAACGCAATGAAAGCAGATGTTTCCGTTCCGGTTGCTTACGCTGAATCAAAAATGTAGAGAAACAGTTTAAAAGATGACTTGTGAGCGTACCCTCTCTGGATGAACGCATGTTCTGTATCAGAACTGTCTTTTTATGACGAGAATCAACCTCTCATCCATTTTTCACTTGCTTGGTAGACCTACCGTTCATTAAATTCAAGGGGTGCTCCAGCAATTTAGTACCGAGCTTTCATAATGGGGCAGGCAGGCACACCTGGTATCTGTATCTAAATATATCATGCGGATAAGAACATCTGATGCAAGGGCCTTTTAAACTTGATATTAACAAGCAATTGCTAATTAATTTTTCAATCACTTTTTATATTACTGAAGTGAAAATTCACTTTCTGCCCGAACACACCGACCAAACTGCCAGTTTTCTTTTTTGTAATTAAGAAAATTCGTTTTCACAAACTCTTAAGCTCCCCTCGGACCTATTTCACACGTCATACCAAAGCCAAGATGTGTGAAATAGGCGGAGTGCCCCTTTAAATCAGCAGCTGAAGCAAGATAATGTAGAATGTAATCATCAGTAGAAACATGCTACAAATAGATTCACATTGAAGGTTGGCAGTGTTTATGCGATAAGGTGACTTTGTGCCTCACTGATGTGTTCTAGTTCACTGAGCTCCAGCTTTCCAAATGCGCCTATAATTAAGAGAGCGCTGAGAGAAGCCCCTCCCCCTTCCGCCTCGAGGATGTCTGACTAGCTCATTGGGTTAAAAATCAATCCAAGTCATCATCCGAGCTGTCATCATAGTTTTTCCAGCTGAGCAACCGCGGCAAATGAATGACTTCTTAATATGCTGCTGGTGCTGTTGTCAGCGTTGCTTCTCTTCTGTGTATCTACAACGTCGGGTTAGCAGCACCCACCGCTGCCTCGTCTCTTCCCCATTCCAAACTGAACATACGTAGAATGACACCACTCTCTTTGAGCTCTCCCTCCCCCCCTCTCTCTCTCCCTCCCTCCCTCTCTCTCGCCCTCTCCCTCCCCCTCCCCCCTCCCTCTCTCTCCCTCTCTCCCTCCCTCTCTCTCTCTCCCTCTCTCTGTCCCTCCCCCCTCTCTCTCTCTCCTTCTCTCTCTCCCCCTCTCTCTCCCTCTCTCTCTCCCTTTCCCTCCCTCCCTCCTTCTCTCTCTCTCTCTCTCTCTCCTTCCCGCTGTCCTCCTCCCTTCATGGTACACCAGTAATTGCTGCTGCGCTTGTGGACGTAATAGGCTTGACTTGCAATGGATATGCATAACTGTATCTCTCTCCTCCTCAGGGCCGGGTACAAATCGAAAACGGGGCCCTCTCCATAGCCGGGGTAAACCTGTCAGATTCCGGGCTGTATCAGTGTGTGGCTGAAAACAAACATGGCATTATTTATTCTGGTGCCCAACTAATGGTGTTAGGTAAGATTGCATCCCTCCCTCTGCTTTTATCCTGCTTATCTGTCTGTGCGTTTGATCATCTCCTCGAGACAAAACAAATAAATAACCCGGCCGCCTGCTATAGCTCTCCTCAGCAATCAGTCTGCAGACTCATTTGATGTCACTATGGGCTCTGCCATCAAAAAAAAAAAAAAAAAATGAATCTGATGGAGTGTCTCATTTTACTTTTGGTCCTTTCATCATATTGATTTGGATACATCAAACGCGTTGTGCATGCTTTCTCATGTAGATGGGTATTGATTTATTGGCGACACTTTGATGACTTCCATCTGACTGACTCGATGAGAAATTCAATTCTGTCCTGATACATGTGATGACACTTTGAACGACGGCTGACAAAATGCAAAAAAGTGCGCATGGTGGAAGCTCTTCGAGGGGTGGATTATGTGTATAGCATTGGAAAGGTTGGGCTGGCAGGTGGGTCCGTATCGCCTTGAGCTCAATGAGCATTTCTGCTGAGTTCATGCTGAGACTTTAAGCTGAACCTCGCTGAAAGCTGAGGAGAGTTGATCTCGTATGGCGTGGAAGATCTGCAAAGATACAGATTGCCTATATTTTTGTTTTGATCTCATGTCTTTCTCTACTCCCCCCGACGCTCAGCTTCACCCCCCAGTTTTTCAAGAAGTCCATTAAGGACCCTGCTAAAAGCTCGCTCAGGCAGCGAAGTCACTCTTGAATGCAAGCCCCAGGCCTCACCCCCAGCAATTACCCTGTGGAAGAAAGGGAACGAGATCCTGCAGAGAACCGAAAGGTAGGATAAAAGTCCAAGTGCATATTCCTAACAGCTTTTATTCGCATTCACCGCAAGCCCGACTTGTTTGAATAGTGTGTTTGAGATTTGTGCGGATGCATAGAAGGGAAGGCTAATGAGAAGACTGAGAGCAGGAAAACCCACCCAGCAGGAAAATTGCACATGGCTATTATACTACGTGCATGTGAAAATAGCTCGGTGTGAGCAATGAAGTTGCCAGCTGGTCATATCAACCCAGCATGCATGACAAGTTTCAGGCCATCAACGATTAGCAAATGGAGTTGCTGCTGAATAGTAAGGCTTTTATATCGGGGAACAGAGTCAAACAGAGTTTGATTCACGCGAAGACAAAAAATGCCTTGTTGCAGATTTGAGAAAAGAGCCATCTAACAGGACGAGAAACACACACAGACATTATGCAGACAATGAGCAAACTTAAGGCGGCACTTTAAGCGGCACAGAGTGGTAGTTTGTTGTCCTCCTCTGTCTCGCCGAGAGGCTAATTTGAGCTACCGCAAAGAGCTCACACAATGCTGAAGGACCAATTAAAAGGTGGAGAAATCCAAAAGGGAAATCACAGGCGAGAAATGACACATTTGAGCAATCCATCTGCAGACTTGTCATCATTGCAGGGGGAGAAGAAAAGCGGTGACTAGACCCCATCACCCCGCTGCAAGTCGGCACACGCACATCGAGAATTCGCAGCACGCGCACAAACAGGCCAGATCGTATGAATAAGAGCAACTGGAAAACAGCAGAGTGAAGAAATGCTTAACTGCCGTCTGAATCACGCCCATTGCTGCTTATTCAAAAGGAGGTTTTGAAAGCGAACAATACGAGCAAAGAATCTTGTCAAACCAGCAATGAGGCTCCTTGGTTGGCTCCAGATGGGGAGCAGCATCCAAAGCTGCAGAATATTGGTAAAATTCCCAAGCTGAGTGACATTGAGCACACAGCATGTGAAGCCCACGTAGTCTCGAACACTAGATGTACGCAGACATCGGGTGGGAAAGGTGTTTTCTCTTGGATGCAGCCATGCTGTTAGTTGGAACAGTGTTTTGAAAGTTGTGTGCACAAAAATGTCACAGCAATAAATTAATGGTACTCTCACATTTTCAATACATATTTCCCTTGAGGCGTCGAGACATGCAGATCATTTTAACTTAATTTACTCAGGTTTTGCTCATCTCTGAAAAAGCCTGTATTTCGTTAAAAAAAAAAAAATACATCCCCATATTTTTTCATTCTCGTTCTCAATCTCGTTTACACACTGACTTTGGAACATTCGTTAACCCTTAAAGTTTTCAGTACAGGTGAGATTTTCTGCGTTTTTTCACATCTATACACACTATAACACCTTTTGAAACTCACCCTTCCGCTTAAAAAATAAAAGTTTGCTTTGGCAATAAAATACAGTCTTAATAAGTTTAAAACATGCAGGGCTTTTACTACTCCAACCGTACTTGGTCTGGTATGACCAGTACTTTATTGTGGCTAATTTGAGCAAATTTGCTGTACTGTATAGCTGGCAACACTACCACTTTTGTGCACAGGGACCGCCAAAATCGGCACAAAATGAAAGTTCCTCATAGTAGCTTTAATTCCTTTTTTCATGTCTTTAATTATCTTGAGTGCTTTTTGCCGGGTTATTACAAACATCTATTTTGTGGGCTAATACTTGTGCTCATATACAGTGTGCACTGTATTCCATCACACATATCATACAGAGACTTGGGTTCCCAGCGTGATCCCGTCTTCAGTGACCTCAGCAACATAACGCCTGTGAAGCAAATTTGATTTATTCATTGAGTTATTCTGTGTTACTCTGTGTTTGTAAAATATTTTCCTCATTTAGTAATATGTCCCAGAGCTTAGCCTACCACTGAGACAAGGTGATGGGTCACCCTTCCTGCTGCTTTCAGCCTCAAAGAATTAAATTTTCCTGGGATTTAGTGAGGAGCTTTAAAGCACCATAAGATGGGTCAAAGTGCCTCAGTAAGAAACTTACAGTAGACCCAGTACATGAAGACTAAAATAAGAAAATAAAATAACTATCACAAGGGAAAATGTTGAATATCTGCAAATAATGACTAAAGACAGATGCAGTGTAATGCTCATTACTTCAGTCTAACTGTACACTGTCCACCTCCGTCAATGCAGTAAAAATCCATTCTGCTTCCACACAGGATTACTTTGCTTCCCAATGGGACATTAAAGATCTCCAATGTAACCAGACGGGATGCGGCCGGCTACACGTGCGTCGCTAAGAATCAGTTTGGGACAGCGAGCACGACTGGGAGGCTACTCATCACCGGTGAGTCCTGCTCTCATCCATGCTTTTCAATCAAGCAAGTGTACACATTGACAGAGGACAGCTGGAGATTTGACTTTGAAGTCCTGGTGACTTTAAAAACAATAGGTTCTAGATTTCCATCGGAAGAAGACAAAAGCAGCTTCTTGTTTCTTAATGGCAACCATTGAACTTGACAGTTGAAATACCAGCTCTAGATTTTACTGTCTGTAGCTAGCCTGATTAATACCAAATCAGAGAGTTGGCTGGAAACCACTCTGGATGACTTCTCATTGTTTCGAGGTGACTCATGAAATGAGCCTCTGAACACCCCCAAAAGGTGTTCAGTTAATCTGGTTGACTAGACCTCTGCCCAGCGCTGTGTGGGCATGTACAGATGCAATTAATTGACATCTTCCTGAGTCGTTTGTTAACTTATTTTGCGACTGCTAGGGTGGGAGAAATTATACCTTTATCATTCTTATTGGTAGACAAAAATGTATGACCTAATGAATTCTGCCCAAAGCTATGCCGTCTTCAACCTGAGCAGAGGTCTAATCAGCCAGAATAACTGGAAGCACTTGTGGGGTGTTTAGATGGTTTAAATGAAACTTTGATATCTTGCGAAATGGGCTTAAGCTCTTTAAATGCTGAGAGTCAGACGAGAGGATTGATACAAGCCAAATATCTGTAGGCTAAATATGAAGCTAAGGGCTAACTTTGATGAGCACAATGTCTCAAATGGGTAGCAGCTACTGTGGTTCGGTGGTAGAGCTTTTGTAATGAAAGGTAAAGTCAGTCAGCCCTAATAATAGAGTACCGTATCATGAGGAATTGTTTTAAATATAAAATATACACAACCCAGTTCAGATGTTAACTTTTCTCTCTGCCCTCTCTAGATGTCAGGTATTGCTCTTTATGCAGCCACAGCACACAGTTTTAGGAATCCAAAGCTTTTAAAGTCTTGCTGTGCCCAGTTATGGTCGCAATGTTATGATTCAACATTTCCTATCAAGGGATGGATTTAGCTCATGGACAATTTATTTGCCTTTTAAAATAAAGGTCAACCATTTCTTGTCAATTTACTGCTCAAGAGTATCTTTGTTGTATTGCATGTTTAACGTTAACAACGAAAGTTATTGTCATATTAATATGACTGGTCTACATTATGCAAAAACAGCAGTTAAATAAGCAACAAAAACATTATCCTTGATTTAGTCAAAGGTCATTATTTATGAAGGCAGTGACATAACACGTACATGTAGCCCTCCAGTTGTATCTGTTGTGTGTGCGTAGCCACCTGACCTATTTTTCTCATTAGCTTCCATTCTTTTCACACACTGACAGCTGAACCATTTAATGTCACAGCATTTAATTACTGCGACCTTTCCTCAACAAACTACAATCCACTACAGCCACCAGTGGGAATGTGCTCCCATCTCTGTAATCCTGTTTCAAACATTTTCTCCCAAATTTATACCGGAACATAAAGTGCGAACCTGATATGTCATTAAATGTTGCTAATGGACAGGCTTGGAATTTAAGTGCTTATTAAAATCAGGGAAAGCACACATTTCATTTAATGCCTCGATTCAGCCGCTGAACTGAAGTGAGATGGCAGTTGCCGGGGTCACGGCGGGGTCAGAGGTTCCCGTGGCAGCGAAATTAACATGCATACGCTGTCATCTGTTGTCTGTCCAGAGCCCACCAGGATCACCATGAGGCCCACTAACATGGAGATTATTGTTGGCGAGAGCATCGTGTTACCATGCCAGATTGCCTGCGATCCAGCTCTGGATGTTTCTTTCTTGTGGGCATTCAACGGCCAGCTCATCGACTTCCAGCGAGACGGCGATCACTTCGAAAGAGTGGGCGGGGTGAGTCATCTCGAGCATCGCTCTCAGCTACATTTCGGCTATTCTCGGATTAATTGGTACACACTGTGCGATGTGTAAGGGTGTGCTCTGCTGCCCTGCTGAGGTCTTCTTTGACACCAATAATTCCCAAGCAGAGAAATATACGACAAGACCATTTGAGAGTTCCACAGTGGTCCAAAACAGAACCTCAATAAATGGCTGTCAAGTCTGTAATGGGGGTCCTTACCTTTTGAATTGGCTGTGTGAGCCGCCCCGTGTTACACTTCTAAAGATATATTAGCAAAATGCCATTTCAGTCATAAAGAGGGTCTTTATTAATACGGTCTTTATACTTTTTCATCCCTTCAACTTCTGGCTCTCTTACCTCAAGGGAGAACATGTTCTTATCGTCTTCCTCTGCCATAATTGAATTTTGCATACCTATTTGTGAATCTTGAGCCCCGAAATAATTAAGTAATGAGCTAGCTGGCATGGCACCAGTAAATGTCCTATTTGAAATCCTTAGTCTCTCATATAATGATGAGTGAGGACTCTCTGTCGAGTATTTGTTCCTTTTGATGAAGGCCAAAGTCAATTGTTCAGAGCTTGTCAGTATGAAATTGCTTTATGTACGCCTTTCTTTGCTTTTTATAGTGCCAGCCCGTGGCCTGATCGCTGCCATTCACGTGGTAAAGGTTGACATGATATCTGAATGCCCTCACAGCGGCGCGGACACGGCAAATTCATATCTTCATGAATGCAAATGGCAATTACTAATGACATTGAACTGTGCAAAGGAATATAATGAGATATAGTTTTCACAGAATCTGTTTCCCCTGTCCAGAGAGATTACCAGCCCCCTGCTCAACAGCTTCTGATGAATTAATTAACATAATTAAAGCAAATCTGCCTCATCACGGCCTCCATGCCAAGGAAGGACGCCTTGCTCTCTCGGGCACCAGCTCCCAGGTTGGCCAGGTGGCGGCTGACATGAGAGAGGGAGAATCAGACATGGCAGAGCAGCGCGTGGAGAACCGTCACGGGGAGGGAGGGGAGATGAAAGGAAGGGGTAAAACAGAAAATAGAGCGGGCGGGGTCGTCTCTTTTGCCCGTGGGCGCGAAGAAGTGCCATTCCGCTCGGCCCTGCTCTGTCAGGCGCCTCAAAAATGCGCAGAACCGCAGGCGGCGTCGTTGCTGCAGAGGGGAGCTGTGATCACTTGCTGTTGGGGGGTGATGAAATCCGCTACGACTGCAGCAAGTCATACCTGGCTCGCCCCCAGGTGACTCGTTTCTAAAAGCAACACACTCCCTTTCACAAGCCGACATGCTTTGTTACAGACTCTCCAAGAGCTGACTTTCAGAAGGTGGATTCCAGCGAGAACAGAATAATGCTGGATACACTGTGTTATTACAACATTCTAAATGACTTTTTTCGCCTTGGTATGCATTATGCCATTTTAAAAGATAAGGCTTATGATATTCTCTATTTTTGTAGTGTTGTTGTTGTTGTCAATGAATACCACTAGAAGACCACAAGCAACAATGAATTGATCGTGCCCCGTCTTTCCCGATAACAGGCTTATTACAGGTTCAGTGCATGTCACAATATGCTAGATGGGTCTAGAATCTAATTTTGACATGCCAGTGCGTTAAGTTGCGGATGAATTGTAACGCTAAAATTTCTCATTCTTTGAAAGTGCAGTCAAATGCAACCTGTACTACTGGCAATACATACTTAAAACGCTACTCAAAAGTGACGCCACATATGTGTCAATGTGTCCATGGCCACTTGCAGTGTGTATTGTTTCATTTAATGTTGCAATCAGATTAAGTGGTTTGTAGAAGTGAGTCTCAGACATTGTGTGAAAGCTCACAAAATTTGCCATCAGTGGACGTCTCTCCCAGTGTGATCCAGGATCACCACTTTTGATTGACGCTTCTCTTACAAATGCTAACTCTTGTGTTATGACTCCTGTGCAAAAGTATTGTTCTGTATTCAAAGTTTGGTATTGCTTGTTCCACTGTGCTTTCTCAAAGCTATTAAATAATTCACACAAGATAATTCTTCACAATGAACATGGGCACCGTAGTGTATTTTAAGTCGATCCCACATAAACATTCCTGCTGCTGTAAATACGAGAGTAGACAGAAGACAACCAAACGTGTATTAATCCACAGCTGAAAATAGTCGCCAACAATTTTCCCATTTATTCCTATTTGAGTATTGTTTGCTAAAAACTACAATGCCTAACTGTTAGACAGTATTCAGCCGTTTTTTTCTTTTTTTAAAGGGAACTAAACACCGTTTGTTTTCTGTTTACAAAAAATATGTATTTACATCTTCAGTAGGAACAAATGATCTTGGGTCTGAGCAGCACAAACAGTGTCGGGAAAATGTTCCGAATTGAGAGACGAAATCTTTTAATGAGATTTGTTGACAATAAGAAAAGTATAGAAGATATCAGCCTATAAAAGAAAAAACATCCATTCATGCAGCCACTAACAATACAAATGTCAAACACAGATGAGAAAGATGACAATATTTGTGTTTTGCCGTGTTCCCTCACGGCCACCACATGCATCCGGCTTATGTAAAATAATATTTGCTCTTTACACTGGGAGTTCTACTCATATCTTGCTTGAGCTTATGTAATTACAGAATAATTAGGATTGCCTTGCCAATTAACTTGACTATGTTTGTTTTGTGTGTCCTGTGTAGCCGGTAGCTGTTTCTAGGGGGTTGGGGGTGGGGGGAATGTGTGTGTGGGATTGGCAGGGGCTGGTTGGTTGGGTAGCGCCTGAAGGACAGCCAAAAGCATTATTTGTGCAGACTACATCTGCCATGTCTGTTGTTGGTGTTTAAAGAGATGCAAAAATATGTGGCCTGGAGACAATGTGATTGTGCAAGGCATTATAAATGTTTCAAACATCCTGGAGCCTAAAGCTGAGTGATGAAATAACGCTGCATCTCTTACTTAGCCTCGAGTTTTCCAACGATCATATTCCCCTCTTCCAGAGTATATCAGGAGATCTGATGATTCGTAACATCCAGCTGAACCACGGGGGGAAATACGTCTGCGTTATTGACACTGATGTGGAGAGCCTGTCCACCTCTGCCATCCTGGTTGTCAAAGGTAAGAGAGCCAAAGGATTTGCGAGAGCTTGTTTTCGTATGCCAGTGCATGAACACACCCTGGTACCTCTACTGTGAAATAATGTGGCGTTGAAGCATCTGCACAAGTATTCAAAGAGAAGGATGTTCGACAGAGAGGGAGGTGAAAACTAAATCCTTGAAGCTACCTGTAAATATATACACTGTGGCAGCTTCTGTTTACATCATATATGTGTTGCTGAAATAAATTTGGAGGAAAAAAAGGGCACACACACTTATTCTGGCATGTGTGACCAGTTTTGTTGATGTGTGCTCGGCATATCTGGCTCACTGAGCCGGCTTATCTCCGGTGATTTACATTGGTATTCATGCCCTTAACAAACTGTAATAGCGGTCCCAGGTGCTTCGAGAAGGCAATGTTTATCACAGAAAATGACTATAATTGGCTCATTTACACATGGGCAAAATATCATGGAAAGCATTTAAATAATTGAGCAGTCCGGAGCGCCAAACATTTCCGGACGCTCGCTCCTCTCTCTCTCTGCCGGCGTATTGACTCTTCTTTCATCTGTCTTTTTAGTGTCTGCTCCCATCTAGCCCTCTTTCCTGTTCTCATAAATGGTCGCATCCCGTTGGGTAATCACTTCGTAGCTCTGCGCACAAAACCCGCGGTGACTAAAGAGTCCCCCACATGCACAGCCGCCAAGGATGGAGCCCTTGAATTGTAACGAGGGGCAGAAGTCTTAATGAGTTTGATAAAGGGAAGGCTTCTTGGAACCTCTTTGTCTGATTGACTCAGGTCCGCCAGGGCCTCCGGACAAAGTAGCAGTGGAGGAGATCACAGACAGCACCGCCCAGCTTTCCTGGACTCCCGGAAGGGACAACGGCAGCCCCATCACCGGCTACATCATCCAGGCTCGCACGCCTTTTACCGTGGGCTGGCAGGCTGTTGACTCAGGTACCGTGGAACACTCCCCCTGTCCCTTGTGCAGTATTTATGTGGGTTCCTCTGTGGGGTTTTATTTATTCATCTTTCAATTTGACTCCAGTTGTACGACAACCTGATTTTCTAAAGAACGCATTTCCACTTCGCAGTGCCCGAGGTGGTCAATGGGAACACGCTGACAGCGACAGTGGTGGGTCTGAACGCCTGGGTGGAGTACGAGTTCAGGGTGGTGGCCCGCAACATCGTAGGCCTCGGAGAGCCCAGTCCGGCCTCAGCCAAGACCAGGACAGAGGATGCCAGTACGTGGAACTAAACACTTCAGTGCACAAAAACACAGATTTTCAGCAATTTTGAAGTAATTAAATACCAAGGAACTCTCTAGATTTTTTCTCACGAATTAAATATTTTAACCACAGTACAGCTGTAAGTAATGTATGAAATCTTTGGATTTTTTTCCATTTTCTTTCGTTTCATGGAAGCAGAGCAATGCTTTTACACCATCTTTGAGGCTTAAAAAAATAACTGTCAAGTGTCCAATTGTCTGCTCAAAGTGTTCTGACAGCTGTGACGGAGCTCGGTGCTCGTCTTCGGGGCGTCAGGAATCTAAGTGTAATGGTTTACTAGTCTGGTGTCAATTAAGTTAAATACTGACCAATCCTTGCATTGCTTTGTCAGTAGATTGCAATAATGAATGAAGTTCAAGATGTTTCCAAAACAGATTATATTCAGTGACGTTGTTGAACATTATCGGTAAGACTGCATAATTGACACGTCAAGCTGTAAAACATTCCTCTTACTTGGTGTCACATTTGTCGGGGTGAATGGACAATGGACAGCACTTACATTGAGCTTTTCCACCACGATGTAATATGAGTGTTTTCTTCCAAATTCATGATACTAATCTCACATTGTGCAAAACCCTGGTACCACCAGCCACTGATTTCATTAGTAGTAAAGCAATGTTAGTTCTTTCATGAACGTAAATACTTACTAATATATACATACTTTGCACCCGTTAGATTATATGATGGCAGTGTTTAACGGTGGCATCTGAGGTGTGATGAAGTTGATCAAAAAAAATTGTAAATTGGTTCCATGACAAAAAAAACCAACCTTTTTTTCTGTGAGTCTTACCTCAGAAAAGAATCATTTTGTTCTCATATTTCTGTGATTTTTCTATCACCTTTTTCTCAAAATAATACACCTCTTTCCCCATCATTATTTTAGTTGGAAGCCCTAATATGCCGTTGTAGGGCTCTCAATAATATTCAGGTATTTCTCCTGGGAAACAGGAGCGGAATTTCGAGGAAGTACCAGGGTCGCCTTTCCCCACATTCACCTGATCAGATATAAGTGCTGCATTAACCAGTTGCTGATATGACACGTTAAATGCAATGCTCCACTTACTATAGGATACTAAATGGACGTGCACAAGTGCTCCTCCACCTACACTATCAGCTTTGCCATCACACTACGGCACACAAATGATGAGTGGGATCAGGAATGAAGTGGATCGGTGCCGAGTGTCATTCGCAAAGCGACAGATCTTGACTTGGGTGTTTATGCACGGTGACATTTGGGAAATATCCGTAATTCGGTATTCTCTGAAATGTTTGTGTTTGCACAGTGAGGGATTTGCCAGCCGTAATATGGAAGACGGCATCTGCAGCACCCGCCTTGTCATAAGGCTACAAGTCTAGTTTGGGCTTGTCGCAGAGCTTTGTAAACTGTGTTCTAATTGCTCCCCTCTGGGCTTTACCTCTCAGTTCCTGATACAGCTCCCACTGATGTCGGAGGTGGAGGCGGTACAAAGTCTGAATTAGTGATAACATGGGAGGTAAGTCATCTTTCACATTTTACTGTTCTATCCATTGCCGAGTGATCCTTCTGCTTAATTGCGCAGAATTGAAGGGAGCAATGTTATGGCCCACATTAGAGCGAGGCACCTCAGGCACTGAGTGCCCTCTCTGGAGGGTTTTGTTCTTTGGACACAATTGCGTCGCCACGCAGCAGGAAACGACGAGGCAGAAGGTGAAACGGCAAAGAAAAGGGGGCCGCGTCTAATCGCAGAAGCCCTTGTGCAGCGCAGACACGGGCCTGTCCGTTTCTTCGTCTGTATGCGTTTTAATATCACTATAGTTGTGTGTTTCGCTCCCAGCCTGTTCCCGAGGAACTGCAGAACGGAGAGGGCTTCGGCTACATCATCGCCTTCCGGCCCGTGGGCACAGTCACGTGGACGAGAGCGGTCATCTCCACGCCCGGCGTGGCGCCCTACGTCTTCCGCAACGACACCATCCCGCCCTTCTCGCCGTTCGACGTGAAGGTGGGGGCGTACAACAACCGTGGGGAGGGGCCCTTCAGCTCCATCGCCACCGTGTTCTCGGCGGAGGAGGGTAAGCACAGACTTCACAGCCCGGCAGCGGAGAGTGATGCTTAAATTAGCTCTAATCTCTCTCCTCACAACTGTGACCTTGAATAGCAATGATGAAATGAGCTTTTTCCCCCCTCTTCTTTTTACCCCTGTGCTGTTATTTCCCTCCCCACTCAAGCTGGGAATGTCAACTTGATATTAGTTATCGTGCTGGTAGATTACAGGAAATCCTAGCAGACACTTACCACACCGCGCTGTCAGGGAGGTATTCTCTTAATTGAATTTGCTGGGCAGATAGTCTTCCCTTATGTCAGTCACAGATCCCATTAAAAGAGAGTGGGGGAAATAGCTTTTCAGCGAAACTACAGGTCTATTCAGTGCCTTTCTTATTGCTACTAGTGTGTGTGTGTGTGTGTGTGTGTGTGTGTGTGTGTGTGTGTGTGTGTGTGTGTGTGTGTGTGTGTGTGTGTGTGTGTGTGTGTGTGTGTGTGTGTGTGTGTGTGTGTGTGTGTGTGTGTGTGTGTGTGTGTGTGTGTGTAATTGTGTTGGATGAGTCGGTGGGATCCTCACCAGCGCTCTATTTTCTGCAGTCCCCAGCCTGGCTCCTAAGAAGGTTCGGACTAGAAGTGTGTCTGCAGTGCAAATTGAAGTGATCTGGGAAGCTCTCCCCGCCATTTCGGAACGAGTGCTTGGATATGAGGTACGATATGAATCACTGCAAAATCATTCTTTTCTTTTTCTTTTTTCTTCCTCAAATTACATGATAACTGAGCTCTCCCGTGTGGCCTTTTTGTCCAATCATAACCATCCTTTCATTGTTCTGAGAATTAGTTTTCTCTCTTGAATATGCTGCAATATCTTCTAATGTAAGGATCTTGTTTTTAGTATTATGATATCATGAAATGAACTCAAAACTGCTGGAGCACCAACAGCTAACCCACACGAGGAAAATAAAACTCCTCGTCCTTTCAAGAATGCAAAGAGGGCTTTGCTGTGTGTTTTTTTTCTCCCACCCTCTGGTGCTCTTTCAATATCTGTCACCTCTGGCCCTCAGTGCAGAGCGCTCCAGTTGCCATGGCGGTGGACCCATTGTCCTTTTAGAACTGAGCTCATTGCTCCAAACGCCGTCCTGAAGTAGATTTTAGCTTCTGAATCTCAATTCAACAGCATGGTCCAGAGCCGTGTGACGCCGCATACGCGGCACTCAGGCTTTAATTAGACGTTGTTCAAATTGCTAATCCAGCTTCAGTTTAATGCAGTCACCGTTATTACTGCTCAAAAGATTACATTACTGTAAACCGAGTCCTGCCGCTTACAACTTTACATTCATAACAAATTTGAAATACAATAATTCTATGCGATGGAATGGCAGGTGTATGCCTAAGGGCGGACTTCACGTTTCAATTTAATTATTTATCGATTTAACTCTTATGCCACTTAATACCAGATGCATGAATATTGAAGATGACCCAAAGCAAGAGACTAATTAGTCCATTTTGCTTTATCAAACATCGCTTCACCTGCACCCTTAATTGGAGACAAACAACCTGGAGGAAAGCATTTTCAACCGATCACATGTGGCTTTGCAGAAGAAAGCGGTTGTTTGATACTGCAAAGCAATTTGAAATATTTATACACATTTATCCATAACCTCTTCACTTTTAATACACCCAGCTTCCTCAGACAAAAGGAAAAAGCTGAAACTTGTTTTGCAATTATGATGAATTCTCCTTCCTGGGTCAGTCATCATGTGACCAAATAACGGCCTGTTTGTTTGGCCCGGCTGACTGAGTGGATGTGCATCAGTAATTAAGATTCCACTGGTGAAAAACTCCCTCACAGTATCCACACAGCATTTCAGATTTTACGACAGAATATACTATATACATATATAATATTTCAATAATGCGGTGAATTGCACCACTAGAATCTAGTCGTTTGTGTTCATGATTGTGACTTTTATTTATTCCATTTTTTTGCACCCAATAGGTTGTCTACTGGGAAGACGACACCAAGCCTGACACTGTCGGCAAAGTGCGCATATCTGGGAACTACACGCTGCTGAACATCACTGGGCTGAGAGCCAACACAGTCTACTACCTCTGTGTGGCTGCATTCAATACGGCTGGCCCCGGACCACAGTCGGTGCCCATCAACGCCACCACAAAGAAACCACGTGAGTGTGGTGGGGGGGTGGCATGAAACGTCCATGAACCGCGCGAGGCCCCTCTCGGGTGACATCGCACTGTCCTCAACATGACAGCCGTAGCGTTTCTTCGGCTTTGTCGGTTGCGCTCGTAGAATTCAATGTAACACACGAGATTTCCATTTACCTTGGGATGAAAAAAAATTTAATCAGTGGGTGCTGCAGTGGCAATTTAGCTATTCAAAATGTCTCCACAAACTGCTGCACAAAATGTGGGGATTCAAGACATCAGATCCTCTGCCACATGAGGGAAAGATATTTACCGCGGCATGCTTGTGTTTCGTGACACCAGGATAGTAAAGGAAATATAATTGAAAATAGTGAGTCTAAAAAAACTCATGCAAATAGTCCAAACAAACAAATTAAGTCATCTTCACCAAGTTGAATAAAACATGTGCAGCATTGAGAAAAAAAATTAGCAAATGAAAAACACAACTGCATAATGAAACACGCTGCAAACTTGCTGCGTTTTTTTCTTTCTTCTGCTTTCTTACTTGTTACTGAAATTCATGTTGTCCGTTTGCTTTGCTTTCGTATATTTGCATCTGTTTTCTAAATTGCAGTGTGTTGGGCTCTCAGGGACTCCGTAGAATTCACTCTGGCTCAATTAGTGGGGGTGCTCCGCTGCAGCCTCAATTTATAATTGAGGGTTTTTTAATATCTAAATATTTCCAAGTGGAGCCTACTGTGCTTCATGAAGCAGGAATATGTAAATGACTATATGCATGCATTGATTGAGAAGAACCCCCCCCCCCCCCCCCCCCCACGGGAAATAGTTATGCAGCATATCCTGTAGTATAACCATATCCTTTTCCAGCTCCAGATCGCGCTCCACTCAACATACAATGGACCATGATTGGCTCCACACTCACGATGCACTGGGATGCGGTCGTAGCTATGGAGATGGAATCGAGGGTCACTGGATATTTGGTAGGTCTCGATTCACTGCAAAGCTCCGATTTGTCTTCAGAATTCAGCGCCGACGCTTGTGGCCTGAACTAATTTCTCCGCGTCACCCTCCCGTCCCTAAGGTGCTGCTGAAGAGACAACGCTACAACGACATCAACGCCATCGCGACCAACAAAACCACCGTGGAGCTCAGCCTCTCCGCCAACGACAACTATCTCATTCAGATCAAGGCTGTGAGTGAGGGCGGTGAAGGTGTGGGCAGCGAACCCATCCACATCCATAAATTAAGTGAGTTACCTTCCACCTTCCACCAGTCATTCTCCTTCTGACCACTGATCAAACGGAGGGTTCAATGATTCGGAGGGGACATTTAATTTGGCTTCATCGGTTCCCCTTCCATCCGTGTGTAATAGACTTATTTAGAGTGTAAGAAAAGCGACCTTTTTAGAAATGCGTGCGCGATGTCATCCATCTCTGCCATTGGGTTATTATTCCTTGTTGACTGGCTGCACAGCGCCGCAGCATATAAAGCAGTTCCCATCCCGCTGCTTTGCAAGAAATATGTGAGGCGGCCCAGTTTGCCGCTCTCCTCTTTGATATGATACGAACTTTATCTTCCCAGGAAACTTAAACAGCCTCTCCTGTCGGAAGCCAGTAATAATGTAGATATGGGAGAGAATAAAATGAAAAAATCACAGCTTTTGATTTATGATGACTTGTCAGAAATGTAGGGGGATAGCGCTGCAGAGTGCAGGTTTTTTGTTCTTTCGATCTGAGGGGTATTTCTGGCTCTTCACTGGCTGCTCTGCTGTTTTTTGGTTTGCAGGCATGGGAGCGCGGGGCTCGGGAGCGATCCGCCTCAGCCCATTGTGCCTCTCTGCGGTCCTCATCGGTGCCCTGCTCTGCTCCGCCTGGTGATGTCTAATCGGAGGCTACAGAGCGCCCTCCCTCCCCCTCCGCCCCTTCAGTCAGCCTGTCCACTGGACTGGCACGAGGCCCGGGCTTTCAGTGGCCAGGACTGGGAGAGACTGGAAAGGACTCTTTAAAGGGACCACGCCACTTTTTCTTTTTTTCAAAGAAACATCAGATTTTATTTTTTGCGTGCATGATATCTTTCAGTATTTTTTCCTGCATCATAAGTGCCACCGTGCTCTAGGTTTACTTTTCTTTACTTTAGAAGTTGTGCTACATGTCTACATAACTTAATCTTCTTAGTATCTTTTGGAGATACTAATGCCTTAAAAAACATTTTACACACACAGTCCATACCAAAGTAGGTGACTACTTGCTTTATGGTTTCTTTAATACTCACATGAAATTATCTTCTCCAGATCGCCCTCTCAACAGGTGATTACCTACATTCATTGACATCCATATTCTATCCTCTCAAAAATGAAATATAAACTAAACCCGTTCCATTGACAGAACATCAACTAATGTCCTTATCACATTTTTCGCAGCTTTTGCCAAAAGAAACACCTATTGTAGGCTTAAAAAAGACTTTGACAGATATACAAAAGATGCATAGCAAATTGATCAACTGTGCCTCATCCCACTTTTCTCTGCAAACTGAAATACTATTAGGTCTGTTGGAGATCCACAGTCTCCTGAGCTTAAGGCCCTCTCTACAATAATCTGATAGATCTTGGCATTCTGCCATCTCTTGCTCCTCTAAATAATAAATGCCCATCACGCTCTGCGTTCTCAGTCTGGCTTAAAAAGCCGGGGATTGCAGAAGATAGAGACGTGTGGTGTCAGATCCCGTGTGTGCTGTTCCTCCTCCACATTTAGACAACCCCTGTTCAAGATGCGTATACCATATCACAGGAACATGTAACATGTAAACGCCCCAGATAACCAGCTGGCCCAGTGCACAATACACTTGCAGCGTAACAGTGCCTTCACTAGAGCTCACTTATTTCTCTCTTTCTTTCCTTTTCAAATAGCTTAGGGGAAAGAATAATGTTGCAGAAGAAGGCATTGTTTGCTTTTCTCTCTCCGAAGAAGTTTGTCAGGAAGGATAGGAAACTCAGAATGTAGAGGGAGCCCGTTATTGGAGAGGGTATGTTGATTAAATTTTCATTGGAACAAGCACCGGTTTTACCTTCGACTAAAAGGGTTGGAAGCTTTAGGAAAGCCGCAACGGATTGAGATATACGGCGGAAATTTCGGTCCCAGTATTTATGGCCTGTGGTTTAATAAATGTATGACTCCATCCAAAGCATAATTTATGGGCTATTAAGGCATCAGAATAATTGAAGCCGATACTGCGGTGAGAGTGCCCTGACTGGAAATGGAGAAAAGGCACAACTGTCATTCTACCCCCACCCCATCACCGCCCATTGGACACACACCAGACTGAACAGTAACAAAAGAGCGTTGCTTCTCTGCTGAGGGGGAGTTACTTGTCACGCCCTTTGTATCATGTGGATGAGTCTGTCAAAAGCCAACCAGAGAAAGGCGTGATTACTGGGGTCCTGGCGGTGCTCGTTCGTGGACGTGGAAGGATACAGTCAACTGAACTGTTACACATTACTGTGCCTTTGCCGAACATGGGGCTGTGTACGGTCATTAGCTCGGAGGCTGTCGTCGTCTGTATTTTGCACTCTCTATTATCCCACCACCCCTGCTTCCCCAAAGTCGAATGAAAGCACAAGGAATTGATGCAAGGTGACTGGATGTCCTCACTTAGCCGTCTGAACAGGTGTGCAGTCCCCAGAGGCCTCGTAAAACGTCCAAGCGGCCGACATAATCAGGCTGTCCTATCTGCTCCTTCGCTGGTTTCATAAAGCTCTGTGCTCTTTGATTAGGTCGCTGCAGACCAGTCAATGAGATATTGATTTTCTTGCCCCATTATTACAGCTGTCACAATTCAGCTGCTTGATTGACTTATGGCCGCCATCTCATTGCTCTCGTTCTGTTTTGCTACAGCACAGCCAATGATGTTTGAGAACTACTATGCTCCCGAGCGGACAACTTCAACGCCATTCTTTTTCTGTTGTGTTGCGGTTTGCTTTTTACTAGAAATCTCACTGTATTTGCGCAATTTGTTTCACAGATTTTTACAAGTATTTTGTAGTGCAGTGGTAGATTGTGGTTTTGCATTGGAGCAGTGATCTGAAAGTGATTAGCTGGTTGATTTGTTTGAGTTCCACATTGAAGTAACACTGTATCTTTCATCCCAACAGCATAAAAGCCCAGTCACACCAGCATTTTCAGTTACATGAGCCTGAAATCTCAAGGGGCAATCAGTTCATGTCAATGGGGCGAAGTAAATCTGTGTCCATCTCTTTGTGTCTTGACAAACCAGATAGTCCAAAATGGAGGAAGCTAATGTAGCTTACCAGTTTTTAGAAAAGTTATGAGACGGTGATGGTACAAATATGTGGAATAAACTGTGAAAACCTTATGTCCTGTTATATACCAAGCTAATGAGCAACACTGAACAAGTTGGCTAGCTTGGGGAATATGTCTTTCTAATGAACAAAAAGACTGACTAGCACTAGCATGTCTCTGCTGTCTATCGTTTAGCCGTTAGCTCGCTAGCTACACTAGTTCACAAACAAGCCCGGCGAGAGTTCATGACGTCACCGAGCCTCTAGCAATGCCCATTTCACAAGGACGTGCGGTTGAAAATCACTGTGTCAATTTCTGGTGTGACCGGGCCTCAAAGCAGCTTGTGTGTGCAAATATTTGATCCAAGTGGTGTTAATATTTCAGTTATTATTCAAATGAGGTAACCTAATCACAAAGTGGCAGACTCATAGGTTATTAATTAATGTGTGGCAGTTTCTCAAAGCTTTCTTAATTTTTACATAGTAGATCACATAAGAAAACAAAGATATTGTTTCTGGCCTTGTGCTTTAATAAATACAACAAAGTACAATCTAATGAAGGCAGTGAAGTGTACTGATCACAGAACAGCAACATATCTATTTATATTCACAAGGTCTATTATGTTAGTTTGGTTTTCGTGGTTGTTGTTGCTAGAAAGGAGTGTACCTGGTGTGGTGTAAATAGCTTGCATATATTTTTTAAACATGGCCATCAACGATAAACCTTACTGCTTTTTATATAGTGTGTTCTCCGACCTTAATACTGGTGTATTAATCAATGATCTCTGTGAGATACTGACATGTAGAGTGGCATTTTCATATTGAAAAGTAACTGTTTTGTCTTGTATACTAAAATTGTGCATGTTAATCATTGTTTGTGACTTTGTGTTGGATTTTTTTCTAAAACTATAACTTAATAAAAATGTTTATTCCAGCCAGTGGACTGTTCGCTTGTGTCTGCTAACTCATGGAGCCACCAACTGCTTTCTTCCAGATCCAAATCCCAGGGGACCTTTCAAGCCACAAGATCAGTTGATTTATGGTTACCTTATCAATGGGTCGATCTCTGAGACTTTCCTTGTCGTTCTCCAAGATAAAATAAAAATAAATTCAGAAACACATTGGGCCTCATTCTCGGACATTTTCTAAAGTGTCTTCTGAAATGTTTTCTTACGGACTTCGGAAGTCCAACGTCAGAAAAGATCTCTGATTCACGAACGCCTGAAAGTGGGTTCTTACGCAGCCGAAGTGTTCTCATCTATGCTCCCCCGAATGAGGATTCTTAAATTGAACTTGCATTCTCGTGCACCTGGATTTGCATACAGAAACGCCCCGCCAGCTCCTTATAAGGGCATGCAACAGAAGAGCCGTGTGCACAATCGACAGACTCCACAGGCAACGCGAAAGCAACTTCAGGCTGATTCATGAATTGAGGCATTCATGAAAACGTTCATGAATGCCAAATTTGTCCCAAAAACCACAGTAAGTGGAGTTCAGAAGGAATGTCTTCCTAATGCTGTGTTCACGCGCGTTTGGTGTGAACGCAGCATAACTGCGTTTGGTTTGAACGCAGCATAACTGCGTTTGGTGTGAACGCAGCATAACTGCGTTTGGTTTGAACGCAGCATAACTGCGTTTGGTGTGAACGCAGCATAACTGCGTTCGAGAATGAGGCCCATTATGCCTAACTGACGTTCACAAAGTGCGGACATGGAGATGGTTGATATGCAAAATGACATAGAGCTGAAAGCCAGGTCAAGGGACAATGACTTTTGGGGACTTGTCAGCAGAGAGAAGTTTCCTCTCCTCAGCACATGTGCACTAAAAGTGAGTGCCTATACTTTGGATCAACTTACCTCTGAAATGGCATTTTCACAGATGAAAATCACCAAATCAAAGTACAGGAGCCGGCTTACTGACACCTCACAGACTGCCTCAAACTGGCTGTCTGTGCTTATTAGCCGAACTACAAGGCTCACAGACAGTGTTCAGTCACAGCCATCACACTGACTTGAGTCACATGACTTCTGATGGCATTGTGATGGGACACAGAGCTGAACTTAATTTAGTTGCGTGCAACTGTGGCTCAGTGGTTAACAAGTCTGACTTTCAATCAGAGGAACGGTGGTTCAAACCCCGGCTAAGCCAGTCCGTGTTGTTGTGTCCTTGAGCAAGAAACGTAACCCTGAGTGCTCACTGTTGCTGTGTAAAATAAAAAGCCTCAAGTTGTAAGTGCAGTCTTTTCTCTCAACGCCTCAATAGGTAGATCTTGCCTGTCACCAAGGCAGAGGTCAGGGATCTCGGGCTTAAAAAGGTTGGTGACCACTGGGCTAGTGCATATTTCTGTATTACTTGTGATGAGTCAAAGTTACCACACACCCCATATAGGGCCAGGAAGTATTATTCAAGTGAGGAAATTCTTGTTCCTGCTCGTCATAGTTTGCTGCTTGGCCAGATGCCTTTTGTGTACTATCTTGACAGAGAAGGTTTGCATGTGGTCAATGCACCATAATAACATTGTGAAATGGTCACAGTTTGGTTTAGGCAATAAAACTACTTAGTTAGAGTGAGAGAGAACATTGTGTTTATGGATAAAATAGCTACATCTGTTACGTAACTTAAGTTACTGACTAACATCTTGTGCTGTTGGTACATAACGCTGACAGTAAAGTAACACAGGACATGAACGCTGGTCGCCTGGCTGAATGTCCTGTGTTTGTTGGACCCTTCCACATTGACGCCCTGGGAAAGAGACATGGCTGGAAGGTTGGTTAGTTTCTGGATCTCTGGGCAAATGATGAAGTTGCAGCTTGCTGTTTGCACTGTACTGGCAACACGGCACATACTGGTTGGAAACAGAAATTTGTAAAACAATCTATATATAGATAATATACCCAAAAACACCATTCCATTGCGAATGGATTAATGGTAAGGAATTACCATCCAAGTCAAGGCCCCAAGATTAAGCCAGAGAAGCTGGAGACCCGGTCCCAAGGGTATCGAGGCTGAGACCAACTGGAGACTAAATTTGCTTACAAATCTCATTAAATGTTACAAGGATCTTTAAGATAAATATGGAAGTCTGTATTAATAAAGTCTTAATACTCTGGGGAAGCTCTGGGGAAAAACTAACTCATACCAATACTATGGAAAGATAAAATGTATCAAACAGTGTTTAGTTTGTTTTAATTTATGACTAATGTTTGTTTTCTTTATAAGATACTGCATTGTGTAGCTCCCCACCCCTTTCGCAATTTATTCCAACAGCTCATGGTGATTAAGACAATGAGGGGAGTCAATATAAATCATCGCTTCACAAAATGGGCTCAAACTGCTTTTTCAGTTACAGCGACACAACAGTGGTGTGATGTCCCTACAGATAGAAATGTTAATGGTAATTTATATACCTTTTCTGTTACTGCCCTCCAAGGGAATGTTAGCTGGCTATCCTATTTGATGATGCGTTTTCATCAGCGCAGGGATATTCAAACGTCATTGAAATTATGATTTAGTTGGACGTTTTTCTTTTATTTACGTGAATTCTTGAGCACATTTCGATCTAAAAAACATTAACATTTTCAATATAATGAATCATTTTGGCTATACCTCGGCAACCCACTAGACGGTCTGAAGCCTGTCATTGGGCCACAATATAAAAGATTAAGCATGAGAACATACAGGTGTTTCTACAGATAAAAACCCATGACAGTGTTTGGGGTTCTGGGTAGAAAGTACATCCAATAATAATAATTTGACCCGTTTTAAAGCACCACATATTTTAAACCACCAATTAGTGCATGAGAAGACCTATAGAACTAGAGCGCCTGCCGTTGAATAATTCACAATAGTTAATTGCCAGGATTTTCAAGATATCAAGTGAAATCCAATGGAGAAATGATATGTATTACCTTTAACATCAATCACGACATCATAGCAACACCTGATTGAAGTAAAGGTGCCACCTCCCATAAGCAGGAACGGCAGAAAGACACTTCTTGTGGGATTCACACATCAGTCGCAAGCAGGCCCTTTTAGTCAGTGAGATCTAAACAGGCTTACTTAATGCCATAGCAGTCTGTAGTGCAAAGGAGTGTTTCAGAATATAATCACCCGATTCATCAAAGGACAGCTTTGCACTGCCTTCTCCTCTGTGCATTTTACCCATCATTAGCCCCACACAGGCACGGTATCTGTGAAGAATGGATGTTTCTTTATTTCTGACCAGAGGTCATCTCTAAGTAATACACCGGCCGTGTTATTCGAACTTGTGTTTGTATGTGAGAAAAGGTCGCTTATTTGCTTTCAGCCCTTGTTGGCCTCCTTGTTCGTTTTTTTTATATATCTTTTTGCAGTAGCTTTCGAGGATATGCCTTCTATAATGTATGCAAAATGATCTCTACTGAATGTCCTGTTGTAATGAGAAATATATGAAAGCATTTCTTTAGAGCACCACTGTCCATGCCCCTGTGGTCTGTTCTTGTTTTGAAAAGTGATATTTCCTTCAATGTGTAGGGAAATTGTTTTTAAGATATGGTGGCGAGCCCAATAGGAGGGCTGTTTCATTAGTTCCACAAAACACTCACGTAAAAGGATTTCAAGATGAAAGTTCACTTAATGTTTTTGTCACAAAACGGCAGTAATTGCTCGGCAGCAGCATGATCTGCGTATTGTAAGATGTTTGCAGAGTAAATTTATTATGGTTGAGATGTTTATGAATGACTGAAGGTCACTTTGTGTTTTCTTCTTTATTCCTAATGTATGTATCAAGGTTTAATAATTGATTGGTTATAATTAGAAAAGTATTTTGATCACACATAACTTCTTAAGTGCCACGCAAATTGATTGCAACATTCAGTATAAATGGGCACTTAAATGAGAAAAATACTTTTCTCTTGTATAGTATTTTAACAGTTTAATTTCTACGGAAATATTTAATCTTTGAAAAAAATCAAAAGAGTTTGACCTTCCACCGATAAAATTGCTGGTTCATTTAAACATATTAGCAAGATTGATGAAAATGGAAAAACATCAACGCAATCATGCCTTGACTTGAGCTGTCACCCCTTCTATTAAATCGAAGCGGAGCTCTTCAAAAGCATTGTCTTTGTTATATTTGCTGAAATTCTGTAAACATCCAATTGCAACCAATAAATCGAATGCTCCAACAAAAACATATATACAGTTGAGTACTAACGATAGCCAAGTTTGTTGTTCATAGGATCAATTTGAGGGAGTGGATTTGGAGGGAGGTCTGAAGGGACAGGAAGTCTGTGTTGCCGACTTGGAAATGTTCTCGCTCAACTTTTGGAGCTAGATGCTAGCTACTTTCATTGGAAAAGAGTTAGCAGAACCGTGCTGGGGTTTTTGGTTGGATCATTTTAACAAATCTACCGTACTCTTGCTAGTTTCTCAACATTACTTACCCGATCTCTAGGTTGCTAAAAGCTAAGTTAAGTAAATGTCCCTCTTGCCAAGAGTCAGGTGATGACTGATTGTGAAATAAAAGACTACAGTCAGGATGGGGTTAGCTTAGGATGAGCACTGGAAGCATAAGCAGAAAGATGTTTGTGCACCTTAGTTTTTGTATGGAATAACTTAAGAAGATATAATTTGTTATACCTCAGAAGCTTTGCAGTTTCTCATCTGCAGATTCTGTTGTTAAAGCTAAATAAATGCAGTTAATTTACCATTTGCTTCCAGACTGCTGCCTGTCTGCTTCCCCATGCAACCTCACCATCGTCCAGCCTGGACTTCCATTCAGCCCTATGCCTCAGCTAGCCATCTTCTCCTCTCCACCTAACCACCATTCCCTGATGACCTGTAATAAATCTCCTTAACCTTCACTAACTTCTAGTCTTTGTTTGAGCCTGTACCACACCACAAAAACATACCTCACTATGGGTTATTTCAAATACAATGTACAGTAGAGTAGCAATACTCTGATCTGTCAGTGTTTAAATCAATAAGTTGGCAAACATCCTAATATAGACTGACAGTCCTTACCACAACTCTCTATAGGAATTATACCTGCAGCTATATTTAGCAGACAGGATACCATCAAATGTGTACAATGATTAAAATCCGGTGATATTTTCACACATGGGGAATCTGCATGTTTTTGAACCTTGGTCTTGGGATCGGGTCATTCTCGTGACAATGCTGCTGTTGCACCAAATGTTGCATCATTAATGAAGTGAAGACTGACTACTTCACTAATTAAAGACGGAAATGTCCACTTTATCGCACATGGTTGTCAACCTTTCGAATAAATAATTATGATATATAATACATATTTTATATACAGTATATAGTGTATTCTTTATGTTTTGCAACTTGAAGGTGTCAAATAATCTTTGTCTGCTCAGTCAAAAGGCCATTAAAATGTAAAACTGAGGAGTAAATGATATGTATACCTTCAGGCAACATCCACTAGACTGGAGGTACAGATGAAGGGCCCTGCCACAGTGAGTTGGCTATTCATAGATTTCTTTTCAACAGCAGCACTGCTCCTTAGCTTTGTCCCCTGGGCTTTATAGATGCTCCATCAGTGTTGGCTAATTAGGAGGGCGCCGTTTTTTTTTTTCTCTCCTTACAGACGACAAGGGAGGGGACACAGGAGGGAGGTTTAGAAATTAATCATTGAGGTTTATTAATGAGGGGGTATCTGCCCTGTGTGGCCAGAGAACAATATGAGAAAGAGCGGCCTGACGCAAGCTCCATCCATCACTGTGGAGACTGCGTGGAGACACCAGTGGTGCAAAGCTTTTAGAGGAACTTTTTAACACGTGAAGAAAGATTAAAGTATCTTGAATAGCAAATTATACATTTGGACAAGGTATGGACCTCAAATAATAATATGTTCTATCGTTGAAAGGCTGCATATGTTCAATTTGAATAGCCGAATGGATGAATTTCTCTTCAAAGAGCTCCTGAATGTCAATCTGGGAGGCTCCTGGTGCTATTTCCACCTCCACTGAGCATTCAGTCTTCAGAATATTTCCCAAATAATGACATCTGTAACAGGCAGACTTTATCAGCAGGGTCAACTGCTAAAAAGAAAAAGCGAGCGATCAATGCTCAGTGTGTGAGCTAAAATGGTAAAACTGAAGATGGTAAAAATAAAACTCACATATGGGATTTCTGCAATATCCATTATGTATGCTATAAGTTTAAATATCAAATGTCTCAATATGGATGGATGGATGTCTCAATATTATAAAAGTGTGCTTATGGCACATCTGTGCTTTGCGCTTAATGCTAATATCAGCACGCTTATGTGGACTGAGTTGGGCATGTCGTCTGCAGCGGCCCTTTAATGGCATTGGCTACATCCCAAACGGGTACTACACTAGTGATCACAATGACTATATTGACATGCTGATATTCAGGTTGTTCATCTTGTTTAAATTAGTTTAGCCTGTTATCTTTGCTAATTAGAATAACCTGCTGTTGGCATCAGATGACGATCTGACGAGTCAATATCGCTACTTAATGTCAGGTGAACCATCTAATACTTGAAGTCGTGAAGTCCAAACCAAAGTGGTGGACCAAGCAGCAAAACACAATTAACAGAGATTTTGCAGAACAATTGCCATTATTGAAAATGAAAGCCTGAGGCAAAGTGTTGTGCAATACATACTAAATGAAGAAAACATAAAATGAAAAATATCTAGATGAAAATAAGGAAAATTGTTAATTACGGTGATACATTACACAAGGAGAGCAAGGAGATTTGTCAGGTGTGGCGGCCATCTTTGTTTTGTTCGATGGACATTTTGTATAAAATCTACTTTAGTGCCATGGACTGATGTAGTCTTGGAATAAATAGAGTAAAAGCTGTCAAATTTGAGAGTGTACTTGAATTTTAGAATACAAACAAGATGATGCTATGAGAGGTTCAGACTGGGACGAGGTCTTCCTTTCCACTCCAGTGAGGTCACCTCACATGGGAGCTTTGACTCACTGGGAGCTCCAGCCAAAACCACCGAACCCAGCATTCGGGTCTCACTGAGCTTTGGAGGATGAATTTAAGGCTCCTTCCAGGAGGCAGCTGGTCAGGCGTGGAGGGCTAGGAGATGGTGGCTCTGCGCCGGCGGTTTCTGCGGGTGACTTCATAACCGCTGGCGAGTCCTGCAGAGGCACAACGGGGCCCCCTCGGCAAAGTGGGACACTGCTTTCTCTAAAACCAAGTGCCTTCAGACGGCTGTTGGAAGCCGTATGGCACTTTTTTTTTAAGGGAATTTTTAATGCAGCAGAGTGGGGTCTATGCACACTCCTTAGTGCTACGTTCACAAGACGCTTTACTATTTGATAGTTCCCTTCATTCCTGACCTTTTTTTTTATGTTTGTGCATGAAAGCACTGCTGTCTGTTAAAAAAGGCTGAAGTTATAACATTATTATGTGTGTTGTATTAAGATGCACTTTTGGGTTTTTAATTGAGTGTAAAAGGGAATATTTCTAACTAGCTTATTTTGTGTTGGCATACTGTGAGATTCTGTACTCTCAGGTGCAAACTGCACCATCTTTTCAATAAATCAATTTGAGAAGTTGAAAATGTTCCTCGCTTTGGATCTCGGGTGTCATTCATGGGTGATGGTGCAGCCAGACCAGTGGAGAACCACTGCCCCAGACCACATGCATGTTCTTATTAGCTCACAATTATTTGTTGGACCAGTTATGTCCTTCTCAACTGTGACAAAAAAGCTTTGAACAAAGTTAATATAACAAGAGCTTTTGATCTTTGTCTTTGTTATTTTCTTCTGTTTTAAGTTTGCTCTTTGATTGAGTAATGTGGGTTTCTTAACCCTAAATCAAAAGGATTTATGTTATAATAACAGAGAAATTTGCTTAAATATATTTTTACATTTATTTAAATGCATGTACACTACTTTTACACTTGAATAAACAATACAAAGACAGTTATTTAACAATATGTCCGGTGGTAGTTCAATTTATACAGTGTTACTGTTGCAACCGGCCCTTTGAGGGCGACTATGATGCTGATGTGGCCCGAGGTGAAAATTAGTTTGACACCCCTGCTGAATGGTATTGATGTGGGAAAGAGTTGACCGTAAAAGTGTAACAAATCTTTTAACATTTCCTTTTCTCAGAGATCAAGATTGATTAAAGGGCACCAGAAAAAGACTGATACTCAATACTAGTCTTTGTCTTTTTTTTCTATCTGTGAGGGGCAGGCAGGTTTCTAAGTAGAAGGTTTATACTTCAAATCCCAAGACCAGCGGGGGGAAATCTAAGCAGGGGAAGTGAATGAGCAATGTTTTTTTCCCTCCCTCAATGCCCTTGTTATAGACACTTAACCCCCATTTGCCCTTGTGGTGCTGCTCTGTGGCCAACAGCAGAGGACTGTGCTGGGCAGCTCTTTGCAGTAAATGTAACTGAGTGAGTGGGAAGCGTGGCATCTACCATCTCTGCACAGATCAGGGATAACAAATTAGAAAAACAAGGTTAGCGTGTGCCTCTGAATGCTAACAGCGTTTTATTTACAAAGGGTGGCCTAGATCAGATAAATTGGGTTTTTCAAGCTCGGTATGTGACTACACAAGGACTTGGATGGTAAAGGGATTTAAAAGAAGTCTCTGCAACATTATTCTGTACATTTCTAAAGGCACAGACATTTTAAGAACATTTCTTTTAACTCTGGATCTTCAGATTTGAAAAGTTATTCTTGAATTAGATCAGTTTCTGTTCTGAAGCTGTCTGTTGTATCTAATTGTAGATGCCTGAAATAAGGTCTGTGGTTAACACAAAAAATATATTTTTAAAGTCTCTTCTACAAAAATAAAAAGTAAATTAACACATTTGTGAATTTTGAAGCTTTTGCGTGGTTGCTAACAAGTTGTCATATGTGTGGATGGAACATAGTCACTCTTTTAAGACCTTAGACAAAAAGTATATGCACCTAAAATGTTTAAATGTCCATAGTACAGAATGTCTGTGTGTGTGTGTGTGTGTGTGCGTGTGCGTGTGCGTGCGTGAGTGTGTGTGTGTGTGTGTGTGCTGTGAGTATGGAAGGTCAGTATAAGAGGGCATCATCTGTAAACTGTGATGGATGCTCACAGCAGACGGTGTGGGTAATTATTTTAAAGCCGTCGGCCAAATTAGTTTTTTTTGCCCCATTACTTAAACAACAAAATATATTGTGTGTGATTGCCCTCCAAAATTGACCCATTTCAGTGATCTGACATCCCTATTGTCACGGTATAAAACGTCATTCAATGTATTTGTGGTTTGCAGAAATGTACAATCCCCCCCCCCCCCCCCCACCCCCTACCGCAAAAGAATCCTGCAATTAGTTCATTACTAAATGGTATTTGGTCAACACTTGAAAAAGCCGTTGATTTCATCATACTTGTGTGTGTGTGTATAGACGTGATTGTCCTAAAACACATCATCAGAGTAATGCTCAGTATGACAACAGATGAGTGACGGAGTGCCCAATCACGTCCAAACCTCCTCCACTATAACAACCACACACCACTCCTAACGGCCACAAGAGATCCTTGTTTCTGAAACGTAAATACCATTCGCTCCGTCTTTGTTCAAAGCCGCTCTCTTGTTGTCTAAAATTACCTACTTCATCCGCTCTTGATATCGCTTGTCTCTCCCCAATCCATTTGAGTGGCGTCCTTGTCCTTTTCTCCCTTTTGTTTGACATGTGTTCTTGAGCATCGCCTCTTGTGTGTGTCATTGTCACCTGTTGTCTTTCCAGGTTTCCGTTGACGAGAGGACGCTGCATTTTACCTGACATTGCCATCTTGTTTGTCTTTACTGTATTGCCGCTCCCGTATTTCAAGTCTGTGTTCTTGAATTCTCTCTTTTTTGCTGTGTTTATTTATAGACAAATTTGTGATATTTTGGCTACATTAATTACATTGTTAAGACGTGACTGTATGTTCTGGAGAGAACAGGCTCAGTGTTAATATTACCAATGATAATTAACTACAAAAATAGACCCAGGTTTGTTATAAAAAATAATTAACCTTTAACACTATTTAATGTCGAGCACAACAATATACTACATACGTTTTCTGGGGAAATTAATAATGTTGATTCAGATCTATCTGGAGGTGTATGGATCTATCTGGGAAATGTAATGTTCCAATACATAATTAAATAATCAATTCCGTCAGCCTTAGTTGCTGTATGTGTTAATCCTCTGAGTCTATACAGCCAATGAACAGAAGCTGCCATTTACAATTTTTCAAATAATCTAATTCAACATAAATGGCTGTAACTCACTGAGGAAAAGATGTATTTGCACCAAACTTCAACTCAAAAACACCTATACAACTACCTTTTTACATTGAAAGGTTATTTCACTTGGTATTTTGTTTCTGTCAAATATGGTTTGCTCACACAAAGGTAATGCATGAATGTGACATATCACTGCAGCAGAAAAGAGAGGGTATGTTCACCTGCATCATACAATGTATGACACATCATAAAGAATTGGAAAAAATATATAAAGCTATGTCCAGATTCTAGCAGACATTCAAGCTGCTGAGTTGTGTGTCTGCTCAGTTTAATACTGGATGTTGTTTTCCCATTGGAGACCTAATCACCATCTAAATGTAATGTCAAAGTGTAACACGAGATGTGCCTTTTTAAAAAGAGCAAAGGTTGCGGAAAAAGCACCTGATATTTCTAACATATGTACCCACGGCCTTTACTTCTCAACCTGTCTAATTGCATTTTCCTGAACCGTGTTCATTTTATTAATATCTCCATTGCCAGTTTTATTGCGGAGCAGTGCAACAAATTATATCAGCACGTTCACCAGCGTGATCAAGACAGTGATAGATGATCTTCTACATGCTTTATAATTTGTCTTTACACCATGAAAGACATTTCTGCTAAAACAACTTCAGATTATGCCAAAGCTGAAACAATAAACCTGAATGATTAATCTCCCCCTGGTTCCAAGCGGTAAGGTGCTGGAACTAAATAGATAGACTTGATCCACACCAGACACTGAATGCTTTATTTTTTTTAGCGTATTGAGGGTCAGAACACATCAACATGTCAAAAAACACAACCGCAACAGATGAAACCCAACACCATTAAGGTGAGACTCAAACAAGCAAAAGGTAGGCGCGTATTAGACAATGACTTCCCTGCCGCTGATTGGATGTCAGTCTCAACGAAACGGAAGAACTTCTTTTGGCTTTATGGCATACGGTACGCCTCGCAGCACATTGCTGACGCTCAACAATCAGAACTTCATTGATTATTTAAGAAGCTAAAACTTTGCTTCTGTTTTATTTGTCAAATGTATGCATTGTTCGCCATACGCTGCCTCCTTCCTTGCTGCCAGAGACTCTGCTTTGCCAGATCGGAAAGAGACCCTGGCCCAATGCTGCCCACCGGCACTCGGGATCCAGACAGGTGTTGACGAACATATACACTGTTGTTTTGCTTTGATATTTATTAATACCACCAAATAATGCACTAAGGCACATGTGTCAAACTCAAGGCCCGCGGGCCAAATGTGGCCCGCCACGTCATTTTATGTGGCCCGCGACGGCTTGGACCCGTTTTTTAGTCGGTCGCGGACCCGTTTTCAGTCGGTCGCGGACCCGTTTTCGGTTCGTCGCGGACTCGTTTTCAGTGGGTTGCGGACCTTTGCATGGGCAAAATAAAAATCCTGTGATTTTATTTTGAAGGGAATTTTGAATGCAGCAGAGTGCGTCTATTCACTCTCCTCAGTGCTGCGTTCACAACACACTTGCATGAGTTTACACACGCACTATTTGTGATAGTTCACTTCATTCCCGACCTTTTTATTATGTTTGTGCATGAAAGCACTGCTGAGTCTGTTAAAAAAGGCTGAAGTTATAAAATGATGTGTGTTGTATTACTTTGTGTCCTTAAGATGCACTTTTGGGTTTTTTGATTGAGTGTAAAAGGGAATATTTCAAACTAGTTTTTTTTGTGTTGGCATGTGAGATTCTGTACCATTTCAGGCTCAAACTGCTCCATCTTTTCATGAAATCCATTTGAGAAGTTGAACATGTTCCTTGCTTTGGATCTCGGTTCATTCAGGGGTGATGGTGCAGCCAGACCAGTAGAACCACTGCCCCAGACCACATGCATGTTCTTATTGGCTAGTTATGTCCTTCTCAACTGTGACAAAAAAAGCTTTGAACAAAGTTAATATAACAACGATTGTTTGATCTTTGTCATTGTTATTTTCTTCTGTTTTAAGTTTGATCTTTGATAGAGTAGTGTGGGTTTATATATATATATATATACACACATGTATATAAATGCATGTACAATATTGTTACACTTGAATAAACAATACAAAGACAGTTATTTAACAATATGTTCGGTAGTAGTTACATTTATAGTGTTACAGTTACAACCGGCCCTTTGAGGGCGACCATGATGCTGAAGTGGCCCACGGTGAAAATGAGTTTGACACCCCTGCACTAAGGCATTGAGAACTCATTGGTTTATGCCTGTTTCTCCGTGTTGCATTTAGTTTCACATTGAAATATGCCCAATGCGTTTGACTGTAGCTGCAGTTATCCCGGGAAAGTCTGTTTCTCCTCCCACGACAGAAAATGTCAAATTTTCGGGAAAGATATTAATATAGTTACAACTATGGTAGCGATGTTGTGAAACGTGTTGTTATGTTACATGACGTTAAGTTGTAATTTTACACAAAAAAAAAATAATAATTCTCACCTCAACCCGAGTAGTTCTGTTGCGTATCCGCAAGCACGATACGAGGCTGATCTGAGATGTGAGATCAGCCTCGTATCGTGAAATGCGATACAAACATTTTTCTTCTGCTGTTGATTTTCGGGGAGGTGCACATCAGCCATGTCATGGATCACAGCAGCTACATGTCAGAGTGAATGCTACTCCATAACCCCTGAGTAGGCTTTAATGACACATATACAGAATGTATACACTTATTCTGAAACATTATCTCCATGTGCACATTTCATATTGCTGGATATACTTGCAAAACAGGCTGAAAAAGGTGTATTAAAGGTATAATAAAAGGTGTATTACTTGTGCATGCAGTTATATTCAGTGCACACAGTATAGCCCTGTGAGTTCCATGCATCATAGCAAGTCATTTACACAGTCTGGTAGAAGTGTGACAGCTTTAAGAGACGTGCACGGAGAATTTAAACAGGCATTTAATTGAGCAGCTAGCATAAAACCAGGGCCTGGCACATGACATATGTTAATATGTCAGTTCTTTTTCTGTTCTGTAATTTGTTCTCTCACGCACAGGCCTGGAGCAAATTAAATATGTATTTGAGTTATTTGAATTATACATCTATATCAGCAGCATGCTAAAGCAATGGATGGCGTGGTGATTAACATTCCTAAACTGCCGTTATGTTAAATCAACGCGTGTCTACAAGATTGTAATTCCATTTATATATTCTTTAACAATACATCTGACTCCAATGATAAATGTATTCCAGGGAAATTAACCATATTACTCTTGTTGTAGCTTTCTGTAATTTCCCAGTGTGTACATCTTTGCGGTCTGCAGTCTTGCTGTGAAACATAATTTCTTCAGTCTGTTCCTGGTGCTCATGTCGCCCCGAGGTTTCCTGAAGACTGAGGTGCCAATCATGGAGCATATAGTGGTATAAATGAGGTCTGACACTGGGCACCAGAAATCCCTCTGCTGGGTGTAGCACCCCCACTTCATAATTACAGCTTAATTAACCCTCTCAAACACGGATGTGGATTCTGTATGCTGATGGAGTCGAAACTATCGGGTTGAGTGTACTCCGAGGATTTCTCCACAGTATTAGGGACATGGGGGGCTTTGCAGCTTTCGCATGCATCTGCCAAGATGTGTGTATCAGGACAAATATCAGACGGCAGCTGCTGATAATTGTTGCGAGATCCAACTACACTATGTCGGATAAACTCCCACGCCTCAAGCGGACACTGCAGTGTGATGTTGTGTATCATTACACTAATTTCCTCCCCGACAACCCCCCAGAGTTTAATTTTGATATTGCCGAGATACAGTTTGCGCAAGAAAAAAAAAAAACACTCATGTGCACATCTGCTTCATTTGGAGTTGGCCATTCATTGAAAACATAGTGGTTTTCTATTTTACATCATGAGAATTCATGCACGCTAAACTACAGCGGAAGGAGACATACAAATGGTTGGTGCCAATACCATGTGATGGGGAGGCAGGGCGAGTAGATCATTACTAATCTAGTTCATAGCACAGGGGCTCTCGTGTGGTTTTGACACGGGGGCTTCCTTTATCAGACTCTGGCGTTTCATGGCAGGACCTGGATTTAGTGAGGCCTGTCGGGGCAGGAGAATGTGAAATACGGCTCAATGTTCCTCGACAGTGCTGAGCCGGTGGCTTCATCTGTTCTGACAGGCTCTTGACTGTGTGTGATGATGAGAGACAGCTCCGGGTTGGCGCTCAGCACCGGCTCTTCAGCTGACAATGTGAATTATGGAGACCCGAAGGAGCAAGAGCCTGCATCAGCAGACCCCCACTCCTATTAATCCTTCCCTCTAAAGGTTGCTCGTGGAGACTCCAAACGCAACTGGGTGCAGCTTGCACGCATTTCAAACAGTGGCTGAAACATGATGGAGTCAATGGACCTAAGAGCCCCATTGACTTATGTTGCAGCATCTTAAATTCCTTCTGTATTAAAACATAATTCATCCATGAAATTGAATCTAATTGATTTTATTTTATTATTATTTTCATGGATTTTATTGCTTCTGTTTGTTATCATGTACATTGATAAAAAAGAGATAACCCCTAAATGTAGCCACAAAGTGTTAAATATTGACAACAAAAAAAGAAGTGTAAAATAAACAATCTTATCACCATTTTTGAATACAAGAATGAAGAATTTAATTGTGATTTATTTTTAGAAAGTGAATTACAGTATTTTGTTGTGAAATATTTAACCATATTTAACCCCCAAAAAACCTAGGATCACAGGACTCAATGACTACAGGCCCGTCGCCCTGACCTCTGAGGTCATGAAGTCCTTTGAGCGCCTGGTCCTGTCCCACCTAAAAACCCTCACCGACCCACTCCTGGATCCCCTGCAGTTCGCCTACAGAGCCAACAGGTCTGTGGACGATGTAGTCAACATGGCCCTCCACTCCATCCTCCAGCATCTGGACTCCCCAAGAACCTACGCCAGGATCCTGTTTGTGGACTTCAGCTCTGCCTTCAACACCATCATCCCGTCTCTGCTGCAGGACAAGCTCTCCCAGCTGCACGTGCCCGACTCCACCTGCAAGTGGATCACAGACTTCCTGTCTGACAGGAAGCAGCACGTGAGGCTGGGGAAACACGTCTCAGCCTCTCGGTCCATCAGCACCGGTTCCCCCCAAGGCTGTGTTCTTTCCCCTCTGCTCTTCTCCCTGTACACCAACAGCTGCACCTCCAGTCACCAGTCTGTCAAGCTCCTGAAGTTTGCGGATGACACCACCCTCATTGGACTCATCTCTGGTGGGGACGAGTCCGCCTACAGGTGGGAGACTGACCACCTGGTGACCTGGTGCAGCCAAAACAACCTAGAGCTCAATGCTCTGAAGACAGTGGAGATGGTTGTGGACTTCAGAAAGATCTCAGCCCCACCAGCCCCTCTCACCCTGTGTGACTCCCCCGTCAAAGCTGTGGAGTCCTTCCGCTTCCTGGGCTCTATTATTACCCAGGACCTCAAGTGGGAACTAAACACCAGCTCCATCTCCAAGAAGGCGCAGCAGAGGATGTTCTTCCTGAGGCAGCTGAGGAAATTCAACCTGCCAAAGACAATGATGGTGCACTTCTACACTGCCATCATCGAGTCCATCCTCTGTTCCTCCATCACCGTCTGGTACGCTGCAGCCACTGCCAAGGACAAGGCCAGGCTGCAGCGCATCATTTTTTCTGCCGAGAGGGTGATTGGCCGCAATCTGCCGTCCCTCCAGGACTTGTTTGCTTCAAGGACCCTGAAGCGGGCGAGGAAGATTGTAGCTGATCCCTCTCACCCTGGACACAAACTGTTCGTGTCCCTCCCCTCTGGCAGGAGGATGCGGTCCATCAGGACCAAGACCTCACGCCACAAAAACAGTTTCTTCCCGTCTGCAGTCGGGCTCATCAACAGAGCCCGGGTCCACCACTGACTCTAATGACTCGGTCACCCCCCAGACAATTCCCACCGGACACTCCCCTGCACACACCCTTATATTTAAATACACTTGACACTTTAACATTACACTTGCCACTTTCACACAACACTTACACTCATGCACTTTCCATGCACTTTATCTTATTTTTGGTATTTTGATATGCTACTGTTTCAATGTAAATAATCATTCATCCATTCATCCTCATTTATTGCACTGTGTTAACTGTTAAATGTGTATTGTTAAATGTTAAATGTATGCACCTTCCCGCCAGGACAAATTCCTTGTATGTGTAAACATACATGGCAATAAATGGTTCTGATTCTGATTCTGATTCATTTATATTTTCAGATTAACACTGGCTCCCATATGTACTTCAAGATAGTATTTTTCCTTGACACTTGCATGACAGTCTTTCAGTTCATAACTCTTTTGAACGTGTCGTTGTCACCCTAACCTGTCAGTCAATCACATGCCCTCTGCCAGCAAGCCCAAAAACTGCTACCAGATTAAGTTAGCAGTTAGCTTCTGTGAACTACATTAACTGCATGTCAAACAGGGTATGTAGCAACACGCCCCGGTTCTTAACAATGCTACCCACCTAGCTGGCTACCGAGCTACGTCACCGGACGTAACCAGCTAGCTTTCCTGCGGCCGTTAACACGTCTCATCACAGCGTCCTATTAGTGTGTCGGTTGAGACATTGTTAATTAAAGGAAGACATTTCTGTGTCTGCATACTCGGCAGCCTCTATCAGGTTGATTCAGAATTAGTTTGATCTTGCTAATTTAGTGAATGCTGGGGGCATGGAATTGGCTAAAATTGGAGGAAGCAGTGGCATGTGACGACTTGTACTTATTCTATTATGAGACATAAAAAAATGTGAAATTGTCATTTGCAAGAATGCTAATGTAAATAAACATTTCAACAGGTAATTGGAAATGACACAAATTTGACACAATTTGTCCCTTTTTTATTTTATAATGTTTAATAATGTGTATTTAAAATGTTTTTAAAATGTTATCAGTTGTAAAACACAATTTTACCACCTACAGATCACAGGGGATCATTTGTCCATCAAGGCGAGCTCACAATTCCAAATGAATAATTTACAAGGTCACGGACAGGTCATGTTTTGTCAGCTATCTCCAGAATGCAATGCTCCCGCTGAATTATTTAATCATGTCTGTCATTTCACTTCAGTTACACTTCTGAAAGACTCCCATTGACATAACAATTTTTTCCGAACATTTGTTTGAGCCATAACTTGAGCCTCTGTTAAAGGAGATTTGAAAACCGAGCCAACCCGGAGAAGAAGACAAATCCTGTTGCGTGTTCCTTTGCTAATCCTCCCTTTGGATGGTAAATGCAGCGCAGAGCTTAGAACCACACCACCCAGGCTGAACCGTGATGTACAATCTCCCCCCCCCCCCCCCCTTCCTCTGCCGCCCCCGGCACTTACAACCCATCCGCCACCGCAGACCACTATAATATGACAGATTTATATGCCGGAAGGCATTGGTAAGACTATATAGAAAACAACCAGCTAACTTTAAATGAAGCATCTTGCACTTTAGAAACCAACGGTTTTGTCCACAAAATGAGCTGGTGAGTAATCATCAATTCAAAGATCTAATGAGTTCAAGTTTTCTCTCGTAAAATGTATTTATTGTTGCTGCAAAGCGAATGGATTTCACGTTACAATACTGCAACAGTAAA